>OX421481.1:16988978-18266978 GCA_949126895.1 Eilema caniola
TTGTGTTCAGCACTTATATACTATATATACCTACGTATATACCACAGTATATATACTTATATAACGCTGTTTATCGCGTGTTGACACTACACTGCGAAGTTTCGACACAGTGAGCACGATTTCAAGATGGAAGCCTTGATTAGTTAAGTTCTTTCATAAAGGCGGGTTGATTTTTTTCTACACAACATCCTTTTTTTTTCTTCGTAGTTATTTTACTCTGCTATAATAACGAGCCATTAACTCATATAGAGAGAGAGAAAGTGGAGAGAGTAAGAGAGAAATTGTCTATTCATATAATATACGAGTATATGATATATTATATAATTGTCATTTTATAAAATTAAACTGGAGAAAGTCAACATTCAGATAGGATATGAACCTGTAACAAAAGTACCTTCTAAGAAAACTAATATTGTGTATCTGTTGGTATTGTAAATACCCTGCTTAGAGCTTCTTAATGATGATGATTGAGTATGTCCAAGTATGGAGGTCTTCCGTTTCTTACCCACGAAACTGTACCCACGACCTAAAATAATAATAATAATTCCGTTTTTACCTACTGCAAAAGGTTATTCCGAATTTTACCCTGAAGTATAGTAGCTATATGTAGTTGTTACGTTACGTTAGATCGATTAAGATATTTTAAACCGATTCAATTTTTCCTATCTTAATTGTTTTTATACCACTGATGTGGCAGAGAAGCACTCGGTCCACCTGATAGAAAGTGGTTACTGTGGAAAATCCGAGGGGTCACACTCGTGCTGTCGACCCTGTAAACACAGAGATTTCTGTGCTGTCAGTGTAGAATATAAAGCAGGAATAGCCTTTGGTCTTCCTACTGACAGCATAAAAACTCTCCAGTGAGTTCTGGCTACCCTACTCACCGCCGGGAATACAACACGAGGTTATTATGACCGCGGTATTCTTCAGGGCGGAGGTACTTCCCCAGTCGGACTGCTCAATTGGATGGATCTATCGTCGTGTCCTACCTTCTTGACTTGATCAATAAATGTAAATACTTATTATACAGTGGTGTCACATGTGAATTATCACAATCGGTAAATTCTCACAATCTGGCACAAGAGGTGTTGGTAACGGAGTTGCGAGTTCAATTTTTTTTTCCCCAAAAATAATATTCAACATAAAATGCCCAACGCGCCTAAAAATGTTTTTCCTTTAAAAACTCTGAGAAAATTTTCATAGAATCTCAACGTACGGTACAAGTCCGTAGCAGGGCGTGGTGTTTTGACAGCCTTTGAACTGTGGTATAAGGACCTCGTAGCAAACGTAGGTGTGACGTAGATGTACGTAGCACCGACGTAGATGTTCGTAGCTGTTGGCAGGTAACATGTGAATAGCAGCTTAGATAACTTTGTACTCGCTGCGTACAAATAGTAGATATATAGATTTCTTCTGTGGTATATAATTCAAGATTGAAAATATATAACCAGTTTTCCTCAGAAGTTGTTAAATACTAACAAACATTAAAATAATTCAATAAATATTTGATGCGTAATATTTTTTGTAATCTTCAGATTAATTTTACATTTATCAATCTTTGTTTATTATTTTTTTGTAACACTAGCGGCCACCTACGACTTCAAATCTTACGTTTATTTGAACGCAATCGCTTCAGCAGCACGAGAGGTATAAGCGAAAATCGCGTTATCCGACATCCATATTAAGGATGAGACTGTTTCATTGGACGGAAATACCGCCGTGTCATATCTCCTGACACGGCGGTATTTCCGTCTAATTAAACAGTCCGATTGGGGAAGTATCTCCACCCTACCTTGTGTATTGTTCCCGGTGAGTAGGGTAGCCAGAGCTCACTGGAGAGTTTTTGTGCTGTTAGTGAGAATTCCCGGACTATTCCTGCTTTGTCTTTTACACTGACGGCGCAGAAACTCTCTGTGTTTACAGGGTCGGCAGCACGAGTGTGACTCCCCTGGCGTTGTAGACGTCGAAAGGTCACGGTAACCACTTTCCATCAGGTTTACCGTGTAATTGTCTGCCACCTCAGTAGTATATTAAAAAAAATATCCGCGCGGGTGGAACCGCTGGTGTAAGGCTAGTTATTAAATAAAAGCACCAGTAGAGCTTAGGCACCTACTGAATTTTAGTTATAAGACCTTCTTAGCATTTTGTTAGCGATGAGAATTCTCCGTAAAACTCCTTGACGCTATTATGAGAAATTTCTAGAATTTATCATTTAAGTACCATAAAGCGAAGCAACAGTTTCCTTTTCAACTATTTTGGGCATGAATAAAATTGAAAAGGCATTAAGCGAAAGGCATCATCAAATATCAATATCTCCGAGATTTTGATGTTTATGACAGTAGTGAATGTAATGTCGATCCCATACATCAACTTATTCTATTCTACAACCGTATTGCCACTTGTCTAGAGAGACAGGAATTTTGACATAATGAGAAGCTAGAGTTGTGATTTAGTCAAAATTGCACTATCGATACACCATTATCATAATCCCCCACCCTATCGGTAGGACCAGCCCCTCTAGATAAGTGGCAATTCCTTGGCCGGCATTTGATGGAATTGAATGACGAATGTATGGGATTTGACACATTTGACATGCGTTAACGACTGTCAGAAACGTCACAGCCCATATATTCGTCAGTCTATTCCATCAAAGGCCGACCAACGATTGCTACTTGTTTAGAGGGGCTGGTTGCATCTAAAGCTCAGCGTTGACGCCTGCAGTCCTCGTGTTTTACAATGATGTGCCTGATGTTTTACAATAGTTCAAGGACTTTGAAGATGCCGAATATGCTCGTGCAGGTTTTGTGGCAACGAAAGATGTAATACTACCTCAGGGTCCCCTTGATGATTTTTCACACACAATAGAACCTCATCTTAGAAGGCTTGGACTACCAACATCTTTAGAGAGAGGTGTAGTAAATCTTATAAAGGAATATCAGGTTTGCAAGAAAGGAGCACCATTAACTCCAGAACAAGCAAGCATATTGAAACTATTGGGTATACAGATGGCTCAATTTAAAGTTGTGATGAAGTGCCACTGGACTAAAGGCAAAGGTTTCCACAAAGATCTAGATGTACCTAGTGATGATGAAGCGGAAAATGACGATAATGATGATACTGGAGAAGTAGCTGCGATGGATGAAGATGAAACATAGGAGTTTAAGATATATTATAGTTATAGTTTTCCTCAACTCCCCATTCTTCGGAACTCAAACTACTAACTACGCGTTCTTCTAGTCAGCCTGGCCGGCTGGCTTTTCATGACATAAGCATAGAACAACAAAAGATAAATCAAGTCAACAATCGAGAATCGCCTCTATAACACAAGACTTTAAGAATGAAAGTAATCGCAATTTTCAATATTCTATTATTTTTACACAACGTTTAGTATCGATGGAATGTAAAATGCATTGTATCAAAAGTAAATAAAGTGTACAGGTAATGCATATTACCGTCTATAGTGCACGATGTCCACGGCACGTTGTATTAACTTGCGGCATAATACGGTCATCCGCTGCATTGCGCATGTACAATGTACAAGATGCGCTATCGGGTGTACAGTTTCACGTAAATACACAGAGCAACGCCGTCCTATACTGGATTGTCTTCCACACGATTTGTTTGTAATACCTGCCCGAGTCCTGCTCGACGCAGCTGACGGCCTAACGTTTTCTTTATCTAATTCTTACTAATGTTATAAAAGTGACAGTAAGTGTTTAAATTTTATTTGACCGAAAAAGGTGGCTGGGACGGACTGGATGCGGAAGGCGGACGATCGTACGAATTAGGGCACATTGGGAGATGCCTATGTCCAGCCGTGGACTGCAGTGGGCTAATGATTGATTGATTGATTATATTTTATTTATAGTTTGTAATTTTGTTTGTCAATTCCGTACTTTGTTAAGTTTACCTATCTTTCACTTATGTGATATAAAGAACACGTATTTGTACATTGAGTAAGACTACTCTCACATGGGAGGGCGTTGGTGTCTGTCACACAGTTTTACACTAGCACAGACATCGTCGTTACTCTATCTTGTTTTGTAAAATTTTATTAAATTAATTGTTTGCATTATTAAGTGTTATTGATAATTGTAAATTAAACACTGTACAATTTTAACTATAAGATAGAAAATGTGAGCCAAATCATTGTATATAGAATAAATTGAATTGAAATTGAATTGCCATTCAAATATTCTTATTTTTACGTGTACAGAGCCTAGCACCCTACAAACCCTGCAGGTTGGTGCATCTGTTAGACAACGGACGTGGTTCCAGCGTAGGGTTTTCTATTCAGGGTTGGGATGTCAAACGGTAGTGGCCCTCAAAATAGACGTTTATATCCAACCAAAAGATGAAGAAGGAGTAAGCAATGCCTGCGCTCTGCCGACTTCAGATGATACCGGAAACAATGCTAAGATGTTGCCTATGGCAATATTTTAGGTTAAAAATAAATTATTAAAAATAAAAATTCCGACTGATGCTGAAAAGATCGAAACAAGCTTTATAGTTTTAGCAGGCGATACCCATTTGCAAATCTCAAACCCGATGAAAATTAATGGGTACCACATGCTATAAAGCTTGTTTCGATCTTTTCAGCATCAGTGGTGTTGTGTTATTTTTAATAATTTATTTTATTTTATACTTTTTAGTTATGACATACATTTACTTGTTTTTCTTCTGCTCTCTGCAGTTTAGGACGTAGTGCGTGCCAAACATTTGAATTTGGCGCCAAGAATCCGCCATTTTTATTTTTTTATGTTGATATACCCAGTATCACTTTCATAGTAAATACGTATCTAACGACACCTCTCAAGCTAAAATCCATCTAGCCGTTCAAGCTGCAGAGCGTGCCAAACAATTCTACATACATACTCTCGAAAAACATAACCATCCTTCTGTCGAGTAGACCTAAACAGCAGAAGAGCGTCTGAACTTAACCTACTGAATCAATAATGACCTTTTTCTTTTAGGCGTAAATGATGAACAAAGGGTCAAGATCGTAAGACTGATGTTATTCACGCGGCCGGTATAAAAAGCGTATTTTTTCAGAGATTGACCGCCATTAAGTACGAGAAAAACAGTTTGCGGTAGCGGGAAGTTCGGAACAAATTATTTACTGACTGCGTTCTTGTTTCTAAAGAAATAGTACCTTTGAACAAATCGCCGGATTTGCACAACGTAGGGTTAGCTGAAAGTCTTTAAGTTATACTAAGAATAAGGTTAAGGAAAACGTAATAACGAATATTCAACAGGTTCTTTGTTAAAAATTGGTCTAACAACATTGGAAAATTATCATCTTACTTCCTAATACTACTAATCCATACTTCAATATTATAAATGCGAAAGTAACTGTCTGTCTGTCTGTCTGTATGTTACGCTTTCACGCATAAACCACTGAACTGATCTTGATCAAATTTGGTATAGAGATGGATTAGAGCTTGAGAACGGACATAGGCTACCTTTTATAGCGAAAAAAGGTGTTAAAGGGGGGAGGGGTAATATCGGATGAAAGTTTGTATGAAATTTTGCTATTTTTGAAATTTATCCTTATGAAATTTGGTACAGAGATGGATTAGAGCTAAGGAACGGATATGAACTACCTTTTGACCTACAAAAGGGGTGGCAGGGGGGGGGGGGAATAGGGCTAGGGAATGAATGTTTGTATTAAAGTTAATCATTTTTCAATTGCACATAAAGGGGATAATAGTATGAAATCTTGGAGAAATATTCTTATGAAATTTAGTACAGAAGTAAATCAGAGGTTGGGAACGGACATAGTCGAGTAACGAGACAAATATAGAGGCGAATGGACAGGCAAGTAGATATCGTTATAGGGGCGAGTAGATATGCGACTAGAGAAGCCAGTGGAGAGGCAAGTATAGAATCAAACAGAGTCCAGCAGAGAGTCAAGTAGAAAGGCGAGGAGAGAGGCGAGGGGAGAGACGAATGTAGAGGCGATTAGAGATCGAATAGAGAGTTGACTAGTGATTCGAGTAGGCAGGCGAGTGGGGGGGGGGGGGTAGAGGAGCGAGTGGAGAGTGTCAAGTAGAGTGCCGAAAAGAGAATCGACTGGATGAGCGAGTACAGGTGCGAGTAGACAGGCCAATGGAGAGGCTAATAGAGAGGCGAGTATAGATTCAAGAGTAGAGGCGAGTAGACAATCGAATAGAGACACGCATATAGAGGCAAGTAGAAAGTCGAGAATAGAGGCGAGTAAATCCAACTTCGAGTCTATGATGCAGTAGGTTCTTCATCTACCCGCACATTCTCGATATTTTTGTCATTTCCATTTCGCTATTAACCGTCACAGACCACACGTATAGTAGTGTACTAAATCTGTAAGCAAACTGTCCGGTGCCCTTCCGACTGCGCAGAAAAGCGAGGTTTACATGTTTGGATTTTATATTGCAGAGTTTTAGTGTTTATTGATTTCGATCGCTTTACATACAGCTCTTAAATAAAAGTGACGTTCCGTGGAGAAAACGTATGTATGGTGGAATTCAATCCAGTGATCGGTGCTTGCTTCTAGCAGGTGTTCTGCAATCGTAGATTTACTTGTCTAACGATTTAATTAATTGACGCGTTAATTCTCGTTATCTTTGTATATCATGGAACGCGAGAGTTTAATAATTAGTTATACCGAAGTAGTAGCAGCCATTTTTTACGCCGCGTTCAAATGACATATGCTGCGTCTAGGTATACAGATTGTATATAGTTTAAGCTTAATACCCTTCTTCCAACCTAACGCCTCCTAGTTGGAGGCAACGCTCGACTCCTGTGTCAGCATCGTACCGATGTGCCTGCCGAATGGCGGCGTGTCGTTATATCTGAAGCCAGTAATGACGTTGTTCAGTTGCGACACTGTGTAGGTGAGACAGAAGTCTAGCGTGGCGTATGTCTTTAAGACAAAGGGGTATGCTAAAATATTTCCTATTAGTTCTTTTCTTCATATTCATTCTACCGACAGCACAAGTGTGACGCCCTTGGGGTTTTGCACCCGTCCATAGGCCTCGATAATCATTTTTCATCAGGTTGGCCATATGTTTGTCTGCCACCTATGTGCTAAAAAAAAAATGACCTGAGTCCTAAGATCGGGGATCTTGGTGGTCATAGGGGCGCGACCGCTGGTACGACGATGATCGGTCGACAAGCACGCACTCGAGGGGCTCGCTTCCTTGGTTGATTCGTCCTTATTTTTGCTCGGAGGTGCAATGCGCAATCTTTTGTACAAGATGTTTTCTGCTAGGTCTTTAGCAAAATGATGCATTTCATGCGGTACGTAGGAGGGCCCCACACAAAAGCAGCATTTGCTGCACGCACAAAAAATCCAAGTAAAATATGTATGTCAAGAAGTATTTTGCTGCGTAAATGTAGGTTAAGCTGTTTAGCTGGATTTGCTGTTTTGATGTGTGGCCTCTTTTATACAACGAGAATGCCAGAAGAGACTTTCCCCAAATAAATCCAAATTCGATCTTCCGTTCACTGTGTGGTACTACTGTTTGTTCTCTGCACAGTGTGATGCGGGCGATATCGCAGGCACTAGCTCCTGTTCAACGCTGGTCGTTTGAGATCGCGCAGCGCGTTTACGAGCTCGACCGAGTGATGCGCGCTTTATTGTCGCGGGCGACTCCATTACGTGATACTATGGAGACTCCACCGCTATGGGTTCGACTTCTATAGAGGGCTGAGCAGGTATATACTAGGTACAGATACTCGCAAGAGTAGGGATGTCGGTTATACAGTTCCAATGTAGTGGTGAGCAAAATTACCTACAAGTCGAGGAGTATCATTCATTACACAATTAATATAATGTTTGAACAATGTGTTTCACTGCAAGGAGTGGAACCACTGCCTGTGCACCTAGGGTATAGTCTGATTTACGTGTTACGCTTACAGTTTAACACACGTTTCCACGCGTACTCATGCACTGTTACACTGCATAGGTATATAGCAATGCACTTCATTTCTGCAGTCAAACAGCATAATAGTCAAATCAGAAGGATGATGGAGAGAGGAGAGCGGAGCGGAAAGAAGTGAGCCGATCATTTTTTTATATGCGCAAATACCCACGGCTGACGATATTTTTTTTTGTGTGCAAATTCCCTCGGAGGCAACTGGGTTTGCCAATTAAAAACGATATAATGTAATATCGCACACGTACATGTAAGTGCATTTTAAATCACTTTATAAAAAATACTCGTAATTTGCTGCTCAATATAAACAACTCGTTAAAAGAAGGAGTTAAGTACGACATTTAATTTCAATTAACTCTTTCCTGTGCATGTATAGACATTTTATACAAAATAAAGAAAAGCATGCACAAAGACGAGCTTAACTCGTAGCTGAGTGTTTTCCGGGAAAGCTCGGGAGTGCAAAGAGGTCTAGTTTTATTTGTTTTAGTTCAAGAGAACACGTTTTTTTAAGATTTTCTTCGATGGACTTACTTACTAAAGCTTGTGAAGTGGATAAATTCAGAAGCACATGTAAAGCAGAAAGCTATCTGTCTCTACTGCCCTAGAGTGCGGTTATGTATCTCTTCATATATGATATGAATACAATTTAGTTTAAAAAAAGTTAGGATTCGACGGTATTTTCGTCCAACTGAGCAGTCAACTGGGAAAGTACCTTCGCCATACAGAATACCGCGGTCATTATTTGTTAAAATTGTTGTGTTCCCGGCGGTGAGTAGGGTAACCAGAGCTCACTGAAGAGTTTTTGTGCTGTCAGTGGGAAGATCTAAGGCTTGTCCTGCTTTATCTTCTACACTGACGGCACAAACATTACACACGTAATTCTTGCTAGAGTACCCGAACCTAACTCCTGAATTAACGAGCGGGTTTTAGCCACAGTACCTACTGTCATCAAATGGCGATTTCTCCATGGTTATGCAGATACATGTAATTTGAGCTAGGTGAGCAGCTGTACCATCACTTCTGTGTTTAATAGCGGTGGTTACCCACAGTCCCCACTATCATCAGACGGCGATTTCTCCATGGATAAGTAGGTGTACACGTAATACGAGTTAGGGGAACAGCTGACCCACGCTTTCGCCCACTGTACCTACCCACTGTCATCAGATGGCCATTACTCCATGGTTATGTAGGTATACGTAATAAGAGCTAGGTGAGCAGCTGTACTCCGCTGCCGTGTTTACGAGCGGTGGCTAACGAGTTCACTCATGATCATAAACTCGACGTAAATAAAGTCATTCCTCGAAGTGGCGATCAACCTTCCCCTATTTCGTCTTACGAGCGGACAATGCGGACTATAGCTGCTGCATTGCCTGGTTTTTAAAGTTACTTGCTGCAGCTTTGGCATAACTTAAGTTAAAGGTAGATTAATTATTGGGAGATACTCGCTTTGCTCGCGTAAATTTGATTCGGAATCTATTTCTCGAGTAAAGTGTACCTAAATGTTACTTGTGCTACTCAATATGGTATTGCATGCCATAATTAATGTGTATGTCGATTAAGATAGGAAAAAGTGAATGCCCAGATGGGACTCGAACCCACGATCTTTCCCTTACAGGGGGAATGCTCTGACCACTGAGCCACCGGGCCACACCTGAAGCTATCCAAATTCTCCTATACTACCGTCTTAGGGCGACGGTGGGAGGCATCTACCGACATTCATACGAAATATCGGAAACAATGAATGATGTTGCAATCATTTTTAAACATTGTTTTTTGATGACTCCGCCCAAATAATTGAATGAAATTTTGAAGCATTTACTATGCTAACTTTTCAAATCGATTAAGACAGGAAAAAGCGAATGCCCAAGTGGGACTCGAACCCACGATCTTTCCCTTACAGGGGGAATGCTCTGACCACTGAGCCACCGGGCCACACCTGAAGCTATACAAATTCTCCTATACTACCGTCTTAGGGCGACGGTGGGAGGCATCTACCGACATTCATACGAAATATCGGAAACAATGAATGATGTTACAATCATTTTTAAACATTGTTTTTTGATGACTTAGCCCAAATAATTGAATGAAATTTTGAAGCATTTACATATAGTCAATTTACAATTTTTTCCTTAATTTCTTCAAAATGTATGCAGCTTTAACAAGCTTTTACTTTTTCCCCATTTATCTATCACAACATCCCAAAACCTTTTCTCTATACTCAAACTGTAACACAATTCAATTCACAACTCCTCACTTAACACTAGTCTTGATAGAAGTGTAGTCTAAAAGCAAAAATGTCTAAATTATTTTCGAACAGAAACCGGCACACACGACAGCAGCAAAATCCAGTCCACTTTTACATAAGCTTAGTTACTTAATACATGCGGAACTCGAGCGTAACATATCGGGGCCGATTTTTTTTGTCGTTACGTTCAGGGGGAGAGGGTGGCACAACTCTTTGCGTTTCTTCTGGATGCAATGCAAATCCCCATCGAGGCGCGTGCCCGTCGAATGCGAATGGAAAAATTTAGCTAATGCCGTCATTGCGCCAAGTGTGAGGTTTCAATGTACGTGAGAAGTGTTTTATTGTTGAAAAGAGTACCAAATATATGGTTTGTAGTAGGTACATAAATACACACTAAGGTTTCGGTTTCACTACCGGTTTCGCTCGGGAACAAATCCATAAAAAAATCTTTATATGAACTTTCCATACAACCTATTTTACCCTTTAAGTAGTAAAATTTCCAAAAATCAATTCTTAGTTGATGCTTACACCATATAAGTCATCGCCTGCCTAAATTACAAGTTTGTAGGTTCAGTAGCTTAGGCTTTGCATTGATGAATCAGTCAATTTGACTTCAACTCGCCTGATGGTAAACTGAAGGCAAAACCTCAGGAAAAAGGGGCACCATTACATACACGTACCATGTAAACAATGGTGGCACTCAACTGGACGGCCTTATCAAAAGAAGATTGTCGTCGCAGCACCGCGTGACACCCACCAGTCCCGCTAGTGCTGCGAACACAATCCCCCCTGCCCGGTTATGCACTTGCTGACCCCTGAACGCAATCCAACTGAGATTGGATTACTATGAATTTTTTTTTTCGCAATCGCGCACGGTGGTACCCATCCGGCCGAAATTTGTGACAAATTTGTGCCATCAAATTTCTACTACCAGTAAGTATAGATAAAATGATTTTGGAAGTGGATTAAGGTATTACCATCTCGATCTACGGAGGAAAACCCAAGTCTCACACATCACATTTGCTTACATTAAAGTGTTAACTATTAAAACCGCCATAGTCATTGCCTATTTCATTAAAAGCAACTGTATCCTCACCTATCGTACACAACTAAACTACAAGCTACATACAACCCCTACCCTACAGTGTTTGCCAGCTCTGACCCATCAAACAAAGGTTCCAAATTCCCATCATTACGAACGCGGGTCGTGCTCGTAAATCAATATCGACGGACCTTTATTAATTAGTGCGTCGCGGACCCCTTCGCGGAGCTCCCGCTACTTCCCTCCCACCCCTCCTTTTCTCCCTCATCTTCCGCGATGAGAGTTTTTAATTATCCCAGCGGGAGCAGCCGGCCGTGTTGACACCTTGCTTCAGTCTGATGAGCCTTAATGAACTCTCCGTTTTGGAGAATGCATAACTGCAAGATTATGATTGGGATTTGAGGATTTTGAGATAATGAAAGTTTGTCTTTATTGTAGTGTTTAATAGATTCGCTTTTTGATAAGATAATTGAGATATGTTTTGATTATGTCTAGTCAATATTTTAATCTACTAACTGTATTATGACTATTTTAACCTTCGTGCAAATGTTAACATGTAAATTGGCAAAGTTTGACAGAGCAATTGCCAACAAAACTTAGCATAATTCAGGCATCAAACCCGGCATTTCATCGACAATAGTCGCATTCGAAACCGAGGCAATCATTAGCTCAGTCATTACCTAAAAATAAATGATTGCACATTATTCCACTGAAGTCAGTAGAATCTAGGAACTTCCCCAAAATGGCGGCTTTTCAGAATGTAAATAGCGGATAAGTTAACTAAGGCTCAATAGTTAGAAGTCGTTCAGAATCCCGGGTTCGCTCCTCTCGCCCGGACCTCTTACGAATAACGACGGACGGTCCTTAAGTAGGGACCCATGGACGTAGGGCATCCTTGACATTTCTGCAATATAGATTTTGTTTATTGTTATGTCAGCAAGTTTAGGGTGGATTAAGGTTCTAGGCAAATTTTCAGATACGCACTGGCTGTTTGTAAATAAATTTTAATTAATTGATATAAAACCACTTTTTAACGGTTTCTATTAAGATTTATTTGATAATATGTACATTGAGCCCGACGTTTCGTATACTTTCCAGTAGCCATGATTGCGAAAAATTATCAAAACGTCGGGTAAACATTTGTGTTTTAATATTTAGTTATTCCACACGGGCGGAGTTTGGGCTACAGATAGTCATATAAAAAAGTACAATACTGGTATCTTTATTGTTAGAGTTCGCAAAGTTTTCGATTGAAATTTAATATCGAGATATCGAGGTCACATTTCGCGAGTTCGCTGTAACTTTGTCTAGCAAGTACTGGGTTAACATGGTCCACAAACAACAAAAAGAAACTGGATAACATCTCACCTAAGGGGTAGAAACACACATTGTTGATTCTCTCCAGGAAACGATAAAGATAGCACTCTTCCTATCCATACTTTCTTACCTATTTACTATGAAAATATGTAGTTGTTTGTCGGTTTGTTGATTGGAGCGAAATTTCATGAGTTGTGTACCTAAGCGGGGCTTTTTTGGGTGTATGGGGTGTCAAAAAGACACCAACCCAAGTCAAGCTCACTTGCTGCATGCCAGTACTCCGACGGCGAGGCTATGATGCAGGTTTTTCTTTAAGATTGACGTATTTTTGGTACATAGTTAAAAAAAAAACCCTTCAACTAAGCTAAATTGCTTGTGTTAGGAGTCAGTAGTGAAATGGCCAGGATTGTAACCCGTAACCTCTCGATCGTAAGGCCCACTCCTTAACCACTAACCTACCGACGCTTAAAGAGATTGAGATGTTCTACAGTACGGGTTTTTAGTACATACTTATAATCTCACAACTCGAGAGTGACATGCGTTTTTACCCCCCCAAGTATACAGTTCTTATGGGACGCAAAAATCTGATTCCACGCGACCGGATCCCCGGCCACCGGAGTTTCTATACTATAGTTGCGTCATCAAGAAAAGATTATCGGCCAATGTTGTAAATCGGAGGCCGAGCACGAGTCCGGAAGGCGGAGAGAAGTCCCCGCGGGCGACGCCAGCGTCCGGCGCGCCGTCAATTAGACCAAGGGGGAGCAAGGACGGCAGGCGCCTCGCTAGGGGGTCGTAGGGAGGCACGCGAGATGCCGCGCTCCTCACGTATCTTCGTTAGGTATATGCCGGAAATTCGAGCCTATGTACCCCACACAACGCGTCCGAATCAGCCCCTTAATTAATAGAGAGCCGACCGATTCACCGCTCAGCCTAATCTCCTACCTAATTATTATTCAGGCAGTTTTTCTCGGTACTTGTTTATGCTGCCGGAAGACGCGAGATGAAAGGAATTGCTCGACGGTTTTTATGTTTTCCTTGTCTTTTTTACATTGGACTTTTCCGGAGAATCGTTAATGTAAATTGACGGGGAGCTCGTCTTTCTTAATATAGAGAGGTTTTTATGAAGTTGTTGGTTCGTTCTTTTTACTAGGTTTTGGCCGTGGTTCGCATGAATATTGGTGTTCGCAGTTGCAGATAATAAATAAATAAATATTTTACGACATTCTACGCAATGCTATCTGGGGTCTAGCATCCAAAATGCGGATGTGGTCATTAGAATTTTTGAAGTGAAAACTTCTTTAGCGGCGTTGGATGGGTAAAAAGTGTTAAACTCGCGTCAGGATCACTTGACCTTTGAACCGTAACCGACGACTGACGTCATACAACATTAGCAACAGATTGTTTATTTTGTTAGGTATGTTACGGAGCTTCGTAGCTTAGAGGTAAGCGCTTCGACTGTAAGTCCTTATGGTTTCAGATAGTACTGGGTTCGAACCTGGGCTTCTGATACTTTTTGTGATTATTTTTTCTTTTTGTAATGTATTACTTTTTGTCATTATTTTTTCTTTTTGTAATTCATTAATTTCTTCTAACAGAAAATTTGTGATAGGTTCTATGATTGGCCCTATATTATAGGTATGGTATGGTATCTTCAATGAAATCACTTGTACTGTTCCACATTATTTATTGATTTCCTGACCGGTTTCGCCTTACGGCATTATCAAAAAAATCAATAAGGTCAGGAAATCAATAAATAATGTGGAACAGTACAAGTGATTTCATTGAAGATGTGTAGCAAGTTCCACCAAGTGCCATCAATCAACAGTATAAGCAGTATGGTATGGTATGTTTTTTTTTAATCTTTTTCTCTGTATATAACGAAAAAAGAAAGAAAGCAAAAATTTTCACTTCTGCCGGCACTCCCGGAGTGCAACCCGTTATTTTTTTTTGTAAATAGATACCGAAATAGTATGCATAGAAACACCCTGACCAATGTCATGTATAGTATTTGAGAGTTTGGTGATACAAGTTAATTACCATACCTATTTATTACCTATAAGCATTTCCTCTTGCATATTTCGTGTTCAGACTATTTATAATAACCGTTTTTCAAAAGCTATATTCATTTGTTCGTATTATTGTAATAACGTGTACATAAATAATGCTTCACCGTCAATCACTTTGTCATGGACTCGTTTAACACAATCATATTAGTAAAATATACGAAATTATTGCCAGCGGAGACAGTTTTACAATTGGGCACTACTGCTACTACTTGTAATGCTGTTCACTTTCGATATTATCTTTACTAGCGACTTAATCATTATCATCATCATCATTCGGCCCAATCCTGAATGCGTCTAAAACTTGCATTAAGGACACCAGGGTTTGCTCTCCGACTTCACTTTTGGATTGGGTTGGCTTTCACGCGAACGACTGCTGTCGTACCTTCAACCCCGACAGAAAAGCCCAAACAACCTGGAACCTCGGGCGACCTAATCGTTGTATAATGAATTGAATTTCTAGCTCTGCAGACAATGCGGACCCAAATCGGATGCGACCAGAATTAACTCAAGTATGATGAGACTCAAGCGTAGATTTTCCTTTATTCTTTGCGTTCAAGCATTCTACTAATTAAATTAAGTTTCTACTTATTAAGAAGAAAACAGTAGCTCTGATCCACATAAAACATTCTCATCACATCTTCACTAACAGCCAATTCCCTATCCTGCACTCGACCAGCTCGCTAATTTACATAAACCAATTGAATAAATCACAATCAAATACCGTTTAACACGTATTTTAATAAAGCACTCGATGGCGAGGGTCTCTCAACAAATTAATCTCAACATCTGAAGAGAAGATAAATCAAATTAAACGCGGTATAATAAAAATGTTCACGAAAACAGCAATTAATATAATGAATTCTGTGCGCGTCGGAGCGCAGACAGCGGCCGGCGAGGCCTAACAGCGAGACAAACCTACTTACACACATATTTCCTGGCTTGCCAAACTTTGACCTACTTTCGTAGTCCAATGAACTTTTATTGTAAGCAAAAGTTTATGTTTGTATGTGTTTATTTGGATGATACAAGTTTTGCTTCGAATGGAAAACAATGAAATCTTTTGTGGACTGCAGTTAAAGAAATGAATGAAGTGGAAAAATAACTTTTGTATATTTATTACTAGCCGCACGGGGCCCGGGTTCACCCGGGAATGAATTAGTAAAAGATTTTTTTTATTTGTTCTTAATTATTTAGTTGTAATGTTAATGGTATACTTCACACTTTCTTTTTTTCCTAAATAACTTACTATTACTATTGTTACAATATGTTAAAAATAAATCTTCATAGTTAAAAATATATATATAACCGTTCCTAATCTGTTTTTCCCTTTATTAGTAAAAAAAAGGTATCACCTGCCAAAATTTCATGTTTGTGGGAGAGCAGAGACGTAGAGCCTAAACCGCTGGGGTTTAGGCTCTGCGTTGATGAATCAGTCAGTCCGGGCAAATAATCCATACTAATATTATACATGGAAAAGTGTGTGTCTGTTTGTCCGTCTTTCACGGCTAAACCACTGAACCGATTTTGAAGAAATTTGGCATAGGGGTAGATTAGACCTTGAGAAAGGACATAGGTTATGTTTGGTCGCGATACCCGACTTCCACGCTAAAGCTAGTTTTATTATAGATGTAGTTTATATCTAAATCGTCGTGGAGTTAGGAGTCTTTCCTCCTCAATTTCTGGCTTATCTTGGCTTTTACGGGGCAACTACCTTCTGATCAACCCTGAGAGGAAACTGTACCAGAGCATCGTCGACTTGGCCTCCAAGAGTGTGCGCCATTCGCACATTTTTGTCTCCAGATCTCCACCTGTAACAATATCGTTCATTTAACTTCTTCATAACCCCAATATCAAAATAGAATCGGCCAATTAATCACCACACTTCTCAGTGTGTTATCAACTGGACAGTTACACCCACTATCATCGTACCCCACGTGTACGGCGATGAATCTGAATACAAATGAAGGTATTACAAATTAGGCAGACAGCCCTGTGGTCCTCCCCAGTCTCCACGGGTTTACGGTAGCTGGATAGGTCATAGGTAACCGTGAGCGTGCTCGAGCATGCGTCGCGAGCGTGGGCGTGTTATCTCACTCGCCCACGCGTCGTTCCCAACATGGAGACATGCCCTATTTCACATTGTTTATTCAGTGGTGAACCTTTAATAAATATTTGAGGCGATAAACGTTTAAGCATTTCCAGTATATAAATCCGCCTACGAAATTGGGCGAAAATATTATATTGGTTACTATTTTAACCAACTTCGCAAAAAAGAGTTTCTTTGTTTATTTCAATCAAATTTCTTAAAAATTCCTTTTCTAATTATTTTTCCATGCAGCAGATTGCCAAAAGTCTCATGAGTTACAACATATGTGCCGTGACGTTCCATTGTTACGCTAGTGGTCTCTATTTCGATTTCCTTACAATGCACATATTTAAATCTAAAAATATATATTGCTCTGTAATCTCTACATTTAATAAATTACTACTGTAATGAAATAATCAGGTTAAAAATAAAAATGAAGTGTCGAAAAGTACAAGCTCATATTGTTCAATGCAATAATCTCTTGAAATATTATGATTATTATTTACATTTCTAGTAAATCTGCTTCTATGTCAAACAGACAAGCCAAAGAAACATTAATGTTACTTGTGGGCACGTCATAACCTGCTGCGGACATTTTGATTTGGGGCTAAGCTTTAAAAGCGATTCCCCACGTCCCCTGACTGTTAGCTGTGGAAAACTTGCCACGAAAATACAAACATTATATACCTCGAGACATACGCGCAGTAAACGTTTCTTAGGTGTGATTTGAGGAGAGCATGGGGTGTTACGGCGGTAGACTTTTTTTTTATATAGGACACGTCAATTTTACTTTACCTCGCCTGATGGTGAGCTGAAGGCAAAGTCTCAGGAATGAGGGCCACCATTATATACACATGTCATGTTAACAATGGTGGCACTCAGCTTGGGGGCCTCTTCAGATGCTTTTTCATACCCCGCTTAAAGGACCCGGGACTGTAGGAAGAGAGAAACACGTGAGCTGGCAAGGAATTCCAGGTCTTAATGGTGCGACAAAGGAAAGAGTCATCGAACCACTTGGTTCTTGAAGAAATGTTCTGCACCGTATGCATTCAAAACTTATAGTTTGGTTTCTCTCGGGGTGAAATACTAGCCCCGTTCCCGCAAGTTACAGGAATAGGTCCCGAGGTACGAAGTAGCTCGTATTTTCTCGAGCCTATAATAATAAATTATATCTCTGTGCCTAGTTTCATCTGCATCTGTTCAGCCATTTCATTGAGTAACAAGTGTCTATTAATTAAAATTTTCGCATTAATCGCCGAAATAACTTCCCAGCGACTGCACCAAATTAGATAATTCTTTTTTTGGATGGTCTCTAATAACAGGACAATTTTTTTATGAGAGAAAATTTATATATTATTATATTACACTGAGATGAAGTCAGGGCCCACTGTTGGAAGAATAGTTCTAAGATAATAATAAGAAGAAAAGGATGACATCTCTTGCAAGTCAGTTCCTTAATTTGATTAAAAACGTCTTTATTCATATGGAGACCCTTTGGGGAGCTACCCTTGCGGACTATCGCGGCGTGGAAGGGATCACAATATGCGTCTTTGTGCCCCGTGGTCGTCTCGTGTGTTTGTAGAAGGTTGTCACGTTTTCGGAAGGGTAATAAACTGGCGGAAGCGTAGTTAGATGTAGTCATGTAAGCTATATCAAAGCCTATATAGTTGAAACTATAACTGAGAGAACTTGGCAGAGAGCTTGCTTGCTCTCTCTCTTTTTTACACAGCCGTTATGTACCACCTTTTTTACTACCTTATCAGCTCAAATACAGATGACTACTTAGACCTTTTTACTCGGTCAATATCGTAACTTAGTTAATATTTCAAAACGACCGTCATAGCGTGCCGCAAGTATAGTGCAATTTTATTAGGGGCTAACTATATGCACTTATAGCAAATATACGTGTATCTATTCAAAATTATGACTACATTTTATGTATATATAAGTTATTGTGTACTATTTTACTCCTAGAAAAAGGAAACATTATACTGAATTCATATTTATTTACGTTCCTTGTAACTTACAAGAGCGATGATCATTTTGTATGATTATGCATTAACAGTGCAATTATGTTCTTTGTGTCAAGATGTACTTATTGGTGTATATGGAATACATATACATAAATGTATATACATTGGTCATTATATTCCATTAAACGCCGGCCAACGAATTGCCACTTGTCTAAAGGGGCAGAAAGGGGAGGAAACCAGGGCAAGGCAAAACTATGAGGTTATCTGTGACCAAGGCATTAAGGAGTACTTCATCAAAATCAATCTGACGCTAACTGTACTTAGTACCTACTCATGAATGGGAACATAGAATCTCATTGTAAAAACGCTGTCGATTCGACAGAAGAAGATGTACTGATAGTAAGCGATCTTTGTAATTCTATTATAGAAAGGGTATCTAATTTTTTTGAAGTGAAAACTTCTTTAGCGGCGTTAGATGGGTGTAAAATGTTAAGGAAGCGTCAGGATTAGTTGACCTTTGAACCGTAACCGACGACTGACGTCATACAAGATTAGGTACCTACAGACTATCTATTTTGCAAGTTACGATAGATAGCGTCGTAGCTTAAACGGTAAGCACTTCGACTGTAAGTTCTTATAGTTTCAGATAGTATCGGGTTCAAACCACCTGGCCTTCAAGGATTTTTTGTGATTGTTTTTTCTATTATAATTTATTACTTTTGGTGATTATTTTTTCTTTTTGTAATTTATTAATTTCTTCTGACAAAAAATTCGCAGAAAATTAGTGATAGGTTCTAAGCGCTATTTTATAGGTATGGTATGGTATGTTCTTTTTTATCTTTTTCTATGTATATAACGAAGAAAGAAAAAAAGAAAATGTTTTCACGTCTGCCGGCACTCCCAGAGTGCAACCCGTCTTTTTTATACCACTGAAGTGGCAGACAAGCACACGGTCCACCTGATGGAAAGTGGTTACCGTGGCCTATGGACGTGTGCAACACCAAGGGAGTCACACTAATGCTGCTGACGCTATAAACATAGAGTTTTTGTGCCGTCAGTGCAGAAAAAAAAGCAGGAATAGCCTTTAGCCTTCCCACTGACAGCACAAAAACTCTCCTAACGTATTGGCGCGAAAATTGGGAAGGATCGGACAGTCACTACAGCGCGAACGCAAGACCACGACTGGAACTCCGCGTGCGTAAGAAGATAGATCGTGTAAATTGACGTGTATACGTTGTTTATGGATTTAATTAAACAAAACACACCGAAATTGCACTGTAGGCGCGGACGTTCCTTATCAAATTTGTCTCGATGTCTGCATTTTAATAGAAGTAATGAAAGCAATAAATATGGTTGCTTCATATATTAATTAACATAATAATCTTAATTTAAGTACTAAACTTGTAATCATAACGGATTTAAAGAGGTGAATGCGCTTAAAAGTGCATCACGGACATACCACCGTTATTGAAATTTACCATATTTATATTTTTTTAAATGTTGTATTTAAAACAAATGTATTTGCAGTAGTGGCTTCATATACGCTAGTGTTCTTATTACATGAAAAAAAAATAGAGTGGTCATAGATAAACGTTTTACATAGTGATTTCATGCGAAGAGACTCTAATAATGCAGGCGGTGAAATTGCCGCGTGGTTACCGGTAGAGTAGAATTTGGGCCAGCCCTTCTCTTCCCATGTGGTGTCGTACAAGGCGACTAAGGGATAGGGCTGATTAACTTTAACATCAGACAGATATGTACAGCCCAGACTCAGCTTCAGATGCATGGCTCGAGTCAACAGTAGTGCCTGGAATACGGCAATAGGCTCACCCCCTATTACGTCGGACCGAATACAGATTGGTGAAATGTGGGTGTTAATTCACCTCTGCCTAACCCTCCGGGGATAAAGGCGTGATTATATGTGTATGTAATTAAAATTACCCTCCAGTGAGCTCTGGCTACCCTGCTCACCACCGGGAACACAACATTATCACTATGTTGAAATCGTTAAGCTATCCGGGATTATTTCAAAATCCCAATTAATGGGTTGTGCCGACGTTAAAGCGTCTTGTCTATAATAACTAAATACGGAAGGTAAGAGGATTACGTATATACAAGGGAGCCGCCGGAACCGTCTTAGCGGGTAAACACAGCTCGCCGTGTTAGTATAGCTTGGTAGCATACGTCGGCGTAGCATGGCATATTCCACTATTGTCTGCTTCATGCGAATTTCATAGCTTTTGAATTTCTTTATTCTGTTTACCCGTTTTTTTAATTTTTACTTAGTCTGCAGCCATTTTTTTAAGGCCAAAGTATACAAAGGCTATATGCTAAGAACTGGACCATTAAAAGCAAAGATATTTTTCAAATCGCAACATGTAGTTCTAGAAATTTGCACATTCACCCTAAATTCTAAAAATAAAAGAATATTATCAGTGAAAATTATTAATATTCCCTCCAAGCCCTTCGTCTAAGCTAAATTGCTTGTGTTAGCAGTGGGTTCATGTCAGTAGTGATGAGGATTCCAACCTGGGACCTTTCGATCGTAAAGCCGGCTCCTTATCCACTAATCTACCCACTCTTATTCGTGAATCTTCGACACGGCACCGCCACCAAAATTTGTAGTGTCGGGGCGACTAACACCACAATTTCTTGAGACATAGGGTTTGGCAGTATTCATGAATATAATCTCTCTTAAACGAGTTTTAGTGGGATTTCGGCAAGGTTCTTTTGATTTCACTACTGCGTCAGAGAGGGGTTGCGGAATCCAATACACTATCTTCAATCTTCCTGTTGAAGAACCATCGTAGATTCCTCGATCAGCCCTTGACCCGAACTGTCCATCGCTTGTTTCTTTTCTCAACACTCTATTTGAATTTTTATAATTGTTTTATTTTTTGTATCGTTAATGCGGCAAGGCTAGGCAACTAATTAGGTTTGTCACGAAGTACGAACGCTACAATTCCTATAGATTACTCAACCAATACACACATTCACAATAATACGAGATAAGACTTTCAAAAAACAAGCCGGGTGGTTACTACGAATTCGGCCTAACACTAAGATCACATTATGTGTAGTGTAAGCCTCCACCTAATTAGTTTAGTTAGATAACACCAGACTGTCCGGACTCGGTGTCAACAGCACTATGTTGAGTGTACTGCTACACCTAGCCGCCTGATTATATCCAAACTTCTCTATTATCATTCGAAGATTGATACTAACTCTACGGGAAGCGAAAGTTAGGTAACCAATGTTGACAATGATTGGTAAAACTTTGAAGTTTCATCTTGTATTGTGTAAACTAATCTTAGGCCCGTATTCTACAATTGAAAAAATTGACAGGTTTTCTGGCAGATTGTCTATACAATTTCTTTAAAAGTATATTAGCAACCGAAATTATCGAAATTACTAATATTCCCTCTAACCCCTCCAACTAAGCTAAATTGCTTGTGCTAGGAGTGGGTTCACGTCCGTAGTGTAATAGCCAGGATTCGAACTCGCGATCTTTCGCTTTAAGGGCGAACACTCTGACTACAGACAAATGTTTCCTATCATAAGCGAATGCGAAAGTCTGTAAGATTGAACGCATGATTTTGACTGATAGATTTATCATTGAACAAATTATTTCGAACGCATATGCACTAGAACTTGTGAATATCACATTTACTCTGAAGAAAGTTAGCGTGTAGAAAAGACAGCCTCCGTGGCGTAGCGGTAGTGAACCCGCCGCTACACAGTAGGCGCTGGTTCGATCCCCGTTCAGTGCAAATATTTGTATGTATGAATATGGGTATTTGCTCTGGACTGGTCGTGCCACGGAGAGCACGTTAAGCCGTCGGTTTCGGTTACCATACAAAGATCTAGTTGGAGCCCTCAAAAATCGAACAACTGGCCTAACTGCAACGCTTCGATATCGCCTTCGGGTTGTGAAGGTCAGATGGCAGTCAATGACAAAAATATCAAAGCGCAGCCAAATCCGCAGTTGGACTGGTAAAAAGCGGACCCCAGACTCCAAGTTGAAAGCTTCGGATGCAACTGGGATTAACGCTAGGATGAAGAAGACTGTAAAGAAAGTTGGTAAACTATTTATGATATACTACATGAAATAGTCGCCTAGTTTAATATACATTTTTGAAGTGACAACTTCTTTAGCGACGTTGGATGGGTAAAAAGTGTTGAACTCGCGTCAGGATCGCTTGACCTTTGAACCGTAACCGACGACTGACGTCATACAATATTAGCTACAGACTATCTATTTTGCAAAATATGGGAAATAGCTTCGTGGCATAGCGGTTAGCGCTTCGACTGTAAGCCCTTATGGTTTCAGATAGTACCGGGTTCGAACCAGGCCTTCGGACGCTTTTTGTGATTATTTTTTCTTTTTGTAATTTATTACTTTTTGTGATTATTTTTTCTTTTTGTAATTTATAAATTTCTTCTGACAAAAAATGAGCAGAAAATTAGTGATAGGTTCAATGATTGGCGCTATATTATAGGTATAGTATGATATGGTATGGTATGTTCTTTTTATCTTTTGCTATGTATATAACGAAGAAAGAAAAAGTTTTGACTTCTGCCGGCACTCCCAGAGTGCAGACCGTCTTTTTTTATACCGCTTAGGTGGCATATAAGCACACGGCCCATCTGATGGAAAGTAGTTAGCGCGGCCTAAGGACGTGTGCAAAACCAGAAGCGTCACACATTATAAAGCGCCTGCATCTAATCAAATGGAAAGAACTTAACAATAGCTGCTGTAATCCGTATACTGCCTCTTGTAATTAAATGTTGGTGTACAATAAAGAGTTATCTATCTATCTATCTAACTTTTCGTGCAGTATCGAGGGTAATTTAACAAGAAGGGTATGGCGGTCGTCCTCTGCCACCTACCCTTCGAACTTAATCTAAATACATCGTGGCGTACGGCGTTCAAGAGCCCGCTACGCTCATTCGCGCGGCGTTTAATGACTGGGTTTAGGTGTCCATTGAGCTGACTAGTGCCAGCCAGACAAAATGGTTGCAACATACAATATATGTAATACGATAAATTAAAAATTTCCTGCATATCATTTTACATTAATATTGGTACAAGTAAATGGTTTGTCGATTCTCGGCATTACACCGTTCTGAGATGGGGGCTAGGCTGGCTGCTGGTATCGCGCGGTTAGTCCTAACCCTAAAAGGCGTCTGCCCTTATATACTAGGTGGTATATAGCTGATATATATCTACTACCACTGAACGCAGAGACGTGATTCAATCATGTGAGAATGTCGATATCGATATCTTAACAATAACTGCCTCATATCTCACCGCAAACGTGCTCGAGGCTAGCAATTCAGAAATCACACACACAGAAGTCTATGCACAGACCTACACCTAGTTACTTCATGTATAAAGACTATAGACCTGTAAGTTCATATCGAAATATTTCGAAGTGCGCCTTCATTTTACTTAGGTATCACTACATAGTATAAAACAAAGTCGCTTTCTCTGTCCCCATATCCCTTTGTATGCTTAAATCTTTAAAACTACGCAACGGATTTTGATGCGGTTTTTTTAATAGATAGAGTGATTCAAGAGGAAGGTTTATATGTATAATACATGTTTAATATAGTAGGAGGAGCAGCGGGAACGGGATCTGACGCTACGCTTGCGGGAAAATATTGGCAGCACGAAGTTCGCCGGGTCAGCTAGTAACTTATAAACTATTTATTTTCTTGAAAATCACATCAACATAATTTTCGTGTAAAATTCGAGAGGTATATTCTACGATTATTTGTATAGTGATATTTAGACCCAAAGTAAGCATGGATTAACTTTTCTGTAATATCAGACACAGAAATACATGCCAATACTGCCAATACATATAATATACAAAACAAATTACCCACTTAGCAGGTAGAGTCAGAACCGTCGCAAGCTGTACCTCTATACCACACAGGTGGTAATTATTCGTAGTTTATTTATTTTCATGAATAAATCTAATCTTTATCGATACAACTCTGTTTCCACGTGTCCCACCACTAGGGGCCAGCGTCGGCGAGTGTGCGCGTCGATAAATTCCGAGCGCGTTGTCAATCGGCCGCGGCAGCGCTCAGGAATTAACGGCACTGCGCTGTCAAGGCGCCCGCGTCTCCCCACTACCCCCGCTGATCCAGGGCTGTGCCCAAGTAGAACAACTTATATAATATTACTATATTTTATCCATATGGTGACGGAGAAAGAATTCGAGTATTATCACCCCATTTCATCCTAAAGGTGTAGTAAGAGGTGACTAATAAAAAAAGCGCTAACGATATCATTACGAGAGAAAGGAAAACTCGAAATAAAACCCTGTACTAAACCGTCTGACCGGGCAACAGTTGGCCAAAGTATACCATCAGAGAGGCCTATGTCCAGCAGTAGACTACGATAAGCTAAATGTACTAATTGCTAATTTTATTTAATGAACATATACATATAGGTTGGCGCCTACACATGCTAAAATTAGAGCTCAGTTACGACCTAAATTGGAGCTCACCTGGAGTTGGAGTTGGTATACTGGCTGTACCAGGAATGAATATCCTCTGACCTCCTAACCCTGACAAGAAAACCTTTGCCTCATCCCGTATTTATCGGGTGCACCGACTAGCAGGTGAGGTTGATTTGAACTCAAAGTGTTAGTAGGATCTTGTCGACCCTTTTAACACTTTTGATCATCGAGCAAATGTGCTGTCACCGTAATAGTTCTCGTGTATTTATTTGTTGCAACTATGACGTCATCGTAATGGCTTAACTGATATTTTGGCTACCTATTATTAATAATAAATGTCGATATCTTTATGGGTTACTTTTGCTTGGAGTATGCTTTGTGACGAACTTATAATCAAGAGACGTGAGTTCTCTTTTGCGGTGTTCATTGAACTGAAGAATTTGTGAATAACTAATAACGTAATAACACATACATACATGCATTTGATTCCCATTGAAATTTATAAATGTGTGTGTGAATTAGCTTAGACAATAAACAATCATTGTTTAAAAGCTGCTATTTAAAATTATTAAAAGAAAATTAAAATAATCTCTTGTGCGACAACCCTGTTGAAATTGCGCGTGTACCAGTCATGTGAGCTACCTCGGGTAGATGCGGGCTCTGGACGACTGAACGACCTCCCGCTCTCACCCGAGCCCGGCTCACACTCCACCGACTCGGATCCATGATGACGAGTTGTAAAAATATACGCGACGATACGGGTGAGTTCGCAGTAGGTACGTACTTGCAAATGAGAGCGAATGAATATTTTTTGAAGTGAAAACTTCTTTAGCGGCGTTGGATGGGTATAAAATGTTAAACTCGCGTCAGGGTCGGAGGAACCGTAACCGACGACTGACGTCATACAATATTAGCTACAGACTATCTATTTTGCAAGACACGATAAATAGCTTCACAGCATAGCGGTAAACGCTTCGACTGTAAGTCCTTATGGTTTCAGATTGTACCGGGTTCAAACCTGGCCATCTGATACTTTTTGTGATATTTTTTTCTTTTTGTAATTTATTACTTTTTGTGATTATTTTTTATAACGAAGAAAGAAAGAAAGAAAAAGTTTTCACTTCTGCCGGCACTCCCAGAGTGCAACCTGTCTTTTCATACCACTCGGGTGGCAGAAAAGGGATGAGAAGTGGTTCCCGTGGCATAAGGACGTGTGCAAGACCAGGGACGTTAGACTTATGCTAAACCTTCTAGAAGAACCTCGATATTGTAGTTGCTTGGAAATACAACGGAACTATAGAATGGATGCGGATATCGGTTATCGCTATAATATCGGTTATCGTTATCAATTGTAGCCTGTGTTATTCTGATGTCTAAGCTATTTTTATTGTAAAGTTTGATTAAAATCCATTTATCGGTTATCGTTATCAATTATAGCCTATGTGTTATTCTGATTTCTAAGCTATTTTTATTGTAAAGTTTCATTACAATCCATTTAGTAGTTTTTCCGTGAAAGAGTAACAAACATTCATTCATACATCCATCCATACTTACAAGCTTTCGGGTTTATAATATACTAGCTGACCCGGCGAACTTCGTACCACCAATATTATTCCGCCCGTGTGGCGTCACATCCCGTTTTCGCTGCACCCTCTACTATATTAAACATGTATTATACATATAAACCTTCTTCTTGAATCACTCTATCTATTAAAAAAAAAGACGGGTTGCACTCTGGGAGTGCCGGCAGAAGTGAAAACATTTTCTTTTTTTCTTTCTTCGTTATATACATAGAAAAAGATAAAAAAGAACATACCATACCATACCTATAATATAGCGCTAATCATAGAACCTATCACTTATTTTCTACTAATTTTCTGTCAGAAGAAATTAATACATTATAAAAAGAAAAAATAATCACAAAAAATAATAAATTACAAAAAGAAAAAAATATCATAAAAAGTAATAAATTACAAAAAGAAAATATAATCACCAAAAGTAATAAATTATAATAAGAAAAAACAATCACAAAAAACCCCTGTACGCCAGGTGGTTTGAACCCGATACTATCTGAAACTATAAGCACTTACAGTCGACGTGCTTACCGCTTACGCTACGGCGACATCTAAAGTAACTTGCAAAATACATAGTTTGTACCTAATCTTGTATGACGTCAGTCGTCGGTTACGGTTCAAAGGTCAACTAATCCTGACGCTTCCTTAACATTTTACACCCATCCAACGCCGCTAAAGAAGTTTTCACTTCAAAAACCGCATCAAAATCCGTTGTGTACTTTTAAAGATTTAAGCATACAAAGGGATATAAGCACAGAGAAAGCGACTTTGTTTTATACTATGTAGTGAAGTAGGACTAACTACGCGTCTTAATTTCGTCCGGTGAAATTATACCACCTTACCCGCGCACTTTCCAGAAAAGTTCAATCATACAAACTTTATCCTGATTGGTACAGTCGTTCGGAAGTTATTCGCGTACATACATTTCAGTGATTCATTCATTTTAGCGGCGTTGGATGGGTAAAAAGTGTTAAACTCGCATCAGGATAGCTTGACCTTTGAAGCGTAACCGACGACTGACATCATACAATATTAGCTACAGATTGTTTATGTTGTTAGGTAGAGAAAGAAAAAGTTTTCACTTCTGCCGGCACTCCCGGAGTGCAACCCGTCTTTTTTTTTATTTAGGTAGATTTAGAATAGTACCATCGGCTTCCCCGATTTTATCACTTAACTAAAATGCTTTTAGACTAATACATCTCAGTACACAATGTTAGTCCAGCCGGCTATCTAAACGTATTAGATAACAGTGCCTAATTACGTGCACTGATCGATATAAGGGGCCAGGCCACGTCGTGAGCTGGATTTAGTGCGACCATTCCGAAGTTAATTACCTGTGTATGGCAATAGTCTTTATCTGCAATGCGATTCGCCTACGGTCACTAGAAAACCTAATGTCTCTTAAAAACGCTCGGTGTAAAGCAATTGCCCAGTAAATATAGGTAACTATTTGATGGCGCGAAGGACCATTGTGTAATTGGTCGAAAGACAAAGATTGAAGGGATTATTGCTTAGTATTTGGGTCCCGACTGCGTGCAGTTCTGATTTACCGAAACCCCTGGAAGCTATTCCAGAAACAAAAAGTAGCAATGAGTTATTACAAACTACAGTCTATCTCTGTATCGGATTTTAGCAAGATCCGTTCAGTCGTTTTAGAGTGATTGAGAAATAAACAACTGAACATAATCACAAACTTTCACATCTGTATAAGTACGATAGGATACCATAAAGAATAAGCCATAAATAAAAAACCTAGTGTCATCGCCGGACAAATTTTAATCGAGAATTAAAAATAATAAGGTCCTTGTGAATTCACTCAGAGTAAAACAGGAAGGCCTGACTCTAGGTATGAAGTTGAGCGTGTGAAGTCCGCACCTCAGAGACGTCTTAATAAAATGTTTGTATGGTTAACTGATACTTCTAGCAGCTCAGGCTGTAGTTGTCACCACAATACCTTTCTCGACTTTACTCGTGTATAGTGTCGTAATTGCAGTTGAAAAACTGCACATAAATTTATTCAAATACATTTACGTTGGAGGTGTTACTTCGTAGTTCTCTATTGAGATACCTAGAAATAATATTGAATGCTTACAATATTGTTTTGCTACATGGTGAACCTACATATACATCCTTAAAGCCAAAGCAAATCTCACTCACAAGTCGGTGCGCCTGCTAAACCAATGGAAGAGGCTCTAGTGCAGGCTTTCCTTTTTGTTAGAAATCAATAACTTATATTCTGTGAATACTACAACGTTTTTAGAACAAAATTAAGGTATATCTACACACATCAGGGCCCTAACCGGGACGTGGTGAGAATCGATTCGGAATTTGAAATTTGGAACGAGCAACATAGACTTTTCGTGTTCACCAATTAAAGACGCGTCTAATGATAAACAATATCATCTGGTAATCCGATGGAACTAGCTTTAGTCCCCTTTCATACTATTCAGTCTAATACCTAGTATACAACTTTGAAATAATTGTTAGAAATACGAGCACGAAAGAAAAATAAAAGAGTATATAAGGAACATCGGCAAACACAGCGCACAAACGGCCGGTGTATTTTCCCGCGCAACGACCGCCATCGCCGCCATGCGCCAAGCCGCGCGGGAATTGGAGCGCGCCTCGGTCTGCATCGTAAGTCTTTGTGCGAAAATATGTTCTTGTCAAGCGCGAATTGAGTTTTGTGAGTCTTGTTCGGCTTCATTTATTCATTTATGGCGATAAGAGAGTCTGAGTAGGGCTTTTACTAGCTTTTAACTAAGCTAGCTAAGTTTTTACTGCTTCGTAACAAAGTTCCTTGAATATTTTGCATAATATTTTAGAAGCAGTACCTGGTCATTTAGAAGGTGCCTATCGATCAACTAAAATCGGAATTCAACTTAATCAGACACAAATTTACTACAAATTCAGTAGGATTTTTACATCTAATTGACCCTTTTAAGCAAATGTCAGATCAAAAAAGCTTATCCAGTACCGTACTGAACAGAACAGCGGGTACTTTACATAATCAACAATTTATTCACCTATCAAGCAAAACATTTTCTGCTCTGATAAAACCGAAACCCCGCAAATATCGTTGTCCGCCAAAATAAACGTATCAACTTCATTAATTATTCATTGCGATTTGTATTCAACTATCTCTATACACAATTAGGCACAAAGCTTTTCCCTTATTTCTGAACGTGTGCTTTGCTTGCGATAGAGGGGAGTCAGCGGGGTGGAGGGAGAGGGTCGCGTAGCCATTAGCACGACGCCGTCGTCGGCGACCGTTCGCGAACAAACATAAAAGTGCTTTTATTTTGACTCTAATGCAAACCACATAAGGTTTTTAATTGCGTGATTCAAGGGTAGTTGGAAGTTTGTCTAGCCATGCATAATTTACGCGCGGCCGATAGACGGTCGCGATTGTTATTACGCGTGCGGATATTGGATTTGGCGGGAACGCAGCGCGCTGGTGGCGCACTGTCGCAAGATAATGCCGGGGGCCACGCTTTGATGGTACTAGGAGTGCTTAACCATCGACCCAGATCTGTAGGTATTACCACCCTGCTAACCACACATATTGTACCAAAACTTACCAAAGATTTTCAAATATAAAGTCAAATTCCCAATGTACCCCTTTTACATCGAATAGGTAACAATATTTCAATTATGCCTACCACATTAGCTATCAAAGCAGTTACTTCAAATACCTGTTGATATAATTAATCTACCCTCGAAGAAAACACCTAAGGAAAATATTTTTATGGAACATTTTACCTATGCTGTGTTCACGCTCTCAAATTACATATGAGTGTGAGCTGTTGACACCGGTAATGAAGAATGGAAGCTGTTAATAAAAACAGTTTCAGCTGACGCATTGTTCCCTTTATGACCTACATTTTACTCACGAACACCATAATAACAATGGTAAATTGGAAAACGGTTTTTTCAAGCGTAACAAATAGACATCATCTTAAAAAGTCAATGAAGTGTTCGCACCTCAATAAGATTTTCTTTCAACAAAAATTTAAATTCAAAAGTTCATGTCATCGTTACTCGAATAACGAACACCCAATCAATCAGTCTAATAACAATTTCATGGCAGCCCTGTCCTTGCGAGGGTCTATAAAAGGCACACGATTGTGTTTGCGAGCGCGCTCGGGGGCTACCTAAGCGGGCATTAGCGAAGGACGCTTAGGTTACACAGACTGTCTAACATAAACAAAGCTCTGATGTTCCATCTACACCCTCCGCCACGAATATTCTAACGGAGCTCAACATAAATTGGACATGCTACGTAATTTACGCGCGAGCGGTCACCGGCGGTGGTGATTACACTCGCTTGTTGGCGTGTTGGTCGAACCTGAAAATCCAGCCGTTTTGTGAAATCTCACGAGAGTGTTTCTGCAGCGGAATATATGAGAACGTCTCGATTTAGCAGCGTTGGCAAACATTTGCACTTGGTCTTGGTCCCTTTGGTCCAATGTCGTGGATAAGTCATTAAGGTGGCGTGTGCATGTCGGGACGTTGACTACCGCCCGAGGGTGGAGACTGTTCGTGCTAGCCGTCGACGGGTGCGTTAACTTAATTATATGACTAGCCCTATGGCGATGCGCGTATATACGTTTTATCTTATACAAATGTCTTAGGAAGGTTACTAGAGACATGATGTTACCTACATTCTGCTACTTCTTACCGTTACTTACACTTTACTTTGTTTAGACAAGTTAAGTCCTAAATAGATCTTTTGAGGTATTATTTGTGATCTTCGTCATGCAACTAAAAACTCTCATAGCTGTGATATAGAAGTCAAGTGGCTGGGGTCAACTTAATGAAGAATGCGGAATCGTTGAATGCGACAATGGACAAAATAAAATAAATTCCAAAAGACAAATAGTTAGACAAGACAGTATCAAAACTAACGGGACCATTTTGCGTACACCAACTTACAACTAACTGTATTCTAAACTTGAACTTGATTTAAACTTAAAAAACTTTGTTTTCTAAACTTTTTGACCTCCAAACGTTTTGAGCGATCTCGCAGAACTAACTCACAGCGCTAACAATTAAAATAAGTCGTTTCTCATCATCATGATTTCTGCAGCATTTAGAAAGTAAATAGGTACCTTTCGCGCGGTCAACCCAAAAGTGTATTACTGCGAACTAAACCCGAACCGTTTCCATACCTTGTAGTGCTTGCACATTTTTACAGTTTGCAAACATTTATCTGCATAAAGATATTCAGACCGGTCAAGCAATAACAATAATAACATCGGAATAAATAGAGAACGTTAAGTGTTAATTTTGTGGCAAAAGAATTTTATTATAGATAGTTAGAAACCATAATACCAAAGGTATTCTTAAGAGTTATCGTGGTTATACTCTCTGAAGAATGGTGTGACATTTCTAGTGATTTGTTAATTGTCAATTTTAAAGAGAATTAATAAAATATTCACACGTTAGTGTACTTAGATACAGCTGTGTGGCGACAGCTTTCGATAAACAGATCTCCATCGAGGGCTACTTGGTCATAACTAAGCTAGGTTCATGTCAGATTAGTAACTTATTCAAATTATGGAACTGTTAATATTTGCATGATTTTTTGTTTGAATGCCTAGGTCAATTTTTATGATTTTTCTGACATTCCTAAATCAGTGTGATAAATGTAACAATTTTTACAATGACAGAAGTGAAAGATATAAAAAAAAACTTAGCTGAAGACACTGCTTCCAATGCATAACAATAAACTAGCAACATATGCATTTTACTTTCTCACACACAACATTGCATTATAACCTCAAAATAACCTATATCTATAAACTAAATGATATTTCCTATTTTTATGGTATGATTTCGAATCGAAAAGCTTGAGTAAAAATATCTGCGGGCATTTTCATTGCTGCCCATTTACTACATAAACTGGTAAATGCCCCGAGTCAGGTGGCACATCGCGTGTGCGACCGACACGGACGGGGGACCGGCGCGCGGCCTGGAAATTCACCCCCTATCCGCCTCGACAACCTTTAGAGAAACGTGCAGGGACTTTTGGGTCGCGAGACCCGCGAAATTCCATTTAAAGATGTCGGGATAATTTAGCGCTGACGAGGCGGAGGCCAAATTGACGCGCCCCCGGGGCCACCGTGTCGCCGCGCTCTGTATCGATCACGCTTTTTACAGGGATCACCTCGAGGGATGGCCCGAGTGCACGTAAACAACCCTCATCCATTTTCTCGAATGTCGCGACTGTCGTAGGATCTTGGCTGGCAAAATGTTCTATTCGTCTGTGGCCCCATGTTGGGCGCCATTCGGTCACGCCCGCTCTTTATTAAGAAACTAAACAAATATTTTCCAAAGTATGTTATATGAATGGATCTCCCATTCGATATTAACTGACATTAACTGTTGATACCATCTTCATTCTTTGCAGCTTTTTTATGTAGTGTTATAAGCTACACTTATAAATTGAATAATATATTATGAGTAGCATTTCGAAGTTACCGTCATTTTAATCTAGTTTTATGAAAGACTAATGATAATATACTGAGATACATCCGTATTTTAAGAATTCCACAATAATATAATTAAGTAAATACTCTTTTTTCCGAATAGATCCCGTGACCTTTAACTGAGAAGCCACATGCTTTACCAATAAGCCACACACATTAATTATTTTGTCTCACACATTGTAACCTTTATAAATCGAGTAATATTACTATTTATCATCATTGTTATATTCAACTAAGGAAGACTATATATATTGTGTTTGCAATTTTGATTTCTGTTTTGGTAAATTGGCGCCCACCGTGGGGCTGTCGAGTTTTAGTAGTCTTATATAAATGACGCCTGTAGCTTGTTTTCTAAGATATGATAAAGGAGCCTCTAATAGTCTAATCAAACACTACCCCGTGGCAGTATACCATTTGGCAGGTTCGATGCTTGCTTACTACAAATATTTCTAAGCATGAATATATCTATTGTACAGACAGAAAACGTTCATCATCATCAGTATTTTAGAACTCACATAGGCTATGCTTTGTTTAGGTTTAAATAACGTTGTATAACAGGAGGTATATATTCTGTGTTTCATCATCATCTTCATCTTCATATTATTCCCGGCTGCAACGGAGGCCTCACCTCACTCTCTTTGTTTTTTTTTTTTAAATAGGACACGTTACTTTGACTTCAACTCGCCTGATGTTAAACTGAAGGCAAAGTCTCAGGAAAGAGAGTCAACATTACATACACGTAACAATGGTGGCACTCAGCTTGACGGGCTCATCAGATCTTTTTTCACGCCCCGCTTAAAGGACCCTTAGACTTACCTATACAGTTTTGATGGGAGCGACTCACCCTCGAACTGTGACCCATTTTTATTATAAGCAGTTTGTTTAGTATATCTACATATACCTAAGTCATTGGGCACTACTAAGTTATGCAGTACCTTGCCCACGTACTAAAGTGCTGAATGGGACCACCGACGTGTGATAAAGCTGTTCCGATTGTCTACCCATTTTTAGCGTAGAGATTTTAGTTTAGAGGGTTTTTAGTGTTCTGGTCATGACTTATGGACGAACCACCACCCCACAGATAAAGTAAGCTAAAAAGACACATTTCTGAACAAAAATTGCGTCACAGTTGATGGGTGAGGCGAGAATTTATTTTGATTTTCGAATATGGAACGGAACATAGAAGCTAGATAACATTTAATGAATTTTAAACTGAATCTGCATAACGCATGGGTATGTGACGCGACAGTGACAGTGACGTTTGACAAGAATTTTATGTTATGTTGTCATTAATGTCGCTTGCACCCTTTTGCCTTTCAACCGTCGATAGGCATATTCGACCCGTCAACGGATCATCATTATCATCACTACTATCGGACTCCGGGCTCGTTCTCGTGTCCATCACTTTTATCAAGTGATGGACACGAGAACGTCATATGAAATATGAATAACGTTGGAGATATTCCACTACACCTCCTAACATGCTTAATGTCCTCAATCTAACAATTCAAACTAATATTCCCCACATCAAAGGTTTTCTCCCACCGCATCGAAAATTATAACTAGTTAATTTCCCCGTGACCGCGGGGAGGCGTGATTAACCGTTAATTGGGAGGGTCGAGGAGACCCTTGCGTTATAAATATGTGGGTAGATGCGCAGTGTAGATGTACGTAGAGTTTTTACGAGGCAATCTTACTCGCGCTGTGCGTGCCCGGTCTTTTTTACGTTGCCGTAGGCGAACGACATGTCAAAGATTATTATATAGAAGCGTCTATTATCAAAAAAATAACCTGTCCAATAATTTCTTTGTAAAACTTGTAGCACGGTTCCTGGTGGCCTCACTAATGGGATAGAAATAAAATTACGACCGGGACGCAAAAATTAGATGCCTATTATAATTAGATATTTGTTTATTAATTAATTAGGTGAAAGAGTTAAAGAATTTTGACATTAATGTCCTCTGTATGACAGTTATGAGTAGAAGCGATAGCATATTGCAGCTAGTCACATAGCGGTCTTTCGCAATATTTTTTTTTTTGTTCCGCACCGCCTAATAGTATCCTAGTCATTGATCAGCCCTCCTAGACAAGTGGCAATTCTTTGGTCGGCGTTTGATGAAATAGAATGACGAATGTATGTATGGGATTTGACGTATTTGATAGTCGTTAACGCATGTCATAAACGTCGTTAACGACTATCAAATACGTCAATAACAATAACTTTAGTAACGAAAAATTAATCACACCAGCCCCTAGTGTGATAAATTTTTCGTTACTAAAAGTTGTATTTTAGTCATATGTCGGGCAAACTCGTAGTTGTACCGACCATGACATGGCTTTCTAACTCTGTTGTTATGAATGAAAAAAAAAAATAGAGGCATTCTAAACATCTATGGGTAGGTATATTTGTACCCAAACTGATTACCATAAAGAAAAATATTTTGACTTCAATAAAACCAGTTGCGTAACTAAACCGCACTTATCTGAAAGGTAGACGCACTTCTCACCTAGATGACTCCAATTAGTAACAAAAAACCTATAACAGTCCGTCCAACCGTGTACAAAACTACCAGAACCTTGCATGCATTTAATCATACCAGCATAATTACAGACACGTAAAAGAAAATCCAATGGCGACCCCTCGCAGAAATTACAGGCATAATCTTTGACGAGCATCGGTGAGGGTGGAGGGAGGTGGGAGGGTCGCGAAGGGTGTTTTAATTAGAACGCGGACGCCGCGGGATCGGCGTGCCCGATGTCCTGCCTGACCGATACACAACTGTGTTTGTTCTGTGTACCTTGTATACGCTGTGTACTCCTTTGTCTCAAGTCTGCTTTGTTTCGGCCGAATAAAGCCTCTTAGAACTGTGAACACAAAACATGTGGAAAATAGGAGTTTGTATGGATATATCGATTATTGGGTGTATTGGAGGATGGCGGTTTGTTTTTGCGGGTGATAAGTTTTTTTTTATAGTATAGAACACGTCAATATGACTTCACCTCGCCTGATGGTAAGCTGAAGGCAAAGTTTCAGGCAAGTTACGTCACCATTACGTACACGTACCATGTTGATTGTTGATATGGTACGTGTGGCACTCAACTTGATGGCCTCATGAGATAATTTGTTCACGCCCCTTAAAGGACCCGGGACTGTAGGAAGAAGAAGACACGTGATCTGGCAAGGAGTTCCAGGTCTTAATGGTGCGACTAAGAACAGAGTCACTTGGTTCTTGAAGAAATATACTGCACCGTGCACATCTAAGTCATGTGAAGGAAAGAAGAGGGTGGGACTAATTGGAAGAGCTCATCAGAATATTCACCATGGTAGAGACGGTAAAATACTGCCAAGAAAGCAACATCTCTACAGAGGCTCGAGGGTGCTCGTGACCTCGGGATTCCTAATAATTCTTAAAAGTTTAGGGTAACTTATAATGTATGGTGCACAAGCCTATCTCACCTACGAATATTTCTGCTGATGGAGGGTCAAGCCTCTGGTACAGGGTTTCCTCTCGGAGTTGATGAGGTCAGAACGGCTATCGTTCCTATGAAAGCCTTATGAGCAGAATCTAAGAAAGAAGGGGTACCACCGCGGACCCTAGGCTCTGAACGCAGTGAAAAACTTCGGGGCAACCGGGAACAATTTTACATTTATGATCACTGCTCCGCTCTTTTGAGAAGTACCATGATGATATATAGCCTATATTATGTTACTCTGATGTATAAGCTATATTATTTTAAAGCTTCATTACAATCCATTTAGTAGTTTTTACGTGAAAGAGTATCAAACATCCATCCATGCATCCATACTCACAAACATTCGCGTTTATAATATTAGTAGGATAAAATATTAAACAATTCAAATTGTGTTACCTGCTTCAAGTCAATCTTATCATATATTATTACCTAAGTACTTATAAAGCTTGAAATCACAAGTTGATTAAATTCGACTTCTCAGATTTGTTTACACAATCAGTTACAGATGAAGTTAATGGAAGTTAAAAATCACAGTAAGATCAACCTTATACAACATATTTACAAGCTCTCAAATCAGACCCACAAAGATTGATTAAACATAACTAGTTAGTACTTCCAGCGGGGGACGCCGTAGACCGGACGGGTGATCTGCCCTTTTATGGGGGCCATTTCACCCAAAGCTAACTAGTTAGTAACAGGTGAAGCCAATAAAATCACGCTAAATATAAATGTTAACAACAACTCCTTAAGAAGACAGTTGCGAATAAATAAGACATATTTTACAACCCTTTCGCCGTTGCCGTAACTAGATTCACCCACCTTTGAGCCTTGAATTAATTAAAAAGTTTCACAAGCCCGAGCCCCGAAAATGTTTAGACTGTACACTGTTACCATCAGACATTAAGAACGCCAGACCTTTCCTTTAGAGACGCTCCACAGGGTTTAAGGAACGGACGACAGAGGGGTAGGGTGGGGTACTCCAGAGGGGGGTGGCAGTGCAGCGTTCGCAGCTGACGGCACACCGAGCTATAATACACAGTACATAACGTACGTATATAGGCCACAAGATAACGCAATATGGAACGCGGTATCCGAAAACCATCGAAACTGGTTAGCAGAATTTCGGAGGAAAGCACCGTATTTAGGTCGTCCATTTTTGAGGACGATAGGAAACCGAACATGTTTGTATAAAATGTTGATATTTTGGGGAAAATTGGGAGCTCTTTTACTATTTAAATCAACTTTTAAGAAATATGATGTAATCCGAGGCTTACTATGATCAACAATGATATAAAACTATTGACACCTAAATAACACAAAAAACTTATAGAATGAACGAATAGAATGAGTATCCTATCGCGATTTTTGGTGTTATTTTATTCTTCTTCTGCGAGTCAATGGCTAACATCATTTCTGCCCCCCCCCCCCCCCATTCTGCTAATTTTATGCCATAACAACACCACATCATACCGCTGACATTGCATAAAAAATGTCATAAAATTTTAGACTATATGGCTGACTTTTAAAGTCCAAAATGAAAAGAGAAAGAGTTTATAACAATTTTCATTCACTCTATAAGATTGTCATTTAATTTTAGACTTCAACTGTATGAAAGTAAAGTCTAAAGTTTTGTCATTTAATTTTAGACTTCAACTGTATGACAGTAAAGTCTAAAGTTTAATGACATTTATTACAGTGACTGTGGAACGGCAGTGGTTTTGCTATGAAAAAAATAAGGGCTCTGCTTCTTGTAAAATTTTATCAGTCCAGTACTGGGCCACAGCCGTAGCGTTGTCCGTTACCCTACACAAATCTTCGTTCGCCTAGGTGGAGGGGCATTACTTACACTGATCCCGACGTTTCAGTTGCTTTTCAGGTGCCAAGATTACGGAGAGACTAAAGAGGTTTAAAGAGTAAAAAATATCTCTTGATGAAAGGCTATATTCTTCACTCTCATCAAGAGTTAGTCGCATTACTATTACGAAATAAACTCGAATGTAATTTGTAGTGTAAACGTTACTTCATGTAGCCTTATTCGAACAAATAAAATTGATTGATGTGTAGCTTTACAGCGCGTAGCAAGCAACGGGTATGGCTTGAGCACACGTGGCATATAACTCACAACGTTGCACGTGTCTGCAGTGGAGGGTTTGAACGTATCGTTGCTGAATTACCAGCAGTAAAATTTTGCACAATGTTTATTTTTTGAAAATACTAGGTACTCTCCAATATTTTTTGTTGAAGATAATATAATTAGTAACCAAAATTATTAGTAGTAATTCTCGTTAAGGTGCGTTTAAACCAAACGAACATAGAACTAAAACTAGAACAAGAGCATTCTAAATTTCGATCCAAGGATCCACTAGGTGGATCGAAGTGGGGCGCATTGCAACACCAAAATCCGCCTCCCTGTATTTATATAAATTTGCGTCCACTAGTGGTGACTTCCCCGGCCCGATCCGCCTAGTGGACGCTTATCTAATACTGGGTGTTAGGTAAACGCTCACGAAGCCGAAGGCCACCAGTAGTACTCCAGGTACCCCACCATATTGGCATAAAATAAAACCGATTTCATCAAAAATACCTTTTTTATATCGTTTAATTAGCATTATTTACTCTCCATGGTGTTAGTGAAGCTAAATGAAACTTAAATTTTATAGGTTTCATAGATAACATTTCTTCATCTGAGCCATCCATTGTAGTACGGTTGCAGTCGCTCAGTAGCACAATACATCTGACGTAAAATCCGCCCAGCTGATCAGCTGCGCCTCGTACTACCTATATGGACGCACGAGCATTGAATCATTGCGGCCCGTTCCGATACGATCCGCCCGATCCGTCGCTAAAGTACGCCTTTTTTATCGTGCGGGTAATCCCCACAGATACCGTCTCCGCCGAGGCAAGAGGGGAAGGTTATTTCGGACTTGAACCGACTAAACCGCACGCAGTCTGTGGGTACAGGACGCCTTGCTTTTAGAGCATTCTTTCTTAATATTTTAAACCTTGTTCTCAAAGAAAGAACAACAAGTGAATGTTCTACCACTGTTTACACTAAAAGAATTTGACGTAGAGCGGATAGAATGAGCATTCGCAGGTTTGTCTAAAAGCACTCTAGATATTAGCAACGTCACAAATTGTAAGTCAGTTTGAGGCCTTTTATTAGCGGAAATCCCCACGAATGCAGTTGGAGGTCGTTTAATGAAGTAGTTTTAGGCCTGATGTACAATAATTCTTCTGTCGAATCAACAGCACATCTACTCTCAAAATCTGTTTTCGCTTTTTTTTTACGTGCGGGAAATCCCCAAGGATACCCACCCCTCCGGAGCCGGAGGGGTAGGTTATGTCGGACTCGAACCGACTAAACCGCACGCCGTCTCTGAGTCGTAGTGCTAGGCCGAAGGTGAGGTTGTCATGCGACATATTCCTCGCACCCCGGCTGACCCAGGGCCATCCCTCTCGGTCTGGCCCTCCTCGGGAAGGGGGGGACCACGCGGTCCCCGACTCAACCCCGGTGTGGGGAGGCGCGCATCGTCTTACGATGCGCGCCGCCGCCGTGGCCTGCTTCTGCTAGGGTGACGGGCGGCTCCACCCGTCACCCTCAGGCCCGCGCTCATGGGGGGCGGAGGTCAGTTTGCGCCCTCCGACGCCCGAGCCGCCTTCGGGCGCGTGCAGCGATGTCAGCGAGCCTTTCTCGCTCATCGCGCCGCGCCCGGAAAATCTGTTTTCGCAGTAAACTGCCACCTGAATTGCGTTAGACGTTGTGTTGCGTACCCAGACTTTATGAAGCGAACATTTCATTCAAAGAAAGGTTGATATAACATACGGTTACCTAATTGTACTGAAATCTATCTTCAGCTTATTCTATTGCTAATATTATATAAGTCGTAATACCACAACTTGCTTCTGCTAGGAGCTGTTACCCAAGGCCTACTGTCCGCGTGGCCTACAGTCCGAGATGACTACACAGCTCAATTAGCTGGACATACTCTACGTGTAAACGCAGTTATTGTTTCCGAATGCAATCACTGCGACGCGAGTAAGGACTCGGGACTCCACACGCTCACCGAGTGTCCGGCGTGGGAGACGCCGAAACAGGAGCTGGTTCTCACGCTCGCCACCTCGCTCTCGGCAATGGTGCGCGGATGCGTGGGCGGCCGGCGCCTCCTTCTGCGAACAAGTAATGCTCGTGAAGGAGGCGGCGGGGTGGGAGTGGTACCGGGAGCGAAGGAGTTTCGCGGCCCATGCTGCCCGTGAACTGAGGCAACTCGACCTTCGGAGATCACGGTGTGGCCTCCGTTCCCCATGACCACGGGCCTGGGGGTAACGGGTGGAGCCGCCTGTCATCTTAGCAGAAGCAGGCCGCAGCGGCGACGCGCGTTCTGCGCCTCCCCATACCAGGGACGAGTTGGGTCCTCGTTATATCCACTCTCGAGCTGCCGGGGAGAGGTAGATCGAGAGAGATGGCCCTAGGTCTGCCGGGGTGCGAGGGATGTGACTTGCCAACCACACCTTCATTTTGCACTACTACCCACAGATGGCATGCGTTTTAATCGGTTCGAGTCCGACATAACCTCCCCTTCCAGCTTCAGAATTATCCGGGAGGATTCTGCGCACGTAAGAAAAAAGCCCCATCTCCTCCCGTGGGTGTCGTAAGAGGCGACTAAGGGATTCAAATACCGGAGGATGGGCAGCAGCATCTTTCCGCGTACTAGCCACCAAACTGCGATCGCCAACCCGCCTGCCAAGCGTGGCGATTACGGCATAACCCCCCATGATGAGGAAACATAAGAAACGGCCCCTAGTCCCCGGCGGCCCCGCTATTCCTGGCTATGGTAGCGGCCATGGTAACGGCGGGGCAAGGGGTGCGAAGAATCCCCGGCAGATGCCAGGCTACCAACCCCGACGACCTTTGGCCCTGGCAACGTACAACACGCTCACACTGCGAACCGACGAGAAGCTCGCTGAACTCGAGGAAGAATTGAGCAGGTTACGGTGGGATATCGTAGGATTGTGTGAAGTCCGGAGAGAGGGGCAGGACACCATGATCCTCAAATCCGGTAACCTGCTCTATTTCCGGGAGGGCGACATACTGTCCCAGGGTGGTGTCGGGTTTATCGTCCACAGGTCCCTTGTCAACAACGTGGTCCAGATCGAGAGTGTTTCGACGAGGGTAGCGTACCTTATACTCAGAATCACCAAACGGTATTCGCTGAAGGTCATACAGGTACACGCACCGACCTCGAAACACCCCGACGACGAGGTGGAGACTATGTATGAGGATATCTCTAAAGCCATGCATAGCTCCCGAACACACTATACCGTTGTGATGGGGGACTTTAACGCGAAACTGGGCAAACGAAGCGACAATGAGCTGAGAGTGGGGCAATTTGGATATGGAAAGAGGAATGCACGTGGCCATCTGCTGGCCGGCTTCATGGAGAAGGAGGGCCTTTTTATGATGAACTCCTTCTTCAGAAAGCCGGAACGGCGTAAGTGGACATGGCTACACCCTAACGGTGTCACAAAAAATGAGATTGATTTCATCTTGTCGACAAAGAGGCACATATTCAATGATGTCTCCGTGATCAATTCAGTAAAAACAGGAAGCGATCACCGGATGGTAAGAGGCACATTGAATCTTAGAACAAAGCTCGAAAGATGTCGACTGATGAAGTCTACGCTCCGACCAGCACCTATCCAGTTCCAGAACCCTGAGCACTTTCAGCTCGAGTTGCAGAATCGCTTCGAATGCCTGGGAGATTGCGAAAATGTGGATGATTACAATGACAGATTTGTGGAAATTGTCCAAACGACTGGGTCTAAGATCTTCAAAGCCCGTCGTTCAAAAGGAACCAAAAAGATTTCGGACTTCACCAACAAACTCATGGAACAAAGACGAAATTTGGTTCTGCAGTCCTCTGAAGATGCTACTCAGTATCGGAGTTTAAACAGACAGATCTCCAAGTCCTTGACTCGCGACCTACGCCAATTTAATACGACTCGTATTAAGGAGGCGATTAAGAGCAACAAAGGCTCAAAGGTTTTCGCAAGGGATCTGTCTGTTGGTCAAAGCCAACTGAATAAGCTGAAAGCGGAGGATGGCAGAATTATTTCGTCAAAGCCGGAGCTGTTGGAAGAGGTCGAGAAGTTCTACGGACAATTATACACGAGTGTACGGCAATCTGTTAATAATCTGGCCAAAGACCCAAGAGCCAGATTGACCCGACACTATACCGAGGATATCCCGGACGTCAGCCTGTACGAGATTAGAATGGCTCTCAAACAGCTAAAGAACAATAAGGCACCGGGTGATGATGGGATCACGGCTGAGCTTCTAAAAGCTGGTGGAACACCGATACTTAAAGCTCTTCAGAAGCTATTTGATTCCGTCATACTCGAGGGACGAACGCCTAAGGCATGGCACAGAAGTGTGGTGGTACTCTTCTTCAAAAAAGGTGATAAAACCTTGTTGAAGAATTATAGACCCATCTCGCTTCTGAGCCATGTCTACAAGTTGTTTTCGAGAGTCATTACGAATCGTCTCGCTCGCAGGTTCGACGACTTCCAGCCTCCCGAACAAGCCGGTTTCCGAAAAGGCTTTAGCACCATAGACCACATACATACGCTGCGACAGATTATACAGAAGACTGAGGAGTATAATCAGCCACTCTGCTTGGCGTTTGTGGACTATGAGAAAGCCTTCGATTCGATCGAGACCTGGGCTGTGCTACAGTCTCTCCAACGGTGCCAAATTGACTATCGATATATCGAAGCGCTGAAGTGTTTGTACGAAAACGCCACCATGTCAGTCCGCCTCCAGGATCAAAGCTCAAAACCTATCCAGTTGCAGCGAGGGGTGAGACAGGGAGACGTTATATCTCCGAAACTGTTCACCGCCGGCCTGGAAGATGTTTTCAAGCTCCTGGACTGGAGAAGACTCGGCATCAATATCAACGGCGAGTACATCACTCACCTTCGATTCGCTGACGATATCGTAGTCATGGCTGAGACCTTGGAAGACCTAGGCACAATGCTCGAAGACCTCAGTAGAGCCTCCCAACAAGTGGGCCTCAAAATGAACATGGACAAGACGAAAATTATGTCAAATGTCCATGTCGCACCCACTTCTTCTTTAAAGGTTAGAGACTCTACACTCGAAGTTGTCGACGAATATGTTTACCTGGGACAGACAGTCCAGTTAGGCAGGTCCAACTTTGAGAAAGAGGTCAATCGTCGAATCCAACTCGGCTGGGCAGCGTTCGGGAAGCTTCGTAATATCTTCTCGTCCAAAATACCGCAGTGTCTCAAGACGAAAGTCTACGATCAGTGTGTGTTGCCAGCGATGACCTACGGAAGTGAGACTTGGTCCCTTACTATGGGCCTCATAAGAAGGCTCAAGGTCACCCAAAGGGCGATGGAGCGTGCTATGCTCGGAGTTTCCCTGCGTGATCGAATCAGAAATGAGGAGATCCGCAGGAGAACTAAAGTAACCGACATAGCACACAGAATCGCCAAACTTAAGTGGCAGTGGGCGGGGCACATAGCTCGTAGAACAGATGGCCGTTGGGGCAAGAGAATTCTCGAGTGGCGACCACGCGCCGGAAGACGCAGTGTAGGCAGGCCTCCCACACGGTGGACCGACGACCTGGTGAAGGTCGCGGGAAGGGCATGGATGCGGAAGGCGCAGGACCGGTCACTGTGGAAATCCTTGGGGGAGGCCTTTGTCCAGCAGTGGACGTCTTTCGGCTGAAATGATGAAGAAAAAAGTTACACTGTTTTGTATACAAGCAAGCGCTAATGAAAACGCGCATACTAACTAGGCCTCTGTGGACAGTAGGCCTAACGCGTCAGCTGTTGCTAGGGGTGACGAACATTATGACGTCATTGAGTGCGACTCACTACGAGAATAAATCGCCATCCATAACAAGATTGCATAACCTGTTACTTCGATATAAATATTCATTGCCAGACAGACTGGGAATTGAAGGCGATACTATTTTAAAATAGGTTATTGAATGGTCTCATAAGGAGTTTTATTTGAATGAGATATAAGATTTCCGAAGCCGACCGCATACGACAACTGCAGCGGCATGCAGCAGATACAACGTACCGCATATATTACTTTTAAAAAATCGATTATTATAAAGGAGACCATTAAGAAGCCGCAATGAATTACTCGTATCTACTGCGTGCGTCTTCAGTTCTCATATCCGCCCCTCTAGGCAAGTGGCAATTCGCTAGCAGGCGTTTGATAGAATAGAATGACGAATGAATAGGATTTGACGTATTTGACATGCGTTAACGACTGTCATTTACGTCAAATCCCATACATTCGTCATTCTATTCCACCAAACGCCGGCTAGCGAACTGCCACTAGTCTAGAGGGGCCGGTCACCTTCGGAGTCATACTTGACGTAACGGACATGTCAGTGTTCATCTTAAAGCACCAATTCTTGCTTCAAGTTTACTATCGCTAGAATGCCGATATTCTGGTTCAATATTAATATTTAATACCACTACACCTACTATGAGGTAATTGCGAATACTGGAATTAAACACATTCGATTCAAGTTCCTAGATGATGAAGGTGGAGGATCGTACGAAATGGCGCACATTGGGAGAGGCCTATGTCCAGCAGTGGAGTGCAGTGGGCTAATTGATTGATTGATTCAGGTTCCTAAATAACAAATATATTTAATTTCTCAAGATGCCTGGAAGCAATCGCTATAAGGCCGTTCATTATACATTGAACAGATTGGTGAAATCATGTATTTTTAATATACTTAAACTGTATTTTGGTGAGTCATTGTTTTGTGCCCCCGTACAGTCCATGGCGCCGTAGCCAGGGCCAAACGAGACCACTTGCAACCACTGTACCACAAGTTGGAATCGTCTGAGGGGCAAAAGCTCATCTATAAGTTGGCGCGTTCCAGGGCCAAGGTGGCGCAGTCTATATCTAAGTAAGCCGCTGCATTTAAAGACCCTGGGGGCAATCTTAATTTTTAATCTTAGCCACTGATAACGCCTGCAGAAGTCCAGACTGCCATTAGAAGGCCTATTAGAGGCCTTCGACTGTGTTCCTCGTGTGGTGATCTGGTGGGCGCTGCGGTACAAAGGAATCCCAGAGGCTTACATTGATACCATCCGAGACATGTACTACGATTCCAGTTCCGTGGTTCGGTCCGCTATTGACGACACGAAAACATAACCCATCACCGTCAGGGACACCAAAGATCCGTACTAAGTCCTTACATGTTCAGCTTCGTATTGGACATTTCGTCGGACAGCATCAGAAATTCACATAAGCAGCCTTCATGGTTGCTAATGTGGGATTTGAACTTCACGTGACTGGTGACATCGACTACGACGTCAAGCCACGTATTGCCGCCGCGTAGGCCAAGTGACGGGAAATGACTTGTGTCATCCTAAAATGCCAGTCAGGTTGAAGGTGCAGGTCTATAAAACGATCATTAGGCCTGTCCTTTTACACGGCTGTGGAGCGACACAAACAGTAGCTACGTTTCCCGGAGATGAAAATGCAGCGGTGGATGTGCTGAAGAGAAGAGCGAGAGTTCCCCACGCGTAAAGATCGCGTGAGTAACAATAAAAGATCTGGAAAAATAAAAAGATAATACTGGCAACACTACATGTTGCCACGGCCACGCCGCGGCCAAGGGATTCATTTCGTGGCGCGTACTCTACCTTTTAAGATGGACACACGGGGGTCAGAAAAATGACGATGATGTAGATTTTGGACGAACACAATATTCAGATGGCGGCGGCTCGCTGCGAGGCATCCATTGGCATCGGCTCGCAATGGTAATGGCCTGTTTGGCGGCGTGTCCCAGGCAATGCCGGACGCGTTGCACTTACCAAGGGTGGCTAAATTTTTTTCCGTGATGCCTCGTGTCGGCGTACCAGTATGCTGGTCAAACAGGCGTTGACCATGCAGGGATCCCTTGCCAGGATTCCTGCGACGCCAAGGACACCCCAGAGCGCAACGGCGTGACTGTGCCGGCGTGCGTGAGCGGTGTGCTGTGTCACGGCACTGGTTACTGCCCGCCTGTTAATATACATCGGCTGACGATCTCCGTTCCTACTACCACTTTTCGTAGTTTCACGTGAGTTTATGAATAGTAAATCTTTGGCCAAAGTATCGTGTGTGCGTGGACAGTACTTAGATATACATTTGTTCAGCTCTAAAGTATTTTGGCTACTAATTTAAATTTAGTAATGCCGTTTCAATCTAGTGCAGCTCCTATGAAATAGGTTATATTACTTCAATATACTATGCATGTAAATTAAATTGATACTGTGTTATTCCTTAAAAATCCCCATGACATGCCATGAATTGCTATAATTAAGAGGTCCTTGATCTAATCGATATCACATCACACTGTCGAGAGCATATCCAAACCATTTCTTACTTAAAACAAATACTGTAACCGTCTTCTAGGAATTCGTACATGGCTTAATGTATAGTGTCAAAAAGAGCCAATATATGGTCTTTGGAGCCGGTACGAACTGTCCTCAAAGGGTACCTGAGGTGTGACTGTATGGAGTCCCTTTGGAAAGGACCAGTCAGTTTAAGTACTTGGGCCATACAGTGACGGACAACTTATAGGGCCATGCGGACATAGAACGTTGGAGAAGGGCGCTGTCTAGAAGAGCGAATATGATAGCTCGTAGGTTTGCACGCTGCTCAAGTGATGTTAAAATCACACTATTTAAGGCGTACCGCACATCTTTGTTCAGCCTATGGGTGGAGTATTCGCGGGCTAGTTACAGCGCTCTTCGCTCATTCATAATAACGCAGTCAGAGCAGTGTTGGGGCTGCCCCGCTTCTGCAGCGCTTCAGGCATGTTTGTGGAGGCGCACACCGACTGTTTCCACGCCACCATGCGCAAGCAGTGTGCGTCCTTAGTGCGCAGGGTGCGGGCCAGTTCGAACACTGTCTTGAAAATGATTGAAACAAAGCTAGACTGTCTATATGTATATAAGGCACTGCTGTAATAGGCATGTGTAGGATAAGTTTCGTTTGCATTTTGTTTTGTTTTATTTTTTTTTTATTTTTTTTTCTCGTTGTCGAATTTCATTACTATGGGTCATGTTATGTTACCTAAAATAAATTATATTTATTTATTTATTATATCATAAGGACGTTGAAACTTATCAATTTATCGATTTTAATTTCCTTTGTTACTTTATAGCTGCTTAAAAGTATATAACCACAATATTATGCCCATTCAATACTTGTGTATTCTAGCTGAATACATTTTAGCGTCCATTTGCGTAACCCTCCGGTGCGCGACCCGTTTAAAGATTCACTAGCACCACGGGCGGGTCTCTCCGACCGCTTTGAAGATATTCACCTTCATTAACACGGGGTCCAAACGACCCGCGGGGCCGAGCCGTTCTTGATTCCGACTTGAGCTTAATTTGCGAATTGCAGCGTAGGTAGGTAGGTAACTTTAGTTGATAGCTGTAATACCGACTAGCATCATGAGTTAACATCGTGACGTAATTTCAAAGTAACTTTAAGTACAGAGCTGAATTTATAGAGGTACATTTATGTTACATTTAAAGATGTTGAGAGATGTTGACTCTAATTGCTACACCATGATGGCAACACAAAATCACCTTCACCATGACATTCTGCATTTATGTCATCCGACTAATTTGAATTCTAGCTAATAAGGTTTTCTAATCGTACAGACTATTTTCCATTACAGACACTTGCTTTTGCAACTTGCTAATTCTGCTTTTATGTCCTCCAGCAGAGTTGACTCTCTGTTAACGGGGTATTCTGTTTGTATATCATTTAGCTGAATTGTCTTTCAGCTATCTAGGTAACATGCTTTCATGTCAACCTAACTGAATTGTCATTACGCGAAAAAAACATTATTTTCGAAAACGGGAATTAACGCGATCAGGTACTTATATACCGTATTACTGCAAAATGGAATCCAGTGATGGAAAACATGCAACCTCGCTTTTCTGCGCAGTCGGATAGACACCGGACAGCTAGCTTCCAGAATAGGGACACTGTGAGCGTGGTGTGTGACGGTACATGGCGAAAAGAAATATTGAAAATGTGCCTCACGGATTCGAAGACGGCGGGCGTCCACCGCTGAGCTAGTCAGCCTGTGACCACGGCCGGTGTAACCTAGTCGAAACGTCAGGCAATCAAAGGTTTGTAAGTACCTATACCATGATCGCATTAATTGCCGTTTTCTTAATTATATATCGTTGAACGCCAGAGTTTAAAATTTAGATTATGCTAATAACTCATAGTTAACACCGTGGTAATATAATTATCAAGTCATCGAGGACCCTCGATATGTCAAGAACATGTATGCTTATATTTGAACGTCTATTTTAAGATCGGTCAAAACCACAAAACGTAAGTGGGCTTGATATCAATAAATTTTTACTTGCTCTGGATTTGTTCTATCTGAAATATACGAGTGTAAAATTGCATAGATCTAATTACATAAGAATCTCTAATACAGGTTGAGCTGTACAAGATAAAATAAAACTGTGGACCTAAAAGTATAAAAGAAAAAGATACACTACATGTTGTTCCAACATCTCAATCCCATGCGCTGCGTCAGCGTTCCCCACATTTGTATCAAGTGGGCAAATAAAGAAGGAAACAAGTTAGATGGAGTGGAGCCGGACCGCGTTCGCGACTAATTAACCCTCCCGGGCGGGGTGAGATCAACCCCCGGGTGGCAGTGGGTGGTTAAAAAATATGCGGCTCCCACGAGACGCGATGCGATGCCTCGAAGAATTTCCACTTTCCGACTGCAGCTGTATTTTCGCATGGTTTCCTTTGCCTTTCCTTTTTTAATTGTTGAATTAAACCTCGTTTCTATGTAGATATAACTTTTTTTATTTAAGATAAGTTTACGTCTCTTTTCACCTTTATACGATAGGAATGTGTAAAAGACAACTAGATAACCTCTGATTATCTTTTACACATTTCTATTGGTTTCCTGGTACAAGTATTTTTTGTGCCTACGTGCCCAAAAGAAAGCCAGAACACATAAAACTTTGTAAACACACACAGACTGTACAATCATACACAGAAGCTTTCATTTTTGTTAAAAATATTTAAATTAATTCAATTAAATCAACTATCGCAACCACTGCTAGACACCCCTCCCGAGGAGGGCCAGACCGAGAGGAATTGCCCCGGGGCAGCCGGAGTGCGAGGGATGTGTCGCGAGATAACCTCACCTTTGGCCTAGCACAACGACCCACAGACGATGTGGGGTTTAGTCGATTGGAGTCCGACATAACCTCCCCCTCCGGCTCCGGGGGGAGGGTCATGCACATAAAAAAACCGCTGCTGGACATTCGCAACTATAAAGAAAAGACTTAGTTCTAAACCTTTACTACCTCCGTCATTGTAAAATTATTCATTTGCAGTTGACCACCCAACCCCAAACACACCTAAACAAGCAGCATTCAATGGAGATGAGTAATAGTTAATGTTACTACGATCGTAACGTTATAATAACGACTTTATTAGCCTTAGAGGCTTTCATGGTGGTCTACAAATGTATTTGTGTATGTGTTTGTGTCTATATTTATATATGTGTATGTGTTTTTTTTATAGAAAAAGAATATTAGCAACCGAAATTATCGAAATTACTAATATTCCTCTCTAACCCCTCCAACTAAGCTAAATTGCTTGTGCTAGGAGTGGGTTCACGTCGGTAGTGTAATCGCCAGGATTCGAACCCGGGACCTCTCGATCGTAAGGCCGACTCCTTAACCACTAATCTACCGACACTTAATGCTGTTAATGTCAAACATCATCTCCTTCTTCCTTGTCTGTCGTGTCGACGGCATATCGTTCTTGTGTGCCCAATTTGCAACCACCCCAATATCGTTCTCAGAGGTGCTCACGAATTTCTCTAGTGTACACGTGTGTGGGCAGGTATAGTACACGTTAGCAGGTAGTCACTTCTCTCCTTGATATGTCCTCATGAACGCGATCCGTTCATCTATTATTTTAAGGGTTGTATATAGTTGTTTGAACTTCACAATCGTAACCTAACTTTTAAATGTCTGACTGAACTATTTTAGATGTATAGGCACAAAGCGTAAGATTACTTGGATCATTCCAAGTGGAGCAAGCCTAAAATTTTCAATATTGTTCTAACTGTTGGTTTTGCTTCTTGTTTTCTTGTGTTTCTGCAATGATATGTATGTATTCACAAATAAAACTATATAAGTATGTGTTTCCGCACTCTAGAACCAAAAACGCAAGTTAGTTTAAGCTTTGCTTACTTATGGGTCGCGCGTGAAGCGCTATTCAGACCATGCTACTTATTATATAGCATAGCATACCCAATAGCACAATAATATCACGCAAATCACGATTATATAGCGTAATCTATAAAGAGAATAACTTGTCGTAGAATAATCAATACTTATTATATTAAATATCACATCACGTGTAACTATATACGTTGAAAAGTACTAAAAGCTATTTACACATTAATACTAAGTACTTTGACACTTTTGCAAGGAATAGCCAAAGACACGCTTTGAAAACAGACAAATTACGTGCAAAAACATAATCAGTTAAGTACTAATATCACGTTTTAACTGACTTAAATACTTTGAAAAGTAACGAAGCCCTACAACAGACATTATTTCTAACTTGTCTTTAAAACATGGCTTACAAAACGGAGTCTAAGAGACACGCGCCCGTGTCACGAGGCGAGAGGGCGGGAGGTATGTCCTCTGTCCTCCCAAGGGCTGCCAAGGTCAGCCACACGAGGCAAAATGAGGGATGGAGGGCCAATGTGCGCGACTGATATGAAAGAAAGTTAAATACAAATATGTTTGTTTTAGCGCCAGACCACAGATTATGAAACTTTAGATAGGATTATACACGGGCAGATATAGTCAGGTATCAAAACGTGATTTGAATATTAAAATAATTTGTAACGTTTCATATGATATAGGTGTCTTAACTAGTAGTATCTTAGCCCAGTCAGATTAGGTAAAAAAGGGGTCAACCTCGGAATCAAAGATGTTAACAACGTAGGTACTGAAAACCGTAACTCACGCTTGACCTTACATTAGGCCATATATGAGACTGTACGCGGCGCACTCTTCGCGGTCTACCCCAAAAACGGTTGAACGTATGAAAAAAAGTTCATCCCAAGTTGTAGAGAATTTTATACTCTACAACTTTTATAATGCAAATCTCATTTATGCAATAGAAATCGAAATATTCACGAAAAACCAATTTATATTTTATTTTTATTTATTTATTTTCATACATTACACCATCATCACAGTCGAGACCAATACAATAGTGCAGGATTATATTAAACTAAACTATAAAAAAAAAAACAATTCGAATTCTAAAAACGTAAGCAATAAAATAATAATCGAAATAAACCAATAATAACAATATAACAATCAATTTTTAAAATCAAATAATCCACCAATAAACCAGATAATATGTTAATAAATAATATTCAAACAATCCATCAATCAATCAAATAAAATGTCAACAATTAATAGACAATATAATATATGACCTTCAATATTTTAAGACGCGGACACGATAGCTCTTGTGACTTTTGAGACAACATTTAGAACGACCAAACAAAGGTATACCAATTAACAGCTTATTATCTTTCATTCCGAGGTGAAACCCCTAATGTGAGTGGGTCATCTAACTAGTTTAGAATTCTGGTTCTCTTTCCGCTGCACCTTCTTTTCAGCCCCTCTAGACAAGTGGCAATTCGTTGGCATCTGATGGAATAGAATGACGAATGTATGGGATTTGACGTTTATGACATGCGTTAACGACAGTCATATACATACGTTAACACTTATCTAGAGGGTCTGTTTACCCTACGCGGCTTCGATCGTGACAGTTCCCAGTTGCATCTAAAATTTGTACGTTAGATACTTATGGGGTTTGATTGGTATATCGGCTTTATTGGGAGCGATTGATGTCTAATCACCCAAAGATATGAAGAAAGTCTGCCCTAGTGCCTTGTCTGTTGACAAACAGCTGCACCAATTGTGTCATAAAATCCAAGAATATGAAATGATAAACAAGCTTGGAAATGAGCTGTTCGCTCAACTATGCTACTCAAGCAAACTATTGTATTTAGACTAAGTAGACTAAGCAAATGTTTGTAAATAGACCAAAAAATAAAATGCCCGCTGACTTTCTTGCCGGAGTCTTCTCAGGTCGGGGCAGCGTTTCGAACCGGTGGTCCATTTGCTAAACTAGTCTAGACTTTTTTTAAACTTGACGTTTTTTAAGTATCTTTTTAGTGGTCTATCTCACCCATTTCTCCTATTCTTCTCTTAAGCAGGATATGGGATGTCCGGCAATCAGAGCGTTCCGTCTATCTTATCTAGTATTCTTTATTATTCGAGTACAGTCAGAATCAGATTGACCTTTTGCTGATCATCATCGTATCAACCGCAGATAGTCCACTGTTGAACATAGGCCTCTCCTATAGACATCTCCTATAAAGCAGCCCGCATCATAAAGTACTGAAAATGATCTCAATGCCTTGGTTCCCCCCCCCCCCCCTGTTGCCTGATTGTTCTGCTATTTGGTACACAACTTTAGTTCGGACAATAATACAATTCAAATCAATAAAATAGTTTGCTTTGCTTCTAATACCTTGGTATTAAGATAATTTTGACACTTTGTTGTCAAGATCGTTCTGCCGCTGACTGTATACCCTCCACAAACTCACGATAGAAAATGTTATCAACGCAACGGTACAAGCTACACGTGTCCGTTGCATAATCGCTCCCACGACTGCTAATATCCGACGGGCACGTGTCCGCAACGCTATAAATATCCGCCGTTGATACAAGCACATGTTTCAATGCTTCTCTTGTCGGATAATTGGACTTTAAGAAGCTGCGTTGTTGTTTTACTTTGCCTTATTTTAGTACTAACTATTGCCAGCGGCTCAGCCCGCGTGGAAGTCGCTTATCGCGACCAATCATAGGTCTAATCTACTCTTATACCAAATTTCATCAGAATCGGTTCAGTGGTTTAGGTGTGAAATTGTAACAGACAGACATACATAGTTACTTTCGCATTAAGAAAATATTGTATGGAAATGTGCACTGTACTTCACACACAATTAAGACTATTGCAATAGAAATTATGGTAGGTATATGCTTATATTAACGCGTTCTCTCAACCATTTGATTAGAAGGCATCAAATTAACTGGCAAGTTTAACCGCATGACTGCAATTTATACATACATACATGCATTTGTGCCTCGGAGAGCACGTTAAGTCGTGAGTTCCGTTTGTCACATGTACATCCATGGCAGTTGTTTGGAGTCCAAAAATTCTAACAACTTGTCTTACTGCAATATTTCTATATTGACAATGGATTGTGAAGGTCAGATGGCAGTCGCTATAGTTTTAGAATTAAAGTGAAAATATAGAGTATCAGTTTAAAAATGAAAGTAGATTTGAAATTTTAAAAAATCGGACGAATTTATAATCATAATCTGCCTATCATTTACTCATTATGTATATAGACTTAACTCATCATATTTCATCCGTCCAATTTAATCCGTCACTCATCGTCTCTACATGCCGATCTTATAACATGTATGGGATTTGACATATTTGACAGTCGTTAACACATGTCATAAATGTAAAATTCCATACATTCGTCATTCAGAGTTTCTTGCCGGAGTCTTCTCAGGTCGGGGCCGCGTTTCGAACCGGTGTTCCATTTGCTAAACTAGTCTAGATTTTTTTTAACTTGACGTTTTGTAAGTACCGTTTTAATGGTCTATGCAGAATAAATGATTTTTGACTTTCTATTCTACCAAGCGCCGGCCAACGAACTACCATTTGTCTAGAATGTGAATGAATATCTATCAGTAATCATGAAAAATATCAAATGAATAATATCTATCAGTAAAATATCCACACCGCTGTGTTTATGTGTCGTTATAAAACGAAGGGTAATGCTTTTACGAGCTAGACCTACCATGTATAGATAAGTTCACCTGCTACGACGTAAAATAAAAATACCTCCCGAAAAACAGTGTGCGGGCGTAGGGATTAAGTTGTTTCCTTCGCGCACAGAGCTGTTGTTTGCTTCAGTTTTTATTATATCGCAAGAATGCTCTTTGTAGCAAAATGATGATAAAAGTACACTTATACTCACGCCTTTTTTCCTATGGTGTAGGCAAAAAAAAAAACATGAGCTTCCTTTAGTGTCATTGAACTTTTAAAGCAAGATACCTAAAAGTCTGTGATCATAGGTTGATTTTTAGTAACTGGCAAGTATCTAGTATTGTTTTTTTTATTTAATTCGAAGCTGGAGTTTAGGCGGGTTCACGAAAATGATCGCATTAAGGATTTATTTTATTTCCCGAAATTGGTGAGAATTCGAGTTTTTATGTATGAAAATGGTGGATTTTTAGACGTTATGTCTAAAAGTCCACCATTTTCATACATCTTCTTCTTCATTTTCGAAAACGCACACAAGTGTATGAAGTGGCATATTACAGTGAATTGTGACATTTCGTGTTCGATCCAAATCTTCCTAGGGAGCTTCTAGTAAGGGCCCACAACTTTACCGAGGCAGTAATCATCTCATTGATCGTCATCATCATTATCATCATCGTCATTAACATCATTAATCTATTATCATCATTATCAACAAATGAAGATATTATATATAAATGAAGATGTGACTTAAAGGTCCAGTGAGGTCATAAAAACCCAAAAAAAAATCATAACTCAAAAATTACATCGGGTATGTTTGAGGCAGTATTGAGCATCTTGGGGGAACCATCAACGGACGAGGATCTGGTGCAGATTTACCTCACGATGTTGGGAAATCAAGCGGCTTTCACTCTTTTAATAGCCATTGTACTCCGGGCTAAAAGCCAAGCCTTTTTTTTGTTGTAAACATAAGCATATAGTATCAGAGTAGATAAAAATTTTATCTACTCTGATACTATAATACAAAGATTATAAAATTGAAATCAAAACTCTTATGACAAACATTACGCACAGGCCAAAAAAAAAGTTTTATTACGATACAGGTCTTATATGGACACCTATATCATAAAATATTTTTTTAATCATAACGATACACCTATACAACCTCCATATGGACTGAACCTCTACTTTAAAAAAATAAAAGGCCGATTCGGAAGAAAAAAAAAAGAAACGCGCATGCGCAATCAATGTTTGCGCCTTGGCTTGGCGTCAACTTTTTTTTTTACATTTATATTAAACAAAATTTGGTTTTGTCTTATAACACTCGTGTGATACAATAAAAAAACACAGTCGTGTTATAAGAACCCTTATTATGCAATATTATGCAACAGTATCATAAACTACTATTAACTACGCGAAAAAGCCAATTTCCAAGAAATAAAATTCACATCGTGATTGATCGTATTTAACATTAGATAGAGGCAAAATTAATGAATAGATTTTTATTACAGAAATTTCCTATTTGACATTGAAATCGTGTTCTTTTTTGACATTTAGGAGATTGATTCTAGATCGAACTATACTTTGAAACACCTTTTTCTTAGGAGCATTAGCCTTCTAGTAGTTTTCACTCAAAAAAAATATCAGTACCTTTAATCAGACTCCGATTCTTTGTTGGATGTAAGGTGTCCATACACGTTTCAAATTGTGAAAAAATAGTGAATGTGTCTAATTCACCTAACAGTGTGTCTTCACCTAACGCGTCTGTGCTCGCACAAAACAACAAGCTACTTTGAACCCTTTTTAAGTGTGGGTCGTTCGATTTACGAGCCAGTTTACGACTATGTCAAGCTTTGTTAACATGCTCCGCAGGTGCGCCCTTTTCGACAGATTAGTTTTAATCCTCCTACAATTTTCCAAGTATATGACCCTCGCTGAATGTCGCCGAAGAATGTAGGATAGTCTAAAAAATATAAGTGTAGGAGACACAATCTCATTCGTAAGCTAACCTGTCTGTTTCTGTGGGGTAAGACTTTTTCTATACCTTCATAAATAGGTACTGTGAAGTTCGGGGGGTCTAACTCCACAGCTACTTGTCGATAACTTGAGATATTTAAATTATAGGACAGGTATCTGTTTTATTAATATATTTATTCGAAATTATTTCCCTACTAAACGAGCATGATGGGATTCTGCGCTTGGTTTTTTAACTTTAATGTGACGTATGAGAGGAACGCGAGATCAGGCCCTCGATTCTGCTAATTTTATGACATAACAACACCACTGACATACCGCTGACATTGCATAAAATGTCATTAAATTTTAGACTTTTTGAAAGAGGTTTTAAAGTCCAAAATGAAAAGAGAATGAGTTTATAACATTTTTCATTCACTCTCACAATATTGTTATTTTATTTTAGACATTACATAACATAACTTAACCTCACGCCTATATCCCCGAAAGGGTAGGCAGAGGTGCTAACATCCACATTTCGCCAGTTTATGTTTAGGTTCCAGTGTAATAGGTGGCGAGCCTATTGCCATTAATCGGGCACTTATAAACCTGCGATAAATACACACATAGCTTCGAAAAGCATCGAAAAGTCATCGGTGTGTGGTGTGTGCCATGGTAAAACCTGGGATCGAATCCAAGACCTCGTCTCAGCAGTCCATTACCCATACCACTAGGCTAGCTTTTAGACTTTAACGGTATAAAAGTAAAGTCTAAAGTTAAATGGCATTGGTTACAGTGTCTGTGATACCGCTGTGGTCTTGCCATGAAAAAATAATAGCAGAATCAGGGCCATGCTCAATGATTGAGGCTAATTCACTTGAGATTTCTTCAATTTTCCTTTTTGAAGAACCCTGGCAGATCCTCGATCACCAACTGACTTGATTTATCATCGTTCCCATGTTTTTCCTATTCTCTCAATTCGAATTTTATCCATGTGTTTTATTTTTATACCGCTGGCGCGTGATGGCCTGGTAACTAAATATAGGTTCTACAAGAAGTACGATCACTACAATACTTTCGTGTATTAGGCGTGAACATACGAAGAAGGCAAAAGGCGACGAACGAGTATTAAAATATATGGCACCAAATGACGTTTTGTAACTTCCGGTAATTTGATTCAAGATGTCTACTCTCCCGTATTTGACAGTCGTTAACGCATGTCATAAACGTCAAATCCTATACATTCGTCATCCTATTCCATCAAACGCCGTACAACGAATTTTCACTTGTATAGAGGGGCAGATCTAAGTTAAAGTATGTCCTATATTGTGATAATCTAAATAAATGATTCAAACACTTAATCGTTTTTTATTCATATTCAACTACGAGCATGGAATGTGGCCCCAAATTTTCTGTGATTGTACCTTACGCCCTATTTCTTTTTTGTATAAATGACGCCGTATTCCACCTATATTTAGCTAGCTCCATTTGGCTTCCAATTCAGTCACAGAGTGTATATAGAACCCACTATGATCTTTTAGGCGTAACCTCACCTACAAGCTGCTACACCTGCTTATTGGTGGACGAGGATCTGGTACTCAGAGCTCCCGTAAAAGCCAAGTTGTAGATCTATGTCGCCTAGAACCTATACCTGGCATAAAATACCTATGCTATAACAATTCTAAATTTCATCCAGATCTATGAAACTTTTCTAGCGAGATTAAATAACAAACATTCATTCATCCACACGATACTTACAAACCTTCACATTAATACCAGTAATAAGATGCTTTATGAAACTGCTAACAAATATTATATTAATAACATCTTATTAACTCCATTAAACTCAATCGAACGCGTTGCGTGACCTTGTCAGTCGAGCTTTATCGCAGCGCCTCAGCCGGAAGCGCGCCCACCGGCTGCGCTCGCGCACCGCTGGGTGTCACGCAGCGGACGTGACACTGCGACCAGCGGTCACGCAGGTGAGGTGGCGCAGGGGAGGGCAGGATGTGGTCACGCACATTCGCGCGAGATCGTATCGTGTAGCCTCCGGGGAGCGTAACCTCACGCGAGCCCGCGGAGAAACCGCGACGTGATGATGTTGGGATTATTAAGCTGAGAATGTTATCGATATAATTGACTTTGATTAATTTAGAAGAGTCGAATGCGACATCACAATCACATAGGCGCTCACGACACTACAATCACAGCACCGGCTGGCCTTTGATCAGGGTCGAGCAAACGTTTTCTATGGTCGCTCTTTGATCGTTTTGACTACTATGGATTTGTGCTGTGGTAATCTCCGGTAATCTAGGGGTTTTTAATATCATTTGCTATTGTTTCGTCTTCTCTCCGGTAAAAAATTATCAGTAGGTATATAGAACAGGAGTAAAAAAATGCTATAAAACTTAGTTTTGCACTAGAAATGTAATAATTTTTTGGCGCCTTTTGCTACTTGTTGCCTTAACAGTCCTGAAGTAAGAATTTTTGGATGGTATATAAGTGACCTCTCTTATTCCGGCTAACTTGAGCGGACTATTGGTATTTATGTTCGTCTTTTATTTAATTCGATTAGAAAATCTAGTTGATCACCAACTGAAGCACTACGATTTACCACAGAATAGATAGTATAATATTACTGTTTTACACATAATCAGGTGTGAAAGGAAGTTTATCCCTTGAAGGCGATGGAATTAAGTCTCTGCCGTGATTTTTCCAAGTGACTATACAATATGGGGTTCTTCAAGCAGAGCATTATAAGGTTCATTCGAGGTCGGGAGTGTGTAACATCTGGTGTTGCACACGTCCATAGGCCACGGTAACCATTTTCAAATGATTTATTTACTTTATTTAATATTATTCTAACTATTTCTTGATATGACTGTAAAATTTTGACGTTTTTATGTGGCCTTATGTGCTTAAACTGAATAAACGTAATAAATTCTTTGATTTGTCCACCTAGGTGGTATATAAAAAATAAATGATAATATTGAGGAGAAATTCCTTTTTTCCTCGCTATCTTTATCGACATTATCACAGCACTAGCGGATGCGTTATTGCGCGAGCGCCTGTGAAGCACGTCCTTAGGTCCGCCGCTGATAGGTACCTGTGGTGTTTACGGTACCGCGACGGTTGATATGCCCGGCGGTAGTGCTCATTGTGATGCTCTCCACACCTGAGTTGGGCTCACCCTGTGAATGAAAGGACTGCTAATCTTAGGAATTTACATGAAGATAGTTTCGAAAGAAATGTGTGGTATGGTGGGATCTATTTGGCTCCACCCACTACCACTAGGGTACCGGCAAACTGGTACAGTCAGCATCAGTGCCCCGAGCACGATTAATATTCGAATTCGTAACGAAAGAATGAAGTATTGCGATTGGTTCACAATAGTCAGGCGGCCAATCACAATGCTTCGTTGTCTCGATACGTTTACGTTACGAATTCGAATACCTATTATTTATGCCTGGTAAATGATCTTAATGCCTTTGTTTTCCTCCCTTCCTGCCGCCTGGGTGTTCTGATATTAGTACCTACATACTTCAGCTCTTAATACCTTGAGATTTTTCGGTTAAGGAGTCGGCCTTACGTTATCGAGTTCGAATCCTGGCCGTTACGACGTGTCGTGGACCCACTCCTAGCACAAGAAATTTAACTTAGTTGGAGGGGTTAGAGAGACTATTAGTAATATTGATAAATTCGGTTGCTAAAAATGTTTTATAAAAATATATGTTAAGATTATTTTGAAACTTTTTAGTCAAGATTGTTTTGATGCTAACTGTCCACCTAAGCTCTAGCGCAGGCTTCCTGTGTTTGGAGGGTCAGTCAGCCGTCGTTTCAGTAAAAGTAAAGATAAACAAAATATAGAAAGGAGTAGTAGGAATCTGGGTTCTGGAGAGCAAGCTTTGCTTGGATACAACTAGAATTGGTTCGGGTAATAATGAATTTTGAAACAAATAAGAATTTCATTATAACAACGCTAATATACTTAGTTACATACTGGCTGTTGTCTGCTGCTTCAACCGCATAGAATTGAATTAATTTGATTTTGTTTTTGGAACACATACTTGAGGTAAAAAAAAACACGGGTTGCACTCCGGGAGTGCCGGCAGAAGTGAAAACTATTTCTTTCTTTCTTTCTTCGTTATATACAGAGAAAAAGATAAAAATAACATACCATACCTATAATATAGCACCAATCATAGAACCTATCACTAATTTTCTGCAAATTTTCTGTCAGAAGAAATTAATAAATTACAAACAGAAAAATAATCACAAAAAGTAATAAATTACAAAAAGAAAAATAATCACAAAATGTGTCAGAAGCCCAAGGCTCGAACCCGGTGCTATCTGAAACCATAAGTACTTACAGTCGAAGCGCGCGCGTTATGCTACGAAGCTTCTTATCGTATCTTGCAAAATAAACAGTCTGCTAATGTTGTATGACGTCAGCCGTCAGTTACGGTTCAAAGGTCAAGTGATCCTGACGCGCGAGTTTAACAATTTTTACCCATCCAACGCCGCTAAAGAAGTTTTCACTTCAAAAAAACGTCGGGTTACACTCCGGCAGTGCCGGCAGAAGTAAAAACTTGAATATTATATATTTTGGAATAGTTAGGGAATAATTTTGCACGAATTGCTTTAATTTTTCCATATTTTAAACACTTTATATACACGAATTTTACGAATACACAGCCTTCAGCTGTCACCACCCATGGATGCGCGTGGCACGCTGTAACATAAACACACACGAACATTCGCGCAAGCGTCCTGAGCCATCTTACGAATTTTCTATCAGGTGTCCTGACGCGAGTTCAATATTTTTTACCCATCACAAAAAAGTATACAACTCCGCTAAAGAAGTTTTCACTTCAAAAAACCTATGTGTTATTCCAGACTATTGTACTATCCCTGTGTCACAGCCGTTAGAGCGAGATAGAATAACAAAAATCGTCACAAGCTTTCACATTTAGGTACAATATTATTAGGAAATAGTATAACCACAGTCATGCCTGTTGGTCCATGACTGTGAGTGTGGAGAACAATATTCTATTGTCTCTGTGATCCCTAAGTGATAGGTTTAGGTGTACATTGCTAAAGCAAACAATGACGGTAGAAATCCAAGCTGGATTTCTACCCTATCTTTGATTGAATAATCCACTCTCACGCCCCAAATATCTTCAGCTGCCTCAGAGCGTTTTCACATTGTCCGATATCCGACAGCCGATATCGGAGGAATTCAAATGTATGCCATATGTATCTGACTTTCACATTATCCGGCTCGATATCGGTTATCGGAACCGATACTACTGTGTTGACCGGATATTGGTTCACAAAGAGACTAAAACAGCGACTGCAAGCAATTTTCGACCTTAATGACATTTTTTTTAATTGATGACGCTGATCACGTAAATAAGAAAAAAAAGCTCGATACTATGTCATGTAATTTTTTTCCTTTTTTTCATCCCTAGCATCCTTAACTAGTCTGTGCTTTCGAGTAAATGACCGTATCGAGCCGATTTCATCAGATATACGTAAAAACAGCACATGGTGTATCTATCTATCGGATGTCGGCTATCGGCGTCCAACACCGATATCGGATATCGGATGAATGTGAAAACGCTCTTAGACTAGGAGCAATTCGTTGGTCATCGTATTGTAGAGTAGATTGATCAATGTACCTATGCGATTTTCATACGCTGACAAATGTCAAAAGACCCGTCAATCCCATACATTCATCATTCTATTCTACAAATTCATACTAATATTATAAATGGCATATATATTATTTATTATAACATTATATTATATAATATTATAAGTGAATGTGTGTCTGCGTCTGTTTGTTTCTCCGTCTTTCACACCAAAACCACTGAAACAATTTTGATGAAATTTGGTATTGGCTTAGATTAGACCTTAGAGTGCTGCTATTTGGTCGCGATAACCGACATGCACGCGGGTGGAGCCGCAAGAAAAAGCTAGTACTGATATATTGAAGTCTCAGACCCATGGCAGTCATGATTCCGTTGAGATATGTCAAATCCGAGCGTGGACTCGGGGCTGCACACGCTCACCGAGTGCCCGGCGTTTGAGACGCCGAGGCGGGAGCTTGTGGCGGCTCTGGGGGTGAGAGTGCTCACGCTCTCCACCCTGCTCGCGGCGATGGTCCGCTGCGCGGATGCGTGGGCGGCCAACGCCTCCTTCTGCGAGCAGGTCATGTTCGCGAAGGAGACAGCAGAGCGGGCCCGGCGCGATGATCGAGAAAGACTCGCTGACATCAGTGCACGCGCTCGAAGGCGGCTCGGTTGTCGGTGGGCGCAGACCGACCTCCGCCCCCATGAGCGCGGGCGTGAGGGTAACGGGTGGAGCCGCCCGTCACCCTAGCAGAAGCAGGCCACGGCGGCGGCGCGCATCGTAGGACGATGCGCGCCTCCCACACCGGGGTTGAGTTGGGGACCGCGTGGTCCCCCCCTCCCGAGGAGGGCCAGACCGAGAGGGAAGGCCCTGGGTCAACCGGGGTGCGAGGGATATGTCGCATGACAACCTCACCTTCGGCCTAGCACTACGACCCACAGACGGCGTGCGGTTTAGTCGGTTCGAGTCCGACATAACCTCCCCCTCCGGCTCCGGAGGGGTGGGTATCCGTGGGAATTTCCCGCAGGTAAAAAAAAAAGTCAAATCGGGTAACTGGAGACTTATTCAGGTTTGTTCAAGTTCCGTGAAAGCTGAAAGTGAGTAAATGTTATTAAAGCAATAATGGTTGTGGAAACGTGAGATTGGCTTGGACCCTATCAATCGAAGAATAATCAAAGAATCAATTTCGTTCATTCAGTTTAAGCACATAAAGAGCGCACATATGAACGTCAAAATTTTACAGTCATATTAGAATATTAAATTAAGTAAATAAATCATTCGGATATATGATAGATGTTAGAAGAACTCCATAGTCCATTAATCCACATTCAAATACATTCAAATACAATATTCAGGACTTTAAATCCGCAAAGGGGTAGGAAGAGGTGTTTTGACATCTACATTTCGTCAACAATATAATTTTCGATCTCCTGTAATAGGAGGTGAGCCTATTGCCGTCAATAAGGCACTTATTCAAGGGTTGTATTTTTACTATCAGAAAATATGGGATGACCCATTCTACTACACCAGGAACCAATACGGAAATTCTTTATACACAAAATCAAAATTTCATTAGGTGTGATGTTACTCTAAAACCTATATAATTCAACTCTCACAAACCAATGATAGCACAAGAACTAAAGCATTAGTTCACAAATTAGTTACAAACAATCGTTAAAATGTAAATAATGGACTCAAATGTGTTCCAACTTAGTCAGATGTTATCTCACAAAGGGCTTAAGGACTGACTGACAGACGGGCGGGTAGATAACGACGTGGATTGGGGAATCAAACCCTAGACGACAGGTAGATAAATGGGTAGACAGACTAGATGACTATTTTATATATTTACAAGTGTTTGACAAGTTTGGGCTTAAACTTTCTTGTGGATTTAGTAGGTATTATCTATATCTAATTATCAATTTTAATCAATTAGCTTATCGCTGCCCACTGCTGGACATCGGCCTCTCCGAATGTTGGGAGGCTGTGGCCTACTGTTTCCAAGCTGGCCAGACGGGTTGGTACTGTGGAGTCGGGGGCCTGGACTCCACGGATTTACGAATGAAACGACTTTTTTTGCCGTAATATTGATATTTATTGGGAAAAACACATCGAGCTTTTTAAAAGGGGATTTTACGCGAGGTTTTTTTATTTTATACAATACTCGTTACAGAGGACCACGGAAACTAGAAAACTTCTCTTCAAATCTTGAGTTTACGGAGTCTTGCTGGCTTCCACCGAAGCCCTCACGTCAACTGACAGGAACTGTGCCGCTTCTCAGTTTTTTTCCTATCTTCTCAATTTAAACTTAATTTTTTGTTCGTATGATTTATTTTTAAATCGTTGACACATGATGTCCAGGCAACTACTAGTAATATCTGCCACGGAGAGCGGATATCACAGGGCTTTATTTCGAGTTCCCTTCTCTCGCAATGATATCGTCTGCGTATTTTTCCATTAGTCGCCTCTTACGACACCCTTCGAATGAGATGAGGTGGTGGTAATTGTATTCTTTCTCGGTCACCACACGGATTGGTTGAATGATTCAATGATACCCTATAGATATCTTAATACGTCCTACTTTTTGGGGGTTGCCAGGGAAGGGTTGTATCACTACATACTTACATATAATCACGCCTTTATCCCCAGAGGGTTAGGCAGAGGTGAATTAACACCCACATGTCACCAATCTGTATTCGGTCCCACGTAATATGGGGTGAGCCTATTGCCGTATTCCGGGCACTATTGTTGACTCGAGTGATTCATCTAAGGCTGAGTCTGGGCTGTAAATATCTGTCTGATGTTAAAGTTAATCAGCCCTATACCTTAGTCGCCTTATACGACACCACATGGGAAGAGAAGGGGTGGCCCAAATTCCACTCTGCCGGGAACCACGCGGCATATCACTACATAGTATAAAACAAAGTCGCTTTCTCTGTCCCTTCCCTTTGTATGCTTAAATCTTTAAAACTACGCAACGGATTTTGATTTTTTAATAGATAGAGTGATTCAAGAGGAAGGTTTATATGTATAGTACATGTTTAATATAGTAGAGGGTCCAGCGGGAACGGGACCTGACGCCACGCGGGCGGAAAAATAGTAGGCGCTACGAAGTTCGCCGGATCAGCTATTTATCTACAAATCATAGAATATAAATTATGTAATATGCTTGTCACTGCCAACTACCGTAATCAGCCGTTTAATTAACTGCCTAGGCTGGTAACTAAACGGTGCCATTTAATCAACAGCCTGAATGATATTTAGTCGTAACTATTATTACAATATTTAATAAACTGCCCCTCTAGATAAGTGGCCATTCGTTGGCTGGTGTTTGGTAGAATACAATGACCGAGAGGGATGGCCCTGGGTCAGCCGGGGTGCGAGGGATATGTCACATGACAACCTCACCTTCGGCCTAGCACTACGACGCACAGACGGAGTGCGGTTTAGTCGGTTCGAGTCCGACATAACCTTCCTCCCCGGTTTCGGAGGGGGGGGGGGGGGAGGTTAGAAGTTATTTGTATAATCATGCAGAAAATAAATCATTTTCTTAGCTGTTTGATTAAATTACTAGGCAAGCAATGAAACGTCATCGATCAAAGCCATTTGCCTAACCGTTTAATCAACTGGCTGAAGCTGAACATCATTTAGCCAACTTATTGTACAGCGGTGTTTAGTAAAGAACCTAGGCAGTTAATTGTCACCCCCACGGTGTCCAAGTTAGATGTAGGTAATAATAGAATTAAGATCTTGTGCCCGCAACCCATTAGATAACATAATTCAGGGACAACAGGTAGGTACCTATTTGTTATTCCAGACTAAATCTATCCTTGTACCAAATTTCAGCCTAATCGATTCACCCGTTGAACGTGATTGAATAACAAATATCTTCACAAATATTTCATATTAATAATATGTATTATTAGGATAGGAAAGTACCTAATAGTAAGTGTCTAACGAGAGCACCTGTTGCCGCCGCTACAGGATGTTGTTATATAACAAAACATCCAACTTGAGCCAGCTACAGGGAGTTCATTTGTTGAAGTTGTTTTGTTGTTGTTACTATACTTGCTGTTGTTCAACAACAGAATGTTGGGCCCCAATAGAGGTTGTTATTGTTATGTGAATCAGAGGCGGCGGAGACTGTGGGTAGACTGTGCGACCGCCCACGGCCTCGCGGTGCTAAGGGCTTCGCATCATAGCCAAAATAGCGAGCGCGGCGTCGAGTTAAGGTGAATTTAGACCAAACGAACATAGAGCTAGAGCTAGAAAAAGAGTATATTTTAGTCTTTTAATCTTTTAGTGTAAGCTGAACCTCGTTTTCAGCGTTTACACCAAAACATCAACAAGTAAGAATGAAAACTAAAAACTAGAATACTTGTACAATTCGTATATATTTTCGTTTGTTCATTAGTTCTCGTAATGAGCAGTTATGAGTGTCAATTCTGTGAAATCATTCTACATATATTTCCTTTTTCTTGCATCGTCAGTGGCCACACAATTAACGCTCTGACATGGCAGCTACCCAACATGAGAGGGCCCGGCCAGATTCGTGTCGGAGACTCTACGCAGAAATCGTGTGGTCCATAGCCCTATATGGGTGTCCCATATGGGCGAAGACCCATAAGGCCAAGCACATGCAGCTGCTGCTTGCTCCATAGCGTACGATGGCCATCATAAGGCGTACTCTGCATACTCGCCGAATCGCTACTGTGGATCTTGAAGGCCAGATCCCTTTCGGTACTGATATAGCACCGAAAGGCGCGGGAGCGAGAACACGTACCTTAGCTTGGAGATTTTCGGGCTGTGAGGTCCCAGCTGCCTAGGGACATGGTAGCGGAGTAGCAGCTACGACTTGGGAAGCCCCGTGCAGGATATGCCGTAATAGTGGCGAGAATCCACCATGGGGAAGTGAATCGAGAGGTCAAACTGCTGCCTCTCGTACCAGTTGACGCATTTAATGTTTGAGAAAGAGGCGGTGGGGCGGGACTGGAGGAGACTCGCAGCCCGCATGGCCTACGACGAGGGAGGTGACTCAGGCGCCGGAGGTAGAAGAACAACTACTGCCCCCCATGAGCTAGTGGCTGGGGGTGACGGGTGGAGCCATCTGTTACCCTAGCAGAAGAAGGTCGTCAATAAGAAACAACTATGCTTCTTCATCTTTGACTTGACTTTGGCCGTGTCTGCGGCTAGATGGAGACTCCGTGGTTTCCATGCCCTAGGCTCAGGCTCAGACTAAAGCATAGAACTCACGTGTGAAGACGCCGAAGGTTAATAACTCGAAATGGTAAAAAAAAGTACGAGTCTGACATAATCACTCCCTCGGCGGAGGAGGAGGGGGAGAGGGGTTCCTTTCGATGTACTATGGGGATTTAGCGCAAGTTAAAAAAAGTACCTCGCGAAATGTAACTTGCCCACATTCAGTTGTGGTTATACGCTTGTCGGTAAAAGACTAAAAATTGCACTTGAAATTGAATTACAAACAATTTTTTCGGAAACAAAAAAACCTGGTTTTACCTAACTGCCACGGAAGGGTTATGTTTTTTTACGATTTCTGCCTCGATTTGTTTGCCGTTGGGAATCTCGTGAAATCGTGATCATGGCTTCTGCAAAGTTACCGAAACTACGGACATAATACCAAGTAAATCGCTATAGAGTCTTTTGAAATTGTTTTCTAACTAACAACCATGAAAGAAAACTATTCAACTAACCATTAGAGTTGCGTGTTTCCAAATGCTTCTTCGAATCTCATAACATTCTTTGTCTTCGCCACACTCAAAAAAAATTTATAGATCAAATTATAGTTTTCGAAATGAAAACTCAGCAACAGCTTTAGGTGACATTCAATTATTTTTAATATATACCTTATTATACAAAATAATGAGAACTGAATCATGTTACCATAAACATATGCCGCGTAATTCCCGCGCACCAAATTAGTGCGGCACGCATGTCGGCAATCGATACATCGCGTGATTATCGACTATAATGGCAGCGGACGGGCGACGTCTCGAGCCGTCCGTCCCACGGCCCGCCGTTCTTGATGGCCCCAGCGCTGGCCCGCTTCCCGAGGGCTACACGCGGATAATTTAACCGCTAGGGGTACTGAGTTATTATTATTGACATGTAGTAAGCGGATTTGAGCATGTATCCAATAATAGGATTTATCTTCAATCTTTTTTATTCTTTGTGTATTTAATTCTGAAAGTGCAAAAGATGCAGCTATCGGTAGTATGCTTCTACGTATTTAGAGCAACAGAATTGTGCTTTACGTTTCCAGGCATTCTAATACCAGTTCCAATGACGTGTAGCGTCTTGTTCGATATTCTATGAACTAACAGCTGATTTATGGGGTTGAACGTAATATAATAGAAATCCTCCAGTGTCATATTACAAAGTATCGATAATTTCAGCTATTCTACGATTAAAATATGTTTCTTGTTACGGTTACGGTTTAATTGAAATTTATTGGAAGTTAGTTAATGTGCAAAATTCAAGACATAATGTTTAAGGCTGCATTAGCATTTGCAAATTCCGAATAACCACCCAGATGAAACCCGGTAGGATATTGATATAAACGGAATGAAATCAACCCCAGGCATATTCGTAAAAGCTGAATAATTTACTGCGATTTGATTGGTCATCACGAAACTGCTATTTGCATAATTGCCCATTAGCAAGTTTTTGTTTACAGCCATTTACAAGTCGGACAAAGCGGTAATGTGTGCCCTGAGGCTACATTTCTACCGTGCAAGGGTGCGCATTTGCATTATGTTATGCAAAACTCTTTACCTCCCGTTAACCTTAAGGTGGTGGCGCATTTAGCAAATATTTCTGTTTAAGCTTACTTACTTTCCTATTACAATAATCAATGATCCCCTCAAGAATATCAGACATGTTATACATCTGAATTCCCAAGGACATTGACGATGAGATTAACGAAACCCAACCGGATCATCAATAAAGGTCCAAGCAAAATTCCGTCTCGAATATCTTCAGCAGGCTCTCGTTTGTACGTAAACACGCAAAATCCCTGCGAAGGTACGGCCGCGGTCTCTAGACATGTGCGGGACATAAATTTGGCGAGCGTTACGTAGGTACAGGCCGGCCGCTATGTGCCGTTGTACATAAGGCGTACCTATGTACGGAGCAACACGGGCGTCACTTATCCGCGCGGAGGATGCGGTGGCCGTCCGATCACCCCCCGGCGGGTGACGCGGCGGGGGCCAAGGGGTGGCGTCACCCACCCTCCCCCTCGCGATTCATTAAGTCGGGCGCGGCCGACGCGGCGGACGGTCGCGGAGTCTCCGTGAATTCAAATTAGAGGCAGCTCGGACGTCGTGTACTAGAGATGGGATGCTGTACTGCATCGATGATCGATTATCTATTATTTATTGGCGTCCTATCTTTTTGTTTTTAGGCAAGTAACAAAAAGATAGGACGCCCCTAGCCAGATGGACTCACGACCTGAAAAAGGTGGCTGGGACAGACAGTATGCAGAGGTGAAGGCTCGGCAGAAATGTTGCATTTTGAGAAAGGCTTATGTCCAGCATGGACTACAATTGGCTAATTGATTGATTGATTGAATAAAAAGATATAATGACAGATTCTATGACTTAGGTGACAGATAAAATATTGCCCTAAAATAATATTCCGTTTAGAGGGACCTCGTGGATGCTGCCAAAAACGCAGCATTTACATGTTATCGTTTTTTTTTTACAAAATTTTGCGGTATAAGAATTGATAGTTTAGCTGCAGCTAGTTATTATATTATTATTAAAAATAATTATAATCCTATTTACATTAAGTGAAATAAACTATAAAAACATTATTAAAGCGTCGGTAGCTTAGTGGTTAAGGGGTCGGCCTTACGATCGAAAGGTCCCGGGTTCGAATGCTGGCCATTACACTACCGACGTGAACCTCCTAGCACAAGCAATTTAGCTTAGTTGGAGGGGTAAGAGGGAATATTAGTAATTTCGATAATTTCGGTTACTAATATTCTTTTTAAAAAAAAATTAAAAAAAAATTATCGATAAAACGCATTTGGTGACATCTCTACCGCCCCTTTGTCTCGACAAGACAGACGCGCAGCACGGGGCGTGCGGGAGACGCAAGGGGGGAGAGGGGTCCGGTCCAGCACGTGCCGGACGGAAGTCGCGCCCCGCGGCCACACCGCGCTAAATGATTCAAAACTGGCCCCGAACCTGCAAGATTTATGCCCCTACCCGATCCCTAGATTAAAGATGTCGCCTTTATTGAAATACGCTAAAATATTCCCTTATAGCGCCAACCCATGTTGTCTCTGGTACCCACTATACTCTGTGACGATTCATTCATTCACATTCAGTTGGCGTACTCATTCCATTCAGTTGTTTATTGTCGGTTTTTCGGTGTGTTTATTACGGTAGAGGAGAGTTACTTTCTTACTTTTTACCAATTCACGGAATGGTACGGTTTTTTTCTTACTTGTAAGTATATGAAGGTAATGATTAAACAAACGTCGCTGCATTCTACAAGTACCTAGCTCAAATTAGATAATCAAGATGAGTAAAAAATAACATTCGGAATTTCTTACGATACCTATCTTAAAACGGGGTGAAGAGAGTGAAAAGAATTAATAGAAATAAAAAGGTTTTACTAACTTTTAATAATTTAGTTTACAAATTTTTCATGATTCTGTTTACTGTTTCATTGCAATAGGAGAGAACCCGGTAAGGGTAAGTAATAAAAAATTGTGAAAAAGTATAAGTACTTACTCAATATTGTGTAGCAAGTTCTACCAAGAGTCATCGATTAAGGATATAAAAAGATATATTATTTTGTTAATAGATTTTTAAAACATACTAGTCAATGCAGCCGACTAGCTTAATCGGCCATTCAATTAACCGCCTAGGCTCTTAACTAAACGGCGCCGTTCAATTATCGGCCAAGGACGTTTAATTACTTGCCTAGTCATTTAATCAAACAGCTAAGAAAATGAGTCATTAAATATCTGCATGAAAATAAAAAATCACGAATGCGTGATCGGATAAGCCTTCTAACCTAACCTATCCAAGTGTGATTGCGCAGTTCTCCCAACAAACCTATCACTAATTTTCTGTGACTACACCTACAACCTACCCCCTCGGGGCTTTACAGTCGTGAGTATATTGCATATATATAATTTTCTGTCGTATTTCGGCTTGTCTCCCCATCTTACGAATGGGCTAAACATTAACCAGCCAGTTTAATAAATATTGTAATAAACTTTACGGCTGAATACCATTGCGCTGCGACATATAATATAATATAATAATAATAAAGCGTTGGACTGATACCTCGGAGGTCACGGGTTTCGATTCCCGCTCAGTAAAAAAATTTACATGCATGAATATTTATCTATTTACATTGGCCTGGGTGTTTCTTTGTATATCCTTGTAAAGATATTCTAGAACCTATAACACACGCTAGTTAAGTTAAAAACACATGTCAGAGGCAAGGTTTGAAACAATACAATTCCTACCGACTGCCTTTCTCAAATGAATATAATACACATATGGGTCTATGATGACGAATTTCATTAAGAGAATTAGAGACTAAGGTTACAATAATAAAGAAAACGCATAAGACGTAATTAAAACAGAATTCACGCCCGTTCGCGCCTTGCCTTACGCGGGCGCGATTTTGCTTTGATTATTCCTTTTTTGCGCCATGGTTACATCTTATAATATACATTTGCCAGTGAACAAACATATACTACTTAACAGTCATTTCAATTTTATTTATTAGTACAGGTTTTGGAGGACATTCTTCATCAATATATTGAAACAAAAACTAGATAAAACTAAGTAACAGTGACTAATGCACAGACAAAATAACAAACTTATCGTAAAGTTCGCGTCGCGGGGCATGCAAATGTGAACTTTCCCTCTTTTGGAGGACAGAGGGCGGGAGGACTGCACTTGGCCGATTTACTAGAACTCCCTAGCACTCCCCCTCTCAAATTGAAACTTACTAGTATCCGCGGGGCCGTGCGTAGTTTTTTAAAAGATGACAACACTGGGGTGAGGGTGCTAGACTTTATTCTTTTTTACGCTTCATTTGGTAGCATTGCACCAAAGTACTTTGCTTTTTTGGGAATCGATTTTTTTAGTTTTACCAATAACTTCTATGTATACTAGCAACACTAACTGTTTAGAACAAAAGTTGGTGTTTTGGCGCCAACGTGAAGAAGGGTACGTCGCGGTATTATTTTATTTTCTGAAATTAGTGTGAATTCGAGTTTTTATGTATGAAAATTGTGGATTTTAGACATAACGTCTTAAAGTACACAAGAGTACTTAGGCATTTTTCAGTGAATTGTGACTTCTCGCGTTGGTTCCAAATCTTTTTAGAAACTTCTAGTAAAATCACCACGATCCCCACATACATACATTCAATTTTTTTTTTTTCATTGAGGGAGGATCGTACTCGCGCCTCCTATGTAGCGGCCGCATTTACTACCGCTACGTCACAGATGCTGCTACCAATATGATCAATGCCATCAATATGACAGCTTAAAAAAGTTGCCTGTTGCTGGGGGTCGATTATGCTTTTTTTTATAAAAGTCATTTCTAACATTTTTTTTGCCTTTTATAAAGAAATTAGTTAGGTAGGTTAGTACCCGAAATCACTATTATTACGCGTCATCACTCGAGCTAAGCTCAATTGCGGGTGTTAGAAGTGAATTCGCGTCGCATGATAACATAGCATAGTCTAAAGGCAAGGATTCGAACCCGCTGACTCTTCATCACTAAACTACAGATGTATATTTAGATAGCTGAGCTGTGCCGCGTGGTACACAAAGGTGCCACTTACCATTTGCTTAAGAAGCTGATCAATACTTGTCTGTGAAGCTAAAGGTGTGCCATGGGGAATGTATTCTCGTGTCTAACTAAGCTTTTGGTCCGCGGGGAAAAACAATCTCTTTGCATATTGCAGTTGGATCACGATGCCTCTAAAATTTCAGCTCACTCATTAGTTTTACGTTGAGCCAGGAACACGATTTATAAGAAGTTAATTAGTTTGAACTACCTTTAATATTTTACATTATTTTTTTAAGATTCGAAGTGAGGTGTTTGTAGTGTCTATTCGTTTTAGGTTGTAGATTAGTAGGTACTTACATCCATTGCATATAAAATAAAAGTTCTATCAAACATCTACTACCAACTTTCTCCATGAAGAATTAGATTTCATGTTATCATTGTTCCTAGTTGCATCCAAATGTTTTACCTTGGATTAATTCTTCTTTAGATTCTGCTTATACGGCTTTCATGGAAGTAACTGTCTTTTGACATCCCAATCCAGAGTCTCGTGCCGATAAGGCTAGCTTGGGCGCCGAAAATCTTAGGAACTACAAGTACACCTTTAATATTGAAGTGTTTATTTGACACAATTTGTCACAATTTCACCAGAGTGCATGAAACCTTACCTACATGTGTGTTCAATAGTTCACACAGAAACATCCCGCAGGCTAGGTAACGTAACACCGTTCCTGTCTTGTAATTAACGTGATTGCCGGAGCTATATACGTAGAGAAACACGACCAGAAATAGAGACGCCTTTACCCGAGATGCAATGGTCTGTATATAAGGACGCATACGATATCAAAGCAATCTGACCCAGCGGCCGGCCGAGGTGCAATTCGGTCTCCTTGCGCATATTGCATGCACATCCCAATGAAGTTTGCTTTGTAGGCAGTAATCTAGGGGGGTATTGGGAGGAGGGTGGCGGGTTATGTACACACGAGCCTGAGGCGTCGAGGTAGGCAAATGGCCGGCGAGGCGGGCGCGTAGGCCGCCAGATCTCGAGTGATATCGATCCGCGGCCGTCGCCACGGACAACACTCGCCGACGACACCCTCCCGGCTCGACGGCAGTGACAAAAACAGTCCTTTGTTTACCTACAACCAGGTGCTCCTTCGGGAGAAGCGCTGTTTACAATGAGCAAGTTTAAATAAGATGAAGCACGTATCAAAAGGTAAACATCTTTGTTTACAGACGATACTGACAAACAATTAAACTATTTGGAGTCTCACCAAAATTTAAATTAATAAATATTTATTAGAAGCGATTTTATCAATCTACCTTAATAAAACGACATAATTAAAGTAATAATGTTAAATTATCGATATCGATGAATTTTATTACCGTGGTACATCACTATCGAACGTCGCGACCGCTCGACGGGTGGTGCAAATCACTCGCGTGGACTGCCGTTCTTGGAGAGCGCTGCGCTGCGCTCCTTTCGCATTGTTTAGTTTTATTTGTCGATAAAAAATAACGCTTTGTGCACCATTGGTATCGTAATACCTGTATGTAGGTCAACATCGTGCTGTTGAATAAAATAATATTTTGCCGGTAGGTACTTATTTTTGCATTTTTAAGCTTGATATTATCATTCAAATGCCATAACCGGTACTTACATTTTAGAGCCCGGGGTTCTTTCCATACATATTGGTTTAACGGGAATAACTGCACAACTTATCAGCAGCTATTCTGGCTTGCAGGTGATCTTAGCTCGGTCTCCAAACCGTTCATGCGGCCACAAACACCCTTCATTTTTAATTTGCACGTACAAATAGTAGGAAAAATCTGACGATACAAAACATTCCCCCCCACCTAGTCTAATGCTACTAAGTATTTGTAAAGTACTTAGTGGTTAGGTATACTATATAATATGGAGGACGTGGGAATCCGATTCGCACTTGACCGGGTTTTCACTCCTATGATATTATATGTTTATATTAGCCGTGTCCATAGATAAAGCAAAGCGTGATACTGACTTAAAGCAAATTTCCTTACAGGGAAAAATTTCACATTTTACCACACTGCACCAAAATTACCTTGCGTTATGTTTCGACGGGAAGTGGGATCTTTAGACTCTGATAAGGAAGTATTGCGATGTTCGCTGGAATGTTTCTTTGTTCTACCCGATTAGCTGCTAGTTCTACACATTTGCTTTTCGTAAAGCAACACTGCTGATCTGCTTAAAACCGCCATATTGTATTTGGAACAGGTAACAGCCTATACTGGCGATGCAATAATCGCTACACGCCTAATATTCTACCTAAGATAAATCATCATACTAATTTATGACGATGAATAGATATGTTTTTTTTATGGTTATCATGATGATGATTTCATGATATAAAATTTGACACTGAAATAAATTATAATCTAAATAGCGCATAGGCTACTATTATCCCGAGAATAGGTTATCATGATTCGGAAGAAGGGATCAGTATGTCATGCAAGGGGCTTCCTTGGCAATATTTAGTCTATAATAAGTAACTGTGTTTGATAACCCTTGATATGAAAATATAAATCAAAACAAACCAAAAAATATATTTCTATCGACAACATTTCATCGATATCGCCACACCGTATTCAATTAGAGGCGCAGCACGGTCTCGCATGAGTGGCGTCTATACGCGTCGCCAGCTCGCGAGGTGCCCCCACAATCGATACTCCCTCTATCGATACCGGGGGCAGCTCTAGTGCGGTGGGCGTCTTGTTCCAAATCCGAATAACGCTTGGTCAAGCGCAACTCAAAGCGAGGTACGTGGTACGGTCTAATTTGCGCTGCCGTTACCGTGCCGAGGTCCGCTGTGCCGTGCGGCGCGGCGGTACGGTACATGCCACACGTAATGTATTTGCGTTTAATATTACATGTAGCTTGTTCTAGCTTCTGTGTAAAGTCCGTTTCTTATTCAATATTTGTTGAGGCTGATATTTTCGATCTAGCTCTTGTGGGCGCTCAGTAGTTTAACTTATTCCAAGTAACTGATAAGCTTAAGTGCTATGCTGTCTGTAAGTTATGTTATCCAAAGGTTGCTTGGCAGAGATCGCTTGTAGCGGTAAAGCCGCCATTTGTACATTTTTATATGGTGTCCGTACATGTACTGCAATTCTTTAGTGTACCTACAATAAAGATTTATCTTATCTTGTAGTCGACAAAGGACATACGGTTGTGCTTACATACAACTGTATCAGTAGGTATATGGAAAAAGTGTATTATTAAGTAAAAGTAGGTACACTTTTACATACAAAGTCGTTTTATGAAAAAGTGTATTATTAAGTAAAAGTAGGTACACTTTTTCATACAAAGTCGTTTTTAACTAGATATACGTATCTATTTAATATACATAAGAACTTGTAAGTTTGAGTATATACGTACGTATGTATATTGTTAAGTATACTTCACTACATAGTATAAAATAAAATCGCTTTCTCTGTCCCTATATCCCTTTGTATGCTTAAATCTTTAAAACTACGCAACGGATTTTGATGCGATTTTTTTTAATAGATAGAGTGATTCAAGAGGAAGGTTTATATGTTTAATATAGTAGAGGGTGCAGCGGGAACGGGATCTGACGCCACGCAGGCGGAATAATATTAGCGGTACGAAGTTAACCGGGTAAGCTAGTTTTTATATAAAGTCGTATTTAAACGTGTTAAGCGTATCTCCTTTGTCGATTGTACTTTTCATAAAGCAAAGCACGAAAAATATATTAAACTTGTATTTTGAAAAGTATCTACCAAAACCTATATTTCTCTATCTACATTATTTATTTAATTACTCATCGACAAGCAGCATGCAGGTGCTAATCCCGGTATTCCCGGTTGCATCCCTAGTTTGTATTGTAGAGCTTAGGTTCCGCTGTCATGCCACACCTTTCCTTTGTTTTGACCGCTAATCCCAAAAGGCGTCTTTCGTCGCAATGTACTGAAGTGTTTGTCCTTCGTTACTGAAACTACTAGTTTCAGTAACGAACCTGGACATCATGCGTCATAGATATAAAAAAAATTAATCTTTTAATATAGAGATAGGAAAAAACATCTGATGCGGGACAGTTCCAGACAGTTGGTGCCAAGAGAGCTGACAGTGGTGTCAGCGCGTTATCTTCTGGTGGAAGATTTGAAAATATAAGATGCCGCGATCAGTCTCATCCGAAACAGTAACAAATATTAAAAAAAACCTCGCGTAATTCCCAAAAAAAACCCGTTTAGGAGTGATATTTTCATGAATAAATATAATAATATTGCAAAATCCTGTGTTATTATTTAAACTGTGGTGTTAGTCGCCCTCGTCACTACAGTACAGTCGACATAGGGGATACGGTAACACCTTTACATATAACTTATTATGAAAACTACCGTTCTGCCTGCGGCTCCGCCCGCATGGATCTCTTATGTCCTGCCCCTCTAGACAAGTGGCAATTCGCTAACCGGCGTTTGATGGAATAGAATGACGAATGTATGGGGTTTGACGTATTTGACATGCGTTAACGACGGTCATAAACGTCAAATCCCATATATTCGTCATTCTATCCCATCAAACGCCGGTTAGCGAATTGCCACTTGCCTAGAGGGGTTCTACATACTCAACCTATTGCAATCGAACAAACGTAAGATTTTAAGTTAACCTTTCTAACAAAATCTGCATTATAATCCGCGAACAAACATTTCTAGTTTACAATTTTATGATAGTACTAGATTTTGTCCGCGACTTTGTACGCGTTAAGTTCGGAATAGATTAACTTTGGTTAGTACTGTAAATCAAACCTCTGTCTTAACTTGTTTTTCATAATATAAATTATGTTCATTGTAAAGAAAGTTTTCTTACAGTACTGACTAATACATACACGGCTAAGCTGTCGGAAAATATGAAATTAGATCGACTTCTTCTATGGCCTAGGCAAGCACTGAGTAAGGGTTTCGAAAAATTCAACCTTATGTTGAAAAGCCCTAGACCTAAACATAATCATGTATCCACATTTATCAATGTTCATTAGTTAACGGTTTTAATATTCTTCCTTACTCCCTCTCCCAACTTTTCAGATCACACTGTTACCACTACAGTACAATATTAACAGGCTTGGAATGTTTATTCGCTGTGCGAAAGCGTCATGAAAATAGTTTAACGAAACTCGGAGCCCAGTCAGAAGAGTTTTCACGCTGGCACAGTGGTATCTTTTGTCATAAGACGCAGGTTCGCTGTTCGTGGCATACTGTCTTCATCACTGGGATGGTTTATATTCAAATTTACATAGACCCAGTTAAAAAGATTTCCGCGTCATCTTTTGAAAGTCCTCAAGTTACTAAGCGATTCGAATCCTGGTCATTACGCTACCGACGTGAACCCACTCCTAGGACAAGCAATTTAGCTTAGTTGGAGGGGTTAGAGGTCATTTTTTATACCACTGGGGTGACAGACAAACACAGGGTCCTCCTGATGGAAAGCGGTTACCGTGGCCTAAGAGTGTGTGCAATATCAGAGGAGTCACACTCGTGCTCCTGACCCTGTTAACATAAAGAGTTTCTGTGCCGTCAAGTGTGATTTCAGTAAATAGATTATTATCGTGATATTTGGATGTTACACACTTGGATGTTACGCGCTTGAACTTTATATAATTGTATTGATAGCTATGTAAGTCTAAAATGCCATAAAAGGATCGTTTGTAATGTTTTAAGAATACAGAAATCTTTGGTTTCGCCCGAGCAGAGATGTTAACATTGCAAAGTTTAAATTGTATCTGGCACCCACAGGACAGGCTCGCCTAGTGTGGGACCACAGTAAAACGCACAATACTGTTTATACATTTTGGCAATAAATTATTATAAAAATATATGTAAAAGACAAAGCAGGAATAGCCTTTGTTCTTCTCACCACCATCACGAAAATTCTCCAGTGAACAATAATAATATTAGTAATTAAAATAATTTCGGTTGCCAATATTCTTAAAAAAAAAATCGAGACGTTACCTCTATGGCTGTATTTTACCACTACCAACCACCACAGCAATTGTTCTGATGGCCTCCTTCAACTTATCCCTCCTTCTCCCTTTCCTACTCAGAATAATCCTCCACAGTTTCCCCTTCCTTTATGCATAATAGGTACCGCGACGGAACGCTGTGTAATTTTAATCGGTTCCATTTCGACTACGCCAACTACCATCGCTAGCCCTGGTGTAGCGTAGTATACGTGGCGTTAAGACACGAATAAAAAAACTGGGCTGCAGTCAATTGATTGACTGGGTTTATAAAAAAAATACATAGTATATTGATTAAAACCCATACAAAGTCTAAACTAAAGATATAAAGGAAGTTTGGTGCAGCCCAGGTTATGGAAAAGCCAATACCTCTACCCACCAAAAGCTGAATTTACAGTGGCTTGGCATCAGCATTGACCACTATAACGAGTATTTGGGGAACGCTCCCGAAGCCGAAAGCCCGTGGTAGTACCAGCACAAACTAGGGGCCACATCGCAGGTGCTGTGAACAACAGGGTTGGCCCTATATTATTCTGCGGGTGAATATGCATGTTCCGTATGATGGCGATCCATCCATGCTGGGCTAGTGGATGTAGCACTAAATGAAGCCCGCCGGATAATAACTGGCTGCCTTATGCCGACTCCGGGGCACCTGGCATCGCACCTCCTAAGGAAGCGACTACTATCTGACCTCCACAACCATTTGGTTCAGACCAGTTGTCGAACTTTTTCGAGCTCCAAACACCCGTAGCGATAGATGTTCCTATAGCAACTGGTAACGACGGTTCAACGTGCCCGTCCGAGTATAACCAAGTCAAAGCAAACTATACGTCATGGTGGGCTTTTCATTACAGCTCAGGTTAAATATACTTTTTTTTTACGTGCGGGAAATCCCCACGAATACCCCCCCCCCCTCGGAGGCGAAGGGGGAGGTTTTGTCGGACTTGAACCGACTAAACCGCACGCCGTCTGTGGGTCGATGTGCTAGGCCGAAGGTGAGGTTGTCTCTTGACATACCCCACGCACCCCGGCTGACCCAGGGCCATTCCTCTCGGTCGCGGTCTCCGACTCGCCCCCGGTATGGAGGGGGGCGCGCATCGTCCTACGATGCGTGCCGCCGTCGTGGCCTGCTACTGCTAGGGTGACGAGTGGCTCCACCCGTCACCCTCAGGCCCGCGCTCATGGAGGTCGGTTTGCGCCCTCCGAAGCCCGAGCCGCCTTTAAACGCGGCCAGCGATGTCCGCGAGTCTTTCTCGCTCGCTGCGCCGCGCCTGCTCGGCTGTCTCCTTCGCGAGCATGACCTGCTCGCAGAAGGAGGCGCTGGCCACCCACGCATCCACGCAGCGGACCATCGCCGCGAGCAGGGTGGAGAGCGTTAGCACTCTCACCCCCAGGGCCGTCACAAGCTCCCGCCTCGGCGTTTCAAACGCCGGACACTCGGTGAGCGTGTGCAGCCCCGAGTCCACGCTCGCGTCGCAGTGATCGCAATCGGGCGTTGGTTCTATGCCCATGCAGGTACCGCCCGAAGTTACCGTGTCCGGTAATGACCTGCGTCTGACGGTACGAGAGGCCACCGTGTGGCCTTTCTAGCCACTCCCCCATGATGGGTCTTACCGCCGCAATCACGGCGTGCCCTGGTGAAATATACCTAAGTCCTCTTAACAACACCTTCGTTCATAGATCAATCATTCATGACAAACATTTTCATACCATCAAATTATCAACTAATGTTTAATAACAAATAACTAGTATCCCCTATCGTTGACGTCATCCCTTCGCAGTCCCAAGACACGGCTCGTTGCGTCATTGTTCTGCGCAGCTAGCGGAACCATCAAGCAGTCTTGATGAGCTCATCACTCAAGCGGCCTTCAGTCGCGACTCTTTACGCCACATTTACTCTGAGTCGGTCAAGCTTCTTCACACATCTTGAAATTACACCGTTGTAGATACTTCATCGGTTGAGGCTTGAGGTTTTTAACTTGGTAGGTAGCAAACGAATACATAGCTTATCTAAGATCTAAGGGGCACTGTGAAATATCACTATTGATTATTCACGTTCAAATTAAGAAAAATACACCTTTTATCCACAGCTATACAAAAATGATATGAATCTAACAACTTTCTAAACTAAGATAAACTAGTTTTAAAGGTTAATAAACATTAAAACGACGTCCGACGACCTTCACCGTTCCTGACAATGGACGCAAGAAAAGCCTCAAACATATATAAAAACTTCAAAACCTGTGAAAGAACACAACAGTGCCACTACCTGGAACTTCGCACTCGAACTGCACTGACAATAAAATATTAAAATGTACCCATAAAAGTACTTAAATAGTGAAAGCGATGAAAAGTTTTCAATGAAAAGTGAAACTTGTTGTCGGAAAAGTTTGCAATGCCGACTTTGTTTCCCTCAACTTTGGATTCTATTAGTGGGAGGGGGAGAACCGCCGCCTCCCTCTCCCTTCCACACCGTTTATGATTCCCTACAATAATAAGCGTGGGAAAACTTTTTCGCAGATTTGTTTACAGTTGTTTTTCTGGGGAATTTTAAAGGGTGATTGGCTTCAACGACTTTGGTTGTTCAATATTTACGTTTTGTGGTTTTATTTTTTCCTTAGTCTTGAGAGGTAACTTTCTCTAGTATTCATTTAGGAAGTGGGGAAAATTTGCCGTTTGAATTTAAAGCCGTTGATCGGGAAGTACGTCTCATATTATAGATGACGGCACTTCAAATGTGGTTTCACGGTTTAGTCATTAATTTATGAAAAAAATACAAACATTTCTTGAGAAAAAAAAAATGTTACACACATCTATCCACTAAAAAGAAAAGGTAGACATGAATTGACAGCCGTATTTCGCAAACTATGCCATTCTATCCGACAGTAAGACAATCTGCTCGAAACTATTGTTATTATAAGCCAATATATACCAATTCAATTCTTTTTAACTTGTTTTAGTGAGATCTGCTCTCCCCGAAGGAAGACCTGTATTCATAACAACAATTATATTATTTATTATTATTAATTTATTTATTTCAATGAAAAGATCGTTTTTAAAATTAACGTTCAGCAATTTCTGTAGGCGACTGTACTTATTCATGAAAATCACGGCAGAGTTCATGTCACCTGCGTTTTTAACAATGGAAATGTTTTTTTTATCGCGTTGGTAGGGGGCCGTTTTCAGCGAAAGTGCGTCATCGCTCTGACGTCATCAATTTTGGGGCTACGCGGGTCAATGGGGTGACAGCTGACGCTTCTTGACAAGATCTACAAAATGGTGTAAAAAAATTGGAATAGTCATAAACTTTTTCGAAAAGTTCAAACATGTCGAAAAATTACGTGGGTTTTTTTGCGACTTCTCAACTTGAATCGACGATATCTCAAAATCGAAAAGCGATGTCGAAAAAATGAACACAAGAAACACTCGGGGTATTGAGTTGGGCTACAGTTTGCTAAAAACGGAACCTCTATCAACACCACCACACCTATCTGGTGTGTTGTGTGTGTTACAGAAAGCTTTATCTTCATGCGGCGGAGCTATCGCGGCGCGCGCTTGTACTAGTGAATTTCGTGTACTAGTAAGTTTAATATTTTTTATTTATTTAAGATATAAACCTTGACGTTTTTAGATTACATAAAAAAATGTTATTATAAATATGAATGATAAAATTTAATTTATTAATTTTTGTTTCTTTTTATAAAATATAGCGATCCGCCCCGGCTTCGCACGAGTGGTAATAACGTTCCCGTAGAAATCCAATATAGCCTATGTTACTCAGGGTGAATGTATGTTTCCAATGGTGCAAGAATTTTTGAAATCGGCACAGTAGTTTTTGAGTTTATTCATTACAAACATACACACAAAAATACAAATCTTTCCTCTTTATAATAGTAGTGTAGATAACGGTACTCACTGGTACCTGCTACTAACCCTTGTGTATTGCTTGAGCAAAGAGTTATTTACATTATAGTTTGCCCTATCTAAGTGCATTACCAATGTGCCAGAAGGTCGTGAAAGGCACGAGATCTGTGAATTTTTTATATAGGGACAGTGATTTGACGTCCTGTCTGCCTTTCGATGCAGTGCGGTGATTGTGCTAGTGAGTAGGGTCGGCAATTCACCTATGGTGGCTGGGACATTAATTGACAACGAAGGAGACACTTCTGGCGCTGGAAATTACTTATGGAAATCAATAACCGCTTAAGCGTAATGCCCGGTTCACAATATTCCAGAGCCAGAATACTACTGCAATAATGTGAACCATCACTGAAATATGCCCATTCCAGCGCCAGTCACTGGATTGTTTTCATTTCAGTGAGCTCATTCCAGCGCAATAGTGTTAACAGTTATTCCAGCACTGGATTGAATGTTTGATAGTGACGCATTATTGTTTTTTTGAAAATAGTATCTCCTCTAACAGAAGTGATTGAGCACATTTAACAAATTCTAGCACTGTTTCTTCGACATCTTTGTCACTATCGTGTAACCAGTTCAAGCGCATTTAACACTGGAAAAATGTGAACACTACAATCCATTCCAGCACTGGACTGGAATGACTTGCTGGATTACTGGACTGGAATAATGTGAAACGAGCATAAGTCATACGCTTGTTGTACACTTAAGTAGTATAAAATCTGTAAATATCCCATTATTTGTTTGAGGATCGGTGTTATATTAGTCATCATCATTACCTGCATCTACAATTTCGATTTGGTTCATTATCTACTTAATTATATTATTACAAAAACTTTTTTCGAATGTTTCCTAGAGCTGATACGAATGTCATCTATCCCGTTTTCTATAAAACTTAGAAGTTTTAGTTCATCTGATATGACTATCGCCATCTACCGCCATTTTCATGAACTACAAACGAATAGGGTAACCGGTAAGCTGAGAGGGTTCGTGTAGAAACAAAACAAAATTTTAAGATTGTATGCAATATGGCAGAAGGTATATGTATTTTTGACGCTCAATACTATGTTCTAGCTCTGGTTTTGTTTGGTCTAAATCCACCTTTATCAATAGACCAACCAAATCTAATACCTATGCAGTTCCGAACTGAGGGAGATTACTTATTTCTACGTTAGTTGAGCCTCGTAACTCTTTAAGCATAATATTTTAAAAGATTCACACCAACTTTAATAATGTCCTTTTCTAAATCGGGTTGAAGCCATCACCCAATTGAATATTTACTATCCGTGTTGCTACTGACAGTTTCCTTATATCAAAACTGGATATAATGGATCCTGGAGTCGAAACCAGGACCCCACAATCATGTCAATATCCGAATCGATTAAGATAGGAAAAATTTAATCGCTTTAAGTGGGATTCTACCCGCGATCTTTCCCTTTCAGGGGTGAACGCTCTGGTTACTGAGCCACCGAACCATGCCTGAAGCCATAACGTAATTAATTAGTTTCGATATTTTTTTTTTACCCCAAGATGGCTGCAGGCGCGGTTCGGTGGCCCAATGGCCATGTAAGGGAAACAATGCGGGTTTGAATCCTGCCTGAACCGATTTAATTTTTCCTATCTTAATCGATTTAAATCGTTAGCGTTCAAAATGCTTAAAAAATAATTTCATTCAATATCCATTTAAGCAAGCTTTATTTTCCTCCGCAGCCAGAACGCCTAATGTCTCCATACACGGCCATCATACGCAGGAGTGGCAACCCTTTTGAATTAGCGTCTATCTGCGTCTCTTGGCTCATCGGAGCTGGGTACGACGCTTACGTCGTAGTAGGCTGTGCCAAAAGGGACGTCTGTATGGCCATCAGATACAGAACTGTGTGTCCAGAAATACCCGATGAAAGACCGGTATGTAGTCACTGAAGCTATCTTTTCCTTCGATTCATTTTAGACACTCTCTTCAACTAGGTTCTAAACTCGAATGGGACACGGAACAATCCGACTACTCTCTTACACAATTTGGTTGATTGAGGTTTCTACAGTAGCTTGTTGTTGTTTGACCCCAACCCGGAGAGGACTGCCTGCGCCAGAGCCGTTCATCATTCGGCAAGTATACCGGCTTACGGATAAGTATGGCTTGGGTTTCGAATATCTTAATGGGACCTCACGCTCCGAATACATCTAAAGAATCTAAGCTTCATAGAAACAATACATACTGTGCCCGTGCGACAGAAAACATCACAATTTGTTAGGTGAATAGGGATTGGCAACTTCTGTGTCGTGACGGTAGTGAACGCGGCCGCTAGGCAGGTGGCGCGGGTTCGATCCCTGCTCATCGCAAATATTTGTATGCATGAAGTATTTGCACCACTAGTCTGGTCGTGCCTCGGAGAGCACGTTAAGCCGTCGGTCCCGGTTGCCATACGAACATGTATGATAGTCGTTACAGAGAAAATTGGTGAAATGCCCCACATAGATGATGTTCACCCGTCTGGTCAACAGCGTCCCACTGGCAGGTGTGTAGTACCATGGGGTACCGATACTAAGAAAATATCTTTAGTTATACTCAAAAATGAATAGATGGCACAAGTATACTCATTTAAAGAAATAAAAAAGTTAAATCGCTTATTGCCGACTTAAAATATAATCAATTAATTCAGAACTTTAAACACATGATTATGTAAGCATATAAAACTTGTTGGTAATATATAAAAATGAAATTTTTGTGAAAATTTTATTTTTGATAATTTGATTTGAAAACTTTGCCAAAACAATGTCGCCATCTAGTTATAACTCCTGAACTAAAATGCTGCCTGCTGCTTTTTGAAGTTACGAGTGTAACCATTTTTTTGTTTCTGATTGTGCATCTGTATAAGAATTATATTATATTATCTGTGATAGTACGGTAGCATTACATAATTTCTTCATTCCAGGTAATAGAGGAACCACCACCACAACCAGCAGCGCGGTACCGATTGGTGCCACTACCAGACTTCAGCTCCAAGTACTGTATTGAAATGGACAAAAAGGAACAAGAGAAAAAGCAAAAGGCGCTCGACAAAATTGAGAATGAACGACTGGCGAAGATTGCCGTAAGTTAAATACGTGATTTAAATTAAATTGTTTTTAACGGATTCTATCTCCTATTTCTCTCTCTCTATTTGATATTATTTAATTGTTTACTTGTTATTCATCGAATCGGATATTGTTACATTGTTTTTTACTGTTTAATCAAAACATGCAGGTAGCAGAATTGCTGAGGTTCGAACCTTTGACCTCTCAATCTTAAGTCCTACACCTCAATTACTAACTTACTGCCGCTTTATCATTAAATCATTTAGTATTTTCAACCAGCTCGGAAGCCTATGTAACCTTCCTTCATGGATTAAAACAATCCAATCTTGGGTTTATCGGAGGCAAAGATCTTAGTGGTGTTATTCTGCATATGGGCCCTATTATAATATTTATCATACGTACATATACTCACGCCTGTAAATCCCTGAAAGGGTTGGCAGGGGGGTCTTAGCCCCCACGATTCGCCATTTATTTTCGTAATTAACATCTGTTTTCACATTTAACGTTTTCTTTTATAGGATTTAGAAGCGCCTCCACCAGACGACATCGACGGCTGGCGCACTCATGCCTGGGTGGTCGTGCTGCCCGGCTCGATGGGGATCGAAGAACCATTCTTCATCGAACCTAGCGAGGGTTTCAGGCACCCTATCGGTGCACCGCAATACCAACATATCGAAAGTGTCTATAATAATGAGAATTATTATGTGAGTATTTCAAAAGTGCTACGTAACTTGTACTCAAAGCAAGATTACGATTCTTATTTTCCTTCGTAATAAATGTATTTTGTAATTATTGATACTAGGATTGCTCGTCGTCTAAATTCGACCACTTTCTAGTGAAAGTATTTCCTCTATGGACTTCCCCATCTACGTGCCATTAAACGTATTGCAATTATACATACGTTATGATACATAATCTACACGAAAAGAAATCGATGTCTCATCACGACACGTTGAGACCACATTCTAAAATTCATAATCTGAGGCTTAATATAGACCCACAATAAGTAAATCACATATGTTTTTTTTTCAAGTATTTTTGAAAAACATTATATCTGCGTGATAAAATGTAACTGGACAAGTTCTTAGGTATTTTTATGCTCTATTTTTTAATACAAACTTCGACATCATTTGATAATGGCGTCTTAGTGTAAAATATGTTTGAAATAGCAATTTGGAGCATTTTAGAGCCATGCTTGACGCTATGAGGCGATATTCTTAGCAATCCATGGATTCTCCGTGCGGGTGCCGGGTCCATCGCGTTGCTGAGTTGGGAACTCGGGACAGTGCCTGGGACTTGCGACCCAAGTGTAGGTTTAGAAGGGGCCCCTTTTGTTGATGTACATCAACACTCACCTTCACTAACCAAGTTCCCCTCCCTGCCTAACCAAATTTAATACGAACCTACTAGTGCCGCTTTAGACATTCGTCTTAGTAATGAGCTTATTGTAGCTCTCGATAGGCCTAAATCTTTAAGTAGGTTATAGAGAGATTTTGCTGGTATACCTCTCGTTCCCACTTCTACTGCATACAAATTAACCACGTAACCGTTTTTGATTAATTCGTTTGTGAGATCATAGTATTTATTTTTCTTGTGTGGGTGGTCCTTCGGTATATTTGTTTCCCACGGTACAGTAAGTTCCACAAGGACCACATATTTAGTCGTTTTCGAGTAAAGAAAAATGTCCGGTCTAGGTGACGAAACCCCAACATCCTCCGGAATTTTATAGTGCTTTTCATACGTGTCGATTAGGAGAGTCCAATCTGGGGCAGTATCTAAGATTGAATATGGTTTGTTCCTAGATTTTATGGATGAACCTTCGGACACAAAGTTGATATGACGTCTGTTAGTACTCAATCCTTTTTGGGCTCTATATAGCTACTGCCAGACTCATTGCTTCGCGTATGATGAAAAGTACCTTATCGTGGCGACGTGAGTATTGGCCTCTATCAAGAAGCACCCTACATCCTACTAATATGTGCCTAACCGTCCCTATTGCCTCACCACACGTATAACATTGTTTTTCTATGGCCTTCCCCTACCTTACCAGGTTACTCTGGTCTGGAAGGGTCATCTGAAAGGCGTTAAGATAGAATTTTAACAGGGCCGGCGACCACTCATAGGTCAAGGTGCGCCACTTAAAAGCCATCGGTATGCAGAACTCTCCCATTGTCAACCATTCGTTTTGGATTTCCAAATTCATCGCGTGCACTCGATATTTATCATTTTCGTCTTGCTTCAGAAAGGACCTAAGTATATCCTGGTCCCTTTTTGGCTCTCGTACTCCTAACCCCACTTTGTTCGACTGGGCTCCTATCATAAATCGTTTATGAAATATGAGTCTAGATTCAAGCTCGGACGAGTTATTATCTTTTGGGAGTGCCCTGACTGTGTCATCTTGGGATTTATCTAAGATGTGGGCTTTGGTAACTCTAAGGTGTTTATAGAGCTCCGATGGTTTCTTTAATTTCATCCCAAAATTATTCTGATCCCTAAATAAAGCAGAGGGATCAGCAGAGTGCGCTAGTCCAAGCCACGATTTTAGTGATTTTATGACAGTTGCATCTATTTTCGTGAGTAAGGTTTTGCCGAAATCATATACCAGAAAAGGCCAAGTCAGACGTGATGTTAGGTAGTTGTCATATATCCAAGCTTTAAGCTACTATCAAAGCAAATATTATGAATCGTTTTTCTGTCTTTACACGTTCCTAGACGGATGAACCTATTTTATGAATATGATGTTAATTTGGTGCAATTTATTTACGTTTTAATTATGAAAAATGTTAAAAACGACTGCTACCCGCCCTTATAGTTAAGGTAATAACAAACTGAATTTAGTAATTCAGTTCTTTCTGCCCTTCCATTTTTGAAGTAACCGATCTATTCGTTCTAAAATAACCCTACACTACTATTAAGAGAAGGAAGCTCTGAACAGAATACAAGGTCTCATAGATAGTCTTCTATAATATCACTTAGTAATTTATTTGAAATGGGAAGCAGATTCGATTAACTCAATCAGCTTTACTTTTATACGTGCTTTACATACTTTTATGCTCATCCCATTAGGCCAATGTACAAAAGGATACTGGAGATCTAAGTACATTGAACTTCGACCTGGGAAATCTGAAATGCTGGGAACATCTCCTGGCAGGAGAACCTAACCATAGGCGCCAGCTGGTCGGCGTCGATTTAATGGACAAGAGATCTGCCGTCGACACAGAAAAGCACCTGGATATGCCACCTAGTTGGGTTGAAAAGCTGGATATACCAAATGAAGGTTTAAAATATCGAATTTTCTTGACTTTCAAACATGTTAACAGGAATTAACGCAGTCATGGTATAGGTACATACCTTTGAGTTACCTGACTTGTCGTGGCCGTGGTCACAGGGTGACTGGCTCAGTGGTGTACACGCATCCGCCCATCCGCATCGATCGTCACTTATACCACACACACTTAATGTCCCTACTCTTCAGTCAACTCGACTATCTTTCTTATATACCACTGAGATGGCAGACAAGCACACGATCCACCTGATGGAAAGTGGTTACCGTGGCCTTAGGACGTGTGCAACACCAGGGGAGTCACACTCGTGCTGCCGAACCCTGTAAACACTTCTGTGCTGTCAGTGTAGAAGACAAAGCAGGAATAGCCTTTGGTCTTCCCACTGACAGCACAAAAACTCTCCAGTGAGCTCTGGCTACTACTACTCACCGCCGGGAATACAACACGAGGTTATAATGGCCGCGTTATTCTGTAGGGCGGAGGTACCTCCCCAGTCGGACTGCTCAATTGGGCAGCAATACCGTCGTGTCCTATCTCCTTGTTTTAGTTTCAATCAAACTGGGTCATCGGGGTCCAACCCACTTTATCTTTAAACTGATTACCTGCTGGTTACGAATGAGAACCTGTCATAATGCCTTCGCGGTTCCTTTTAAGCTTCGATTTTATATTCTGGAAAGAGAATAGAATCTTCAACTCACTCTCGATGGCGAAGCTATTCTATAGTAATACCCTTTTCCTGATTCATCATAAACCTATAACTATTTAATTTAATTATATATGTACTGTACAAACATAATATTCCTTTCAGAATTTGAACAGAGATACCCAGGTAGCCACAGAGTGATCCACTATAAGAAAGGTTTATTGGAGAAGTTCTCGGCATACTCCCAGCCCGACGGTGTGGTTAAAAGAGTTCAGACGTTCGACGATTACGCACTCACCGTACCTTTGTTAACGTAAAATTCTATATTCAAAATATGTATATTCATTCTATAGCTATTCATTCTAGTATTAGTTTTGTATTCAGTCTTTAGCTATTCATTCCGATATTCATTTGGTATTCATTCTTTAGCTATTAGTTCTGATATCTATTTTGTATGCATTATATAACTATTCATTCTATATTCATTTTACATTCATTCTGTAGTCATTGTGTATTCATTCTGTAATCATTCTATACTAATTCTGTATTTATGTACCTATTCATTCTATATTATTTCTCTATTCATTTTAAGTATTCACTCTGTAGGTACGACTTTCAGCCCTCATTCATATGTTTCAGTTCTGTTCACTGAGTAAACGTCTACATAACTTTATCTAAAACGTTAAACCTATGCGATTTATCTATATTTCAGATTTGAATGGTATCATCAGCGAGTGGATAAGATGATAACAGCGCGCATAGACCACGTGAAGCGCGACCGGAAAGAAGTTTTTCTAATAGGGAGGAGAGATCATTTGCTCAGTAAGTTGACTTTACATATCTATAATATAAAAATGAATCGCTGAATGTGTTGCGAAGCGCAAATCTCGAGAACAGCAGCCCCTCTAGACAAGTGGCAATTCGCTACCTGGCGTTTGGTGGAATAGAATGTCAAATATATGGGATATGACGCAAATGACAGGCGCTAACGCATGTCAAAAACGTCAAATCCCATACATTCGTCATTCTATTCGATTAAACGCTGGTTAGCGAATTGCCACTTGTCTAGAGGGGCTGAACCGATTTCGTTAATTCTTTTTTTAGAATATTCCTTGCAGTATGAGGATGGTTCTAAAGCAGAGAAAAATTTAAATAATTGCCTGTAGAAGTCTAAAAACAACACTTTTCTAACCCCATACAAAAGATTCGTAATAATACTTAAACGTCAATTTGAACTTTAAAACTATATCATAAAGTTCAAGTGTAATGGAGAGGTTCCGGGAACGCAAAACAATTGAGTGACGCATAATGGCTTAGAACTGCTACTGGGTTGAAGTATGCCACGGGCGAAGCCGAGGCGAGTCAGCTAGTATTAAATATAAATAAGTATGTGTAAATTATTGTAAATTACTGGTGACACAATCATCCCGTCAGGGGGCAAGGGGGGTATACAAGAGAATTTCTGCATGAAAGAAATGGTATACGTAAATTCTGACCATGATAAATATCACATTGTGACCGGCATTAAATGATTTGATAACATAATTTCATCGCATCTTGCCGCCATTATGATCTCATGTCAGAAAAATGCTTCAGTAAATCACTAAGCTGTGTTCTGCTTTAGCTGCTACTCGCAACTTCGTTCAGAAAGACTTATATATACATATACCTTTGTTTACTATCCTCTGTGCTTGTATACAATTGAATTTTTACGTATTATTTCCAGAGCATACATATTCTCTAGACGCGCCGGCAACGACGGTAGAGGGCGATCGCGTCATGGAATTTAACTACTACGCAAGAATTGATCACCTCAATAAACTCATCTGTACGCCGCTCAGCTTTGAGGAACATTACACACACAGGGATGATAGGTTAGCGTACATTCCTACAGCAAAGTACTTACAATAGGGCTGACTAACAAACCCCAGCGTTAATCGTGGTTCCGTCTAAAGTTCTAATTGGCCCGATTTTCTACGCTACTTCGCTAGTGGGTGAAATCATTTAATTTTTTTGAGTAACTCAAGAATATTGTAATTAGACGAATCTAAGTAACTTTTCCCGGGAAGAATTATCTGTTCCACCGAAAAAGCAACAGTTTCTACTGCTGCCATATACCAAGAACTGGTTGTTGCTTTCATCCCTATAATTAATTTTTTGCCGCGTGGTTCCCGGCAGAGTAGAATTTGGGCCACCCCTTCTCTTCGCATGTGGTGTCGTACAAGGCGACTAAGGGATAGGGCTGATTAACGTCAACATCAGACAGATATGTACAGCCCAGACTCAGCCTCAGAGGCATAGCTTGAGTCAACAATAGTGCCTGGAATACGGCAATAGGCTCACCCCCTATTACGTGGGACCGAATACAGATTGGTGAAATGTGGGTGTTAATTCACCTCTGCCTAATCCTCCGGGGATAAAGGCGTGATTATATGTATGTATGTATGTAATTCATTTTTTTCACGATAAAAATCCTTTCCCAAACTCTAGTCTAGTCCATTTTCGTACCAAATTTCATCAAGATCGATTCAGTGGTTTATGCGTAAAGTGTAACTGTTGGACAGACAGACAGTTACTTTCGCATTTTAATAAACGCCAGAAAAAAATATTTTGAATATGGTTTCTCTCTAGAACAGATGCAAGCCGAGCTTACCCGAACTCTCTCTCTTAATTCCGATGTACCAACAAAACCGGGTGCTGTCATAACAGTGGTATTATAATCATATTTCAGACTAGAATCCCGCATAATAATCTACACAGAAGGCACCAAAGCCGAACCAAAAAGACAGGTGAAAGACATAACAGAGACTTACAGTCGCAACCACGACATTCCGGCGAAGCATGATATCTTGAAGAAGATCTTCCACATTCAGGAGAATACTATACAGCTGTTGTACCAATATGCTTACAACTTCGTTACAAATGACACTAGGCACTTTATCAAACCGAACTTGGCGGAGACGGGAGGGAAGATCCTGTTCTACCCTGATAAGACATCAGGCTATATTGTGAGTAAATGACTAACTTATACCTATGTATTATTCAGGCTTAGCATCGAAAAAGGTGTAAAATGACTTTGAAATCATATAATTTGTCAATATATATCAGTCAATGTTGTTAAAATGTTTTGGATATTTGTAACCCGAATCAGTGCAGGGTAGATTAATGATCTGAAAGAACATACAAGCAAAGCTGGGCACCATTAATCATATCCGTTAACACGTGATAACAATAGCATCTTCTTATAAAAACTCTTTAGTTCATTTTTTTTATTTTTGGTTTTACGGCTGAAGTTACATACTTGTTAAAAGTTGTAGATAAAGTTATTTGCAACCAAAAATATTAACAAGTTTTTATGGGACTTATAGTTCATGAAATAAATCATAAAACTAATTGAGTCCTTTTTACAAGATGGCAGTCGTGGGACAAAGGTTGCAACCCCGCAATTTTCGATTTAAATTTAAACTGACTCCCCTTGATACTTTAAAAAGAAAATTGTAACCTCTAACAAATGCAACCGCAAATGTTTCAATGAACGAAGAGTTTTTATAAGAAGAAGCAATTTTTATCACACTAACGATTAACGTGGATTAACGGTGCCCAGCTACGCATATAAACCACTTTTTATCCACGGAAAAGATCCCATGGTTGTGTGCACGGCGGAAATGGGATCAAAATTCCTTTTCTGCCGTTTACACAAACGGCAATCAGGCACAGGCAAATAGCTATAATACATAAAATGTATGTTTCAGGCTGATCCCTGCGAAAAGCAGCCTCGTCCCCTCGACATCTACTATGCCTTATGTGACAATATAGAGAAAGAATATAACACTAATAAACACATTCGAGATCGCGAGACCGACGTCAACGTCTACCTGAGGCAGAGGTATAAAGAACTGACGGAGCCGCTGCTCTATGTGGCATTATTTGACACTGAGCAGAACGAAGCTGCGAAGAAGGGATGGCACATTCAGGTACAGAGTGGAATGAATTTATGAAACTTTTGAATTCGGTGTCAAAAGTCTCGGAACTAGCTTGGACATTCTCTCTCTCTCTCCCTCCCTCTCTCTCTCTCTCTCTCTCTCTCTCTCTCTCTCTCTCTCTCTCTCTCTCTCTCTCTCTCTCTCTCTCTCTCTCTCTCTCTCTCTCTCTCTCTCTCTCTCTCTCTGCCACACGATGGACCTGACATCCATACAATGAATCTATGGAAAGCTAAGCATATCAGCTCGAGTTTGCGTTGTAATTCTTATATTTATGTAAAAAATCTTCACAGGGTACTTAGCAAAACTTCTATTAGTTTCTAGCATCCCAGTCTATTTATTTGTATTTATTAGGCTCGTAGTTATTAATTATTTAATTTTGTAATACGAGACTTCATCGCTAGCGAATAAGGCATTTTCAAATGCGTATAAGATCCCAAGCTAGCTCTTCTACCATAATTTCAGGACACAAGCTCACCACACCTGTGGGCAGTTATACCTGCTAATAAAATGACAAAGTCTGGCGCCGACTTCCCTCTCGATAATGAAGGGTCATGTCGTGGACAGCCATGGACAGCCTCCGTGGCGTAGCAGTAGTAAATGCGGCTGCTACGCAGGAGGCGCGGGTTCGATCCCCGCTCAGTGCAAATATTTGTATGCATGAATATGGGTCTGGTCGTGCCTCGTAGAGCACGTTAAGCCGTCGGTCCCGGTTGTCATACAAACATCTATGGAAGTCGTTACGGGTAGTTGAAGCCCTCAAAAATCCAACAACTGGTCTAACTGCAATGCTTTCATATCGCATTTGGGTTGTGGAGGTCAGGTGGCAGTCGCTTCACGGAAAATATCGAAATTTAGCCAAATCCGTAGTTAGACTGGTAAAAAGTGGACCCCAGACTCGCAAGTTGAAAAGCTTCGGATGCGACTGGAAATAACGCTAGGATGAAGAAGAATTGAAGGGCCATATCGTCTGATCTCCAACCTTGAGAGCTTCCATAAAAGCTACTATAGGCCAATCCAGGAAGCAGGAGAGCGAACCCTGGGATTATCGTATCAAAAGATCTATATTACTTTATTAAATTACTATTGGATGAAAACTACTGAATGGATTTTGATGCGGTGTTTTTTGGTAAAAAGGTATTGGTCAGACTTAAAATCTTACGTTTGTTTGATTGCAATCGGTTGAGTAGAATCAGAGCGTGGATGAAGCCGCGGGCGGAAGGCTAGTACATTATGATAAACTTATAGAGTATAAACTTTCTTTTTCGTTATAGTTTAACAAAGCCTTTATTTTTTTTCTTTAGGAAATCCAAAAAGCCGAAGTTTGTGAACGAGAGAAAGAGGCGGAGATCGATCCTCTCGCTCCATACCTAGCTCGTATGTTTGGCTCTGGGCACGGTACCGGCGTACCCCTCAGTATCAAAGAAGCTACTTTAGTTAGAGAGCAATGTATCAACGACTTCAAGGCTAAGCAGTTGGCCAGGCAGGCATTGGTGCAAACAAGATATGATCAGGTAACTGACATTAGTTTTGTTACTAGAACCCCGGTTTGTGAAACTCGTGGTTGTGTCATATAGGAAATACTGTAAGCTCATTGGTTGCTATAAATCATCTCGTCCAATGAGTGTACATTCCTTTGTTGTATGTTGAAGTAACAACCGATAGAGAAACTAAGGAATAAAACCACTTTTTGACAGATTCTATCGCGATTTATTTATTATTATTTATTTTTAGACCGATCGGCTACTTTTCAGCAGCCATGTTCGCGGTTTGACTAAGGGTGGTAGTTGTCATATAGTTTGAAGTGTAAGTTATCTCGAAGTACCCGAATCATGATGAATTGTTGGTGTTACTATTTACGCAGACTGAGCTCATTGTGTCGTTAAGTCTTGCTGTATTTTGCTGTTTACTAGGTTTGATTAAGTGGGTGACTGAGTCCCAGGCTTCTGGTACGCTCCAACCATTTTTTCTATTAAAATTTGGGTGTTTTTTAATTTCAATAGCCTCGCGGATCATTTTACTTCGCGGAAGTGGTTTTATTTCAATGAGTGATATTCGTGTATACTTTAGAAAATATCATGAAGAAACTAAGGATTAGCGTTTGAGACAGGTATAGCAAACTGCTACAACTAGGCTACTTTTATCCTTGGATAAAGGGTCCCAGGGGCTGCGAGAAAGAGATCAGCTGTACAATTCTGTAAGGCTTAGAGAGTATAGCGAGCTGTAGTGTGCAGACAGCGCTGCGACCGACCTTGATAGGCATTCTCATTAGTCGGAGTGGGTGACGTCACTGGCAATGAACCAATGACAATCTTTATCAAGAATATCGCATCTGTGCTTGACGCTATAACTTCACACGAGTGAAGCCACCGTCAACAGTTAATATTATAAGTTCTACAATAATAAAATAATATGAAATGTAATTTTATTACCAGGTGAACTCCGAATACAAAGCGAAGAGATTATGGTATCTCGCTAACCAGTTTATTCTGACTCCTGAGAAAGAATCCGCCTACTTCGCTGCCAGGTACAGAATTATTAAGGTTTTACAATTTATTTATGCTTTATCTGAAAATGCCTTATGTCCAGCAGTGGACTGCAATAGGTAATTCATCATTCTCATCTTCAACCATCATTGTAACTTTTATGCCCTCAAAGTGCGCCCGACACAGGACCGATCTCTGCGAGACTTCTACTGGTGTTCGGTTACTTCAATTTCGTTCCAATCTGTGAATGTGATAGAAGCTAGCTAGCTTGACCTCTTTTACATATTCTTTTTCTTTTCTCATCTATCTTCCTTGCACTCATCGAAAGGCCCTTCATCACAAGAAGACCCGGCATGCTAACTTAACGTCTACAACAAATTAATCGTAGATTTCTTTTAACTATCTAGACTCGTATTCTAGAGTTGTTCTAGACTACGAATCTATATTCTAAATTGTCCCTCAGCTGAATCTCGATTCTGAGGAAAAATTGTATAGACAATCTGCCAGACGACCTGTCAAATTTGTCAATATGTACAATCTTTCCCCAGATAAATCGAGGTTCAGCTGAGTGGCATTCCAAAATATGGGCCTTAGTTTTGTCCCTAGATTTATCTGAGGACAGGTTGACACATTTGATAGATTGTCTAAACAATTTGTCATCAGGTATATCGAGATTCAGAACTGAGTACCACCACCATCATCATTATCATATCAGCCACACATAGTCCACTGTTGAATAAAAGTCTCTCCTATAATAATAAATAATAAATATTCCAGAACATTTCACACAACGCTATCTAGACCCATGGTAAGCATAGCTTAACTAGCTTGTGTTATGGAATCTAGAATGCGGAAAAAAAACCTACATACTTATAAACATACTTAGATACGTTCTTTTTTTTGTAAATACATACATATTATACATAGAAACACCCAGACCAATGCAAATATACATATTCATGCATACAAATATTTGCACTGAGCGGGAATCGAACCCGCGCCTCCTGCGTAGCGGCCGCGTTCACTACCGCTACGCCACGAAGGCTCTCCTATAGACTTGCAGAACGACCGATCTAAAGCAGCCCGCATCCAGCGCTACGCGGCGACCTTGATGAGTTCCTCCTTCCACCTGGGCGTTGGAGTACCTACCATTCTGGAATTAATGTCCTAAACCTAACTGTCCTATCTGTCCTCAGCGCTGAACTGTCATTCACCGTGCACAGCTTGGAGGTGAGGCTCACTCGACATCGGGACCTCTCAGGGCCCAGGTTTAGGGTCATGATGGATTACCTGGACAAACATCCGTTACTGAAAGAGTACAATCGTATGAAACAAACTAGTCGCCCTCATAAAAATAAGTAATTTTAGGAATATTGGAAATTAGGCTGTCGTCCACGAATCCAATCATTCTGGTCCTTTTTAAACTTATCAGCTTCAAGATTGTAATTTCTTTTGTCCTATGTAACAGTAATTTGGTATTTAATCATGATAATAATGTCATCAGATTAAAATCAGCCCCATAGAAGCAATTCGTTGGCCGGCGGTGTATTGTAAAATAGAATGAACAATATATGGGATTGATACGAGTTCTGATGTTTATGACTGTTATGGCAGTGGTCAATAGTACATTAACAATACACACGTGTGTCATGCGATGTTTTTCAAGACTCTTGTGAATAAAATAATACTAAAATAGAAATTTACCCTTGCAGTTTTCAGGTTGTAAACTTTCCATAACGTTAAGAGTTTCACATTATGTATCGGACGTTGTACAACATACATTATTTTCGTCATAACTAGCACTTGCAGACATTTTAGTTAATAAATAACTATTTCATCAGAAGTGAAAACGAGGTGTGACATTTCTTTTTGTAATAACGAGACAAATTAATTTGTTTCCTATGCGTGCGCATCTCGATCGGCTATAGACTAAGAGAGGTTACTTTTTTAACTATCGCGGACTAAATAGAGAATTTAAAGTTTTTATACAGTCAACAAAAGTTATTAGTTATTTCAAATTTTGTTTATTAAACACGTACAAGTTGAAATTATCTATTTAAATACGAAGTTGCATGAAATGAGCAATTAATAAGTAGGTATATTCATTTATTTGTACTATTGAACACGGCCTTTTTAAGAGCAAAGCAACTAAACAAATAAAATATTTAAAAAAAATCTGTAACTCACTTATGAATTATAGTATGACAAAAAGTCACAATTTGATTACAGGTGTTATTATGTAGCTAATTGTGGTGAAATTACAGCCACTTTATGAGCAAGAGTGTTGAAAATTATATTAATCCCATCAATCAATCTATTCTATTTTATCGTGCGAACATATAGCCAATTGCCTAGAGGGGCAGATGTGGAATTATTTTACAATAAGCTGCATGGTTACATTTAAAAATAATCACCTTTCAGCAATAAATGTAAACTATCGATCAATTTATATGCTGTTCGAATTTATAGTGAATATTAAGTCTTTAGTTAGCCAGTTTGAATTGTACAGTAGACAAAAGAGATACAATTGCATCTTTACATATAAATTTATATGAAAATGTCGGATATCTATGGAAAAAGTGCAAACATTTCTCCTTTGTCGACTGTACTGTGGCATACCACTGTAATTTATAGTTGAAATATTTTGTATTTTATTAACGTTATATAACGCCCTATTACGTTTTGTAACACTTTTATCAAAATAATGTTATGCTTAACAAAATAAACGATGTCTTTATTACTGAATTATATTATTTATTTACAATTAACAAGTTTTCCTCTTTAATACTCACTGATTATACTGTTTATTTACAATTTACAAATTTTACATTTAATCCGTGTTCCATTAGAAACTACACCAAATTAATGTACCTACCCGCAAAGAGTGGGTTCACGTCGTTTAATGGCCAGGAATTGACCCTGAGACCTTTTGATCACTAGATCGACTATACATTCTTAAATTCAGATCTATATGCTTCTTCTACTTCGAGATCTTCTACATTCAAATTCTTCTTCTTCAAAGATCATAGCTAGAAGAAAGATAATTACCTACCACTAAATATGTTAATGCTTATGCAATAACCAAGAAGTACATTATTCTTCTTCTTCAAGATCTTTTTTCTTCTTAGCCAGAAGATTTATATTGGTGCCAAATATATGAATGCTTAGGTAACATTCAAGAGGAACATTCTTCTTCTTCTTCAAGATCTTTTTATCTTCCTTCTTAGCTAGAAGATTATTCCCGCCAAATATATCAATGCTTAGGCAATATCCAAGATGGTTGCTGATGGTTGAGGTCTGTGTTCCAGTCGCCCGCACCTCCCAACAAGTTGCCGCGCCCGTCGTGCGTGGCGAGCGCGAGGCGGGACAACTTGTTGGCCAACCGGCGTTGGGGCGAGTCGGGGCGAGATAGCGGCGGTAGGGATATACTGCCGGAATCTACAAGTTGTGTAAAAAATTGTATTATCACGTACTTTATTTCGATTGATAAAAAAATTGATGAGAGATGACGGGTAGTTTATTAATATTGTTAAAAAAATAGTTAAATGAGACCCCAAGTTGGGCTATAGATTAGTTGCTTAGCATTTGCTAATCATTTACTTAAACAATATCTTCTCTAAAGATAAAGAAACATTAGTAACCCAACCTAACCTAACCTAACCCTATTGTGATAAGAGTGGGTTCACGCCGGTAGTGTAATGGCCAAGATTCGAACCTGGGGCCTCTCCGTCGTAAGGCCGACCTCTTAACCACTCAGTACGCACTAAGCTATAAAAATACTTTTGCAAAAATCAGCTAACGCTGTCAAGATCGTTTTGTAAATCTGTTAGTGTTCATGAATTTTTTTTGCTAACCGTGGTTGTATGATGATCATACCTGAATGATAATCATAGTTGGCGTGGTCACTGGGCGTCTCCTGGCCGAGCCTCTTGCGGTACTCTCCGGCGAAGTGTTCGATCAACGTGTCCATCATTATGGCTTGTTTTGAGAAAACCTGCACAGTTTTACCATTTATATATTTGTAGCTCTTCCAATTTCGCCTCCAAAAAACTGCTAAACAGGTTTTTGTGTGGTGAAGGAGAAAGAATACAAATAGGTATCACTATCCCATTTCATCCGAAGGGTGTCATAAGAGGTGTCTAACGGAAAAATGCGCAGACGATACCTCTGCGAGAGAAGGAAACTTCGAAATAAAACCGTGTAACCAACCCGTGGAATTGTTTTTTTTTTTTCTTTTATTTTTGTTTGTACTTTCACCTTGCGCTGAATTATTGTGTTACACGGTGCTAATTTTAGTATAAAACAGACTTATCTTGTAGGAGGTCTAGTAATCTGTGTGACAGGATTTTCTATTTCATCTGTAATAGAAAACCCTGTCACCCAGTCTCCCACAAAGGAATGAAATGTTACAATACGAAGTGCTGAAATGTATCTTAATAATTTTTTTGGAAATAATATAAACAAATATTATTTTAGTATAAACAGTACGCGAAAGCTACCCAACATTGCGAAACACAAAATTGATTATTGTTGAATTATTGTGTTAACGGTGCTAATTTTAGTATAATACAGACGTATCTTGGGGGGGGGGGGGTCTAGTGGCCGTTTATTTCACGCCGAGATCACACCGACTCATAGGGCAGTATCGGCGGTCGCTGGAGCGGCTGACCGACGTCGTCAATGCCTGTACGCTTCGTCCGGTTCTTGTGCTTGGGGACTTCAATGCCTGGTCCCAGGCTTGGGGTTCTCGGCGCACGAACGCGCGGGGCAGGGCTCTGGAGAGCTGGGCCGATTCTCTCGGCTTAGTTCTCCAGAATCGCGGGGCCGAAGCCACGTATATGGCCACGTTTGTGGCGGGGGAGCGCAGTTCGATCGTAGATCTTACGTTCGCGAGCGCTTCCCTGTCACTCCGCGTGCGGGACTGGCGTGTCGCCGTGGAGGTGGAGACACTATCGGATCACCGATAAGTTCGGTTTGATGTCTCCCCTCCCCCGAGCGATGCGCCAGTCATTTCGGCCCAACGCGAGACGCGCTGGGTGTTGGGGCGATTGAATCGGGAGGACCTCCTGGAGGCCGCCATCGTACAGGCCTGGGCCATTGCACCGGACAGGCCTGTCGACATAGACGATGAAGCGGCGTGGTTCCGGGAGGCCATGACACGGGTCTGCGATGCGAGTATGCCTAGGGCTCCAGCCTATAATCCGAGGCGTCGGGTCTACTGGTGGAATGCGGAGATCGCGAGGCTGCGTCAAGCCTGCGTGATCACGCACCGCCGCTGGGCCCGATTCCGTAGGAGGCGTACTCGTCCCGCAGACTCGGAGCCCCGATTGGCGGAGCTTCATGAGGGATATAGGGAGGCCCGGAATGCCCTCCGAGCGGAGATCAAGCGGTCTAAAGCCGCTTGCTACCGGGAGCTCCTGGAGACGCTGGAGCGGGACCCATGGGGGCGGCCTTACCTTATAAGAGAAAAGCTGCGCCCCCGGGCCCCTCCGCTGACCCAGGTGCTCGAACCGGCTCTGCTCGGAGGAGTGGTGGAATCCCTGTTCCCGGCGCGAGCGGAACATGTTCCGCCGCAGATGGCTCCGCCGCCTCGGTCGCCTACGGCGGCCAGTGTGGTGATTGACGACGAAGTGCCCGAGGTCACTTGGGTAGAACTAGAGCTGGCGGTGCGAAGGCTCAGGGCCAAGAAAGGCACCGCCCCGGGACCCGACGGCATTCCAGGCCGCGCGTGGGTCCTAGCTCTAGGGGAAGACGGCCTCGAACCCCGATTGAGAGGGTTCCTCAGCGCATGCTTGGAGCGGGGCCAGTTTCCGAAGATGTGGAGGACGGGGAAACTGGTCCTCATCCGCAAGCAGGGACGCCCGGCGGACGAGCCGTCCGGGTACCGACCCATAGTGCTGCTCGACGAGGTGGGCAAACTCTTCGAAAGAGTCATTGCCAAGCGCCTCGTCGAGCATCTCTCTAGAGTGGGGCCGGACCTGGCGAACACCTAGTTTGGGTTCCGCCGGTGGCGTTCCACTGTGGATGCCATCATGCGTGTGAGGACTCTGGCGGGGGATGCGGTTGCCCGGGGCGAGGTGATGTTGGCGGTGTCCTTGGACATCTCCAACGCCTTCAACACCTTGCCCTGGAGTTGCATCAGGGAGGCACTCGTGTACCACGATGTGCCTCTCTACCTCCGCCGCATAGTCGGGGCGTACCTGACGGGGAGAGCCGTCATCTACCCAAGTTCGACGGGAGTCGGTAGGCGTGAGATGTCGTGCGGTGTTCCGCAGGGGTCGGTCCTGGGGCCGCTCCTGTGGAACATCGGTTACGACTGGGTGCTTCGCGGTGACTTCGCGTACGGTGCCACCGTCACGTGTTTGTTGCGGACGACACGCTGGTGACGGTGAGCGGGGCTACGCACCGCGAAGCGACCCTGAGGGCCACGACCGCGGTTGCTCAGGTCGTCGACAGGATCCGGCGGCTGGGTCTCGAGGTGGCTCTGCACAAGTCCGAGGCCATGTTCTGTCATGGCCCTCGGCGCAGGCCAGGCCCGGGAGCCAGCCTAACGATGGTCGATGGGACTTCGGACAGCATTTCTGAAGTCTGCGCCCCAAGTTGGTGCTCACGGCGAATGCCTTGGGCCGGTTGTTGCCCAACTTGAAGGGCCCAGAGTCCTCCTGCAGGAGACTCTACGCGGGTGTCGTGCGGTCCATGGCCCTATACGGGTGCCCCGTGTGGGCGGACACCCTGGAAGCCAAATTCCTGCCTCTGCTCCGTACGGCGCAGAGCACGATGGCCTCCAGGGCCATCAGGGGATACCGCACGATATCCTTCGAAGCGGCGAGTCTCCTGGCCGGATCGCCACCGTGGATCCTGGAAGCGAGGGCCCTTTCGGCACTATATAAGTTCCGAAAGGAGGCGCGGGAGCGGGGATTCGATCCCGAGCCCGAGGATATTCGGGCCGAGAAATCCCGGCTCCACCAGGTCATGGTGGCCGAGTGGGAGCGACGACTTGGGCAACCATGCGCAGGGCACGCCGTCATTGCGGCGGTAAGGCCCATCATAGGGGAGTGGCTAGAGAGGCCACACGGTAGCCTCTCGTACCGTCAGACGCAGATTATCACCGGGCACGGTAGCTTCGGGCGGTATCTGCGTCTGATGGGTATAGAGCCAACGCCCGAGTGCCATCACTGCGACGCGAGCGTGGACTCGGGGCTGCACACGCTCACCGAGTGCCCGGCGTTTGAGACGCCGAAGCGGGAGCTTGTGGCGGCCCTGGGGGTGAGAGTGCTCACGCTCTCCACCCTGCTCGCGGCGATGGTCCGCTGCGCGGATGCGTGGGCGGCCAGCGCCTCCTTCTGCGAGCAGGTCATACTCGCGAAGGAGACAGCAGAGCGGGCGCGGCGCGATGAGCGAGAAAGGCTCGCTGACTTCGCTGCACGCGCCCGAAGGCGGCTCGGGCGTCGGAGGGCGCAGACTGACCTCCGCCCCCCATGAGCGCGGGCCTGAGGGTGACGGGTGGAGCCGCCCGTCACCCTAGCAGAAGCAGGCCACGGCGGCGGCGCGCATCGTAGGACGATGCGCGCCTCCCCACACCGGGGTTGAGTCGGGGACCACATGGTCCCCCCCTTCCCGAGGAGTGCCAGACCGAGAGGGATGGCCCTGGGTCAGCCGGGGTGCGAGGGATATGTCGCATGACAACCTCACCTTCGGCCTAGCACTACGACCCAGAGACGGCGTGCGGTTTAGTCGGTTCGAGTCCGACATAACCTCCCCCTCCGGCTCAAAAAAAAAAAGGGCGTCTAGTAATCTGTGTGAAAGGATTTTCTATTTCATCTGTAATAGAAAACCCTGTCACCCAGTCTCCCACAAAGGATTGAAATGTTACAATACGAAGTGCTAAAATGTATCTAAATAACTTTATGGGAAAGAATAAATAAACAAATATTATTATAATATAAACAGCAGGCGAAAGCTACCCAACATTAGGAAACACAAAATTGATTGAGGTTTTAATAATCCCAGTTGAGCTGTGAAGCTTCAAAGTATCTTGGTACTAGGCCCTTTGGAACTGAAGCCAAATTCATCTGCTAGTTGGTGAATCTACTAAACAAAGGCTTTCCTCTTGGCTTAGGTCGAAGAAACCTGTCATACCAATCAAAAATAATTAGGGGATCTCAGGCTCTAAACTTTGGACTTTGAGCTGTAAGATAATTGTATTCCTACGATTGTTATTTATAATTACTATTTTTATAACACTGATGTGGCAGATAAGCACACGGTCCACCTGATGGAAAGTGGTTACCGTGGCTTATGGACGTGTGCAACACCAGGGGAGTCACGCTCGTGCTGCCGACCCTGTAAACACAGAGAGTATCTGTGCCGTCAGTTTAGAAGACAAAGCAGGAATAGCCTTTGGTCTTCAGCACAAAAACTCTCCAGTGAGCTCTGGCTATCCTACTCACCGCCGGGAACACAACACGAGATTATTATGGCTGCGGTATTCTGTCTGCGAAGATATAATAGGGAAGTAGATACGTATAACAGAAACCAGTTCATTAATATTTCTGCTTACCTGAAGTATCTTAGAAACCCGGAGCCCATTCTCCACGACCATAAACTGGAGGAACAAACATGGGAGACAGTCCTCGTTATCGTCTGATGGTAGGCCGATGTCCCAGGATAACTCTTCATATTGTAATCCCAGTAGGACAGTCTGTTAAAAAAATTATTACAACTCATATGCGCATACACACACATACATTCACCAATACACATTTAGATCGTAACCGCTATCCCGCACCTTGGGTACGTACGTGATGAGATGAGGAGGGGGGGGGGGAGAGTATCGACCAATCGCGCTTCAGATTTGATCAGTCCGTCGCCAACGCTCACGGTATCTCACTCGTTCTCTCTTTATATACCTCGTCCCCCGCCACGCCGTGCGCACCTACTGCGGAGTACAGCGGTCGTGGTCGCGGTCGGTCTATATTACTACAGCAAGAAGTATACAGAGAATTCTAGATTTAATTTATTGCAAAATCCCATACCTTGAATGACCTATTGACTATGCGTACCACAGATCTTACAGCAATTCACGTTCAATAAGAGAACAAATATGCTAACAACAACATTTAGAAACCAAAGTCTATAAATTGTCTTTAAATCTATCAGAATCTTTCAACGAATTTCAGTAAATCGTTTTGGGGATAAGACAAGCTTCCCTAATTACTTCCCTTGAGATTAAAAGAGTGAATAGGTCTTCAAAAATGATTGGCTCCCTACCTTGAGATTTTCAACCAATTTCCAATTTCGGTATACGAAAAGACTTAAATACCAGTGAAACTAGTTAAATACTAACGCTCTCAGTGTCATCGATGACGTAGACCCCATTAGAGTTGACGGCTACCAGTACAGGAATGTCCTCGTGAGTCAGCAGGCTTGTGAGACTCCGCACCGGCTGCTCGATCTGACCTTGGAAGAACGCCGCTCTGTGAATAGAAGATGAAGAAAGGAAATTAAAGTGCTTTCTGGACCCTTGACACTACCGGATTGCACCACAAATACAGCAAAAAGCGCTATGCTTATAATGTCTGGCATTAAATGGCATCTTGTAGAGTGAAATGTTACTGACAAAATGTCATAGAGTCTTCTAGATTTAATGTTGTAGTCAAACATTTATTGTCATTTTTTGCAGAGTCAGTCGTATAACAATGGTTGATAAATACGAAATCTGGTTCCCGGTCCCTAAGCCTGCACGTGCCTGAACTTGTATAACTGGATCTGACAACATCCAGACGTGCTCTTGGGAATACCGAATACGCAAGCTCTTTGAGCCTTATTCTTAAACATATCTAAAGGTAGACATTGTCCAAGGGTACACCAAGAGCTTCTGACTGCGTCTGCTCTGTACACTAGTCTTGTATTGCTCAGGACATAGATATATATCGGACCTAAAATGTGCTCTATAAGCGCAGTATACATTTCTTAGGAGTCTTTTGGGCAGAGCACGGGATGCTACTATGGGAGACGAGCTTAAATTTTCATTTTTTTATACAGCTTAGGTGGCAGACAATGGACACGGCCCATCTGATAGTAAGTGGATACCGTGGCCTATAAACGTGTGGAGTCAACACCAGAGGAGTCGCACTCGTGCTACTGACCCTGTAAACACGAGAGTTTCTGTTCCGCCAGGGTAGAAGACAAAGTTTGTCTTGCGATTTCTCCAAGATACGTGGCCTGAAATTTACATACCCGTAAGTAGGCAGTGTCCGCGTGTGTGCTAGGTACTTGTGCCGTAGTTTCCGCGGTGGAGCGGCAGGTGGACGCTGGGCTTGCTCCAATAGACGAGCTTCAGCACTGCCTTTACGCCCTGCAGGTAGTAAAGCAGCCCAGCGACCTGAGCGGGCGTGCTTGGGTAGGTATTTGTCTTGTTGAGCCCTGTGTTACGTTAAATTACATAGTATTAAAGTAATTGGGAAAGGCTCTTTAAAGACAGGTAAAAGCTTCAGAGAGAGAATGTATGTGAGCAGAAGTTGATCGAATATGAGGAGTTTCCTCATTTTCGCGCAACTTCTGCTCACTGGAACCACAATTTTGGCTTTTTCCTATGCCTGTTAGATGGCAGACAGGCACAAGGCCTACCTGATGGAAATTGGTTACCGTGGATCATAGATGTGTACAATACCAGAGGTATCACAGTCGTGCTACCATTCCGACAGACCCTTGCTTATAATTGCAGAGTTTGAAATTAGTTTGGACCATGTAAAGAGAGCTTTAGAGACAGTTTTCATTTAGAGCTTCTTACTAACTTACCAGACTGGTGATAACAATTGCAGAGAAATATAGACCAGACTGGTAAGAAAGCAGAAAATGCGCGAATATAAAGAGTCTGCTGGAACAACGATTTTACAACATTAACATCATCATATCAGCCACTCATAGTCCACTGTTGAACATAGGCTTCTCCTATGGACTTACAGAACGACCGATCTAAAGCAGCCCGTATTTTTACATCCAGTAATTAAAAAGGTAAATACAAGACTAAAAATAGTCTAACCTGAAGAACTTCGCTGTATGTCGGTGTGGGTCGTAGGGACCCAGCTGTATCCTGGCCTGAAGACCGCCAAGCATCACGGCCTGGGTGCTCTCAAGAGGGTATCTGCCGGTGACCACGTTGTGACGAGCTTCTTCGTACAGCAACTCTTGTATGCGAGAATCTCTAGAAAAATGAAGATCACCAGTGAAGACGCCAACTTAGTTAACCAACCTTAAATGTTGGTTCTCAGTTTCATGGCTAAAGAGCGGCGTTGTAAGGCGTTGTCTTTTACCAAACTAGCTTTTGCCCGCGGCCGCGTGGATGTCGTTTATCGCGACCAATCATAGCCTATGTCCTTTTTTGAGGTTTAATCTACCCCTATACCAAATTTCAACAAAATCAGTTCAGTGGTTTAGGCGTGAAAGCCGGACAAACAGACACACACACCCTTTCTCATTTATAATATTAGTATGGATGTGTTTACGACAAAAAATGTGACTTCACCCTCAGACCATTAAACTTCTAAGACTTCGCGCTGCTGATGGAAACATTGTAAGTGAAGTCTAAAGAATAAAGAACACCATTTTTCACTTCTCATGCTCTTAAAATGTTACTTTAGTCCCTGCATATCGGGACTAAAGTTCCTTATTAATCTCTAGGGACTAAAGTAATTTTTTTTTAATTTACTTTGATATCTCATAAACAGCCAATCACGGTGTTTGTGAATGGGAGGATTATCACCTTTTTAGTGATTGTTTATAGAAATAACCTCAAAATGACATTTGAAAAAATCAAAAAATCCCATTTAATTTCGTGAACCACGGTTAATGATATTAATTTAATTAATTATTATATAAGTATTAAGGATAAGTTCATTTTATTATCCATTTCCAATTAGTTTTAAATTATTATTCAAGTTTGAATCTGTTGGCTAAATATATATGCAAGCATATAAACCGTACGTCACTTAACAACAAAAAAAACCGCGCGACAAATTTCTTTGCAATTTGAATTTTGAATAGATTATTCGTAATAAGCTTGCGTTGTAATCACCAATTACTTACACCAATTAATTGTGCAACTTAGAAACTTTGTTATTATAAATAAATAAAAATAAATAAATATTCCACAACATTTCACACAACGCTATCTAGATCCATGGTAAGAAAAGCTTTACTACCTTGTATTATGGAATCTAGAATACGGATAAACATACTTAGATATATTTTTTTTGTAAATGCATACATATTATACATAGAAACACCCAGACCAATGCAAATACCCATATCCATGCATACAAATATTTGCACTGAGCGGGGATCGAACCCGCGCCTCCTGCCTAGCGACCGCGTTCACTACCGCCACGCCACGGAGGCTTTACCCCGTTATCGATATGATAAATTAATATATCGCTGATTAAATGCCAAAGGGCCACATGATGGAAATGGTAAATTTTATAGGAGAGCCCATCAAAGTTTTCATCGCGCTATTTTTACTTTTTTTACGAATCTATAAGTGCCACATCTATGTGTTATATACCATACGATGCGTATTTTAGAGCTTTATTAATGTAATAGTGACTAATTTCAGCAGCTTCTATCCACGAAAGTATAATATCACATGAGTCCGTTTTGCTTATAAAAATGGTTGTTGAATCTGTCAATATGTATTTAATAAAATGCCACATAACGAAAATTAAGTTATGTTTAATGAACTTATTTTTTAAAAAACTATGTCAATCAATCTTAACTATACTTAAAAAGAATAAGGATAACACAATACAGATAATACGTAATTTCCTGAAAAATTCAGTAGTTATTATATTAATAAGAAAATGTTATAATTAAATATCTGTCTTACAGATATGGCAATATTACAATTTAAATGGCATTTAAGCCTTAAACATACAAGGAACAACTTTTATAGACTTAGCAATAATCAGAGTGAATAAAAAACCCGTTAAAACGCGCTTAGAATTCAAAACCCTCTCACTTAAGTATTTAGTTATACTACCAATAGTATTAAATATTCACACTTACGCAGAAATATCACAACTTAAGTAGGTACAGTCATTTTACTGGTGGATCAATTATTTTTGATCATCACCATAATCTTCATAAGTGAACTCACATAGAGAGGTAACTATATTCTAAAATTAAACAATAACTGTTTTAATTCAGTCTTAATAATTCAGTCTCTAATTGAACATCTATAAAATTGTATATTATGAAATACTGTTCCATTATCATGTAATACAATATAACGGTAAAAAATGTAGATATCAATTAGGACACTAGGTCAATGCTTAGTCTAAACATTAAGAACTTTATAGGTTGGCGTAAAAAGTAGGGGGGTTTCACATAATTTTATCCTTTTACAACATAGTCCTTCAGCTACCGATTCTCTAAGGCCCTTAAGGCCGCTAAACGCGAAAAATCTGCAGATTGCGGAAGTCCACGTCCTCTGCCAGAGTCAAACGAATACTTTTCACAAAAAATTGGAATGATTAAAACATGGAAAACCCATATCTCCCAAGAGTCGTCTCGTGAACCTATCTCTAGCTATTAACGAGGATAGTTTGATGTTTTTGAAAGGACGCATAGACGCCGCCGAGAACGTGCAGGACCAAGCCAAGCACCCAATCATACTGGAAGGTAAAGACCCAGCCGTACGCCTACTAATTAACTATTTTCATTATAAATTTGCGCATGCCAACACAGAAACGGTGATTAGAAAAGTTCGTTCGATTGTCTACAATTGCCAACTACGCAAATTGCTGCGCGGAAGGCCCGTACAACCTTTGACGCGTGATCTCCCAGAAGCTCGGATGTCGCATCATAAACGCCCCTTTACATTCGTGGGAGTTGCTTACTTCGGACCTCTACAGGTCATGGTACATCGCAGCCGGGAAAAACGATGGGTCGCGCTCATTACTTGTTTAACGGCCAGAGCCATTCATCTCGAAGTGGTACACAGCTTGTCAGCTGACGCAGCAATTATGTGCCTTCACCGTTGCATCGCTAGAAGAGGTACACCTAGTAAACTCTAGTCCGATAATGGAACGGCCTTCGTCGGCGCCAACCGACAGCTGAGAGCGCTCTACGACCAAGCTGTAGCTGACTTTGCCATTAATGAAAAAATAGAATGGGTTTTCATACCGCCTTCAGCTCCACTCATGGGCGGAGTTTGGAAGCGGCTAGTAAAAAGTGTCAAGTCAGCGCGTCAAATCACCCTAAGAGAGCGTACGCCGACGGATGAAGTCTTCACAACACTTTTATCTGAAGCGGAGGCTTTGGTCAACGCGCGACCTCTTACACACATCTACCCTGACCCCACAGACTCCGAGTCGTTAACGCCGACACATTTCTTGTTGGCTCGTCGTCGGGTCGCCCAGTACCATGTCAACTGTCGGATTCGGATTTGTCCAGCAGAATTGGGTGGCGCAAGGCTTTGCGTCTGGCCGATCAGTATTGGCGACAGTGGGTTACGGAGTATCTACCGACGTTGGCTCCAAGAAGAGTGCAAGGAGTTGATGTAAATATTAACGTCGGGGATCCCGTGCTCGTGGCCGATGGAGACTTGCCGCGTGGTACATGGCCACGAGGCGTCATTCAAGCAGCATATCCAGGCCGTGACGGAATAACTAGGGTAGAAGACGTTAAGACTCTGGGGGGACGTTGAGGCGTCCAGTTAAAAAAAAATCTTATAAAAAAAGGGGAGGATGTGGCCGACTGTGGCTTGTTTAATAGTTCTCTATGATTTTATATACTGGTTTTTTTATTTAAAAATGTATTAGGTAGAATAATTTCTTTACTTGTCATTGGAGGTGTGAATATCAAAAAATAAAATATTATTAAAAAATTCATATATTTTCTTCACAACTAGTATTTCAGCAAGTAACACTAGGTGCATGGAGTAGCTAGCTATGAAAGCATACTTACTGCACGCGAATGGAGCACCCTGGTTCGCTAGTGTACTTATTTCCAGCAATTATTACTAAAAAACATAGTTTTAGATATAAGGTATTTACTGCCTTAAAAAAATACCTACAAGCGAACCATTACACACATCAATACAGCCACAAAAGAAAAATGTCCAATTTTTGTTGAGAAATAGTGCCATATTTATTTCCTTCTTATTTACAGAACAGACGCATAACAAGTACTGCACTTTCATCTACAAAAATAAATAATAAGCTCATAGAATTAAAATGCAAAGCGGACACATTCTATAATATGGCCCTCTGGCATATAAAATAATGTTGAACTCACTTGATATTTATATTCCATACGGACACCATCTAAAATATGGCACATTGTTTTATAAAATTTAATTTAAACTCAAACTTATTTCGCAATGTGGCTCTTTGTCATAAAAAATACGTGCGCTCACTCCGACTATGAGGATTCAATTGACAAGAAGGCCGTTCCGCTCTGAAGTTGGTCTCCAAAGTCACGGAATGCGAAAGAGGCGGTTGTCTGATTGGTCCATTTTTGATGCTAGAATCGTGGGTGTCTTTTTAGAATTTAAAACTTATAATGATTTAGATACAATTTTTGAAAAAAAACGAGTATCAGTTTTTTTTGCATTGTGGCCCTTTGGCATTTAATCAGCGATATTTAGGTTGAAAAAGATATTTGCCTATTTCTTTTTTTTTTTAATATTATAATTTTGTATAAAACGTCGCTTTTTTTTCCTCGCATTCAAAGTGAAAAGTAGAGTGTTTAACGTGGGACTAAACAACCATAAGGACACTCGAACTATTAGCCACCCTCGCTTCGGTGGCTAAAACATCTCGTGTCATTATGGCTTGTTTTAGTCCCTTGTTGAACAATCTACTATTAGATGGTAACACTTAACATATTAAAATGGTGGTCCTCAGTTTCATGGCCAAAGGGCTCTGTATTGTGGAAACACGGACGGCAACGATATAGACCCAAACTAAGCTATAGCTTGTATTGTGGGTTCTAGAATGCGATTACATAAAAACTACATGACTACAAAATTACTCTGTGTAATGATTCACCGTACATTACGTTTAGACGACCTACCATAGATTGTAGAGCACTCCATCTCTAAACAATAAGTGTTATCGGAAATTAATCAATCAAAACGTTAAAAAAAAGTCAAGGAAAGTCAATGGAAAAAGGAAAAAGAAAACTCTAACCCAAGGAGCGTATACAGAGAGGAGGTGCTGTGATTACATTTAACTATTAAAGAACTCGAGAAACTTTACCTCAAGTAAAAAATATACTTGGAGACAATAGAAAGCTGTGCAACATTTATCCATTTAAAACAGTTTACTTTTAAATGCATTGATCGTATTAATTTCTTTGAGGCTATTTGACAACTTATTATAAAAATGTATTGCCATACAATATACATTTTTACTATAAAAACATTCACTCTTTGCTTAAGAATTAAAAGCTTATGAATGTGCCTACTCGCTCGAACTACGGCATCATAATGCTTACAAAAAAAGATGCAAATGACTGCGTACGAAGACAAAAATCTCGAAAATGTACAGACTAGACAGTGGTAGTATATTGTACTTTTTAAAATATTCCTTACAACTGTCTGTTTGCTGTAAGCCAAATATTGCTCGTATACATTTTTTCTGAACAATGAATGCTCTGTTGACCTCTACTGAATTGCCTCATATTATGAGTACATATCTTAATTTTGACGAGACATATCCGGTTATGCACTGAGAGCAGTTTCTGTACTTGATATTTGGCTCAAGCGATATAGTCTCCAAACTTCGGCAAATATATTCAATATGCTGTTTCCAATTACAGTATTTGTCAATAGTAATGCCCAAAAATGAAGCTGCTTCTACTTCTTCGACTATTTTATCTTTATATTGTACATTAAGCTTAACAGGTTTGCTATTATAAGTCTGAAATTGTATCATATGTGTCTTATTAAAATTAACTTTTAAATAATTATAATCCAACCAATTAACTATGTTATCCAGCGCTCTGTTCACCTTATGCTCTTAGTCATTTTTATTGTTGTCTTCTATGATTAATGTCATCAGCGTATAGTACGCAGTTATGTTCAGTGACATCAGGTAAGTCGTTTATATACAAAATAAACAACAACTAACGCACTAGTCTCGAAAATAACCTTCATCATGCCCCGGACGCGTAACTTTCTGTTGGGAAAAATACCAAGGATACCAAAGAAGGTAATCACGATTCAGGAGCAGTATATATGTTAGCTTAATCAGCTGTTCAATTAACTGCTTAGGCGGTTAACTAAACGGCGCCATTCAATTAACGGCCTGAATGATGTTCAGCCATTTAATTAAACGGCTAGGCAAATAGCTTGGATCGATGACGTTTAACTACTTGCCTAGCCATTTAATTAAACAGTTACAAAAATGACTTATTTCTGCATGGTTATAAAAAAAATAACCAGGAAGGCTTAATGCGGGAGCCTTTACAGGTGTAAGTATATGTATGTATATAGGTAGTGCCCTATCTTACGATTGGCCTAAGCATTAGCCAGCCATGTTATTAAATGATATAATAGACAGGACGGCTGAATCTCATTCAGGCCGTTAATTGAATGGCGCTTTTAGTTAACTGCCTAGGACGGCTGATTAAGCTGGTTGGCGGCGACATATACATAACTTTTGTTTTTCTGCCAATTAAATACATAAATCTAAAATAGATAGGTATACATCTTACTTGATACCCTCTTCCAGATGTTTGGGAAAGAATACGTTCCTCTGCAGTCTTAACACAGGTTGATCACGAGCTCGCCTCGACTCCGAGCCGTGGCCGTAGCGGTTCACCAGCTTCTGCCAGCTAGCCCAAAACTTCCACGGGCAATGATGAGGTTTTAGCTGGATTTCTGAAAATAACAGACACACACACGGATCTTAAATCGACATATAGTGTAAATTGAAAACACTCAAATATTTGAAGCCTTCTTGAGGCTCGTTAAACAATTTTTGGGTTAACAAAAATCATCGAATTCTCGTCACCGTCACCTCCGTCACGCAGACATCACAACGATACTATTCATAAGTATCGTACTGTGACAAATCTCCGATCGTAATTCATGAAGTACAAGCACGTGTTTTAATACAGACTGATTTCAGTTCTATCGACAGACCCCAAAAGGCCCACGGCGGCTACCGCGAGGTCCCCCCTCCCAAGAAGGGCCAGACCGAGAGGGATGGCCCTAGGTCAGCAGGGGTGCGAGGGATATGTCGCCTGACAACCTCACCTTCGGCCTAGCACAACGACCCACAGACGGCGTGCGGTTTAGTCGGTTCGAGTCTAACATAACCTCCCTCCGGAGGCAAAAGGCTGTCCCGCATGTTTTTTTGCTTCAGAAATGCATAAGAGCTATATGTAGGTTGAAAACTATTAACAGCTGTAGACCCTGTTTTATTAACCTGCAAATTTTAACTTTGCCGTCCATTTATATTTTGGAGACCGTGTTATTTGTGAGGAAAAACTTTTTAAAAATCTCAACAGCAAAAGACATTACATAAAGATATCTTGTCCCACAAACACGACAGCATATTTTAACAAAAGCATATTCTGATCAATGTAATTTATTACTTTTTATGATCAATAATTATTTACAATATGTACATTAGAATTATTAAAATAAAAAATATAAAAACAATAAGTACATAATATACACAAACCAGCAGGTTCAGGCGTCAAAGAATTCCTCACCATCGATGTCAACTGGGAGGGTGGCCAGAAGGCTGGCGGCATTGCCACGTTGAATGGCAATACTGATCCTTTGCGCAAGGAATAAACCAGCCCTCTGGTCACGGGTAGCGTCTATTAACCGTTTGGAAATGTCTTTAAATAATAGACGGGCACTTGGACCCCATGATCCCAGCGTCTCGACCCCAAACGGCTCAAATATGTAATTATCACTTAAACTACGATATTTGCGCCGTTTGAGGGTCTCTGCCGAAGCAGCAGCCCAGGCACAGTCCCCAGTCCCTGGAAGATGTGAAGGCGCAAGGGTGTCAGCACATGTTGCATCCCACACCAAATGCCTTCCCATCTTCCAAGGCACCAAAGACATTCCATCCGGCCTCTTGCCATCATCGCGCACCAGACCAGCAGGTTCTAAAACGGCTGGAACCCCGGCGGTGACAAGAGCCCGACGGATTATGTCATTGATGTACGCGTGCCGTGAAAGCCGTCCCGCGCTCCTACTGCATGAGAGACCATGGTGTCCAAGGCTATCAACTTCTTCTCCACAGCGACATCGATGCGGAGAAACGCAAGGAGCACCTAAACGAAGGCAAGCAGCAATACGGAAGGTGTTATCGTCCAACATGGTACCTATGTTGGGCGATGGTAGTGCCTGCAGCCAAACACCGGATTCCCATTCCCCCACAGCCAAAAGGCGAGCACGCTCCGCAACATTGGAAGACGTAGAAAGGAGATGATTTCTTACCATGTTGCAGAGCAGCATGTCCCATTGTCTCTGGGAAGATGGGTTGGCTGGCAAATCAGCGTTTGGGCAAAACATTTTCCAAGCTCTTAAAGCTTCGGCCTTGCCTGGCACTTCTGAAATAGTTAGGCTAGGGGTTAGGATTTTTCTAACTAAATCATCCGTGCCATGCACCGAAGATAAAAAAGCTGGTAGACTTACGTCGGTAATTTTGCGAACGCCGAGCCCGCCTAGACGAACAGGCATGGATGCCTGAAGCCAGACTCGGTCGTTCATATCCACATTTAGCATTTTGCAAAGTGTGTTTTGAATCACACTATCCATTTTTCTGATCAATTGAAGTATATTTATTTGGTATTTTTATTGACATTTTTATATTGACTATTTATTATATGAATTTGATAATTTTATTATAATTGATAATTTTAATTAATTATGTGTACTTAATGCATGTTTAATTTCATGGATACTGTTGCATGCCGCAAGGCGAAATATAGTGAAATTCTGTAAGAAACAACTTCGTACCAACCCTCTACCTGTATTTGCAATATAAATAAATAAATACTTGATATCACAAAATAAGGTGAATAAAAATCTTTTAATATTTTAAATCTTACCTAGCAAAGGACTGCACATCCATAACGCAAACACATTAGCAGCTAAACTCCTAGTACTTGGTTGCGAAAGACCGAGCTCCTCAGTTGCCAGCAACGCGTTCAGGAACCTGGAAGCTGACACACACCCTGGCACTTCTTCGGAGCTCATCTCCATCATGACGGCTGTGTGAGACATCAGGTAGATGCACGTCACAGGGTTTGAGGAAACGGTAGATGACGAAGCTGTGCTGCCTGATGAACCTATAAAAATGGATGAAAATATAAAATTGATTGATATTGAAGAAGATATCGAATTGAAGTAACATGGAAAATCAAAATCAATCTAAATACTTGTCTAGCTCTATCCTATCTCATTCTTAAATCATATATATATATAATCCTTGACCCCAAGATACAAGAAACGAGGCCATATCGTGCGGTGATGGGTTTGATATACATAATCTATGATTGGTGAATTAAAACTCCTCCACCTCTGTAACGCCCCGTTCTACCATCAAAAGACACCCAAAAAACACGTACTGCTCATAAAGAGTACATTTTGTGCAATAAGCCTTTACTGTTTTACCATGCGGTCACGGCGCAATTTTCGGATGAAAATGTTTGTATGTCTGCAGACGTAGTGTATTGCGAGCGTTTATAGGCAACAAAATCCTGCTAATTCACCTTTATACATATTTACTAAGAGTATTCGTACCGGGCCATCAAAATAATATACTGCGTAGCAACCTTCCCGTCCTTTTAAAAAAAATAATACCTACTATCGATCGACGCAACGTTTTTAATTTAAATGAAGCTAGGTTTTGAACACTACTTTACTTTAAAAATAAGCAACAGCTCCATACTCAGCACTAAAATTTAGTGACTAAATAGGTGATTCCAAAATATTGTATGTACCTAGTATATTAATAAAACATTTCTATATAATTTACGAAACGGGAATTAACGTGATCATGGTATAGGTACTTACATACCTTTGATTGCCTGACGTTTCAGCCTGTGACCACGGCCCGTGTAACCTGGTGGAAACGTCAGGCAATCAAAGGTATGGAAGTACCTATACCATGATCGCGTTAATTCCCGTTTCGTAAATTATATATCATGGAACGCGAGAGTTTAAAAGTTAGTAAAACATTTCTACTTTCAATAAAGGTGAATTATTAAAGGCACCAGCTTGTGTTAAAAAGTATTCAGTGAATCACGAAGGGGCAGTGTGAAAATTACCGGGCCATGGTAGAACAATGTTTGGGAAATACTGACATACATAAAAGAACTTAGTGAAGCTACGAGTCTTTTGTTTTTGTCCTAGCGTTAGTCCCGGTCGCACCCTAAGCTTTCACCACAGAGTTCGGGGACCGCATTTTCCAGTCTAACGACCGCCAAACCCGCAGTCGATATTTACCGTGAAGCGATTGCCATCTGACCTCAACAACACAATTAGTTATTAGACTTTTTAGGGCTCCAACTACCCGTAACCACCATAGATGTTCGTACGGCAACCGGCACTGAGAGAAGCTATGAGGCAAAAAGCTGCTAAGACCTGGTAAAGGTGGTGATATGGCACTAGAGGAACTGCCTCCGCTGGTGATAGGTTCTGTGGTACTGAATGAACCGGCCGCTATACTACTCGATCCAGTCTGGTTGGAACAACTGCTGAGGTTGGACCCTGAAATTGGAAAGACCAGTTAGCGTTCATCACTTTCTAGATTTTTCGGCAAATTACGAGTATTATGAAAAGGGGCCGTTCATTAATCACGTGATCTATTTCTTACATTTTTTAAGGGGGAGGAGCCCTTGCGTGCTACTTGGTGAGGTTTAAGACTATTCCCCCCCAAAAACATTACGTGTATTTTTAATACCTTTATAGAAACTTAAAATTTGGCGTGCGTTTGTTCGTTGCCTGGCAACAGCAAGTCAAGGTCACACTAGAGTCAACGCCACCAAATAAGTCCCGCTACAAAACGCGGGACTAAAAATGACATCGACAACATACTGTTTGTTGATTGGTTGGAGCCATGACAGAGTTGCCAGCACTTTTTTTTGTTGTAAGATTCCAATCACGTCACATCATGTAGGTACACCTACTCTAAATGGGTAGGTACGTGATTTCTTGGTGTCTTTTGAGGATAGATAATATGAGGTGGTACACTATTACGATATTTTACTTTTTCACCAGTAAAGAGAAGTTACTGTCGCTATTTTAAATGTCACATACGTAATTAGATTCTGTATCACTATCACTCTCTCTTGATTATGTTGTTGCATCTTTAATCCATCTTTTTTAAAGTTATATCTTCCGGGTGTTTCACATATAAATGCGCGAATATAACTTGTTTAGGTCTGTGATTTAACACTATTATATTCATTTCTCAACATTAAAACATCTGGTAAAATAAAAATACTATACCCACTGGCAACATTACATGTTGTGACGGCCACGTCGCGGCCAAGGGACTTATTTCGTGGCGTGTACTCTACACGCTATTGACAAAAAAATAAATACTCGTGTATAATACATGCCCTCTTGTGATATTTTGTGATTTTGTCCAACCTCACGTGATTGATGGACTTCAATACTTAATATTATAATAAAATAAAGGCTTGTATATACCTATATTATGTACCATACCTATATAGCATACCTATATATAGGTAGGTATGTATCTAAACCACTGAACAGTTTTAAATGAAATTTAATTCAGAGATGGACCAGAACTTATGAAAGGACATAGGATATGTCATGTTGAGATAACCGACATCCACACGGGTGGAACCGGAAACGAAACAGTAAGATTAAAATAAAAAAAATAGTATTAAGCGCTTCTTGAGAAGAATTTTCGTAGAAACTTTCGTAGGCCCTTCAGTTTTATAGATATTTGGCGTAAGTGGTTGCTTGACACCTTGGTGGCTTGGTGCGCCAGCGGCAGAGTTGATGCTTGTGTCTGGATACTAGTGTTAGGCGACCCTATATTGAAACCTCTTCAAGGCAGATTTCCGAAAATGTTAGATAGGTAGATACTTTACATAGAATAGGTAAAACTAAATAAGTATAAGTTATAGGTAATATGGGTTCTAGACTCTAGTATGCTGATTAACACATCTACATCATAAACGTGTTATATGAAGGAATATTCAGGACAATGCAAATGCAACGCAAAATATTCATGCATGTGTTTACGCACTGCGCGGGAATAGAACCCGCGCCCTACGGCGTAACACGCGCGCGGTAGAGCGTTTGACTGCTACACCTAAGATCGTTATAAGATGAGGATATTTATTAAAAGATTTGTCTAAATTGTGCATCTTACAACCGGTAATAAATACCGGAAAATAGTAAGGGGGAATTTTCTGTTCGGTTTTTAAAAAAAAAGTCTCTAATAGAAGTTTGTCGAAAAAAGACCTAATATAACGATAATCTCTTGTAACTATAGTAAATAACAGTAATAATTTCGTACCCATAACACTTTTCTCCAGAGAATCCGAACTGTTGCTCTCTTTGGAATCTGGTTGTAGAGGTTTATGTGGATCATGTTTGTCCCATTCATTATGCCGCCCCAAGGGACTATAAGATAAATGCGGGAGTCTCTGAGAAACAGAGTATAGGTGTGCGTTCACTTCCGCTTGAAGCTTCTGACTTTGGACACTATAGTATTCTTCACGAGACCTGAACTCACTGAAAATAATACAGCAAAAAGGTACTTCTTTTGTGTAAAATAATTATATTTTTATTTATTCTTACCATGGATAAAAAATTAAGTCTCTTACTTGTATTGATATTCAGCTTGCATAGGATACCCTCGGCGAGAATAATCCACCGGTATTATTGTAATATAATTTCCACTATTTTGTACATTAGGGTTTTCTCCATAAGCCCCCATTTCGGATTGATGTTCCATGTAGCTATGTGAATGTGTTTGTTTTTTACTATATTTTTTACAAATTCATTTTAGCAATCCGAAACAATGACTTGCGGCAAGGTAGAAAATCTGAAAAGTTCAATCGAACGCCCAGCGCCTTGCATGGCGCCTGCGCGGTAGAGCCCCAACTTAAACAGTGTTGTCGGAAAATTTAAGTCCCAAAATAAATATTAACGACGCGTTGGTTACAATATTACTACGTATAATGTATGATATTGTATGTATCTGTATACATACAATATCATTACGTCTCTATTGATTTTTAACGGATTTTTATTTCTCTTTCAATTTACCTACCTTTATATAGTTACTGAACGTCTGCTGAGCTGTTTTCGTGACAAATCAACAAGTCAAACAGATGTAAACACTCAACAGTGGTGTTAATTCGGCATGTCCACCCGATTAAACTAAACTAAACTAAAAATTATCTTATTTTAGTTTAGTTCAACGCTTTGTCTATTCGGTTTGGCCACCGAACTAAAAATAGTGCATGCATTTTTAGTCAAGGTCACACGACTAAATTGAATAAACCCTTTTTAATCTGTGAATTCAATGAACGAATGACAACGTCCTTGTTGTTGAAGTGTGAGAGAGACAACTTCAGGCACGGGACACTTCCCTATTAGCAGATTCGCTGTCAATAGTGTCATTCTCATTCCGCCATCGCTATGAAGTTAGCTGATAAACCTTCATGGCTATCGCTACATTACGTTTCGTTCTCATTGACTCACTAAATCCAAATAGTAAGATAGTTTTACATTTTCACTACACTAATTTGCTAAAAAACATATTTCTCATTTTTTTCTGATTGGTTAATTTGCTACAGGGCGCCGAGTTTCTATTCTGATTGGGCACAACTCAGCGCCCTCAAATAAATTTACCAATCAAAATCATCTACCGGCTGGCAGTGCAATGTCAAGGTCAGGTTGTCAAAATGGTGGCCAAATCTATCAGTTTTATTTCAAATTATCTCCATGTTTTCTTTTTACCAGTGCTTTTGTGTTACATTATAAGAAATAATTCTTGTTTGGTTCATTCCAATGGAATGTAATCATATTACAAGTGAATTACCAAATGCTTTATTGTGTATGTACAGGCAGGTAAACAAATTGTCTTTTAAATACACTAAAATTAGATCAGCCATGTTAGGTACTGTTTTGCAAGAAGTTAACAAATTACGTCAATATCTCAAATCGAATCAAATTAATTTCATAATCTTTTACTTGTACAGTATTTTACAATGGTTCTTAATCTATCATGCGTTGCTACATTGTGCATGAGTAGGTATCTCAAGTATGTATTATATTTAATTGTGCAGTTGTCTTAAATATATCTTTACTTAGAGATATTAAGTTGTGCCTTATTGAACTATAATAAATTTAAAAGACTATTACAGAAATTACAACTATTTACTAAGAATAATGCTAAAGTGACCCAATACTGCTAACCAAAGTTAAGTCTTGTTAACTGCGCTATTTATCACTTTTTATTTTAAGATAGACATTAACTCCGCTGTGTCATCGTAGCACAAACTTTGGAGAGCAATCTTACAAAATACATGCTTTTTATAGCATTTATCCTTTTGTACGAAAAAGTCAAATTTGCCTGTACATTGTTGTTCTATCGCAATTCACACCTTTTGTTAGTAATTTCGGTGCAATGCGAAAGTGTTGCATGCTGCTTTAGTATTGTGCTTAATATAAATAGCTGATAGATTGGTAGTACTTCGCATAATTTGTATAGAAGGTCGGTGGGACATAAGACAGAATGGCAAGTTGCTAAGTACCTTGAGGATCACTCTCTGAGCTTGCCCGATGGGTAGTCTTACCTAGTCCTCCCCATGATGTTATGCAATATGTCAATATTGACTGACAAAGGATGTAGACTTGTTTAATCAAATTTTGGTTCACTGATATATCTTATTCTTTCAAAAACAAATTTGAACTTGCATGGCTGCTTAATTAGTGTTTTACTACATAGTAAATGAAAGGGTTTTATCTATTTTAACACCTAAAGTATCGCTAGCTTAGTGGTTAAGGAGTAGGCCTAACTATTGAGAGGTCCCGGGTTCGGATCCTGGCCATTACACTACCGATGTGAACCTACTCCTAGCAATGTAGCCTAGTTGAAGGGGTTAAAGGGAATATTAATAATTTCGATTTCTAATATTCTTTAATAAAAAAATATTATATAAAACAGTACAGCACAGCATCAGACATAGACTATTAGCTCGAAATCCAAACTGTGTTTGATAAAAGTGAATTATCTTCAACAACCTTGGTTTTTTCCGCTATATTAGGAGCAACTTGAATTCCCTGAATTCTCTAGCGGTCAGCAATTGAGTTGGTTGGGTCGCCTATATAGATGTCCATCTAGACCTAATAACTATTGACGGCAGAGGCTGCTCTTTAACATGATTTCCAAGACATGGAATTTTGTTTTAATTGACTCGCGTCGACGTGTCGTCACAAATATAATAAACACTTTTACTAAAAGTTTGTTTCCATGAGAACAATTTTCTAATTATTTTAAGCAGAAGGTGAATACACTATATGCCGAACAAAAACTATTCCTTTTTTAGATATCTTTGAACCTTTCTACGATGGGCTAAATCAATAATAACAAGTGTTGCACTGTATGCAGAAAGAGAAGTGTGCCCAAGTTCCCTGATGATAATAAATGATGAGCATATTTTTAAGTGACTTTCAAAATGGAGGAGGTTTTCAATTCGATTGGTATGTAATTTATTTATTACAAGCTTTTATTTCATTTAACCTGTCCCGATGTTTGCTATCAAATCTTACAAATTAAATTTGACCCACTTCCCATTTGCTGATTGAACTGAAATTTGGCAAAAATGCGTAAATCATGTGACAATGCCATATTTTGATGATATGGTGCTGATCTCATGATGAAGCTGGAAGGTGGCTAGAGGAACTTCACAATGAAACAACACAATTTTAGGTTTAGGCTCATTTCAATCATCTTGACAAATAATTTGTCTTCCAATGTTTACCAGGGTCTGATGATGGAGCTGATAATAGTTACAATTACGATAGTTTTTCTTGCTAGGGTACTGATGTCTAATATTCATGTCTGTAACATTTTGAAACAAAGTCAATGCATTTATCAATTTAGGCAGGTAATTTCGTTACCATGAATCTATTTTTTTTATGGAACTCGGTATACAGATTCACATTTTGATGTAGTAAGAGTCGGATTTTATAATCTATTTTGTTTCTTTATTTTATAATATATACTTTTTTTATTCTATCAATATACTTATTGTTAATAATGTTAATATTTAATTTGTATTTTTTTTTTGTTATAAAAGCAGAAGGCCTTACCAACATTTTTGCCAAACCACAACACTTGTAAGTTGATGCATCTGCTAACCAATGAAAGACGCTATGGTGCAAGCTAACCTCCTAGAGCTAAGAGATCAACATTTTCTTCATTTCCAAGCTTTCACTTCGGAATCTGGTGTCCGCTTTATTATCCATGCTTACTTAATGTTATAAATGCAAAAGTAATTTTGATGAAATTGTACAGAGGTGAATTAAAGTGCGACAATTGCTTATAGACCTTATATCGCAAAAAAGGGGGTAGAAGGGGGGAATACGGCTATGGGATGAAAGTTTGTCATTTTAAAAGATATCCTGATGAAATTTGGTACAGAGATAGATTAGAACGGATTATATAGTTAACTAGGGCTATGGAATGTAAAATTGTCAATTTTGAAGATATCCTGATGAAATTTGGTACAGATGCAGATTAGAGCTTGGGAACGGACATAGGCTACCTTTTATCGTTTTATCGTGAGAAAGGGGGTTTAAGGAGGAAATAGGGGATGAAGTAGAATTAAAGTTTGTTATTTTTAAATATCCTTAGGAAATTTGGCACTGAGATGGATTAGAGCTAGAAAACGGACATAGGCTACCTTTTATCACAAAAAGTGGGTAGAGGCCCTGGGAATGTAACTTTGTCAATTTTAAAAATATCCTGAAATTTGGTACAGTGGTTGATCAAAGAGTCAAGTAGAGAAGACAGTAGAGAGTCGAGTATAGAGGCGAGTGGAGAGGCGAATAGAAAGTCGAGTAGAGTTGAGTAGAGAGACGAATTTAATGCTCAAAAGCTTTGGTTCAACACTAAGGGATAACCGAGATCCACGCGGGCGGAGCTGCGGGCAACAGTTAGTATTATACATATTTTTCGATATTTCGATATTTATCGTAAAGTGACTGCCACCTGACCTCCACAACTAAAAGGCGATATCGAATCATTGCAGTTAGACAAGTAGTTGAACTTTTTAGGGCTCCAACTACCCATAACGACTGCCATACATGTTCGTATGGTACGGACGGGACGGACGGCTAAACGTGCTCTCCGAGACACGACCACATCAATGCAAATTTCTCTGTTAGCTTGTATTGTTTGCAATAAATAAATAAAATAAAAAATACCCATATTCATGCACACAAATATTTGCACTGTGCTGGGGTCGAACCCGTGCCTCCTGCGTAGCCGGCGCCTTCACTACCGCCAAGCCACAGAGATCAACATTATCTAAAAGGATCAACAAAATAATAAAACATTAAATATGAAAATTAAGGAATGAATCAATTTGTGCTTACATTTCATTATGTTTTTAAATCCTTTATATGCTGTTTCCAATCGTAAGACACCTCAAAAATGACAGCAAAAGTTGGCCTAAAAAGCATTTGTCGACTAGACTAATTCGTATCAAGAAATGGATTTAAATTTATCATAGATAATGTATAAACGTACAGTTTATAATATAAGCATACTAAATATTTCATTTTGCCATGATTTCAGGATGTCAGATTTGGGTACAAGGCGCTGGCCTGGTAGATCTTATACATGTACGTGCTTTAAGAACAGTCAAAGAGCTGATGATCCTCAAACCAAATCTTCATTATTTAGATTCATAAGTCATCGCCATCTCGTCAGATTCCAAATAAAGAAAGGTAAATACGTATATTATCAACGTTTGTGAGCAGTGCATGAGTTTTAGAATAAAAAAAGTAAAAAAAAAAGAGTCTTAAGACAAACCCCATATCTCAACCGCAGACGGTGAGTCCATTGTAGTTATTGAATTAGTGAACTATTTGCTTAAACTGAGTCCTAATCTCAGTCGTATCCAAACCTTGCACTTTGAAACACAGGGTCTGCTCTCCTGCTTTTCCGTTTATTAGTTAATTTTGACTTTTATGGGAGTGACTACCACCTGATCTCCCAACCAAGAGAAGAAAGTCTGCTCCAGTACCCTGTCTGTTAATCAGCGACTACTGGCATGCAGGCGAGGCTGAGTTAGGCCACTAAGATCTGTGTGGGACGACGTACACTCCAATTTATTGAATCCAGTATTTTAGTGTTCAGACAAGGAAAACCACCAAAGAAAGTACTGTACACTAAAATTTTAAAATACACTTCAACCATGACTAGTAATTTCATATCAAGAGGTACTTTTAAATTTATCATAGACGATATATAAAAAAAAAAATTATTCGAAGAAATTATGTTTAGTAATATCAAAAAAATAGATGGCACTAGTAGACTCAATAAAAGAAATAAAAAAGTTAACACGCTTATCTGCTCACTTAGAATTACTTAAATTATTTCAGAACTTATAAACACATGATAATGTAAGCATGTAAGCATAAAAAACTCATTAGTAATGTAAGAAATAAAGATTTCGTGACAATCGTGCTATTTATTTGTTTTTGTGCCATCTAGCGGTATAGTGCATTATATCTGTCACTTTTACAATTAGTGCAGAATTTGAGAATCAATCTAGATTAGAATATTTATAGTTTTTTCAGTCGTGCTCAATAATGTGTTTTGTGTATGTTTTATTTTTGATAGGTTAATTTTAATACAAAAATTATAAAACGTTTGCCAAAACAGTGTCGCCTCCTAGTTAACTAAAAAACTAAAAAAAAACTCCTAAACTAAAAAACCGCCTGCTTGCTTTTTGAAGTTACGAGTGTAACTATTTTTCGTTCCTGATTGTGTATCTGTTTAAGAATTATATTATGTTATCTGTGCTATTAGCATACTAAATATTTCATTTTGCCATGATTTCAGGATGTCATAATTGGATACAAGGCGCTGGTCTGGTAGATCTTTTACGTGTACGTGCTTCAACAACAGTTGAAGAGCTGCTGATCCTCAGATAGATCTTCATAATTTACATTCATAAGTCATCGCCATCTCGTCAGCTCCAAAACGGCAATTCCGTTTCAGAGCTGACAGAAATTTTTCGTCAATCTTTATCTACAAAATGTTTTATCATTTTAAGCAATCTGAGAAACAATATTACTTAAACTATCTATTTAGTTTAGTATTAGTTTTAGATTGCTTACATAGAGAAACAAGTTACCGATATAGGCTACCTGCACTGGTTAGAGAGGAGTATGTAAATATGATTGTGTAAATGAGTTTTCACAGTGGACAGTTTTATATTTCTTTATAAAACTATGTCTTGTTGATTTCTTTATTTGTTGAAATCCATACTATACATTATACTCAGTTTTATAAAGCTGAAGAGTTTATTTGAATGTGCTTATTTCAGGAAATACTGAATCGAATTGAAAATGTATTATCACGCTGCTGCTCAAGGGAAAATAGCAGTACGTAGTTTGAAATTTAATAAATATATCATTTACTTACCCTCCTCGGCTTTGTCCGTGGCATATTTTGAAACCTCATATTACTCTTTTGAGCTCACTCACTGCTCCGCTCCCTTGAGTAGTAGCGTGATGATATATAGCCTGAAACCTTTGACGATAAACGGACTATTGAAGGTTGCCTGAAAGAAATCGCTTCCAGCGATAAAGCCGCCCATTGTATATTAAATTGTACATATGCTACCCTCTTGCCCTAATGTAAATCTAAGGGCGTGCATTAAAGAATTATCTATGTATCTATCTATGCAACAGAAAAATAATTTTTCAATTCGAACCAGTAGTTCCTGAGATTAGCGCGTTCAAACGAATAAACAAACCTTTCAGCTTTATTACATTAACATAGATCCTTTTACAATAAAGGAACACGATTCACATTGTTTTGCTGACCTGTTAACGAGAGATACTAACTGTTCTTCTCTTTTTTTTGTAATAATCTTCCAAAAGTAGTAAATTCATCATCAGACGACTAACGGACAGGTTTACATGTTTCTGTATGTAAGTTAAACCTGTACCAACCGCGTCGATATTACCCGTACCGGTCTGTTTCTCTATATAAGCAACCTTACGACATGCACCTATGGAATGAAATACATTTATTCATAGGAGACACGATTATGATAAAATGTTTCATTGCTTTTTTAAGCTTTAATTGCAGGATATCTCACCTTCATTAGGCAGACAAATTTTGTACATAAATAGTATTATTATTTAAATGCCTACTATACGTACTTAATTAACATTGAATTGATATTGATATCTCTATTCTATTGACGAAACGTGGATGTTAATACACCTCTGCCTACCCCTTCGGGGATTCACAGGCGTGAATATATGTATGTGTGTATGATATTATTAATAATTGTAAACAAATTTCAACGAAATAGGGATCATTTATCGATGTTCACAGAACTGCAATTCAGTAGGGTGGCCTGAGCTGGCCTGTCAGTGGGAAAAACAAAGGTTATTCCTACTTTGTCTTCTACACTGACGGCACATAATATCTGTATTTACAGGGTCGGCAGCACGAGTGTGACTCCCCTGGTGTTGCATACGTCTATAGGCCACGGTAACCACTTTCCATCAGGTGGGCCGTGTGTTTGTCTGCCACCTCAGTGGTATAAAAATACATATACACTATACCTATGTTATATGAATCATTTTGACAAGCATAATATATTAAAAAATGAAGCATTGTCAATCCATGTACATTATATTAATAATAGAATTTCGTTTTATATTAATAGTGTAATTTACACTCAAAAAATCTTTCAAATTATAATAGCATTCATTTATTAACCATAATTCAACTTGAATTAAGTTTGAGGCAGTTCACTGATAACCTGGCATGTGATTGTAAATCTTATTTATCATAATTATGACTTTCCTGGTGAAAACTAGTGCTGCACAGCATATGGCTGGCTCAATCATGCAACTTAACTTAGTCCTCCCTTCTCTATTTCCTATTTTGTATAAATTTAAATCGAAAAAGTCCAACTTCGGGACAGGGAACTGAGATACCTGGACTTGTCCATGATGGCTACAGCTACGGATACATATCCAAAAGTCCAAATCCAAAAGTTAATTGTTTCACATTTTTATAGGAAAGTATTGCATGCTGGTTATGTACTTCTAAATAACATGTCATAAAATATTTCATTACCACTTTTAGTACCTACATACGTTGAAACGGTTGAAACTTATAGAATAACGCCAGCGGCGTCCAGACTTTTGTACCAGAAATGATGCGGGTGAAATGATTATGATCTTTTTCTCCCGCGGATAGGATTTAAAATGGTTTGTAATATTTTATCTCAAAAAGCCGGTGCCAGCTGCTGCTCTTTCAGTGGGGATTGACCCTAAACGGAATATCTGTTGTCACCTAGATTTATGTTATCTTATCAGAATGTAAAGATGTGTGTAATAATTTTAGATAAATAAAGAGATAATATTTATTCGGAATGTTTTTTTATTAGTTTAACCATAAAATTTGAAAGGCATCAATTGAATAATCGATTTGATCGCCAAATAATCGATTTAGTTGGAATCGATTAAATAGCTAATTTAATCAATTGTTGATTAGGCGATTATTTTAGAGCATTCACTTAGCCCGTCTCTACCCGGCGGAATGGAATCCGATGAACGAATGAATGGCCAATTCCAGTCAGCTGAACTAGCTTGTTCGTAGTGCCTTCTCTTAAACTATTATATACTCTTTGGACAACTTAACTTCTTGTCAAAAAACGTGTTCAAATTCAAACGTGACCGTAAATTAAACCTCTGAAAAAATAAACAAACCAAAATAACAAACTTGGCGGCATGGTAATGGGAATATTACGTGAAAAGAGGAAAAATAAACAATGTATGTGTATGTGTGTGTATGTCACAATCACAAAAAAATCCTCTTCGCTTAATTTAAGGTGATTTTCAAGTATCTCCAACAGGAACTTGGCCGCTGATGATCCTAAAGAATTTTCTAAATTTACGGTCGGCCATCTCAAACGGATTTGATGCATCCTTCGACCGAAGCAACCTGGCCCGTTCTTCCCGATTTCTGTAAAACAAATAAATTTCTAACCTGAAAATAAATTTCAAACCCAACCTTTATGATAATAGTTAATTTTTCAATTATTTTATTGTTACACAATTTTTACATATATTACAGATGTATTGGCAAATATTAAATTAAATTAATAAAGTTACTGTGGGCTACCTATACCATTTATTTATAATATATACATATTTACAGTTATTTATTTAGTATTTACATATTTACACATTATCGCAATAATGTTATATGTATTTACATTTATTAACAATAACTAACCTTATTATTTATTTAACTTATTAACATTAAGTAACTAACCTTAATAAACTACAAATTAGATATGCACAAAATATTGTATTAACTACGGTTATACGATGCGACACGTATGCGATAAACTTTAACGAACGCTGAACCGAGAGTGTCTATCTTAGATCATTCGTATAAGTTTATCGCATACCGCCACTCAACGAACATATCGAAGCGGGTCGCGTATTTCCAAAATACACTACAGCGTCAACCGGTACGATATGATTTTGTGTAAATGTTTTGTGTAGTTAATACAATATTTTGTGCATATCTAATTTGTAGTTAATTAAGGTTAGTTACTTAATGTTAATAAGTTAAATAAATAATAAGGTTAGTTATTGTTAATAAATGTAAATACATATAACATTATTGCGATAATGTGTAAATATGTAAATACTAAATAAATAACTGTAAATATGTATATATTATAAATAAATGGTATAGGTAGCCCACATTACTATATGTACACAATACTAAATATAATAAAAAAAACTAAAACTAAAAGTTAAAATGCGTCGTGGAATTCATCCGCATCGCATGCCTCTTTTGGTAGCGTTCCCAAAGACTAGCAGCATTGCCACGTTGTATGGCAATACTTAATCTCTGACCTGAAATGAGGCCAGCCTTTCTGGTCACGAGAAGCGTCAGCCATACATTTCGCAATCTCCCTGAAGAGATTGCGGGCGCTCGGACCCCAAGGCCCAAACGTTTCGACTCCAAACGGCACACATTCATAATCTCCAATAAGATTGGAGTATTTGCGCCGCTTAACAGCCGCTGCAGAAGCTGGGCAGGCACCGGCACAGCTAGCAGTGCCAGTTATATGGGTAGGGGCAATGGTGTCGACGCATGTTGCGTCCCACACCAGAGTCCTACCCATTTTCCAAGGCATTATTGGCATACCATCCAGTCTCTTGCCATCGTCGCGCGCCAAACTGTTTGGTTCAAGCACAGCTGGCATACCAGCAATGACAAGAGCACGGCGGGCGGATTATGTCGTTGAGGCTGGCGTGCCGTGGAATTCGCCCCGCGATCCTGCAGCATGACAGGCCATGGTGTCCGAGTCGGTCAACTGCTTCTCCACAATGACATTGATGCGTAATTTTTTACTGCTAGGTCAGTTTTGAACAAATAAACACATATTTAGTTGATAAATTTTCTTATTTACCTTTCTTGCTCCTCGAAAAAAGCAGCCACAACGCATACGTTCATTTTTCTGTAATTTAAAAATTTCAACCAGCACAAACAATCAGCAGAACAAGGTTTAGTTTAGTTTAATCGCGACCAAAAATATGGCCACTAAAATAAGTCGGATTTTAGTTTGACAGGAATAAAATTTTGCCTTACCGAATAGCAAAATGGAGGATTTCACTAAATTGAATTCGACTAAACTAAAAATAGTTTAGTCCTGTCAAATTAAGTTAGTTGGTGTTTTCCCGAATAAGAAACCGCAATTTGACGTGACTAAACTAATTATAGTTTAGTTTAGTCGGAATTTTGCCAACCCGAATCGACACCAGTGTCAGTAGTGTCAGTGTCACTGGATTGTTTTTACGACGTGACGTGTTTGTTTGAGTATTTTTGGTGTGGACATCAAAATCTAGATATTTTCATTCTAATGTTTTCATTGTTAATTTTATGTGTTTAATTATATAATTAATTGAATAATAAGTTTACGGAAGTTACCAATCTTGTAAATACTGAGATTAAAGCTACATGATTCTCATGTATGTAAGGAATATTTTTGCGGTTTATGCTTTCATACTCCGCCGTCAATAACGTTGGCACAATATCTAGTAAATTAAGCGATAATACAAGATTTTAATCTAAAGCATACATTGACTCATTCTTTCATACATTCAAACTGCAATAATATTCTTGTGTCGAACGGATGGAGGCGAAACTCAAAGAGTACCGCGCTTTACGACGTCGAAAAGAACTTATAGATAACGCGAAGGACAAGATAGAGAAATCAAAAGAGAAAATTGTTAATTTCTTAGTGCCGAAAATATTTAGAGACATGGGTAAAGAGAAAGAAGAAGAAGTTTTGCTGGTGAGTAAACAATATACTGTATGTAACCTACTTTAAGTTTAAGAATTACTACTGCTTATGGCAAGTATTTACACAGGCTGATTGCCTATTGACTGTAGCAGTGTTGTATGAACATTTTAAAACTCAATATACTACCTTGTTTCCCATTTTTCAGTATTTGTATGTGATTTTATTGTTGATTATTTCAATTTACCATCACTATATTGGAATGTGATTGTAATGGAGAGAAATCAGATTGCTAAGTAAAATGACCCTTTGATCTGGAGATTCAGTTGTGTTTGTTTTTAAAAGCTTTTAAATTGTTGAATAATAGTTTTTAAATTTCTTTCAATAGTCTGTTCCCCTCTCTAAAGGTAGAGAGTGTTTCTGCAATTCTATTCTGGACTGCATTTCTAGCTTAATGAGTGACCCCTGAGGTGACTGTTTTCACTGAGGCTATATATATCTTGGATGATATAAATAATTAATTTTTTTATTTTGAAAATGCAATCTAGACTGTAATGTTGTATGGCTCAAGTTTTAAATTAATGTTGGACTGTAAACAAACTTAAATAATCTTATTTATTTTATGTATCTATTATATTATGTTTGTCTAAAGACTGTATCCTATTGCCACCAGGGAATACTAAATGGATATCCTATCTAATTATTTACATATACTTACATAAACAGTAGGTACATATACCTGCCTAAATACCATAATAAAAATATCATACTAATTTTTGCCTGCGACTCCACGGGCGTGGATTTCGGTTATCACATGAATAGTTAGCATGCAAAATTCTTTAAAATTTGGAATTGTTTGAGCATACTAAACAAAGATCAATGTTTAAAAATTCTTGAAAATCATTCATTGGTTCTGATAGTTCCTAAGAATATTGGTAGACAGCTCCCACCGTAACCTCAAAGAAGGGGGGTCCAGTGGCTCAGTGGTCAGAGCATTCCCCTTGTAAGGGAAAGTTCGCAGGTTCGAGTCCCGCCTGGACGAATTCAATATTTGTCAGGTCTAAATCGAACTAAATTTAGAACTTATTTATGTTGTAGATGGAGAATGAAGAGCCTCCACCAGTAGAAACACCTCAAAAAGTAGAAGAAATAAGTGAAGTGATGTCTGAAGTCAGTGAGGTTGAAACGTTGGAAGACGAAGAAAATGCTGAATCCTTAAAATATTGCATCATCAAATATTCAGCATATGCCATCATTTGGTTATCATTATTCATTTTCTTTTTAAAAATTCAATTTGGTGCAGTATACTTTGTTGTAACTGTTTTAATAGGTATATACTTTAATACTCGGACTAGACCGAGGAAACGGGGTGAGGTTTCTGCGTACAGTGTGTTCAATGAGAATTGTGTTAGTATTGACGGGACATTAAAAGCTGAACAGTTTGAAAGAGAGATACGGTACGGTCCAGGCTCTGTCCGTTAATTATTTATTTATTTATTTTATCTAATATGAAGGTCTGAACTGAGAATGAACTACCCTTATCCACATTTACAACTCAAAATGGGATAAACGTCACAAAATGCACTCAGTAGTCTCAATTTTTGGGTTCCTTTTTAGGATAGCAAGGGATGCTACGACGGCGGAGGAGTTCAGATCCACCAATCATAAATTATACCTATCTAACCAATCCGCGTGCGCCTAGGTCTCGTTTCTTTCGCGACTTGGGGTCAAGATATATCGTAGTATCATAAAGTGTAATTGTTTATGGAACATTGAATGGAATGCTCTATCTATGGCTTAGGGATCGATGGTTAAGAACAAGATGGTTGATCTGTGTAGTGATGATCTCTCAATTGTGATTTATAGAAACCTTTATAGAATTTATAGAAATCCTTGATTTAGATAGGTACTTGTTAAGCAAACAAGGTAATGTTTATAATGTTTTGTAAGTGAAGTGTCTTGAGCTGTAATAATGTAAATAAATTCATATTTAACTTGTATTAATACTTGTGTGTAACTTTCGTATTGCTTACTTAAATCAATGCAAAATGAATCTTAACTTCTTATTATAAATGACACTGAAATTCTTAATCGTAAAGGTCTTGAATCACTACACTGGTCGTTGCTAATGATTTAATAGATGTTACGCACAATCAACACGCAAAAATTATGCCGGCATCAAAACTAAATCGAGTGGGTTCATTTTTCATATTTCTAACAAAAAAATATTTTTCAAGGGGATACAGTTAATTAGTTCAACAATCAATGTCAACTCCACTAGGTCAACAATTCATTACACCAATAAATTGCAAGTTCAGACTTATTTATACACAAGAGATTGAACCTGCTAACCCTAATAAAGGTAACAGACGTACAGAAAACAATAAGCATACACCTTTACATGTAAAGATGTATACATAATTATCTCATTGGCTGTTTACATATTAGTAATAGGTAGGTAGCTATGACTGGGCACGCCGTGATTGCGAGCCAGTGGGAGTGGCTAGGGAGGCCACACGGTGGCCTCTCGTACCGTCAGACGCAGGTCATCACCGGACACGGGAATTTCGGGCGGTATCTATATCTGATGGGCATAGAGCCAACGCCCGACTGCCATCACAGCGACCCGAGCGAGGACTCGGGGCTGCACACGCTCACCGAATGTCCGGCATGGGAGATGACGAGGCGGAGGCTTGTGAAGTTGTGACGGCCCTGGGGGTGAGAGTGCTCACGCTCTCCACCTTACTCGCGGCGATGGTCCGGCTGCGCGCATGTGTGGGCGACCAGTGCCTGCTTCTGCGAGCAAGTCGTGCTCGAGAAATATACTTGGGGGCGAGTCGGGGACCGCGTAGTTCCCCCCTCCCGAGGAGGGTCAGACAAGAGAGGGGTGGCCCTGGGTCAGTCGGGGTGCGAGCGATATGTCGTCGACAACCTCACCTTTAGCCCAGCACAACGACGCACAGACGGCGTGCGGTTTAGTCGGTTCGATTCCGACATAACCTCCCTCTCCGGCTCTGGCTATCCGTGGGGCTTTCTAGCAGGTAAAAAAAAAGTTGGTAGCTATGGAAAACAACTATTAAATGTGTACTACCTTAAACTATTATTCTATTGAAGATATTTATTGTGTGTTATATTTAATATGTGTTAATAATTTATAATCTAACATTCCTATGTATGTTTGAAGACTATTATACATAATTTAGATACTATTTTACAAAGCTGATATTTTTATTTCAATCAATCAATTACAGTCCACTGCTGGACATAGACCTTTAGTGTGGCCTACTGTTTCCACGCTGCCCAGATGGGTTGGGAACATTTTAGGGAACTATAATTAAAATTATTTAATAGTAACTGACTGTGACAAAATGAATGCCTTTTTAAGAACTGTGAAAATTATTTTTGCCGTTGTGGGTAACATAATTTTCTTAAATAGGACACGTCATGTCTTCTTCATCATCACACGTCAGACCCAGTTCCATCCAAAGCTTGCACTTTGGAGCTATCTCTGGATGTAGCGTATTTCGCTTTTGCGAGAGTGACTGCTATCTGACGTCTCAACTTCTAGAGGAAAGCCTGCGTCAGCTACTGCAATCAACAAGTGTACCAGATGCCAGGTTTGTAGGGCTCCAGTATTGTTTATTTTATCTTTGCTATGAGGCCCATAGTCTGTTCTTTAATTTCAAATAGTAAAATGACTTTACCAGTGTTGCCGGTTCATTGCAATTAAAAAATAGTCATGTGCTACCAGTATCGAAAGTTGTCGATAAACTAAATTTAGTACCGATTTTTGTAGGTTATTTTATTATTAGCTTATATGGATAGTGTACGAAACTAAAAACTTTAATTTGATTTTTTTTTAAGTATAAAGCCAAACCACTTGTCTCTAGGCCAGAAACGTTGTCGATAGTTTCGAGCACGTCACTAAGCACTAAAAGCTGCACCTGAGACGGTGTGTGGCGGAGTATCTGAGGAAATTTCCACATGAAGAAAAAGGGCGTAGGTAGGTACCTACTGTGACGTATTTCTTGAGAGCCAACGCAACACCGTCACTCTGCGCTAGAGGTCCCCAATCGTGCATTCAATCTGTTCTCCCCCAAACTCCTGGGGAGTGTAGCCCTGAACTATCATTCACTTAGGCAACGAGCGTTTCACCTTAGCTCTGATAATTCCGGCAATCGCTCAAAGATGGCGTTGTGCTTGTCCTATTCGTTGTATCGCGCCTCAAGATTAAACCACATTACATTACCTACTGCCAAAAGTAGGTATAATTAAAGCAAGTCATTAACAAATATTGCAATCAAAGAAAACCACATGCTCTCATTGTTTCATGAATGATTTTAATTTCAATAATTCCATTTATAAATTGACAACATAATTCTATAATAATTATAAATGCAACATAACATAATACAAATATGTACGTATATATCAATACAAATCACATTTCTTGTAGTAACATTTTCCTTTGTACAGAATATAATGGTAAACATTGATCAATGGGGTAAACACTTTTTAAGGTACTCATAATAGAAAAATAATCTAAATCGTATGGCTTACTTCAAAATCTCACTATTTACCTACTTTAAAGGTTGGTTTTCTCTGAAAAGAAGAAATGCAGCATATTGGCGGCAAGCTGTACGGCGGCATATATTTTTTACGAAAAAAAAAGTAAAATTATTAAAAAATGTTGAATATAAATTATTACAGACCTACTTAAAATATTTATAAATATACTGTATTTACGTAGATATTAGATATTTTATGATGTTAAAGCTGCCTGAAAATCTGTAGGTATAAATATTTCGAACTTTGAACTCAAACTGAGTATTTTTACTTCTACTGCCTCTACCATCAGGTAGATAGAAGTGTGCATGTCTCGAAATATATATCTCGGACATAAAATGAGCTCAAAATGTTCTTGGGTATCTTTTGAGGATAGTGCGGGATTGTAAGGCAATGGACGAGCTCAAATTTACCAAGCATAAAATATCCGTGTCCCGAGTATACTGCCTTTAATGATAACTCGTTCAGAAAAAAATCAACAACATACCTACACTGTATCCTTATATCTACTTCACGCAAGTCTATAGGTAGACAGTTATCTAAAATAATTGGCCTGTAGTTTTAGATACAAAGCTTCATTTTTTCTATAAATTATTATGTTGTATACTGTAGGTAGGTATTATACAAAATGGTATAATACCTACCTACAATATACAACATAATAATGTACCTAATACCTACACTATTACTTGAGAGCTAGGCCATTTTATCAACAAACCTACATTGAAGAATCAAATTGTTACCAAATAATTTTTCAACACAAAATATATTTTCAGGAATATTGAAAGGGTAAACAATCCATTTTAATTAAATATATTAAAGCTTTGTAACATATAACAATATGAAATAGATACACGTAAACAAAATTTACTTAATTGATAGACAAATTGACTACATTGCATTGTTCTAATCTATACCTATTATTTGACGTGGCAACAATGTAACTGTACTTAGTAACTTTTAATTTAGTTTCAAAAGTGCATGTGCACATTATACCAAATTTAAGATTTTTTATAACTTTTATATTAAAACAAAATAAGGACACATTTTTATGTACTACCTATATATAATACAGTGTTACATACGTACTACCTGGTACGTATGTAACACTGTATTAGGTATGCATATTTTTTTAACAACACTTTTTTATGGAACAGCTTACATTCTTATCTTGAAAGTAACAAGAAAAAACGAAGAGTATTTTTTTTCAATTCACTTATTATGCATTACAATTTTGTGCCAACTTTTAGACTTTTAATATTTTTACTTATAGGTAAATCGATAGGCATTAACATAAGTTCTTAAATAGATAGAATACGTAGATTTTTAGACCATTTACATCACAATAGTGTCTATATAGACTTCTTTATAGGTCGACTTATTGCTAATAATGACTTATTGGTCATTATTGTTAAGGTTGCATTGGTGTCATGTTATAAGTCATGTTCAAATTGTCTAATAAAAGAAACAAAATGTAGGTACTTATTATCAATTTTATACTAGCTAATGATAAAATCTACAACATCACGTTAGTATTTGTTCGAAAGATTAAATATAATGGCACAAAACACCTATGGCCCGTGTTAATAAAAAATACACACGGTATATACAGCTGTTATGTCAAAATTTCTATACAAAATTCGTACAAAATGTGTAATTTTTTATTAGTAAGTTATGTCAAAATTTATATAGACATTTGGATGTAACTTGCAAATAAAAAAATATAAATGTAATTTTTTATTTTAGTAAGCTATGACAAAATTTTGTATAGAAATTTTCATATAACGGACTAATAAAAAAAAACATTACACCCTGCGGTTGAGTCAAAATTTGCATACAACATTTTGACATAAATGGAAATCATGACATAACAGCTGCATATACCCTGTGCACCTATACTATTCTTTTGTTATTAAGGGCCCTAATGTTTTTGTAGATTATGGACATCATTACATAAGGCACCGTTACCAGTATTAACAATCAGTAGGTACTGTGGACAAATTCATTGTTAAGTTCACTATACAAACTTAAATTTGTATGCAAATATAGATTTTAAATTAAATATTAATATGTCCACTGTTATGTAGGTACATAAATATCTGAATTTATCGAGAATACTATTAAAAAGTGGGGCATACGAGACTTTGGTTCTTTGAATTACGACTGTATATCCCCTAACAGATAGGAGGTGTAATAACACCGATTTTTTGCTAACTACGATTTCGGTTCTAAATAATAGAAGGCATTGCCCAGGCACTTTTTTCTGCTGCTTGCCGTGCTACACTACTATTAGGAATTCCACTCTCAAAAAATCCCATTAATAAATTAGTCGAGAGACAGTACAGAAATCGCACTTTAACCGCTGTGTTACCGAGGCAGTCTAATTTTTGCTAAGCGGTCTAGCCTAACGTTCTGCACAAACGGGCTATCGACCACAGGCACCTGTGAGCGGTCGCACGCTACCGCTACATCTATATAATTTTGTAACAGTGTCAGAAGCGAGCGATAGCCACCGGTGGTCGGAAGTCACCACTTTTTATAACCTGTTCTCTTTTTCTTCGACAACAAGTAGCGCGTAGTGGCCACCGGCAACATGTGTGCGGCGCGTTATAACAATATGTATGAAAACTCGTGTGAACTGCATGTCGCTGGCCACCGGTGGCGGTGGTTTACGCCGTCCCTAAAGGCTATAACGTCAGATATGCGAACGAGAGGTCGTGTTTTCGAACCCCGACTGTTACACTATCGACCACTCTTAATACTAGTAATTTTGCTTGCCTGGATTAACGGGAAGCTAATGATTTCGATTACTAGTACATATTACTTTGAAGATATATAGATTAGTGATAAATATGCAAAGCTTAAAATAATTGGTAACAAACGTTTATTTAACGGATACTTGCTTACCGGCAGTGATCTTTGTGTAGCTGTGTTAGGATATTCTTTGGGTTGGTATCTACTAAAAATAATAAAGTTTAGAAACAAGTGAATGTCGTAAAAATAACATAACATTGACAGATTTAATTGATTATCAAGCATTCTAGTGACGTCTAAAATTGAAAATCTTCGTAAATGAATAATTTTCTTCGTGTCAGTGACATGATTTTATCTTTTTACTGTTCTGTGATTGTATCACATTATAAAAAAAAACAACATGATATCTATAAAGATTAGATAAAGTAGATTGATAGAACGCATGCACGCTAAAATACGTGATTATTGATTTTAACATAATAAAATTAAAAATTGTAAAAAGTTTACATTTGATTTACAAAAAAGTAAAACTATTTATGAAGTATTTCGCACAATGCACTTAAATAAAAACACAAACATTTGTACAGGAAATAGAGCATATATAATCTATTTAAGAATCTGTTTAGGTAAAAGCACTAATGGTGGACACTGACCCAATAGTGGACACTTTCGAAAAAGAAGACATTATTGTAAGAAAAGTAACTGTTTGGTTTACATGACTATTTACTAAAAAGACACCTAATGTTTTATTTTAAATGTTCGAAAATTCGCAACACTCGTAAGTAAATCGACTGCTGTACCAGTATCGATAGAATTTGATAGTGCATATAATATTGCGTTACATCCAATAAAATATTTTTTTTTAAAGTATATAAGTTGTTGACCTACGTGGACCATTGCCGTATGGCGTATTGTTATGGCTAGATTTTCCATCAGCTTTAAGCGATTTTCCACTATTGGTACTTAGTTTACAAAGATTTTATCTACAAAAGTTAACGTCTGAATATTGCTGTAACAGTTAAAAACGACCGACCGAACGTAACGACCTTTCTGCAATGAGTTTATTCAATTTTGTAGATTGAAGTTTGATTTATCCTTCAAGTGTTCGCCATTAGTGCTTTTACCGTAACTATTTTCTATTATTATATCTGTACTATGAGGGTAGCTGAATTTGTTGCGGTAGCAACACCGACAAAGTAGCTAGATGCCATATGATTTTTAGGTAGGGTCTATTTCAGTCTTTTCTTTTCTATTTTGCTACAGTTTGTCGGTGCAGGAAATCTCACACTATGACGGGTAGTAAAAACCCGGCATTAATTAAATACAATATAATATTATGTATCTACAATTTTGCATAAAAACACTAACGTTGTTAAAATAAAAAGTATGTAATTTGTTTAAAAAACTGATTATCACATTTATGTAGGTACTATCTAAAATTTTGCATAAAAATACTAATGTTAAAAAATAAATAAAAAGGTTGCAAAATTCTTCAAAAGTACGAGTAAGAACTGCTCATGTAATTTAACCCTAAATAATTGAAAAAAGAAAGTTTATTTTTACTTAGAACAGCATAGCTTGAGAGGTTTACAAGAAGGGATAGTCTATGGTAACTGTTTGTTATCAGGTTTGTAATAATAAAGGTCTCTTTACTGAAGAAATTATACCTCTATAGCGATGCTTTGCACATACAAAGAACACCCAGAGTCGAGACATTGGGAGCGATTATACAGGTGATTTAATAAGTATAATACTTGAAAGGGTAGAGTCAGGAGAACACGACGGTATTTCCGTCCAATTGAGCAGTCCGGCTGGGAAAGTACCTCCGCCCGACACAATACCGCGGCCATAACAACCTCGGGTTGTGTCCCCGGCGGTGAGTAGGGTAGCCAGAGCTCACTGGAGAGCTTTTATGCTGTCAGTGGGAAAACCAAAGTCTTGTCCTGCTTTATCTTCTACACTGACGGCACAGAAACTCTTTCCTAACAGGGTCGGCAGCGCGAGTGTGACGCCCCTGTTGTTGCACACGTCCGTAGGCCACAGTAAACAACTTTCCATCAGGAGGGCCGTGTGCTTGTCTGCCACATAAGTGGGAATAAAATAAAGTTTCTTACCATCGACCAAGGAATGTGCTACTGTTCTCCTCTAGGTAATTAACTACACGTAAATAATCATAATGTGTCTTCCTGATAAGTAGGTCTTATTTAAAAATTCTGATTATTAATATTTTTCTGTTTAGTAACTCATTGTAAAGACTACTAGTTGGTCAGTTTATATATATTGACTTCACCTCGCCTGATAGTGAGGTGAAGGCAAAGTCTCAGGACAGAGGGTCGCCATTACATACACGTACCATGTTATAAATGTGGGCATTCAGCTCGACGGTCTCATCAAAAGAGGATTGTCGTCGCAGCACCGCATGACACCCACCGGTCCCACTAGTGCTGCGACCAAAATCCCCCTGCCCGGCTAAGCACCTACTTGCTGGCTTCTGAACGCAATCCAACCGAGATTGAATTACTATGGAGGGTATTTCGCAATCGTGCACGGTGGTGGAAATTTGTGACAAATGTGCCATCAAATTTTTACCACCAAGATTTTAGTCTAGTTTATTTGTTTAATACCCACGGTTTTTTATAAAAAGTCGCTACAAGATTATTTACCTTTAGATAAGTACCTAACGGAATGGTGTGTGAGATATATGTCGCCACCAAATAGCTTAATCAGCCGTCCAATTAACTGCCTAGGCAGTTACTAAACGGCGCCATTCAATGAACGGCCTGAATGATATTCAGCCGTCTCGTTCATTACATCATTTAACAACCTGGCTGGCTAATGCTTAGGCTAATCGTAAGATGGGACACTACCTCGAAATAAGATAGAACATTACATGACATCATACATACAAATACTTACACCTGTAAATCCCTGAGGGGGTAGACAGAGGTGTATTCACAGAAAATTAGTGATAGGTTTATTGTGATAGCTGCGCAATCCGACTTGGTAAGGTTAGGTTAGAAGGCTAATGCGGGAGCAAAGCGGAGCGTAGCTCCCGCATTCAGCCTTCGTGGTTATTTTTTTTATAACCATGCAGAAATTGCCTAGCAGTTTAATTAAATGGCTGAACATCATTCAGGCCGTTAATTGAATGGCGGCGTTTAATTAACTGCCTAGGCAGTCGATTGAACGGCTGATTACGCTAGTTGGCGGCGACATAATCTGTATCTCCGTATTAGTTCACGCGGATCTCTTTCCTTGGTTTGAGTTTTATGTGAGCGAGAGCGACCTGACCATCTAACCCCAAGAGGTAGGCTTGAGCCCCGGCAATCATGGTGCTAGGGATTCATCATTTTTAAAACCAATATCCCATTGCAATTATTGTACTCATCAGCTGTGAATATTTCATTTAGAACAGTAGGTCATCTTTATACATTAGTATCTATCTACCGCTGGTGACTTGTATACTTCGGGGCATATATCTTGGATCTAAATCGTGATACAAACGAGGCTCAGACACACATGCAGCACATACATTACTAGTTAAACTTCCATAAGGAGAAAGGGGACTATTGAGAAGCCGCAATGAGTTACGCGTATCTGCTACGTGGGTCGGCAGTTGTATGCAGTCACCTTCGGAATCATACTTATCTACCTTTAATGTTATATTTGGATGCAAGGCTGTATGCAAAAAAAAAACAATTGCGTCGTCGACCACATCGTAGTGATATTTTGAATTGATAGTATGGGATATTCATTTTAGCTCAAATGTTTATTTTTAATTTTTCACAAATCTTATGAAAATAGGATGCTGATAAAACTTTATAAATACTAATTAATTCAGTGTTTATATCATAAAATGAGTCTTTTGTACGTATGAAGTTGGATACTTAAGAAGCTGCTTCCAGATAAAATATAATAGCTGATTCCATGTATATAATTAGTTATTTTAAATACATTATGTATAGAATGCCCTTAAAGAGTAATGAGGCAACAGCAATATTAGGCAACTGTCATATGAACACAGTGGTAATCCATCACCTATATTTACTATTCAACTGGGTATACAGGGTGGAAGATTTTGACCTTGCCTGGAGGGAAAGTACATACTCTTTAGAGTCTGAATTAAATTCTTAAGCATTTTCCATGCTAAATACAATCGAATTAAAGAGAAAAAATTGGATCGGTCTAGGCGGGTTTTGAACCCGCGATCTTTGCCTTACAAGGGCAATGCTTTTACCATTAAGCTACCACAACAGAAAGACAGATATAAAAGGAGAAATTTGAATTGGTTAGGGCGAGGTCTGGTAGGTTAGTGGTCAAAGCATTGCCCTTGTAAGGCAAAGATCGCGGGTTCAAACCCCGCCTAGACCGATTCAATTTTTCTCTTTAATTCAACTCTTTAGAGTCTTTAGAGTACGTAATTTCCCTCCAAGTAAGGTCGATTAGGCGAAGGTAGTACTGGCGATAGCGAATTTCACTTAAAGGAAACATACACACAAAAAAAAATCTGCTTTCAAATATTTTCGAAAACTCGCTTGCCACACCCGGTAATCGACCTGACTAAAATTCGATCCTGTATGCCGGTATTTAGCCTGTATTTTTATGGCATAAATGGATAGAAAAAAAAGAAGTTCTTTTGCATGTATCAGTAGCTATGACACGTAAGCGCGACACATTGCGATCAGAAATGGTGCGAACCGTGCGGTATGAAAGGGACTTCATCCCACGCACGCTCAAGCTGTGGAATGAACTCCCTGCTGTGGTTTCCCCAGAGACTACAATATGGGGTTCGTCAAGAAGGGCATGCATGGTATAAAAAGATGACATACTGTTCTAAATATATATGTTACACGATACACTCTACTAAGATGTTTAATAAAATAATGTAAATCTTAACATTAAGAATTGCATACTCCCCTTATCATAGATTTTTGGACTGTAGATATATATTTTGTTTATATCTTATCTACAAAAATATGTCATAGAAAATTCAAGTATTGACTTCAAACCTGTATAAAATAAACCTGTACTTGTGGATGACTAGTAAAAAATACTAGACTTTAAATTACTTGTACTTACAAACTAAATAAAAAATATTTGCACCTCAATTTTTTTTTTGTATTACGACGAGTCAAATTCACGCTATGTTTTGTCCAATAGCTGTAAAAACGCTATTTTGGTCAATCATTGTGTTAGTCAGTCGCAAGAGACGGTTGTGATTTTCGGAAATATTTCCGTATACTAACCCTAAAATTGATCGGCATAGGTGTGAAGGCATTGACGTTAGGATCACGTCTCACATCAGGCAAAAGAAACACAACACTCAAAGCTATAATCATGTGCCAAATTGAATGTACTATCTTATAATTCTGTTCAGTTTGTAAAAACCCGAAACTGACTAAACCTACTGTGACTAAAATTATACCTAACGGCATGTACCTGAAGTAATAAGTTCTAGAATACTTCATCCTCCTATTTTTCCTATAGTCTATGAACCAGGAGGTGAATAAGATAGCAGCGCCTACAGCTACAGGTGATACAAAAGTTATAAAAGAATGCATGTTCCACGTTGTTAGAAGTGCTATCACAATGGCCCCTGTCAATTGTAAAGAGGACCTAAGTTTGTCGCCTATAATGCTCATGGCTAGTAAAGTCACCCAAAACGACATGATACCGCAGTAGAAGTCGCCGAATTGGAGAATATTACCTCGGACGATGCAGTAGGCGACTTGAGCTGGGGCATCGCAGGCGTGGTAGAAAGTGGAAAATATCATGGTGAAGGCGTACATCATACCCTCCGTGTAATAAAAGCGGATGATAGCCACGTAGATTGAGAGTATGAAGAGAAGGTTACTTAACGTGAGAAGAAGGATAGACAACAGCATGTGACCTCTGCTGTCCATTCTTGAGTCGTCTGAGCAGTCCCAACCTGAAACATTATCGTATATTATATAATACAAGGTGTAAGTTGTCGATAAAAATAATAGGGACACTAATTAACTGCCTTCTTCTTCATCTTAAGTTATAATCCAAGTCGCGTCAGAAGCTTTCAGTTAGGAGTCTGGGGTCCACACCGGGGACGAGTCGGGGACCGCGTGGTCCCCCCTCCCGAGGAGGGCCAGACCGAAAGGGATGACACTGGGTCAGCCGGGGTGCGAGGGATATGTCACATGACAACCTCAACTTCGGCCTAGCACTACGACCCAGAGACGGCGTGCAGTTTAATCGGTTCGAGTCCGACATAACCTCCCCCTCCGGCTCCGGAGGGATGGGGTATCCGCGGGGATTTCGAGCACGTAAAAAAAGGGGTAAAACAGTCTGAACTTCAATATGTTCATGAATTGACTGCCATTGACCTTCACAACCCAATGGCGATATCGAAGCATCGCAGCTAGTCTAGTTGTTAGACTTTTTAGGGCTCCAACTACCCGTAACGACTGCCATATGTGTTCGTAGGGCAACCGGAACTGACGGTTATACTTTGCTTTTTGATGCACGACCAGACCAATGCAAATAGGTACATACAAATATTTGTACTGAGCGGGGATAGAACCTGCGCCTTCTGCGTAGCGGCCGCCTTCACTACCGCTATTCCACAGAGGCTATACTTAACTAAGGCAATGTTAATAAAAGGACTAAAAGTAACTAATGGTCACTATACTAAAGAAATTGAATGTAACCAAGTGTTTTAAATTAAATACTTATTATATATCGCCCATACCCTGTGGTAAATTTTACATAAGTACGAACACCTAAAGTAGCCCGATTCTAGGGGTGAATAATGTCCAAAATTATTGATTATCTTTTTGCATATTATTGTTTAAATTCTAACATCACATAAGTAATTTTTTGGTAGCATTGAAATACAGTTTTTCTTTTTTTTATACCACATAGGTGGCAGGACTAACACACAACCCTCCTGGTGAAAAGTGGTTACCGTGGCCTATGAACGTGTGCAACTCCAGAGGAGTCACACTCGAACTGCCGACCCTGTTCCGAACAGAGAGTTTCTGTGCCGTTAGTGTAGAAGATAAAGCAGGACTAGCCTTTGGTCTTCCCACTGACATCATAAAAACTATCCAGTGAGCTCTGGCTACCTTACCGCCGGCAACACAACACGAGGTTATAGGGGCATTTATAGGTTATATTATAGGTGGTAGGTACCTACATGTTTATTACAAAAGAACACTTGTGCATGTCGCAAGGTCGAATAAAGGTAGCCATATGTCCTTGCGGTATGCACAACAAACAAGATAGACATACATTACACACTAGCATTAATAATTAAACTATCCTCATGTTTTGAATAATTATAGCACTTGTACTTTTCCACACTTTATTTTATTTTTATTTTTAACCTGACCGGTTTCACCTCACGGCATTATCAAAGGTTTACTGAAAAATGTGGAAAAGTACAAGTGCTATAATTATTCAATATGTGTAGCAGATTCCACCAACTGCCATCAATCTCCAGTATAAAAATATCCTCATGTTGTTTGTCATAACATTTTAACTGAATAAAATTATCCAATTTATAACAACTATAGGACCAGACTAGATGCAGAAGGGAGGGGCATATTGGGAGAGACCTATGTCCAGCAGTTTATTGATTGATAACAACAAAGGTGCACTACCTACATGCATCTGCAAGCCAGTACACCTGCTAATTAATGGACGGGGCTTGGCAGAGGTTGAATGAAAAATAAAAAAATATATCTCCAAACTATTAAAACACTGCGGCTCCGCCCGCATGGATGTCGGTTATTGCGACCAAACATAGCCTATGTCCTTTCTCAAGGTCTAATCTACCCCTATACCAAATTTCATTAAATTCGGTTAAGTGGTTTAGGCGTGAAAGACGCACAAACACACACACACTTTCCCATTTATATTATTAGTATGGGTTCAACTTACTTCCAAAACCAGCAGAACAGGCACAAAATGACATCACCAATCCACCAAAAGTATTCAGCTGACAGCTGCCGTGGTTGCTGCATCTACCGTTCACGCAGGACATCGACGATATCGTAAGCACTATTGTCGCGTTGCATTCTGTAGTACCCACCCTAGTGTCGTTACCCTCCGCAATAGTTCCAGAACCTTCTTCTTTATCCACAGAAGTATCCACATAGTATGTAGATCCGTTGTTCTCTGTCTTACAGGGGCATACTACTTCATCACAGAATAGCCTAAATGTCAGATACCAAACCCCACTGTCTGGAAACGGAATGTACGTCTTGTCGTCAATAGACTCAGAATCCGTGCTGTTTAAAACGAACAATGCTGGCTTCACTTGATCGTTGTATTTACAGTGGCCACTGCTTAATGGAATACTGAAATGACCAATATCCATGCACACAACAGCTCTAAAAAACTGGTTGTCTTGAGTAAATGCCAGCAAAGATTTATTTTTAAACTCTCTTTTGTATCCCATGTAGTACTTCAAATTCATTAAAAGACTCGCTGCTATTGATAAAGTGCCACCGATATCTAGAAACTGGTTCACTTTAAATCTCAACGTCTTTATTTCAGAGGATGTTATGTTGATCAGACTTGTCGCATCTTGCAAATCACCTGAAGGTAGACCGTAATCAAATGCGAAGAAACGACCTTTGTCATCGCGCATAAGGTCGGTTATTGTGTGATTGGTGACTTCTTCGACATCTGGTCTAATGTAGTAAGATTCGCAGTCTGCCAGCCTGGAGACATTGCCTTCGACATGTCCTATTTGTATGTAATGCCAGGCTGCTGGATTAGGAGTGAAATTGATAATCGCTGTGTAATTAGTTTTAGAGTCAAAAGCGCAGTATACAAGATTATTGTCATCTGTAGGGATAGATAAGGCATCAACTCTGAAATAAATTTCTTTCTGAATATTGGATATGTTGGCGATATTCACAATCAAAGTGATTGGCTCCGCTGAGTCTAGTGACATGCACTTGAAAAGTGCGGGTAGTTGATCATAATCTACGGTTATGCCTGTGTAACAATCTATTAGCTCTATGTTCTCTTCTCGTCTTACTTGTAAATCTGTGTAGAGTATCGTTTGGCAGTTCGGCACGAGACCTGTAATTTAAAAGGTATAGGTTATTAGTTGAATCGATATCAAATGAGACCTAGTTAAATAAGCAAATGCGGAAGTTTGGATTCCATCATAGCTAGATGAATGTAGATAAAATTCGACACAGAGAGAGAGAGAGAGAGAAAAAGAGAGAGAGGGAGGGAGGGAGAGAGAGAGAGAGAGAAAGAGAGAGAGAGGGAGGGAGAGAGAGAGAGAGAGAAAGAGAGAGAGGGGGAGGGAGAGAGAGAGAGAGGGAGGGAGAGAGAGAGAGAGCTTAAATATAATCTATGTATGATATTTTTTCCTAAGAATGGGTTCCTATGGGTTACAGGAACAGGACGGGAGATCTTGTTAACATTATAAATAAATTAGTAATAAAATAGGTACCTTTCTTTCCGTTTCTGTCATTACAATGAAAAAAATTGACGAAAAATTTTCGAACAAATATTTATTTAAAGTACATATTATTATGTTGATAAAAACTGTAAAATACTTAATTTACTATTATTATTTATTAAATTCTCTGCGTTTTATGCAAGCCTAAGTAAGTGTGGTTCTAAACAGTCAATATTGAGCGATCGATGTGTTATAAGTATTCGTGAGTCCAATTACATTTGCCTCACATTATATTTTATATTGATTTGTCCTTCTCACAGTACTCGCTCGATATAGTTCTAAATACCCAAACCACCTCATTAATACTCTTGTTACTAAGTCCTTCAAGCCACGTCGCTCTCTAGACCCGTATTCCTTGATATTTTATTCGGCGACTTGTACATACGCGTAGACCCGTTTTAACTCTTTAGGGGTGATGTTTTGTAAAATCCGTTCTTAGCGAATGTCTTCACGCTATAAGGAACCTACTTGCTAAATTTCAAGTTTGTAGGTGTAATAGTTTTTGAGATTTCGTGATTAATCAGTGAGTGGTATTTCGCTTTTATATATATGGATTAAGTGTTGCCCGCGGAGAACTCTGACCCCGTGACTTTTTTTAACTCATACATAATATGTTGCCGCCAACTAGCTTAATCAGCCGTCCAATCAACTGCCTAGGCAGTCAACTAAACGGCGCCATTCAATTAACTGCCTGAATGGTGTTCAGCCATTTAATTAAACAGCTAGGCAAATAGCTTGGATCGTTTAGGGTAAAATAAATTATGGGGAACGCTGATATAGAGTGTTTGTTTTCCTATAACAGTAAGTATAGCGAAGCTTTTAGGACACTTCCATATTAAAACACCCATCAAACAACTATCATATTTGGAGTCAGCAGCCGTGACTAAAGGCTATTGTTATTTCCAGAAATATACGATCCAAAGCTACGTTAGAGCTGGTTCACCCGCCAGTTGGTGCTGATTTTTAATAGAGATACACACAGCACAAAATCCATATCCGTTTCCGCGAATAAGGCAAAGGGGCTTTGATCAACATCGTCCGAGCCGTTTGCCAACTACCAGATTTCAGCCGTTTTTATGCATATATATATAGGACACTTCAATTTGATATCACCTCATCTGATGGTAAGCTGAGGGCAGTCTCAGGAAAGAGGGTCACCATTATAAACACGTGCCTTTTGACTTTTGAGCTTGACGGCCTCATCAGATGCTCTTGACCCGGGACTGTAGGAAGAACCGCTTAGTCCTTGATGAGATATTCTACACTCGCACCATATGCGAATGACATCTGAACCCTGCATGTGTTGTCCTGTGTAGGAAAGAAGATGGTGGGACTAATTGGAAGAGCTCATCAGAACATGCAACATTCACCATATCTAACTACGAAATGAACATGATTTTAGGGCTCATCTAAAACTAAGTCAATCGATTTTTTGGAACAATTTGTACGTCCTTCCTTTTATAAGGACAGACAGGGAAGGACGTACTGAGTGTTCACAAATTCAGAGGAAGTCAATTGCCTTACAATTTTTTTCACTTAGTAAAACAGCACTGTCAAAATTATTAGGTTTAAGTCACACGAATGTTATGATCTCAGAGGTTCGACACCACTTTTTCTGTTTATGTCCTTAACAGAGGTAGTCACATTTGTGTGACGTAATAATTATTAAAAATTGTTATGAAGTATGAATATTTCTCACCCTTTGGTAAATTATCGCACTTCAATGTTCCCTCTCCCTTCCTCTTTACGTGGGCCGTAATTTATAGCCATTGATTACAACGAGTACCCATAAGAACCCTTTTTTTTTTTTTTTTTTTTTTTACGTGCGGGAAATCCCCACGGATACCCGCCCCTCCGGAGGCGGAGGGGTAGGTTATGTCGGACTCGAACCGACTAAACCGCACGCCGTCTGTGGGTCGTGGTGCTAGGCCGAAGGTGAGGTTGTCTTGCGACATATCCCTCGCACCCCGGCTGACCCAGGGCCATCCCTTTCGGTCTGACCACGCCGACCCCGACTCAACCCCGGTGTGGGGAGGCGCGCATCGTCCTACGATGCGCGCCGCCGCCGTGGCCCGCGCTCATGGGGGGCGGAGGTCTGTAAGCGCCCTCCGACGCCCGAGCCGCCTTCGGGCGCGAGCAGCGATGTCAGCGAGTCTTTCTCGCTCACCGCGCCGCGCCCGCTCTGCTGTCTCCTTCGCGAGCATGACCTGCTCGCAGAAAGAGGCGCTGGCCGCCCACGCATCCGCGCAGCGGACCATCGCCGCGAGCAGGGTGGAGAGCGTGAGCACTCTCACCCCCAGGGCCTGCACAAGCTCCCGTCTCGGCGTCTCAAACGCCGGACACTCGGTGAGCGTGTGCAGCCCCGAGTCCACGCTCGCGTCGCAGTGATGGCACTCGGGCGTTGGCTCAATACCCATCAGATGCAGATACCGCCCGAAGTAACCGTGCCCGGTTATCATCTGCGTCTGACGGTACGAGAGGCTCCCGTGTGGCCTCTCTAGCCACTCCCCCATGATGGGTCTTACCGCCGCAATCACGGCGTGCCCTGCGCGTGGTTGCCCAAGTCGTCGCTCCCACTCGGCCACCATGACCTGGTGGAGCCGGGATTTCTCGGCCCGAATGTCCTCGGGCTCGGGATCGAATCCCCGCTCCCGCGCCTCCTTTCGGAACTGGTATAGTGCCGAAAGGGCCCTCGCTTCCAGGATCCACGGTGGCGATCCGGCCAGGAGACTCGCCGCTTCAAAGGATCCATAAGAACCCTTATTAGATTTTGACATGAACGGATCTTTTATATTAATTTAAGTTATGGTACTCAAAGGTTAACTGGTAAAAATACATAGAGAAGGTATTAAGTTTGCCTTTGTGCAATTTTAGATACGCGATTTGGTGGAGTCCACTCCGAGCACCTAGCTGAATACAACCAGTGCGAATTGCACGTAGCCAACTCTGCAAAGAGTAGTACAGAAAGTTTGAATACATAGATTACGGGATTAAAAAAAAACTTTCTTCATTCGCACTTTCAGCGGATCCTGAAAGCTCTGTACCCTTGAATTATTATCACGCAGAAAGTTGTGGCTACAAAAGTAATGTCTACCCACTTGAATGCAAGTGTGCAGCGCATGCAGGATGTTGTACAAACGAATCGAGGTTAGGAACCATTTGACGCCCACTTAACAGTAAGTATGAGCGTTAATCTGAACAGATTATTGGTTTTGTTGGGCTGAAATAGAAAGTAGATTTTAACAAGTAACGGGTATTCAATTCATATATATAATATGTTGTACGAACCGTGTTATGTAAGTGACTAGCGATCGGTAGTAAAAACGTTCCCGTGGAAATCCAATATAAATCGGCACAGTAGTTTTTGAGTTTATTCATTAAATCATTACAAACCTTACAAACATACAAATCTTTCCTCTTAATAATAGTAGTGTAGATGTAGATTCTCATTGCGCGCATTTCTATTATATTTGCAGATACACTAGAGAGTAATAAATACGAGTCACTTAAGAATCCTAAAAAGCTCCCAAACTAGGAATTCTGGCATAATGAAATAAATTGTGTTTAATAGACAATTAAATACTTCTTACATCAAAGTAGTAAATTTTATGATTTAAAGAAATTACATAGGGAAAAACTGGACTGAAAAAATAAAAGCAACATTATACTCCTCGGCCTTTATTACTACGTTTGGCACGTTGTGCACCAAGTTCCTTAACTATATGATTTTGGGTAATATTCTCCCATTACTCTGTGAAAGTCATTTTGAGCTCACGCTACTTTTCCTTCGATGCATGCTTGCTTGAATTTTTCCCTTGGTCTTCTGTACACACTGTGTCTTCCATCGTGCTTGTAGAGCATAAATTTTATACACAGTGACCCGGATTCATTACTCCTATACTATATAACCCTAGCTCAAATAGGTACACAAATCCCTCTTCATTTCATTATACTTATTAATTTTTATACACGCTACACTAAGTTCATTTTTAAATTTATCCACAAGTAAATCCTTAATTCTATTATTATATATTATATTATATATTGTCGTAAAATTGATCCACTGGCCTTTTAATAAACCCTAGCTCAAATAGGTACACAAATCCCTCTTCATTTCATTATACTTATTAATTTTTATACACGATACACTAACTTCATTTTTAAATTTATCCACAAGTAAATCCTTAATTCTATTATTATATATTATATTATAATATTGTCGTAAAATTGATCCACTGGCCTTTTAATAAAGACACTATTATATTTTCTCTCTGTCACAGCTCACGGATATTTGTTGAAAAATAATTTATTGAGGTAGGTGGCGTGGCAAAATGAATCCAGCGCGTTGCTGTTAAACGTGAGTGTTTAAAATCGTATAGAATATAAGTAACGAAATACCTATACCAACTATAACCGTACTGAAGGTACAACAATAAACAATAACGCATCAATTTTATTAACCCACCGTAGTCCATTGCTTGGACATAGGCCTTTCCCAATGTGCGCCATTCGTTCGATCTGAACAATAACACATGTTTAGGATGAATATTCATAATGTTGGACAAACCAACCCGTTTCTTCCAGAATGTCGCGTACTACACACGACCAAACCTAGAGCCGGTTCGTAGATTTGCTGGCAGTGAAATCAGTGCCAATTCTCGTTATAAAAATCTGAGCAAAATTCACTTGCGATGTAATCTAAAGCTTACAATATTTCGCCAGTTTTTGCCTTTGCATCATCCTTGAATTAATCCTGATTGCCTCCGAGGCTCTCATCTCAAAGCCCCGGATCCCTTTTTTTAGTTTAATTGCGACGCCACTGAATTTTTTTCCTCGTTGTGTTACAAATTCACAGTTCGTACAAAATTTCGGTACACAAGCTCAATTCGGATTCATGTTTTTCTCTCACGTGAACTGCTGCTGATATGGAAACGGCTCTGACCGATAAACTAACATGATTTTGCTGTTAGTTTTAAAATATTGGTAGCGTATGGTATGATTCCTAGGTCGGTGCAGTTTATAAGTTTATACCACACATGTAATCTGTACTTCTGCAGTAGTATACTCGTAACAATTGGTGGCAAATAACAACAGTCGGCTTTAGTTACTGCTAGCCTGAATCTCACCAGTGAATATCCTTTAGCTAATCTGCAGTTTATATCACACTAAACGTGTTAATATTTAAATAGCCGTATAGTACCTATATGCCCGTAAATTATTAGTTATATCAAATAACGTATGGAAATCAGCCGGACTTTTTCATATTCATATTTCTGCTTCGGTCCTATGAGGAATAGCAAGATCATATAGGATAACCTTCCTCTATAAATGTATTGACTATTCAGCATAAAAATATTTTTTTCAGTTCGAATTCGAATTATTTGTTATGTGCCAGTAGTTCATGAGATTAGCGTGATCAACGAAACAAAAAAGAATCTCTTCAACATTATAATATCCAACATACCTAATCACTGATTAATCAGTAAGAGGCATCTTCACAAACTGGTTATCTATCTGTCGAAGAGTTGTATTATAACTGACTAGCAACCCGCCCCGGCTTCACACGGGTGCAATGGATGTTATTATATATATAAACTTTCCTTTTCAATCACTCTATCTATTAAAAAAAACCGCATCAAAATCCGTTGCGTAGTTTTAAAGGTTCGCATCAAATTTGGTTAGGCAGGGAGGGGAACTTGGGTAGTGAAGGTGTGTGTTGATGTTCATAAACAAAAGGGGCCCCTTTTAAACCTACACCTGGGTCTCAAGTCCCAAGCACTGTCCCGAGTTCCCAACTCAGCAACACGGTGGACCCAGCACCCGCACGGAGAATCCAATCTCAAAGGCGCTGTTTGTTGTGAGGATTTTATAAAATTTATCAAAGTATATTTTTGTGTGAATAACTTTAATTTATCTACTCACAGAAGTTTTATAATGACGTTGACGTACGTCAAGGGTAAGCTGCTTAGAGCATTGTTTTTTTTTTAAATTAGTTCTGGAAATCTATAATTGATTTCATTATTCATATTGCCTATGTCCAGCAGTGTACTCCCATAGACTAATTGTATAATTATGCTACCTACATTATCAAGTCTCCTCAGTGTGTACGGTTTTTAAATTAAACGTGTGATATTTGTACTATCGCCAAAAAGTTATAATTAGAATTATAATTATTTTCTTTATCAGTTGGTTTAGTTATTGATACCAAACATAAATACAATTTTAGTGCTTTTGTCAACGCAACACCAATTGATATAGCACATTATCGCATTAGGTATAGTTTCAATTCGTAAATATACTAGTAGCCCATAGTACCTTAGTTAACTACTAGGAACTATAACTCACTACATATTAATCATATTACTACTTACAACTGCTATTTACTTATTACTACTAATAACTTACTACCGTTACTAGGGAATTACTAGTACATACTAGTATCATGCTAGTAACTTTTATTTGTCAGGACAAACACAGGCTAAGTTTTATTCATTTCAATGTTAAACTATTATTTTAACTAAACTTTAATGCTTTGATACGCGTATGACCAATTGTGAAGATTCATTTACATGTTAATCATTTTAGCAATAAAATATTTGCGGTTGGTACGCTGAGTCACTTCCTAAATTAACACAAGGTCAGTGCATTCTGATTTAAAATTGTTATGTCCATACTATTTAAAATGTATCTATTTGATAGCAGACATCCCATCGCTGCGCAAGAAAAATAGTTATATTCTACATAATCAAACAATTATCAGAACTAACTGGAGAGGTTTTGTGCCGTCAGTGGGAAAACCAAAGGCTATTCCTGCTTTGTCTCCTAAACTGACGGCACAGAAACTCTCTGTGTTTACAGGGTCGACAGCCCGAGTGTGACTCCCCTGGTGTTGCACACTTCCATAGGCCACGGTAACTACTTTCCATTAGGCGGGCCGCGTTATAGTCTGCCACCTCGGTGGTACATTTTTTTTTACAAAAACCAAGCAATTCGACCCCTCTCGTCTTTGCTGTACCATAAAGACTTAGAACACTTTACCAGCTCACGTGTTTCCTTCTTCCTACAGTCCCGGGTCCTTTAAGCGGGGCTTGAAAAACTATCTGATGAGGTTGTCAAGCCATGGCCCGCTGTTTACCTAACTTGTGAACCAATCCATACTAATATTACAAATGCGAAGGTAACTGCCTATCTGTCTGCTACGCTTTCAAGCTTTTTTCTTTTATTACCTTTTATAAAAAGAGGGTTCAAATAGGGGATGAATTGATATACGAAAGTTCTTCAATTTTTAAGACGACTTGATGTTTTTTGTAACTTTTAGGCCCGTATTCTAGAAAGCCACTCAGATGAATCTCGATTTGTCTGGGAAAAGATTGTATATGTCGTAGGGATATGATAAAAACAGGGATTTGGTCAATTCCCTAAGCGATTTGATCAAATCACGGAAGATGTTAAAATTACAACCCGGTTTTATCATTTCCCTAAACAAATCTAGTGATTTGATCAAATACCAGAACTCGTTACGTGAAATGACAAAAATAAACTTTCTATAATATGTCAAGGATTATCATCATTATCCTATTACTGGGTGGTTTAAAAAAAAATAGCCACGAAGGCTAAAGCGGGAGCTCCGCTCCGCTTCGCTTACGCCTTAGCCTTCTAACCTAACCTATCCGAGTCGGGGTGCTCTGTGTCGGGGTGTTAACCATAATGAAGTAATTTGAGGCATGCAAACCAAACAAACAAAAAACAGTTACATTTCAACGAAAGACTATAAAAAATAATCTGTCGAAGTATTTTTGTAATTTCACGTAACGAGTTCTGGTATTTGATCAAATCACTAGATTTGTTTAGGGAAATGATAAAACCGGGTTGTAATTTTAAAGTTTATCTTCCGTGATTTGATCAAAACGCTCAGGGAATTGACCAAATCCCTGTTTTTATCATATCCCTGCGATATATGCACATTGTCAAATTTGACAGGTTATCTGGCAGATCGTATACGGCGGAATACGGCAATAGGCTCACCCCTTATTACGTGAGACTGAATGTGGGTGTTATTCACCTCTGCCTAACCCACCGGGAATAAAAGCGTGATTATATGTAGATATGTATGTATGTGTGCATGTCTATACAATTTATCCTCAGATAATCGCGATTCAACTGAAGGACATCCTGGAATATGGACCTTAAACTATCGAATGACCATCGATTTATTTCCCATTACCATTATTGTATATGGTACTGAAATTTGGTACACAGATAGTGATTAGAGCTTAGGAAAGGACATAGCAAGGCTATTTGGTTGCGATAGTCAACGTCTACGCGAGCGAAACCGCGGGCTACAGCTAGTCTTTCATTTATGAAGGCGTTCGAAGGACGGATATAATCAATCATGTACTTGTGACAGAAGTGATCTGCTGATAAGGTCACACAGGTCAACAGTCGTAATTTATTAGAACAACGATGATTAAAATCGTCTAGGTATGTTTAGACGTGGTTTGAAGAATATAGATTTATACCTATACGGCACACCGGTAGAGCTTTCGATTGCTACGCAAGAGGCGCGGGTTCGATCCCCGCCCAGCGCAAATATTTTTATGCATGAATATGGGTAGTTGCATTGGTCTGTGTGATTCTATATAGGTATAATTTTCAGTATTTACAGAAAAAATAGTAATTAGATAGCCTTTGTGGCGTGGTGGCAGTAAACGCGGCCGCTACGCAAGAGGTGCGGGTTCGCCATGTTCTTTCATGGCCCTCGACGCAGACCAGGCCCGGAAGGCAGCCTCACAGTGATATGATGATTTCGGAGAACACTTCCGAAGTCTGCGCCCCAAGTTGGTGACCACGGCGAATGCCTTGGGTCGGCTGTTGATCAAATAAGGGCCTAGAGGCCTCCTGCAGGAGACTTTACGCGGGGGTCGTGCGGTCCATGGCCTTATATGGGTGCCCCGTGTGGGCGGACACCCTGGAGGCCAGATTCCTGCCTCTGCTCCGTACGGTGCAGAGGACGATAGCCACAAGGGCCACCAGGGGGTACCACACGATATCCTTCGAAGCGGCGAGTCTCCTGGCCGGATCGCCAACGTGGCTCCTGGAAGCGAGGACCCTTTCGGCACTATATCAGTTCCGAAAGGAACTGGAAAAAGGCCCCCGTAGATCGATTACTTTAGCTGTAGCCAACATCGTAGTTTGTTTAAAGAGTTTCATTTCGTCCAATACAAAAATACAAGGTCTAGAGAAAGATCTCTTAAAAGTCGATAGGACAAAAGATACTGCGTTTGAGATAGCGATTCGAGCTGGACTGGAGAAAGGTTGCTATCCTTCATTTGGAGCCGGTGTTTGCAGTTGACAGTGTCGTAAGATGCAAATAAATAGAAACCACCATTGTATTTGTTTGGATGTGTGGCACTAAAACGAGATTGACCTAAAGCTCTTGAAGTCGAAAGTAGGCTGCCCTGGTTTGTAAATAGCAATTAAATATTTCAGTACATATCTGAGAAGTGAAATCATAAGTGTTAAAAGTCACGCTACCTATACCTAATTACCCTTAGGTACCAGATGTGTATCATTAAAAAAAAAACACTTTATAAGCTTTGCCCTCACTTTGATTCTAAAGACTGCGCAAAGTTTATAAGTATGCGCCAGTTCAAAAGGGTTAATACCCTTCTACAGTTTAGAGAGAGACCGACGACAGCGAGATGCGTAAAATGGCGAGGGACGAGGTATAATAAGAGAAAGAAAGAGTAGCGGTATCTCGCTCTCTCTCGTCTCAATAAGCTCTTTCTTTCTCTTTTTTAACCTCGTCCGACCTACCGAGCATTATAGCACTCGCGGTTGGTCTACAGCTGAAACGAGGTTATTGCTATAAAATGTATAAAGAACTACTTTACCTGCAGTTTAGTCCCTAATTTAACAAACAACAGTCAACAATGTATTGTATTTTTGTTGTTTGATCACCCCGAGTCCTGAATCTAACTGAACCTACTTGAATGCTAATAACTTGTTAAGGTTTTGCTACACATATGTAATGGATGTCAAAAAGAATTAAGTGAAGAAAACATTAGCGAAAAAATGTATAAAACTTCAACATACATTATGGAGGAGGGTTGCCTGGGACAGACAACAATAGAAATCGTATGGAAAAGAATATACCGCGATTCGCAATAAAAATAACTTTCAAGTGCTAACTAATCTATGAATAAAGAATTTAATTAATATTTTTATACCCTTTATTCATATTTTACTACGCTGATCGATACTTACATTTATATCACAGTGCATATTTGAAAATAAAAGAAAGGTGTTCCATTTCATAGACTTGGGATTGGTTAGGGCTTCAGGGACTGGAACTTCTTCACTAAACGAGCCAAAAAGAAGAGAGCTGCGTAGGTATATTAATCATAGCAGTTCATCTTCATTACTTGATATCACTAAGGTGAAATTATATATTTCAAAAGCGCTATTTCCGCAGCATATTTTGACATCAAATTCATACTGAAAAGTGTAAGCGTTTTGTAGAAATGAGCTATATAATCTACCGCAATGTCAGAATTCTCACTACAGTAAGTAGGTACAAAACCGAGGTTTGCTTTGGCGATTCAGCAGGTTAAGTTCGGTTTGGTTTTGTATAGCGTCCTCTCTGTATAGTCTCTGGCTATCTTCTGGGCGTAGGTAATCAAATTCAAAATTATAACTTCAATGTTTTATACACAAACAGTTTTAACTACTCTATAAAGGTACCAAACAGTCAGTTCTATAACTTCGATACGATATAGAGAGTGCAATACAAAACCTAGTAATAGCTAGCAAGAGAGCAAATGTGAGCGGACCACACAGTTCTGGCAGTTTTCATTAAACCAAAAAAACCTACCGCCTGGATATCATCTTATCTCATCTTAGTAGTCCTTAAATCGTCTTAAGAACCAATTTGGCTGCTGCTACGGAAATATGACAACATACGGCTATGTTCATCAGTCACATATTCACTGCTATGGCGGGACTCCATCACATTCCAAGTCGCATTTACTCTCTTGCATGCCATTGTGCCTCTGCACCTTGTAGGTACTATCAGGGACCTGTGTTGGGAAACGGAAAACGCTATGGTTCTGGCTAAGGAATGGGCCGACAAAACGTAGGAAATTTTATCAGCCAATGCGTCGATGCAGAAGAAGGAACTAGTTAAAATGATATTTCCTTTATGCATAAAAAGCCAAAAGTTCCACAACCGTTCACTTGCAAAATATAACTGTAATCTACATACCTTGCTGCTCAACTCTTTGTGTCCTCGGATCCTCCCATTTTATATAAACTAGAGCGTACCAGTTTCCCGGCTTCGGGTTTTCTATCGAATAGCTGACGTTCCTCCCATCAGACAGAAGTTCTAGCGAGTGGATCCACTCCCTCCTGCTTGGCTTAATGAAATGCTTGGGGAAGTCGTACCCGTCAGGATTGAGGGCTGGGTACGCCCCTCGTTTTATATTTACTATTACTTCTCTTGGAGTGCATGTTCCTGAAATAAATGTAATAAGTTTAATAATAAGAACGTTACTCTTTTATGAAGCTTCACGAGGGTAAGGTTTTTGAATCTAACCAACAGTGGCCAGGGTTTCCTATGACCGGTTCTTGCCGGCTCCCAATGGGTCGCATGGTGCCTGACAAACTAAATTGAGGTAAGGTTTTATTTTTACCGGGTTCCATTTTGAAAATTTTCACCCTTCGTTACTGCAAGCTAACTTGCCGTTGGTACACTGATTGACGTAGAAGACTCTGGGGCAGATTTTTCTTTTGGGGTTGGACGGGTTCAGATATAAATACCTATACCAAAAAAAACCGAATCACGGAAGAGTAGGCCAGCGGATCTCTGGTTAAAAAGTGCATGTATGATGCAACCGTACACTATCTGTCGACTAAGCATTTTTACCTTAGTTGGCAGTAATGTATTAACAATCCCTCGCTCCTTTGTAATCATTATTTGGTCCGAGGAATAAATAGATAATTTTAATTCTATAATCTGCCGTATTTTTTACTACTGACTAGCAGCCCTTTACAGTGCAGGTTTTGGAAACAACCGGGATTGGCGCTGAGATGATCAATAAGTATTTTCGCTTAATAGGAATTGATATTTTGTTTTAGTCCCGTTTGCACATACATATGTATGCTTATCCAATACTTGATAAACTTTATCATTGCTTATTCACTAAAAGCAGTGATAGCTGAGTTTGTATGACACTTGATCTCCGACAGCACCTCGGAAAATAACTGCGTTCATGTACCGAACTGGGGTAAATGCTCTCACGAAATTCATTTTAGGCTTTATGGAATTTATTCAGTAAGTCTGTCCAACCGCAATAGGTCAGGAAGGTGGCACTTTTAGACATCTAGGCAAGACATCGAGTCGAATGCTGGATTTCACTTGGCCTGAGTTCTAGATTTACTCAAATCTATCATTAAAAAAAAATATTAGGTAGGTAGCAAACAAAATCCTCGTAACCCTTCCAGTTAACACTTTCACTGCCCAGCACCCAATTGTTGGGTGCAAAAATATTGAGGTCGCATGCCCACAACCACACTTGTGAGTCCTAATTCTACTCAGTGGTAGATGACAAGCACACATGCCCAACACCCAGCTTGTGAGTGCAAAATGAAATACGATAATAGGGTTGACAAATTTAACACTTACGAAATAAAATAAAGTGAATAATGCAGAGTGAATGTTATTTAAGCTAAATTGCTTGTTTGAGGAATAAGGTCACTTTGAACCTGAGTACTCTCGATTGCCAACTCCTTACCCAGTGAGCTAAAGGCGCACAATCATAAAATTCGCATGAAATACGAACAGACGAAAATACTTCCAATTCCATGTTTACTTTTAGTGTGAGGTAGAAAATACCAATGCAGTAAATTCATGGCCACTCGATAGTCGATACGATACATATCTATATTTACAATGTTTGTAAATGCTCACTGTTTTCCGTCTTTCGTCGACTAGAAAAGTATTAGGTACACAAACATTGCTTATTGCAGCTTTAGAACTCACTCGACTTAAAGTTTGACTGGCTACATATGTAAATGGAGCCAATGACGTCGATTCGGTTTGGCAAAATTCCGACTAAACTAAACTATAATTAGTTTAGTCACGTCAAATTGCGGTTTCTTATTCGGGAAAACACCAACTAACTTAATTTGACAGGACTAAACTATTTTTAGTTTAGTCGAATTCAATTTAGTGAAAATCTCCATTTTGCTATTCGGTAAGGCAAAATTTTATTCCTGTCAAACTAAAATCCGACTTATTTTAGTGGCCATATTTCTGGTCACGATTAAACTAAACTAAACCTTGTTCTGCTGATTGTTTGTGCTGGTTGAAATTTTTAAATTACAGAAAAATGAACGTATGCGTTGTGGCTGCTTTTTTCGAGGAGCAAGAAAGGTAAATAAGAAAATGTATCAACTAAATATATGTTTATTTGTTCAAAACTGACCTAGCAGTAAAAAATTCCGCATCGATGCCATTGTGGAGAAGCAGTTGACCGACTCGGACACCATGGCCTGTCATGCTGCAGGAGCGCGGGGCGAATTCCACGGCACGCCAGCCTCAACGACATAATCCGCCGTGCTCTTGTCATTGCTGGTGTGCCAGCTGTGCTTGAACCAAACGGTTTGGCGCGCGACGATGGCAAGAGACTGAAGAACATGCGTCGACACCATTGCCCCTACCCTTATACCTGGCACGGCTGGCTGTGCCGGTGCCACTGAAGCTTCTGCAGAGGCTGTTAAGCGGCGCAAATACTCCAATCTTATTGGAGATTATGAATTTGTGACGTTTGGAGTAGAGACGTTAGGGCCTTGGGGTCCGAGCGCCCGCAATCTCTTCAGGGAGATTGCGAAACGTATGTTTGACGCTTCTCGTGACCAGAAGGCTGGCCTCTTTTCAGGTCAGAGATTAAGTATTGCCATACAACGTAGCAATGCTGCTAGTCTTCTCGGAACGCTACCACAAGAGGCATGCGATGCGGATGAATTCCACGACGCATTTAAACTTTTTTAGTTTTATTTTTTTAATATATTTAGTATTGTGTATATATAGTAACTTTATTAATTTAATTTAATTTTTGCCAATACATCTGTAATATATGTAAAAATTGTGGAACAATAAAAATAATAGAAAAATTAACAATTATCATAAAGGTTGAGTTTGAAATTTATTTCAAGGTTAGAAATTTATTTGTTTTACAGAAATCGGGAAAACGGCCCAGGTTGCTTCGGTCGAGGGGTGCATCAAATCCGTTTGAGATGGCCGACCGCAAATTTAGAAAATTCTTTAAGGTCCCGTCATCAGCGGCCAAGTTCCTGTTGGAGATACTTGAAAATCACCCTAGAATAAGCGAAGGGGATTTTTTTTGCCGCCAAGTTTGTTGTTTTGGTTTGTTTACTTTTTCAGAGGTTTAATTTACGGTCTCGTTTGAACACGTGTTTTTTGACAAGAAGTTAAGTTGTCTCTCTCACACTTCAACAACTTCTTATTGTGATTATACTAATTTACCATAATATACAGCGTCTTATTATGCTATCTTATTATGATTGTACTAATTTACCGTAATGTACAGACCATGGAGAAGGAAATGATAGCGGAGATGTTACAAGGGAATCGAGTCGCGAGCCTTCCATATGTCAAAACGACTCAATTGGTCTGTGACGTCACCATCCAGTTCTAGTGAAACGTCCTTGCGTTCGGTTGTCATTTTTGGTCAAAAGTTCAAGGATAAAAATAGCTTTAACCTGGTTTAAGAATGAAGTGTACAGTACAAGGATGTATAAAGTGTAAAAATAAACAATTTCAACATTTTAAGGGTATAACATTTCATCAGTAAGTCCACTATATTTAAATTTTAATTTTTCCGAAAAAAAATGTCTTAACAGAACCATCTAGCGTAGAGAAGAAATAAGTAACCTAGTCTGGCATGTATACTAGTTGTAATAATAACTCAATTCATTTTATGAAAATGATCACAATAATCTCGCCCGACTTCATTAGCAATTTCAAAAATGTTATATTATTTATTAAATGGAATATTTTGCTAAAATTGAAAATTAAAGTTAAAAAAAATTGGGCCATCTGTCGGTATAAGGCCAAATCATTTAGCCCCCTAAATGATTTTGCTATAATCCAAAAGATGGCCTTATTTTTGAAAATTATTTCCTTAAAATAGATTATTCTAGAATTCTGTGTAGCGCTTAGTGGCGAATAGTCAAACTATATAACAAAAATGACAAGGTTTGTTTCTGTTCGGTTTCGCTATGACGTACTAGATGGAGACGTGGACGAGGTATGACGTCATGCCCCCCGCGTCTCCCTTCCCACCCGCATTTGGTCACGCGTTTTTCTTAAGAGAAATTTGACTGTGGCATCTCCGCTACTTAATCATATTCTGTCCTCCGTGGTACAGACGTTGTCATTCGTTCATTGAATTCACAGATTAAAAAGGGTTCATTCAATTTAGTCGTGTGACCTTGACTTAAAATGCATGCACTATTTTTAGTTCGGTGGCCAAACCGAATAGACAAAGCGTTGAACTAAACTAAAATAAGAATATTTTTAGTTTAGTTTAGTTTAATCGGGTGGACATGCCGAATTAACACCAATCATATTTGTAAGCTGATTTTGTGGTAATAGAATCATTATTCTGAAGAGGCTAGGTATGGAAATTGCAACGCCTCCCTTTTTTCTTTTGGGAGACGAGTGTTGCTTCTGGCTAACGTTCTGCCGAGGCAGGAGAGTCCCGTTTTGAATTAAGTGCTCCCCTCTCTCTTTGTTTGTATTTGTAATAAGCATTGGGCAACGGAGAGTTTTTAAAATCACACAAGGCCGGATTGGAGTTTCAAAAACGCAATTTAACTAAATTGGGTCTAAATAATCATATATTTGTCTCTCTCTTTCGCTTTAGTTTATCGATATTCGTCCTTTTTTTTACTATAATTGGGGTAACAGCGCCTGAATGCACTCTAATTGATTACGTTTTAATAGAATTGTGATTGATATAAAAATGTAACCAATTAATTATCGAAGTGGCTTTTGATAATGATGATTGAGATGCCCACTCCCTGTGTTATACCACACCATCAAAGTAGAAAAAAAAGGAAGTAATTGACGATGGGTCAACAAAAGTAGATAATATGAAGTAACAACTTTATGTAGGTACACAAAGGGCGTTCTTATCGCTTGAAGTGATCCATACTTGACAACCTTTAATATTTCAAGTTGAAATTGATTTTCTTTTGAGTACATTACAATCGATCAATAAAAAATAATTTAACAATCAGTTTAGTTTAAGTTTCTAGGGTGCACAATGGGCCCTACCAACACTATCTGCTTACTACAAATTTAATTTAAGGCTTTCTTCGCAGCCGTTATCCGAAGTCGGCATGCAAACACACGGTCAGCCTGAATTGGAAAAAGTAGGTACGCGTAAATGAGCACACCAGGATCAAATTTTACGTAATTAAGAAGTAATTCATTAATTATGTGAGGTAATATTTCACATATCATGTCACCTTCCTCAAGTACTTCTCTATAAGGAGTATAAGTTAGGAGAGGATTGATCCCTGACAAAGCTCGTGGGTTTTTTAAGAGATTCCCTTATTCGATCGTACGTTTTTCATCGGTTACACAAGTAGTCGTTTTGAATAAAAATCTTATGGTAATTACTTCGTTCATTGGACAGCACCTCGAGATGTAAATAGCTAGATAATTGAATGTAATAAATAATTACTACCTACTGTATAAGACGTCGTGTATTCTTTGTTTCTAATAAGCCGCCATATTGAATACATCCTAAATGGTGGTGAGCTTGGATGAAAGAAAAAGTGCTTGTAGCATATGCATATCTCAAGCGTGTTTGTGGACTCTTAGAGCATGCTCCGCTTGTTCCGTGCAAATAATATTAATCTAATTTCGTGCAGATAATTTGGGCAATATCGTGCACGAAGTTCCATACAATTTATACGATGCTTGTCTGCATGCCTAACACGTATGAAGTAGGGGAAGCGGTTGATGATACAGACTGCAGGACGACGCTACAATGTGTTGAGAGCATCATAGATGATGGGGAAAAGCATCATGGTCCAATGAAAGATAAAATGAAGAGCATTTTATTTTATACCACTTAGGTGGCAGACTTGCACCCGGCCCACCTGATGGATCGCGGAAGGTGATTACCGTGGTCTATGTACGTTTGCAACACCAGGGGCGTAACACTCGCGCTGCCGGCCCTGCAAGAACCTTCTAATGCCCTTATTGAACAACCGCATATTGTGGTTCTCTGTAATGGCTCTGCATTTACACCATTTTGCCAGTACACAGATATTCGTGTGTGTAAGAACTATGAAGAACCATATAGGAAGTGTTTCAATTACAGCGTAACTATTGCAGCTGAAGCGATTTTTAATTTCAATCTGTATGAAAAACAAATATGCAAGTCATAATAAGTAGTAGAGGTAGATATGTACCTAACTATATGATACATACCTAAACAAGTAGGTAATCATTCTTTGATAAGTCAGATTATCGATAACAATGAATTGATAACTTGATTACAAAGACGTCAGTACCTACCTATAAGGGATAAAATTTAGAAAGTGTTTATAACAATTTTATTTTGACGGCACCTCATTCTTGAAAAGACCTTACCAAGGTGCCTCGTGTTCAAACCAGAACACGATGAAGATCCTTTTTCGAACACAAGAAACAAGTTCACGTGCATTATGGCGGGTATAAATATCGGCTCAAATAGCTTAATTAGAACTTTAATAGTCAAAACCAGGTTAACGGTAAGAATGGAACTAGGACCATGTTTAAGTATACCGCGAGACAAGTATCTCGGTCCTAAATCGCGAGACAAACGAGGCCCTCGCGCGCGTGGATTGTTATGTAATTATCTATGCTTGATGGTTTTCAGATCTTCCACCGCGCCATGGCACCTCGTACTGTCCCAAAAAACTCCCAAGAAATGTGTACTGCGCGTATTATAGGCCCAAGATATACCTATGTCTCGAGCAATAAAAGTTATTATAGCCAAAAATTTCGCGAAATAACTCGACCCAGACATCTTATTATTATAATTATTTTCACTCACAAAGTCGACAGTTGAGAGCAGTATTCGCGTCAAAAGTGCATGAAGTAGGCGTTAAATGTATTATCCACTAAGTGCTAGAATTGGAACATGCATTGTGCTAATCAGTGCAATGGCTTGTTATATGAGATGATTGTTAAATGGTTGTAGCTGTACAGTATTATGTACAATAACCATAGATTTAAAGGGAACAGATTTAATTAATTACTCCACTCTAACTGGAGTTCACCCACGTGGAGCCGAGTCGAGTGAAAAACAAAAACTACAAATGTTTGACTAAAAATACTGAACTTGAGGGACATTTGAAGTAACCCCTCGAAGCTCACCCAGTTGAGTTTGAGTGGAGTGGCATTTGCGGTACAGTGTAAGAATACTGGTGTATAACTCATTCTTAACATTTATGACATATCTATATATTCACGCCTGTGAAACCCATGTAATGCCTCGCAGAAGTATATTAACTCCCACATAATCCCATGCATAAGCCTATTGTCATCATGTGGACACTTTGTCACGGGCTATATGTTTACTGTTGGATAGACAACAGCCATATCTCTTACTGCCTATACTGTTGATTGATGGCACTTGCTGGAACTTGCTACACATCTTCAATGAAAATACTTGTACTATTCCACATTTTTTATTAAAATCCTGATCGGTTTCGCCTTACAGCATTATCAAAGGTTGATACACATGTTTTTTGGGTATCAGATGTCAATTAGAGTTATTAAACCGGTCAGGATTTTAATAAACAATGTGGAATTGTACAAGTATTTTCATTGAAGACCATATCTCTTAGTCGGCATCTACACACCGATGGGAAGAGATGGGGTGGCTCTATTCTATGCAACCGGGGACCAACACCATAACAAAAAAAAGTATTTCAACAATGAACAGTGACATGAAATTATTAGTAGGAAATAATGGTATCATTTACAGATAGCATGCTTTGTATATAAACAGCTATGAAGAATATAAGGTTTGTTACTATATCTGGATGATGTATTGATTTACAGAAACATGCCAGAATGTTATAATAATATTTTTTTTAAAAAGGGAAGAAGCTGGGAAAAAATTAAACTTCCGCTATTTATTTTGTGATGCATCATGCGACCCATTAGGAAGCCAACAGGAACTGGGTATTATCACCTAATATTATGTTGTTGTCATATCATATTACATTACTTAAAAATTCTCCATTTTAATTAGGTATACAATATTTTTATTAACTATGACTGAAAATATGTCTTAAAAAAGGGGGAATTTAAATAAAGATAAAAAGATAAATAAAGCTCACTAAAATAGTAAATACATAATGTGGAATGCAATATTTTATCAATTTGCTCTACCAAGAGACAGAAATAATACACCAGTATTAATAAATATTCCGAAGCAAGAGAAAATAAGAACACTATATAATTAAGGGTTTGTTCTCCTTTAAAACATTATCTACTCACCATCTGATTCCAAAATTAAATTTAAAGAAAAGTGCTAGTGATACACCTACCAATATTGTTTAGATGAAGATCCTCGGATTGAAATGTGAAACGAGCTTCCGTGACATCCCTCATAACAGGGTAGAACACAACAGAAACCGTGCGATAACTTCTATACATATATACATCTGTGGCTATCTGTCTAGTAACCAAATGGTAATCGTCTAGTAACACTGTACGAGTCCTCGTCAACTGCTCAATAATTCTCTTCCTGTTGGCATCCTGCTCCGCTTCTTGGTCACAGTTAGTCAGACCAGTGAACACATATATTAAAAGAAAAGATAAAACTCTCATTGCGACAATTTTGCGCCTACCTGCCTACAAGACGCTCCAAAACCAAGTGCGCAACATTAACAGTCACTCATGAGAATTATATTTTAATTTAAAAGTATTATTATAATGTATACGATGTATTAATCATTTTTTTATACACTCTTACATACACCCTTGTATCACACAACGAACGACTGCACTACAAAGCTGAATCTAATCAATCAACAAACTTTATTGTCTTGTCAATAATGTCATTTGTCAAAGTCAAACCACAAACTTCAAATGAGCAGCGTGTGTTTGGATACCAACACCAACACCGGTTGTACATCGAAACATGAAAAGAAAGTCTACACTCGTTTCGAGAAAACCGACATATTCTCTTTTCCGTTTGAAAAATATCTATAAACGCCCAATTCGATTTCATATAGCTTAAATTGTATTAGGTCTCATAAAAAGTCTCGAAAAACTGAAATCGGATATCAAGCAATGAACTTTACACTCTTTTACGATCACACGAGAACATTATTGATAACCTTATTTTGAATATCATTACTAATATCACAGTCTTACTTAAAAAAACAGTCTTATTATTTCTTACAGTCAGTCGACTCGGTACTTGCACGGATGTACTATGAAGGGTACACAGCCGAACGAAGGGAAAAAGCGGTATGTAAAAAAAACGAAAATTTTATGCCATCTGATAGCTTTGGAAAATGCGCATCTAATGAAGTCAGCCTTTTAAGCTTAAAAAGCAGGTTCACAATTCAAATCAATCAATTAATTTTGCAGTTTACTTCTGGACATAGGCGTCTCACAATGTGGGTCATTTTTGCCGATCCTCCGCCTTCCGCATTCAGTTTGTCCCAGGCCCCTTTTTCGGGTCATCAGTCCAAGTGGCTAGAGGGCGTCCTATTTTCTGTTTACCTTCTCGCGGTCTCCACTCTAGGAGTCGTTTGCTCTTTCGACAGATGTGACCAGCCTACTGTCACTTCAGCTATGCGAGCTATATCTGTAACTGTTCTCTGTCGAATGAGCTCCTTTTGAATACAATCCTTCAAAGAAACTCCAAGCATAGCTCGCTCCGACTGCACGACTTTTAGGTCATGGACTAACCCTACCGTTAGTGTCCACGTTTCGGCACCGTATATCATAATAGTTAGGACGCGCTGGTCGAAGCAGTGGTTTTCAATCATTGCGTGAGAAGACCCAACGTAGTTTATGAATTCTTTCTCGAAATTGTTTTCACCAAGCTGGATTACCTGCCCCAAGTCTCGAAATTGTTCGAAAATATGTCTATATTTTTGAACAACTTCCAGTGTCACCTCCTTGATGGCAATCGGTCTCAGTTTACACCAAATTTGACGCGTTGAGAAGCTTGATTTAGGCTGTGCAGCATTTTGCCCAAATGTTCCAGCGACTCTGCGACAATGACAATGTCTTTGGCGACCAGAAGATGCGAGATGTACTTCTCGTAATGTTCATACCCGTCCAGTCCAATCCAGAGTCTTGAAGTCGTCCTCCAAGGCGTTGGTGAATAGTTTGGGCAATATAACATCTTCCTGTCTCACTTCACGCTGGAGGCTAACGAGTTACGTTTTCTGATCTTGGAGCTGGGCGGACATTGTGGCAGAGTAATACAATTATCTCAGCAGTTAAATGTATCGCCAATTGACGTCGTGTCAATTAGCGATACATCAACCGCTGCAGGGTATCCAAAACTACCTAGGTTTTAATGGAGTCGACTTTTTTCGTAGTCCATAAACGCATACACAGATACACACGCCGAACAGTATGGATGTTGTCCAAGGTGCTATAGCCTTTTCGTAACCCAGCTTGCACCGGTGGCTGGAACTCGTCGAGCTTACCCGCGTGGTGATTTGTAACGAGTCTCAAGAACAGCTTGTAGACATGGCTCAGGATTGAGATGGTCCTGTAGTTCGTCAGCAAGGTCTTATCACCTATTTTGAAGAACAGTATCACCGCACCCCCTCCCGTGCCCTAGGTGTTAGACCCTGCTGGATGACGAAATTAAAGAGACTGGATAGTTGTTTCAGGATTGGAACCCCACCTGCTTTCAAGAGCTCAGTAGTAATTTCGTCATCCAGTTGAATCTCAATTAGGATCTTCATTTTCTTTTATCTACAAATAAATTAGTGGATTTGGTACTTCAAAAAAAGGAGAAAATACCGTTGTTATAAAAGTCAAAGCAGTTATGTAATTATTCCGTAATTACGTAATTGGAGTATAAACATGCGTTACCAGTTTCGTAATTAACAAATCCGTTATTTTGGAAGCCCTACTTGCATATGAGTTTGGCTTGAGGGGGAACACTACAAAATACGAAAAACTTTATTCCGAAAGTCACAATAGTCCGGTAATTTTAGACATAAAAATAGTGATCAAATAAAGAAATTTCCGGCAGAGCCAAATCTTCGTAGAGACCTTAGGTTTACCACAAGGAATAAAGTGTCAAAAAAGATTGCATAGATACGTACAGATATTTAACATTTGTAAAAAATACACGAAACAAAAAGCAAGTACAGCTATCTTGTCTTCCTCCAACATCGGCATCTGCTAGTCAACATTTGTTTCGAGTATACTATCAAGTTCAGACATGGCAAGGCAATGAACTGAACCCTGAAGACTGGGGTTGGAAATTGATAAATAATACTTTGGAACTGATTCGAACTTTACTGCCCCCTGCTCCAGAAAAACTTCTTAACACTATTTTTTGCAATTGCAAGAAAGGTTGTAGTGCCAAATGTGGCTGTAAAAAGTAGGGTTGCAGTGTTCTCCAGCGTGTACCAATTGCCAAGGTGTCTCTTGCTCTAATGTTCAATTAAATTCAAGAGAGGAAGATTCATGTGATTTTGATGAAGAGACAACTGATTCATCTTCATTTGAACAATTTCTAAGCGTTCATCAACAGGAAGGAGAAGAAGAAGTACAAGAAGAAATTGAAGAAAACATGATTGTTGAAGTTGAATATGAAGAGTATGAGTCAGATTAAAGTAATAAAAAAAAGTTAGAACGACAGTTAAACTCAGTAACCCATATCAATAATCTTCATACTATTAAATAATTATTGTTCCTGAAAATAACGTCATAAAGGTTCGTGGAATAGGCCTACCGGGGATACCACGTTAAAAAAAAAGCGCCGAGTACACTACCTCACAGGTGGTGTGGAAATGTGTGCATATTATGTAGAACGTGATTCTTACAAGCGCAATATCTGGGAAATAGTGGGTCTTAGAGTTAAAATAGGGACCATGTTATAGAGAATTTTAAGATCTACAACTTTGCTCTAAATAAAACTTACCGTTTTCGAGAAAAATCCAAAAAACCTAAAATTTTGACCTTGGGCCCCGAATAAGTCCCTAAGCTCACATGGGACTGATGGGGACTTTTGACACTTTATTCCTTGTGGTAAACCTAAGGTCTCTACGAAGATTTGGCTCTGTCGGAATTTTCTTTATTTCAATTGTCTAAAATGACCGGACTACAATCACGAATTTCATAATTCCGAATGATTCGAATTCTGAAAGTCAGAAATCCGATGTATCATAAAGCCTATTTATTGAAAACTCGAAATATAAAATTCATAATGTTCAAAACTACAAATGCGTCAGAATTTCGATTTTTAAGATACCGAACCATTACAATTCCGAATGAATAATAATTCGAAATATCATAAATACGAATTTCGATTATGAAAATTCCCAAACAACACAAACCTGATAATCAAACGCCTTGGTAACTTGTTTATTGTTTTGAAAAAGGATTGTTGCTATTCTCAAGATACACGAAAAGAACATGAAAATTGAATGGGCAGACAAGTACCACGGCAGTGTAAATGTCGCAGTCGATTAGCTTAATTAGCCGTTCAATTAACTGCCTAGGCTCTTTACTGAACTGCGCCGTTTAATTAGCGGCCTGAATGATGTTCAACCATTTGATTAAACGGAGAAGAAGAAGCGTGGACCGATTAGGGTTAATTACTTGCCTAGTCATTTAATTAAATAGCTATGAAAATAGATTTATTCTACATGGTTATAAAAAATAAAACCACGAAGGCCAATGCGAGAGCTTTGCTCCGCTCCGCTCCCGCATCAGCCTTCTAACCTAAGCTATCCAAGTCGGATGGTACAGCTTTTTTAATAAACCTATCACTAATTATCTGTGAATAAACCTCTCCCTACCCCCTCGGGGATTTACGGGCGTGAGTATATGTATCATCATCATCATCATCAGGCTATATTAGTCCACTGCTGGACATAGCCCTCCCCCAATGAGCGCCATAGCGCCCTGTCTTCAGCTTGCCGCATCCAGCATCGTCATCCCATCTTCATATGTATGTATGTTTGTAATTATCCGTCTTAATTCGAGATGGTGCCCCATCTTACAAATGACCTAAGCATTAGCCAGCCAGGTTATTAAATGTTGTAATTTTTAAAATTCAAGGCCGTGCATTGAATGGCGCTTTTAGTTAACAGCCTAGACAGTTAATTGAACGGCTGATTAGGCTAGTTGGCGGTGACAGAAACGCAGCAAGTCGCCTTTCACTCAATTTTTATATAAAGTATTTGGAGAGGTTTTTAAAAATTCATTGACTACCCGCTTCTTCATGCGTGACATGGCATATCAAACTGTTATCTATTTTTGATACCAATTTTCAATATGAGCAATGAATTTTCGGAAATTTCAAATTAGGAACTTTCTGTGACGAGTATGGATTTGTCTAAGTTAATTATTATTCAGACAATAAATCCATGCCTATTAGTCCATCATAGCTGTATCCTATGTCATGGATGCAAAATTTAACTTTAATATTAGTGTTGAATAAATCAAAAATTTGTATTACAATCACTTCGTCGTGTTTGCTAGACGAGTGCGTACTGACTACTTCAAATGGTTCAATTATTTTAAATTGACTGAAGTACTCATTAGCGATTTTGTTGCTAATAAAAGACTTAGTACTACCAGTATCGATAGTAAATTTTGCATTATTCAAACTCGGAATGACAATATAAGGTAAGTGGGAAAATTCCTTTACTTCTGTACAGAGGTTGAGGCTTCTACTGTAAAATCCTCTTCTTGATTATTATCATTATTAGACCTTTGTCTATTAGCCTAATGATGATTCATTTGGGGCCTTTGTGCTTGTGCGTTTTGTGCATCTTGTGAATTCGATCGAAAATTTGAATTATTGTTTGAATTAACTATTCGATCCAAAATTATTTTGTCTTGGTCGATACGATCCATTTTGATAATTAGATCGATTTTGTTGATTAGAATTACTATTCGACGTTTGCGGTCGATACGATTGGGATTGATTTTGGTTCTAACCATTCTGAGACTTATTATTTTTATTCTGGCCTGAATGATTCTAAGAATTATTATTATTTTTTCCAGTATAAGATTGTTTATTTTTGTTTCTCATGTTATACTGTATCTGGAAATTTTCTTCTTCTAAGACTATTTCTAGAGCTTCTTCTAATGTCTCAGGGGACTTAAGTATTACTAACCTTACCATGTCCTCAGGCAAATTATAAAGAAAAACATTTAATGCCGTTTTATCGTAGATTTTCGTTTTACATTCTTTCAGATTTTCGTCAGTTAAATTATTTCATTTACAAAGGAGATGACTTCTAAGAGTCTTTATTCTATTACAAAAACTAAGATAGCGCTCGTTATGTTTAATTCTCATCATTCCTAATTTAATGGCAATGCACTCCTCCGAACGAGGATCACCAAAGTGTTGCGGTAACAGAGTTTTTAACTGTTCCCATGAATCCCCCGAAGAGGGAGGTTATGTCGGACTCGAACCCACTAAACCGCACGCCGTCTGTGGGTCGTAGTGCTAGGCCGACGGTGATGTTGTCGTGCGACATATCCCTCGCACCCCGGCTGAACCAGAGCCATCCCTCTCGGTCTGGCCCTCCTCGGGAGGGGAGACGGTTGTCTACTCCACTATTTCTTGCCCCAAGCTCTGATTGGTCTATCTATTTCATCAATTTTCATTCAACAAGAAGTTTGCAATTCGTTCGGTTTGCTTTTTGTTAGTTTATCGGGGTATCAAAATCGGAATGAACGTAAATGATGAACTGAATTTTATATTTTTTATGGTGTTGGATAGGGTACACTTTCAGAAGGATCTCATATCGGATAAGTCCGCATCTGATGCCGAGACCTTATCCATTTCTTTACCCGTCCATCTTCGTATCAGGGATGATCGGTCTTAATACATTACGACTTAGGCGGGAGTTAGCGCACGTCTTGCACTATTATTTACTTTTAAATTTTAAAGTGGACAACCCCTTCGGTGCGTGAATGTATCCACTTATAGGTGCCTTACGGCGACAGCATCAGCTCCTGACTTGCTCACCAGCTTCGCGTTTTTTTTGCATGGAGTAGTCCTACTTAGAGAGCTGTTCAATACTGGAATGACTTTTTGAAAAAGAATTCAGTTGCGGACATATTCTATGATAAGCCAGGTGTCTTTGGTACAACTATGACAAAATATTTGTATAACTGATAGTATTTGTATGCCTAAAATGAAACGTGTTTCATCGTATTTTTAATAAATTGATGATTTCAAGAAATTTACTAGGTATATAAATAATTAATTTAATGTAATGTATATTTATGTAACTGACTGCAAATAAGCGCTTTGGTGCAAACTGCAAGCTTATATTGCTAATAATGAATGGATAAATGAATAAAATTAAGAAAAATTTTCAAAATTACAGGAAAAAGCGCCTACTGTGTTTGTGGCAGCAATCATGTCGTTTCGTTTGCAAAAAATGAATGTTTAAGCACTTTCTATTAAAATTACAGTTAATAATAAGACTCTACAGCACGTACATATTAATCAATATATGTTGTGTCGTGTATATATTACATTATCCGAAATAAAATATTTCTTATTATATAAGTGCAGTGACTATTATCAGCCTTATGTAGGTACGTTTTCTCAGTCGCTCTGGTAGGAAGTATGTTCCCCAGTAAAGCCATAACAGTGGTGAAGGGTGGAAATTTTCAAAACGAAAGTCGATGGAAGATAGTCCTTACCTCGAATCGTGGCGGGATCCAGAGAGTAAGAATCTACAAATCTAGGAAATCCTCAAAATGTAGGTCCAGAGGCTGTATCTGCTGCTTTTACATAATTTGAGTATTTGCCTCTAAAATCATCATGTTAAACTGATGATAAAAACAAATAACAAACTAAGCTAATGATCAACGATAGATCGGCTAGATACTTGCTACTCACTATAAATTTCTCCATGACACACATGCGAGATCCTTGAGGCCGTCTAGGAACTTGACGCTGGGATTGCCAGCGCACTCTACCGATTATTATGGCAAATCTTTTAATGTGAAGGCCATTGGCCTTTGGAATGGTAATATGGAGTGCTCAATCTATTACTATTTAAAAAAATGGTAATGAACTATTATCTCTCCATAGCGTAGTAAGTAATTTAAAACTCCTCACATTCTCATTTTTTATTGAGCTATATATGTATTTGTGTAATTTAAGATACTAAGAGACTGGTAAAGGCGGACCCCCGCCTCGAAGTTAAAAAGCTTCGGATGCGATTGAGATTAACGCTAGGATGAAGAAGAAGACCTAAGATATTAAATGAAATTATGAAACTGAAAATGTTGTTCTTTTGTAACTAAATTATAAAATTACAAATTTAATTTTTTTGATTAAATAAGAATCTGTATGAACAATTGTGTATTTAAAACTAAAGTTTTTTTATTTACAAAGTTGCCCAGATATAATAAGTTAAAAAACATCTAGCATGAGAGACGATATTCTTAGCAATCCATGGATTCTCCGTGCGGGTGCCGGGTCCATCGCGTTGCTGAGTTGGGAACTCGGGACAGTGCCTGGGACTTGCGACCCAAGTGTAGGTTTAGAAGGGGCCCCTTTTGTTGATATACATCAACACTCACCTTCACTACACAAGTTCCCCTCCCTGCCTAACCAAATTTGATACGAACCTACTAGTGCCGCTTTAGACATTCGTCCTAGTAATGAGCTTATTGTAGCTCTCGATAGGCCTAGATCTTTAAGTAGGTTATAGAGAGATTTAGCTGGTATACCTCTCGCTCCCACTCTACTGCATACAAATTAACCACGTAACCGTTTTTGATTAATTCGTTTGTGAGATCATAGTATTTATTTTTCTTAAGTGTGTGGTCCTTCGGTATATTTGTTTCCCACGGTACAGTAAGTTCCACAAGGACCACATATTTAGTCGTTTTCGAGTAGAGAAATATGTCCGGTCTAGATGACGAAACCCCAACATCATCCGGAATTTTATAGTGCTTTTCATACGTGTCGATTAGTAGAGTCCAATCTGGGGCAGTATCTAAGATTGAATAAGGTTTGTTCCTGGATTTTATGGATGAACCTTCAGACACAAAGTTGATATGACGTCTGTTAGTAGTCAATCCTTTTTGGGCTCTAGCTACTGCCAGACTCATTGCTTCGCGTATGATGAAAAGCACCTTATCGTGGCGGCGTGAGTATTGGCCTCTATCAAGAAGCACCCTACATTCTACTAATATGTGCCTAGCCGTCCCTATTGCCTCACCACACGTATAACATTGTTTTTCTGTGGCCTTCCCCCACCTTACCAGGTTACTCTGGTCTGGAAGGGTCATCTGAAAGGCGTTAAGATAGAATTTTAACAGGGCCGGCGACCACTCATATATCAAGGTGCGCCACTTTAAAGCCATCGGTATGCAGAACTCTCCCATTGTCAACCATTCGTTTTGGATTTCCAAATTCATGGCGTGCACTCGATATTTATCATTTTCGTCTTGCTTCAGAAAGGACCTAAGTATATCCTGGTCCCTTTCTGGCTCTCGTACTCCCAACCCCACTTTGTTCGACTGGGCTCCTATCATAAATCATTTATGGAATATAAGTCTAGATTCAAGCTCGGACGCGTTATTATCTTTCGGGAGTGCCCTGACTGTGTCATCTTGGGATTTACCTAAGCTGTGGGCTTTGGTAACTCTAAGGTGTTTATAGAGCTCCGATGGATGGCTCAAATGAAATAAACAGTTTGTATCCACAGAGTAAGTACCTATATAATATCACAGTATAACGAGTCTTACAGCATCAGTATGTCATCGCCTTTGATGTTTGTGGAACTGCCGCCTTTCGCAGTTTTGTCAGGGTTGTCACTATAGTTATTATTTTTGATTTTTATCTGCAATAATTATTTAATCCCTATTTAGTCTCTGTTCTCTCAAGGCACATCAACTCACGATAATATAAATGATTAGCTGACGCCCACGGCTACGCTCGTGTGGATGTCGGCAATTGCGACTTTTGGTCATATCTCCGGTTCTACACAAAGAATCAATTTTGTTTTAAGTTTAGGCACTTAAAGAGCACATACGAAAGTAATGCTTTGTCTTGAATTTGAATCTGAACCTGAATCTACACTTGAATATTGATTTTATTGAAAATTTCAAGTCTGCCTTCTTGGATTGCTAAATGGATTACCTATATGTTCGTAATTAGCAAAATCAAAAACCCTGAAAACGATACTCATTTCGATTTTATTGAAAATATCGAGTACGTCATCTAGGATCGCTAAATGGATTATGTAATCGTAATCAACGACCCTAAAAACCCTGAAAACGATACCCATATCCATTTTGTTGAAATTTTTGAGTCCTCCATCTTTAATCGCCAAATGAATATAATCGTAATCAAAACTATGAAATCTTTTAACAAGCAAAACGAGTTACAAAAAAAAGTAAAAAAAAATACCTGATTGCAAATGAGACAGCCCTGAATCCTTACTACCGAGTAAAATGTAAGGCTACTCGGTACGGCACCCCTTCTGCCGCCATTCCGCTCACCCCGCATGTTTCCTCTGTCTAGATGGCTTCGTCGACAGACTATATTATGAATCGTTAAATTGTGCTAATATACTATGTAGGATTTGTATATACTCAAATGTCAAAATTAAATTAACAACCCAAAATGTGTTAGGTACTATTAATAAATAAGATATATTCGAAAAACCTTTTTAAAAACAATCTTTTTTTTTTTTTCTTGCATTGTCATCCGAACTGAACGTGCATACCAAATTTCAGCTCAATCGGTTGAGGGCAGGTCCTTAAAATTGAGTTGTAAGATTCCACCCGAACAAACATACATTGGAAGTTAAATAAAAGCTTGTAAAAAATATGGAAGTGCCTGTTTTTTTATTTCCTTTAAGAAATTTATAACTATTACGTGATCTGTAGTACCTACCACAGATAATAGGTATCTTCTTTCTTCTCCTTATTATACAGGGTGTAATCGTTAAGTGTGTCCAGGTGATTATTCCGTAACTATTACAGATATCATAAAACTATAAACTGATATCGAAAGTACGTTACTTACCTAATGAGTAAAATGACATCAATAACTTTAAAAAATTCAAACGAGAAGTGTCTAACATTTAGACATAAAACACTCCCATTCATTTAGTATGAGATTAGTAGAAAGGTTTCAGGGACGAACACCAGAAGGGACTTCTCTATCTGGGTACTCTCTTCTGTAGGCGATAATGGCCACTCTTTTGTTACAATCATATTTGTAGTAAATTTTTAACATATCTCTCTTTTCTCTTTTGGAATATGCCATTTTGCAATCAATAAATGAAACAATCACGATTATTAACGAAAATTAAAAAAAAAAACAACGATAAATTATTGGCGGGAACTATAACCCGAGATAAAAGTTTTGAATTTAGAACGAACACCGAAGAGTATCTTTTTTTTGTAGTGTGTTGCTTTTCAGTTAGCTCAAATTACTTAATGCGATATTAAAACACGGTTAATTACCAATTTGAAGTGGTAAGATAATTAATTTACACGTGTATCTACTTGAAAATCATCATTGTCATATTATACGTAATCATAAAATATGATTAAGATAAAATGGGTACTAGATCACTTAAAATAAGGAAACTAAAACCTTTCCACTAATCTCATACTAAATGTATGTGAGTGTTTAATGTCTAAATGTTTTTAAGATTTTTAAAAAGTTATTGATGTCATTTTACTCATTAGGTAACGTACTTTCGATATCAGTTTAAAGTTATTTGATATCCGTAATAGTTACGGAATAATCGACTGGTCACACTTAACGATTACACCCTGTATTTAAATTGAACTGCAATTCTGTTAGTCTCGCTAAAATTCGAAACGGCCGAACCGATATGGCTATTTTTAGTCTTGAAATATTTGTGGATGTCCAGGGAAGGTTTAAACGGTGAGAAAATAATTAACATGGCAGCATTGGGGACCTTCAATCAATCAATCAATAGGCTACTTGACTCATACTTAATTTCATACATCGAATGAGTTTTTCCTTTTACTTGACTTAGGAAAACGTAAAAAAGCGATATCGTGAAATAAAAGTACATGATCAATAAATAAAATTAATTTGAATAACACTTTTTTTTTTTATTCAACGGGTGAGAACACTGTCGTCCATGTTATGACGTCTATAGTATGCGAAAACAACGAAACGTCAATTGTCATAACTATCATGGAGATGTGTGATCATTTGTACGAGTAAAACGGATTGTGATTTTGTGAAAACATCTTCCGTAAGTGAAAAAAGGTGATTGTTTTTTCGAGTTACTGAAGAAAACAATGATGGACATCGGATTTGTAAAAGCAGAAAGTACAAATTTGCCGAGAATTAACTCGGTTATAATTGATAATTTTTTTGCCACGAATCCTGATTTCTGCTCAACCCAGCCAAGAAACGTCAAGACTGCTTTGTAAGTACATTGCATTTTATTAATATACTCATGGAAATAAAACAAAAGTTCCCTAATTAATTTTTCAATTAATAAGTAATACTGAAGTAAAGGCTCATATCATGATAACATAACCTTCAAATAATTATAACTACTTACATATTTCTCATTATACTTTTTCAGATCTGCAAGAGAATCATACGGCGATGAGGCTATAGGGTACGTGCAACTTAAACGGGGGGGAACAAACTACACAAGAAAATGTAAAATATGTCCTGAACATTAAGTGCACGCAAAACAATACACGGTGTCAGTACTAGTGGACTGAGCTGCCAATGCCATATTGTTGTTTACATGTATTTCTGACGTCACAGCACAGATGATTTATCGAACAACATGGCGGACAGCGTTTTCCCCGGTTTTTGGAAATCATATCTTTTAAATAAAGTTTTCAATATTTATAGGCTTAAAAATAAAACCTCATATTTTTTTTGTATAATGGAATAATAATCAATCGTTTAGGACAGAAAAAAAAATGAGTCAAGAAGCCTATTAGCCCACTGCAGGCCTCTCTCAATGTAGCGCCATTTCGTACGATCCTCGGCCTTCCGCGGCCCATCTGGCTAGAGGGCGTCCTACCCTTCGTTTGCCTTCTCGCGGTCTCCACTCTAGGACTCGTCTGCTCCAATGGCCATCGGTCCTTCGACAGACGTGGCCAGCCCATTGCCACTTCAGCTTGCTTATTCTGCGAGCTAAGTCGGTAACTTCGGTTCTTTAACGGATCACCACGTTTCGAATTCTATCCTTCAGAGAAATTCCAAGAATAGCTCGCTCCATAGCCCGCTGCGCGACTATTAGTTTATGGACTAGCCCTACCGTCAGTGTCCACATTTCGGCACCGTAAATCATAACAGGTAAGACGCACTGGTCAAAGACCTTTGTTTTCAGGCATTGCGGTAGGGGCGAAGAGAAGACTCGACGTAGTTTGCGAAATGCTGCTCAGCCCAGCTGAATTCTTCTGGCTACTTCTTTCTCGAAGTTGTTTTTACCGAGCTGGATAACCTGGCCCAGGTATACATATTTTTGGACAACTTCGAGCGTCGCCCCTTCGATGGCAATCGGTCTCGTTGCAACGTGGTGCCCCTCAAATAAATCATAGATCAGTCCTAAACAGAACCAGATTTGGAACGGAACAAACCCCTGAACTTGGTATGCTTCGAACCATATTATTCAATCGTCAGGAATGCAGTACGTTGCATAGAGAGTATCGGATTATCGTAGATGGTTCGGTTGTTCGGTCTGTACCAAATCCGGTCGTCTGTTAGGGATATTAAACCAATCAGCAGGCTCGCGTCATTCGTTTGTTTCATCAGTCACCACTTACCACTAGTGACGAACCTTATAAGGCACAAGCTTAAGGCTTTTTAGTTTTTACGTCAGTTATACCGAGCGCCAAGTGCGTGCTTTTTTGTAGTGATTAAATTATCGTTTCATGCAACTTTACTAATACGATAGCGAATAAATAACGCTAGTTAAACGGGAAAAAAAAAGAAAAAAAACAGTAATTTTTTTTCACCCTATCGAAAAAAAAATGCCAATGTGTAGCATACCCGGAATACTATCCCCCGGGAGCTAGACCTTTACATCCGGTATAGATATAGGTCCCAGCAAACATAAACAAACGTCAGAGAGGTCACGCATGTGATTTATTTCACAGATAATATAATTTAATTCTTATAATATAATATAATAATATAATTCCACAGATAATATAAACAAAAACGGTTACATTCGTAATATTCAAAAGCAGGCACGCAACTTTTATTTGCAGAAGTTGTAACTAGATGGCGACTTTGTTTTGGCAAACTTCTTAGACTTTTAGTATTAAAAATTAATTTATCAAAAATAAAACATACACTAAATACATTATTGAATATGACAGAATAAAACTATAAATATTCTAATCTTTATTGATTCTGCAGTAGTTGTAAAAGTTACAGACTTAATGAACCATGCCACTAGATGGCGGCTTGCTAAAATAGCACTTTTGTCACGTAATCTTTATTTATTACATTTCTCGAAATGTCCTTTGTCATAATGTCCTTTTCTGCATAGATTTCTGCAAGCTTAAAAAAAATAACCACGAAGGCTTAATGCGGGAGCTACGCTCTCGACCAACAATAGATGGCAGCTACGCTCCCGCATTAGCCTTCTAACCTAACCTAACCAAGTCGGATTGCGCAGCTATCACAATATAAAGACTGTAATCCTGATTTTGAGAAAGGGACATTATGAGAAAGGACATTTCGAGAAAAGGACATTATGCGATGAGACCGTTTAATATGCTTACATTATCATGTTTAAGTTCTAATTTACGTGATTCTAAATAGGCGAATGAGCGTTTTAACCGTTTCATTTCTTTAAATGGGTCTACTATTGCCATCTATTGTTTTTTATATTACTAAAGATATTTTCTTAGTATCGGTACCCCGTAACCACTTAGCTCCATACTATTACAGGTCAGTGTTCGTAACTTAAATAGAGTACTCTGCATGAACTATTTCCACTGATTTACCTATCTGCTTAAACTCTTTTTTGACGTGACAATGTCTTATAAATTGGTTTGCCGGGTGACACTTCAAGAAACTGCGTTACGCTCCGCTCACGTTATGCGCTCACAATGAGAGCGAGTGAGAGGCACGCGTCCCTTCCACTCGGGCATGGTTAGCCCGCCTAAGAGCGAGAGAGACAGACATTTTTAAATTGTTACTATTATTTCATCCTTCTTCCTACTATACGAATGAATATTCACATTAAAATTATTTTACCACTCAAAGTCGTTGTCACGTAAAACTTTCGCCCGTATACCGACTTTACAGGCAACCAAATTTTTATCTTTCAGGTTGTGAGTCCGACGCACCAGTTGGTCGAGAGTTATGAAAATATTTACAAATATTAAACTTGCATATATTCGGACTGGGTTTAAAAAGTTTCCCGTTATTATCCTGTCTCATATCAGGCAAAAGGAACACGATACTTAAAGCTATAACCATATGCCAAATAGAATGTACAATGATATAATTTTCTTCAGTCTGCGAATATAAAAAACAAATACATCCTAAGAACGCTAACATTAAACCTATTGGCATATAAAGTAAATAATAAGTAGTTGGATACTTCATTTTTCCAGCTAACTTATAATCAATATACCAGGATGCGAATAAAATAACAACTCCTGTAGCTATTGGTACTAGGAAGCATATAAACGAATGCCTTGACCATTTAAGCAAAACAGCTATGACAACGCCACCTATTATATGTAGAGACTGCTTGAATTTGACGTTTATGACACTCATAGCTATTATAGTGATCCAAAAGGACATGATACCGCAAAAGAAGTCACCGAATTGGAGAACATGATCTTTGGTGATGCAGTAGGCCACATCGGGAGGAGCAACACAGGCGTGGTAGAAAGTAGAAAAGATTAAGGTGCAGGCGTAAATAGTAGCTTCGGCGTAGTAGTAACGAATGATAGCCACGTAGATTGAGAATAGATAGAGAAGATTACTTAGCGTGAGCAAAAGGACACACGTGGTTTTGTAGGCTAGGCTACCCACTCTTGTACTGTCAGAGCAGTCCCAACCTAAAAGAGTAGAAAATTATTAATAGGAGATGCTTGCTATCATACTACAATGCTGATTTTTAAAAAATGGGTCCAGGGACTGTATGGATTCCCTTTGTAAGATTGAGGAGACCTCATTCAAAGTAATGAAGCATCATAATAAAGTACCCTATCAGATTTAAAAAAAAAACTTATAGGACCTGACGTCTACGTAGATACTAAAGAAGCTAAGGTTTGATCTCGTTATGATACTATAACAAACTACAGGGGCAAAACTATGATAAATCATCACAATATATGACTAGATATAAAGAGAATATAATTTAGCTGTGAAGAAAATAAAATGGGTATAGTCTGTTTTTAACTGAGGTTTTTAATTTCAGATAGTAAAATGACATTACCTGTGTTGCCTGTATATTGCAATCAAAAAAATAGTCATGTACCACCAGTATCGAAAGTTGTCGATAAAATAAATCTAGTACAGATTTTTGTTAGTTATTTTATACAGACACCGGTAGAATTAGTGGAACACAAAAAAAAGAAGAGTATAAAATAGTTAGCTTCAGTTTTAAACAAATAATAATTAAACATGAAACAACAGTTAAATTAACATGTTTTGACATTAATTTAAGAGAAATGCATTTTGTTTAGTTAAGTTTTCTTTATTAAACTTTAAGTATGGTGTTGCAAATTAATGTGAAAACATATTAATTTAACTTTTGTTTCATGTTTAATTATTATTTGTTTAAAGATAAAGCTAACTATAAACTTTAAACTTAAACTTTAAAAAACTTACGAAAATAAAATAAAATAAAGCCAAGCCACTTGTATCTAGGCCACAAACATTGTCGATAGTTACGAGCACGTAACTAAGGATTAAAAGCTGGTATCATTATTTCACAATTTAACATTTGTAGTTGTCAATTTACTATCTGAATTAAAAAAAAAACGGACTATAGTGCAACTTACCTCCATAACCATCAGAACATACACAAAAAGATATCACCATCCCACCAACAGCTTTTAGCCGACATTTTCCATGATTACTGCATTTGCCGTTCACACAGGACGTCGACGATACCTTCAGCATTATAGTCGTATTGCACTCTAAAGTACCCACCCTTGTGACATTGCCCTCAGGGAAAATTTCATTTGAAACTCTTTCGTTATCCAAAGATGGAAAGCAGCAAGTACCTGTGGATTCGTTTGTCGTACAGTCAATACAGAATATCTTCAGTGTCAGATACCACATCCCACTGTCCGGATACGGAATGTACGTCTTCCCATATAGCGATTCCGAATTTTTGCTATTCAGAACAAGCAGCGCTGGATTCACTTTATCGTTATATTTGCAACGACCATTGTACAAAGGTATACTCGGATGACCTATATCCAAACACATGACGGCTCTGATGAACTCTTTTTGGTATTTCAAATTCGTTAATATACCTGCAGCAATTACAAGGCTGCCACCGATATCCAAAAACTGGTTCAGTTTGAATCTCAAAGTTTTTACTTCGAAAGAAGTTATGTTGATAAGACATGATTCAGTTTCCTTGACACATGACGGTAGAATGTAGTCAAATCCAAAAAATCGACCTTTGTCAGCCCTTACAAGCTCGCTTATTGTGATATTGTGAAGCTCGTCAAAATCTATCCTGGATGGTCGAAATTTAACTGATTCGCATTTTGCGACACTAGAAGCATTTCCCGCGGCTTTTCCTACTTGGATATAATGCCAGGTGGCTGGATGAGGAGCGAATGTGATGGCTGGCGCGTTGTTAACATTTGGATCAAAGACACAATAAATAATGTAACTGTCTTCTGTTGGTATCGTTGGAGCTCCAACTCGGAAATATAATTCTTGATCTGCTTTATCGGTAAATATTGCGATTTTAATATTGAAGCGCATTGCTTTTACAGAATCATGCGACATACACTTGAAGAGTACCGGTAACTGATCATAATCTATAGTTACACCTGTGTAACAATCTATTAGCTCTATGTTCTCTTCCCGTTTTACTTGTAAATCTGCGTAAAGTATCGTTTGGCATTCCGAAGGGGGGCCTGTGATTTTAAAATGATTAAGATTAGAACTTTTACATGCCTAAATATACCACCCAGGAATGCGCTGAGATAGCGAACACCTAACTAAGATGAAGAGATTTAACATATACAGTGAAAGCCAGGCGGCGCGAAAGGCCCTAAGCAAAGTAAAGACAACATCAGCAATCGTGAAGTAACGCAGAGTCACCAGAGAAACTGGGTGCCTGGATATGAGGGCAACATGATCAATGCGATAGACAATGAACTAGCCAGAGAAGGAGCAGAAGAAATCTTGGTGAGGTCGCGGTTGGAACTCTGACTTCCAATATCACACAAGATTGCCAAAGGAGCAGAAGAAATCTTGGTGAGGTCGCGGTTGGAACTCTGACTTCCAATATCACACAAGATTGCCAAAGGAGCAGAAGAAATCTTGGTGAGGTCGCGGTTGGAACTCTGACTTCCAATATCACACAAGATTGCCAAAAGAGCAGAAGAAATCTTGGTGAGGTCGCGGTTGGAACTCTGACTTCCAATATCACACAAGATTGCCAAAGGAGCAGAAGAAATCTTGGTGAGGTCGCGGTCGGAACTCTGACTTCCAATATCACACAAGATTGCCAAAGGAGTAATCAGCAATAGCAACAGCGGCTCAGCCGAATAAAGAGATCCTCGACTGGAATAAGGCAGTCAAAGATTAAAGGCATTGATAAGAAAAAAAAAAATATCATCGGATTTCAAAATTCTATCCATGTTTTCTGTATACAAGCTTTTGAAATCAGTACAAGCCTTGCATAAAATTATTATCTTTTCATTTAGTAGTAGTAGTTGTTGTTTTTTTAACTTAGTGAATAGGTGAAATGTGGTTGTTAGTTCACCTCTGCCTAGCCCTGATAAAGGCGTGATTATTTGTATGTACGTAATTTACGTATGTATGTACCAGTTTAATTTTTAATTAATAATTTTATTTCCCTTTTTTAGTTATAGTGATATCGTGTAGCACTATAGTCGTGTAGTCACAGGTTTTTGGTGCCATCTTGAAAGGGACTCATCGCGGTATCTTATTACATATTTTCCGTTGCTCTGAATTCGAGTTTTAATGTATAAAGATAGTGGATTTTTAGACATAACGTCTTGGACAACGCCGACACGTGTCAAACGAAACAAAACACGAACATTCTAGGAAAGGGACGTTTCGGGAAAGGGACATTCTGGGAAAGGGACGTTTCGGGCTAGGGACATTTTGGGAAAGGGACGTTTCGGGAAAGGGTCATTCTGGGAAAGGGACTATATGGAACCGAGGGACATTTTGGGGAAGGGACATTCTGAACCTGATCGATCATTAGGTTTTTTTACTAATTATTGATTTTTCCCACTTTTGGTATAAGTACTCCGCGATTGTAGATACGTTTTGGAAAACAGATTTTGGGCACAGTTTCGATAGCAAAAAAATCATCTGAAAGTATTAACTTGGCGATTTTTTTATTGATCTGTATGGGAATAATGTTCAGTTGAACATAATTATGTATGAGTTTGATAAATGTATAGTCCCTGTCACATATCGTGGACCTAAGTTACGAGAGAAAGGAGGCTCATATACACTATACTGAGAGATATATACTCATGCGATACGTACCTAAATAAAATACGATGTTTGTAGCATTGCGTTATGAATGAGCAAGATAGCACAACACGTCTTTAAGTATGAGTAAGTGAAACGGACCGTCCCGCGAATGTTGTATAGCGAGATTATACGTACGGAATACTGTGGTGTGTGTGTGCGTGCGTGCGTGCGTGAGTGCGTGCGTGCTTACGTGCGTGCGTGCGTGTGCGTGTGTGCGTGTGTGCGTGTGTGTGTGTGTGTGTGTGTGTGTGTGTGTGTGTGTGTGTGTGTGTGTGTGTGTGTGTGTGTGTGTGTGTGTGTTATATTCAAGAATATACAATACATTTAATGTGGCTCCTCGATTTATACACAAGAGCGTGCAATGCCATTAAAGTGCCGTCTCTGGGTCGTAGTGCTAGGCCGAAGGTGAGGTTGTCATGTGACATATCCCTTGCACCCCGGCTGACCCAGGGCCATCCCTCTCGGTCTGGCCCTCCTCGGGAGGTGGGGACCATGCGGTCCCCGACTCAACCCCGGTGTGGGGAGGCGCGCATCGTCCTACGATGCGCGCCGCCGCCGTGGCCTGCTTCTGCTAGGGTGACGGGCGGCTCCACCCGTCACCCTCAGGCCCGCGCTCATGGGGGGCGGAGGTCAGTTTGCGCCCTCCGACGCCCGAGCCGCCTTCGGGCGCGTGCAGCGATGTCAGCAAGCCGTTCTCGCTCATCGCGCCGCGCCCGCTCTGCTGCCTCCTTCGCGAGCATGACCTGCTCGCAGAAGGAGGCGCTGGCCGCCCACGCATCCGCGCAGCGGACCATTGCCGCGAGCAGGGTGGAGAGCGTGAGCACTCTCACCCCCAGGGCCGCCACAAGCTCCCGCCTCGGCGTCTCAAACGCCGGGCACTCAGTGAGCGTGTGCAGCCCCGAGTCCACGCTCGCGTCGCAGTGATGGCACTCGGGCGTTGGCTCTAAACCCATCAGATGCAGATACCGCCCGAAGCTACCGTGCCCGGTGATAATCTGCGTCTGACGGTACGAGAGGCTACCGTGTGGCCTCTCTAGCCACTCCCCATGATGGGCCTTACCGCCGCAATGACGGCGTGCCCTGCGCGTGGTTGCCCAAGTCGTCGCTCCCACTCGGCCACCATGACCTGATGGAGCCGGGATTTCTCGGCCCGAATATCCTCGGGCTTAGGATCGAATCCCCGCTCCCGCGCCTTCTTTCGGAACTGATATAGTGCCGAAAGGGCCCTCGCTTCCAGGATCCACGGTGGCGATCCGGCCAGGAGACTCGCCGCTTCGAAGGATATCGTGCGGTATCCCCTGATGGCCCTGGAGGCCATCGTGCTCTGCGCTGTACGGAGCAGAGGCAGGAATCTGGCCTCCAGGGTGTCCGCTCACACGGGGCACCCGTATAGGGCCATGGACCGCACGACTCCCGCGTAAAGTCTCCTGCAGGAGGCCTCTGGGCCCTTCAAGTTGGGCAACAGCCGGCCCAAGGCATTCGCCGTGAGCACCAACTTGGGGCGCAAACTTCGGAAATGCTGTCCGAAGTCCCATCGTCCGTCAAGCACGAGCCCCAGGTATTTCAACCGGGGCTTGACGTCGATGGGAGTGCCTCCCACTGTTAGGCTGGCTCCCGGGCCTGGCCTGCGCCGTGGGCCATGAAAGAACATGGCCTCGGACTTGTGCAGAGCCACCTCGAGACCCAGCCGCCGGATCCTGTCGACTTATATTCCACTCTAAAGACATTTAGTAGTAAGTGTGTTCAAATTTGTTGCATATGGACAAAGTAGTAGAACTGAGTGAATTTAATAAATAAACGCATAATTTCTTTTAGCTCCTCAATCATGACGTCTGCATAATAAATAATGGACTGTACCTACCTGAGATCCAAACGGAATAAAATACCAGAGACACTAACATTTAGTATAAATGTCTACTAAATACATATGTACAGATCAACATTGTATATGTTCGGTATCTGAAAAACAAATTACTTCTGAACATTCCTTACGAAATCGCTATTAAGGGTAACCATGTTATTTGAATTAAACTAGGAAAATTCATTTTAAAATTTAATTTATCGACAATATTCGGTACATGTTATATGAATTAAACTAGGATGATTCATTTTTGAAATTTAATTTTTCGACAATATTGGTACTACTTCTTCATAAGTGTCTACGCCGCTATCGGCTACAACATAGTTTGTAGATTCTTCTCCTTAAACATGCATAGATTCAAGTTACAGTTTCGTTAGCCGTTTAGATATATGAATGTATACTTCACATTTTGTATGATCGTTCGATGTGACGTCATAGTTAATTTGACCAACCAAAGGGCTTTAAGCTTTAACAGTTAAACGTAATTTTGAGTGGGGGTTTGCTTCTTACTGTACGTTTAATAATTATTATTGTAGTCTCTATTTTGTATTGTATACAGTTCTTTTTGGGTTTAATCAATGTTTTGACTTTGCCATGTCCTTTATTTTTTGAGTTCACCTACTTACTTGCCAACAATCGCTGTCGCCTATAGCACTTGTCCTAACTTCTGTAATCTTAACAAAATTCCAAATAATTATCGAGTTGAAGCTTATAAACTCTTTTATTTATACCCCTTTGTTCGCGTACCGAACAATAAGTTAATCCAATTTAATTTATTTTCATTTCATTTGAGGGTAATTGCAAATTATTGTCGTAAGTACCTACCCTCAATAATATTAATTTAGTAACCTGACATTCATTAACGACGAAGGTCACTTGTTTGCACACATATTTAAGCAAAAATAAATTTAACAGATATAATATATAGTTCTATACCTAAACTATATTAATATTAATCACGTCATAATTATTGACTTGTGAGGATACTTTTTGCTGCTGCAGTAGTGCATAATAAGTAACTGATAAGTAACTTCACTTTGATTTCCTGTTGGCAGTGTAAGTACCTATATTGTATCAATTAATAGTAGTTAACTTTATAAAGGATGGTATAAGTTATGTTCGGAATATTGTTGTTTCAGAACTATTATGCCGAAAGATCGTAAATCAAAGGTTGGTCTTGAAGATCAAAAACAAGGTTTTACTAAATATGCTGAGATACTTCAAAATTCCAACATTAAAAGTAGTGGCCGAATATTCTTAACCATCTCTAAAGAACTTAATTCTTAATACATAATTCTGTTCAACTGAACATTATTTTTGATGAAGATGTGGTATTTCATTGCCAAGTTCGATGAAGATGTGGTATTTCATTGCGAAGTTTCATTCATTGCAACTCAACTGGTAACTGGGAACCGAAAAAAATAATTTGCAAGATTTGATGACAAACATCAGTACAGGTAAAATTATATAAAAGCTTGTAAAAGAAAAACCAACTGATCAAACTTTCAAGAGGACACATGAGGCTCATCTTAGAGTTAATAACCGGACAGCTTTTCAATTTCGGTGGCCTTTTTTCACGATCGCATAGGCGTGCAGTGCTCGTAGAACTCACAGTGCCGTGGGAAACTAATATACCTAAAGACCACGCTATAAAGACAAACAAATACTTTGACTTGACTAACGAGTTAACCAAAAACGGCTACGTGGTATAACTCTACACCGTAGAAGTAGGAGCAAGGGGAATTCCAGCTAAATCCCTGTATAACTTACTTAAAGACCTCGGATGCCAAGAGCTTCAGTAAGCTCTTTACTAAATCGAATATCAAAAGCGGCATTGATAGGATCTTACCAAATTTGGATAGGTAGGGGGGAGAGGGGGGGGGGTACCCTACTGACAGTGGAGGTGAGCGCTGATGCATCACAAGGTGGCTACCCTAAACCTTCATCTGGGTCGTAAGTCCCAGTCGCCGTCACGGTGTTATTCTCTGTACCACGCTATGGACCCGGCGACCGCACGGTGAAACCATGAAGTGCTGAGTGCTCGTTTGTAAGAGACAAACCAACTGATCAAACTTTCAAGAGGAAACATGAGGCTCATTTTAGAGTTAATAACCGGACAGCTCACCAGCTCACTGAAATTGTGAGTAAGTAATAATATATGTGAATACCTAAATAGTAGAAGCTGGATTTAAATGCATCTGCTTTAATAGTACGTATCTTTGTATTCTTCCATTTTATATAAACCACAGCATACCAGTCTCCTGGTTTTGGATTCGCTATTGAATAAATAATTCTGCTGTTACTTGATAGAAGTTCCAAAGTGTGAATGTGTTCCCTCTTGGTGGATGAAATAAATTTCTTGGGGAAATCGTATCCATCAGGGTTGAGGGCTGGGTATGCACCATTTTTTAAGTTCACTACTATTGTTTTAGGAGTGCACTTGCCTGCAATTGAGGATAATTACTAGTCAAATACTTTTGTTTCAAGATGAATATGTGAAGACCTAAACAAGGTGGAGGCGGCTTTCAAAGTCGCCAAATTTTTACTCGACTCATTTAGTACTGATGGATAATGCCATTGAATCAAAGAAGAGGGTGATCAATCAATTAATCAATCAATTAGCCTATTGCAGACCACTGCTGGGCATAGGCCCCAAAAGGTTTCCGTCCCTCGCTGTAAAAGCGTCAGCGAATTTTCCAGTTGCCTTTTACAAGACCCTTCAGATGAGATGGAGTAGTGATCTTGCATTTTTTCGCCGTCACCACACGGATCCAGAGAAGTACCTACCTATGGTTTTTACATGTTTTAACTTTTGTTTGTATGTGTACTATGAGGAATAAAAAAAAAATATTTGTCCTAAAATTGTTGAAACGTAATGATTTTTTCATTTCAATATAATACACACACCGGCAGAATTAGAGGAACACAAAAAGAGAGAGTATAAAATAGTACGCTTTATTTTTAAAACAAATAATAATTAAACATGAAACAACAGTTGTGTTCCGCTAATTCTACCGATGTGTGTATGTGTAAGTATATAATAAAATAAAAAATCTTGATGCAATCCCTGTGGTGGGCCTTAGAATAAGAAGTCCAATAACACTAGTTCATGAAAACAAGTACGATAAAAGAAGTTATAGAATTGGCGGTGTGACAAACAGGAAAAAATCCTGATTGTCACATTGGTGTCACAACTTAATGTGACCACGAGGCCGGCACCCTAAGGGCATCGGGACCGATGGCTTAACATGCTCTACGAGGCACGGCCAAACTAATTCAAATACCCATATTCATATAAATATTTGCACTGAGCTGGGTTCAAACCCGCGCCTCCTGAGTAGTGGACGCGTTCTCTACCACACGCCATAGAGGCTGTAAGTAGTGATGAAAGAGACTCAGTCGTTTTAGTCTTGTAAGAAGCGACTAGACTACATTTTGACAGCTAAAGACTGACTTAGTCCTTTAAACCTTTAGTTTTTAGTCTTATAAGTCTTTTTAGTTCTCGACTAAGCCTTGCGTAGATTAAGCATAGTGACTAGTGCTTTGAGGCTTATAAGGCTTGTTAGTCTTATAAGGCTTGTAAGTCTTTTAAGGCTTTTAAGTTTGAGCTAAAAAGACTCGTCTACGGAGTCGTGTATAAGTGATAAGTTATTTAAAAGACTTAAAATTACTCCATCTTTTAAGAATTATCAAAAATACTAATCCCCATTGCAGTAACTACTAAACTGTGCACTAGCTTAACACTCTCAGCTTAAATCTTTTGTATTATTCTATCAATTTAGAAGTCTAATCATAAGTAAATAAATATAGCCATATTATAAGCTGTTAATAATCATTTTTGATTGAGGCATAAAATGTGCGTGTGTTTTTTTTTACGAAAACAGTTGACCTCTATACAGCACGGAGTCCATTTACTTACGTGCTTTTTTAACAGACTGCACCTAGTCTATATAATATATGGACATCGCCCAAAGTACTTGTATTTAAGTAAGTGAAATATATACCTTATTTCATTCTAACACACCGTGCATGTAATATAGGTACCATCTCTTTCATATTTAGTGCTGGATAATTATCATGGGGAAAGTGACTTAAAAGTCTAGCTGTATAAGATACTGTTAACCGACTAAGGTGTAAGCATTTTCTTAAAGGGCTGAGTCGTTTTAGTTGTATCAGTCTTTTACGCTTTTTAAGTCTTCAAGCTAGTCTTATTAGTCTAAAGATAGTCTTTTTAGTCTGAACAAGTTTTATAAGTCATATTTTAAAGGACTTAAACAACTTAGTTTCTTTCATCACTAGCTGTAAGAGGAGTCTCTCGACTGTGAACAGATTTGCTATAAATGCTTTACGCTAGTCTAATGGGCTAGACTGGACCTCATATACCTACTTTTGTGGTGGGAGCTGGCAACAAGTGTCACCATCCATCACATCTATAGGTCTTGTAAAATTGCAATTATTTTGTTGTTATGGCAGAGGACGTGATTTTCTTATTTACATTTTTATTTCTACAATTTGCTAAATGTAAATCATGTGTTAGCGTAACACATACCGAGATCCTTAGATTCAAATGTGAAACGAGCTTCCATGACATCCCTCATCATAGGATAAAACATAACTGCAACTGATCCATAACTGTCATAAACTTTTATATCTGTAACGATCTGTCTGGTAACCAACTGGTAATCATTTAGTAATGCTTTGTGAGTTCTTAGTGCTTTTTCTGGAACATTTTTAATATACTCCATCTCACCTGGTTTATCATACTCGCCGTTAATCGAACACGTTGAAACATACAATACAAACACAAACAAAATTGTCATCATGATGGTCTTGCGCCTACGTATTTACAACTCACGAGACTGCCGAAAACCATTGCAGCATTGTTAGTCACTTATAAAAAATACCAAATAAATTTCATAATGTTACACTCAGTTCTGTCATCATTGCAAACTTCAACTTCTTCTATACGGCCTGTGCAGCAAATCGGCCCAATTGTGCCAATGTCAAGTAAAATGTACCTATTATAAAATTATTACATAAAGGCAAAACGCCAATGTCAAGTGTACCAGAGCCACGTTTGCCACGCCAGTAAATTTTTTTCTGTGTGTCCGCCCCCCACGGGATTCAGATGGACGTCAGTCAGTGTTCACAACAATTCTAATCAAATGGCTGCAAACTGCAAAAACATACAAAATGTTAAATCTAATGTCATAGTCAAACCAAAGATAAAGAGGCAATTAGTTGAAATGAGGGTTTTCTTTGCTTTTTCCAGACAGTTATCGCGCGTTTATTATGAATCGATTTTTCTGATAAACTACAAGCACTAGCGAGCTGCGAGAAGTACCTATCGAAAGGTCTCGTCAGCAGCTACACGGTAGTGCAATCAGTTAGGTAGGATTCCCTGTAAAAGTTTGTTTACCGGAAACATTTTGGACTAAAAGTTGATTTTCTGACGATCTATAGGTACCACCCAAAGAATCGGGAACGATACCTACCGACAGAAGACGTTCTCGTGGACATGCTCCGAGCATGGCTAGTACCAAAATTTACAGGTTTCTATGAATAGAACACCAAAGATCTGGTAATGAATAGGTACTAAGTGGGTACGTCACTCCTTGGGAACTCCTTGGAGTACAGGTAGTTAGTGTGGCGGTGACGTTACCGCCTTTATAAAACCTCCCAAGGTGGTAGGAGCCCTTGCATCTGCGTAAATTTGGAAAAATTGAAGATTTTATGAAGGATAATAGCATGTACCTACTGATGATGAGCAAATGGTTAGTAAAAGAAACAATGCATGTGCCACAGTTGTCAGCAAATCTGCTATCAGTGAGTCAGATGGTGGAACGGGGAATGCCAGTGATTTTCGAGGGGGGATGACTGTTTTATCTATAACTAGCTGACCCGGCGAACTTCGTACCGCCAATAATTTTCCGCCCGCGTGACGTCAAATCCCGTTCCCGCTGCACCTTCTACTATATTAAACATGTATTATACATATAAACATTCCTCGTGAATGACTCTATCTATTAAAAAAAATCGCATCAAAATCGTAGCGTAGTTTTAAAGATACACATACAAAGGGACATAGGGACAGAGAAAGCGACTTTGTTTTATACTATGTATGTAGTGATAAATGTAAGATTGATGGTAACCCTGTTTTGACAGCAAAGTGTGTGAAGCGTATTTATAAATTATCAGGTGTATCAGCTCAGGAGTACTCTTCAGCACTCTACATCAAGTGCACGAGGCAGAGAGTGCAAGGACTGCTGCATGTGTGTCTGGAGAAGTATGGCAACGACGGATGGGGCATCTTAGCTCAAAAGGACTACAAACCTTATGTAAATATTCTAATCATGGTGTTATGTTTCAGAATAATAAACTAGATTCTCCATGTATAGCTTGCATTGAGGGGAAGCAGACAGCTAAGATGTATCCCAAGGGCGAGGCAAGAAGAGCTAGCCAATTCTATAAATTTGTGCATACTAGATGTTACGGTGGTCTATATAGTCTATGACACACAACTCAGTATTGTCATTGCTCTCTCTCTCGCTCTCTGCATGTCGATGTCGAACTATCGAATAAACAGTCTCAAGACCAAGTTTCTTGTTTTAATTGAATCCGTCTGCATCCGTCGAGTTACCAGCATCTATGAGCATAACATGGTGTCAGAAGTGTCCTACAGAGAAAACTACTAGAAGAGCAAGGTACGGATTGATGTATTTCACTCATTTAACTACAAGATCGAACAAACATGTCGGACTCAAAAGAAGTCGTCGTACCCGATACAAAGCGTGCACCGTCAGTATTACCGGGTAGCAATTTCACCCTCGACCTTCGCGCATCCAACACGTCGCTTGCTTGGCGAAATTACAAAACAAACCTTGAAATTTACATGATCGCCAACAATTTGGAACTGGAGACCGACCGCAGGAAGGTGGCAATCTTGCTACACACGATCGGTCCGGAAGCGCTACAAATATTTTACTCATTCAACATCGAGCTTGATGAAATCAAATTCAATGACCTACTGAAGAAATTCGAAAACTACTTTCAGCCGAGAGTGAATATTACTATAATACGGCAAACGCTCTTTAGTCGAAAACAAGGCCCCGACGAAGAGCTAGAAGCCTATGCGACAGACCTAAAAAATATAGGACTACAATGCAACTTCCAATCACTCACTGATGACCTGTTAAAAGATGTATTTTCGTGGAACCTCAATGCAGCGTCATCATACATAAGAGAGAGAATACTCTTCGAGAAGCCCAATACATTTGACGAAGCAGTCGCTCTCGCCAAAACACTGAGAAACACTAAGGCACAAGCCAAGTCACTAGAAGCACCACAGCCAGCAGAAGTAAATTTAGTCAAAAACACCCGTGATCCAAGTCGTCAGTTTAGTCAAAGCCGTCCCAATCAAGCAAGCCAAAACCATCAGCAGTCCAGTCAAGTAAATAAATCCATTCAAGACGAGTCTCGTCAGTCCAAATGCTCAAGATGTGGTCAAGCTCATAGAACAAGATGCCCAGCTTTAGGAGTCACCTGTAAGATTTGCCACAAGCTAAACCATTTTGCTAAATGTTGTCGCAGTAAACAAATTCACTTTGTCGAAGAGACTTCCGAAGGTATTGATATGACATCTGATTATTTTTTGAATAGCTTGTTCACTAATGAGATTACATCTTATTCTAACAACTCTTACCAAACCATATTTACCATACACAATCAAAACATTAATTTTTTACTCGATACTGGTGCAGACACTAATATTTTGTCGTTTTCCACTTATAATAAATTTAATTTATCATTTAGTAATATCAAGAAAAGCAGTCATAAGTTCTCAACTTTTAGTGGTGAAGTTTTACCCACTGTAGGTCAATGTATTTTACCTGTCACACACAATGGGAAAAAATATTATATTACCTTTCACATTGTAGATCTACCCTGCCGAAATATTCTAGGTCGTATTACATGCGAAGACTTAAAATTAATTATAAGAGTTCACAATATAGAATTACAACAGTCAGTCAAGTCATTACTATCAGATTACAAAGATCTTTTTCTTGGCATAGGTTGTTTAAAGAACTTTGAGTGTCATCTCGCAGTTAAACCGGACGCTCAACCTTCAGTTGATGCCTGCAGACGTATTCCTTTCAGTCTAACAGATGAGCTAAAAAAAGAACTGGAAATATTAGAAAAAGATCACATAATTGTCAAGGTAGATGAACCTACCGAATGGGTTAGCTCAATTGTCATTGCCACAAAGAAAAATGGATCTCTTAGACTCTGTATAGATCCTAGAAAACTAAATAAAGTTATAATGCGTCCTCATTACCAATTTCCTACTATTGATGAAATAAAGTCCAGTCTTTCAGGTTCTCAATATTTTACAACATTAGATGCAAACAAGGGCTTTTATATGCTCAAACTTGATGATGCTTCTTCAAAGCTTTGTACTTTTATTACCCCACAGGGCCGTTACCGTTATCTTAGACTTCCTTTCGGTATCAACGCTGCGCCAGAACTATTTCACTCAGAAATGACAAAGAGATTTAGTGATATCTCTGGTGTTAAAATAATGATGGACGACTTTCTGATCTACGGTCGTAGCAAAGAAGAACATGATTACAGGCTAAAACAAGTCTTAGATAGAGCTAGAGAAATAGGAATTAAATTTAACGAAGAAAAGTCAAATATTTGCCAAACTAGTGTCATTTGAGGTATTTACCTAGGACATATTTTTACAAAGGAGGGTGTTAAAGTCGATGAAAAAAAAATTGAAGCAATTTGCAATATGCCACCTCCTACTAATGTCACAGAGTTACAACGTTTTTTAGGCATGATTAATTACTTAGGCTCATATATGTGGTTGCGACGCCAACGCCCACCACGTGGTATGGGGCAGCACCAACTGCAATACAAAAGGTGAATTACTCCTAGATTTCTTTAGTTCAGCAGGTTTTGACGTATTGAACGAGGGTAACACTCCGACATTCGTTACGAAAAACCGGAAAGAGGTGCTGGATATCACGATCGCCACCGACTGGATCAGCCAACACATCTCAGAATGGAAAGTGGACGAAAGAGACTCGAAGTCGGATCACAGACGGATAATCTTCAGTGTGGGAACCGAAATCGAGAAAACCATGACAAGAAACGCGAGGAAAACTGACTGGACGACATTTGAACAGCATATGAAGAAGTGGAATCCAGCAGACCGCAACTCGATAAAAGATATCATAGATATAGAAAAAGAAGCCAGCCGACTGGATAATGCCCTCAGGGAGGCGTACCACAGGGCATGCCCACTCAGGGAGATAAAACCAGGAAAAGGCCAACCATGGTGGACAAGAGCACTAGAGAAGAAAAGGAAAAAGACCAGGCGAGCCCTCAGAACAGCACTTAGAAGGGGCGACGAGGAAAGCTGGCTGATATACAGGAGAGAAAGAAACCTTTTCAAAAAAGAATGCAGAAGGGAGAACAGAAATGGCTGGAAAGCGTTTTGCGAGGGTATCGAGAAATACCCTGACGCAGCGAGACTTGCCAAAATGTTCCCAAAAACCAGCAACTGCAAATTAGGTAGCATTAAGCAAGGGGACGAACTCATATCTGACCCAGAAAGAATACTGGAAATAATGTTGGAAACACATTTTCCAGAAAGTGAGGAGTACGTAGGCAACGAAACAAGTGCCTACACAGAGAACCCGGAGGAAACCGAGGTAAAGACAATAATCACGAAAGAGCATCTGCTATGGAGCATTCGATCGTTCCAGCCATACAAGGCAGCCGGGCCAGATGAAATCTTCCCGGGAATGCTCCAAAAAGCAATCAAGTACATAGAAGATGATCTTCTGGAGCTATACAACTGCAGCATCAGAATGAAACACATTCTTAGGAAATGGAGGGAAGTGCGGGCGGTATTCATACCAAAACCCGGTAAAGAGACGTATCAAGAGGCCAAAGCCTTTAGATGCATAAGCCTATCCTCATTTCTACTCAAAACCCTAGAGAAGATACTGGATAGACTAATAAGAGAACAAGTCGCCGCAAGCGGATCTCCGCTCCACCAGAACCAACATGCGTACATGGAAGGCAAGTCCACCGAGACCGCCCTGCATAACTTGGTCAACAGGATACAGAGATCTATAAGCAACACAGAATATGCACTAGGATGCTTCTTCGACGTAGAGGGAGCCTTTGACAAGGAGACCCCAGTCTCAATTGAGGAGACACTAAACCGCGAAGGCATATACAAAGATATATCAGGTTGGATAAGAAACATGCTGAACCAACGACTGATACAGGCTGAGTTAGCGGGAAAAACACGCATAGTGACAGCAAGGAGAGGCTTCCCCCAAGGAGGATGCCTATCACCCCTACTATGGTGCCTGCTAATAGACGAATTAGTAAACAAGATAAACAGAATGCATATATACACACAGGTATACTCTGATGATGGTGTGCTTCTGATAACAGGAAAGGTCCTCAGTGTCATATGTAATATCATGAACAGGGGGATCAACAAAGCACTAGAATGGTGCAGGAGTAAAGGCCTAGACCTAAACCCGGATAAAACCAAACTAGTACTCTTCACGAGGAAAAGAAAACAAGGACGAGCTGAACCAGTAAGACTTGACGGTCACGATCTCGAAAAGGTAAAAGAGGTCAAATACCTGGGTGTGACACTGGACAGCAAACTGACATTCCAGACTCACATAAGCAACGCATGCTCGAAGGCCAAAATGGCCATGCTGCAGTGCAAAAGAGCTGTAGGAAGAACCTGGGGTATAAAACCGGCCATAGTACTGTGGATCTATAAAGCCATAATTATGCCCAGAATCATGCATGGTGCCCTGGTATGGTGGCACAGAGCCAACATTGAGGGTAATGAAAAAGAATTAGACAAGACCCAAAGAATGGCAGCACTAATGACCACGGGTGCAATGAGAACAACACCCACTGCCGCGCTAGAGATAATACTAGGACTAAACCCACTAGACCTAGAGGCAAAAAAGAGAGCAGCTGAACAATGGTTCAAACTAAGAAGCATTGGCCTCTGGACAGCAAACTCATTCGACGAAGGCCATGCCAAGATTAGCCAGGGCTATGAAGACAAACTGTCAATGATTCTCTCAAACAATGACCTAATCAAGAAAGAGATAACCTTTGACAAGAAATACAGAGTACATATAGGACAGAGAGACGACTGGAAGATAGACACAGATGGCATTGTCTGTTACACAGACGGCTCCAGAAAGGCCACAACGAAGCTCTCTGGCTCCGGAGTGCACATTAAATGCGAGGACGGAACAGAGATAAACAGCTCAACAACATTGGGCAAGTATGCAAGTGTATTCCAAGCAGAAATCTTTGCCATCAAGGAGTGCGCGGAAATAACAAAAGACCTGAAAGCCGAAAAGGTCACACTTTACAGTGATAGCCAAGCGGCGCTGAAAGCCCTAGGCAAGATAGAGACCACCTCGGCAATAGTAAAGGAGTGCAAAAAGGCGCTGGAAAGTCTGGCTAGAGCAACCGACGTGACGATTGCCTGGGTACCCGGACACGAAGGCAATATGGGCAACGAGGTGGCCGATGAGTTGGCCAGGAAAGGAGCTGATAAAAACCAAGTGGGCCCTGAACCCAGGCTGCCAATAGCCCACAAAATCACCAAGGGAGTCATCAGCAGAAGCATAGTGGCAGAAACCAATAGAAGATGGAAAACATCGCCTGTCATGAGACAGTCGAAGGTGTTCATAAAAAGCTTAGACACAAAAAGAACAAGCCAATTGATGAAACTATCCAGGAAAAACATGAGGCTTGTCGTAGAAGTGATAACGGGTCACTGCCGACTGAACAGGCACCTGACACTAATAGGAGTGAAGACCGATCCCAAATGCCTGGAGTGCATGGATGCCGAGGAAACCAGCATCCACCTGCTGGCCGAATGTCCCATGTACGCGCTGAAAAGATGGGAAATCATGGGAACGGATGAACTAGATCTCGAAGACATTCCCAATCTGAGGGTGGAACAGATTGTAAGTTTTTGTAAGGAAACAGGTAGGTTTGACGAAACGCCGTGATTGCCGGGCACCCCTATCCGTTACAGGATAAATAGGGGAAATTGAATAAATAATAAATTTATAATTTTGATTTTCCAATTTAGCATCATCTGGCCCGGCTGCCTTGTATGGCTGGAACGATCGAATGCTCCATAGCAGATGCTCTTTCGTGATTATTGTCTTTACCTCGGTTTCCTCCGGGTTCTCTGTGTAGGCACTTGTTTCGTTGCCTACGTACTCCTCACTTTCTGGAAAATGTGTTTCCAACATTATTTCCAGTATTCCTTCTGGGTCTGATATGAGTTCGTCCCCTTGCTTAATGCTACCTAATTTGCAGTTGCTGGTTTTTGGGAACATTTTGGCAAGTCTCGCTGCGTCAGGGTATTTCTCGATACCCTCGCAAAACGCTTTCCAGCCATTTCTGTTCTCCCTTCTGCATTCTTTTTTGAAAAGGTTTCTTTCTCTCCTGTATATCAGCCAGCTTTCCTCGTCGCCCCTTCTAAGTGCTGTTCTGAGGGCTCGCCTGGTCTTTTTCCTTTTCTTCTCTAGTGCTCTTGTCCACCATGGTTGGCCTTTTCCTGGTTTTATCTCCCTGAGTGGGCATGCCCTGTGGTACGCCTCCCTGAGGGCATTATCCAGTCGGCTGGCTTCTTTTTCTATATCTATGATATCTTTTATCGAGTTGCGGTCTGCTGGATTCCACTTCTTCATATGCTGTTCAAATGTCGTCCAGTCAGTTTTCCTCGCGTTTCTTGTCATGGTTTTCTCGATTTCGGTTCCCACACTGAAGATTATCCGTCTGTGATCCGACTTCGAGTCTCTTTCGTCCACTTTCCATTCTGAGATGTGTTGGCTGATCCAGTCGGTGGCGATCGTGATATCCAGCACCTCTTTCCGGTTTTTCGTAACGAATGTCGGAGTGTTACCCTCGTTCAATACGTCAAAACCTGCTGAACTAAAGAAATCTAGGAGTAATTCACCTTTTGTATTGCAGTTGGTGCTGCCCCATACCACGTGGTGGGCGTTGGCGTCGCAACCACATATATGAGCCTAAGTAATTAATCATGCCTAAAAAACGTTGTAACTCTGTGACATTAGTAGGAGGTGGCATATTGCAAATTGCTTCAATTTTTTTTTCATCGACTTTAACACCCTCCTTTGTAAAAATATGTCCTAGGTAAATACCTCAAATGACACTAGTTTGGCAAATATTTGACTTTTCTTCGTTAAATTTAATTCCTATTTCTCTAGCTCTATCTAAGACTTGTTTTAGCCTGTAATCATGTTCTTCTTTGCTACGACCGTAGATCAGAAAGTCGTCCATCATTATTTTAACACCAGAGATATCACTAAATCTCTTTGTCATTTCTGAGTGAAATAGTTCTGGCGCAGCGTTGATACCGAAAGGAAGTCTAAGATAACGGTAACGGCCCTGTGGGGTAATAAAAGTACAAAGCTTTGAAGAAGCATCATCAAGTTTGAAAAACTAAACTAAAATGTATAATAATAAATTTACTCAAGTTTACACCGTTAGAATACAGAATTTGTTAAGAAATCATACACTTACGAGTGAAAGCTCAATCCAGGCAAACTATCACGACTATCACTCTTGTACAATAGAACACTGCACCGCATCGTTCGTAATAAGCAAAGGGAAGGCTTAGGAACCATAAAAATAAGTCACCGTCCAAGAAATAATTAAACAAATATTAAAAACGCAATAAAGTATTCTTCCTCTAAGAAAAAAACGTCAAAAGTTCATCGACTTCTTGAGCGAATTAGTTGCTCAGTCAGACTTGAGAAAACTGGCACGCTCTGAGGGATGGCAATAGTTTGAATTTGTCCTTTTCTATCATGAGCAATTCTTACATACTGCATCCTCCTTTTGTCGGGATGTGTGGGAATGAGATAGAGCTATCAAGCAGTCTATAGTTTTCTCCGTCTACGTTTCGTGGACTGTTTTTGTAAAGTCTAGCAGGTAAGTTGCAGTAGTCAGTTAGTCAGCCACGGCCTAGGGGTCGCAGTCTGTGCTTCAGAATTAAAATGCACTTTGACGACGAGCAAACGTTTTATTCCGGTTGATAATATGGAGAATACAGTGACAGTGTTACTAGTTAGGTAATTAACTTAATAATTACCCATAAAGTCAAATTATAGGGATACCATAACTAAAATATTATTTCTAACACTTTCCCTTATACCTATAATTATACAAAAGTAGCATGCTCTAAATATCATAATCTCTAGTGTTATGCTCATAGATGCTGGTAACTCGACGGATGCAGACGGATTCAATTAAAACAAGAAACTTGGTCTTGAGACTGTTTATTCGATAGTTCGACATCGACATGCAGAGAGCGAGAGAGAGAGCAATGAGTTGTGTGTCATAGACTATATAGACCACCGTAACATCTCCCTTTTTTTTTGTTTTGAAGAAATAAGTACAATCAATCAATTAAACAATACAAATGAATCAATTACAAAAATGTTACAGTTTTGGTGAAACGGAACGTAAGTATACAGTATTCAATTTCTATTTTATTTTCGATGACAATTGTTTGACACTGACATTGACATGACATATGAAATTTTATTTATCACAATATTAGGTTATGACTTATGAATAAACAATGTAAACATGAATTTGTACACAACAATATGAGTATTTAAATAGCAAAAATTGAGGTTTACCAGAATCTTCTGGGTTTAATTATAGCTCGACCGAATGAAGAATAAGTGTGGTTAGGTTGAGTATTATTCGAGATGAGTGTTTCTGTGTTTGTTTCGGTTTCAGGTTTTGCTGGTGAGACTGAACTTGCTGGTCTGGATGAAGGAGACTCTGTGTTACCCCTAAACGGCTGTGAAGAGACAGAAGGTGGTTGACTACTACAAAGAGATTGTGGAAGTTGTGGTATATTATGAGATGAATATTTAGGAGAGTGTTTGGGTATCAAAATGTGTTGACGATTACGGCGGAATATTCCTTCTGGAGAAGTGATAGTGTATGACCTAGGCTGTGGACCAATGTCTGAAATAGTACCAGGAGTCCAAGTACATTGTGGCTGTTTTTTAAAATAAACTTTATCGCCTGTGTGCAATGTTGGTAATGTTTTTGTATGTTGGTCATAATAAAACTGTGACTTAGTTTTTTGTGTTTCAGTTTTTTCTTTTAACAGTTTATAGTTAGGTATCTTAGGTTTCAAGTTGTGTTCTAAAATAGGAAGTTTGGATCTAAGTGACCGGGACATAAGTAATTGTGACGGGGAATAATTGTTGTCTTTTGGTGTGTTTCTGTACTGTAATAAAGCTAAATGGGGATCTGATTAATCTGCAAAACACTTTTTTAACATGTTTTTTATAGTACCTATGGTTCTTTCTACAAGACCATTAGATCGGCTGAGGTATGGACTAGAAGTAGCATGTTCAATTTGCCAATCTGACATAAAATAGCTAAATTCCTTTGAATTAAATGGCGGACCGCTAATCCTGATTTTAATAGGGGAAATGCTGAATGCTAAATACACAGCTTGACCAGTACATAACTTGCCATGACAATCAATTTGGTTTTAAACCAGGACTGTCTACTGAGTCAGCTATTTTATGTTTGAAGCAAACTGTCAAGTACTACGCCGATAGAAGTACATCTGTATATGCCTGTTTCCTCGACCTTTCGAAGGCGTTTGACGTGGTTAATTATGACATCCTGTGGCAAAAACTTGCTGATATTTCTATGCCTAGAGAACTAATACATATTGTAAGGTATTGGTATCTGAACCAGGTCAACGTCGTTAGATGGTCGAGCGCGTTGTCGGAGCCGTATAGGCTGGAGTGCGGGGTGAGGCAGGGAGGACTGACCTCGCCGAAACTCTTCAACCTTTACGTAAACGCGCTCATCGAGGAGCTCAGTAGCACTCGTGTCGGTTGCCATATTGATGGAGTTGCTATCAATAACATTAGTTATGCTGACGACATGGTCCTGCTGAGCGCCTCGGTGTGTGGCTTGTCTAGGCTATTGAGAGTCTGCGAACGTTATGCGCTGAGTCACGGTCTGGTGTATAATGGATCGAAAAGTGAGTGCATGGTCTTTCGGGCCATGGGTCGGAAATGTCCGAGTACGGTTCCACCAATTAGACTGAACGGTATCGAACTAAAAAAGGTTCAAAACTTCAAGTATCTCGGGCATATCGTGACCTCTGACCTGAGAGACGATGCAGATATCGATAGGGAGCGAAGGGCGTTGTCTGTGAGGGCTAATATGATCGCCCGCAGGTTTGCGCGTTGCTCGGGGAGTGCCAAGGTGACTCTTTTCAAAGCATTTTGTACGTCCCTGTACACGTCCGGCTTGTGGGTGTCGTATACGCAGAAGCAGTACAGCGCCCTTCGTGTACAATATAATAATGCGTTTCGGGTGCTCTTGGGGCTGCCACGGAACTGTAGCGCGTCGGGGATGTTCGCCGACGCTCGCATCGACTGTTTCTATACGACGATGCGAAAGCGGTGCACATCCCTGGGGCGCAGGATCCGGGGCAGCGGTAACACTATCCTGAATGTATTTGCAAGTAGGTTTGATTGTCGGTACATCAACCATGCGTGCATGGTTCATGTGCTGACAAACATACAAATGACTCAGAGGCAGAGCATGTTTTATTAAAATGTAAATTTAATTGTAATTTTGATATTTCATTCGGAATAAATTTAATTGAAATTGATTTTATTGTAATTTTCTTTGACATTTTAATCTGTAATTGAATTAATTAAATTGTAATTTTTCGTTGACATTTTATATTATATTGCAATTTTTATTTTGATTTTAATTGAATTAATTCCAGAATTTTTCTTAAATTATTATACATACTAACATAGATTTATATAAGTCATTTGTTACTAACACATTGAGTCTTGTTGCTCGAAATAAAGAAAATTTATTTTATTTATACAAAATTTATCAGAAAAAACATCTAATTTAAGAACCTTACTTGCCAAAGAAAATGAATGGTCCTGGCAAGATAAGCATAATTCAGAGTTCAACTTACTAAAAGAAAGCATAACTAAAGCCCCAGTCTTAACTTACTATGATCCTACTAAATCTATTACTTTGTCAGTAGATTCATCCCAAAATGCAATGGGTGCCGTTATATCACATGATAAACAGCCCATAGCATATGCATCAGCTTCATTAACAAGCTGTCAACAGTCATACTCACAAATAGAGAAAGAACTGCTAGCAATTTTATTCGGGTGCACAAAGTTCCATCAATATGTATATGGTAGACATACACTAGTAGAAACAGACCACAAGCCTATTGTGTCTCTAATGAATAAACCTATTTACAACATTCCACCCCGTTTACAAAGAATAATGCTTCGACTCCAACCTTATGATTTACATGTGGCATATAAGCCAGGCAAATATTTATATGTCGCTGATACTTTATCAAGAGCAGCCTTACCAGAGCAGTCTCTAGTCGATCTAGACTCAGATCTAGATTTGCATGTTAATCTGGTGATTAGATCCCTGTCCATTAGTCCTAATAGATTAAAAGCCATTCAAGAACAGACCTCTCAAGATCCAGACTTAATATTATTGATGAAATATTGCAATAATGGTTGGCCTGAACACAAAAGATCTCTTCCAGATAGTATAAAACCTTATTTTCAATTAAAAACTGATATTCATGTTATTAAAGGCATAATTTTCAAAAATAATAGTGTTGTAATCCCAAAAAACATGAGAAATGATATCTTAAAACAGATACACGAAGGCCACCAGGGAATACATAGTTGCCAAAAACTAGCAAGGACTTTAGTATATTGGCCTAACATGTATTCAGATATAGAGAAATATTATATATATTTGCCTTACTTACAGTCGTTCAAATTCAAAAGAGCCACTACTTTCACATGATATTAAACAAATCCCATGGTATAAAATAGGTGTAGATCTGTTTGAACTCAACAATGCTAAATACTTAATAGTTGTAGACTATTTCTCTAAATATGTTGAACTTATAAACCTATTGGGAAGTTCTACTAGTAATGTAATAATTAATCACCTGAAATCCATCTTTTCTAGACATGGTATCCCATATATATTAATGTCTGACAACGGTCCCCCATTTAATTCAAAGGAATTTAGCTATTTTATGTCAGATTGGCAAATTGAACATGCTACTTCTAGTCCATACCTCAGCCGATCTAATGGTCTTGTAGAAAGAACCATAGGTACTATAAAAAACATGTTAAAAAAGTGTTTTGCAGATTAATCAGATCCCCATTTAGCTTTATTACAGTACAGAAACACACCAAAAGACAACAATTATTCCCCGTCACAATTACTTATGTCCCGGTCACTTAGATCCAAACTTCCTATTTTAGAACACAACTTGAAACCTAAGATACCTAACTATAAACTGTTAAAAGAAAAAACTGAAACACAAAAAACTAAGTCACAGTTTTATTATGACCAACATACAAAAACATTACCAACATTGCACACAGGCGATAAAGTTTATTTTAAAAAACAGCCACAATGTACTTGGACTCCTGGTACTATTTCAGACATTGGTCCACAGCCTAGGTCATACACTATCACTTCTCCAGAAGGAATATTCCGCCGTAATCGTCAACACATTTTGATACCCAAACACTCTCCTAAATATTCATCTCATAATATACCACAACTTCCACAATCTCTTTGTAGTAGTCAACCACCTTCTGTCTCTTCACAGCCGTTTAGGGGTAACACAGAGTCTCCTTCATCCAGACCAGCAAGTTCAGTCTCACCAGCAAAACCTGAAACCGAAACAAACACAGAAACACTCATCTCGAATAATACTCAACCTAACCACACTTATTCTTCATTCGGTTGAGCTATAATTAAACCCAGAAGATTCTGGTAAACCTCAATTTTTGCTATTTAAATACTCATATTGTTGTGTACAAATTCATGTTTACATTGTTTATTCATAAGTCATAACCTAATATTGTGATAAATAAAATTTCATATGTCATGTCAATGTCAGTGTCAAACAATTGTCATCGAAAATAAAATAGAAATTGAATACTGTATACTTACGTTCCGTTTCACCAAAACTGTAACATTTTTGTAATTGATTCATTTGTATTGTTTAATTGATTGATTGTACTTATTTCTTCAAAACAAAAAAAAAGGGAGATGTTACGGTGGTCTATATAGTCTATGACACACAACTCATTGCTCTCTCTCTCGCTCTCTGCATGTCGATGTCGAACTATCGAATAAACAGTCTCAAGACCAAGTTTCTTGTTTTAATTGAATCCGTCTGCATCCGTCGAGTTACCAGCATCTATGAGCATAACACTAGAGATTATGATATTTAGAGCATGCTACTTTTGTATAATTATAGGTATAAGGGAAAGTGTTAGAAATAATATTTTAGTTATGGTATCCCTATAATTTGACTTTATGGGTAATTATTAAGTTAATTACCTAACTAGTAACACTGTCACTGTATTCTCCATATTATCAACCGGAATAAAACGTTTGCTCGTCGTCAAAGTGCATTTTAATTCTGAAGCACAGACTGCGACCCCTAGGCCGTGGCTGACTAGTGACTACTGCAACTTACCTGCTAGACTTTACAAAAACAGTCCACGAAACGTAGACGGAGAAAACTATAGACGGCTTGATAGCTCTATCTCATTCCCACACATCCCGACAAAAGGAGGATGCAGTATGTAAGAATTGCTCATGATAGAAAAGGACAAATTCAAACTATTGCCATCCCTCAGAGCGTGCCAGTTTTCTCAAGTCTGACTGAGCAACTAATTCGCTCAAGAAGTCGATGAACTTTTGACGTTTTTTTCTTAGAGGAAGAATACTTTATTGCGTTTTTAATATTTGTTTAATTATTTCTTGGACGGTGACTTATTTTTATGGTTCCTAAGCCTTCCCTTTGCTTATTACGAACGATGCGGTGCAGTGTTCTATTGTACAAGAGTGATAGTCGTGATAGTTTGCCTGGATTGAGCTTTCACTCGTAAGTGTATGATTTCTTAACAAATTCTGTATTCTAACGGTGTAAACTTGAGTAAATTTATTATTATACATTTTACCAATGAAGATTCCGTAAAGTGTCTCGGTAATAAGTGTAATTATCTCATTTTAATTGCTATATTTCAACATTAGTTAAAATATTCAGTGTTGCTAGACCTGGATAGTGATATTACCCGGGTCGGTTCAGTGTCGTAACGGTTCCCTACCCAAAGAGTATTACTTAGACTCATGAACTTTTTTTGCTAGGCATTTGAAATTTTCACAGATGATGTATTTCTATTGCTGCTATAACAACAAATACTGAACTGCATTGGCAAAGATGCATTGATTGCTTGGGTAATTTCTTCGATTATTACAAATAAAAAATACATGCAAAAATCGTTTTATTTTTTTTCATACTTAACGGCAATTTCATAGGTAAAGACCTAATATTAATAATTATAATTATTACGACATTTTTTTATTATTAACGTTATGTATGACACGTATGAGTTGAGTTTATGACATAAGGTTTTGGACTTTTAAAATTAGGACTTAAAAGTTGCACTAAATAAAATATGCTGTAAGAAGTACATATAATAAATGATTATACATGATTAAATACGTTTTTTATTTATTCCATGAATTTTCTTCCAGCCAAGTAAAGCGTCACACTTAGACGCGGTCTGCGGTGGCGGTCAATACAACTGACAGCTTTAAATTACGAAATTTGCATTGACACTTAAGACTAGACTCACTATATAACAATCACAATCTTGAGGACATGCCGTCTCGACTGTGATTGTTTAATCCTCAGTTCAATTTAGAAACAGAATTTGTAAGTATTAAAACCATCCCGAATCTTGGGGGAAAATCATATTTTATAGCAACACTGCTATCTTTGACTATTGACGTTAGGTAATAATCTTCTATCTCATTCGGCCACGCCGTCCATTACTCTATACCTACTATCTTACTCTAAACCCATGAAAGCATAAACAGAACTGTCATCTATCTGTCGCGCGTGACCATCGCGTGACACATCGGTGTCAATTTGTCAAAATTATTAATTTGTTTTTGTACACAGGCACAGGTAGCAAAAGTTTTGTTTGTATTCAGCCTAAAAAATATACCCAAATAAAAACGATGTTTTCTCAAAATTGCAGAAACTTTAAATTCCATTTTATATATTTTAATATTAGTCCTATGTACGACTATCCAAAAATATTTGATTGATTGCTGCTGGATTTTTTCATGAAAATAAATGTATTGGTAGAGTTGCATTATTGTTAAAATAAAATTAGATATAAAAAGATCGTGTTCAATAGAACGTGTTCATTTGAAAAACGACGTATGATACACGTGTGTTTTGTTGATAACCGTCTTCGGCTCTCTTTATACCCTCGCCTGGTGGCTTGGGTCTCAATATCGCCTTAGCAGTAATCACCAACTTTACACACTTGTATCAAAATCTACTATTGTTATTCCATTAATTTACACATTCTGAGAATCAATACTTCAAACTACAATAAATACTTCTATTTCACTGTCAAGAAAAATATTTCTAACTTCAAAAAGCCAACACTGTTATTTAATTTTTTAATCTGATAATAGTAAATGCTGTCAAAATTTACCTCCACCTCCGTCCGTCTGTACTCCGTATTCCTTGAATGACGGCTCTCGTGATACTTCGCCTCGAAACTTCCCAAAATTATGGGAAATTAAATATTATTTTTAATAATCTTATAAGTTATGGAAAAGATAGAGTCTGCCAAGCAAGTCTAGCCCACAACCATTTTGCTAATTTTTTATAATGGCAATACTGTTATCTGTTAAACAAATTTTCACAATTCTGTTGTTAACCTCGGAACATTCCGGTTTTTGTTGAATTTTTAATTTAATCATGTTTTATTAAGGAATGTTTTAATAGTGTCACAGCCAATGATTGGAAAAATGCACAGATCACACTATTAGTGTCGAAATAAGTACAAAGTAAAACACAGGATATCCCAAACAGAGTTGGAACCCTTCATAACTTCTGTAATACGTAATGATGATACTGACAGTGATTTCTCATAAATAAAGGTATTGAATTTCTTGATTCTGATTTTAGTTCAGATTGTGACTAAAATACCTATATTGAAATGCTTTATTTTTAATTTATCCCAAATAATTATTATTATCAAAATTTCAAGTACTTATAAGTTTTCAGCGTGCAAACGCGTGTGTGTCGCGAAAAAGAAAAGAGGGATTCTGAGGGGTTCAGTAGCTTGAATGCAAGGCATGTACATGATTGCTGATTACCAGTGATTCTGTCATCTCGCACCGTAGATCTCCTTCTGTAGACAATGAAAATATCTGTTACTCTCAAGAGTAAGCTGATAACATATGGCATCTAGGAAAGCACAAATGTGCAGAACTCTAAGTCCACCATTATGATGCAGTTAGACTACATCGAGTCTTCCGCAAGACAACGATGGTCCAAGGTTCGTATAATACCTCACCGCAGGTTGGATCCAAACCTTATGAATTGCAGGTGTTGGTCGTCAGGCGCTGCTTGGCGAACATGCATTCAACACCCATCCTGAGCCAGCATGAAGACAGCAGGTGATGACTGCTTGATAGTTCAAAAAATGCTGCGGAACAAAATTAATATACAAAAAGGGTACCAGCCTTATGAATCCTTCGTACAGACGCGCTATCGCCTTGTTAACCTGTAACGTCGCACCGGTTGCCTTCGATTTTCTCTTTGACATACGTATTTATACTTGACAGTAAAGAAAATAGAATTAAATAGATTGAGCTGCCAGTGAAACCAATCAAAGAGTCCGAATTCTAAAAAGTTTGCATTTCGTGAAGGAATTTCGTGACACTATATCAGTGTTGACACCTGAAAGATTTTGAATTTGCCGCCTTTTTATTGGGACTAGACTCGCTGGACAGACTCTAGAAGTATCATAAATCATTACCTTATTTCTGAATTATAGGCCGTTCAGCTAAATTCATAGTTCCTGTGTCTTTTTACTGCGACATAAATAAATGTTTTAACATTTAGTAAAATCGATATTCCTGTTTGAATCTTTGCTAGTGGGTTTACTTAACGAAAATATACAACAAAAATACTCACGCCTGTAAATGTCCGGAGGGGTAGGTGGAGGTGTAATAACACCCACGTTTCGGCAAGTCCCACGTTATAATGGCGAACCTATTGCCGTCTAACGGGCACTTTGTCTATCGAGCCCTCGATGAAGTATCTGGGACTCGTACTCGATGGCCGGTGGAACTTCGGACATCACTTCCGAAGTTTGGTCCCAAAACTGAGGGGAGCATCAGCCGCACTCGCGCGACTGATGCCCAACATCAAGGGACCCAACGCTCCCTACAGGAGACTGTACCTGGGGATCGTGCGAAGTATGGCCCTATACGGGGCCCCCGTATGAGCGGAAACACTGACGGCCACCAATCTGGCTAGATTGCTGAGCCCGCAGAGGGCGATGGCCGTCAGGGTGATAAAGGGATACCGCACGATCTCAGGTGAAGTGCACAGCGTGGGCGGAACAGCGCCAGGTCCTCGTGGTGGGTCTGGACGTGGACACTCTCTCGCTCGAGACCATGGTGTGAGCCATGGTCTCCAGCGGGGGTACGCGCCGCCGACGTGTCTTCGCTGAAGATCCGATGACCGGGGTCCTGAGGATGGTGAGTGGGCTGCTCACCGTCCTTACAGAAGCAGACTCATGACGGCAGCGTGACCTGAGAGATCACGCACGCCCCCCCCCCCCCAGAAGCGGGGTGACACCCGAACCCCCCCCCCCCCCCCCCATAGACGCGGGATAACACGCGAACCACCTAGGTGAGGCCGCAGCCGTAGGTCTGTTGGTAGTCCTGGGACATCCGTCCGAGGGCTTACCCGGGGCTACAAACCGCAGGCCATAAGGCGGTACGAGAGGGTTTTTTAGTCGGTAGGAGTCCGGCAGAGCATCCATAAAGGATAGGATTTTCCCTCACGGTAAAAAAAAACACGGGCACTTTGTCTTGGGCTGTATGTTTACTGTCGAATGATGAAATCATTTTATTAATCATGGTCACCATGATGCCAGAATGGGTAGTGAACTACTATATCCAGTCAGATCTGGTAGTTCAAGATTCGGTTATCATCACCCGAGGCTCGGCCACAGTGCGACCATTAGGTACTGGTATCGTCGAACCAATTGTGTGGTGGTCGGCGAAGCCCGTAATAAAATATGTACCAGATTATTCCAAACTTGGAAAAAGAGATATTTATGTCTTGTCCTCTTTTTAGTGCGAGATTTGCGCATCGTAGTGTTAATCAGGGCCGTCTTAAGGCTATATAGCGCCAGGGTGCGAAGCTCAGACTGCGCCCCCTCCCCCCGGTCAACAAAAAAAAAACGCAATACATTTTTGACGTTTCATTTATTTTTCTCTAATATCTGTAATCCATACTTTTAATATTATAAATGCGAAAGTAACTCTGTCTGTCTGTCTGTATGTTACGCTTTCACGCCTAAACCACTGAACCGATCTTGATGAAATTTGGTACAGAGGTGTATTAGAGCTCGAGAACGGACATAGGCTACCTTTTGTTGCGAGAAAGGGGTTTATGGGGGGGGATATAGGGGATGAAAGTTTGTCATTTTTGTAGATTTCCTAATGAAATTTGGTACAGAGGTGGATTAGAGCTTGGTAACGGACATAGGCTACCTTTCATAGCGAAAAGGGGGGTAGAAGAGGGGAGTAGGGCCATGAGATGAAAGTTAGTCATTTTTGAAGATATCCTGATGAAATTTATTACAGAGATAGATTAAAGCTTGGAAACGAACATAGGCTACCTTTAATCGCAAAAAGGGGGTTTAAGGGGAGAGGGGGGATAGGGGATGAAAGTTTGTCAGTTTTGAAGATATCCTGATGAAATTTGGTAAAAGGATGAATTGGAGTTTGAGAACGGACATATGCTACCGTTTATCGCGAAAATGGTCCCCCCTTTTTACGATAAAAGGGGAGAGTAGGGCCATGAATGTCTTCTATTGTGAAATTTGGTACAGAGATAATTTAAAGCTTGGGAACGAACATAGGCTACCTTTGATCACGAAAAAGGGGGTAGAGGGGGGGATAGAGCCAGGGGATGTTAGTTTGTCAATTTCGAAGATATCCTGATAAAATTGATATAATATAGAGCTCGGCCTGCGCTCCCTCGGGCTACGCGCCCTGGTGCGGCCGCACCCTTGAAACCCCGGTTAAGACGGCCCTAGTTTTAATCGATTGGAAATAGTAAATGTTTTAAAATCATCGTTCTGTTTTGAGATCAAATTGTTGCACTCAAAGCAGAACGTATTTCATTGATGAAATACAATAAACTGCTGTCGCGAAAATCCTTCACGAAATACAAACTTTTTAGGATTCGTACTCTTTGGTTGGTTTTACTGGCAGCTTAATCTATATAATTCTATTTTCTTTACTGTCAAGTATAAATACGTATGTCAAAGAGAAAATCGAAGGCAAACGGTGCGATTTTACGGGTCTAAGAAATAGCGCGTCTGTACGAAGGATTCGAAGGTTGGTAACCTTTTGTGTATTTTGTTTGCATTGTAGCAATTTTGTCCTGTACCAGATATGCGTTTCATTGCTCGTCTGCTGTCTCCATGCTGGCTCGGGATGGGCGATGAAAGCAGTTTCGCCCAGCAGTGCCTGAAGTTCAATACCCGCAATTCATAGAGTTGGGACCAACTTGCGGTGAGATTTGTACCAATCCGAGATCCATTGTTGTCCCACGGAGGGGACACAATGAAGGCGCCTCTCACCTTTAAAGTGTGAGGCGTGTTGTGTGTGGACTGTTAAGCACATGTGTGCTATAAGATACGCGAAGGGGTACCAACTTACTCTTTGAGAGTAACAGATATTTTCATTGTCTACAGGAGGAGATCTTCGGTGCGAGATGACAGAATCACTGGTAATCAGCAATCATGGACATGCCTTGCATTCAAGCTATTGAATCCTGAAAGAAACCCTTTATTTCGCGAAAGGGTAATTTTACGAAACCTTTTCTTTTCGCGACAACTGCCTAATTTATAAAAGTCTCATGCTGTATCCATCATGTTAAACATTTTTTATGGAAATGTTTAGATGTTTAAGAAAAGAAAGAGAACTATAACAACTACTACATCATCTTACCTACTTAAGCGTTGAATGTTAATGATTTTTGATAGCTTTAGGATTGATTGTTTGTTTCTTAAGTTAAAATAACCTCACACTTTTGAGTGCGGTGTACCCATCAAAAAAAATCTTAATCTATGGGTGTGTACTTAAGAGATACCTATCGTAAGAATGGTTTTGAGTTGAGTTTAGCGAAACGCTAAATATGATCATATTATTATATATCACCATAACAGTTTGTTGTTATGATTTATCACATTGCTTTCCATAACTTATGTAATTAAAACTCCAAGTTATGTTTTAAAAACTATTATACAGATGTATTTGCAAAAATTAAATTAAAATAATAAAGTTACTATACATACACAATACTGAATAAAATAAAATAAAAAAACTAAAACTAAAAATTAAAATGCGTCGTGGAATTCATCCGCATCGCATGCCTCTTAAAATATTTTTTGAGCTAATCTTAGGAATTTGCACCGTGGAGTATGGCATCCCAAAACCTTTTTGCAACAGCGAGCACGGCGCGCGCATGTCTCGCTCTGCCCTATAAAATACAGAAGTTTACAATAAATAATGGCTTCGACGACTAATTCGAAGCAAACCGCGGTGAACGGGGACGCATCTAGTCCGTGCACAAACTCTACAATGCAAAATAAAGTGTCGGTTGTTTTGGGTGGTCAATGGGGTGACGAGGGAAAAGGAAAAGTGGTGGATCTATTAGCCGTACATTGTGACATCGTATGCCGTTGTCAGGTTTGTATCATAATTATATTTTCTTCCTATTAGATAAGTTACATTTTTGATCATTAATGCATTGAACATCTTTAGTATTTGCATGCCATCTCAATGTTTACGGTTATAATTTGAGGTTAGCTTGCACGAGTATCGATGTTATTAAATTGATTTTCAAGTTTTTTCGTACATCTGATGTACGTTATCATGTTGCGGACAACGAAAACGTATATCAGCAACCTTTGGTGTTGGCAGCGCGCCAAAATTTGTTTGAAAACATGAATTAGGAATACAATGTTTTTACACGAAATTGCGAATACATACACACATATCGCATGCCAAGTGTTTTATATTGAAAACTGCTCTGCGTTCGTTAGTACAAAGCTGCGTAAATCTGTCAGTTCCGGTCGTGTCAATTATGTAACATTGAATATATAAATGATGTTCCTTGGTCGTCATGTGACTGATATATACTAGTATAAGTATATAATTATACATTTAGATAGACCTTGTGGGCTGTGCACACTAATTGTGGATTTTTGCCAAGGTCTGGGACATTTATTGTCATAGATATGCTATCAAGAGCTACATGTATTTCTAAATATTCTCGGTGTAAAATTTACATTACATCTAATTTAATGATCTCTCATTAAATTAGATAGAATTCTATTCTATTTTTTTAATATTTGTGTGAATTAAAATCTATTTAATAAGGTTTTTAAAGACATTTCCTTGTTGCATTTTATCTAGCCTTGCAGTCTGTCTTTGGATTATTAGCAGTTTCTTTCTTGAAAATTATTCCAAGAAAAAAAACATTCTAACTTAACAATAAACATATGTTTAAGACTAGGCCACTGGATTCAAATTGAAGAAGGTGTATCTCACACTGTAGAATGATTAAACTTATTGATGAGTCATACATTATAGAAATAAGTAAAGGAAATATGACATTCTTGTAGAGATACATAACAATTAATTATTCACTTTTATCAGTTTTATTCCTGTCTGAACTAGTACCAACTAACTCGTAGACCTAATCTTGTGTAGTCTAGTTACATGCAGTAATGAATAGAACCCAAGTCTACATTCTATGGACTTTGTGTTCATTATGTATGTAGTAATATTGTGTACTTATACTGTTTTATATTTGTGAATATAAAGATTGAGTACTGTTTGTTTTTATGGTACCACAAAAAGTAATCGTACATATTTTTTTATGCTAAATTACATTTTCACATAACATAAATACTTCGTTTCTTTGTATGATTTCTTTTACATTGTAAAATAACAGAAACATAAATAAATTATGAACAATATGGAATGTCAATAGTCATGAGAATTGTGCCCGCACTTCTCATTTTGCTCCTCCATTTTGCATGTTCTTGTGCATCCCTGTTGGTGAGACCATTAAGATGCATGTCACCTATCATTCTTCATGCTTCTAGCATGTCCTTTTGGTTCTATTATATCTTGGTGGCAATTCGTTGACTGGCGTATTGTATAACAGAATGACGTATGTATGGGATTGACGCGTATATTGACGTTTATGTCAGTCGTCAACGTGTGGGCAGGTCGGACACCATGGCCAGACATTATCCACATATCCTTATGTAATTGTCCCAAAACATGATCGCACCAACGAAAGAGGTCCACTCGATTTTCATGCGTGAGAAACAGCTCCTGCTTGCGTCGCTCTAGCAGCGACCATATTTCGCATACGTGTAAATGGACAGGACATGATGAAAATGTGTTTCTGATACTGTCTGGCAAAATGTCTAATACACAGTGAAGAGGAACTGACGAAAGCCGGACATATCTTTGGTGTACCCTGCCGGTGATGGGGAAGGTTTTCGTATTGCCAACAGCGTTTGAAACCACGGATTCGTGATACAAGTCTCGGATGACGCCAGTAAAATTTTGGAACCTTTTTGGACCGCATTTCATCTTTCGTCTCTGCATTACCTGTCTATTAGACGTATTTTTCGTCCTGTATTTCTCCGCGAAAATCCTTAAGGCAAACGCCGGATCCAAGGTCTCATAGCCGGGGTGAATGGACACTCGGGCCCGTATAGACACTCGTAGAACGAATGAAACAAACTCCTGTCGAATCAGGAAGTCGATAATCCTTCGTAGAGCTATACAGCAATATGTTAAAATTGATTACATGACTAAAAACGTCTAAAACCTATTTCAATGTTTTCAATTTCTATATATAATGTAATAACAGATAATAAGATGTAAAAAGTTACAAATGTACGGTTTTCGACCTTTGCCATGTACCTCAACCCATATGTCAAAAAGACCTATAGATCACGAATCAAAATATGCTGCCGAAACGGCTGTATTTTTCATTGCATTGATTTAGTCAAACCCTTTGCTTTGCATATGCATTTCAGAGAAAAAGGTCTTGACAGACAATCCACTTTAAATAAAGAAGTATAAATGCTTCAAACTCAAGTGAGACGATGAATCGAACTCAATCCCTTGAGAGCAGCAAATGATACACACTCGACTATTGACTTGATTGAAAGACTTTTGCGACTACAGAACGTAATTAAACAACAGATAAGATGAAGTATTAAAAAACAAGGAAATAGTATTTTGCTATCTGTGGCCTTTCATATCGAAGGCCGCAGAGATACTGATTTACGAGTAATACTTATATTGGCTAATAAGCACGGCCCACCTGACTAATTGGTTACTGTGGCTTATAAACTCTTTAGCGATTTTCCTGTTGCGTCCAAATTAAGGTTTTTTTTTATAAATAGGACACGTCAATTTGACTTTACCTCGCCTGATGGTAAGCTGAAGGTAAAGTCTCAAGAAAGAGGGCCACCATTATATACACGTGCCATGTTAACAATAGTGGCACTCAGCTTTACGTCCTCATCAGATGCTTTTTCACGCCCCGCTTAAAGGACCCGGGTCTCTAGGAAGAGGGAAACACGTGAGCTGGCAAGGAATTCCAGGTCTTAATGGTGCGACAAAGGAAAGAGTCACCGAACCGCTTGGTTCTTGAAGGAATGTTCTGCACCGTATAGGGGTGACATCTAAGTCCTGCACGTGTCGTCCTGTATAGGAAGGGAGAGGGTGGGACTAATTGGAATAGCTCTTCAGAACATTCACCATGGTAGAGACGGTAAAATACTGCCAAGGAAGCAACATCTCTACGCATCTGCAGAGACTCGAGGGTACTCGTGACCTCAGGATTTCCGATAATGCGGACCGCACGTCGCTGCAACCTGTCGAGAGCATCTAATAAGTACTTTGCGGATCCATCCCAGAGATGCGAGCAGTACTCCACGCAGGAACGAATTTGTGTCTTGTAAAGAAGACACCGTTGCTCCGGCGTGAAAAACCGTCTCACTCTGTTCAGGACTCCGAGTTTACGCGAGGCTGCTTTGATGATACTCTCGATGTAGTTTTTGTTGTTCAGTTTGCAGCGAACATCCATACCGAGGATATTGAACCCAGTCGCACAGTGTAGGAGGCAGACCAAAGGCTGGTAACTTGGAAAGAAGCGACTTGTGCCAAACTCTATCGAAAGCTTTGGCGATGTCAAGGCTAATTGCCAATGACTCGCCGTGCTTGTCCATAGCCTCACCCCAAATATGGTTAACATACGCCAGAAGATCACCCGCTGACCGTTTCGGCCTGAAGCCATATTGCCGGTCATTAATTAGGGAGTGATCTTCAAGGTGACGCATGAGCTGTTTGTTAATTGTGTGCTCGAACACCTCCTCCTGACAGCCCCTTATTATTTTTGATTACTACTTAGGTATGTCGGGTTTTCCCGGAGTGAACTCTGACCTGATCAGTTGTTACGGGTAGTTGGAGGCCTTAGAAATTCTGAATAGTCTAACTATACACGCCTTCGATGTCGCCAACTGGCTGTCGAGGTCAGATAGCAGTCGTTTCGTGATTAATCTCGAAGTTCAGCCGCATGACATTTAGACTGAAAAACCCCCATTCCTGAGTTGGTATAAGACTCAGAGAATGATGAATATCTAAGATAAGATGGTCCATAGTCCATACCATACCCAATTTTAGCGGAACCTGTTATGTGTGGTTTTCACGCGACGCAGATAAACAGACACATTTTTGGCATCATAGCGATGCCAAAAATGTGTCCGTTTATCTCCCTAACTCAGCAATAGCTTTCGAAAAAATATACAATGTGCATTGTAAAGTTTCTTCCTAATATTTCAAAACATTATTACTTAGGTACCTACTTAGAAAATACAATTACTTATGGTACAATTTAATACATTATCGGCATACAAAGCCTAATTTGTTTTCTGTTAAGCAATGTAACGAAATAGAACTTTCATTTATCTAGTTTGATTGTGAACATTTCTCGACAAAGCTAATTGTATTTATCTTGCAATGTCACCGCTGAGTAGGTAAACTGTTTGTTATAATATTTCGCAACGCAGACAGTTTGTTCAAGATACAATACTGTAACTGTGTCAAATCCAAGGCTTACGTTTCATTTTAAATAAATAAAGTTGTTTTGCAATTCGAATGAACCAACTGTGTTGTCAGTAAGTGCAGCAGTATATGTTAACTTCGTCCAGAAATTAACATAATAAATACACATACAATTGCAGCATGCAATGCCAACCTTACCTGGTAGCCGGAGCACCTCTTGATTAACCTGCTGGTTGACTTGACACTTGGAGTTGATGGTCAGACAACCGGCGCTCCATTAAAAGCAAAAATAAACAAATCCATGAGGAGAGGATATGTAGGAAAACGGATTCTGATCTCCGAGGGGCAGGTTTTGAATGCCACCGAAGTGGCTGCTCGAATGATGATGGAAATGAGTTTGTACGGGCAAACCCGAACATTTCGCTAGCGTAGCTTTTGTGCTGCGCTAGCACCGGCCGTGTCGCATCATATTCATTTTATTACATAATTATGTACTTTTAAGTCAGTGCCAATAAATGCGTCATTCTGAACACATGTGTTTCAGTTAAGGAAACCTCGGCGCGGTACTCACTAGTAGTCATCCCAGTAAAGATCTTATATCATTTAAAAGGTGTTAGGTCTCTGACCGTACAGAGTTTAATATACTAACCGTTTCTCGATGGAGTCTCTTCCCATGGATATCGTAGAAGCTAAAAGGATGGGGCTGATCGTCATTCAACTATAAACACACAGCCTATGCCTATGGCAAAGTGCCCATTTCATGGCAGCACTCTCGTCTTCTATTACGTGGGATCGAATATCAGAGTTGTCGAAATATGGGTTCCATGGTATGTAACATGGGAATGGGGTATTTGACAACATTAAAAAAATACTACAAATAATGGTCATCTATCAGATAATAGCGTAAAAAGACATTTAAAACTATAAATTAAACTAAAATAAGCATATTTTTTGAGAATTTCGCTTAAAAATATCTAATATTTTTCGAATTTTTATCTGTGACGAAAACGCTCTGTGATCGATCACAGCACTGCTGACGTCACTCGCAAGTAAACACGGCTTTGTGACAGAACAGAACAGAAGAGAAACAAACAGTTTTTGTAGATTATTTATAGACGTATTTGTACATTGTGCAACTACACAATATTTATACATCATTTTATTCACAAAGTTTGAAGAACAACTTTATTATTTAATTTGACTTCATTGCTTAAGGTCATACAAAATGTGTGACGTCACGTAATCGGCTCCATAAAAGGTGACAGCGTTATACGCGCGTTTTTGAAAATTTAAACTTTAACATCGATTTTTTGTTAAAATCCGTTGATATTTTTTTGAAATATCGATGTAGTGTGCATATTATAATATATTAAATTATTCCTTAGCATAATTTATGCTAAGGAATAATTTAAAATGGTTTTCCAAAATATGTCAAATACCCTTTTAACGCGATTAGAGTATAGATTACATAACATACCTTTGAATTGTCTGACATTTCGGTAAGTCACACTGAGCATGGTAAAGAGCTGATTCGGTGTCGGAGGGTGAAGTAGTAGACCTTGAGGTAGAAGGTCCTTTATTCACCCTTCTATCTCCGGGACTCGAACCATATTTTGATTTATCGGTGATTATTTCGATAAAGTCAAAAAATAATCATATAATTTGGAATTGTATGTTAATTTACTACTGACAGCCTCCGTGGCGTAGCGGTAGTGAACGCGGCCGCTACGCAGGCGGCGCGGGTTCGATCCCCGCTCAATCCAAATATTTGTATGCATGAATATGGGTATTTGCATTGGTCTGGTCGTGCCTCGGAGAGCACGTTAAGCCATCGGTCCCGGTTGCCATACAGACATCTATGGCAGTCGTTACGGGTAGTTGAAGCCCTCAAAAGTTCAACAACTGGTCTAATTGCATTGCTTCGATATCGCCTTTGGGTTGTGGAGTTCAGATGGCAGTCGCTTTACGAAAAATATCGAAGTTTAGCCTAATCCGCATTTGGACTGGTAAAAGCGGACCTCAGACTCCAAGCTGATAGCTTCGGATGCGACTGGGATTAACGCTAGGATGAAGGAAGAAGAAGGAAGAAATTCGATAACGTCGATAATCTAGATACAGCCCTATCGCCATATACCTATATAGTCTTCTCTGGATAACTATCGGAAAAATCGAATCCCAGTAATGCAACCCACATTTCTCTTCACGACAATGACCCATTTAGATCTGGACTATTGACAGAAAAAACTTACATAGTTTTTCCAATAATAGAATATTGTAAAATGAATGAGTAGGTTATTTACACATGAGTAATAATTATAGTATGAATGAACTGGGGGATAGAACAGTAAAAAACCGGTCAAGTGCGAATTTTACTCGTATACTGGGTTGTAGGACAAGCCTAACGTTACTAATTGGAACTGAATTTACCAATAAGTTGTTGGAGGAAGGACAGGACTATATTTCCGTCCAATTGAGCAGTCCAACTAGGGAAGTACTAGTCCGCCGTACAGAATACCGCGGCCATAATAATTAAGTAGGATAACCAGAGCTCACTGGACAGTTCTTGTGCTGTCAGTGGGAAGACCAAAGGCTTACCCTACTTTGTCTTCTACACTGACGGCACACAAACTTTGTGCTTACTGGGTCGGCGGCACGAGTGTGGCTCCACCATCAGGTGGGCCGTGTGCTTGCTACCTAAGTGGTATAAAAAAGATAACTCGTAAAATAATTAATAAGTAAACTGAAGTGACAGTGGATTGGCTACAATTGCCGAGGGACCGATGGCCGGAACACATGGTGAGTCCCTCCAGCCACGGCGGTAAGACCCATCGTGGGGGAGTGGCTAGAGAGGCCACACGGTGGCCTCTCGTACCGTCAGACGCAGGTCATTACCGGACACGGTAACTTCGGGCGGTACCTGCATCTGATGGGCATAGAGCCAACGCCCGAGTGCCATCACTGCGACGCGAGCGTGGACTGGCTGCACACGCTCACCGAGTGGCCGGCGTTTCAAACGCCGAGGCGGATAGATTGATTGTAGCCTGGATAGATTGAATGCGGAAGGCGGTGGAGTGCGTGCAGTATTTTATATTTAGCAGTAAATTAAAATCATTGCATTTTCATAGCAAATTTTTTTATTGCATAACCCCCAAGGTTCTTCAGACATTGAGTTTGTACTCATAATGTCTAAATAACCTTAGGGTTCAAATAATCAACTGATCATAATTAATGTTATCCGATCGAAACGGTCATAAATACTGTTGAAACCTACGATTAATAGGATACATTATTCGTAGGTTGAAACCCATGACGGTAGCACAGTATTACTACTACATACAGTAGCGCGACGAATGTACTTACACAGAGCAACGGAGGGGAACTTGCGTCACGAAAGTATCTTCCAGTACAACCTAATTATTCGTAGAGTACAACACATGTAAATGTATTTCAAATAAATGATGGCATAATAATTACATTTATTTCCTTTTTTTTCTGCCAACCCTTGCACATTTGCGACGAATAGCGTAGGTACTTACGCGAGTGGCGGCATCATCCGACATAAAAGGCGTTTGAATGAAATTTTGAACCATTTACTATGCTAACTTTTCAAATCGATTAAGATAGGAAAAAGTGGATGCCCAGGTGGGACTCGAACCCACAATCTTTCTCTTACATTACAGGGGGAATGCTCTGACCACTGAGCCACCGGGCCACACATGAAGCTATCCAAATTCTCCTATACTACCGTCTTAGGGCGTCGGTGGGAAGCATCTACCGACATTCATACGAAATATCGGAAACAATGAATGATGTTGCAATCATTTTTAAACATTGTTTTTTGATGACTCCGCCCAAATAATTGAATGAAATTTTGAAGCATTTACTATGCTAACTTTTCAAATCGATTAAGATAGTATTTTTCCTATCTCTATCGTGAATGCCCAGGTGGGACTCGAACCCACGATCCTTCCCTTACAGGGGGGGTGAGCCACCGGGCCAGACCTGAAGCCTAAACCTTAACTTAAGTAATTTACTAACCTTAACTTAACTGAAGCTTAAACCTATCTTAATCGATAAAAGGCGTTTCTCCACTGTATGTAGTATAAACACTGTGACGGTAGCATGTACTCTTGCAGCTTGGTTGTGATCAATACTTTTTACGACTATCCTATTAAAGTACCTATAGAATACCTAATATACAATTGATGCTATAATTATGTAAAACTAGCTGTTGCCCGCTGCTCCGCTCGCGTGGATGTCGGTTATCGCTTAGTGTTGAGTCAACGATATTGAGCATTAATTTTTTCTAAAATAAAATTAGCCTAAGTTACTCCTTATTACATCATCATCATCAGGCTATATTAGTCCACTGCTGGACATAGCCCTCCCCCAATGAGCGCCATAGCGCCCTGTCTTCAGCTTGCCGCATCCAGCATCTGCCTGCAGTCTTTCTTAGATCGTCATCCCACCTGGTCGGAGGGCGTCCTACACTACGCTTGCCGAGTCGCGGTCTCCACTCAAGAACACGTTTACCCCAACGGTTGTCGGTTCTTCGTGAGATATGGCCAGCCCACTGCCACTTCAGCTTGCTGATTCTTTGAGCTATGTCGATTACTTTGGTTCTCTGTCGGATGTATTCGTTGCGGATTCTATCCTTCAGAGAAACTCCGAGCATAGCTCTCTCCATAGCTCGCTGAGTGACTTTGAACTGGTGGAATAACCCTGCCGTGAGTGTCCATGTCTCGGCTCCGTAGGTCATGACGGGTAGGACGCACTGATTGAAAACTTTCGTTTTCAAGCATTGCGGTATGGATGACGAGAAGACTCGGCGTAGTTTCCCAAACGCTGCCCAGCCCAGCTGGATCCTCCTCTTGGCCTCCCTCTCGAAATTGTTTTTACCTAACTGCAGAACCTGCCCGAGGTAAGTGTACTCAGAAACGATTTCGAGAGGGTGACCATGTACGACGACCGGTATCGGATCAATGTGGCCATTGATCATGACTTTGGTTTTGTCCAAATTCATGCCAAGACCGATACGTCGCGAGGCTGAAGCTAGTCCGCCCAGCATCTGGTTCAGCTCCTCTAGCGACTCCGCCAGTAAGACTATGTCATCTGCGAATCGTAGGTGTGAGATGTAGTCGCCGTTTATGTTGATGCCCTTTCCTTTCCAGTCCAGCGTCTTAAACATATCCTCCAACGCGCTGGTGAACAGTTTCGGGGATATAGCATCCCCCTGTCTCACTCCTCTGCGCAATTGGATCGGTTTAGACTGCTGGTCCTGTACTTGGACACTCATGGTGGCGGCTTCGTACAGACATCTCAGCACCTCAATATAACGATAGTCTACTTGGCATCGCTGTAAGGATTCTAGAACAGCCCAGGTTTCGACAGAGTCAAAGGCCTTCTCATAGTCCACAAAGGCCAGACACAGGGGCTGATTATACTCTTCGGACTTCTGTATAATCTGCCTTACTGTGTGAATGTGGTCCATGGTGCCATATCCTCCGCGAAACCCGGCCTGTTCCGGCGGCTGGAACTCGTCGAGTCTCCTGGCGAGACGATTCGTGACCACTCGTGAAAACAGCTTATAGACATGGCTCAGGAGCGAGATGGGTCTGTAATTCTTAAGAAGGGTTTTATCACCCTTCTTGAAGAAGAGCACCACCAAACTCCCGCTCCACGCCTTTGGAGTTCTCCCACTGTGAAGGACGGCGTTGAAGAGGTTCTGTAGTTCCTGTATAACAGGGGCTCCTCCAGCTTTCAAAAGCTCTGATGTTATTCCGTCCTCACCGGGGGCTTTTCCATTTTTAAGCTGTCTCAGAGCTGACACGATCTCGTCTTGACTGATATCAGGCAGTTCGTCGGTGTAGTGGCGTGTCAGGGTGGCTCTGGAATCGTGGTCATCTCGTCGAGTATGAGAGGCATGTGTAGCGTATAATCGGCCGTAGAAATCTTCTATCTCGGCGAAGATCCCTGGCTTTGACAATACGGTCCTCCCGTCGTGCGTTTTTATCTTCGTCAGGTGGCTCCTGCCAAGCTGCTGAGTGAATACTTTGGACCCTCGGTTTCGCTCTATCGCCTCTTCAATAAGGCGTGTGTTGGAGCTCCGAAGGTCGCGCCGTACCATCTTCGCAATTTGCTTGTTCAGGTCTGACCTCTCCGACGAAGTCGCTTGGGTGGTTTCCCGTCTTTTTGTCATCAACCCGAGAGTCTCAGCCGAGAGTTTGGATATCCTGCCAGTCCGCTGCGTTCTACAGAACTTGATGCCCTCATCTCTCAGAGTTTCGACCAGATTGTGTAGGCTCTCGTCAACGTCATCGATGGGTTCCAAGGCAGCAAATCTATTCCCGAGAAGCTGCTGGAACTTCTCGGTGCCCGCCATGATATGGATTGGGTTAGGTCGGAGCGTGGACTTCATCAATCGGCTTCTTTCAAGCTTTAAGTTGATATTCAAAGAGCCTCGGAGAAGTCGGTGATCAGATCCGGTATTAAACCTGTTGATCACTGAGACATCTCTGAATATGTGCTTGCTATCCGTCATGATGAAGTCGATCTCATTTTTTGTCACAGTGTCGGGGCTTTTCCATGTCCACTTTCTTTGAGGTTGTTTCTTAAAGAAAGAGTTCATTAAGAACAGTCCCTCCTTCTCAAGGAAGTTGACAAGCATTTGCCCCCTGTGATTCCTAACTCCATAACCATGCGGGCCTATACGGGATTCGTTGCCAGTCTGTGTTCCCACCTTGCCGTTAAAATCCCCCATAACAACATTGAAGTGGGCCTTGGTGGTGTTGTGTAAGGCCTTGGATATGTCTTCATACATATCCTCCACTTCATCATCCGGGTGTGTCGAGGTCGGTGCGTAAACCTGAATGACCTTCATGTTGTAGCGCTTGGACAGCCGAAGGATCAGGTACGCTACCCTGGTCGACACACTGGAGATTTCTTCAACGTTGTTAGAGAGGGCCCTATTGACGAGGAAACCTACGCCACCCTGGGATTTCTTATCCCCCTCGCGAAAGTAGAGAAGATGGCCCGAGTCTAGGGTTACGGTGTCCTCCCCCTCTCTACGGATTTCACATAACCCTAGAACATGCCATTTAATCTTCTCTAACTCCACTTCCAACTGCGCTAGATGGTGGTCAAGCCTCAGAGTGCATCCGTTATACGTTGCCAGGGTCAGATCTTTGTGGCAGCCTACCGTAGCCCGGTGATTCTTTGCACCCCCTGCCCCGCCGTTACCATGGCCGCTGCCATGGCCAGGAATAGCGAGGCGGCCGGGAACTGAGGGCCATCTTTTTAGTTGTGCCATCTTAGAGGGGTAGTGCCCATAATCCCCACGCTGGGCATGCGGGTTGGGGATCGCAGTTTGGTTGTGGGTTTGCTCTGCAGGGGGCGCTGCTGCCCACCCCCCGGTTTTGTGTCCCTTAGTCGCCTTTTACGACACCCGCGGGCAGAGTTGGGTTGGTGCTATTCTTTTAGGCCGACACCACACAGCAAGCTTATTACATCCTACCTGCCAATAAAGTTCTGTCACAATCGGTGCTGCCATTTCAGAGATTAGCTGAAACAAACAGGCAGACAGACAGACGGACAAAAATTGTAAAAAATGTAATTTTGGTGTATGTACCGTATTATATTCATATGCATGTAGTCAAAAATGGTTATTTCAATATTACAAACAGACATAACAAATGTATAAATATATGTATGTATAGATTTAGAGCCAAGGCAGTAAATAATGACCAGATCGCGAAAGTGTCCTTAAATGTCACCAAGACCTCTACCAAATGTCATCGTAAACTGCTTTGCCAACGATTTTAAAATAATAATACATAAAAAATAATACATTACGTACAGTCGACAAAATCGATAGTATCCCACCTTTACATACAACTTTATATGTAAAGGTGGGATACTATCGATTTTGTTGACTGTACGTTGTACAGTCGCCGCCATCAGAAGTGGTTGAACACTGGCATTTATACACATTGAAAAAGAAAAACTAGAGTAATAAAAGATGTGTAAGTACCTAAGTTTTTTGTTAGAGGAAAGTAACCAAATATGGAATACCATTTTGTTTTTGTGTTATAAAAAAAAGATACTGTAAATCAAAAACTTTTATTCTTATTTATTATCAGTCATACAGTTGCGCTTAACTTATTGACAGTTTTGTTTTACATTATTAATTCAAAATATAAAATTTTCTCAAAAACTAAATCAAAATAAAGGCACCTAATTACGGAATAGGTACCCAAATATGGACTACTATAAGACTATGAATAATAAACCTTTACTTTTATGAGATATACATGAACTTTGGTCAATTTTAAAAGGAACTTAAGTTATTTGCAAAAATCACATATCCATGTATCGAACTCTGCACCTGCGCAATCACCATGTGCCCAGAGCCCACACATGAGGCATTTGATACATGTCTCTACTCGAGTGTCTTGAGAAAACAGGCTGTTATAGAACATACACTCTGCATCTTCTGAGTCAGGAGCTCCCAGTCCTATGACGGCATCAGGCTCACTGTCTGTGTCAGAACTTATTTCTTCTTCATCAGTCCATATTCGGAAATTTCAAACTAATCAATTACGTATATCAGATATTTTTACTGAACACAATAAGACAAGAAAAATCCTCGAAAACAATCAAATAAACATGTAATCGTTGCAGTCATAATATACAATATTATTTCCAATCATGTTTTGAGAGAAATACTTAATTTTACGTACCTTAAAAACTTTTCTCATAGCGCCAAAACATAACACTCTCACCGCGGCCACAACGTTCACCCGACTGTCAACAGCAACTAGGAGTATTCGTTTCCGAGAAATGGCCGTATTCCATTTTAGGGATACTATTCCATATTTGGTTACTTTCCTCTACCATCAGAGGACAAATTCAATACATTTCACGTTTCGCAGACAAAATTTATAACTTTTTAGATTCCCTATTAAAATTCAAATCAAGCTAAACCGATATAAATGCGATACTCTCTTGCACTCCATACATTTGCACTAGACGCCAGCACACCGTAACGTCACTGTGCTACGATTTTGTATGGTGCCTTTTCGGGCGACTCGAAAAATTGAAATTCAAAAATCAAATATTTTTAAAACTATTTTTCATGAGAATATCTGACTTTAACAGTATATTATACTATTGTGAAAGGTGCAGTTTACTATAGTAAACTGGCGTGGTTAACGTGGCTCTGGTACACTCGACATTGGCGTGTCGCCATTAATAATTTTATATTACATTTTACTTGACATTGGCGAGTTGTGGCGATTTGCTGCAGAGGCCATTTTGAAAAAGTTGAAGTTACTATAGTAAAAAAAATAGGACACAACCCTATAACACTGTACCTAAAAAAATCGAGAAATGTGTAGTGGGCATTTAGTTAGAGGACAAATAGATACATAATAATAACAACATGAACGTGTCCATATTATAAAGCGGACTTCTTCTTCTTCGAGTAACAATTCTTTGGATCGATTCTATATAAGGTTCTCGAAAATTATATCATAGCACAGAGTCCTACAGGGCTAACATGCGCGCGTCGTCAAATATCTCGAATCGAGATGAGATATCATCTCGAGTCTTCTCGAGCGAAGTAACGCCGACATATTTTGTCGCGTCAAACTTTTTCAATTGTTGTCTATGTCATACTCATTTTTTAAACATTTATCCGATAAAATCGGCCCGATACGGCCATTTGAAAGCATAGACTAGTTAGGGATGCTAGGTATGAAAAAAGAGAAAAAATAGTGCAAACAATTTTCGACCTTATTGACATGACATGCTATCGAATTTTTTTTCTTATATTCGTGATCAGCGTCATCAATTAATGCGAAAAGACACGTAACAAAGGAAATGTCTTTAAGGTCGAAAATTGCTTGCAGTCGCACAAAGGTACTAAATTTTGATCCAAAATGAACCGAGCACAAGAAAAGTTTACACGAGATAACTTCTCGTCGACCAAATGAAAGACGAGAGACAAAACATTTTAAATATCAAAATTCGAGTAAATAAGGGCACGTATGTTACAATTTGCAGACACTAAGTAGAGATGATTTCTCGAAGTCGAGTTATGGCGACATATGACAGATCGCCATGAAATTTGCCATGTTACCAACAGTCGATATCGACATAAAACGGCAAAATGCCTCGAGATAGCTATCACGTGGCGCGCATGTTAGCCCTGCTGGTTACATAAAAAACTTGTACTTTGGAGCCTGGGATCCTATCTTCTACTCCTTCTCTTTATTTTATTTTTGGATTTTGTAGGAGCACCTGTTGTCAGACGTGCCAACGGAAATTTTATTAGAAAAAAATTTGCAACTGAAATTATCGAACTAAGTTACTAAAATTCCCTCTAACACCTGCAATTAAGCTTAATTATGCTAGGAGTGGGTTCACGTCGGTAGTGTAATGTCCAGGATTCGAACCCGGGACCTTTTGATCGTAAGGCCGACTCCTTAACCACTAAGCTACCGATGCTTGAATTGACGGATGCTACCGATATTATCGTACAGATGTTGAGTATCTTTGGCGCGGTCGCCCTTAAAGATATAACATGTACCTAATAATGGTTTTATTTTCTCCTTTAAAACAATTTAAAACAAACAATACAAAGTCATACGTTGGTCATACTACAAGTAACATTTCTTTTTCCTGCAGGGTGGCAACAACGCAGGCCACACAGTCGTAGTTGGTGACAAAGAGTACGACTTCCATCTACTCCCCAGCGGGATCATCAATACATCATGTATATCCGTTATTGGTAAGTTTTAATTTAACAAAGAATAGCATAATATGCTACAAGTGTGTAAAGTTGGTGATTACCGCTGAAGCGTTATTGAGAAGTTGAAGGTCTTGAGAGAGCCGAGGACGGTAATTATCAATACACACGTGTTTTATTTTTTTTTACGTGTGAAAAATTCCCCTCTGCACGCCGTCTGTGGGTCGATGTACTAGGCCGAAGGTTAGGTTGTCTCGAGACATATCCCTCGCACCCCGGCTTAACCCAGGGCCATTTCTCTCGGTCTGGCCCTCTTTGGGGAATCAATACACACGTGTATCATACGATCATTTTCAAGATTCTTGTGAATGAAATAATATTAAAAAATAGATATTTACCCTAGCAGTTTTCAGGTAGTAAACTTGCCATAATGTTAAGGTTCACATCAATCACATCCTATATCGGATGTTATACACAACATAAATAATTTTCTTCATAACTAGTACTTAATAAACATTTTAATTGATAGTCGATAACGGTCCGAGTTCGATTCACACTATAAGAGTAAGATTGAAATGACAATACATTAAAGAAATGGTGGCAAGGTCCCAGATCAGATCTCATGTCTTACTCTCGCCATCAAATTACCAGATAGTTGCGGATCCGTTCATCCAACCGCTATGACTGGATTTAAGTTAGCTTGGACTTGTCTGAACTAGATTTAGAAACTACTTGATACAGGCCACCGGTTTCGTATGCGTCTTCTGTGCAGTCTACTCAGAATATCACTAATTTCGTTTAATATGCTTACCGAGTTCCACCCGGACTGACTTACCCACTTAGGCACCTTAGATACTTTGTCATTCGTTCAGTAGGTATTTATTGTTCTGCATAATTCCAATCAGCTAAAAGCAATTACTAATTGAATCTAGTTTGTACCATCGCCGACATTGCAAAGGCTGGTTTACGTCTCATGAATATCTGCCTCTAGGCACAAAATATTTTGTGCTTCATGCCAGAAATATCATTACTTAACCAAAGAATGACAATGAACAAGTATTTAAGGTTTCATTTCACGGCATCTTGCGTGTTTGTAGTTGAAGTCTAGTCAGTGTTATTCCTAGGTACGTCAATTAAACGTTTTCTAGGACGTTGCTAGTTATTTGATCCAAAGGATCAATAGAAGTATTCTTTGATAGAGGTCGGCCGCGGCCTAAAGGGCCTGGGTAGATCCCAAAATTTGTAATTCTTACCGTTCATAAAATAATTTACGAATTACTCGTCAACTAGACCGAGACCTAGACTACTCCTCCTTGGCTTCGTAGGAACATTTTGGGGAAATAATGATGATTATCAAAAAAAAAAAAATACTGTGAACAAGTCATCTTTTACACTTATTGCTACACAAAGATTAACGGTTGGTTCGGTCCGCTGTTGGCGACACGAAAACCTTCCCCATCACCGTCGGGGTACTCCGATCGGCTCAGTCCTTATTTGTTCAGCTTAGTGTTGAACGTTTTGTCAGACAGCATCAGAAACTCGCATGAGCATGCTCCATGATTGCTCATGTATGCTGATTACATTGCGCTGATGGACGCGGAAAGAAACAGATTGGTGCGACGCGTGAAAGTGTGGAAGGAGGCGCTTGAGAACGGCGGTCTGAAGCTAAATGTGGCAAAGACAGAATACTTGGCGTTAAACTCAACAGATCCCATACCCGTCCGCATAGGCGATGACTTGGTCGAGCGCACGGACCAGGTTAAGTACCTGGGATCTGTACTTCACGTGACTGGTGACATCGACTGCGACGTCAAGGCACGTATTGCTGCTGCGTGGGCTGAATGGCGGGATATGACTGGCGTCATATGCGATCCTAAAATGCCAGTCAGGTTGAAGGGACAGGTCTATAAGACGATCATTAGACCTGTCCTTTTACACGGTTGTGAGGCGTGGCCGCTGTTGGAGCCACACAAGCAGGAACTGCGTGTCACGGAGATGAAGATGCTGCGTTGGATGTGCGGAGTCATGCGTAAGGATCGCGTGAGGTACTCTCGCATCCGCGGCAGCCTTCATGTCCGTGACATCGTAGATAAAATGCAAGAGTGTCGCCTTCGCTGGTGTGGCGACGTCTTGCGGCAACAGCCAGGCTACGTGGATAGCAAATGCCTGGCAATGGCGCCCCCGCCGTGTCCAGGTAGAAGGGGTAGGCCCAAAAATTCCTGGCTTGACGTCGTGCAGGGTGACATGCGTGCAAATGGTCTCACTACTATGGACGCTCAAGATCGTGCAAAGTGGAAGAGGAAGAGTCGGAAGGCGGACCCCGAGCTCCGAGGGCATCTTGGCCTCCAATGCAATCGGGACAACGTCTAAATGTCGATGATCATGATGATGATAAAAGATTAACGTTATTCTTATCCTTTTGAATATAGCTTCTCAATTATAGCTATCACAATTAAATTAAGATAAAACAAATGCAAAATAAATCTGGTTTATATATTTCAGTGAACTAATACATCATTTAGTTTTTCACACATTACCTACATTTAAAAAAAAGTTGTAGTAATGTATAAGCCTGTCTATGAGTCGATAACTTTGTGATTACAGCCTTGAACAGGTGCCAAATGCTTGCATCAGCATTCCATAGTCTTACTAACCGCACGAACGATTCTTTGGGGTGATGAAAAAAGAACTGAAAGTACGTAACTAAATTTAAATATCTTGCCACCTCATCTCAGTAATCTATTAGTCCTCAGTATTCCAACGAGTCAATTCAGTCCAACATTGGACTACACCAAGTGGAATTAGAAACTATCATATTATAATTGAACATGTGCGCTAAAAACCTGTGAAGATTAAAACAAGATTTTGAAATAAATCTCTCAAACAAAAAGATTATAAAGTCTCTGACTCTGACTGGCATTTTAAACACTTACACTACAGATATTACATCATTCAAGGCTGTCCATTAATCACATGATGTTTTTTTAAGCAATTTTATGTGGTAAGGTTTTGAATTACCCCTTCCCCGTTACCCAAAATCACGTGTATTTTTTTAGTACATGTAGCCTATTCACTTTTTTGTGCGTTATAAGAAAAAAATAATACACGTGATATCTTACTATACCCCTACCTCCCCTTGGTGATATTTCGTGATTGTTGCCGACCTCCTCAATGTTGAGCGTCATATGATTAATGGGCAGCCCCTACGCCTAACGGTTTCACTCGCCGTACTTGATTGTATTCCACCGCGTTGTATCTAATTCTCATGTCTCTTCTTCTTGTCTTCATGTCTCTCGTCTTATTGTCCGACTCCTAGCATCCGGAACCGGGTCATAGCGTGATATTTTCGTTCCATACCAGCTTCCCTATAAATTGCGCTATTTAATGCAAAAACAATTTATAAAATCGCGCATGTACCTATACCTCATTCGGTTAGGTACTTTTTTTTACGTGCGGAGAATCCCCACGGATACCCACCTCTCCGGAGCCGGAGGGGGAGGTTATGTCGGACTCGAACCGACTAAACCGCACGCCGTCTCTGGGTCGTAGTGCTAGGCCGAAGGTGAGGTTGTCATGCGACATATCCCTCGCACCCCGGCTGACCCAGGGCCATCTCTCTCGGTCTGGCCCTCCTCGGGAGGGAGGACCACTCCAATATAGCTGAAAAATCCAAGCCACATACATATTTAAGCGGACCTAGGTGAACGCCTCGAATGAGCTCGGTACCTCTAGCAAGGAAACTTTTATAATCGTCCAACTCAACACCGGTGTGGGGGGGCGCACATCGTCCTACGATGCACGCCGCTGCCGTGGCCTGCTTCTGCTAGGGGGTTAGGTACTTAACTAAACGTAATTAATCTTGAAGTCTCTTTCTTATATGTTTTAACTTAAAAACTCAGTTTATTAATCATTTTTTATTTAAAAACTCATTTTAAAATGTAAAAACAAAAATTAAACTACTATTTAGTCAGTCAGTTAGCCTAGTTTATTTGTTTAATATGTTTTTATAAAAAGTCGCTACAAGATTGTTTACCATTGGTAAAGTACCTAACCGCATTTTTTTCGAGTACCTATTTGTTTTTTTTTTGTACGCAGTATCAATCTCTTAGGCGTAAGGCTGCCTTTCCACCAAAGATATACTATACAGCTATGTTACGAGGACGTAAAAGCTAAGATGAAATTATGGGATCGTTCCGACTATGCTATGCTGTGTAGCGTAGTTTGATAGATTATGTCAAGAAGCTTAAGCTGCGTAGATGTAGAGCATCAAAGCTGCATTTGCCGTGTATGCAGTAAATGCTGCTTTGGTGCGTGACCCGCCTAACAAGTGAGGTGCTCAGCTGGTCAAAACTTCTACAAAACCCCTCAATGACCGTGAAAGTATTGAGGGCCTTGGGTCAGCAAGGTTAATCTCTCGTTATCTTCTTATCATAACCTTAACATAGATTATACTTAGATTATGATATGTTGGCAAAACATTATAAAATTGACTATTTGGATTATTAGCTCATTTTTTATCAACATAATTGAATGATACGATACAATTACGATGTTATATTCTTTGCTTGATCCAGATTTCGATATTAGATTGATTTTGTTAGATTAGATACTTGGGAGCTTAGGAAAACAACATGAAAGTTTATACAATCGATTTAAAAATTTGGAAAATTTCAGTTATTCAGAGCATTGCCCTGTGTCATGAGTTCAATTCCTGGAAATTCACTTTTTCCAATCTAAATCAATATGAATAGTTAGCACATATAAATTGCTTCAAAATCTCATTAAAACAAGTAAATAAGTTCATTATCATCATCATCCTAGCGTTTATTTGCGTGGCCGGCATTACTGCCGATACCCATAGCACCCATATGGTCAGCTTTTCTGCTTATTTTCCAGTTCCAGGATTTCGTTCACTGTAAGGAACAACGGAATTTCATTGGCTTTGCTGGGCCCCAAATATCTTGGTAAATACAATACACGCATTTGTACTGAGTGTGACCCAAAGCAGTAGTTCTTTGGAGTTCGAATAGAACGTTCTGCTTCCATGCCAACCAGGATGTCATACAAGACTACAATAATTTTCAGAACTAAATGTCTTTAAGATGTCAATACCTAATAACGAGAAATATAAATTGAGCTCTATTCGAAATCTAAGTAGGTACATGCGTATGAGCAATTTCGTCGTGCAATAATGTACTGATTGCCAACAACGGTCACACTAATTAACAGCCATTGTTGTTTAGATTAGGTATGTTTATAATTATGTTCTTATCATAGATATTTAGTTAATGTTAGAATGCTTCATGCATATAGCGTTTTGATTCTAAGAACAGTTTTGGACCTATTCTGTGTAAATGAATATAGTATCCGATTGTTGCGGGCGTGCTGGTAAAGTAGATTGTGGGTTAACTCCCGGCAATAGAAGGTTTTTTTTTTATACATTAGGCCATGTCAACATGATTTCACAGCGCTAGATTGTAAGAAACTATAAGTAAACTCCATAAAATGCCTTCATTATATATGACCGCAGTGGGCAACACTAAAATGATGGGTCCAGTTTGAAATTTTTCGCTGAAAAATAGATTTTAATCCCTCGATAAGGTTTCTTGAGTATCTGATTGATTTGATTTATGCAGAAAGTTTCATAAGGACATTACGAATCGTCAGTGGCGCAGAGATAATATTGACCTCTCCTTTCACGATTATTTTAGATCAATACATATTCGAGCTGTTGTTTTAAATATGTATTGTGTCGCGGTATTCGTTCTTAAAGTATAAGGTCACGTATGAATAATGTAGAAGTGATTGCGTAATAACATACATACATATAATCACGCCTTTATCCTCGGAGAGTTAGGCAGAGGTGAATTAACACCCACATTTCACCAATCTGTATTCGGTCCCACGTAATAGGGGGTGAGCCTATTGCCGTATTCCGGGCACTATTGTTGAATCGAGCTATGCATCTCAGGCTGAGCCTGGGCTGTAAATATCTGTCTGATGTTAAAGTTAATCAGCCCTATCCCTTAGTCGTCTTGTACGACACCACATGGGAAGAGAAGGTGTGGCCCAAATTCTACTCTACCGGGAACCATGCAGTTAACTAAGCTACTATATCATAAATATTATGATTAAATTTTGTATAATTATGATGTAAGTATTGTAGAGTTGGGGGTTTGATCTCCACAGCTTTACTATCTCACTTCAAGAGAAACAACTTTTTGCTGTAATATTGATATTTATTGGGGAAAAAACATATCATTCCTATACGAGCTTTTTAAAAGGGGATTTTACGCGAGGTTTTTTTTTAATTTTAGGTAGGTATACAATACTCGTTTCAGAGGACTGCGGAAGCTAGAACACTTCTCATCAAATCTTGAGCTTCCGGTGCCTCGCTGGCTTCTTCAGAAACCTTCCCGTCAACTGACAGGAACTGTCCCGCTCGTTCAGTTTTTTCCCTATCTTCTAAATTCAATATTATTTTTTTATTCGTATGATTTATTTTTAAATCGTTGACACATGATATCCAGGCAACTTCTAGTAGTATCTGCTACGGAGAGCGGATATCACAGTGTCAATACCAATGTTTTTTGCGACATTCTCCACAGCTCATTTTCATCCCAGCGTCAGTCTCAGTCGCATCCAAACTTTCACCTCGAAGTCTGAGGTCCGTTTTTTTAGTCTAACTGCATGCCGGTTAGGCTGATCTAAGATCGAGATCGCGATCAGAGAATTGGTTAAGGCGATGGTCTGGTAGCTTAATGGTCAAAGCATTGCCCCTGTAAGGCAAAGATCACGGGTTCGATTCTCGCCTAGACAAATTCAACTTTTTCAAATTTAAATCGATCTAATCTTCGATATTTTCCGTGAAGCGACTGCAGCCATCTGAGACTGGCCCCAAAGAACTTAATGGGGGCCATCACCAAAATACCAATATCTAAAATTACATTTTAGGGCTTTTATTTTCAACATCGTAAATTACCCATTTTGCGTTCAACACAAACTGCTTAACATAGCCATACTATTTTATTAATCTATACATCTATCCTTTAGGCATTCATAGGTCTTTCTAACTTAGGCTACCTTTATTTTTAAGTTTTTTAAATTATATAACACTAAGCGATAACCGAAATCCACGCGAGTGGAGCCGCGGGCAACAGCTAGCACTACATACTACATAATAAATGTCTGTTTGTAATATTGAAATAACCGTTTTTAACTAAATGCATATGAATATAATACGGTACATACCTACACCAAAATAACATTTAGTACAATTTTTGTCTGTCAGTCTGTTTGTTTGTTCCGGCTAATCTCTGAAATGGCTGAACCGATTTTGACAGGACTTTTATTGGCAGGTCGCTAATGTAATAAAGAGTAACTTAGGCTACTTTTATTTTAGAAAAATAGCGTTGACTCATGTCTCATCACTAAGCCATAACCAACATCCACGCGGGCGGAGCCGCGGGCAACAGCTAGTATCTAAATAATACTAACGAAACTCGTTATAAGTAAACGCGATTTTGCATGTCAAATGATTTACAAATTGAATAACTTGTTACAAACAAAACAAATGCAAATTACACACAAAAAATTGAGATTCGTGCTGGCTATAATGTCAATGGCTGATAGTCGGTCTGTACCGAGGATTACCCGGTACCGGCACTGTATTAATAGGGTTTACATAATCAGTCATTTATTGCCAAGGTTAAGCAACGTGCACGAAGATTATTTTATTTTACTGGCATACCTAACTTGTTTCAGGGTTTTTGTAGCCACATCAAACTTATTATCAAAATAAAAATTTCGTTCAGGTTCTATTAAAAGAATACTGTTAAATTATAAAGGAGTAAAGCACGTGTAAAAGAAAATAATGGGTCTACCACGAAATGTGGCTCCGAAACTTGCCCTCACATCGAACAAGAACGAATGACGTAGCATTTACTTGCTAGGGCGTTCTTTCGTACCTATTACTTTCGTAACATTATTCAGTTCACTCAGATTTTTCCACATACAATGTATGATATATTTATTTTGTGTGAGCATAAAACTGAAATGAATCAAAAGTTTGGACTATGGGGAGGGTTTTACGCCGTGGCTTCACATGCAATCTTCGGGTCCTATTTCTACATAAGTACAGGTCGTTATATAAAAATATTAAAATTAAAAACATAATCAAATAATCTAGCCAGGAAGTACTCTTGATATTTCCGGTACTGAGGAGGAATAAAGATTTCCCGGTACCAGACCAAGCAGGTTCTGGGAAGTCCCAGGAAATTCGGTACCGAATACAAATAAATTAAGTGGGCTTGCTGGGGTAGAAAGGAAACGCTTTAAGTACTCGGTCACCTTATAACTCGGCATTCGAGACGCGAGATAGCGTGCGGTTTTAGTCGGTGCGAGTGCGACATTACCGAATAACCGTCTCACCGGCCAATTTTGCCTGCCTCGTGGATATCCGTATGAAATAAAAAAAAGGTATTGCCTTAAATGAGAGTGATCAGCTATTTGTACTAGTTTTAAAATAGCGATGTTAACAAACTACATATTTATGTATATTCTAAGATAAAACGAAAGAGAATTAGTCCCGCCTGCTTTCAGACTTGTTACGGTCTTTTTAGGTCATTTTGATAGCCTGCTGTTTAAGTTTGAGCTATTATCTATTCTGTGGTTTGAGTATATTTTCTTGCTATGTACACTGTTGAGTGACGGTACTTGGTGGAATTTGTTGTTTCACATATTGAGAACACTTGTACTTTTTTCACAGTATTTATTATTGAACCTGACCGGTTTCGACTTACGGCATTTTAAAAGTTTACATTGATGTTGTAAACCTGCAAACATCAATGTAAACCTTTGAAAATGCTGTAAGGCGAAACTAACAAATGTTCTCAATATGTGTTTTTTTTATTGCACTTTAAATTTTAGCGCGCCGAAATCCACCGTATAGATTTAAAGCTGGCTTTGACTTTCTGTACTAATCTATTTTGTGCTAGTGGTAAAAGTTGTGGATGCGTGGGCGGCCAGCGCCTCCTTCTGCGAGCAGGTCATGCTCGCGAAGGAGACAGCAGAGCGGGCGCGGCGCGATGAGCGAGAAAGGCTCGCTGACATCGCTGCACGCGCCCGAAGGCGGCTCGGGCGTCGGAGGGCGCAAACTAACCTCCGCCCCCCATGAGCGCGGACCTGAGGGTGACGGGTGGAGCCGCCCGGCAACCTAGCAGAAGCAGGCCACGGCGGCGGCGCGCATCGTAAGATGCCGGGCGATGCGCGCCTCACCACACCGGGGTTGAGTCGGGGACCGCGTGGTCCCCCCCTTACCGGCGTGCGGTTTAGTCGGTTCGAGTCCGACATAACCTACCCCTCCGGCTCCGGAGGGGTGGGTATCCGTGGGGATATCCCGCACGTAAGTCAAAACTTCCTAATAATGTAATCGGATCCAACGACTTCAAATAAACATTACTATCAGTCATAGCATGACAAGTTGACAACCTATAACTCTTATCAGAGGGAGCATCTTTATTGTCTATAATAAAATAAATTGTCCGTTTGTTTACTTCACTGTTGCGTTAACGTTTACAAGCTTTCCCTGATTTCATTCATAAACGACAACAGGGTCCATCGCTCGTGGCATATTTTGAAACTGCGTATCACCCCTTGTCCGTATTTTTTTAGCTTTCACATAATGTATGGGAATGAATTTATTGACATTTCAGTGCCCCGAGCACGAAATATATTTGCTCCGTTTCCTCGAAACACAGCATGATACAGCTTTATAATATGAGTTTTTTTGAGAGATTTTTTTTATACATTATTTAAAAAAAATACACATCAGAATCGAGACCCAAACAAAGAATAGCTTGTGATAATGTGTTTCGGAAAGTTGATAAACTTGAAACACAGAAACTGTACATAGTTGCATTGAGCAGGAATCGAATCAGTGCCCCTTATGTAACAGTCGAATGCACTGCAAACACGCCACTGAGGCCTTTCGGATATTTTATACATGAACTTCATGATATAGATAGTTGAAAATTTTGTTGAACATTAGAAAAGTATGCAGTGTTTATCACAACAAACGTGGCGCGGTCTAGATCTGTCTATTATTTAGTGAAATGTGAAGTGGTCCCTCAATGTAAAGTGTCTTCGTCAAGGATGGCATACATTTTACGTGTTTATATTTCGTGTATTTTATACAAATCGTGACAGTAAATGTTTGTGTTTATCCTCACAGTGATGAGAGGAAAAATATTATTTGAAATGAGGAAGACTATTTCGAATTATAGTAGAACTAAACTGCCGGGACATCGCAAAAAATATTATTTTCCGAAAGCAAAAATTTGTATTTACTGGTATAGGGTTTTATCTCAAGGGGGCTCTTCTTGGCCGAGGGATATGTCGCATGACACCTCACCTTCGGCCTAGCACTTCGACCCAGAGACGGCGTGCGGTTTAGTCGGTTCGAGTCCGACATAACCTCCCCCTCCGGCTCCGGAGGGGTGGGTATCCGTGGGGATTTCCCGCACGTAAAAAAAAGGAGGGGGGGGGGGGCTCTTCTTGGCAATAACGTCTTTACCTTTTGAACATAAACAGACGTCGTTAAACTAATACATGTAGCAATGGGGCTTTACCAAGATCTACTACTTAGTACTTAGCCTGCTAGTCGTTATACCTACCTGTTCATTAACTGACAAGGTTAGACGGCAGTTGCTCCCATTAAAACGGAGAGTTATGGGGCACTTGTTGGGATGATGATAATGCTGAAAGTACCCTAGCATGGCTTAAATCATTGGGATTCCCCGCCGATGATGTTGGTACTTTACCTATTTAATTAACAATGGTGTGGTTATCGTTACACGTTACTGGTTCTTTATATGCTGATATTATAATATTCGTGAAAATAAAATGGAGCCTACTGCTAATTAATTAGTTAAAGCTACTTCTTATCTTGCATTATTCATTTATTTTAGGTTCATACACACAATAAAACCAAGAGCATTTGCATTTCTGATAGCTAACTTTCTAATTGAAATTTGGACAGTTTATGTGTTATTGTTGCCCGCGGTTTAGCCCGCGTGGGTATCGGTTATCGCGCCGAACATAGGCTACGTCTTTTCCCAAGGTCTAATTTATCACTGTGTTTAATTTCATCAAAATCGGTTCAGGTGTTTAGGCGTGAAAGCGTAACAGAATAATAGACAGGCTGTGTGCTTGTCTGCGACCTAGGGGTATAAAGGACACTCGCATTTTAGATATTACCACGGATTCACCTTTAATACTATAATTCGACTCGTTATTGTAATGATGATGAATTTCGCTGTGCTGATTTTATATGATTCCGTTTTCTTCTCCAGGCAACGGCGTGGTGATCCACTTGCCAGGTCTGTTCGAGGAGCTGAAGAAAAACGAGATCAAGGGCATGCATGGATGGGAAGACCGGCTCATCATATCCGACAGGGCGCATCTTGTTCTAGACATACATCAGCAGGTAAGAGACGGTAGAACCTACGTCCCTATTGGGACATTACATGGGATGACAATGTACGACATTTTTTGCGTACGGAAATTTCCTCGGGCTTCAGCTCATAGGAGCTATAGATGAAGTGGGTATGTCGGACTTCAACTGACTTAACCGTAAGGGTTGTTCGTCACATCGCATCAACCTTTGAGATCTAGGAATCTGTTGTGCCCTTAGGATATCCCAGAGACTCCGACTAGCCTCAGCCGCCATCATTGATGATATCGATGTTTTATTAGGAAGGGACAAATCGTCGGCATTGGCAAAACGCATTTTTAAAGTCTTACTCCACAAATATATCACAAAACCATAAAGACACTAATAATTAGAATTTTAGAAGCCCACCAATTTTATTATACAAGGTATTCTCTTCAGTACCTGTTTTATTTGATACCCCAAGCTCCGGGGGTGTAAGATTGCTTAAAACATTCCAGCTAACTCAGGGCTATCTACGGTGTCGAGATGGCCCCTCGAGCAAGCACTTCTAATCACTTACTCACATCCGATGGTCTCATGTAAACAGTTGTCATAACATTATAAACGTTTCTTGTACATGTACACGCACTCACGCCTCGCTGATGACGTCACGTCAACAATCAGCGGGTGCAGACTGGGAACTCGTTAGTGCTATCTATCGAACACGTGTTTCACTGTAAACACATACAGTATGCTCAGATTCTTGGAACTGTTGGAATAGTTACCTATTTTATTTAACCGAATTTAAACAGGGAATTTTTAATTATAAGTGTTATGAATATGATGTATGTATAATTCAGCAATAAGGGAATAAAAAGTTAGATTGTTTAAGAAGTTGTCATTTATGTGTGTAATGTATAAAATATATTCACATGCATCATATAAACATATAATCAGGCCTAAAAATCCCCCAAGGGGTTGGCAGAGGTGTATTAACACCCACTTTTCGCCAACTATGATTTTCGGTCCCACGTAAGATCGAGCTTATAGCCGTCTAGCAGACATTTTTTCTTGGACTCTGTGACACCCACAGGCAGAGCTGGGGTGTTCCTATTGTACTCCGCGACAATTAAATTGGCTTTTTTTTAAACTTATGAGTCATCCATCACATCGGCGTCACTTCTATAGATATTGTAGGTAGTGTAGTGTCCGTACTATATGACGAATCTACCTAGTTATATTTCGGACCTTCACACGTCAACGATGTTAAAACAAAAATCAATTTGAAGAGAGATAGGAAAATAAATGAATGAGCGCAGACAGTTCCAGACAGTTGGTGTCAAGGGGCTGACTGAGAAGATACTTGTAGTAGATGATTGAAGAATAAGTGCATTAGATTTCGCGATCCTCTAAACTATAATACGATAATAGTCATAATATAAAAACCCTCGCGTAAATTCCCCAATAACCGTAAAGGAATATTATATTGATAAATAAACAACAAAAATTTCAGAAAAACTTGTTTTAAATATAAAAACCCTCGCGTAAATTCCCCAATAACCGTAAAGGAATATTATATTGATAAATAAACAACAAAAATTTCAGAAAAACTTGTTTGAAATATAAAAACCCTCGCGTAAATTCCCCAATAACCGTAAAGGAATATTATATTGATAAATAAACAACAAAAATTTCAGAAAAACTTGTTTTAATGTTTGTAGTCTAGAAGACTGTGGTGATATACGTCCCTGTCAACACAGTTCTTCAGCAAGATAGATAAAATCTTCCAGCGTTTTTTCATCCATCCATAGAACTACAGCATACTGCTACTTAACGTTCGTATCGTCGCCCAGTCGAGCCCGTTCTTTTGCTAAAAATCATTATATCCCTGTTTCAGGTTGATGGACTCCAAGAGGCGGAAATGGGCAAGAACTCGCTTGGCACCACGAAGAAAGGCATCGGCCCGACCTACTCCTCCAAGGCGACGAGAAACGGACTGAGGATAGGAGATCTGCTGGGAGACTTCGACATGTTTGAAGAGAAGTAAGTTTTGGGTTTAAGGTATTGTGATTGATTTATCTCCATTATGAATATTATCCGTATGATGACTGACATACAAGTACCGCGGCCCCATCTCATTCGAAGGGTGTCCTAAGAGGCGACTAACGGAAAAATACGCAGACGATATCACTGCGAGAGACGGAAAACTCGAAATAAAACCCTATACCAACCCGTCTGGCCAGCTTGGAAACAGTAGGCCAATGCTTCTCACCATTGGGAGCGGCCAGTGTTAGGCAAATATCAATTGCTATTAAAAACTATTAAGCAATTAAAAATCCCGACTGCTGTCTGAAAGTTTGAAACGAGTAAACCTGAGAGTTGAGCAAAATATCGAAAAAAAATTGATAGCAGAACCCTAATGCCAATCATACGCAACTTGCCTCGATACTTTAGATATCAGTCTGGTTAATAGCAAATTTAATTGCAATTAAAATTTGCCCAACACTGGTAGAGGCATATGTCCAGCACTGGACTGTGTTACGCTAAGGGTATCTCACGAGGAATGTATGGATTAGGTTATGTAAGATAAAGGAGAACAAGCACAGGAGCCACCTGACCGGCAACGCACCTAGAACCCTTCTGGTGTTTCAGGTGTCCATGGGCGGCGGTGATCGCTCGTATTTTTTTTACAACATTTCATACAACGCCATTTAGACCCATGGTAGGCATAGCTTAACTAGCTTGTGTTATGTAATCTAGAATGCGGATAATCATACTTAGATACTTTTTTTAATAATACATACATAATATACATAGAAACCCAGACCAATGCAAATATACATATTCATTAATACAAATATTTGCACTGAGTGGGGATCGAACCCGCGCCTCCTGCGTAGCAGCCGCGTTCACTACCGTTACGCCACAGAAGCTGTCATGCCTGCAATGTCACAAAAAAAAATGGAAAGTGGTTACCGTGACCTATGGACGTGTGCAACACCAGGGGTGTCACGGTGTCGTGATTATTTTCCCTCGAATGTTTTAAAAATGCTCGCTTTAAAATTTCCTTACATTGCATGTCAACTGAACAGACATTTCAAATTTAACTACCACTATTTGCCATCTTTTGCTGCGTGGTTCCCGGCAGAGTAGAATTTGGGCCACCCCATCACTTCCCATGTGGTGTCGTACAAGGCGACTAAGAGATAGGGCTGCTTAACATCAGACCAGACTCAGATTCAGATGCATGGTTCGAGTCAACAATAGTGTCCGAAATACAGCAATAAGCTCTCTCTCCCCCCTATTACGTGAGAACGAATACAATGATTGGGAAATGTGGGTATTAGTTCACCTCTGCCTAACCCTGTATTTCCCTTTTACAGATTCCGTACATTAGCAGCGATCTACCAACGCATGTTCCCATCACTGGAAGTAGACATCGAGGCCGAGCTCATCAGATACAAGGGCTACGCGGAGAAGATTCGTCCGATGGTACGAGACACCGTGTCGTATCTGCACAAGGCGCTGACGGAAGGCAAGAAGGTGTTGGTCGAAGGAGCTAACGCTGCTATGCTGGACATTGATTTTGGTAAGAATGGTTTTGTAGGATGTAATACTAAGCGCCATCTAGATTGAAACTGTGTATAGGTTTTTGTAAAGGTTGTAGAATACGGATGAACATATATTTTTTTATCTACTCTGATACTATAATACAAAAACTCTTATGACAAACATTACGCACAGGCCAATAAAAAAGTTTTATTACGATACAGGTCTTGTATGGACACCTATATCATTAAATAACTTTTAATCATAACGATACACCTATACAATCTCCATCTGGACTGAACCTCTACTTTAAAAAAAGAAACACGCATGCGCAATCGAAATTTGCGCCTTGGCGCTAACATTTTACATTTAAATTAAACAAAGTTTGGTTTTGCTTGTAAAATAAATTAGTGTATTATAGTATGAGAGTAGATAAAGTAGTGTATGACACTGTACATAACTTGGTCTTATAACACTCGTGTGATACTATAAAAAAACTCGCCTACAGCTCGGTTTTAAAACACACTCGTGTTATAAGAACCCTTATTATGCAACAGTATCATAAACTACTATTAATCTATGCTAATATTATAAAAAAGAAGAGTTTGTTTGTTTGGTTGAACAAGCAGGAACTACGGGATCGAATTGAGAAAATTCATTTTGTGTCGAATAGATGATTTATCGAGGCTAAATATCATCTCGCTACTGGCTAAATATCATCTCGCTACTGGCTAAATATTATCACTCAAGGCAGAATGGCTGTATAAAAGCCATATAAGCCATATCAAAGGGAGACACTTTAACGGATCTGGGCTCTGAGGTGAAGGATGATGATGGTGATGACTAGTAATTTCCGCTACGTAGATCTGATAGTACTTATTTACTTCCGGCGGGGGACGCCGCAGCCCGGACGGGTGATCTGCCCATTTATGGGGGGCCATTTCACCCAAAGTAACGTTTTAAACAATATAAGGCCCATGTTCTAGAATGCCACGCAGCTGAATCTTGATTTTTTTGGAAAAGGATTGTATACACATTGACAAATTGGACAGGTTGTCCTGGCAGATTGTCTGTACAATTTTTCCTCAGATAAATCGATATTCAGCTGAGTGAAATTCTAGAATATGGGACTAATATTGTTTAAAACATAAAACATAATCATAACTACGTTACTACCAGATCTGCGTAATCGTATCGATTCTACAATGTTCACGATTATCGTACTTGATTGCAACTATTAAGTGCACGCGGCGTGTCTCACTATCTACAGATACATAATTTACGAAACGGGAATTAACGCGATCATGGTATAGGTACTTACATACATTTGATTGCCTGACGTTTCGACCAGGTTACACAGGCCGTGGTCACAGGCTGACTCACTCGCGTTAATTCCCGTTTCGTAAATTATATATCATGGAACGCGAGAGTTTAAAAGTTATCTACAGATACGTCCCCAACACGCACACACTGTTAAGCTCTGTTGTTATTATGAGTGGTCCTGCAATTAATGGGTTCACACCATAAACTGTAGATGCGTTATCCAAAATACATAATGGCAACAAAAAAAGGATGACTTTCGTCATTAGTTTATCCACCAATCAGAGACGAGATAGTGCGCTACAAAAAAAATCTTAAGTAATAAATACGCAAAAATAATATTATTTAAGCTGTGATATTCAATCTAAATAATAATATAATTCATATAAATTAATAATATTGACGTATTATTAGTAAGTAGCTATAATTTTTTATATACGTCTTTAAATAATACGTAGTTGATCTGTGTGGTGGAGAGGACTCCGAGGTGCCTTAGAAACTAACACAAAGATGATGATGATGAGTAGCTGACCCGTCCCTTATAAGGGGCTTGTGGCGAAGTGGTAACTAAGTAGGTAGTTTAATACATTGCACGGTTAAATAAAACTGGCCAGGTCTGTCTCAAGATGGGTGACCATTCTTAACACATGGAGAGCCTCGTTCGTGAAGTGTTCAAGCACAGTATAGCTCTTCAGTATATGTGTAAGAATCCGTGCGTTTTGCACGAAAAACCTTTCGTATTCGTAACTTAAACGTGTCGAGAAAATGGAGCGTATCGATTGGCTGCCTGCCTACTGTGAACCTTTGTATGTGTGTGTGATGCCGGCCAATCGCAATGCTCCATTCTCTCAATACGTTAATGATACCATTACGATAGTTTTTCGAGCTAGGGGCACTGTAGAGTACATTCAAAGAAAAATGCCTCTATACACATAAATTGAAACCTACTGTAGATTACAACATTCCTTGAATTCTAATCCAATCTCTACCTCCAGGCACATACCCGTACGTGACGTCATCAAACTGCAGTATCGGCGGCGTGTGCACGGGACTAGGCCTACCCCCCAAAGTGATCGGCGAAGTGATTGGCGTCGTTAAGGCGTACACGACCCGAGTCGGCGACGGACCTTTCCCCACAGAATTGCACGATGTTTGTAGTAGTTTTATTTTTGTAATCTGTAATTTTCATACTAGGTGGAATATAATCAGTTATTTCGTCAAAATCCTGTCGTGGTAGTTTTCGCAATAGACCCAATCTGTGAACGAATTCGATTTGAACAAGGACCTACGAATTCGAATTGTAAAAAAAGAAAAATATGCTGTAAGACCGTATATTACACGTATATTACTCTACCGGCACGGTATGATGGCTGTACTAAAAGAACTTGGCAAAGCTTGCTTGCTCTCTCTCTATTTTTTTCACCGCCGTTAAGTACCACCTTATCGACCCAATTACAGATGACTAGACCGTTTTACTCGGTCAATATCGTGACTATAGTAAATATAGCGTGTCGCAAGTATAGTACGGATCGTGAAGTCCCCGTGTGCGGTTGCAGGACACGGGGCGGCTGCTGCAGTCCCGCGGGCACGAGGTGGGCGTGACGACGCGGCGAGTGAGGCGCTGCGGCTGGCTGGACCTGGTGGTGGTGCGCTACACCGCCATGGTCAACGGGTACACGTCGTGAGTACTGCCGCCAGGGCGCACCGCCTTGGCGAGTTTATTACATTACAACTAGCTATCTATTTTTCATGCCCCGATCCGCGATAACCGACGTCCAAGGGGGCGGAGCCTCGGGCAACAGCTAGTTGTAATTGAATGAAATTTTGAAGCAATTGGTATGCTAACTTTTCAAATCGATTAAGATAGGAAAAAGTGAATCGCTCAGGCGGGATTGAACCCGCGATATTTCCCTTACAGGGGCGAATGCTCTGACCACTGAGCCACCGAACTACGCCTTAAGTTGTCCAAATTCTCCTACACAGTACAACCGTCTTGGGGCGACGGTGGGAGCCATCTACCGACACTCGTACGAACTATCGGAAACAATGAATGATGTTGAAATGCAAGACGGTTGTATTGTATAGGAGAATTTGGATTGCTTCAGATGTAGCTCGGTGGCTCAGTAGTCAGAGCATTTCCCCTGTAAGGGAAAGATCGCAGGTTCGAGTCCCGCCTGAGCCATTCACTTTTTCTTATTTTAATCGATTCAAAATTTCTTCAAAATTTTATTCAATTATAAAAGCTGTTGACGGAGGCTCCGCCCGCTTGGATGTCGGTTATCGCGGATCGAATATAAAAAATAATAATATATAATAAAAATAATATATAGTAATGTACTAGTACTAATATGAAAAATAGACAGTAGCCGATTCTCAGACCTACCCTATATGCACACAAAATTTCATGAAAATAGGACACTAGTTTTGTAGGAGTATGGGAACGAACATTGTGACACGAGAATTTTATTTACTAGATGTAGGTACTCGTAATTAACGACTGTTTTGCAAACTATAGACCAAACACGAGGTACCACCGCCAGCGGCGGTACAACGGTATCTCGCTCGCTCTTGATCCTTGCTCTTTCTTTTTTTTTCTATGACCCGCCACACCGCGCGTCCCATGAGAGCGATGCAGCGAAGGCATTCGGCCTATATATCAAAAGTAACGAAAATAAGTTTCTTGTCGTTTTTTTTTTATACCACTGAGGTGGCAGACCAGCACGCGGTCCATCTGTTGGAAAGTTGTTACCGTGGTTTATGGAAGTGTGCAACAGCAGGGGAGTCACACTCGTGCTGTAACACAGAGTTTCTGTACCATCAGTGCAGAAGACAAAGCAGGAATAACCCTTTGGTCTTCCCCCTGACAGCACAAAAACTCTAAACTCTCCAGTGAGCTCTGGCTACCCTACTCACCGACGGGAACATAACACGAAGTTATTATAGTACGGTACGGTATTCTGTAGAGCGGAGCTACTTCCCCAAGCAGGAATAAGCCTTTGGTCTTCCCACTGGCAGCACAAAAACTCTCCAGTGAGCTCTGGCTACCCTACTCACCGGAACACAACACGAGGTTTTTTTTGTAAGACTTCTATGAATAACTAATCAATTTAAATCTGTTTAGTATTTATCTAATAGTTATGGTGAAATAAACCTACATGAACTTTTAAAACATTATACATACTTTTTTTTTAGTTTCATTTCTACCAATGCATTCATAAAACAGTTAATTTTGATATTGGATGTAACGATATGTTAATTGAACTTTTCAGAATATGCCTCACAAAGTTAGACATACTGGACACGATGCAGGAGATCAAAATCGGCGTGGCGTACAAACTGAACGGGAAGAGAATAGAATACTTCCCCTCGTCTATGGCGGAGCTCAGCCGGGTTGAGGTGAGTTCTTGCTAAACTGTGATCCTAATTTTTAAAAGTACCTAAGACTTGCTTGGGCACCGTTTATACAGAAGAGACGTGGCGGGGCGATGGTGGACAATTTAAGTAACACAATATAAACCTTATGTAGTGTACAATAACGTCAATGACGTGACGCGCGTCATCGCATTGAGTGGCGTGTCACTTTAGTGGCGGGACGTCGCCTGAAGGCGCGGACGCAATTCTCCTCTAAGACAAAAACGACGTTATTGTACACAACATAAGATTTATATTGTGTTACTTAAATTATTCGCCACCGCCAAACGTCGCCGCAACGTCACTTCTGTATCAACCGCACCTTAGGGTTAATCCCATTGGAAGAGCAGAATCAGCCAGACTTTTGTACTTGAAATGATTGCAAGTGTGTTCGCGCGGCGCTTCCTTTACCTTCAAATGACTATGATCTTTTTCTCCAGTAGATAAGATTCAAAATGGTTTGTAATATTTTGCTTCAAAAAACCGCTGCCGGCCGCTGCTCTTTCAGTGAGGATTGACTCTTACTCTATGGTGCATAGGGCCATAGAGTAAGAGTGTCATAGTCTCCGCCTTGCAAACAAAATTTTGAGCCCTGTTATTTCATAACAGCTTTAATTGCATTACTACTAACTCCATTTTCTTGGAGCATTCCGAAGACATTCCGGTTCGATTTTGAGGATTTAATAACTTATGAACATTAAAGTATATCATGGTAAGCAAAATCTGAAAATTAAACCGGATGTCTATAAACTATAACAGGTTGAATACGTGACGCTACCGGGCTGGCAGTGCAGTATTGAGGACTGTCGGAGTTTGGACAAGCTGCCCGAGCCTGCCAAGAACTACGTGAAGGCCATTGAGGACTACCTACAAATACCTGGTGAGTATCTACTCTTTTTCTTGAGATCGCGAAAGGATGAAATTTTAATTGTTATAAAATCTATGTGGGAACGGAGAAACAATACAAGTATCACAACCCCACTTCATCCACGGGCCTGAGGGTGATGGGTGGAGCCGCTCGTCACCCTAGCAGAAGCAGGCCACGGCGGCGGCGCGCATCGTATTCACCATACCGGGGGCGAGTCGGGGACCACGTGGTCCCCCTCCCGAGGATGGCCAGACCGAGAGGAATGGCGCTGGGTCAGCCGGGGTGCGAGGGATATGTCGCGAGACAACCTCACCTTCGGCCTAGCACTACGACCCACAGACGGCGTGCGGTTTAGTCGGTTCGAGTCCGACAAAACCCCCCTCTCTGGAGGGGGGGGGGGGGGTATCAGACGATATCACTGCGGGTGTAGGAAAACTGGAATTATAGCACTGTACTAACCCGTCTGGATAGCGTGGAAACAGTAGGCCAAGGCCTAAATCCAGCAGTGGGGTGGATTGCTTTAGGCTAATTGATTGAATGATATGAATGTAATAATTTGCCGATACATCGGATAAAGTCTACGAATAATGTATCCTATAGAAGTGTAACTCCCATAGAGTTATCGCTGAAATATTGGAGTAACTTACGCATACTAAAAAAACAGCAATAAAACAAAACACTCACACATCCATTGTTGAACACTTGCACGCGATTGGTCGCGCCAGTCATACTGTCTCGGCGCCCCAAACGTTATAGTGGCAAAGCGACGAACGTGATGAGCGTGGATGGTGTTATACAATAATACGACAGCTTGTTTGTGTTTATTTTTTATTGAATAAGTTCAATCAAAGTTCAATCAATAAAAAAAGTCGGGTTGCACAAGTTTTCACTTGTTCTCTCTTTCTTTCTTCGTTACATACAGAGAAAAAGATAAAAAGAATATACCATACCATACAATGCCTATAATATAGCGCCAATCATAGAACCTATCACTAATTTTCAGTGAGAACAAATTAATGAATTACAAAAAGAAAAATAATCACAAAAAGTAATAAATTACAAAAAGAAAAAATAATCACAAAAAATGTCAGATGCCGAGGTTCGAACCCGGTACTATCTGAAACCATAAGGACTTACAGTCGAAGCGTTTACCGCTAAGCTACGAAGCTTCTTGGCGTACCTAACAAAATAATTTTTTTTTAGCTAATGTTGTATGACGTCAGTCGTCGGTTACGGTTCAAGTAATCCTGACGCGAGTTTAACACTTTTTACCCATCCAACGCCGCTAAAGAAGTTTTCACTTCAAAAAATAATAACTGGATTGTTATTATTTTTCTATTGATTGAACTACATACGCATACAAATTAAAATATGTTGTTATTTTTCACAATTATGTACCTCTGAAAATAATTAGTTGATTTAATTTATGGCGGTTGGAATTTAGTAAAGACTCGTTTTTAACAATATAATGCAAACGAATTATAAGAAACTGTTCGATTATAGCTTTTAACAACATAACGTCGTGATTGCTTTCTATAGGATGGTTTTCTTTAAGGGGTGGTACACTTATTTACCATTATTTTAAAATTGTTAATTTTAGTTGTCAACCAGATGATACTACATTAATTTGAATGTAATGGACTAACCATCAGAAAAATAGTAAAATACTTTTTAAAAATAAATAATTTAAGTAATGAACTAAATAAGAACAGTTTAACTTTTTCATTAAATTTAGAAATTGCAAATAGGTATATAAAATATCTCACAGTAAGTAAGTAAGTAAGTAAATCATTTATTGCTCGAAACATGGTATTTTACAGTGGTGTTACATAATCAAATAATGTCCGACATGTTTCGCAGATTCTCTGCATGCAAAGTTGCGTTAATTTATTTATTAGAATTCAAAATTACATGTATGTAATAATTAATAATTGTAATAAGATTAAAATAATTAGAATGCCAATAAATGTCCATTATAAAAATTAAAAAAAATGACAATATTTTGTCAAGAATGCATTTAAGAATAAATTTGTAATGTCAGAATACCCAGTACTATCAATAATCAATAATTATACAAGCAATAATCTCATATTAACAATCTATCACACACATAACTTGATTTACACTTCGATATCATTAATACCCAAACCATCACCATTTATCCTCAAGAAACTCCCTGACACTATAATAAGACTTCTCCATCAGCCTGGTAGTTAGTGTTTTCTTAAATTGATTGAAGGTTAACTCTCTAATGGGTCTGGGTATGTGATTATAAATTTTGGCTGTCATAAAATGTGAATTATTTTGATGCAGAGAAGTTTTACAGCTAGGCAGCAAAAGTTTTGTGCTATCTCTAGACATGTACAGCTTTTCTTCACTGGCCTTTTTGAACAACTCTGGATTTTTTTTACAAATATTCCAATTTCTAAGACGTATAGTGACGTCAACGTCAGCAGCTTCAGACTTTTGAAGGCTGGTCTACACGAGTCTAGTGGTCCAATGTTCGCCATAGCCCGAATACATTTTTTCTGACATACGAAGACTTTTGAGATGTGATTTGAATTACCCCATAATAGTAAACCATACCGTAAAATTTATTGTAAATAGCCGTGGTAAGCAGTCATTGCAGTTTTTAAATTCACTGTTTTGCGTAATCGTCTTAAAGCGAAAACGAAGCGATTTATCTTGGCACACAAGCCATTTATATGTAAGTGCCAATTACAATGTTTATCTAATGTAATACCTAAGAATTTAGTATCTACAGATGTTCCTATATCTGTACCCTGATATGTAATTTTTACTGGTTTGTTATTTGATTTATAGTTCTCAAATTGTACAATTTTTGTTTTGGCTATGTTTGCGGTCAGATTGTTCTTACCTAGCCAATTCATTACGCCACTTATTGTAGTATTTACATTAGTAATGTGCTGTGGTTCACCCCTTTCATCGGCCACTATGACTGATATATCGGCTGCAAATAAAGTACAATGATTTTTTGTAACTTTAGGTATATCGTTAATATAGAGTAGAAAGAGTAGGGGGCCCAGAACACTTCCTTGAGGTACGCCCGATGTATTTAGTGCAAAATGCGATCTGAAAGATTTGAAACATCGTTCATTGCCAACCCGGTCTATCTCTACACATTGTGTACGATTTTGGAGGTAGCTACTTATCCATTCGAGAGCTTTGCCCCGGAGCAGTTTTGCCCCGGAGCAGTTTTGCCCCGGAGCAGTTTTGCCCCGGAGCAGTTTTGCCCCGGAGCAGTTTTACCCCGGAGCAGTTTTTCTTAATCGCTTAACCTTTCCATTAATTGGTGTGTACATGTCATCAGTTCGAAAGTGTATGCTGCATATTTTACTGTACTGACTAGGCATCCAATCACGTTCATTTCTTTCCAAACGAACCGCACTCACCCATTTTCATGCTGGACTTCATTTGTTGGGAATCTGTGACATTCAAATTATAATTTAATTTTTATGCATAATATCATCCTACTAATATAATATCATAGTAACAATAATTTTATTACCTTAGCGCTTAACATACTATGAACTATGAACACTGCATAAAAAATAATTTTATTTAATGAATGAATGAAATGAATTGCGTTCATGTTGCATACCACTTTCCAACTTTGCCAAGTACGTGTTTTTAAAATGAATATTTACTCACTCATGGAAGGTAATTCCAGCGTTTTTCATATCAGTATGGTTTCTGCACCACTTCACAACACACGAAGGCATATTTGAAATGTAATTAACGCAAAAACACACAAAAAACAAACACAATTAAAAGCACTGACAGATTGATTCCAGTGACACAACCGTACGATAACTACGCGTGACAGTACGGACTGACAATGCCGCGCGGTACACTTTTTAAGCCCCGCCTTCCGCGGTCCTCATTATGTGGTGCCATTTTTTGAGCTGAGTTACACCTCTATAGGATACATTATTCGTAGGATAAAGTGTAAGGATATGTAATGAATAGCTTCAAAGAGACCTTTTCTGTTAGCCGTACAATCAAACAAACTCTTGTTTAATAATATTGGTATAGATAAAAAATAAATAACATACCTGCTGATAGACGGACGAGAATGTCTTCCCCCTTGGGGTTGGGGGAGTCAGTAGACAGATACTCTCTCAAAAATGAAATCAATAGAAAAACAGCGGAACTTCATCTTCATTGAATTTCAAGAGTCGGCAGCACGAGTGTGACTCCTTTGGTGTTGCACACGTCTATAGGCCACGGTAACCACTTTCTATGAGGTCGGGCCGCCTGCTTGTATGCCATCTTAAGTAGCTCTTAGAATGCAACTGAGACAACAATGTGTTTCTAGTAGTCGATGTCGAACTCACCCAAAAATATCTTACCCAAAATAACTCACCCAAAAATTGGTATCCATACTAATATTATAAATGCGAAAGTAACTCTGTCTGTCTGTCTGTCTGTATGTTACGCTTTCACGCCTAAACCACCGAACCGATCTTGATGAAATTTGGTACAGAGGTATTTAGAGCTTGAGAACGGACATAGGCTACCTTTTATCACAAGAAAGAGGGTTTAAGGGGGGGAAATAGGGGATGAAAGTTTTAATGAAAGTTTGTCATTTCTGAAGATATCTTAATGAAATTTGGTACAGAGGTAGATTAGAGCTTGGGAACGGACATAGGCTACCTTTTATCGTGAAAAGGGGGGTAGAAGGCGGGGGACACTAGGGCCTTGGGATGAAAGTTTGTCATTTTTGAAGATTTCCTGATGAAATTTGGTACAGAGATAGTTTAGAGCCTGGAAACGGATATAGGCTACCTTTTATCGCGAAAAGGGGGGTAGAAGGGGGGCGGACTAGGGCCTTGGTATGAAAGTATGTCATTTTTGAAGATTTCTTGATGAAATTTGGTACAGAGATAGTTTAGAGCTTGGGAACGGACATAAGCTACCTTTTATCGCGAAAAGGGGGGAAGAAGGGGGGGATCAGGGCCTTGGGATTAAAGTTTATCGTTTTAGAAGATTTCCCGATGAAAGTTGGTACAGAGATAGTTTAGAGCTCGGGAACGGACATAGATTACCTTTTATTGCAAAAAGGGGGATAGAAGAGGGGCGACTAGGGCTTTGGGATGAAAGTTTGTTATTTTTGAAGATTTCCTGATGAAAATTGGTACAGAGATAGTTCAGAACTTGGGAACGGCCATAGGCTACCTTTTATTGCGAAAAGGAGGGTAGAAGGGGGGCGACTAGAGCTTTGGGATGAAAGTTTGTTATTTTTGAAGATTTCCTGATGAAAATTGGTACAGAGATAGTTTAGAGCTTGAGAACGGACATAGGCTACCTTTTATCGCAAAAAAGATAGAAGGAGGGGGGGAATATGGCTATGGGAAAATTTGTCATTTTTGAAGATATCCTGATGAATGAGATTTTGAAGCATTTACTATGCTAACTTCTCAAATCGATTAAGATAGGAAAAAGTGAAGGTGGGTCATTTGAAAAGTTAGCAAAGTAAATGCTTCAAAATCTCATTCAATTATTTGGGCGGAGTCATCAAAAAACAATGTTTAAAAATGATTGCAACATCATTCATTGTTTCCGATATTTCGTATGAATGTCGGTAGATGGCTCCCACCGTCGCCCTAAGACGGTAGTATAAGAGAATTTGGATGGCTTCAGGTGTGGCTCGGTGGCTCAGTGGTAGAGCATTCCCCCTGTAAGGGAAATATGCTGATGGAATTTGGTACAGGGATTAATTAGAGCTTGGTAACGGCCATATGCTACCTTTTATCGCGAATAATGTGGTAAAACTGAGGGGGGGATAAGGACTAGATAATTAGTATGAAAGTTTGTCATTTTTGAAGATATCCTGTTGAATCGATTAAGATAGGAAAAAGTGAATCGCCCAGGTGGGACTCGAACCCACGATCTTTCCCTTACAGGGGGAATGCTCTGACCACTGAGCCACCGAGCTTCACCTGAATCTATCTAAATTCTCCTATACTACCGTCTTAGGATGACGGTGGGAGCCATCTACCGACATTCATACGAATTATCTGAAACAATGAATGATGTTGCAATCATTTTTAAACATTGTTTTTCGATGACTCCGCCCAAATAATTGAATGAAATTTTGAAGCATTGCTAACTTTTCAAGGGTTAAGTAGAGAGGCGGATAGGGAGGCGAGTGGAAAAATGAATATAGTGGCGAGTAGAGATCGAATAGAGAGTTGAGTAGAGGTGCGAGTAGATAGGCGAGTGGGGAGTGTCAAGTAGAGAGGCGAAAAGAGAATCGAATGGATGGGCAAGTAGAGAGGCTAATGGAAAGGCGAGTATAGAGAAGTGTACAAAGTCGAGTAGAGAGGGGAACAGAGAAGTCAGTAGAGAGTCGAGTATAAATTCAAGTATAGAGGCGAGTAGAAAGTCGAGTAGAGAGTCGAATATAGAGGCGAGTAGAAAGTCGAGAATAGAGGTGAGTACATATGTAGTCGGGGACAAAGTTGAGTAGAGAGGCATATTTAAAGCTCAACACTAAGCGGTAACCGACATCCACGCGGGCGGAGCCGCGGGCAACAGCTAGTATTCTAATATTTATTTTTATAAAAAGCTGTACAATCCGACTTGACTCATTTTTTATAACCATACAGAATAAATTATTTTTTATAGCAATATGATAATATTAATTAAAGCCCTATGATAATAGAATGTTATGATATTTGGTTTAGAACTTTTGGGTGAGATTTTTTGGCTGAGTTCGATTTGGGTGAGGTTTTTAGGTGAGTTCGACTACACCCGAATGTGTTGATTATGTTTATCAAAAACCTCTTACACCTACAAAACATAATCTCCTATTTCCCAGCTGTACCATTGTTTAGTACAATTATTATTGGTATTGGGATTTTGTGTCCCACCAGTAACATTGTATACGATACTACTGCTGCAACCGGGCTTGCATACGTAGTTAAAATAATCACTGTTCTCTTTCGTTCCAGTGAAATTCATCGGCGTGGGGCCAGGCCGAGACAGCATCGTCAGCACGCATTAACACTGACACACCACACCTTACCATTACTGTTATTTACTATTTCTAGTAACGTATGTAGATACCTAGGGATGTCTACGCTCGTCATATTTGCACTCACCATTACGCGATGCTCTTCGGGGATAATTCCCACGAAAGACATAGGCCTTCACCCTTTTATTTGCTAAAAAAATTGTTCAGAGCATGAGCTCTTAAAACAGGTCAATACTACCAACTGTATAAATAGCTTTGTAATCCCATACAAATGAATAGGATTACAATGTTACATTTACAGTTGGTAGTATGATATCCGATCAATTATTGACCGGTTTTAAGAGTTCATGGTAGGTCTGCAGATGTTCTCTGAGAATGTATTCTGTGCTGGTTTCTGAATGTTGGATCTATAATGTTTTCTGAAAACATATTATATATTCCGGTGCCCGAAAAGAAATAGAAAAGCCTTGATTACACGCATCACTCGGCCGAGTGCACTGTCTTGCAACTCCACTCGGCACGTGTGATTAAGGTATCTTTCTATAGTATAATATATAGCTAATACAACAATTACGTTTGATAATAATTTTCTAATAATAAAAGGATCTTTGAGTTATTTGTCTTATAATAGTTTTGGTAAAGGGAATTATATTTTAAGGGCGATGCTATAAGATGCTTCCAGCATATTTCAAAATAACGTTAAAAATAGCGTATACTAATAGCATGCTAATACAACGCGTCATAACGATACGCTATTTAGCTACTACAAGAGCTATACAATTTATTATTGCAAGTCAAAATAGTATTTCAAAAAAAAATTGTTCAAAAATATATCAGTAATACGTGGTTTACAAGAATTTTATAATCTAATTTATTAAATATGAACGGAAGCCTATCGTAATAAAGGACTCTGCTTAAAATAAACTCAACCTTATTCAGACACATATTATACAGGCTTATAAAGTTTATGGAGGAATCGGCTTTCTCTCACGCAAATAAAAGGGTCAGGCAAAGAACGTAAGTATTTTTAATTATTTCACAATAACATTTTATTGTATTTTCTTTTTTATAATAATGTTTTAAGTCTGGAGAACTTTACAATTTATTAATGTTCCTTCCGTCATTAGAATCAAAGTGATATTTTTAATTATAGAATTTTGTTTTTATTAACTGTCATTCGTGATAATATGAAAGTTAACTATTATTTTCTATACTAAAATCAAAATAATTGAATTCAATAATTAGGGTGTCGTTTTGAGGTGTATTAAAATTGATTAGCTGAATTGATAAATAGGCTTACACAACTTAATGTGGATTTGATAAAAAAAATAGACAATATACTTTTAAATACGTTTTGTAAACAGCTGCTTTCGCATTTGCATACACTATAGGTAAATTGTCACTAAGAAAATGCCGAATACTGGTCTTAATCGCTTGCAATACTATATTTTGTTTTTTTTTTTTTGCTTTGAGTAAATAATCTGAATTTTGAACATTAGCCGTTGTTTTACAGTCGAATGACTGGAGTTATTGTATGGAAATCTGAGCGATATAGTTTCAACTACATTAATATTATCAGCGTATAGAAAATAAAACATGTTATATATGGAACCATTTTGTGTCGTTGTTTATTGCATCACACAGATTTGGGCTGTCAAAATTATTAGTCAAATATGTTCTAATTTAATATTATCCTAACCTAAATACTTTGTACTTATAAAGTCTAAATATTCACTTCGGTGACTGATTTCTGCCTAAAATTGACAGTATTTTTAATTTCCTATTAAAACTACTGTAGGTATTTAGCAAAATTATGAATGTTTGGTGATGTAAACATTGCACACCAACTTTAATTCTCTAGACGTTGTTGAATGCAAAGTTTTATAACTGTATTGTATTGGCAATTGTGCTTTTAGATAATGTCTTTGATAAATGTGAGGCGTTACGAGGTGGTCATGTCATAAGGCGTTGCAATGTCGTATGCAATATTATAAGGACTACATTAATTACTCCGAATCATGTAATCTGTGGCTATAATATGAAACTCTGAACGATGTTTCACTATATTGTTGTATCTTTGAAACACGTGAACCACAAATAGTTTTAGAGTCAATATCATAATGTATGCTTTTACCTGAACAACTAATCTAGTAAGCATAGCACAGGAGTGCCATTATAGGTATCATGTTTTGGAGAAATTAAATGAGACACAGCTGTTTATTATCGTATTATGCTGCGGTATGTATCGTCAGATTGCATAATGACCTTGCCCTTTCTATAGTCAAATTGAACTTATAAATTATAAAACTGTATTCACGGCAATATAATCATAGATACATTAATAAAATATTTCGTTGTGAATGCTTGTAAAATAAATAATGTATATTGACCATTTTTATTACTGGTTCTATGTTGTGAGCCATTTGACAGCAATTGTAAGATTAATAGAAACAAGGTGCATTATGACATATATAAATATAAAGTATTATTACTATTACGTCAAGGTTTTATTATTGCTAGTGTGTTCTAAGGTCAATTTATTAGTACCAAGTGATCTAAAATTACTACAGTAAGCGCACTGTCGGTTTTCTCAATACGCTAATGGCGGCCGGTTAGCATGCTATTAGATATTAGCATGCTATTAACTTTTAGCATGCTGATGGTTAATAAATAAATAACTGAAAAATAGCAAGAAACCAACTGTGCGCGTAAAGTATAACAAATTCACTTTGTCCCTATGAAGTTATACCTTATATACGCTTCTAGTGTTAGTAGACGAGGCGGCATTATTTTTAACTGCCTGAAGCTCCCAATACCACAATTTTTTGCACTCAAGTCATGTCAAAATGATAAAGAGGCCAGCTTCAAGAGACAAAAGGCAACCTGAACACATGAGTAATAGGGAATAGTGCCACTAAAATGCACTATATCCATGCAAGACGTTAAAGTTTTTATTTCCAGAAATTAACAGTGTCAGTTTTGCACAAACGAAATAGCATTAGACGCAAGACCTTTTTATTATATTGTTAACAATGTTTGAAATCATTTTTTACTAACGTTTTGCGTAGGGCTTTGTGCTATTAACATTTGAAAAATCAAAGTTGCGGTTTAGACATTTTTTTTTTATTTATTACGATTTACAAAGGGCCCATTCCAAAGATCGTTTGAAATAAAATACCCTCTTTCCCAGCTGTACCATTGATTAGTACAATTTTTTTACTAGTGGGACGAACATTCCCAGTAGTACCATTAATGGTACTGGTGAGACGAACATTCCCAGTAGTACCATTTATGGTACTAGTGGGACAAACATTCCCAATAGTACCATTAATGGTACTAGTGGGAAAAACATTCCCAGTAGTACCATTAATGGTACTAGTGGGACGAACATTCCCAGTAGTACCATTAATGATACTAGTGGGACAAACATTCCCCGTAGTACCATTAATGGTACTAGTGGGACGAACATTCCCAGTAGTACCATTAATGGTACTAATCAATTGTACAGCTGCGAAAGGGATAAAATATAGTATGTACTTATGTAACGATAAGTCGTTTCGCTTCTGTATTCTGTGAGTGGTGTTTTATGTGATATATTTCTCTACAATTAATATAGATGTACATTAATACAGTTGGAATTATATTAATGTATGTATTTCATTACAGTTAATATGCCAATTAAACGGTTTATTCTTTTATGAGCTGGTTTCATTTTTATCACACATATGCGGATATAGGGCTATGATATCTCTTCAATTATAACACAATTATAATACGAGAAATGAAAATAAACTTGTAGTGCCAAAACTCGAGACTTCAAAAGGTTGGTAATTCATTTGTAGGTAACAGTATTAAAATGTTTAATAAAATTCCTCAAGATTTGGTTGACATGCCACTAAATAAGTTTAAAATAGAAGTAAAAAAGTCTTTAATGAAAAAACGATATTATAAAGTAAACGAATACCTCAATGATAAAATGCATGGTCATCCTAATCTTTTTGCGTGCTCGCACAATATAAATCTATTAAAAAAAAACATTGTTTTAAAAAGAAACTATAATATTGTTCACCGAGTTTCCTGCTGGTCTCTTCTCAGTAGAACCAACTTACCGATCCAGCGAAAGAATCATTTTCAAATGATTTATTTACTTAATTTAATATTATATTAGTAATTTCTTGACATGACTGTAAAATTTTGACGTTCATATGTCCTCTTACTGTGCCTAAACTGAATAAACGAAATTGATTCTTTGATTCCATTGGGTGTAGTAGAATACGACTAAAGGATAACGCCGCTCTCCATCCAACTGAACTTACAGCCAATGACGAAGTGCCCTCTTGAGGACGATAAGCTCGCCCTTTGTTACGTGGGACCGAAAATCATAGTTTGCGAAATGTAGGTGTTAATACACATCTCTGCTTTACCCCTTCCTGAATTTACGGGCGTGAACATATTTATGTAAAAAACAATCTGAAAAAAAAAGATGGTGATAATATAGAATTTATAATTGGTAATCTTATCTTCTAATATATAAAATTCTCGTGTCACAGTTTTCGTTGCCAAACTCCTCCGAAACGGCTCGACCGATTCTCATGAAATTTTGTGGGCATATCGGGTTGGTCTGAGAATCGGCCAACATCTATTTTTCATACCCCGATTCGCGATAACCGACATCCACGCGGGCGGAGCCGCGGGCGACAGCTAGTATATATATAAAAGTCAATTGCTGGTCGTTACTCTCGCTATAAACTCGAGTACGGCTGAACGGATTTATCTTATCTTGGTTTTGAAATGTTCGTGGAGGTCTAGGGAAGGTTTAAACGGTGAGAAAATATGGGAAATTGCAACTTTTTTTTTATAGATATTGAGGCGGTACGATGTTTGCCGAGTCAGCTAGTTTAAAATAAAACAACAATGTGCGTCTATATGTTTATATTTGTTTGCTAACTACATACATCAGTCATAAGTACCTACACAATTACATCCAAAGCACACATGCTTATTTTAGTATCGACAACCGACGATTCTAACAACTTTTTACGTTTGGACGCTTCTCCCCAAATTATCAAGTGACTATGGACACTATTTACACATTTGATTGTGAAATATAGGTTAATGTGGCTAATATTGGCGTAGATTGACTGCACTGACCTGTAATAGTACTCGCTGAACTGGTGATCGGTATATATTGTGTCCAATCGAAAATCGCCATATTGGCGCTGATAGTTGCGACACGCAGTAGTTTGTGGACAAAAATTGTCTTGGTATCGATAAATTTAATATAAACGATGGGTCTTATGATGTATGAAATTAACAATTTGCCATTTTATATATTTTTTATGGTAAACGCATTAATAAAAACAACGAACAACGTCCATTTGCAAACTAATTAGTTCTCAGTACACTCACGGTGGCGCTTCCAATCGACACAAAAAGTAAGCTGTCATTTTCTATGGATATATAACTGCCCCTTAATAAACTAGCTGGACTGGCTAAGTCCAGCTAGTTTATTAAGGGGCAGTTATTAAGCGCGACCGCTGAACAACATCCTAGGTACGCGCGGTGTGGCGGGGACGAGGTAAAGAGAGAGAGAAAGAGCATGTGTCGAGAGTGAGAGAACTACCGCCGTGAACGTTGGCGGAACTAAATGATCGATACTTTCCCCGCCTCGTCGCGATAATACCCAAGGTGCGGTACAGCGGTTACGCTCAAATTATATCTATATTATGGCATTATAGTAACTGTCACACATTTCAGCAACAGGGTCAGTAGTTTCGTAGAGCGTCTGAACAAAAAGTGATTCGATCGCTACAACTGAATCACCGGTCATTAATACTAGCAGTAGTGGTACAGTCCCTTAAGTACAATATATTTTTATTTCTATATAATAATAATAATACACCAATTAAACGTTATATAAATTGAAATTCAGCTAGTGAAACGCAACATAACAATATTTTCTGTTATAATGCATTTTTTTCATGCGTACACATCACACCTAAGCATAGTGCTCCGTATTTGTGACGAATATGGAATAAGTTTAGTACTCGTATTTCATAAAATAAATAATTAAAAACTACTTAATTCGTATGTAAAGAATCTTGAGTAGTCGTGTCGAGTTTCGAAGCTAATTAAAAAATCTTTTACGTATACTTCCAGCTCAATTTCAATTGTGACTTCGGTCTTCATATCCTACAATATACAGAGAAAGGGTACTTTTATCGCTACACATAATATGATATAATCATATAGAATGGTTTATTCCACCCTGTTCATCTGGGTGACATAACTTAGGTGAATATAAATTCTACTTAGTTCACTTAGGTCCATATTCTAGTCTAGAACGATATCCAGTTCTGAACAATGATGTAATAATTATAGACGTCATGCATTTACATGACGGCTTTCAAAAATGGCGCAATCATTCTAAATATTAAAAAAATAGAGCTAAGTAATAATATTACGTCAATATTATGAATTAATATGAATTATATTATTATTTATATCAATACTAGTTTTATAATTAAGATTCTTTTTTCATTAAAGACTTTTTTTCAGTAGCGCAATGTCGCGTTGCTGATTGGTGACCAGTCGTCATTTTTTTGCCGCCATTTTAGAATCCAGACAACGCATTTACTGTTTATAATACCTCATCAGTTCTGAATTCCGATTTATTTGAGTACAGATTGACAGATTCTCTTCACAATCTATCCTCAGATATAAGTAATCGAGATTTAGAATTGAATACTTTCCATTCTAGAATAAGGTCCTTAAATGGTATAAGTTCTAGAAGAATATGGTGGAATACATTTTGAGTATATCATCATTAAATCACTTAGAAATACCTTCTTCAGTTACTTTTATACAATCACAGTAAAACGAGAAGTAGTATGCATTTATTTTATTTACATCATACATTTCTTTTTTTTTTATAATTCATATAATATATCATAAAACCATGCATTATAGAATTTGTCTAACTTATGTCTAGAACGTTTATAATTGAATATTGATTATAAATATAAAGTAGAAGTGAACTTTACAATTCATGTGATGAATAGCAGTCGTGAAGATTATTGATTTTTCGTAACAATTTCTATCTGTTGTTAGTTAATCATTTTGAAACATGTTCTGATTAATACTAGCTGCATTATTCAACAATGATGAGAATAAACACATTGTGAACATTTCTTTTTGTGATGTTCATAAAACTATAGGTTTTATGAAATCTCTTTTGTTATATCTGCAGGAGTGAACAGGAATGAACTAAAATGAAGAACCTTTTATTGCAATATTATACGAAAACAAAAATACATTATTAACTAAAGCATCAAAGGCTCGAAATTATATCAAGATTCCAGCTATTCGACCTGTGGGTGGGTTAAAGACTATGGCGAGAATGGATTTTGACTTTGACTTCTGATTTTTATATTTCTAAACAAGATTAAAAAATATATATTTTCGTGTTCAGTATTAGTCAGAAGTATTTACCTATATATTTTTTACAAGTAACTTGACTCATTGTGTTAGTAACAGTTTTTGCTTAGCCTATGTTAGTTAATTACAACAATACACTCCAAGTATTTTTTTTTAATATCTCCAATGTACTTTTCAATTATTTATTAGTATATAGATTCAGGCAAATGGAATAATCGGGAGTCAACAATTATTTGCATTGAAAAAAAAAAAAAAGGATTCTGACATTTTGACATAGACACCTCTTTTTAAATTTTGAACGGATACCTCATTCTAAATTCAAATCAAGACATGACGTTTTAAAATTAAGATTTGAATCATAAACTTAATTTATATTCAATTTTGGAGTGCTATAGTGCAGCTTGCAAATCTTGAATTCTTGTTATCATTGATACTTTGAATACACAATGCCTACGAAGTTCATCCGCAACATCTAAAAACAATACCTTAATCCCTTGTATTAGGAGATATATTCCGTTCCCTCTTATTCTTAGACTTGGGTGGTGCGCGGTGCCGATCTCTCTTGCGGCTAGAAGATGAGCAGGATGATGAAGGACTGGAGTCTGGTGGAGATCCGGCTTCTTCAGCTGTGAGGCCCATGGTTTGGGATTCGGGAGTGGAAGGTTCTAGTACACTGTTGCGGAGAGCCCTGCGTTGTTCCTCAGTGTGCTGGGGGCAACGGGTCGATCTGTAATGTTTTAGAACTGGTATGAGATATCAAGATCTGTGCAATCTGCAAACAATTTACTTTTGGTGGTCAGTTGGTGTTGCAAGCGTTTATGCTGCAGTCACCAAAAAAGATGGCGTCGTCTGCCGTCAATGTCGTTTACGGCCAATGTTGCAATGTACCATCAATCTTTCACTAAAGGGACCATTCATAAATTATCACACGAATTTCATGGATTTTTGATCGCCACTTTTGTGAGACTACTCTCTCCAGCATGTGACATTAAATATTTTACATCCAGAAATTAGCTCCAAGGTTAAGTTTGTTTATCACATAAATATTTTTTTTAATACAAATTAGGCTTCGAAACGTAATGTCACGAAATATAGGATCCCTCCTCTTGTTATACTTCACTAACCCTCCTCCCATACTTCAAGTGTGATGTCATTTATAGATGGTCCCATAAATACATCTTAAGTGTGGTAACCGAAGTGACACACTGAAGTCACCAACATGAGCACACATACCTAGTACACAACTTCTTAGTGTGCTCGGACACCACACCGCAGATTTGCAACAACAAGTTCTTCTTTTCATTAGCCGTCATAGTTTCATAGGTGGCGCCACCATCGTTACTGTCATTGTTTTGGGTGCCGTTGTTGTTCCTGGAGGATAAGGGTTGAAATTCTACATGTAAGCACAGATAATATAATTCTTATACAGATATAGGCAACTTTTGTTTGCGGGAGCTGTAACTGTGTTGTAGATGGTGACAATGTTTTGGCAAACTTTTCTAATTTTTCTATTAAAAATTAACTCATCAAAAATAAAACATACATTAAACACATTATTGATAATGACTGAAAACTAAAAATATTCTAATCTATATTGATTCTGCTGTAATTCTAAAAGTTACAGACTTAATAATGCACCATGCCGCTAGATGGCGGCTTCCTAAAATAGCACTATTGCCACGAAATCTAAATCGTTATTACATTACCAACGAATTTTTTATGCTCACATGCATACATTATCATGTGCTTAGGTTTGGAAATAATTAACGTGATTCTAATAGGGAAATAAGCGTTTTAACTTTTTTATTTAAAACCCTTATTTCCCTATTGATCACGTGTCTCATCACATCACATGTCTCATCTATTGATTTCACGCAAAAACCGCGCCTTGTCGTGGAGTTACGGATACCAGCCCGTAATACCATACCATCTATTGATTTTGAGTATCACTAAAGATATTTTCTTAGTATCGGTACCCCATAATGTAAGGGTTAAAACATACTATTTTAAAGGTTTGTGCAAACAGCAAGGTGTTTTTGGGGACCAATCAAGATTTTTGGGTTAGGTCCCAAAAATGTCTAACTTCAATCGCATGTTGGTATACCTACTGATTGACAGACAAGTCACTAGTAGGGAATTTCCTCTCAGTTTTGGGAGAAAGAGTATATGAACGGACTCCAGACGCCAAAGGTATTGCTATTCAAAGGTATGTGTTGTGTCAAAGCAAAGAGTAGTTGAGTTATTGTTTCATTGGGACGGTATTGAAATAAATAACTATCAAAATCTAAATTTGGCCATTCCAGAAGAGTTCCAACAACACCTAAACCCAACCCATCATAAAAATATCACTTATTTAAATACAACTCGACTGTATATTTGACTAATATTTAATAAATCACAATAAAAATATTTTTTTCAACATAACCTACATGTTAAAATAAAATAAAACTTACTTATGAACTTTATTAGGCTTCCTGTTGTTGTTATTCTTTATTCTGCGCTTGCGCCGTTCGTTAGGCACGCTCCCACCAGCCCAGTCGGCATCATCGTCATCATCACTCAGGATCCCAGCGTAAGAGGTTGGCTCCCGGCTATTGGATGCAATGCGGCGAGATGCTATTCGAGAACTGTTGCGGCCCATGCCTGAGGAGCATTAAAAAAAATTTTAATCCTCTCCCCTTTGGTCCTCTTTGGCAGCAACATTCAAAATAGCTATACAGATTATAAAAATATATAGAATAGGATTTGCGAGCCTGAAAAGGTTGCCATTTTCAGTATTTTTCAGCCAGGCAGAAGGCGCAGTGAGAGTGTAAACAATATCCTTTAATATTTTCTGATCATACAATGCATTAAAATCTTGCCAAAGCTTAGTGTAATCTGGGGAACAAGAGGCAGGAAGTTCATCCCTGGCTGCAAGGTTGGTGATGCAATCATAACTCAATGCTGAGATATTATTGATGAGAATATATTAACAGATGTATTTTAGGTGAACACCATGTAATTTCAGAAAAAGAAATCAATAATATTATACAGACCAATGTCTATTTGCATGTAATACGAAACTGGGTGTATGGGCCCCTATCAGAATCTATGAGATCTCAGCCTCCACCACCCCGCGGAGACGCTTAGTTTTTAAGTTATGATTATTTTCATAACCTAACCTAAAAGTATATTTTAAGTAACAAGGATTAAGTAAGTTTCTGATCTGTAGAGGCCCCATCCCCGTATACCTACTCCCTAGCCCCCCTTTACCTACTAAACATCGTTTGACATACTACTATCAAGCTAGGTCGACGGAGCCCCGCTCCGCGGGGCTCCTATTTCTGGGTGGTTTGAAAAAAAATAACCACGATTGCTAATAATGTTATTATTATTATTATTTATTATTTGGACTATGGACGAGCAGCAAAGTGCTGGTATGTCCACTTCATGGTGTTGGAGTATAGTTCAGCCTTTGTTAGTAGTCCACATCACTTTTATTGTTTATTGTTCACTAGAAGCCATTTATCCAGGCGACACTTGAAAGCGGTTAGCGTTGCTGCTGACACCACTTCTTCAGGTAATTTGTTCCACTGCTGCACAACACGGTTGTTTAGGGAGTGGTAAGCTGTCAACGAATGAGTGTGTGAGCGTGCAAGAGTAAGGTTGTGTCCACGGGATGAGTAATTTTTCTGTTGTCGTACAAATATGTCGCCAATATTGGGTAAGTTATATTTGTTGGTCAAGATTTTATAGCACTCAATGAGGTCACCCCTTGCTCTTCGATCTCTAAGAGTTGGCAGTTTCAGTAGTTTCAGCCGTTCCTCATAAGTTTTCCGCCGGAAACCATAAGGTATTTTTGTGGCTTTTCTTTGTACACTTTCCAGCAAATAAATATCCTTAACAAGGTAAGGGTTCCATATTTGGTAACCATATTCTAAAAGTGGTCTTATATATGTTTTGTAAATTCTAATGAAGGTTACCGGTGACAAATACTGGAAGGATCTGCGTATAACATATAGGAAAGAGTTCGCTTTTTTCACTATATTGTCTATGTGGTTCGCCCATCTTAGGTCATTAGCAATTGTGACTCCTAGGTCTTTTTGTGTAGTCACAGTAGTAATTGTTGTGGTTCCAATAGTATATAGTGTGTTGGGGTTGTTTTTGCCCAGGCGTAAAACTGTACATTTATCAGCATTCAGTTTAGCAATCCACTCTATGGTCCAGCCCTGTAGCCTATCCAGATCAGATTGCAGCTCTCTGGAATGGGTCAGAGGATTGCCGAAGAACTTGCCGTCATCAGCAAAAAAACAAGATTGGGACTCTATCAACGCTATAAGGTCATTGGTGTATATGTTAAACAGAATTGGAGAAAGCACTGAACCTTGGGGAACACCGCTTAGTACATCTCGTTTGTCTGACAGTGCACTCCCCACCCTAACCTGATAGGTTCTGCTAAGTAAATAGTTTTCCAGCCACTTCAGCAATTTGCCTCGAATACCAAAGTGCTCTAGCTTCAGTAGAAGGCGACCATGTGGAACTTTATCAAAAGCACGCTCAAAATCAAGGTAAATGATGTCCACAGGTTGTTTACTGTCCAGTTGCTTGGACCACTGGGGCACAGCCGACAGTAGGTTGGTAACAGTTGATCTTTTCTCAACAAATCCATGTTGTTTTATAGAGATTATGTTGTGTTGATTCAAAAACTGCTTGATGTGCTGGCATATGATTTTCTCCATGCATTTTCCTATAGTACTAGTAGTAATGTTAGCCTTCTAACCTAACCTATCCGAAACGGGGTACTCTGAGTTGGGATATTATAAAGCCCTTAAAAAAAATGAAAAAAATAAAAAGATTATAAATAATTTGTTTGACCATGGGGGTCTCTACACATCAGAAACTTACTTAGTCCTTGTTACCTACTTACGTCAAAAATATACTTTTAGGTTAGGTTATGAAAATAATCATAACTTAAAAACTAAGGGTCTCCGCGGGGGGGGGCTGGTGGCGGGAGGGGTTCCTCTCCCCACTCCTCCCTCTCCCTCTATAATAATAATAATATAGCGTTTTATTACGCATTACTTCGTTCTGTTACACGAAACTTTAAAAAGCCCTAAAAAAACTATGCATGTCCGCGGGGCGAGAGTAGTATTTTTGAGAAGGGGAGACAAACCCCTATCTAACACAACCCCTAACAACCCTTATTTCGATTGGCACGATTCTAAAGCCAACCCCAGCAGCAGTTTCCTTCTATTATTTACTTGGTTTTCTAGTGCCAAACCCAAGCTTCATAGTGCAACTGGGATGATAATAAGAGAGGAATCTGCACCGAAATTATACACTTGAAATAATCACTTTAAGGTTACTCACCCATGCACTTCTCTAGATGAGGAGCAAACCTAGTAGCCGATACAGGTCTTTCGCAGTTTGGACATGAGCAGTTCGAGTCAGGGGTCTTCTTAATGATGGAAAATCCAAACACGTCACATTCCGGTGTGTTCACAATCTTAAATGGTTCCTCGTCTTCTTTTTCACCTTCCAACAGATCAGTGAGGCCGGTTTTCAAGCCGTGGTGGAACTCGAATAAAAAACCTAAGGTCACATCGTCACAAACACTTTCGTATATAAAATTTGCAGCGTCTTCTGCATTATTTTCATTTTGCATTATTTCAAAAAACTTAGAGTTCAAATCGTTCATACTCAACTCACTGTTTATAGTATTCATTTTCATGAATTTTGCAAGATTTTACAGTACGACAGTAATTAAACACTCACAGTAAATAATATCTATAACTTGGAAAAATAATGTTTACCGATGTTTTGTATGTTTTTGACATAACTGACAACAATACAATGGCAACTTGGTTTAATGATTTATGTTTTTTATAGCTTTCTTCTTCTAACAAAGGATCATATCAGCAGATGGACTGAGAAAGTGAATGTTCTTCTTCCATGTGGCTTTTATTTTATTGGCCCATCCTTTTCAGACCGTTCAGAAATTTCTAAACTGTCAAATTTTATTTTCAAAATGGCGAAAATAAATATCAAGAAATGAATTGATTATGATTTAGTGATCATGATCAATTCATTTTTTGATATTACCAGTATCTTGAATAAAGTAAGTGTTAATTTTATCAGACGATGGTGGCTGTTATATTTAAGGCCGTGAAAAGCCTAACCAAAAAACGGCGAAGGGAGCAGTGAGCAGACCCCGGGATGAAAGCCTCGGGAAACCCCCGGAAAACGGAAACAGAAATGGAATCAATCCAGGACTCATAGGACCAACGAACTTTTAATAAATAATCTAGTACTTACTATCTACTGTATTTATGGAAGTACTAAAATAAACAATGCTGTAATAAATGTTTAATGTTGCCTTGTGCACCTATACAACTTTATCAATGTTTGACATTTTTATTTCTTTTCTAATGTTTTTATCTTTTAACGACTTTCCATAAGAATGTCACCAATGTGGTATAGGTATACTCGCAGATTACCTACTCGGCTATCAGACTCGCCTCACCACATAGAGTCATTTATGTGGAAAATAGTAAGTAGTGCGTGACCTAGTTTTCCTAGTATTAATAATGTAATAGATTTATAATTTAATAGGCTAAATAAGCTATCAAAGCAATCAGAATAACCTAGAATAACTTACTAACATCCATAAAAAAAACGATTACTGATTATAAATAATCGGTTAATCATTACAAAAATAATCGATATTCTACATCACTAGAGCCACCACAAGCTGAATAAAATAAAATGCGCGGGACATTCGGTGCATTCACACTACGTTTGAATACTTTGAACGTTCGTTAGTTTTTTTTTGCGACAATGGTATCAAGTTCAAATGGTTTACGTCTTCTGAAATGTATGGAAGTTTTGAAAATGAAGCCGAGCTTCGATGCAAATGTACTTCAGAAGGTAAACCAATTAATCTTCATGTACTTTAATTGATCTATCATTAGATATAATTTAATTGAGTCATCATCATCATCATCGACCGCTAACGTTATTCTGATTGCCTTCCTCCACTTTGCATGATCTTGGGCGTCCATTTGCACGCATGTCGAACCCTGCTCTATTTAATTTTGTTCATTGGCGACGATACCGGTTGTATTCGTTAAGACCGAAGACCTCTCTTCTAAAGATCTTTGACTTTGGGATCCAAGCCAATTTATTTAGTATCAGATTAACTAATTACATATACTCACGCCTTTAAATCCCCGAAGGGGTAGGCAGAGCTGTATTGACAGAACACCTACATTTAGCCAATTATGATTTTCGGTACCCACGTAATAGGGGGAACAGGCATTAAGTCATGGGCTTTATGTTTACTGTCGAATAGAGATCAGCCTTACCCCTTAGTCGCCTTCTATGGCACCATTCAAGAGATGCGATGGCGCCAATCTACTCCACGGGGAATCATCAAATTAAAAAATTACGTCTAAACTATTAACCCGCACCTCACCGTACTAGGTACAAACTAGCCCATCACGTGACATTACCCCACTGGATAGCAACAGCTAACCATGGCCCCGGTACGAGGCGGAACGGGTCACCAGTTTTATCCCACAGATTGCACCCCAATTTGCTTACTAAATTCGTGGCGTTGTCGGCACCTCAACTACTCATCGTCTCAACTGCAAAGGGAGCGAATATGTACCGCTCTGTCAAGATTGCCTATTTGCTGTGTGTTTCAAATCGCGGTTATACGAATAAATCTATTACATATTAAACTAGCTGTACCTACCCGTGATTTACTGATGAAACTTAAAACGCCTCTAGTCTGAAACCTAGCTTACTCTGGTTATCTAGTCGTCAAAATGTGAAATATTGAGATCTGTCATACAGAAATGTGGGATGTGTGACACGCAGCATTTATGTAATTTGTTCAGCTAGTATTATGTTATCTGTGGTTGGTCAACTCTTGCAACTCGATTTTGAAGCAGATAATATCCTCAATCGACTATGATGTTTTTTAGTTGTTTAGTTTTCGATTACCTAGGAAATGTTTCTGATATTAATCTTGTGATGATTTGATCCGATTGTACTTTTTTGCTAAGGCCATTTGCGTATTTTAGGGTACTTACCGTTATCTGATCACGACTGGGTAGGTAGGTACTTCTTAGTTTAAATTTCGGGTGACCTCTTATTCAAGGTTTTCGGGACTTAATCAAACTTTATCTATTACTTTGCTGATCTACAGATGAGACTCTGACGCAGGGGTTATTTCGAAAGTCCGCAGTATTTGTTATCCAATTAAATAGATTAAATTTGTACGTTGCGCAATGAATCTAGATCAAATTGCCATTCAAACCATATAATTAATTGAAATGTTGTGTAGTGTGTGTGGGTATGTGACCAAAGAGCCACGGACGATCTGACAAAAAAAATACTAACTTGCCCCACCTTAGGCTAGATACCTACTGGCTACGCCCATGCCGTGAAGCATGGCAATTAAATGCAGTTATAGTTAAATTCTTTTTTCAGGTAAATTTGCAGTCAATTTCTGACGGTGTTTTGAAGGGCTCATTCAAAATCGAGCCGATAATGTGTAATATCGGGGGCTCGTTGCACGGCGGGTACCTCGCTAGCGTGGCCGATGTACTCTCGTTCTATTCTGTGCTAAGCAATCCTGATGGAAAATTTGCGTGGACTACGACACTGAATATGGCGTAAGTTGGAAAAATATTGATCTACCATATTTGCCCCCAATGTAGTGGTTAAAGTCAACATTTCGTGCAAGCCCGCCAGCTTCGATATGACCATATGACCTACTTTTTTTTAATACCGTCTGAAAATTAAATGAAACATTTATTAAGTTTCTGCCCGTTTGACTTAAGAGTGGCATATTATATATAAAAACTGATACAGTAGCATATATGTATAAAGTCTCTACACATATGCTAGTGGTATATAATAGAACTTATCCATTTACTATGAAAGATCGGAAAAAGTGAACCACTAAGACGAGACATGAACCCAGGACCAGCTGCTTTCTAGGGTAAACTTTAGCTGTTGCCCGCGGCTACACCCGCGTGGATGTCGTTTATCGCGTAGTATTCCCAAGTTCTAATTCAACTCTGTACCAAATGTCATTAAGATTGAAAAAATACCTACAGACATTTATCACCAATACTCTCCCTTTTATTGCGATAGAAGGGGTTAAACCTTCTATAGCGATAAAAGGGAGCCTATGTCCGTTCCTAAGCTTTATCCATCTCTGTAACAAGTATAAACCCTTTGAGCGCGTAAATTTTTTGTAGGTATTCAAATAATTTGTGGCGGCCAGTGGCGGCCTACTCGACCGCCAACCGCTAAGTCCGCGCGCTTACATTGCATACGCCGCCGTGGCTTAGCAACAGAAATAACTAAACTGACACTTCTCTGTATTTGCCGGCCGGATCTGTTGACATTAATAATCACTGCTCCGCTCCCTTGAGTAGTAGCGGGATGATATGTAGCCTATGTGTTATTCTGATGTATAAAGCTATTATTGTTAAGTTTCATTAAAATCCAATTAGTAGTTTTTACGTGAAAGAGTAACAAATATTCATCCATCTATACATTCATCCAGAGTCACAAACTTTGGCGTGTATAATATAAGTAGGTTACACTGGTCAACTGAGTTGCGTGAGCAAGTCTGTAAAATTTCTATTGAAAGATAATTGATATAATTTAGTAAGCTTACTTTTTGCAATTTAATTGGACTATCCATTTTCATTTTCTTATATATACAAATTGTTTTCAGTTATATCAAGACAGGTAAAATAGGAGAAACAGTAAATGTGGAGACAAAATGCTTAATGAACGGTGTTTCACCAATTACTGAGGTATACTTTCACAATGGTGACGGCAAACTCTTGGCAAAAGGTACTGCGACTTTCTTGTTCGCCAGTGAGAAGGTGCAACGCATTTGTGAAGAAATATATAATTATAATGTTCGTCAGGCGAAAGACCAGTGAGATTATGCAAAAGTATAGATACAATAGGTACAGAAGACGGAATACGATACGAATACAGAAGAATATATGATTTAGTTAACTCCAAACCAACGTGAACATTCAGGAAATCTGAAGAGACACATTAAAACATTTTGGGAAATGGTACATCAGTCAAGGTGTTAGAACAGTACCGGATTAACACGGCGCGGGGCCTGTAGCAAATGCCACCAAGGGGCCCTTACTTTACTTTAGGTTCTTCAGTTTGTAGTATTAAAATCAGATGAGAGAATAAAACCGAACTTGTGTGTGCGTGGCAACCCGCAGTGGCTTGCGGATATCGCTGCCCGCGGTCGAAGGCGGCTCGGGCGTCGGAGGGCGCAAACCGACCTCCGCCCCCCATAAGCGCGGGCCTGAGGGTGACGGGTGGAGCCTCCCCCATACCGTGTGCGAGTCGGGGACCCCGTGGTTCCCCCTCCCGAGGAGGGCCAGAACGAGAGGAATGTCCCTGGGTCAGCCGAGGTGCGAGGGATATGTCACGAGACAACCTCACCTTCGGCCTAGCACATCGACCCACAGACGGCGTGCGGTTTAGTCGGTTCGAGTCCGACATAACCTCCCCCTTAAGCTCCAATTATCCGTGGGGATTTCCCGCGCGTAAATATGTATCGCCACGGTTGCGGACGGAACCTCCGTGTCGAGTTCCGCGACCTGTGCTATTTGTTTTCAACCGCTGTCCAGGGTGGACTAGCCCCCTTGCTTCCGCTGCCCAGGATCGAGGTTCAAAGCGAGAAACCAACGTAGAAGTTACTCGACCTCGCACCCCTACAGGGGCCTGGCACCAAGACGGTGTTGCACGCGTTCCCCACTTTCCATAAAGTGGGACGTGTGCTCGTTTGCTCGTTTGCCACCGAAGTGGTATAAAAAGAAAATCCTTGACACAATTATATTAAATAGCGATGAAGATAATTAAAAGCGTCAAATAAAAGTGTTCATTAATACTTTTTGTAAGTATAATTCATAATTAGCGATAATAACTATTATTAATAGTTTAATCATATTTATTATATTCCTGTCAGTAAATGACATTCATGATACTTGGGAAATAGCTATTTGAGCCAATTTGCCTACGGTCAGTTAGTTGTTTGGGGTTTAGAGTTGAACCATGAGACAGTTTTATGGTCAGACAGGCGTTGGTGCGCAGGGCCCCTTAATTCGCGGGGCCCTTAGCATTTGCTACTCTTGCTACGTGGCTAATCCGGCACTGTTTTAGAACATAATCTACAGTGAAATTGTCTATTTATTTATAAAAGACACTACAGCTCTTATGACCGGCTATCAGTGCTGGGCAAATTTTAAATCCAATTAAAAAAATATTAACGAATTACAAATGACTTGCTATCTAAGTGATCGAAACAAGTAAACCCGACTGCTGTTAAACTTGCTTCCATCTTTAAGACATCAACTGGATTATTGGAAGTTTAATTGCAATTAAAATTTGCTCAATACTACCGGCAATAAGCAATTGCGATAGAGTAATGTTATACCTTAAAAAAATGCAATATAATGATTGTTACCTTTGACTTTTTTTGTCAGACAAAACCTGAGGGCTTACGGTGATGTCCGTATTCCGCGTAAAAAAGAGGGATGGAACTTTTTAGGGTCTAAGAACTCTACTGCAAAATATAGCTTCATTCATTGGTCTCGTCCGTAACACGAACGTATTCAAGATACATCGATAGCTAAATTAGAGAATGGAAGTTTTTCATTTCTAGTTAAAAGTAAACTGTACTTAGTTAGTTACTTTGGCACCGCGACTCGAACGTCTCGTTGTGGAGTCGCCTGTTACCCTAGCAGAGGCAGGTCGGGGTGGCGCTGGTACCTGGGGGCTATCTCAAAACTGGAGATGGACCTAGGTCAGCCGAAGAGGAAAATGCTTTATGAGCTACCATACACCCAGCTGGACACGTCGTGCGGTTTTGTCGTTTTGAGTTTTTTTTTATACAACTTAGGTGACAAACGGCCCACCTGATGGTAAGTGGTTACCGTGGCCTATGGATGTGTGCAACACCAGGTGAGTCACACTTGTGCTGCCAACCCTGTTAAAACAGAGAGTTTCTGTGCCGTCAGTGTAGAAGACAAAGCAGGAATAGCCTTTAGTCTTCCCACTGACAGCACAAAACCTCTCCCGTGAGCTCTGGCTACTCTACTCACCGCCGGTAACACAACACGAGGTTACTTCCCCAGTCGGACTGCTCAATTGGACGGGAATACCGTCGTGTCCTACCTCCTACAAGACCGTCCCCTCCAGACCAGTTTGAATTAGGGCAGGGGTGTGTATTACGGTCTTAGGGGCTCAAGTCACTCTCACATGCCAGTTTTAAAGGAACTAGCGAATTTTATTGAGTTAACCGAAAAATTAGGTTTTGTCTAAACAGATTTTACTGGAGAAATCCAGTGTAAATCTATCTTCAAATTTATATTTACCGTTGATCTTATCTTTGTTAAATAACAAGCAATTTAATGGCATATAACTCCACTAAAATGTATTTTTGCGTATATTCTTATCTCCATAATGTTTGTACATAATACTCAAACAACTACTGCCATAGATAATGATGTCAGATGAATAACAATAAACAGTAAGATATCAACGGAATGGATAACAGGTTTTGAGTTTTGTTCATTTTAAGTATCCACTTATTTGCTGGCCGTACGTGGTGGCAGTCGTTTTCCGGCGCAGTGTTTACAGAAATACAATCCAACAATGGTGAGTATCTACGTGTACTATATTTTAGTTTGAACTCTTAGTGATCGCTTCGAAAACTAGTCGTAGACTGACTGATTGAGCTGAGGCTGCTAGCTCGCCTTTTATATCCGGCGCGGCCGAGTAGCGAAATTTCTCGAAAAGACAGCAACGTTCTGAAATGTTCTATTGGGTCTTGTGTCTCTTTCTAGCCTGACGTCTCGTTCTATTCATTCGATTCCTTCTAGAACAGTGACGTCAAGGCATGCTGTCTCTTTCTATAGTGCCGTCTTGCTCACTCCTATGGGAAAACTAAGTAATATTGAATAGGTATTATTAATATTCTACTACATTCCACTTGGGCTTAGACTCCTTCATTCAATGCACCATGTATTTTAAGTTCTTTTGTTTAACAGAAAGAATTTATGGTTAGGTAATATTTTTGTTAGATAGGTATTCTTTTTAAACGACGTATTAGGATTTAAGCCTGGCCCTCTAGACAACTGGCAATTTTTTGGCCAGTGTTTTGTAGAATATAATGATGAATGTATGAGATTGATTGATTTTTAAGGTATATAACGTTTATGACAATCGTCAACTTATGTTAATCCCATACATTGATCAATCTATTCTATTTTACCAACGAATTGCCACTTGTTTAGTGGAGCACCATACTTAACTTACCAGTTAAGTATGGTGTCTGTACTGGTGACTATCTTTCCTGACACTATGCCTTCAGTTTAATGGCCTGGCCACGACTTCGGTCTAAGCGGGGCGCGGCGCGGCGAGCGGCGCGACGTCGTCGGTGAGCGGTGCGTTTTGCACGCCACGTACCCTCAGTAGCGGTTAGTTGCAACGGCCGCGGTGGACGTATTAAAGGTTGTCAAAACGTGCTCAAAATTATGGTGTTAACAAAATTATTTCTTCTCTATTTAGACAGCAGTACATTTTTAAGATAAGTCCTCTCGCATTTTTTATGAGAGGAGTGCACGAACCGACTAAAGATCAGTATTTAAATGGCGAATTTCGTGATCTATACGAAGATTATCTACAGAAAATATCAAGAATAAATTTATGAGTACACAAGAATGAGTGTGAAAACTTATTATATTCTGCAGCACATACCTACATTGAATAACTATCTGTACATTATGTAAACACTAGTAGTTTCGTCAACATATTAGTAGCTTCGTTTGATAGGTACCTAGGTACTATATTTTTGTTTTATCAATTTAAATTAAACTTACCATCATATTCCAGAAAATATTGTTTAATTTCATCCCACAACATTTTTATTTTGTTTTTAGAATTATGTTGGGGATGTCTTGACGTCTATAAATAGGGAGCCGATTTAAAATTTCGGTAACAAATGCCTCGGTATCCATTACCGCCACAAAATCGTCTTATTTGTTTTGTTTTTATCTACGCCGCTGAGTACGTCACTCCTACACCGCTGTCCGCACCGCTCGGTTTCGTGGTGTCGCACTCATACGCTCGTACTTTTGTTCCTGCCGCTCCGCGTACCCCGCGCCGCTGTAGCGTTTCGCTCGCTTGGATAAAATCGCGCGCGTTTTCGCTATGAGCGGCGGCTCGTGGCATGCTTCAAACATTTTCATACTTTGATCTAACCGCTCGCAGCCCCGCGCTTAGCTGCCGCTCGCAGCGGCAAGGTCGTGAACGGGCCATAATATAAACGTGTTCTAAAACCGTTTGTGTTACCTACATCTAAGTTATTTTCTAAAGAAAATATGTACGCACTTTTTCTACTTTTCACGTTTGGTTAAATTGATTGACACGTCAATCGGCTTTCGTGTTACCAGTCGCTGCAATGTTATGTGCAAAATTAAAGATTCTAACTGTAAAAAATAAACTAATTGTATTATCTTGTATTTGCTTGTATTGATCTCATCATTATAATGGACCTGTTTAACAGCATCATGTAAGTATCTATTTCATTGATAAAATATACCTACACCAAAAGCATTTAAGTTTGTCAAAATTATCAAATACTATTGAGTAGTACTTAGTTGGTATTTACCCGAGTTATAGTTACCGGCATATAATACACACACCGGCAGAATTAGCGGAAAAAAAACATCGTCATTGGGACTTTGATGAGTGGGGACAGGCTCTCTTTACTGATGAATGCAGAATTCTCTTAAATCAGATTGATGGAAGGCAGCTAATATGGAAACGCAAAGGAGAGTGTTATTTACAATCTAATTTTGAAAATACAGTGGCATATGGCGGCGGCAGAATTAGCGGAACACAAAATTATGGTCTGGGGAGGGATATGTTTAGGAGCTTGCACGGAGTTAGTGGTAGTCGACGGCGGAAATCTGACTGCAGATCGGTTTATCAGGGAGATTTTAGAGGAACATGTTGTGCCATTTGCCCCCTTTATTGGTAACGAATTCATTTTAATTCAGGATAATGCTCGGGCTCAAAGTTCTCGCTCAGTACAGGAAAACCTAAACTACGTTAGTATTACGGTGATGGAGTGGCCAGCTCGGTCCCCGGATATAAATCCGATTGAACACGTTTGGGACTTGCTAAAGAAGAATGCCACCTTCTAACAATCTGGGCGAGCTGCGGAACACATTAGTTGAAGAACAGGGCATAGGTTGCCCAAAGAAATCATTGACAACATCATTCGCAGCATGCCCAGACGTATGGAAACCTTAATCAGGGCACGAGAGGAAAAACTCGTTATTAAACATGTTGTTGTTGTTTCATGTTTAATTATTATTTGTTTAAAAATAAAGCTAACTATTTTATACTCTCCTTTTTTCTGTTCCGCTAATTCTGCCGGTGTGTGTATAAAAAGTCGTATGTAAAGGTTTTTCCTTTCCAACCGTTTCTCCTTTGTTGACTGTAGCTGCTTCATCTGTTGAGATCTCTGCCACCTTTGAGGCTGTGTGAAGTGAACATTCTGGTTCATCCAAGTGTTTTATTTTCTTATTCCACCTAACCGTAGTACCTACAGACTTATCTTGACTGAATTCTTGCAAACAGGTGTCCTTCACTGCCCGCGGCCTCATGCCTCCTGTCTTCACCCCCTTCAATGAAGATCTGACTGTCAACTATGGTGTTATTCCTATCTATGCCAAGTACCTCGCTGATGCCGGAATCAAGTCTGTTCTGGGTATGTTATTAAATACGCCTGCCTCATTTTAATGAAGACTTGACAAACCGGAAGTTTTTTTCCGTTTTGTGACCTCAGTGGCAACTCCAGGGGCACAGGGCGGAATAAATGTCAACTACGAAGTTATTAATGCCGTTACCAAATTCCCCGCTGATACTGGGATCAAGTTCGTTCTGTGTATGGTCTCCGCTTGCCTCATTTCGCAAGGATACTCAGATAAATCACCATCAGCCTCCTAGCGATTTCCTGGAACAAACACTAAATTATGAAAACCAGCGCCGGGTACTCGTGCCCGGCATCTCGCTGAACTGGCTCCTTTTTTTCTTTGTGCAGCATAAATGTGCACATATTATATATATTTATATTTTCTGTGGCTATATTTATTTGATGTATTTTTATTATTATTATTGTTATTTATTTGATGCATGTTTGTGCTGTAGAAAAAAAAATAAAGTGTGTTTTCTTTCTTTTCTAAATAATAATAATTAGCAGCAGCAGTAACTGCTTATTATTATTATTTAGTGGTTTGTTGGCCTACTAGCTACAGGAGTCGGGTGAAACCTGTTGCGTGCTGTGTAATTTGGCTACCGCATGACTTCTGAACCTCAAGAGAAATCCTGCGACAGGGTTCTTTCATCCATCGAAGACGAGATGTTTAATAATACACACATATCAGCTTACCGCTCCCTTCTCTTCTCATATGTATTTACCTATTATTTGGCACATGCTTCTCTGCCTCATCCTTTTTTGTCATGACCAGTTGGCGGCACTACAGGCGAACATATGACCCTATCGGTATCTGAACGTAAGAAGGTGATAGATGCATGGGTGGCGGTGTCAAAGACCACAGGACTGCACATCCAGGTACAGGTTGGAGGGGCGCCTCTTGCTGATGTACTAGACTTGGTAAGAATCATACCTTTATACCTTTCTTTTATTAGGGCCACTTTCAACAATATGCGGTTTTATAGATGCGTGTGAAATTTCGCGGAATACGCACGGTGTAAAGAGGATCGTCCGTGATAAGTACTGCAAACGCGTTTGTCATAGTAAGTGCATCCGTGTTTGGCCTGGTAACCTCACACTGTGAAACACTTACACCATGATTTCATTCGCATAATTATTTAACATCATTATCATCCTTTTTTTTATACCACTTAGGTGGCAGACAAGCACACGGCCCACCTGATGGAAAGTGGTTACCGTGGCCTATGGACGTGTGCAACACCAGGGGCGTCGCACTCGCGCTGCCAACCCTGAAGAAACTTTCTAATGCCCTTCTTGAAGAACCCCATATTGTAGTCGCCTGGGAAAACCACGGCAGGGAGCTAGTTCCACAGCTTGAGCGTGCGTGGGATGAAGTTCCTTTCTCTCTTCCTTTTCGTTGTCGGTAGCGTTGACTTCCCGGGTGCATGCGAAAGTTTCATATCAGACCCTAGGGTCCGCATACTACATCTCCACCTTTTTTATAGGAACGACTACCCCCTGAACCCAACAACTCCGAGAGGAATTTTTTTTTATACCACTTCAGTGGCCGACATGCACAAGGCCCATCTGATGGAAAGTGGTTACCATGGTCTATTGCCGTGTGCAACACCAGGGACGTCACACTCGCGCTGCCGACCCTGTTAGAACAGAGGGTTTCTGTGCCTTCAGTGTAGGTAGAAGATAAAGCAGGAAAAGCCTTAGGTCTTCCCACTGAGCACAAAAACCCTCCAGTGAGCTTTGGCTATCTTAGTCACCACCGGGATACAACACGAGGTTATTATGGCCGCGGTATTCTATAGAGCGGAGGTAATTCCCCAGTTGGACTGCTCAATTGAACGGCAAAACCGGTGTGTCCTACCTACTAAGCGTCATTCAGTACGTCAGAGCCACATTCATCATTCAGTAGGTCTACCGAACGATGATTGTGACTGATTGAAAGAGTGATTAGGTAAAGTGAACTGTATCCCTAGCACGAACAACTATAGTAATCGTATGGTAATCGTATTGAGAGAATGGAGCATTGTGATTGGCCGCCTGCCTACTGTAAACCTGTGTGTATGTGAAGCCGGCCAATTACAATGCACCGTTCTCTCAATATGTTTATGATTACGATACTAATAAGATAGAGAGATAAGTTTACACTCTAACTACAGGCTTAAAACAAATTAACATACACATAGTAAAACACAACATATGCACGCGCACACCCTCATACACTCACGCACACGCACGCACGCACGCATAACACACACACACACACACACACACACACACACACACACACACACACACACACACACACACACACACACACACACACACACACACACACACACACACACACACACACACACACACACAAACACAGACGCACACAGACACACACATTTTATAAACATACTTTACATCTTATTTATATACAAACTTTAATATAATTTAAGTACTGTTTATACTGGAGATTGATGGCACTTGATGGAATCTAAAAAATGTTGTATTTAGAAATATAATTGTTTAAAACCATTGTATTTAGTAAACCTTTGATAATGCCGTGAGGTGAAACCGGTTAGGTTACAAATAAAAACAAAATAAAGTGTGGAAAAGTACAAGTGATATCATTATTCAATATAATTTAAGTACTTCGTTCGCCCACTGCATGTAAAACACCGCAATAAGACACGTTATAAATGGACGGTTTTTCCTAAGACACAGACAGAATTTCTGCCTAGTTTAAGGAAATGAGTCCTATGACCATTCTTTTGTTGTACTGGTTTTTCTTTTCTTTATAAGTTTTAATTGTAAGACAACTCTGTAAGCCATGTACAAACCACTTATACCAAATAAATTATTATTATTATTAAAATAGCTGTTCGTGCTAGGGGTACTTGTATTGACACCATGTTCAACTGGATTGTACACCATTATCACCAGTGTCCATATCATCATTCTAGGCTCGTTACTGTCAAGGAGCTGGTGTGGACTCATTGCTGTCACTGCCGGAGCTGTACTTCAAGCCATCAACTGTTGAAGACCTGGTCTTTTACCTAGCTCAAGTCGCCAAGGCAGCTCCCAAACTACCGGTGCTGTACTATCACATACCTATCATGTCCAAGGTTGAAGGTATGTGTGTGTGTTTTCTTCTATTTCTATTGATGTGTGGATAGAGTCAATATTGTCGTGACTACCTTGGTAATCATCATCATCATCATCATCAATATAATGTCAATCTCGACGGCATACAATGCTTGTAGTTTGAAGCCCAGGGACCAAATCCAACTTTGAGCTTATCTTAGCTTTCACGGGTGTGACTGCCATATGACCTCCCAACGCTGAGAGAAACGTCTACACCAGAGTCTTGTTTGTTAATCAGCAGATGAGCTTGACTCGGGCTCCGAAAATCTTGGTAGAGCTTCCATACATCCCGTAATATTGATAATCCGTAATAATCAGTATTATGTTACCCTATAGAATGTGAAGTTAGTATTATCAAACATTCTGGCTTACCTACTGAATGATAGACGACACTAGGTGCAGGTTTCCGGTTGTTGGGATTACATGACGAGACGAGAAGTAGGAGTGTGAATGGACCTTTGGATGACGTGCATCCAAAGATTCGGAATTTTGACCTTAGCGGTTAAGAAGTCGGCTAGTTCTAATTCCCCACTCCTAACACAAGTAATTTTGCCTAGCAGGAGGAGTTGGGGGAATATTAATAATTTTGGCTACTCACAAATATTCCTCTGTTAAAACTAGGCTCTATCATTCTCTTGTCATTCATCTCCCAGACGACCATGTGCTTCTACTTAGTCTTATACCTACCTGTGTGAAACCTTCAGGATTATTAAGAACCATGTTTTTATAAAACATACCTTACGTATTTTTCCAGTCAATATGCCAGCGTTTATAAGAGCAGCTTCTGCCAGCATACCCAATTTTAAAGGTATAAAGTTCACCTCCAATGACCTGAGCGAGGGCGCTCAGGCGCTCAGAGCCCTCAAGGAAGGACAAGAGATATTCCTTGGTTCTGACACTGTGAGTACCCTCTTAGCTTTAAGAGCTGACACTGCAAAAATTGCCATAAAATGTTAGACTTTATTGACATTACGATATAAAGTTCAAAATTAAATGAAAAAGAGTTCGTTTAATTTCTTACTACCGGTACAAGATGCCATTTAATTTTTTAATTCTGTAGCGGTGAATTATGGCATTTTTGTAGTGCCTGTGGTATCACCACAGAAATATATTAGGATCACAGAGTAATAATTAGGATAGAACCGGCCACACGCAGTGTTCACCTGCATGTCACGTGTGGCGACTTTTTCTCTGTAAAGAAATACTCACGAAAGATAAGAAATACCTTTTTTTTCAAATTTACTTCTCCTTTTTTTTCTACGGTTGGGAGTAGCACAATTTGGCATATCCGCAGTATTTGTAATCGCGCCACTTTTAATTTTCATACAATTTTAAGAAGCGCCATTCGCGTATGATAGGGGGCTGCAGAATGGATTTCGAGAAGTACATCACTAAAATGTCTTTTTTTTAAACAAAATTAACAGAGTAACGTTTCTTCGTCTGAATACATTACGTAACTGACGAACATCACTGGAATTTACTTTATATTTACACGTGTCTCCTACGCCACAACTCACCACTGCGGCATATTGCATATTTTTTGCAAGTGTGCTATAGGCACGTGTATTCAAATTGTCTCTGTGTGCTCAGAGCGCGATGCGTAGCAGCTTCTTTACTTGTTTGATTTTCATCATGGTGTCGTCATCATTTGTACTTATTTGTTAATTTATCATCATTTGTTTGCCTAGAAGAGATCGCTTGTAGCGATAAAGTCGCCATTTGTTCATTTTTCATAATGTTTTCCGTAAATCTTTTGTTATCGTTTGTAGTTTGCTTAAAAGAGTATAAAATCCTCCCTCTGAATATCTAGCTTCTACAAGAGGATGTATGCAATACTTTATTTGAATAAATCTTTGCGTCTCAAATAGATATATAGCAAATAAAGTTGTCTATTTCTTCTATGTGTATTGTTTCTATGTCTATTATTAAGTTGTATTGTTTCGAGTTACCAATATTTCGTCGCTTTTGTACGCATAGTGATCACAGAGGAACTGGAGTATTAACAGTTTTATCAATGTACCCTCTTTTGAGTTCTATTGCTATGCGTATATCGGAAATTCCAAACAATACACGGTAAATATCCCGATAGCTCTAATAGTAATGTGAGTGACCACGATCGTTGGAATACCTATATTCTATTATAGTCTGCCTGCCTGCCATGATGAGTGTTGGAGATAACACCCCTGCTCCCTACTCCAACTGGCCGCAAGTAACGCAGCGCTGTACTTGATCAATTAAGTCTAATATGGTAATGACCAGGTTCACTTACCGATTGTGATGTCACCACAGCACCTCCAGAACCCTCCAAGGCGTGTGTGTATTGTGTGGTGTGTATTTGTTTGTGTGATGCGTGTTTAGTGTCGACTTGCCCTGGTTGGCTCCCGCCGCTGAACCGCTTCCAGCGTACCAGCAATCCTCACGAAGTGTCACACACGTGCACACTGTTCTTGCGTCACAAGACGTAACTACTGGAACCCTTCCGGTTCACACTTCGCCCCGCGGATGGTATGTATGTATGATATTTATATTTGACTGTTTTACACGCCAAGTCCCAAAATATTCCCACAAATATATATAATCTTCCAAATTAGTACCTGCTCCGACGCAGGATTTGACCCAGAGAGATTGACAGAGATGACACTTCAACTGTCATCGAAACTTATAACTAATGTGTTTGGCCTCTAGCCCCTTTAGCCAAAACACTGAGGAACCCGTATGAAGCTATCGAGAAAATGATCGAATCGAATCGTCTGACACCATAACGGCGATTGGATAATCTGAAAATGCGCTTACGCATGATCACCACCATCTTGCAAACTAATATTCGCACATTATTGAATATACGTAGAGCATGGATGCAATCAATGCCCTTGCAACGGTTTTTTTACATTTTTGATAATCTGTAATCGCTCCTCACACCGATGAAATGGTATACTAGGCATATAAAATTATGTTTTTCTTCTGTTTATCTAAGCTTTGAAATCCTTTAGGCTCTATGACGCTCGAGTATATCCCAATCAAGCGTCACTGCGGCTGCACGTTACAACGCACCACTTCACGCTTCCAATTTGTAACTTAGAAATTGTAGGTTGTGCAAAATTTGTAATGATCGATTTTTTGGCATTTAAAATTTTCCCAGATTTTTTAGTTCTGCTCTGTTCATATTTGTCTTGCTTTTAGTGAGTAGGTACACACTCCAACTTATACCGATCCTTAAAAGCGGAATTGGTCAACGAAGTTAACTCTACGACCACTAATGCTGTGTTAGCTAAGTTTAGTTGAAGTATCGCACTTAAACTAAGCTTTATTTTTTTATTGTTTAGTTAACTAAACTTTAGAGTTGCATGGATCGGGTGTACCGCAGGGTAGCATACTGGGTCCTTTCTTCTTTTTCGCTTTTACATCTTTATCTAGATAGAATGTTGTGAGTTAACGCAGTGGCGGGTAGTAATATGAGAGAGCTTTTATTGATATGTACATATTTAGAACATAAGTTTCACACTCTTTTAAATGTATTTTGGAGAACAAAAATTTTGGAGCGCACTTCTATTACGTACTTCATGTTATAAGTGCATTTTACTACTAGTCTACACTATATACTATTATAAAGAGGAAAGATTTATATTTTTGTATGTTTGTATGAATAAACTCAAAAACTACCGTGCCGATTTCAAAAATTCTTTCACCATTGGAATGCTACGTTCATCCTGAGTAACATAGGCCATATTGGATTTCCATGGGAACGTTTTTACAATCCGTGCGAAGTCGGGGCGGATCTCTAGTCTAGATGTATTAAAATCAATGTTTTTCACTTTTCGTTGTTATTTTATTACTCAAGAACGGGCTCCTCTATCCAAACCAAATGTTTAGGCTTTGTTCGGATTATTTAGTAGATCGTTTATGTGAAGTTTGCACAAAATCGGTCGAGTAGTTCTTCATTTATCACATTTTTTGTAACAAACTTTATACGTAGCGAAACACGTACCGGGCCTCTAGTGTTTTATAAAACCAAAACGTTTAGTTACTTTGGTAATTTCTAATGATCGTATCGTATTGCAGTTACTAGCTCCAGCTGTTCTTTTGGGCATCAAGTCGAGCATTGGCACCACATTTAACCTGTTCCCAAGGTTGGCCCTGGAGATTGTAAACGCTGTTGAAAACAACGACGTACAAAGAGCCAGGGCGCTACAGGAAAAGCTCAGTCTGGCTATAGAGGCCCACACTGGGGAAGGTAATTAGATTTTTACTTATAAACTAGTTGATGCCCGCGTTATACCTATGATTCTTTTCTAGTCATTATGTGATTATTTTTTGGTAATAATCTCTGATTCTCTTCATTTAGAATGATTATAAATTAAGTATGACCAAAACCTGTCTGATAAAAAAAAAAACCATATCAAAATCAGTTCAGTGATTTTTGCGACCATCGCTAACAAACAGAACAAAAAATTCAAATAGTATTTGGTTACAAAACAGGTATTGACTTCATACAGTTTATTTTTTATTGTTCCAGGTCCTTGGGTACCAATAATGAAAGCTGGTATGGAGATCGTGTCTGGTATCAAAGTCGGCCCTCCAGCTCTCCCACAGAAACCTCTGTCAGCTGAAGCTAAACAACGAATTCAGTCCAAACTGAGATCTCTAGGACTAGTCAACTAAATTATGATAAGAAAACTATTATTGCTATAAACTTAGATATAACACGAGTTCGTCATATACTCGTATTTGCTAATTTATGTACCTACATGTTTTATTATAACTAAATTATAGCTTTTTCTTATAGTGAGACTAATTATAATCGACTGAATAGCTCCCATCATTGCTTCTATTTGCTCTGTCCGTACAATAATATTATATTATAAAATTACTATTTTAGGAGCATACTATAATAACTAAGTATTTTAGTTTCTCACCTAAAGTTTATTTTATTTATTTTAAAACCTTCAATCATTAATAAATAAATATTATATTCTTATAGATTTATTAGTTATTTATGGAAGCAACAGCTTTTGGAACATATTCCATCAACTGTATTTCTTCAAATTTATCAATGTACAAGGGTATCTTTAAGAAGTTTCTGCTGCTTCTGGTCAAGGGGTGTTAGAGGTTGCCGTGAGGGACCCACTGGGATGCCTGTTATTAGTTCCATAGCCGTCTTCATCGATGAAACGAAATTACCTGAAAATAAAAATAGTAACATCTATAAGTGCGAATATATTTATCATTTTGATGTAGACAAGGTTATTAGGTAAATTTAATTTAACTAAGATGGCGTTATAACTATCTTAATGGACGGAAACATATTTTGGTCTGCAGATATATTTTGGTCCTTTTCATCTTTCATCAGACTAAAAGTCTGAACAAAATTAGCAAATAAGCAAGTCTGCGTTTTCAAAGTATGTATCTATTTAGTATATTCAGTAGGAACACAGTTTTGAAGGGTGTTTGTTCGATTGGTCTATTATCCAAAAATTGGTACGCAAATAAAATAAATATTGCCATACACTATCGACGTGAACCGACTCCTTACACAAGGAATTTAGCTTAGCTAAAGGGGTTAGGGATACTAGTAATTTCGGTTACTAATATTTTCAAATAAAAAAGAGGTTTAAGTAATTACCTTGTGAAGCAATAACATCAACCAGTTTGTTGAGTTCCTTCTGTTGTATCTTTGCCTTAGCAACATCTCCGCTCTTAACCACCCCAACAATATCCTGCACAAGTTCTGGGAAAATATTGGAGACTGTGGCGATGCTTGAATCTTGACCCATCAGTACTGCTGGAGCGAGGTGCTTAAAAACATAGAGGAATTTAAAAAACATAACATTTTCCTAGGTTCAAGAGCGTGAAATAATAAAATATTCGTTAAAAGTTTTCTACAATGGTTTAATATTTTGAGCAATTTTCTCAACCTTAGAAGCGCTTATAAGATTTAGCTTCTCTTAGAAGCGTTTTAGCTTAGTGACTAAAGACTCGACTTTAGATCGATAGGCCCCTGGTTCGAATCCTGGCCATTACGCTACCGACGTGAACTTGCTCCTATCACAAGCAAATAAGCTTAGCTAGAGGAGTTACCGGGGTACTAGTGATTTATAATTACCTACACCTACTTTTCTGAAAAAATAATTATTTCCATAAGATCACATTATTTGTGATATAAGTAAACCTTAAAATAAGATAAAAGATATAGATGAATTTATTCTCATTTCACGATATGACGAGTCTGATCAGTGCCTCGAACACGAAAAACATTCGAATTTGTAACGCAAACTTATTTTGAGAACGAAGCATTGCAATTGGCCGCCTGCCGACTGTCAACCAATCACAATTCTCCTTACTCTCGATACTTTTACGTTACAAATTCGAATGTTTTTCAGCTCGGGGCATTGATCAAGGGAAATTGGGATTCATTTTTATAAATATAGATAGATAAACTTAGATGAACTTACATGGTTAGCAATGAATATGCGCTGGTCATCCACAAGCTGGTCCGCAACTTGTTCTGCAACCTCTAAATCAGCCTTCGCACCTTTGAACTGAGGGATCTTCGACGATGCTAAGGAAAACAGCTGGCGCATGTTCACTGGAAAATGTTATTCAATACGTAATGTGTTTCGAAGGATAATAATGATTGAGATAGTACAGTGACCGGCAAATATCTTGACAATGTCAGCAAATTTCTGTACGCCAATTCACTGGCTAAATGGGTTAGCGTCATTATTTGTAGCTCAGTTTATTTATTGATGTTTGATCCGAATAGTGCATATATGGAGACAGAATTTTCCTCACTAATACTACACTTGTTCGAGATGGTTACCGATTGCCCCGAGCACAACATTCAAATTCGTAACGTAATCGTATCGAAAGAATGGCGCATTGCGATTGGTTCATAGTAGGAAGGTGGCCAATCGCATTGTTCCGTTCTCTGGTTACGTTCACGTTACAAATTCGAAAATTATTAGTGCTCTGGTCACTGTATTTAGAGTGATTAACTTTCTTTTATTATATCTTATATTATATGAGAATAATACCAACCATCCACTCCAGTCATCATCGGAAAGTGGTAGTAGATTAGTGGTCGCGTTGGGGCAGCTTTGGACACGGTCTCCAGATAATCCACTAAATGTTCCACGGTCGTCGGCTTATAGTATAATTCCGGTAGGCTCATTATTGCATCGACTTGCAAACTGTCAGCGTGTCTTGCCTAAAAAAGAAAAAAAAGATAATTTTAAAATTTGAAACCAGTTCGGAAGTATATAAGAGCGTTGAAGGCTTAATCACCCTCGTTTATTGTTTTTTTATACCACTTGCATGAAGGTAGAAGTAGACAGCCTTCGTGGCGTATCGGTAGTGAACGCGGCCGCTGCGCAGGAGGCGCGGGTTCAATTTCCGCTCAGTGCAAATATTTGTATGCATAAATATGGGTATTTGCATTGGTCTGGTCGTGCCTCGGAGAGCACGTTAAGCCGTCGGTCCCGGTTCCCAAACAAACTTCAGTCCAACAACTGGTCTAACTGCCATGCTTCGATATCGCCTTTGGGTTGTGGAGATCAGATGGCAGTCGCTTCACAGAAAATGTCGAAGCCAAAATCCGCAGTTGGACTGTTAAAAGCGGAACCCAAGCTCCAAGTTGATAGCTTCGGATGCGACAGGGATTAATTAGCTAGGATGATGAAGAAGAAGAAGCATAAAGGTAGAAATACTTAGGAGAGGGAAAAAAGACAGGGGTTTAGAGGATGTAAGTTAAGTTCGTTAAAAATCACTCACTTTTCCACTATTTACGAATTGGTTCACTATCGGCTGATTTATGAAATACTCGTAGATCATTATTTGCGTTAAGTCATAAGCCAGATTAAGCAGCGCATCACCCTAACAATGGATTAATCTTGCGCTCGCTTCACGAGGTCGGGAAATAAGGCGTCGTCTTTAACTTGGTGATTAAGGAGTCGGCCTTATGATTGAGAGGTACCGGGTTCGAATTTTGATCATTAATTACACTGCCGACGTCAACCAACTTCTATCACAAGAAATTTAGCTTAGCTGTAGTGTTTAGGGGAATTTACTAGTAATTTCGATAACTTATGAAAAAAGAATAGCATGTGCCGATTTCATTGTTTAATTAAATAATGTTTAGAAAAAAATTACCAGTTCTAAAACATTGGGTAGCGGTGCACCTCCAACCTGCGCTATCACTTTAGTCCCCAAAGGCCTTGCTGCGTGGACCCAAGCTTCTAAAACAGACTTTCTCTCCTCAACGCTCAGAGACATAGCTTCTCCTGTAGTACCACCTACTTTAGAAAACAAAGATCCAATCAAAATTACTCATTGTTCATTAGTGCGGTTTTATCCGGAGAAAAGGTTTTAGAAAAAGCGAACATTTTGGAAAGTTCTGGAGCATAGTCGACTGAATGGGCTCCAGGATTTTTCAAAAAGTTTCCAATATTTTACAAACTAGCACCAGAGTGATGCTGTAAAGTATTTGTTTGTCTGAATTCATCTTTGGAACTATTCTCTTTTTAACTCTACCTATTTTTTTCTCTTTTTTGAACTTTTTATTGTGCTAGACCAGTCTTTCTATTGAGGGATTTTTGGCGATTACGGACTTAGGAAACGAGCAATAAGAGAAAAATTATACCCGGGTGGCTATCTCAATAAAAACAAAAATATAGTTTAATTATTTTTGAGGTTAACGTGCGAACGTAGCTCGATGTAAAAATATTGTAAAGAAGCTTTTGTCCGCGGCTCCGCCTGCGTAGATGCCACATAGCAACATAGCTTATGTCCTTTCTCAATGTCTAATCTACCCCTATACCAATTTTCATCAAAATCGGTGCAGTGGTCTAGGCGTGAAAGCGTAACATACAGACAGACAGACAGACAGACAGAGTTACTTTCACATTTATAATATTAGTATAGATAGTACTTACCAAGAATGCTACTGATATTATGTTTGCTTAAATAAGCTGCATATATAGGTATTACTTCAAGCTGTAGACTGCCTGACTCACACATCGGGGTGAACACCGGGGCCACAATACCTTTCACGTCGAATACCTGAAGTTATTCAGTACAAAACTTTACTTTTTTATGAACGTCTCTCTTCGTCATTTGAGCGCCAAGTTTGGCTGCCATTTAAAGCTTGCACTTTGGAGCTCTGGTTAGGATTCGAACTTGGGATTCTTTAACCACGAAGCTACCGAAGAATTAGTAGTTTAAAAATATATTCACGCTTTTAAATCGCCGAAAGTATAGTCAGAGGTGTGTTTACTAAATGCAAAATTTTCCAATTTGTGATTTTCAACCCTACCATATAGATTCAACGAAGCGTCGGTACCGTTAGCTTAGTGGTTAAGGATTCGACTTTACGATCGAGAGGTCCCGGGTTCGAATCCTGGCCATTACACTACCGACGTGAACCCACTCCTAGCACAAGCAATTTAGCTTAGTTGGAGGGGTTAGAGGCAATTTCGATAATTTCGGTTGCTAACGTTCCGCGTGGTTCCCGGCACAGTAGAATTTGAGCCACATACAAGGCGACTGAGGGATAGGGCTGATTAACTTCATCAGACAGATATGTACAGCCCAGACTTAGCCTCAGATGCACGGCTCGAGTCAACAATAGTGCCCGGAATACGGCAATAGGCTCACCCCATATTACGTGGGACCGAATACAGATTGGTGAAATGTGGGTGATTATATATCGTGATTATATGTAGGTATGTAATAGGGGTTAAAGTATGAAATTGCCGTTTCATTGTAATAGGTACTTCGAATTGACATAGAACCTTCATGGTTTGAGATTTTTGAGTGAAACTTTTTCCACATGGTACCTATGTAGTTCTTCATTTAAAAATGTGCAACATTCGATTATCGACTTTCAGTTGTTTTTTTTATTCAGCTTAGACAAGAAAGATGGATACTTCGAAAATTCGAGTGATTTTTGAATACGAGTTCCGATGCGGAACTAACGCGGCAGAAACAGCTCGCAATATCAATGTTGCGTTTGGAGAGGGGACTGCTAATGAACGCACCGTGCGATTTTGGTTTAAACGCTTTCGTGATGGAAACTTTGATTTGAAGAACGAACCACGAGGAAGGCCGTCCACACAGGTGAATAACAATGAATTGAAAGACATGGTGGAAGCCGATCCGAGCCAAACTACCCAGGAATTAGCTGCATGGTTTAACGTTACCTTACCAACAATACTTACTCATTTGCGTCAAATCAATAAAATAAAAAAATGTGAAAAATGCGTACCTCATGATTTGACTGATCTGCAGAAAGAAATGCGTGTTGAAACTTGTGTTGCCTTGTTGAATCGATACAGAAATGAAGGAATATTGGATCGAATTGTGACATGTGATGAAAAGTGGATTCTTTACGATAACCGTAAGCGAAAAATGCAATGGCTGACCCCAGGTGAAACGCCACAACAGTGTCCTAAAGCAAAGCTTACCAATGAAAAGGTAATGGTAACTGTTTGGTGGTCTCAGCATGGTGTTATTCACTATAGCTTTCTACGATCTGGTCAAGCAATAACGGCAGATGTCTACTGTGCCGAACTCCGAACAATGATAGCAAAACTAGCAGTGAAACAGCCCCGACTCATGAATCGATCTTCACCATTATTGCTCCATGATAACGCGAGACCTCATACAGCACGAGAAACCGTTTTAACTCTACAGGAACTGCAATTAGAAACTATCCGTCACCCTCCGTATTCGCCAGACCTTGCTCCAACAGACTACCATTTTTTTCGTGATTTGGACAATATTCTATGTGATAAAAAGTTTTCTTCTCAGGAGGCAGTACAAAATGCTTTCACACAGTTTGTCGAATCTAGATCACCAGAGTTCTATCGCAAAGGCATAAATGACCTTCCTACTAGATGGCAGCAATGTATAGATAATAATGGTAATTATTTTGATTAAATAAATACTTTAAATTAAAAAAAAACGAATTTCAATTTGTCAGTACAAATCGGCAATTTCATACTTTAACCCCTAATATGTACGTTCTTTAAAGAAAAAGACGGGTTGCACTCCGGTAGTGCCGGCAGAAGTGAAAACTTTTTCTTTCTTTCTTTCTTCGTTATATACAGAGAAAAAGATAAAAAGGACATACCATACCATGCCTATAATATAGCGCCAATCATAGAACATATCACTAATTTTCTGTCAGAAGAAATGATTGAATTACAGAAAAAATAATCACAAAATGTAATAAATTACAGAAAGAAAAAATAATCACAAAAAGTATGAGAAGCCCAGTTTCGAACCCGGTACTATCTGAAACCATAAGAACTTACAGTCGAAGCGCTTACCGCTAAGCTACGAAGCTGCTTAGCGTACCCAACAAAATAAACAATCTGTAGCTAATGTTGTATGACGTCAGTTGTCGGTTACGGTTCAAAGGTCAAGTGATCCTGACGCGAGTTTAACACTTTTTACCCATCCAACGCCGCTAAAGAAGTTTTCACTCCAAAAACTCGTTGTACTGTGCTATAGCGGTCAAGTACACACGTTGACACGATCTGTATGTTTACTGTCAGATCCACGAGAAGAAATGAGGTGGCTCACTCTACCAGGGACCAAAACGAATGTAGATTATGATACAAGTGTGTAAAGTTGGTGATTACCGCTGAGTCACCATTGAGAACCGAGCTGTCAGACGAAGGTCTTAAGAGAGCCTAAGGCGGTAATCAACAATACACACGTATATCATACGAATTTTTCAATTCACTAGTGAATAATATAATACTAAAATAGATATTTACCCTTGCAGTTTTCAGGTAATAAACATTCCATAACGTTAAGGATTCCACATCAATCACATCATATATCGGATGTTGTACAGTATATGTGTATATATCGGGTGGTGTACTGGGTAGGTACATAAATCGTTTTCATCATAACCAGTATATGTACGTTATAACAATTAAAAAACCACAGTTTGAATATAGGTATCATTGTTTACATAATTAGGTCCATTTTATGAGCAAGTGAAATGAAAAATATTGATTTGGTGACTTGACTTACCATTGCAAGAGATAATGTCGATTGGTTAAAGAAAACTAGTGGTGATATGGTCGAGTGTACCGAGAAAACTGATACAAATATTGAAAGAGTGAAATACTATCGTCCAGGAAATGGTCTGTGGTAGTGATCGTATAGTATAAAGTATTATTTTTCACTAGTGATGCGATGAGCCTGTGTTGTGGGTGAATATATTGTGATTTGTGATTAAACATGCAAGATTGATATAAATCAGATTCGTAGGGAAACCATGAAACATCTCCAGGGGCAGATTTAAGATTCCGGCAATCGGTTCTACAGTACACATTTATTCCGAAATCGCATCCGAAGACGGGACGCTTCTTAGTAAAATTTTAGAACATTCTACACAACGCTACGTAGACCCATGATAAGCATAGCATAACTAACTTGCGTAATGGAATCTAGAATCCGGGTAAACATATTAAAATACTTTTTTTGTAGATACATACATAATATACATATATACATATACCCAGACCAATGCAAATATACAGTATTCCTGCATACAAATATTTACGTTGAGCGGAATCGAACCCGCGCCCCCTGCGCAGCAGTCGACCGTTCTACTGTTACGCCACAGAGAAAAGTCAAAAACTAAAAGAAAACTTCATTCACACTACATCTTTAACATTTGATCAGACCAGATCAGATTTTTAAGTTCCTCGTTCGCTTACCATTAGACTAAGTAGTTGAAGTAATATTGACATGCCTGACGTAAAAAAAGTAAAACTAATGAACTTGAAACGAAAAACTTACACCACGATAATCAGCTATCAGCGTCACTCACTGAGAAGTATAATATATGTATATGTTGGAGATAAGGCTTATCGTGATCACGGCATTAATCAAAATACTGTATGTATTAAAAGATCAAACGCGTAGTGCTTACCTACGTTATTTAAGGTCATTTGAGATTGGAAAGTCACAGAGGAGAATTACAACAACAGATTATGGTACCTATATAACACGTCATGATAAAGAGTGACAGACGGAAAGAGTGAAATATACAGCAAAGGCAAATGGCATAAGTTGTAAGGTATAAGTCAAAGTAAAATAATACTTATCCGTGCGATTGAAAGGCAGGTACAACACTACCACAGAATAAAATATCATGCTTCTTGCTTTACCTCACACTGCTATGATAGTCCAGCCGTGTAGAAATCACCAAAGATGTACACGTCGTTGGATAAGGCGGGAATTAATTTTGAATTTCGAATTTGGAATGGGATGAAAAGACTACATAAATAGGCCAATTGAGACCCATCTATATAAAAACATAGCGCGCCTTTTTGTATTTTAATCTATCGGACAACTTTAAAAATGCAGCGTATTTTTGCTGGTCAAGTGGTGGTCTTTCGCGATATCATATTTTTATTTTTTACATGCAGTTACAGCCAGTCAAGTAGAGTAGTACATAGAAGTAATTGTGAAGAAATGCATCCGTCACATTTAGATCTCAGATATCCTGCTGCAAAGTCATGGAGAAGACGGGGCTTAACAACTACTTTAGCAATATAATAATATTTTGTAGGTCATCGTGTGCGCCATGCGTATAATATTTTGAACGCATCACGTAACGTGACTTCTGGATTCCGTTCGGTAAGTTCAGTTTAGTCATAATCAGTCTGTGTTTCAGTGTCGCATCGTTCGGAAGTGCAGCTGGCCGACTGTACATTTTCGCGCGTAAAAAAGATCGATACAGAAAAAAAAACAAAATGTCAAAAGTATCAAATGGTGACATAACAAAATTACAAGTAAATAAAAACATGTACACTTTGGATTTACACAGTGCGGAATTCCAGGAATGTTCAAGCCTTCGGAGACGCTCCAGGGCTGTGGAGACTAGTGAAAGAAGGGTCCTCGTTATTTATACAGGTGGAACAATAGGCATGGTGAAAACGGAAGACGGTAAGAATAGTTTATAAATAAGACGTACCATAAAAGAAATAAGAAGCCGCTCTATATTTAGACAAATAGGTCGTTTAAAATAGCACTTTCGAGTTTAGTGACATGTAGAAGAAGTCTCTTCTTTGTTCAACAGTTATGATATAAGAGAATACAAGAAAAATGTTATGTCAAAAAAATATATTTTGTTCGGTTTAAACTTCTCTACAAACAAAGTTAAGTCACAGAATAGATAATAGTACTAGCGTAGTTAAGTGTCTGTTTGTAATGTTAAACGAATCTTTAACAAATGCACCTTTACGATAGTTATAAAAACGTATTTTTTAAAAATATCTGTTCGTACCGGCTAATCTCCGGAGAGGCTAGACCAATGTTGACGGGCAGATTACTTCCGTTCACGTTCACGCAACGCATCAAACACCTGATTTTGCCGCTGCTATTACCAGCGACCGGATTGCTGACGCCATTTTATTCGGATTTTCGTAGTGAGGGGACGATCGTCAAAATGCATAATAATATGGCGGAATCCGCGCGGTGTGCGTCCACCTGACCGGCGTTCAGAATGACGTCATCGGCATGCTTCGCAAAAGTTGCCTCTTGGAGCAACTGCGTCGGCATTGCCGATAATGCGATTCGTACGATGCGTATAGGTGGACGCACTTTTTTTACTTTCCATGCAGAGAATATTGCAAATACTGCGATCTGTTTAATGCATTGCGGTCGTTGCGAGCGCTGCCGGTAGGTGGACGCTTAGCTTTTAACTACTTTCATCCCGGGTTTACATTATTCCAGTCCATTAGGTAATCCAGCTAATCAATCCAGTCCAGTGCTGGACTGGATTGTAGTGTTTACGTTATTCCAGTGTTTTAAACGCGATTAAACCATCCACCGGACTGGACTTATTCCCATGCGCCCATTCCAGTGATGGTTTACATTATTCCAGTACCATTTCAACACTGGATTTGTTCGCTGGACTGAAATGCTAATGTAATATGTGAATCGTTCATAAGTTCATGCGGGCGAATTCGCGGGCTTAGCTAGTTTACAATAAATCATCGCCTAACATGGCATGCGCTCTCTTAGGCTCAAAGAAATACGTTATTCGTTACATATTGAGCAAGTTTATCATTCATTTGACGAACAGATAACAGTGAATTAAATAGACGTCGCTATTAAGATAATAGCTTCCAAAATAGTTTTTAATTAATTAACCTCATTATTTACAAACATTTAGCTGTGAAACATGTTGGTTAGACCTTTAATTATTACGTAATATTTTTCACGTTTTTCTATCCCGGCTCCCTCGGACACGACCGGGACTAACGCAAAGATGATGATGAGTAGGTAATATCACAGATTATAATTCGTTCATGTACCGTGGTCATAATAGGTTACCTATCTTAATCCCGAATTTTAATATTCCGAATATCATAATCCAGAAAACGTTTGGCCAATTTTTCATAATCCCGGTTTTTCAAATTCCGAAGTTTTATTTGCCATATAATCGCAACTCCGAATTTGATTTGCCCATTTATTCATTTGTACGACGTTTTATAATCCAGACGAACGAGTTCCAGACACACGAAATCTAAATGCACAAAATCCAGATGACCGTAATCCATATGCACGAAAGCCCAATTTTTAAAACACAAATTTTTGAAATGCAATTAATTGATATCCAGTTAATTGATATCCAGACAAACAATATCCAGATTTTTAAACCTAAAACTAAACCTCATATGGCGTCTACTAACTACAACTGGAGACCTACTGAACAAAACGCACGTTGCCTTAAAAATATATATATGCATGTAAGCAAACAAGCATGCATGCAGGCAAGCTGGCAATCAAACCGGCAAGCATGCAGGCATGCATGCATGCAGGTAAGCAGGCAAGCATGCAGGCAAGCAGGCAAGCATGCAGGCAAGCAGGCAAGCATGCAGGCAAGCAGGCAAGCATGCAGGCAAGTAGGCAAGCATTAGTGTTGCTCTTCTCCGGCGCTGCGGGAAGTGTAGTCCTTCCGCCCTTGCGTAACAAAGTTCGGGCACCCATGCTCGCTTCCACAGCTTCGGCTTGCTGGTCACCAAAATAAAAAGATTATGAAAATTTGGTAATAGTTTATTTGGAAAATGGTACGATGGGAAACAAAAAAAATATTCTGAGAATCTGGTATAACTATATTTGGATTATGACAATATGGGATACAAAAAAATACTATTTGAAAATTTGGTTTTAGTGCACTTGGAAATTGATTCATCTGGGAAATGAAAAACGGAATTATAGAAAGTTGTCATTCATTACATCTGTCTTTTAAAAGTTCTACCAACCGTTTTCGGGGATTTAAGATTCGGGTAACAGAAATTCGATATTTCAATAAGTTACCGTCATAATAACCTTGTGATGTGTCCCCAGCGGTGAGTAGGGTAGCCAGAGCACACTGGAGAGTTTTTTTGCTGTCAGTGAGATTACCAAAGGCTATTCCTGCTTTGTCTTCTACACTGACGGCACAAAAACTCTGTGTTTACAGAGTTGGCAGCACGAGTGTGACTTCCCTGGTATTGCACACGTCCATAGGCAATGGTAACCACTTTGCATTAGGTGGACCATGTGATTGTCTGCCAGCTCAGTGGTATAAAAAAGTACGATTGTGTTGAGATTGGGAGAATTAGGAACATTCGAATAACCAACTTGTCGGAGTTTTTAATCAATTAGGGGAACTTGATACGAGATTGAGGATCACGCAATTTTTAGTTTCAAGTTACTTAATTAATCACTAGTCTAAATTTTAAGTTTATGAGTAATTGCCGATTAAATTTCTTTCTTTCTTTTTTAACAAAAGTTTCGAGTGTGGATCAAGCTCTAAAATCCGAATTGAATTGGTTAAATGTGATGTTAAACTATTTATATTCAAGTGCATCCGCATACGGTGCAGACGCCCAAATAATTGAATGAAATTTTGAAGCATTTACAATGCTAACTTTTTCAAATCGATTAAAGATAGGAAAAAGTGAATGCCCAGGTGGGACTCGAACCCACGATCTTTCCCTTACAGGGGGAATGCTCTGACCACTGAGTCACCGGGCCACACCTGAAGCTATCCAAATTCTCCTATACTACCGTCTTAGGGCGACGGTGGGAGGCATCTACCGACATTCATACGAAATATCGGAATTATTTGGGCGGAGTCATCAAAAAACAATGTTTAAAAATGATTGCAACATCATTCATTGTTTCCGATATTTCGTATGAATGTCGGTAGATGCCTCCCACCGTCGCCCTAAGACGGTAGTATAGGAGAATTTGGATAGCTTCAGGTGTGGCCCGGTGACTCAGTGGTCAGAGCATTCCCCCTGTAAGGGAAAGATCGTGGGTTCGAGTCCCACCTGGGCATTCACTTTTTCCTATCTTTAATCGATTTGAATATTGTTGACAATAATAATCCCTTATTCGCTTTAAGACAGATTCGCTTTATGACAGATTCGCTTTAAGACAGATTCGCTTTAAAGCAAAAGTACAGACAACTCGACAATAATTAAATTGAACTATTTATTGATATTTAACTTAAAAAAACAAAGGCTTATTAGCACATTCAACGTATTAATTTCACCCTGCACAAGCGTTCTAAACATTCCAATACGGTGATTTCGTTTCTCAGTGCACTAGTTATAATCAGGTCAATTTTAATATCTTTCTCCTTTAACTTTAAACTGCGCCGTTTTCCTCTACAAAAGGTTTCTATCCTTCTTTAATTTCTGTCTTGATACTGGGCTTCCTTTTTGAGTAACTGTATGAATCGATACAACGGCGGCTTTACAGAAATTCTGTTTTTCTGGCGGCCATGCCACCCTTCAACTGGGTTATTCGTTCGGAATATTTCTTTGTAGCAACTGAATTTATCAGTAGTAATTAATCCAATCCATTGTTTTGAGAAATAGTCCCTGAACGCAGTACATTTCTCAGAATCGCTATTTAATTCATGAATGGTTAAGACGCCTTCGGGAATCATAATTGGTGGTAACAATGCCAGTTGCATATACATCCGCGTAATTCGTTCCCCACCATCAATATCCTTGAGACCCACATTTTTGCTTTTTTTCGAAAGCGCTTTCCAATAGTGGTAGTAACAACCAGTTACTTTGGCATTAGGATAAACGAAATTAACTGCTTGAATTACTGCTAACTCGTAATCGCATTTGTATTGTTCTATATCAAGTAAAAATTTATCCCGTAATATAGTAAAAAGTCTTTCATAAGTAGCTTGCGTTTTGTTCGGCAGGAGTATATAAATCAAGTTCACAAAATTTACGGTATCCTCGTTTTGTGAAGCATTAATGTGTAAAGTATATAATTGATAGAAGAGCCATATTCTATTCCTGGGGTACCAATACGGTAGTAGGTACGTCTTACTTGAAATGCCTGACTCAGCATCTATCATCAATAACAGCAGTATCCTACTAATTTTATAAACGCGAAAGTTTGTAAGCATGGATGAATGGATGTTTCACTTACTCTCTCACGTAAATACTACTGAATGGATATAAATGAAACTTTACAATAATATAACTTATACATCAGAATAAAACATAGGCTATAATAGGTATAACAATAACCGACATCCACGTGGGCGGAGCCGCGGGCTAAAGCTAGTTATCAGTATATACGGTTTGCTTCGTTAATCTGTCAGTTAATGTTTATCTACTTACTTATAGACTGCCACTGCCTTCCGCTATGTTTGTACGATCATAATTTTCACATGATACGGGACTCAAATTGTCAATACGGGATGTGTACTTTTCGGGAATTAACAGGCATGAGTATTCTACAATCAATCAATTAGCCTGTTGAAGTCTTCTGTTAGCCATAGGGCTCTCCCAATGTGCGCCATAGAACTCGATATAGCCAGCCCCCTTCAGCTTGCTTATTTTGCATAACGTGTCGGTTATTTAATTTCTCGGTCAAAAGAACACTACGAATTTTATCCTTCAAAGAAACCCTAAGCTACGCTAGTACTCTTCCACTAGACATGTGCTATACATGTATATGATTAGTGGAAATCAAACCCATCCATAGCAAGGTAGTATACGAGTATAACATATCTTTGGGGAAAAGGCAGCTAATCCTGCTACCAATGTCCACGTTCGGGTTTCAAATCTATAGAAATGTATCAACCAAAAGTTTCCTCACATTTGACATTGTTGTGTACCCAACACGGCTGATGTAACATCGCGAAATGTAAACCACGTGTAGGGAGATGACGTATCTCCGTCAAATTTTCGTACAAGGTGTAAGCTGATGTAATGATATGACTTTACTCTTCGTTCAATGACATTTTAATGACATTTTATTGTGTTCAAGCTAATGTAAATAATTCTTACGAAATACACTGAAATATTTCATAAAAATTCAAGAAAATTCCACAATACAGGGATTGAAATTGTCTTTGTTGCCGAAAAGCAATTATCGCAATTAAAATGTGGTAAATTCAGGAAATAATGTAGGTATTATTAATGAAAATACGATGTATTTGGGCGCTAATATAGTTAACAAGATTGTTTCTTGGCAAGTTTCTTGGAAGTAAAAGTGAGTGTAAATTTCAATGGTCATGTCAATTTTGTCCCTATTCAAACTGGAGCTACTCTAGCACAATATTAGGGAATTCAGAGCTGGAATTTAGGCAAGACTTAAGAGAACGCTTTGAGTATCTTGTTCCCTGGGGTTAACTCACTTACTCTACGCTTCTTCTTCGAACTTCTCTTCACTGCTCCAGCTCTTCACGGCTCATTTACTGTTCGCGCGGTAGGGTTGTGGAATTCGCTGTCTCACTCTTACGCGAGTTGATCGTCAACTCCCTCGCAATAAACTCGCCCGATTGAGGGTGATGGCATAGGTAGCACTCGCTCAATCTAGATAACTGTGTATTATTATTTTAAGTATATATAAGTTATTGTATATTTATAAATTTATGTAGATTAGTATATATGTAATAAATGTAAGTATATCAATGTGTATATATTTATACATATATTTAATTATATAATTTCTCTGTAAGTGAGTAATATAATATGTATGGTATGTTATGGTATGTTCTTAGTACTTTTTTTAAATATGTATGTTCTCTGCAATTGTACACTTGTTTTTCTACCCTTTTGTTGCTGTTTCTCCTCTATCCTCCAAAGGTTTGCTAGGAGAAAACTCAATACTGAGTTAAGCTCGCCTTTGTTCCTCAAAATGTAATTATACCTGTTACTGTATTATTTTATGTGTGTGTAGTGCGAAGTCCGTACTCTTCACATTGCTAATATAATTTGATAGAGATATAGCCGCGACATATATGTTTTTTCAAGTTTTTGGAAAAAAATATATCAAAATGATATTAACTTTACCAGTCCCTAGATATTTTGATGCTCTATTTTTTAATACAATATTTGACATTATTTGATAATGGCGTCTTTGCGTAAAACTTGTTTAAAATAGAGATTTGGAGCATTTTCGAGCCATGTTTGACGCCTATCGAAGCAAATATTGCCTATGAATCGTGTTTCTACTTTTACACGTCCCTACTTTATGAATATGATTTTTATTTAGCGCATTTTGCTATTATAACTTGATGATAAATGTGTTCAAAAAATTTAAAAACTACTACAACCGAGACTTAAATATTAACCTTCAGAAGAACCAACTCAAGTAATCTACTGAAGCGATAAATGAATGGTAAAGTATTTCCACAGAATCCAGTAGGTATAATACTTATAATAATATAGTATAGGTATGGGTACTGTACAGTCATTATAATAAACAGTTACGCTAAATTAAACACCAAAATTGGCATGAAATTTTTAAAGTAATTCGCATGTGTGAGCACGATTCACTAATGTAAATATATCTGATAGTGATCATCCTTGATTTCATGTGACAACGTCGTATATAATGATATAATTTTTATGATCCTGTGTGACAGAGGGGTGTGTCTCTAGGTCGTATCTTAGACCTGTAACGGTGACAGTTTTATCTCAATACTAGGTTATCACTAGTTCAAGATTATTAGACGCCCTCTGGTTATACATCAAGTAATTTACGAGAGTCAATCACTTCTGGACTTCTTCAAATATGAAGATTGAGAGGGTTTCATTTTGACCTTAATTATCTTGGTATGGATAATTTCTGAATGAGAGATTATTCTCCGTGAGAGATACGTATCAGGAGACGATGTGCTTCAGAAGCCCATTGGGTTTCACAAATTGATAAAAAAAGGCTGTAGATACGAGGATTTCTCTTTTTGATGAATTAAGCATAATTTACAGTTAATACTACCCACCTTCAGAGAGAGTTTCGTTTCATAGCGTTTGAATACTAGAATTCTAGCATACAGTTATTTCGCCTTATATTTAACAGTTGTTTTTCTTTAGTTGAACTAAGTATAACTCGACATGTTATATCAGAATGCGATAGTAAAACAATAAACGAGCAATAAAAAAAGTTATCACAGTTCAAATTAGATTGAGATTTGTTTTTCTTACATGATACAATGTTATATTTTATCGTAAGGTGAAAGCACCAATGGTGGACACTGACCCAATAGTGGACACTTTCAAAAATACTTTTACTGTGAGTAGTAACGTGTAGTAAGTAACTATTTGGTGTACATGACTATTTACTTAAAAGACACTTAATATCATAATATAATAGGTACATGTTCAATAATTCGTAACGTTGTCGTAAGTAAATATTGAATTGGCGCCAGTTGTTTCTTAAGATTTTTGATAAGGATAGTAATTTTTAAGGTATATTCCCAGTAGTCCCCTCTAGCTCTGTCCTCTGGGGTGACAGCTAGGAATTGTCTTCCCAGTTGTCATCGGGGTGACAATTTGTGCCGACTGTTCCCTTTGAAAGTTGACTAGAGGGGACAAATGAGAAGTTTGTTTCTCAGTTGTCACGGGGGGGGGGGGGGGACAATTGCAATTAAAAACAATCCATAGATAACACCCCGACTCAGTGCAATCCGACTCGGATAGGTTAGGTTAGAAGACTAAGGCGGGAGCGAAGCGAAGCCCCCCCCCCCCCCCCCCCCCCCCGTGACAACTGAGAAACAAACTTCTCATTTGTCCCCTCTAGTCAACTTTCAAAGGGAACAGTCGGCACAAATTGTCACCCCGATGACAACTGGGAAGACAATTCCTAGCTGTCACCCCAGAGGACAGAGCTAGAGGGGACTACTGGGAATATACCATTTTTAATAGGTGTAATTTTTTATTTATTAATAATGACTATCAATATTTTTAGCATGGATGTTATAAATATGTAAGCTGTTGACCTATGTAGACCATTGCCATATTTTTATATACTGCCATTGCCATATAATATATTTGTAATAGTCTTCTAACTACCTTCATTTTGATACCCCACTCGATAAATTTGAATGAAAAAAATTTTTACCACATATCTTTTGGCGTCATACCTTTCATTTCAGATATGAATCATTGTAATCCGTACGCTGGGTCAGAAGGTATGAGGTTATAAAGAATATTACAAAAACATATAAACATACAAAATACGCGCGAAAAACATAACCCTTCTTGGGAGTTTCTTTTAAAAAATATATGTAATTTTGTAGAGTGAGGTTTGACTTGTTTTTATTACCAACCTGTACATCATGTTCCCGAAACCATCGAAATCTTCTGTTATTCAATGAAATAAAACCACTTTTCAATCAACGAAATCAATCCGGAGCAACGGCATTGCGATTTGTTTAATATGATTTACCTACATTTATTTTTAAACTATTTGGACACTTACTTTTGCCGTCATTTCGGGTGCGCAAAGCAGTCGGCAAAGTAAGTACCTAAGAACTGTATAAAAACTATGTTTTACATTCAGCCCGATGTTTCGGCTACTTTTCAGCTATCATGGTCGCGGAGTTCTGTTATTGTCATAAATTAACATCTTGTTTTCAATAGAATACATTTTATACACATTTTCTTTGTTTGTTTTTTCTAATCCATGCTACGCCTATGCATTGTTATATTATTGGGTTTAACTAGGTAAGAACAATGCGTGTTATGAAATATTGTATAATGTACATATTATATTTATTTATAACTTTTTCATAGGTAAGTTACGTACAGAGTGGTGTGGCATTATCTAATTGTAACGTATTTTATACGTCATACTTTTGTTCACACACAAGTTTCTGTATCAAAGTTATGATGACACGTAACGTTTATTGTAAATATTTTGCAGAGGACTCAGAAATGTTTACAAAATCATTCAGCATTGCCACGACGATAAATAACTGAAGCTGTCATATATTTAATAACTCTAACTCGTACAGTACATTAGTATATACCTAACCACTTTGCTTGATACCACTAAACAGATAATGCTAAGACAATACAATATTCATTGATGTAGTTGATTGAATTTGTTGAAACTTCTTGATGGAACTTCATTTTACTATTTTTATATATATTAAAACTCACTTTACAAGTTCCACACAATTATATTTAGTTTTGTTACTGTATAATACTAATATTTAATTTATAATATTACGACATGTTTCGATTAACTCATCTTCAGGTAAACATATTTATTTTGAATAAGGGTACTTATTAAAACTTCATGCTCTTGTTCGATTGAAGTGACCAAAGATATAAAGAAAAAGGCACTGGGTGTGCCTTAGAGAGTACTTGAAATTATACAGGGTGTATTTTTGAAACGGGGCAGTAAGGGCAAGTACCTTAACCGTTGCAGTTACAGCAAAACGTTCTTAGAAGACCTTCCCTAACTTTTTGACATATTTTGAACGCATTCACAGATTTTGTAAAAAACTTACAGTTGGCAAAAAAAAATGCAAATAGTCCAAAAATTTTTTTTTTTGCCAATCGATTCTATTTCATGTGGGCATCAAAAAACTCTATGAGACCATTTTAGCTTTCAGTACTAGGAAAGACAGAAATCGCCAAAAACGTTTCCCATACATTTCGGCAACAGAAACAAATTTCTACGATGGTCTAACTTTTTGTTATGGCCAGGAAGTGGGTAGAATTGACTGTAAAGTAAATAAAAAGAATTTTTACCCTCAAATTTCGAATTTGATTCGAAAATTTGTGTGTTATTCTTAGTTTCAGCTGAGAAACTTCGTATGAGTTATTAATTAAGGATTTTCGCTAAAATGTCTTCTAATCGTGAAAAAATTGACTTATTAGAAGCGTATTTTGTCAATAATCGAAATGCTGGAGCTGCATTAGTGTGGTACCGCATAAGTATCCGTTGCGGCATGTGCCAACAAGAAAGGTTATTACAAATCTTTTGAAAAACCTGGAATTGCAGGGTTCTTTCAAAAGAAAGCGGCAGCCTCGTGTGAACATGGACACGGAGATTGCGGTTCTAACTTATGTCGAAGCATATCCAGAGGTATCGTCCAGGCAAGTCGCCCTTGAAGTAGGTGTATCCCACTCCCTTGTGATAAAGATATGGAAGAAATACGGCTACAAGTGCTATCGATATGGGCGCATAGTTCAAGTGTTACATCCGGGTGATGATGTTCGAAGGCTTACTTTTTGCAGATGGCTAAGAGGAAAAATAAGCAGAGATCATGAATTTTTAAATTACATACTGTGGTCAGACGAAACGAATTTTTCCAATAACGGTATGTACAACAGAAAAAATCACCACTATTGGTCCAAAGAAAATCCACTAAGAGTTACGGCAAGTCATAATCAGGTTCGCTTCTCATTCAACTGTTGGTGTGGTATAATGTCCAATCGAGTCATAATGGTGGAATTTTATGAAGGGAAACTGAATTCTGCCATGTATAATGAAGTCATTTTACACCATCTTGAAAACGAGATGGACGAATGGCCCCTGTCGGAATTGCGAAAAGTTCATTTTCAACAAGATGGTGCTCCGCCACATAACAGTCACCTTTCACGTTCCAATTTGAGCCGCCTATTCGGTACACAGTGGATAGGTACACATGGTCCAACACAGTGGCCACCTCGTAGCCCCGATCTAACACCCCTTGATTTTTTTTTATGGGGCTTCGTGAAAAACGAGGTGTATAAGACGACGTACGCCAGTGTTCAAGATCTCAAGGATGCATTAATGACCATTTTACGTAATATTCATCCCAGAACATTATTAGCCGCCATTCGTTCAGTGCAAAAAAGGATAGACTTATGTATTCGTGAAAATGGAAATCATTTTGAGCAATTTATTTCATAAACCAATTTCTTAAATGTTTAAATGATTTTTTTTATTTAAAAAAGTTCAAGATTTTACCTTGTAACGAAAGAAACTGGTTTATGCTTGGGTTTTATAAAAGTTAAATGAGTAAATAAAATGTGGCTATAAGAACCGTAAAAAGTAATTAATGTATACCTGGCTAGTTAGTGAGACAGAAATGAAAAGATGATTATAACAATTATCGATTATAATAGATAAAGAGCGTTACATAAATTTATAATGGGTATTAAGAAATGGAAATGAATCTCAGGGTGGATTCGCAATAAATATTCTGCCGAGGCGTTGTTTGATCCGTTGTGCAGAGATGGTGGTATGCACTTAGCTCGTTGACTCCCGGCTGCTGATGTTGCCGGCGTGCCAGGGTCCTCGCTGGTGTGCCTCACGACCGAATGATGGCGTGAAGCCCGGTGCGAAGACCCTGGAAAAAGAAAGAGTGCGGGTCAGTATGTCACATGGGAACTTCGTCCAGTGACCCGCTGAAAATAATAGCAGGTGAAGATATTCTCCCCAGCGGTAGAACAGCGTAGCTAGAAGCTATAAAAAGGAAGAAATAATTAAGCAGTGCAGGCTGATGACGTGACCTCTGACCATAGGGGTCATCGGCCTCGTGTCACTAATGGGTAGGCTGAAATAGCACAAAATATACATATTAAAATAAAAAATAAATAAGCCATGCATATTAGCAGGCATAAAGCTGCGCCGCTGAGAAGTCTTCACCTGTTGAAAGAAGTAGGAAATGTTGATCTCAAAACTTACCCGGTGCCGACAGCAGCTGGCCGCCGGGGTCAAAGCGACCTCCCACGGCAAAGGATAGCCGAAGAAAGGGCCCACATTAGCGCCGTGAATAGACACTTAGGTAATGTTGTCCAATCTCGCTCGCACACCCATAGACAATTTAGTATATTTAGTATCGAAAAATACTAAAATATCGACTAAGGTATAGAAATTATTGGAAATAGATTTATAAGAAATCCACAACGTTACAATACCCCCCCAATTAGTTCTGGGTTTTTGTTACCCAAAAACCCGATACTGGACTGCTCAATAAAATGCCTGACTTACGCTTACACATACATACTTCCTTACATACCTCCCCTATCATGTTCATCCATACTTAGCGGTTGCCACTTCAAAAATGTAGCACACGCGTTCCTTTCGAAGAGAGTTTCCAGGTTAACAGGCACTGGAGACTCAGACGTAAATCGAACAAGATGGAAAACATTGAAATGTCACAGACAACAATTTCAATGGGAAGAAAAGGAGCAATCGAACCACTATATATTTTCAACTTTAAAAAGGGAAAGTGTTATGTTTTTAGTATAGGGCTTATTTTAGATGTATACATTACCGCATCTGCAATAAGGCTTATTTCACGAGTTTGCAAACCGCTCGGAAGAAGACATAACAAAAGGGATGCAATGAGGCTTGTTTTTAAACTGAGTTTGCACGACCGCTCAGCATAATGGTATAAACCCATAAAACAGTACCCCGATACTGGTTGAATTCCCAGCTCGAAGAAAAAGGTATCTGTTGGTTTAAAACGCCAACAGACAACAAATGGTATAAAACCATAAAAATTCCCGGTGACTGGTTTAGTATCCCAGCACCAAGATAAGGTATCCGTTGGTTTAAAACGCCAACGGACCCAAAAACAACATCGGTTGGTTTAAAACGCCAACCGACCCACAACAACCATTACTAGGCAAAGCCTAATAATAAAGAAAACGAACATGAAGTTCATAAGTTCCATCTCAAAGAGAGGAGAAAAGAAGAAGAAAATATATAGCAGTGGTAGGGTAATAAGATTTAAAAAGTTAACTTTATTCAAGCCATATAAGTGTCATTGTCACATATGAACAAAGCAAAAGTATAATTAACTACTTTTAAAAGTTATGACCAAGTCAAATTATTATTAAAAGAGTTATTTTCAAAGGAAAATGGCTTATTATTTGACCCACATACTGCGAGTATTATATATACAAACATGAGTTTGCAAAAAGAACAACGAGTGTTCAAAAATTTAAAAGTTTTAAAAACTTTCCAAAGTTTAAAAAGTTAAAAAAATCAGAATCCAAGGTTCAACAAACAAATTATTTATTTAATGTTTTGTAGTCGTTGGCGTTTGTCTTGTGACCAAAAGTTAAAAAAATTAAGTCAAGAAAACCATAAAGCCATTTTAGGGTTAACCCAAAGGACAAAAATATTTTTTTTTTTGCAAATGTCAAAATTTATGAAAAATTTCTAAGTTCCAGTTCCAAGGAACAGAGATTTAAAAAAATATTAAATATTTTTAATTAATTTATTTTTTATTATATTATATTTTATTTTTATTTTTATTAAGCATAATACACCATACTGTAGTGAATAAATGTTCATACGAAAACAACAGGAACATAATAATGAAACATCCATCCCAGGAAAAGTCAGACAACAGAATACGGAGGCAACCATAGGGTCAAAAGATATTGTATAATATTTAGCACAAAAGACCAAAAATTGTTATTCTCAAAAGAATAATCTTATTTTGTTTTAAAAAAACAAGGCAATTTTGAAACAAAATTAGTAGTTTTTTAAAATTACACTACTGGCAACACTTTTTGATTGTCAAAATTATATGACGTTTGACAGTTCAAATAGTCTTATTTTACTCCCCTAAACAATTTTAAAACAAAGTTTTGATGTAATTAATTTGATGTTCAATTATAAGAACCGAAGATGTAAACAATTAAAAAATAGTACATTAGTACTTAAGATATAGTGTAAACCAAGTCTACGAACAGGAATCATAACTTGGACGAGTCGTAAAAAGTTTTCGTAATAAGTGTTCAAAGTTGGGTACATGAAATTAAAGTTATAACTGTTGACCCTTTTATAGGTAAAAGTGTATATCATTACGACCATGTAGTGATTAAAAGATTGTAGGCAGTGTACCAGCACAGTACAATAACAAGAAGTTTGTAAAATACAAGTTTAAATTACATTTTAATTTACAAGTATGTGTTGGTATATACTTGTTTGCCACAACAGTGGTGTAATATTATTTAAAGGCAATGTTAAGTTAATTGGAATTGACATATGATTACAACTATAGTTATTATAAGAATAAAACAAGTGTTTATTAATTATCAAGAAGTAAAGTTGTTAGTTTAAATTAATTGATTATGTTAGGTTAACTTTATGTTTTATTTATTTTGTTTAATTAAAATGTTTTATGTCGAATTAGGTGTTTGATTATTTGAATGACTGCTATATATTTGCTCAAAATAACATGAAAGGAACACACACTTTGTCATGAATATGTCCATTGATGCACCAGGCATCTTAAGAGGACTCGGGGAAATGGTAATGTATACTTTGTACGGTAAATTAATATTAAAGGTAATTATTTTAAAGACTTGAATTACAGACTCAACGATCCAATATGCAGAACAAGATGAAGGACTATCAATTTAAACATTTATTATCTTTGTTGTTCTTTTCAAAGTTTTTTTCTTTTTTTGTATGAAGATCTTTTGTTTTTCCTTGTATTTCTTTTCAAGGAATATATATATATATATATATTTTTTTTATAATCAAGCTAATTTGGATACAGAAATCCGACAACGAGCAACATGACTACAAAACAGTTCAGTATAAAATTCAAACGGTAAAGTAACCCAAAGCTAGTAATAAGTAAAAACTATGGTGCGATGAGCGAGATTGACATAAAATGAAGCAAGTAATTTACTTCAATAAAGCAAGTTATTTACTGAAATAAAGTAAAATATAGGTAACCTGTCAGTGAATAGTAGACTACTTGTGTTCAAAACAACAAAATAGTTAAAATATAAACAATTCAACCAGCAATAGGTTGATATAATAACATTAAGTTATTATTATGCAAAATATATGCACATAAGGGTAAGTTAATATAAAAAGTATAATAATTTCACTGACGGGGTACTCAGTGTGTGTACAAGAGACACACCTGCACAAAAATTAATAAAAGTAAGTAGTAAGATGATATGAGTTGAGATCAACAAGTCCATAAGAAGTAAAAGAAAATAGGTCCTTACCTTACCAGTGGGTATAAAAGAAGTAATATACAGTTGAAACAACTGTAAAAGATAATAAACCTGTCTAGTTTAACTAGAACAAAGGTTTTCATCAACAATAGTGTTAATGCAAAAAAATTGTAAAATTAATGATAATTACCTTGATGTTATGAAACAAAGGTATTAAGGTAAATATATAGGCAATTGAACTGATATAACAGACATAAATGGTCATTAATCAGTTTAAAATAGAATTTAAAATTTATTTTTAAGTACCCACATTTGGAGTAAAAAATAAAAATCACAAAAAATTGGTGAAAAAATCACCACACTGGTAAAGTAAAGAGAAATAAGAAGAAATAAAGTATAACAGACCAAACACACAATACCTGCGGCAGAATAATACCTTTGTAGGGGCGCCAATGTAACGAAAGAAACTGGTTTATGCTTGGGTTTTATAAAAGTTAAATGAGTAAATAAAATGTGGCTATAAGAACCGTAAAAAGTAATTAATGTATACCTGGCTAGTTAGTGAGACAGAAATGAAAAGATGATTATAACAATTATCGATTATAATAGATAAAGAGCGTTACATAAATTTATAATGGGTATTAAGAAATGGAAATGAATCTCAGGGTGGATTCGCAATAAATATTCTGCCGAGGCGTTGTTTGATCCGTTGTGCAGAGATGGTGGTATGCACTTAGCTCGTTGACTCCCGGCTGCTGATGTTGCCGGCGTGCCAGGGTCCTCGCTGGTGTGCCTCACGACCGAATGATGGCGTGAAGCCCGGTGCGATGACCCTGGAAAAAGAAAGAGTGCGGGTCAGTATGTCACATGGGAACTTCGTCCAGTGACCCGCTGAAAATAATAGCAGGTGAAGATATTCTCCCCAGCGGTAGAACAGCGTAGCTAGAAGCTATAAAAAGGAAGAAATAATTAAGCAGTGCAGGCTGATGACGTGACCTCTGACCATAGGGGTCATCGGCCTCGTGTCACTAATGGGTAGGCTGAAATAGCACAAAATATACATATTAAAATAAAAAATAAATAAGCCATGCATATTAGCAGGCATAAAGCTGCGCCGCTGAGAAGTCTTCACCTGTTGAAAGAAGTAGGAAATGTTGATCTCAAAACTTACCCGGTGCCGACAGCAGCTGGCCGCCGGGGTCAAAGCGACCTCCCACGGCAAAGGATAGCCGAAGAAAGGGCCCACATTAGCGCCGTGAATAGACACTTAGGTAATGTTGTCCAATCTCGCTCGCACACCCATAGACAATTTAGTATATTTAGTATCGAAAAATACTAAAATATCGACTAAGGTATAGAAATTATTGGAAATAGATTTATAAGAAATCCACAACGTTACAACCTGACCTATGAGTTTCGAGTTGATTTATCATATTTCCGTACGAAATGTATGGGAAAGGTCTTTGGCGATTTCTGTCTTTTCTAGTACTGAAAGCTAAAATGGTCCCATAGAGTTTTTTGATCCCCACATGAAATAGAATCGATTGGCATAAAAAAAAAATTTTGAACTTTTTGCATTTTTTTTGCTAACTGTAAGTTTTTTACAAAATCTGTGAATGCAGTTCAAAATGTCCCAAAAAGTTAGGGAACGTCTTTTACGAACTTTTGCTGTAACTGCAACGGTTAAGGTACTTGCCCTTACTGCCCCGTTTCAAAAATACACCCTGTATACTTTAAAGTATGTATATAAAACTAAATATAATTGTGTGGAACTTGTAAAGTGAGTTTTAATATATATAAAAATAGTATATTCATTGATCCCTTTTTGCCGATATAGTCGACAAAAGTAATCACATTTCGTGGTTCTTTCTGTTTAATACACTGTACTTCAATCGATCTATTAGCATAACTAGCTGTTGCCCACGGCTCCGCCCGCGTGGATGTCGGTTATCGCTTAGTATTGAGTCAACATAGTAGCTTTATGCATGCAAAGTCTCAGCCCGATCGGTTTAAAATTGACAAAGTTTCATACAAACTTTCATCCCCCATTCTATCCCCTTGGGGGTAGAATTAATTAAAATCCTTTTTTAGCGAATGCCTACGTCATAACATCTACCTGCATGTCAAATTTCAGCCCGATCCGTCCAGTGGTTTGGGCTGTGCGTTGATTTATCACTATGTCGGCCAGTCAGTCACCTTTGAGTTATATATATATATATATATTTAGATACAGTCCAATACTGGATATAGGGCCTCTCCCAATATAAATGTGCACTATAGTATCTCGTCCTCCACCTTACATCCCACATACGAAAAATTGCAGCCCTTTTAACACGATGTGGGCATTTAGGGGTCCTACTCTGTAAAGGAATTTATGATACTGATTACGACTCTATGGATGAATATTGGAATTACCCTACACTGTCCTTCTGCACAATCCGAATCAGATATAATATAAAGGAACAAAAAAAAATAAAGAATTGAAGGTCTGCCTATTTGTCACAAATGGTAATAGGGTCGATTTTAATTCGTACCGGTAGTTGACTCCTCTAGAGTAGTCTAGAGTAATATCATGTCCACGATTAGTTATAAAACGACTTTGCCCACGTGGAATACCGATTCCATTCCTCCAAATAAATTAACCTATTCCCTGGATAAAAAAAAATCCCTGAATCCTATCCCAGCCGATTCAATCCAGCCGTTTTTACGACATCGAGAGAATTCATACGGCACGGCACAGTATTTTTTTACATTTTCCGTTTAGCAATTTGACTAAATTAACTTTTTGATATTCCAGGTTTGTGCCCTGGCAAGAACATGTTCAAGCAGACGATCCAAAAGTACCCTCAGTTGCACGACGCTGCCTACTACGATCGAATGATAAGGGCGAACGGATCTGATTATACCCTGAAGTCCTTTTTTGTTTTGCCACGTAAGTCAATACTTTTGAAGCACAATTTAATATCCTTAGACTATTTTCTAACTCTACAGGCAGAGTAATGGCCGTAGCCACTACTTTAGTATACATTTAATACATACTTACATCGTATAACACGCACATTGACAGTGTTCTAAGGTAATATTGACATTTGCTTACTCACACATAACGGTTTTTTTTTGGCGATAGGTACATTTTGTTACCCGCGCCGAAGAGACGTCATATGCATTTGGGGTAAGAGGATGTTTGTGGAAATACATGTGTGATCATAAAATCAGAAGATATGGTCAACAGAAACAACAGCTTGCAGCTTTATAATTAACTAGCGATTCGACCCGGCTTCGCACGGGTGGTAAAAACGTTCCCGTGGAAATCCAATATAGTCAATGTTACTCAGGGTGAATGCAGCTTTCCAATGGTGAAAGAATTTTTGAAATCGGCACAGTAGTTTTTGAGTTTATTCATTACAAACATACAAATCTATCCTCTTTATAATAGTAGTGTAGATTAGGAATTTTCACACACACAATTTGCACCTTTTAGTCTATTACGCCATCTCTCTCTCTCTCTCTCTCTCTTTCTCTTCCCATCATATCCATAGACACAATATTGACAGTGGATATGTCATAGGCAATGTGTATAACCCGGTATAAAATACCTAGGCGTTCTATACATTGCCTAAAACGTTCAGGCAATGTTTATAATACGATTAATTTCATACATTGCCTAGGTATTGTATGAAGTGCCCAAAGCGCATCAGGCAATGTGTATATTATGTTATAAATGTTACCGGAAATGTATGTAATCCGTCATTGTATACAATCCGACTTAGATAGATTAGGTTAGAAGGCTAATGCGTGAGCAGAGCGTAGCGAAGCTCCCGCATTAAGCCTTCGTGGTTATTTTTTATGATCATGCAGAATAAAACAACTACGTAAAAAACACGTAGGTACTTAGGTATACCTATCAATAGAACACATGTCTTATCAGCACTGTCTGCTGGAAGTTGAAATTAGGATTAGCTCTCAAAAGATTAGTATCTATCTACTTATCACAGAGAAAAAAAAAATAGATTTCATACATTACCTATTCTTTGACATTCTATATAATGCCTAGGTATTCTATACATTTCCTAGGCAAAGTGTAAAATAGTTTAAAGAATGAATATCATTTCATAGATTGCCTGAACAACCCCGGCATTCTATACATTTCCTAGGTATTGTATAGAATGCCTGCATTATACATATTGCCTATAATATATAAACACAAGGGGTAGGATATTAAGACGCATACATGTTACCATTGTTATCCAAAACTATTCGTTCGATTTTGATGCAGGTTTCATTAGAAGTAGTGTGTCTATCTATACAGTGATTTGCGTTTTGATATTGCCAAAACTACAAGGTTGTTTTCAAACGTCATCAGTTAATCAAGTATTGCGGACTTTGCGTCATCGAGTGATAACGGTTTAGATTGATTAGTAGGCCAGCAGACTTCCGGCAATCACTGTCACATCATATATGACTGTACCCTTAAGAGTACCGTGATTGTACACTGTAAGACACATCAACCAGGGCCCTGAATCTGCTATTATTTTTGAAGTGAAAACTTCTTTAGCGGCGTTGGATGGGTGAAAATTGTTAAACTCGCGCGTCAGGATCACTTTAACTTTGAACCGTAACCGACGACTGACGTCATACAACATTAGCTATAGACTGTTTATTTTGCAAGGTACGGTAAGAAGCTTCGTGGCTTAGCGGTGAGCGCTTCGACTGTAAGTACTTATGGTTTCAGATAGTACCTGGGCTTCTAACACTCTTTGTGATTATTTTTCTTTTTGTAATTTATTACTTTTTGTGATTACTTTTTCTGTTTGTAATTTATTTCTGTTTGTAATTTATTTAATTTCTTCTGACAGAAAATTAGCAGAAAATTAGTGATAAGTTCTATGATTGGCGCTATATTATAGGTATAGTATGGTATGGTATGTTCTTTTTATCTTTTTCTCTGTATTTAATGAAGAAACAAAGAAAGAAAATGTTTTCACTTCTGCCGGCACTCCCGGAGTGCAACCCGTCTTTTTTTCATAGCAAAACCACTGCGGTGCCACAAACACGGTAACAAATGCCATTCAACTTTAGACCTTATATGGATACTTTTAATGTGTATGATTAAATGGCAATCTTGTAGAGTTAATGAAATTTTTTACAAACTCATTCTCTTATCATTTTGGAACTTAAATATTCTCTTGTAGGGTTTAAAATTTATTGACATTGTATGCAATATCGGCGGTTTGAGAGTGGAATCGGAGGCCAGATGGGATGTCGATATTGAAAAGCAATTAGTAACAATGACTTTTAAGTCGAAATCTTAAACTTTGATTGCCAATTTTCAAGTAATATTTCTGTCAACAGAGACTGCTGACACAACCTTCAGAATCCTGTACGACGTTAAAGAATATGACACTCTGCTGGACTCATCCGATATGTCTGAAGTCGAATGGATCAAAATTGCTAAGGATGTCAAGGTTCGTACATAGGTATAATAGTAAAACGTACGATTCCATGAAATGGCGATAATAGGAACTACGATTGTCACTGTCAAATGCATAGGGTTATTGCAAATCAAAGATAATTTAGCACGATTTGATATTATTTGAGGGAAAGTGGCGGCTTCCTTCATTTCACGGAATTGGGTATTTTCCTGTAGTTAAAATATATTGTTTCACTACTCTGATACTATAATACAAAGATTATAAAATTGAAATCGAAAACTCTTATGACAAACATTACGCACAGGCCAAAAAAAAGTTTTATTACGATACAGGTCTTGTATGGACATCTATATCATTAAATAACTTTTTAATCATAACGATACACCTATACACCCCCATCTGCACTGAACCTCTACTTTAAAAAAGAATCCGCCGATTCGGAAGAAAAAAAAAAAGAAACACGCATGCGCAATCGATGTTTGCGCCTTGGCGCCAACATTTTACATTAAAATTAAACAAAGTTTGGTTTTGTTTGTAAAATAAATTAGTTTATGTATTATAGTATGAGAGTAGATAAAGTAGTGTATGACACTATACATAACTTGGTCTTATAACACTCGTGTGATACTATAAAACCCTTATTATGCAACAGTATCATAAACTACTATTATCTACTCTGATACTATAATACAAAGATTATAAAATTGAAATCATAACTCTTATGACAAACATTACGCACAGGCCAAAAAAAAGTTTTGTTACGATACAGGTCTTGTATGGACACCTATATCATAAAATAACTTTTTAATCATAACGATACACCTATACAACCTCCATGGACCAAACCTCTACTTTAAAAAAAGAATCCGCCGATTCGGGAAAAAAAAAGAAACACGCATGCGCAAACATTTTTTTTTTGTTCTTTACATTTAAATTAAACAAAGTTTGGTTTGGTTTGTAAAATAAATTAGTTTATGTATTATAGTATGAGAGTAGATAAAGTAGTGTATGACACTGTACATAACTTGGTCTTATAACACTCGTGTGATACTATAAAAAGAACTCGCCTACGGCTCGTTTTTTTTAAAATACACTCGTGTTATAAGAACCCTTATTTATGCAACAGTATCATAAACTACTATAACTGAATTTATTAAATGAGGAGTGGTAAAAGGGCCATGAAAGTTGCATTGGTTCTTACGTTTTTATATTTTTTTAATCATCCGCCCAATCTATGATAAATATACCTAAAAATTAAATGATTTGATTATTAAATATTATGACGTCACAACTAATTATTTCATACATGTTTCCTTAAAACTTACTGTTTTGACGTTTAGTAAAAAGTTACTAATTTGACTAGTTTGTCAAATATCCAATTGTTGGTTTTACTATAATAACATCGTTTCCCTGTATTTGTCCCAATTAAGTATTTAAAGATGGTAAAACACGTCATTCTTTTCCAAATATTCTTGCCAGACTGACGTCATTTCCTCAGTCGCTCCTTTCTTTTCATCTCCTTTCTGGTAGACTCTTTAGAGGGGTGGTTACCATTACAAAAAATTAATCATAATATTATATACTTTCTAAAATTTACGCGAATATCACTCATTGAAATAAAACCTCGGACACTATCGTGATTTATTTTTTATTATTTCAATCATAATAATAAAATTCATTTTCATCCTACAACGATAAGTGAAATGGCACATTATTATGTTTTACTATTATGAGCGATACTAAAATTATACATTGTGTTACTCATGATGTCAATATTTTATTTATTGAACAATAAGTAGCTACCTAGTAATAAAACTATATTTTAATTGATTTTAACGGATTCTATCGTGATTAATTAGGTACTAGTTGATGCCCATTACTTCGCCCGTATAGAATTCTGTTCCCGTTCCCGTGACGGCTTAACCTTTATCATTAATTTTTTCTCTGCTTAAGAACCTTAACCGTATCTACTGCAAGGAATATTCTAAAAAAAGAATTAGCGAAATCGCTCCAGCTGTTCACGTGTGATAGACTGACTAAGGGAAATAATTTTCATCTATCTAGATTATTTTAATTTATTTTCGGGTTAAGTGTAAATATAATCTTTTTTATACAACTGAGGTGGCAGACCAGCTCACGGCCCACCTGATGGAAAGTGGACGTGTGCAACACCTGCCCCTCTAGACAAGTGGCAATTCGCTAGCCGGCGTTTGGTGGAATAGAATGACGAATGTATGGATTTTGACGTAAATGACAGTCGTTAACGCATGTCAAATACGTCAAATCCTATACATTCGTCATTCTATTCCATCAAACGCCCGCTAGCGAATTGCCACTTGTCTAGAGGGGCAGGGGAGTCACACTCGTGCTGCCCACACTGCTGCTGCTGTTTATACTTACCCCGACGTTTCGGCTATTTTTCAGCAGTGGTTTTATTTCAACAAGTGATTTTCGCGTAAACTTACGACAATATTAAATAAGTAGTCTTAATGTTAAGAAAAATTATGTATTAGTCATTACTTTCCTGTAATATGACTGTTAATTAACTACTGTGTTATTACTTACAGTTATTTAGGTCCTCACATAGCAGAACGTGATAATTTCTTATGTAGTAATCTTTAAAATTGAATAAGGAAATAGCTTTAAGTAAATAGTTTTAAGTAAAATAGTTTTTATAAGAGAACACAAGTTTTTTTTAATCGTATTCAATTAACTGCCTAGGCTGTTAACTAAACGCTGCTAACTACGCTGAATGATATTCAGCCGTAACGTTTATTACATCATTTAATAACCTGGGTGGTTAATGCTTAGGCCATTCGTAAGATGGGGAAACACACCGAAATAAGACAGAAAATTACACCTGTACCTTACACCTGTAAATACCCCGAGGGGGTAGGCAGAGGGGTATTCACAGAAAATTATTGAAAGGTTTATTGAGAAAGTTACGCAATCCGACTTGGATAGGTTAGGTTAGAAGGTCTAATGCGTGCTCCCGTAGCCTTCGTGGTTATTTTTTTTATAACCATGCGGAAATAAGTCATTTTTCTAGTTGTTTGATTAAATGGCTAGGCAAGTTTAAACGTCATCAATCCAAGCTACTTAGCCGTTGATACAAAGGACTGGACACCATTCAGGCCGCTAATTGAACGGCGCCGTTCAGTAAAGTGCCTAGGCAGTCATATACACTCTGTCCTCAGATAAATCGAGGTTCTGGACTGATTGTAGTTCTAGAAGACATCCCTAAGTTTATCAATGTATGAGGAACGATTTGTTGTAGAATTACTATGAGCAGTACGATGGATTCGTGATCCTGCACGGCACTGACACTCTCTGCTACACCGCCTCCGCCCTGTCCTTCATGTTTGAGAACATCGGCAAAGCTGTTGTGCTTACTGGCTCGCAGGTATTTTGCCACTATTATTTGTTTCTTGAAAACTATTTTTAATGGATTCTATCGCGATTCATTTTGTGTTACTTTATTATTTACATTGATTCTGATATTGCAGCTGCTATGCAAGCCATGATTTCGGGGATATTAAAGATCCATCTAATTTTTTGCTCTTCTATTTCTTTGGGTGACTTAACTATTGCGGGATCGACTGCTTTTTGACCTTCCTATGCCTCGTCTGTTGATCTGCAGGTGTATCGGCTTACAGGTGAGGTTGGCTTAGGCACCTTGGTTGGAAACGCCTCAATGTCAGAGTCAAAGATTTATATTCAATCTAGAACGACCTGTTTTTTTCCATATTGTTGTCAATAATAATTCTACATAAGCTAAGTTTACCACCGCTTCCAAGGCGCTGGTGGAGAAGAAACGGCGCAACAAACTCCACTGCGGATTTTTTAAGACGTCTACTTACGATAGTTAATTCCTTGAGGCTAATTGTGGACGAGTGTTTGAAGAATAAGTAAATAAAATCGATTAAGATAGGAAAAAGTGAATGTCCAGGTGGGACTCGAACCCACGATCTTTCCCACCGTCGCCCTTAGACGGTAGTATAGGAGAATTTGGATAGCTTCAGGTGTGGCCCGGTGGCTCAGTGGTCAGAGCATTCCCCCTGTAAGGGAAAGATCGTGGGTTCGAGTCCCACCTGGGCATTCACTTTTTCCTATCTTAATCGATTTGAAAAGTTAGCATAGTAAATGCTTCAAAATTTAATTCAAGTAAATAAAAAACTTAATAATATTATAATTAACCTGCGTTAAAATATATGGCAAAAAAGACACGTTTCTAGTACAGTATTACGCCGGAACTCCAGTATTTTTGGAGGTGCCAGCACCATGGTCAAGCCAGACATTTTTGTCCCTCTGAAAAGAATTGCTAACGCTGGTAAGCCGATAATATGGAAGTAGCAGTTTATGTTTACGATGTTAATACCGTGTTAAATGTTAGTGCTGTCTTGGAGTTCCTCTGTTTTTTCTCCACTAGCGCCTAGAAAACAGTGATAAACTTAGGTTATGTAGAATTCATATCAGAGAAATAAAGTACATTGAACATTACATGAAATGTTTAAAATTCTAGATACCAATATTTGAGCCAAGAAGCGATGGTGTCGACAATTTCGTCTCGTCTCTGATCATCGCTGGTGCCTTCATCATTCCTGAAGTAACCGTCTTCTTCTACGGCAAGCTGTTTCGAGGTAACCGGTACGTTAATGATAATGTTAATCATTATTTCTATTGGCGTAGTCATTAATGATAAGTAAATAAGAAAAAAAAACTAGATTCTAAAATGACTTTACAGAACACGACCAAGGAAATATATAAAAATACATCTTTTTGTTTTAAATCATTTCGGTGGCAGACATGCACACGGACCACTTGATGGAAAGTGGTTGCCTATGAATGTGTGCAACAACAGGGGGGGGGGGGGGGGGGCGTGCTTCTGTTGTTTATACTTATCCCGACGTTTCGGTTATTCTTCTGTAGTGGTTTGTCTTGGTGTAAGAACGAAGTGTTCCTATGTCGTCGGTATAGAAGACAAAGCAGGACAAGCTTTTGGTCTTCCCACTGACAGTATAGAAACTCTCCAGTGAGCTCTGGCTACCCTACTTACCGCCGAGAACACAACACGAGGTTATTATGGGTGCGGTATTCTGTAGGGCCGAGATACTTCCCCAGTCGGACTGCTCAATTGGACGGAAATACCGTCATGTCCTGCCTCCACCTCTACATTGACAAACTTTAGATGTATACTTAATTTCTTGGCCGTGCTCTCGATCAATCAGAATCGAGTGAGTCGATTCCCCCCTCCGACCGCGCCTATAAATACGCCAGTGATTCAAGACTTCGCATCAGTCGCAACTCGCAACTCAGCCGCCGACGAGGCAAGGTCTCCGAACTCGTTGTCGCCCGGACCTGCGCCACTGAAGATGTCGACCGCAGTGATCGACGAAACGTCTGGAACGCAAGTTTCACATAGACCACGGCCAAACAGCCCGGAAGCAGTATATTCTACAAACAATTATATTGTTTACCTAAAAATAAGTATTTTAATCTTGAGTACTTCTTTTAGGTCTGTATTCTAGAATAGCACTCAGTTCTGAATATCAAATCCATTAATCTGTCTATACGAACTGTTCTCAGATAATTTGAGATTCAAAGGTACAGGTAAACCTTACAGGTACTCTGTGCCACTACTGAGTAGCACAGGTTACCTGGTAGTCATTGGTCACACTCATTACCTAACAATCTAACTATTGCAAATTTGTCGCCAGAACTCGTAAGATCTCTGTAAACAATCTATTCGCCTTCAATTCTCCTAACGCGGAACCGATCGTCAAGGTGGGACTCGACATGGAAGTCAACAAGTCTGCTATCTTCAAGCCCAATGTCATCGACAAATTCCATCTCCACCCTCATATGTCGAAGCACGTGGGCTTGCTGAGGATATTTCCCAGCATTGGACTCGAGGCTGTGAAGTCGGCTTGCCAGTATCCGATTGAAGGTAAGGAAAGTATGTCTGTCCAGTACCCTAAGCACGAAAAACTATTGTAGCCCCCTGCTTACTGTGAGCCTATGTGTGTGAAGCCTGCCAATCGCCATGCTCCGTTCTGTCGATACGATTATAAAAGTTTCCTTGCTAGAGGTACCGAGCTCATTCGAGGCGTTCACCTAGGTCCGCTTAAATATGTATGTGGCTTGGATTTTTCAGCTATATTGGAGTGGTTCCCCCTCCCGAGGAGGGCCAGACTGAGAGGAATGGCCCTGGGTCAGCCGGAGTGCTCTCTGTGGGTCGATGTGCTGTCACTAGACAGCACATCGACCCACAGACGGCGTGCGGTTTGATCGGTTCGAGTCCGACATAACCACCCCCTTCGGCTCCGAAGCTTGTATCCGTGGGGATTTCCCGCACGTAAAAAAAAAAGCTATATTGGAAACAACTGTAGAACTTTTATATCGCTAATTGATTGTGAAAGTCAGATGGCGGTAGGTACACGGACTGTATCAAACTTCTTTTTTATACCACTGTGGTTCCCGGCAGAGTAAGATTTGAGCCACCCCTTCTCTTCCCATGTGGTGTCGTCCAAGGTGAGCAAGGGATAGGGTCGATTAACTTTAACATCAGACAGATATGTACAGCCCAGACTCAGCCTCAGGTGCATGGCTCGAGTCAACAATAGTGCCCGGAATACGGCCATAGGCTCATCCCCTATTACGTGGGACCGAATACAGATTGATGAAATGTGGGTGTTAATACACCTCTGCCTAACCCTCCGGGGATAAAGGCGTGATTATATGTATGTATGAGGTGGCAGACAAGCACACGGCCTACGTGATGGAATGTGGTTACCGTGGCATATGGACGTGTACAATACCAGGGGAGTCACACTCGTGCTGTCGACCCTGTGAACACAGAGAGTTTCTATGCCGTCAGCGTAGAAGACAAGACAGGAATGCCAGGAATAGCATTCTTCATATTCAAAGATGACTGAGAAAGCCGATCCAAACTGAGTTGGGAAAGGCTCAGAGAATGATGATTGAAAGCGAACTCCCAGCCTGTAGTTATTGGTGAGCTACTGACCAAGTTGATCGGTTTTAATGTATTTATTCAGGTTGTATAATTGATAGCTCTCCGCCTGATGGTAGGCTGGGGTGCAGTCTAAAAGATAGTAGCTGCCCTGACCTTTAATAAGCTGAATAATTCGTTGAATTAGAATAATTGGAGCATAATAAGACTACATTTGATTCCTTCTAAATAACTAAATATTACTTATTTGACTTGTGAAGAGCTAAACGGCCATTACACCCAAACAACAGGACGTTATGTCCTTGATCGCCGACGAAATCAGACCCAATTACTTGGTACATCCTCTATTATTTCATACAAAGTCGTTTCTATCCATCTATGTGTCTGTGTACCCTATTTAATGATGCTGAAATATTGAGTTATACTCTTAGAACATTACATTTTGTTTAAAGGGTTTCATTCAAAGTTATCAATGTTTACTCCCATCACAAAAAATATTCTACGAAAAATGCCCTAAAATCCTTAATAAGATCTTTTGTTATTGTTATAAAACTTTTTATCTACTTCAAACAAGCGTTGGTACTTTAGTGGTTAAGGCGTTGTCCTTCGAAAGGTCCCGGGTTCCATTCCATTACCGATGTGAAACGACTCCTAACACAAGCCATTTAGCTTAAATTAGCTGGCAGGGGTTAAGGGTTAGTTATTAATTATTTCGGTTATTAATATTCTTAAATAAAAACAATAATACACCTCCGATTCTAGTATTGTAATATCACAGGTTTGGTAATTGAAACGTACGGTGCTGGCAACATTCCCGCGACTCGCCACGACATCGTGGAGGAGATTGAGAAGGCGGTCAAGCGAGGAGTCATCATTGTGAATATCACTCAGTGCACCTCTGGAGCAGTGGCAGCGTTATACGCTACTGGACAAGTGAGTCACTTCTATTTTGAAAATAGTTTCATAGGTAGGAGTAAGTACTGAGAGGTAGGCATGGGCGGTATGTAAGGTATATATCTACAGCTTTCTTTCAGCAGTTAGATTATGAAAGCTTAGAACGGATCAACTTCTCTATTAACGTAGCAGTCAATCAGATCAACCTCTCTTAGATGTAGCAGTCGAATAGATTAATCTCTCTGACGTAGCAGTTGAATACATCAACCTCCCACTGGCGTAGCAGTCGAATAGATCAACCTCTCTCTGACGTAGCAGTTGAATAGATCAACCTCCCTCTGGCGTAGCAGTCGAATAGATCAACTGAAGCAAACTATTGTATTTAGACTAAGTAGACTAAGCAAATGTTTGTAAATAGACCAAAAAAAAAAATGCCCGCTGAGTTTCTTGCCGGAGTCTTCTCAGGTCGGGGCCGCGTTTCGAACCGGTGGTCCATTTGCTAAGCTAGTCTAGATTTTATAACTTGACGTTTTGTAAGTGCCGTTTTAATGGTCTATACAGAATAAACGATTTTTGACTTTGACTTTGACTTTGACAACCTCTCTCTGACGTAGCAGTTGAATAGATCAACCTCCCTTTGACGTAGCATTTGAATAGCTCAAATTCTCTTTGTCATAGCAGTCAAATAGATGAACCTCTTATTTTTACTAGCGTCTTCGACCTACGTCGAAGCCCTATCGAATAGCCCAGTCCTGCTCTGAAGTAGCAGTCGAACAGATCAATCTCCCTCTGACGTAGCAGTCGAATAGATCAACCTCCCTCTGATATAGTAGTCGAATAGATCAACCTCCCTCCGACGTAGCAGTCGAATAGATCAATCTTCCTCTGACGTAGCAGTTGAATAGATCAACCTCCCTCTAACGTAGCCGTCAAACGGTCCACTAACACACCACACTGGATACTTTTTTTGCTTGAGACAAATAGAAAATGTTAAAAGATTGTAAGGTAGACAAATTAATATTCAAACTGTAGTAAATCAATACACCATTGCCAAGCAATCCGCGGCAGCTGACCCGTACCCTCAGCTGACCTCATTGCTTATTTCAACTCTTACCGCACGGCAATTTCCCAACAATCCCGACACATCTCGATAACCCTTCAGAGTCACGAAGCGATAACCCCAATAACAAGTGCCAACTGATCACGATAATACGAGAGGTCAATAAATAATGTAAGTTCAATAAAAATTAATTGTGAAATATATTCCAGAATGGTAAACATCATGCGGCTTTTAATAAAATGGCCACCGTAGCTTATGACCACTGTTGGCAGGCATACAATTTTGTAATGTGTGTGAGTTGCTCGTTGCGTTTTAGAAGATTTTAGGGCTCTCTTCGAAGAATCTCATTGACCCTTAGGAAATGTTATTCCGTTCCAAATAACATTCAGAATTCATTCCCGATTCACCTACGAACTAACACAATTTTTGTTCCAAGCAGCTTACGTTTTTTATGTATGAAATCTCTACGAGTACCGAAAGCATAGATTAGAATATTAGGTAGGAGTTAGTACCCAGAGGTAGGTAGGCATGTGGAGTTGTGGCATGTATAAATCTACATTTCAGCAGTCCTTTTTTGCCCTAAGTCTTGGTAAAATGGCAATGCCAGAATCACACATGGCATTCTGTCACAAATACTTATTTGGTCAAGTATCTAGTATATACGGATACAACAAATTCTTTAATGAACTATTGATGCATAATGTTCATTGACTATTTCTCCGAATGCTTACCCAAATCAATTATGGTATAATTAACATTAAAGTATTAAGGCCTATGTAAAGATATATTTAATTTGTAGCAACAATCTCTTGGCTTCCGGCGATCCCGGATGAAATACAGTAAAAGAACGAGCTCCTGTGTTTTTATTCATAACACTGCACCAAGAAGTCCAGCCCCTATCCAAACTACAGTCCACTGCCAACCAAATAATATATTTACAGGCTATAGCGAAGGCTGGTGTGGTGTCAGGGTACGACATGACGCCAGAAGCGGCTCTCACCAAGCTGTCGTACGTGCTGTCGAAGGCAGACCTTACTTACGATGAGAAAATTGAGGTGAACCTCTCTCTCTTTTTTGATCTCTATACTTAAAGAAATAAATGTGATCACATTGATATATTTTTTAAATGATTTTGTGCAAAAATATAGAAATATGTGCGATTCACAGATGATGTGCCAGAACATTCGGGGCGAGCTGACCAATATGTCGTCTATGATATTCCACGTGAGTTTTTGAAGAGTTTTTGAATGACATATCATTGACTATTGTATGTTATCTGCGGGACATTTCATAAATGTTCTAATGTGTAGTGCAAATTTGTGCCAGAGCCTGGTTATTATTTTAGCAGGCACTAAGGAGCACACCAGGCCCGCCATAGGCGTGCGGCGTCTCAACGACCTTGTTCCTCCATGAGTGCAGGTTTTCGTCTGACTGGTGGAGCCGCCAAGTACCCTATGAAAAGTAGGCAGGAGCGACTTGAAGTGTGCTCCCTCCCTTTCCGGGGGCAAGATGCGGAAACCGTGGTCCCCACATTCGAGAGTACCATTTTAAAACCGGAGATGGCCGTGGGCTTCCCTAGGGTGCAAGGGGTGTCATCCTACACCCCGGCTCTCATCTGATCAGCGTACAGATTTAGTCAGTTCGAATCTAACAATAACGCCCAGCGTGCCTGACGGAACAGAGCGAAGGGCTTATTCGTGGAGGATTACCGTATGAAAATAAATAAAGGTACTAACGGGTTTTTCAATCTCCCCAGGACCAAACATTGAAAGAAGCCCTAGCGACCAGCCTCAACATTCAGTCGCCCAAAAAGTTAGACGAAGTGACTGACAACGTGTTCTCGTCTCTCTTACTCTACGGCATCAAGTGCGGCGACGAAGCGGTTGTCAAGAAGCTTTTAGGTCCGACCTCATTTTGGGTAGATATACCTATATTTTTTCATATCATTCGTGGGTAACAAACATCTGGTTATGGACCCCCACCCGGTCCCGGTAATAGGTTACGGGTAGTTGGAGACCTAAAAAGGCCGACAACTGTGCCCCGAGCATGAATAATATTTGAATTCGTAACGTAAACGTATCCAGAGAACGGAGCAATGCCATTGGCTGCCGGCCTACTGTGAACCAATCACAATGCTCCATTCTTTCGAAACGTTTACGTTACGAATTCGAATGTTATTCGTGTTCGGGTCACTAATTTAACTGCATTACTTCGTCATGATCAAATTAAATGTCAAAAACGGTTGGTATACTTCTTCATCCTAGCGTTAGTGCCAGTCGCATCCGAAGCTTCTACCTCGGAGTCTGAGGTCCGATGTTTCCAGTCGTTACTGGAGGTTTGACTGATCTTAAATATTTTCCGTGAAGCAAGTGCTATTTGATCTCCTCAACTCATTGGCGATGTCTAGGTTAAGCTCGATCCACATATCTTGGACGTAAATTGCGAGATAAAAAAGGCCAAAATATTCTATACTTGGTAAATTTGAGCTCGTCCACGACCGTAGCACCCCGTGCTATCCTCAAAATACATTCAAGGAACGTGTTCTGCGTGAGAGCAAATTTTAGGTCCAAGACAGAGAGACAAGGCAATCTCAGACAATACGGTATTTGACAAATTTTGGAAAACCATTTTAATTTATTCCTTAGCATATAAAATGCACACTGCATCGATATTTCAAAAAAATATCAACGGATTTTAACAAAAAATAGATGTTAAAGTTAAAATTTTCAAAAACGCGCGAAAAACGCTATCGTCTTGTATGGAGCCGATTACGTGACGTCACACATTTTGTATAACCTTAAAGCAGTGAAGTCAAAGTTAATAATAAAGTTTTTCTTTAAACTTTGTGAATAAAATGGTGTGTAGTTGCACAATGTACAAATACGTCTGTAAATAGTTCACAAAATCTGTTTGTTTCTGTTCTGTTCTGTTCTGTCACAAAGCCGTGTTACTTGCGTGTGACGTCAGCAGTGCTGTGATCGATCACAGAGCGTTTTCGTCACAGATGAAAATTCGAAAAAATATTAGATATTTTTAAGCGAAATTCTCGAAAAATATGCTTATTTTAGTTTAATTTATAGTTTCAAATGTCTTTTTACGCTATTATCTGATAGGATGACCATTATTTGTAGTATTTTTTTAATGTGGTCAAATACCCCATTTTCAAGAACATTTCATTTCTGACCACGGAGGACAGAATATGATTAAGTAGCGGAGATGTCAAATTTCCCTTAAGAAAACCGAGTGGCCAAATGCGGGTGGGAAGGGAGACGCAGGGGGCATGACGTCATACCTTATCCCCGGTCTCAATCTAGTGCGTTATAGCGAAACCGAACTGAAACAGGGTCTTGTAATGTTTGTTGTTGTTTGAATACTCGCCACTTAGCGCTATACATAATTCTAAAATAATCATTAAGGCAAAAATATGCTTAAATATGATTATGCTAATTTTATTTATGATTAAAACAAATATGCTTAATTTGTTATGTATAAAAAATGCATAAAATCATTAGTCTAAATTACCATATGCCAAAATATTTTATGGTTATTTTTTATGCATTTTTATGAATTTTATACCTTAAAATATTTAAATTGTTTAATCTGTATACTTCGTACAACCTTGTACTGCACACTTCATTCTTAAACCAGCTTTAAGCTATTTTTATCGTTACTCCAAAAATGAAAACCGAACGCAAGGTCACAGACCAATTGAGTCGTTTTGACGTATGGAAGGCTCGCGACTCGAATGCCTTGATGCCTTGCAACATCTTCGCTATCATTTCCTTCTCCTTGTTTCTGACATTAAATTGAGACAAATTGGCCCCCTTTCATTGAAGTCGTTGATTGTTGAGAGTAGATTGAACAATTTTAAATCTTTTTATTAAGAGAATTGCCTTTCAAGTTGCGCTCGCCCTGGCCTCGTATACGAAATGGTATATCGTGGAACGTTCTGTTATTAGATATGGGTGCCGACGTGAACGCTGTGGACTCGGAGGGCAAGACTCCCCTCCACGAGGCTATCCTGTACGGAAACTCCAACATCGTAGAGTTCCTGCTCAAGAATGGCGCCAATGTGCACTATAAGACCAAGTAATTTATTTCACTTACATGTCTATACACTCACATACACAATAAGGCTCTCTTTCCACGGTGGGCAGTGGAAACAGGACGCCATCTGCTTCTATAGTTACATCTTAGGCTTCTCTACTGTTATTGGACATTTCCAAAGCCCACCCATATTCCTATATAGGTAGCCATTTTGGGGTATTTGGGCCCCACTAACACCTTCGGTGCTATACCAACCTCACTCGGTGCGGTGCGGCAGCGCGAGTGTGATGCCCCTGGTGCTGCACACTTCCATAGGCCACGGTAACCACTTTCCATCAGGTGGGCCGTGAGCTTTTCTGCCACATAAGTGGTATTAAAAAAAATGCAAGCCCTTACACCTTCTGATTGACGGTCGAGGTTTTCCAGGGGGGGGGAGGGGTATGTTATCAGATGGCAGTCGCTCCTGTAGAAGTCAAGATAAGTCTGGTAAAACATTCGTACTCCAAACCGCTGGGAAGCTGGTGATAAAGCGCTTCTCATTCTAGAACTAATAATATAAAGTTATTGAGCAATTTTGGTCTTCCTTTCATACTATAACTATTTACTTCTTTTTCCCCAGTCATGGCGAGTGTCCCCTCATCACAGCCGTTCTACGTGATGACCCCATAATCATCAACGTTCTCATCAAATGTGGGGCTCACCTCACTAAGGCTGACAATCCTTCCGTGACTGACATCATGAACGCAGCCATTAGAACTGGCAACGGGGTGAGGAAGATGGAGTCTTTGAAACTGGCCGGGGCCAGCTTCGAACTGAGGGATGAACTGTATCAGACGCCATTACATAAGGTGAGTGTAGGGATTGTGCCTTTCCTTGTCAAATACATGATTTTGCCTCACTTGTCAAATACATGTTTGTAACATGTATTTGACAAGTTGCAATGTTTATATCGATTTCAATAGAAAAAATTTAATCGGTCTAGGCGGGGTTTGAACCGCCTTAAAGACAGATATAGAAGGAGAAAATTGAATTGGTTAGGGCGAAGTCTGGTAGTTTAGTGGTCAAAGCATTGTCTCTGTAAGGCAAAATTCGCGGGTTCAAACCCCGTTTAGACCGATTAAATTTTTGTATTTAAATCGATTTGAATATTTGGTATGAAAAAAGGCTTAAAAATTTAATGAAAAAAAAGTTGCAATGTCATATTTCCATTTGAACGCAAATGTTTTTTTTTCCAAATTTGTATAAATCTTGTTGGCTATATATACTTTGTGAACTAAAAAGTGTCAGAGACAGTCTCAATGCATGTTGTAGAACAAGTAATTATATTTTAACAAGTCTTCTACAAGTCTTAAACAAGTTCACAACTTGTATCTTGGTGAAAACTAAGAGCGTTTTCACACTCATCCGATATCCGATATCCGACATCCGATATCCGATATCGGAGGAAGTTTTGGCTTCGATTACCGATATCGGGCCGGACAATGTGAAAGAAAGATACATATCTTATACATTTGACTTCCTCCGATATCGGATGCCGGATATCGGATATCGGATGTCGGATATCGGATGTCGGATATTGGATATCGGATGAGTGTGAAAAGGCTCTAAGGGTTATTGGGCTATTTACAATATGTTGCGCAAGTAAGGCAGCACTGACCAGGTCAGTCTGGGATGGATAACCATACCAAACATAGTTTGACCTACAGAAATATATTAGGATAAGCCGGCCATGTGAGCGGAAAAGACGTGGTAACTGTTTGGTCAATTCCTGTCCTTTGAGACAGGAACTTTCGAACGCTTACTCACTACTGTTAAGACTAGCTTGTAATAACATTGTTAAAAATACCATGAATATGCCATATTGTGCTATTTAGAAGTGTATAATGAAAATGGAGGAAACTGTAGACATATCTCGTGAGTATTTATTTACAGTGAAAAAGTCGCCACGCTCGACTTGCAGGTGAGCACTGCGTATGGTCGTTCTATCCTAATATATTTTTATGGTTTGACCCCTCGGTGCATTCGTCGGTCTCAGTTGTCCTGTAAACATCTGAGGCGTTCAATATTTGTGGTTGGAACCCTAAAAGTCCGATAACTGTCTAACTACAGAATTTTGATTTCGCCAGCGGGTTGTAGAGGTCAGGTGACAGTCGTTTCACGGAAAATGACGAAGTTTAGTGTCTCTCAGCTAGAAAGCCTACCTCAACAGAGTCCTTGATGCGACTACATAACATTAAATACTAATCCATCTACTTTTATTTTCTCAAGGCTGTGCTCTGCAATTGCGAAGACGCTACCGATTTTCTAATCAAACAAGGAGTCAGGATGGATTCCAAAGATATTCTTGGTTTTACTCCAATGGATTACGCCAAGAAACTCAACAGGGATAGCATATGCAGCCTCATGGGTTGTTCCTGCAACCAAACTAATGGGACTACATAACCTTGTTACTATGAAAGCTGCGCATTTGAACATCTTTATGCTATAAGTTGGAATCTGAATGTCATGAATGAATGAAAATATCTTTATTGTATGGTACACAAAGAAAGAACACATTATCATATATGGTAGGTACAGATTCGTAGCATACATACAAATTGCGGCCTTATCGCATAAGGCAATCTCTTCTAGGCATCATGTCTTGTAATGAGTCCAAGTGTTGGTCTACTATTGCTGTTTTTTGTATAGTTATGGTAGGGCTACTATGAAACCTACGTCCGAAATTTCAGGCCATCTCTTTGTACCAAGACTGCATTATCCCATAGTAGTGTCCAAAGATGGCACGTGACACTTTAGCCAAATTCAACCGATTGAAATTAAAAGTAACTTTGTGGTACCCAAATAGTAACCGTCAGAGCAAACACAGAGAGGAGTGGTTGTGATTAGAGCTCACCATGGAAGGACGCGTGACACTTTATGGGTGTGAAGACCAGTACGCGTATAGATGCGTCTTTTTTCGTGTTTCGTGCGAACTCTTAATTCTGGATGTACTTTTATGGTAGCCCATAATAATATTGGACAAAAAACGAAGTTTGTTACGTGTTTTTTTTAAAGAAATGTGTAAATCAGTGTTTTTTTTTAAATGGTCATGTTCTTTTTGTGGTAAATTATATAAGTTTCTACATTTAAAAAGTATGCAGTGATATTGTGCTATGCACTGTACATTCATATTTAAAATAATCTTCTTACTATGGAACAAGGAACATTTAAATAAAGTACAGTCAGTAAAAAACAAAATGACAGACGGTCCTTACATTGGAATTAATATATGAATAAATAATTGATATTTTAAGTATTTTTGTAAGCACAAGTTTAGTATGTTTCATGTTTTATTTTTAAGGATTTGGAATTAAACTGCTTTATAAATTAGAATGTGTTTAGCTAGGTTTGCAGTAACTGTACCCATGGGCATCATATTTGATCTGAAATAGTTTAAGTAAAGAAAAAAAATAGAATAACAATTAATTTTTTACAAATATCTTTATAAAACTTTTTTGAACTTGAATTAAATTACAATTACAAAAATAGTTAAATGCCATGAAAGTATTTTATTAAGGCTTTATTTAAAAATAAATTTATTGTTAAAAGCAGTTGTTTTCTTACATCTACAATCATAAATTTAACTTTCGGAACAGTCATAATAAATAAGTTATTAAACAAGAAAAAGAAAAAAATAAAATGCACTTTTACTCAACCAATTGCGATGTAACTAACTTAAGACTTTAAGTCTAACCAAGACTCCTCAAACAAAAAAAAACCTCAAATTCCATTCAGTGGTTTTTGCGACCATCGCAAACAAACAGACAAGAACATTTTTATAAAACTATCATCAATATAAAGACATCCCTATCTCCTTTAAATAATTATGTATCTAATAGTATTATGCAGAACTTCGGTATCGCCAATTGGTTGTGGAGGTCAGATCGCAGTCCCTTCATGGAAAATATCGAAATTCAGCCACATTACAGTAAAACTGAAAAGCCAATTCCAGCTGAACTGAGAAAAAGGTTGAGAGACTGATGAGTATAGATTGGTATAAGCTTCAATAAATATCCGGCTCGTTGATTAGTACAGCCAGATTGTTCATTAGCATAGGCACATGGGCCTCCTGTAGCGGACAGGGCCCGTAGCTGCTGCAACTGCGGCCGTGGATGCCGGAGATCATGGCGTCTTCCACGGACGAGGAGTTCACCATCGATGATAGCAGCTTATTGCTGAAAAGACATTTTTTAATTATTTATTTTTTTAGATTAGTTTAATGATTATTTATCTAATTATTTGACGAACTGTAAGAAAGTACATTACTACATACTGTAGTAATGTACTTTTAATTAATGTATTTGTAATGCAATATAGTGTAATGCGTAATGTAATGTACAGCATATAGGCGCTTTAGTGTAGACTGCAAGCTTATATTGCTAATAATAAATGAATAAAAATGGGATACATAAAAATTAAAGATGAATTCGTAATTTTGTTCCGAGCCTCTAGCTTGGTTGCATCTGAAGCTCGAACGTTTGACTCCTGGATCAGCAATTCAACTCCTATGATTTAGTTTATTTTGGCTTGTACGGGAAGTTAGACCTCTAAGCAAGCTCAGTGCTCCCATTGTTAACATGGTACGTGTATGTATTGGTGACCCTCTTGCCTGAGACTTTACTTTCAACTTACTACCAGGAGAGGTGATGTCAAATTGACGTATCCTATTAAAAAAATACACCGAGAGGAAAGCTTGTGTTAGAATCTACAGGGTACAGATTACGGGTGAGATTCGTTAGCGTCCCGAAGATCTTGGTGGGTGAACAGAAATAACGTAATGACTAAATCAAGGACTTTTAATATTAGTACGTCAAGAGAGTCATGAAAAAAAACGGTTGAAATCAATATTTTCTCTTGTATTTGCAACACTCGACAATGGACAATTCCTTGGTTAATTACCGCTTTATACTAGAACAAAAACAACAGATTAAGACTGTTAAATCGTTATATTACAGGGATACCAGGTTAATTGTAGCAGCACCACCCTCAATTGTCATGACTTTCTTGACCATTCTTGACGGACTTTCTAAACCAATAAAAAGTTTTGATACTTATTACTTACTTGATAATCTGAGTGAGTATTGCCCGAGGTTCTGCGATGTCCTTCTGCGCCGCCCAGCACGCCAGCCTGAGCGGACATCCCCCAAAACCGTTGCTGTTCACCAACATTTGCTGCCCCACGTCCCATAACGCATCAGTACTAAATTCTGCGTTGTCGAGCACTAGAAGTATAATAATATTTTGATTTACATCTAGGTACGACTTTCAATTATGTTTATCTCTAGCCATCGGATCCAAGAGGGCTCAGAGAACCCAATCCTGAGATAAAAGCCTCCGCCGAAGCCTTCTTCATTAATTTAATCGTGCCCTTAGTTTCACATCCTTGGTGGCTCGTTTGTCATGCATCATATCCAATGTCATCATTATGATAATCCTAAGAAGCCCAAAGGTCCTCACACATTGCTCTATATGTGCCAATATTACCTACCCACAAAATGCCTAGAATCAATGATAAGTTTACGCAGTTTTTTTTATGCTAGTGAGGTGGCAGACATACACACGGCCCACCTGATGGAAAGTGGTTACCAATGGACGTGTGCAACACCAGGGGAGTCAAACTCGTGCTGCCGACCCCGTAAACACAGAGTTTCTATGCTGTCAGCGTAGAAGAATAGATCGTGGTTGAGAATAGTTTAAACATGCTGTGACTCTTGACGCCCATTCGCTTACATCGCAATTTGCATCTACAGCCGATACAACAGTTGCCACAATAGTTTACCACGACCCTCAGGTCATGATTTCCCTCAGGAAATCATAACAGCATGATATTAATATAAACAAATATTCTAAAACATTCTACACTCACACTATCTAGACCCCTGGTAAACATCCGTTTTTCTGTGTCGTGGTGAGCACAGCTTATGGAATCTACAATAGAATATTTAGATACTTTTTTGTAAATATATACATATCATACATAGAAATACAACTTCTGATCCTTTTCTGAAATAATTTAGGAAAATTGAATTCAAATTCCAACGTTCTTGCTATTTGCTTATGACTCTTTCTTGAGATAAAAGATACTCTATGGTTATATTTAATGTATAAAAAACCTGGTCGCAATTAAAAAATAAAAAATATAAAAAAATCTCACGGCCACGCTTCCATTTTCGAGAAGGTCCGATTTTGTCAGCAAAATGTCAGTTGTATAAACGGTCAACAAGCAAGAAAATACTATTTTCGGGTTACAAAATAAAATTATCAGTGTTCAATAGTTATGTCTATGCTAATATAACAAACACCAACAGGATTATAAAAACCTATCGTAAGTATTGCTTTGCATTATTTTGTTAAAATTAGTTTTGCAAAAAAATATACGTTTTATCGTTCAGTGATCTTCGATTTTGTTACAAAAATGTGCTAAAAGCAAGCAAACGTTTTTTGAAATACATTTTAATATCTAACTTGATCCTTTACGTTGCGATTGTGCTGATAATTTTTTAATTTTTGCAAACCGAAATAAATAAAACTTCGAAGATGACGACTTTAACACATACTGATAATAATAATAATAATAATCCGATTGAAGAAATGAAGTGAGTATTCTGACAAGTACTATTGAACTCGACAGGTCATGGAGCAAATGTACATGATTGAAATATTCGTTGACAAAGTGACTGTGTTTATCAGTGGTGATGAAGGTTCGGCTGATAAGAACTTAATCATTAAAATAAAGTTTGGTCCCACATCGGAGTTCCTCGTAAAAGAAGGCCAGCTAATTGTTAGTGAGGATAAAAAAGATGACACAATAGAAAAGACCGAAACTGGGCGACAACAATTTACAAGAGTAATAAGAGTTGGTAAATCTTTTCTATTCCCTTCATACCCTGATACTATAGTCACAACATTATCCAAATTTCCACTAGAAATAGAAATATGGAACGACGATGAAAACGAACCCGACAACCAAACTTTTGTGGCTATCGGCACTATGCAATGGCATACACATTTTTTTCATTATTTGAAGGAAACTGCAGATGCTACAAAGATACATGAACCTCTTAGTATTAAAGAGATTACTACTTTATACGCAGAATGTTGCTGTGGGAAAGCTGGAGAGATTACTTTCATATTGAGATTGAGTGCTTTAGGCAGTACAATCATTACTGAGTTCCAACAGAAAATGAGTGACCCTGATATGTTTTGCTTTAGAACTAACAGAGCGCCGAGCATGTTTGAATGCAGACGGATTGAGGGCGATGATCCTAACTTTTGTATGGTGGGTAGCCTTTACGAAACTACTACTCTCGAAGATCCCGATGTAACAAATAACGCAGAGAAGAGAATTGAAGTATGTACAGAATTACAAAGTTGTGGAATCGCAGGTGCCGGTGCAGATAACAAAGTTTGCAACCATAGTGATGCTGGCGAAGGATCTAAGCCACGTGTTGTTGAAAAAGTTAGAATGGGAGATATAGTAGGCCCATGTGGAAATGCCAATTGTCCGTTGGCGCATAAAGTACGGACATACATTAGAAATCTTGACAGCTATAAGTCGAAAGCAGGTTCCCTCGCTGCTAAGAAAGAAGGTAACAAGGGTACTAAGAAGATATGTGGCACATGTGGCTGCAAAGATGACACATGGCATAGAGAAGATTGTCCTGAAAAGAACAATAAACCACAACTAGCTAAATGTTCTGGTTGCGGCGGAATGGCCAACATTGGTGAAACTTGCCTGGATAAGACAAATAAGCACTTTAATACTGGAGCAACACCTCAAAGTAAATCTCCACCTGGCACTCCCAAACCAAAAACGCAAGCTCAATATATGACAAGTCTTCCAAATTTCAAAGATGCCATGTTTAGGCGGGATTATATTATCCAAGACTATTTTAATGTAACCTATAATAGTGAAGAAGAAGTAGTTAACCGAATTTCTGCTAGTGTAGCTAATAGTACAGTAGCTACAACTGTACAATCTAGTGATCGTAAAACAGTACCGGGCGGTACTAGCAGCGTACCGACTTCAGGCAAAACTTCCACGCGTACATTGGGTATGAACAACAACCCATGGGTATATAATGCAGCAGCTTATAGCGGTTGCACAGATATAACAGACGATAAAGACTGCAAATGTAACCCCCCAAAGCCGTCACCTCCATGCAAGACCTTTGATTGTAACTGTATTGCAGAAACATTTAACAAAGCTTCACGGAAGACACATAAGGCATACTGCCCTCTATATAAACATAAAGCTAATTGTCCTGTAAACGCGAGGAACGATGAAGAAGAAACTAAAAAGGACGATGAAGAAGATGAAGCTGAACCTCTGCCTTACGGCATACCTCCCGTTCAGCTCGGCCCATGTCCAGTGATGGGCAGACCGTGTTCCGTACCAGATGGTTTTGCTAGAATGTATAAAACGGCAGCAATGCCTCAACACCCGCCTAGTTACAGCGACGCAGGTAAAGTGTGCTGTTCTAAAGAATACCAGAGAATAAAGAAGGCGATAAAAGAATACATGCAGAATCAAAAAGATCATGATATGCGTTGTGTTAATAAATTTAACGTGGATACTGAAAAAAGATGTTGTGATAAAGAGCAAGTACTCAAATCCTTGTTGGGTAGAGAATGTTGTGGTGCACATAAAATGGCTATCCAAGAAAAGTACGCACAAGAGAAAAAGCCAAGTTGAAAACAATGAGATTCTTGTGGTTTCTTTTGTACCTATTAACACATTGGTTTTTATTTTGTAACCCACAAAAAGTTAACACCTAATTATACGTATACAACTGATTCAGATATTTTCATTGTACTTGTAGTCGACAGTAACATTTTGGAAAAATAAGTCTTTCGCTGTGCTAAACATGCCACAATATTTTTTTAAATTTATAATAGTAAACTGACCGTAGTACTTGAAAATCAAAGACGTTTGCTTTCTTGCTAGTTGACTTTTGATAAGCGTTCTCTTTAAATGGACCTACAGTCTAAAATATTCTAACTAGGTAGTTAATGCTCTAATTTGTATTGACCAAAACTGTTACGAGACCTAAGTTTACCTAATATTGATAAATTTAGAAAAGCCAGCCTACTGGAATGCCTTGCTGTTTGCTTCACCAATATAGTATATGTAAAATTCTCCTAGCAGCGGTGAAAGGTGGGATAAGAAACTAGGTTTGTATTCATTTTTATTTTATTTTCAATCGATAAAAGACTACACACTTTATTGTAGTTTGAAAGTTGATTTGATTAAAGTGCAATCAGTGACAAAGGTAACTTCAACATAATACAATTTTTACATGACAAGCTTCGTTCAAGAAATCGTTTAAGAAACTAGCGACTTAGATTATTTATTATGCATTGAACTGCATATTACTTCGAAGTACAAAGCAGAAAGTCAAAAGTCGTTTATTTTCAAAAATATTCACAATTTTTTTAAATTATTTATTTCATTTAAATCCCCAGTGTTTTTCAGTAGGTATTATTGATAAAAATACTATAATCAAATCAACATTCACTATAAATCCTTCGTGTTACATGTAATTTAGGCTTCAAATTTATAGATAAAATGAAATTGTCTAGATATAAGTGCATATCTACCTACTAAACCAAGATGGGCGACGATGACGAAGGAGAAAAAAAGAAAAAGAAAAGCTCTTCAAAGTACAACTACACTTTTGGTGATACATATCCAGGTAAAGAATCGCCATTGTTATTTTAACTAGCACTCTTCATATTTGCCGTGTTTTTTTCCCGCTGGAATAAAATATAGCCATCTCTTCCTGTTGGTGTCATAGACCACTAAGGAATAGGGCGGTTCTCTATCTATCGACAGTAAACATACAGCCAATGACGGCAATAGGCTCGCTTTTATGTGGGACTGAAAATTATAGTTGGCGAAATTGGGTGTTAATACACCTCTGTCTACCCCTTCGAGGACTTACAGACATAGTTGTATGTCTTCACAATAAAATTGCTTAAAGGTACTAATGATAAATGTATGAACCAAGGCAAAGAAATAACTGCGTGGTTGACATGTTTAGTGGTTCAAGTACCCAGCCCAGGTAGCTTCTTGTGAATGGATGTAGGTACAAGCAAGTCACCTTTAGCCATATTTTTATGGTTCCCGGCATAGTAGAATTTGGGCCACCCCTTCTCTTCCCATGTGGTGTCGTCAAGGCGACTAAGGGATAGGGCTGATTAACTTTAACATCAGACAGATATGTACAGCCCAGACTCAGCCTCAGATGCATGGCTCGAGTCAACAATAGTGCTCGGAATGCGGCAATAGGCTCACCCCCTATTACGTGAGACCGAATACAGATTGGTGAAATGTGGGTGTAAATTAATGTATGTATGTATGCATAATTTTCACAGAACAACAAATGGCAAAGCGATTTAGAACCTGTTTATACTGGAGATTAATGGCACTTGTTGGTATCTACTACACATTTATTGAATAACAATTTCATTTGTACTTTTTCACAGCTTATTTTTATTTGGAAGAAATTGTAGTGTTTAGAAACAGAACAGTTTATTTATTGTTATAACCTTTGATAATGCCGTAAAGTGAAACCGGTCAGGTTATCAATAAAAATAAAATGTGGAAAAGTACAATTGAAATTGTTATTCAATACGAATTAGAACCTACCTATTAAAGATGGCTTCTTCCTCGTAGTCAAACTTTTTAGTCAAACTGGTTTGACTATGAGGAATTACGTTTCCTCGTGGTCAAACTTCATTGACATTGCACGTTTTAATCTCCCTGTATGCATGCAGTTTATGTATGTACAGTCATAGATAACTAAGATAATGTCAAACGTCGAGTACGGAGATTTCTTTTTTATATTTAATACATACATACAATCACACCTTTATCCCCGGAGGGTTAGGCAGAGATTAATTAACACCCGTATTTCACCAATCTGTACTCGGTCCCACGTAATAGGGGGTTGAGCCTATTGCCGTATTCCGGGCACTATTGTTGACTCGAGTCATGCATCTGAGGCTGGGCTGTACATATCTGTCTGATGTTAAAGTTAATCAGCCCTATTCCTTAGTCGCCTTGTACGACACCACATGGAAAGACCTGGAGCTCGTGCTTGACGGTCGATGGGACTTCGGAGAACATCTCCGAAGTCTGCGCCTAAAGTTGGTGACAACGGAGAATGCCTTGGGCCGGCTGTTGCCCAACTTGAGGGGCCCAGAGGACTCCTGCAGGAGACTCTACGTAGGTGTCGTGTGGTCCATGGCCCTATACGGGTGCCCCGTATGGGCAGACACCCTGGGGGCCAGATTCCTGCCACAACTCCACGCGGCGCAGAGGACGGTGGCCTCCAGGACCATCCCTGGGGCCAGATTCCTGCCTCAGCTCCACGCGGCGCAGAGGACGTTGGCCTCCAGGACCATCCCTGGGGCCAGATTCCTGCCTCTGCTCCACGCGGCGCTGAGGATGGAGGCCTCCAGAACCATCAGGGAGTACCGTACGATATTCTTTGAAGCGGTGAGTCTCCTGGCCGGATCGCCACCGTGGATCCTGGAAGCGAGAACCCTTTCGGTACTGTATCGGTTCCGAAGGGAGGCGCGGGAGCGGGGATTCGATCCCGAGCCCGAAGAAATTCGGGCCGAGAAATCCCGGCTCCACAGGGCCATGGTGACCGAGTGAGAGCTACGACCTGAGCAACCATGCGCAGGGCACGTCGTGATTGCGACGGTAAGACCCATCATGGGGAGTGGCTAGAGAGGCCACACGCAGGTCATTACCGGACACGGGAACTTCGGGCGGTACCTGCATCTGATGGGCATAGAGCCAACGCCCGAGTGCCATCACTGCGACGCGAGCGTGGACTCGGGGCTGCACACGCTCACCGAGTGTCGGGTGTTCGAGACGCCGAGACGGGAGCTTGTGACGGCCTTGGGTGTGAGAGTGCTCACGCTCTCCACCCTGCTCGCGGCAATGGTCCGCTGCGCGGATGCGTGGGCGGCCAGCGCCTCCTCCTGCGAGCAGGTCATGCTTGTGAAGGAGACAGCAGAGCGGGCGCAGCGTAGACTCGCGGACATCGCTGCCTTCGAACGCGAAGGCGGCTCGGGCGTCGGAGGGCGCAGACCGATCTCCGCCCCCCATGAGCGCGAGCCTGAGGGTGACGGGTGGAGCCGCTCGTCACCCTAGCAGAAGCAGGCCACGGCGGCGAGTCAGGGACCGCGTGGTCCCCCCTCCCGAGAAGGGCCAGACCGAGAAGAATGTCTCTGGGTTAGCCGGGGTGCGATATGTCGCATGACAACCTCACCTTCGGCATAGCACATCGACCCACAGACGGCTTGCTGCGGTTTAGTCGGTTCGAGTCGTGGGGACGCACACTGATCGAATTTTGAAAGTTAGCGGGCTTTAATTATTTTTGGTCAATATGTCGGTACTTCGAAAAATTATTTTATTAATAGTTGTAGGTAAGTTGTTTACATTATGCTAAAATATCAACAACATGCGGTCAGTAGGTTCATAGATATTTCATTTCAAAATTATCTCGAAAGCGAAATTATTAAAACAAGACTGTTTTGTGGTTGTTTTGCGCTCCCATTAAAGTTAAGTGTTTTGTGTTATTAGTGCAGTTTGTGAATTGGAAAAATTGGTGCATATTATGGAAGGTCTGTACTTTGAATTAGTGTATAAATATAATAAAAAATATATCGATTACTATCACAAAAAAATATATTTGGTTGACTTATTGATATTTACTAACTTTTCTAAGTTTGAACTGAGTTACGTTTTAAAACACAAATTAGCACAAAATCATTCCAATTCCACCATATAGCAGCAACTATAGGCTATATAAAAATAGGATTTTTTTTTTACCGGTGATTACCGGTTTCTATAGAAAAAAGTTGTTTTTTCAGGAAACGGTGCCTCGATTAAAAATATTGATTTATTCAATGTTTTATCATTACAACGACCAATGAAGCCGCAATCAAAGGACACTAAAGTTAAACTGCTTAGTTTTATTTTGGAGACATTAGAAGTATCAGAATTGCCTACTATAAGTACAAAATTAACCAATATATTGATGGCGGGTTAATTTTAAATCTGTAAATAAAGATAAGGCTTCTTGACATGAATAAGATACATTCGCTTGCGATTTATTACTATCTTTTACAATGTGACCTTTGTCAGGTGAGGTAGAAATATCTAAGACAAGTGAAGCTGCACTCCGGTTTCCTTCTGAATGTAACTTCATCGAAGCCGCACTTCTGTACTTTTTGATGTCACCTCTGTATTTAACCTCCTACGTTTAGCTTTAGCAGATAGGTCACAAAAACTCTTTTTTGGGCGTCCTACTTCTGTAGACGTAGAAGAAGAGGGTGCACTTTCTTGTCTAGCAGAGGTAATAGTACTTCTTCAAGCCATTTTTCATTTTGATTCCGAAATCTAGTAATATTAAGGGAGCATTTTTTCCAAAATCTTGAAGTTGTTGTTGTAAAAGTTTTAACTACCCTTTGAAGACGGTGTGTACTTGTAGTAGGCAATTCTGATACTTCTAATGTCTCCAAAATAAAACTAAGCAGTTTATCTTTAGTGTCCTTTGATTGCGGCTTCATTGGTCGTTGTAGTGATAAAACATTGAATAAATCAATATTTTTAACCGAGGCACCGTTTCCTGAAAAAACAACTTTTTTCTATAGAAACCGGTAATCACCGGTAAAAAAAATCCTATTTTTATATAGCCTATAGTTGCTGCTATATGGTGGAATTGGAATGATTTTGTGCTAATTTGTGTTTTAAAACGTAACTCAGTTCAAACTTAGAAAAGTTAGTAAATATCATAAGTCAACCAAATATATTTTTTTGTGATAGTAATCGATATATTTTTTATTATATTTATACACTAATTCAAAGTACAGACCTTCCATAATATGCACCAATTTTTCCAATTCACAAACTGCACTAATAACACAAAACACTTAACTTTAATGGGAGCGCAAAACAACCACAAAACAGTCTTGTTTTAATAATTTCGCTTTCGAGATATCTTTGAAATGAAATATATATGAACCTACTGACCGCATGTTGTTGATATTTTAGCATAATGTAAACAACTTACCTACAACTATTAATAAAATAATTTTTCGAAGTACCGACATATTGACCAAAAATAATTAAAGCCCGCTAACTTTCAAAATTCGATCAGTGTGGTACGTCCCGCACGTAAAAAAAAACCGACTTGGGAAGAGAAGGGGTGGCCCAAATTCTACTATGCCGGGAACGAACGAACGTCGGAGTGAATATATATATAGGGATGATTTCGTTATGAAATGTAAAATGGAATTAGTACACCATGAAATTGATGTCGGTTATTTTATAAATAAATTGAGATTGGAGATCAATTAAAAAATTAAAATAAACTTCATTTCAAACAAACATATCGTTTTTACATCACATGGGGCACATTAAAAATTTTGCACTTCTAGCTAATCGCATAACGCATAATTTTTTTATTATACACTTTATTGATTGACTGTACCCATTTTTGTCTAAACAGCTATACAGGGAGGATCGTTAAACAAGTTTGACCACGAGGAAACGTAATTCCTCATAGTCAAACCAGTTTGACTAAAAAGTTTGACTACGAGGAAGAAGCCTTAGAGATATCGTAGTCATCAAAAATAGAATAATCCAAAATAAATTTTATGATAATGATAGCCTCCGTGGCGTAGTGGTAGTGAACGCGGCCGCTACGCAGAAGGCGCGGGTTCGATCCCCACTCAGTGCAAATATTTTTATGCATGAATATGGGTATTTGCATTGGTCTGGTCGTACCTCGGAGAGCAAGTTAAGCCACGGTCCCAGTTACTCTACGAACATCTATGGAAGTCTTTAAGGGTAGTTGGAGCCCTGAAAAATCCAACAACTGGTCTAACTGCAATGCTTCGATATCCCCTTTGGGTTGTGGAGGTCAGATGACAGTCGCTTCACAGAAAAAAATTTCGAAGTTCACCCAAATCTGTAGTTAGACTGGTAAAAGCGAACCTCAGATACTAATATTTTATTATTAGTATTTAATTGAGATTTTCACAGGCATTACTTTTTACAAAATATTTGCGATTTAATGGTGGTTCTAATGATTTGTTTTTAATGACAGGAGTGAACTATGGTCATAAACAATGCATATATCTCAAGCCCGGGCTGCCCGTTCCGGCCAGTATGGGGTGGCTCTGGAACTCACATGATGTACCTGGGATGAAGGTAACTAATAATACCTAACCTTCGTTTCGTATTAACATAGCGAATTCTTTGGAAAATAGAGAGGTAAGTGTTCCTCTCTAAATCTGAATGTTTTCACTATCAAACCTAATATTGGAAGAAATTGCTCGTGGAGTAATGTCCACCAGTTTTGGTGCTAGCGAGCTCCTAGCTACAATTTTTAGCGTATCTGTTCTTAGCAGAGGTAAACCTTACTACTATGGAGAAATAAACATGAACTCTAGAGGCAATGAGCTACTGTTTGCTAATATTATACTGTTTATTTCTTCCCGTAAGCCTGTGTTCCTTACCCTGCTATGCTAGAGTTGATATAGTAAAAGTTTATCATCATATAAAAACCACTCTCACTCGGCTCTACTCTTAGGGCCTCGTTCACCATCCTCAAGTAAAGCGTTGATTAGTAACTTCTTAAGTAACGTTAACTGGTAGTTAAAAGTTCTGAGTATCTTTCGCCAGTTTCACAAACGAAACCGATCCTTTGAGTAACAACTTACGGGTTAAATGAATGACAGAGCACAATCATACGCTCATTCGTTCAATTTTACGTCATTATTGTCGTTTTCTTGTTATGTCAATCACAAAAAGAAGTTAATTCGCGTCGTGTTATTTGCTTATTAAGGATTTCGTTGTAATTTAATAAAATGGACAAAGTTAAACGAGAAAGGATTGCCAACTTTACTTTACAAGAGATGGACATTTTAGCCTCTCTTGTTTTGAAAAACCAAAACGTTATAGAGAATAAAAAGAGCGATGCTTCCACATGAAAGAACAAAGAAACTGCGTGGGCAAGCATTCAAAATGAATGTAATGCTATATCTGGAGGTCCATTTAGGTCTTTCATCTAGGTCAACAAAAAAATCTACACGAAATTTAAACACACGAATTCTTAGTAATCGTCCCATCGTAGAATGTTCTACATCTAATTGCTGTTCAATTAACTCGTACAAATCCATTATTTAGTTCGTTTTTACAAATATATGTTGTTATGATACTCGTCACGTCACAAACACCAACAAACACTACTATTAACTACAGAATGACAGAACACGTAAATGTCAAATAATGTTGTGATCTCTTACTTACTCGTCACTTAAAGTCCCTAATCAGCAGAAAGAGTAGTGAGTAAGTTAATCGTCAGTTTAACCGTTGAGTAGTGTTACTCAGATATTGTGAAATGCGAATATTCAGTTACCGGGACTTTAAGTTACGATTAGCTTACTTGACACTTTAATCAGAGATGGTGAACAAGGCCCTTAGTTGGACATACGGATGGTTTTTTTTTACGTGCGGGAAATCCCCACGGATACCCACCCCTCCGGAGCCGGAAGGGGAGGTTATGTCGGACTCAAACCGACTAAACCGCACGCCGTCTCTGGGTCGTAGTGCTAGGCCGAAGGTGTGGTTGTCATGCGACATATCCCTCGCACCCCGGCTGACCCAGGGCCAACCCTCCTCAGGAGAGGGCACCGCGCGGTCCCCGACTCAAACCCGGTGTGGGGAGACGCGCATCGTCCTACGATGCGCGCCGCCGCCGTGGCCTGCTTCTGGTAGGGTGACGGGCGGCTCACCCGTCACCCTCAGGTCCGCGCTCATGGGGCGCCTTCGAGCGCGTGCAGCGATGTCAGCGAGTCTTTCTCCCGCTCACTTACGGATGGTATTGCGCTTCCTTTTTTATAATGCGGAAATCACCTCGTATACCCTCCTGACCCGAACCACACGCCGTTTTGCGCCTCCCTATACCGGTGGTGAGTTGGGAACCGCGCGGTCTCCCCTCCTGAGGAGAGCCAGACCGAGGGTGATGGATAAGTTGAAGAAGTCGGTTCGAGTCCAATATAACCTCCTGCTCCGGCTCCGGAGGGGAGGGGGGGGGGGGCTGTATTTGTGGGGATCCATTGCCGAGGATGAGTTTGCCTCTGACATATCCCTCATGAACCCTAACCACTTACAGGAAAAACTCTTGATATATTGATACTGGAATGAGTTATTTCCAACGGCAAACAAGAAATTAATTTTTATTGACTTGTATTCATAGAATTTGTATTTGTGCAGTTCCGTCGAGGATGGTGCCCAGGAATGGTCGGCAAGAGCGTAGCAAAGTTAATGACGTTCAAGTGCGGACGTGGAGGGCCAGATAAAGACAAGAATAAGAAGAAGAAGAAAAAAGGGAGTCGGCCAGGAGCTGACGTCGGTGGTGGAGACTCAGAACCGGAAGAGCCTCTAGAGCCTAAACCAGCTCTCAAAGTTCAGAGGAAAGGCGACGTCTTTACTATACAGGTATACCTTCTTGAGTTCTTAAATAGTAAAAGTCTACTTTGATAGACAAATAATATGAGAATTCAATTTAATGGCAATTTTATTAGCCAAGATAAGATTGCGAAAGATAATTCGAATAAGATGGACAACATTAACAAACAAAAAAAAACAAAAAAAACGCTCATCATACTCGATTCCGGTTGAATTCAGTTTGATGAAACTTCGTTTTTTAGAAAGAACTTACGAAATAGTTGAATGATATTTACACACGTACTGAACGTTTTAATACTCATTTTGCAAATAATAACAAAATGGAAATGAAACCATTTCAAAGGATTAATCTATCGTGATAGAATGCGTTAAAACATTTTCGCGAATACGTTCAATAGCATCAAACAGCAATTTTAAAAAGTTTAGAGTACTGAATGACATACTCCGTCTTTATTTTCAGGTGAATCCATTAAAAGATTTAACAGATATAGCACCTAACGAAGATCCATATGTAGATTGTGATCCTATGGTGTTTAAAATCATTAAAAAACGAAGTCCAGAGGAACAAGCGAAAGTTGAAGCACGAAAAATGGTAAAATTGAAGAAACAACGAGATGCTGACATCAGGAAGGCCTTGAGTGAAGCCGTGGAAGATATTTGTAAGTGTGCGTATATGGACGTGTTTTGCAACGATCTATCAGCGATAGATAGGGTAATAGACAGCTGTCCAGCATTCAAAGAGCCTGACTGCGTTTGTCACGAAGAATCTTTGAGCTCGTTGTCAAGTAATGCCACTTGGGATATTGAATACACTCCTCCTTTTGGATGTTTCGATTTGAGTCCAAGGAAACGGAAAGCATTTATTCACGTTGAGACACAATATATACCGGCAGACGCAGGCATAGTAGAATGTCCAAGACCCAAATGTAAAAGGTCGTGCGCATCTATAAGGCCTAAAAATAAAGGTAAAAAGACATGCTGCGCCCGTTGCGGCTGATATACTCTTGTATGATCGTGTTTTATTGAATAAATGTTGAAGTCCATTGTGTTTCTTCATCAGATTCTTTTATTACCTACCAAATAACCATCATGAAACTAGGTCCCAGAGTTTTGTTCCATAAAGGGGACCACAACAAAGCTATTTTTTTGGTCCTTTTAGTTCTATTTGTACGCTTGTCAAAATTTTCATCCTATAATTTATATTTTTCTGCAGCTTATTTATTAGGAGATATCTGATGCCCGCCTTGTGACCAATTAATCCTATGAGTTATCCTTTCCCAAGCTTAGCTTCGAAAATGACGTACTTTCATACAAACATTCATCTCCTATCTGAAACCCTTTTTTCGCGAGAAGCCTATATCCTTTCTGAACCAAATTTAGTGGTATGAAATCATACGTTAGTTTCACATTGTCTTATAATATAAGTACGGATTAGCAACAAGTATACTCACACTTGGCATATCGGAAGGTCTCCTGGCTGTACGAGTACTTCTTGGCGAGGTAAGGCAGTATCACTGTGGACCCTATCACTATGATACCGCCCAACGCCAAGGATGCAGGGTTGATGTTTATTGTCGGCAGCCCCTAGAACCATATTGCATAAAGAGAATCGAACCCATGACCTTCGACTTAGCTTTCGTACGCCCTACGCCATGTAAGATGGTTCGACTGAAAACGTAGGTACTCAAATTCTAATTAACACTGAATATTCATCATCATAATCTTCAGCCTCCGTGGCGAAGCGGTAGTGAACGTGGCCGCTGCGCAGGAGGCGCGGGTTCGATCCCCGCTCAGTGCAAATATTTGTATGCATGAATGTGGATATTTGCATTGGTCGTGCCTCGGAGAGCGCATTAAGCCGTCGGTCCCAGTTGCCATTCAAACATCATCTATGGTTATCGTTACGGGTAGTTGGAGGCCTCAAAAGTCCAGAAACTGGTCTACCTGCAATGCTTCGATATCGCCTTAGGATTGTGGAGGTCAGATGGCAGTCGCATAGAAAATGTCGAAGTTTGGCCAAATCCGCAGTTGGACTAGTAAAGGCGGACTCCAGACTTCAAGTTGATAGCTTCGGATGCGACTGTAATTAACGCTAGGATGAAGAAGAATCATCATCATAATCTTCATGGAGACGCATTTTCCTGATTGCATTCAAGACCAGAATGACCTCGGGGCTCAGTCTACCCTCCGACTCTTTCTCTGCCACTTCGCACTTTAATTCGCACTATAGGTACCTAATTGTAGTGATTTTTTTTATACTACCGAGGTCACAGACAAGCACACGGTCCACCTGATTGAAAGTGGTTACCGTGGCCGGTGGCCTATGGACTTGTGAAATGAAATGAAGCGTTCTTGGACTCTTATAATTAGATAAACTTTAACATGTGACTTCAATTAAAGGAGCCCTATAAAAAAAAAAACTTGTTACCATCATTCCATAGGCAGAGTCGACGGTTTTCTTTACGGGTATTCTTAAGAAAGGTACTGCGAATTGCAGGTCAACCTGAAAAGGGAGTATAAATTGTTACATTATAGAAATAAAGCGGAAAAATCCAACCACGGGTCCTGATCGTCCACCTGAATCTCGTGGGGGCGGACACACGGAAACCAATTTACTGGCGTGGCTAACGTGGCTCTGGTACACTCGACATTGGCATGTCGCCATTAATTATTTTATAATATATTTTACTTGACATTGGTGAATTGCGGCGATTCGCTGCAGAGGCCATTTTGAAGAAGTTGAAGTTGATCAATATATGGAGGATTCTATTCTACAAATATATTGCCACTTGCCTAGAGGGGCTCATGAGACATAATTTATATCAAATATTATTCAAGATGCTTATGATGATTTGCCAATCGAAAAGTGTTCATGGCTATTTAACCCACTTTTCTGTCATCATCTATACTTTTTTATTGCATGATTGAAATTGATCTCAACTGATAATAACTACACAGATAGACAGTTAGATTAGAAAAAGCGGACCCCAGACTCCGAGGTGAAAGAAGAAGAAGATAGAATTATTTTCGCATTTATAATATTCGTATGAATCATGTTCAGCAAGGGCTACAATTTTGTAAACATAGTAGAAATTAACAAAAACTGATTGAAGTAGTTAATTAGTTTCATTATCATCTGAGCGTCAATTCCCGTTGCAAAGTTTTCACTTTTTGGAGCCGGGTACCCCCGGCTTGATTTTTGATGTGGCGAGTTGTTTCAGCTATAATTGGGAGAGACTGCTGACTTCCCAGCCTGAGTTGTGGTTAGTGGTCAACCACAAACAGAGTTGTTCGGGTCACCTATATAGGCCTCTGTCTTGACCTAACGACTGTGACAGCCGGGACCGACTTTTAACGTGCCCTTCGAAGCACGGCAGCGCTCAGTTGAAATACCACTAAGCGGTCACCCATCCAAAAGCAGCCGCGCCTTTTGGTAGCCTAACTTACTGATCGCTTACCGGTCAGTGAGTGCACCTGGCTACGAGCACTTCATAGTAGTAGTTAACTAGATTAACACTGGGCTCCCGCTCGTAGGCGGCTCGGGCGTCGGAGGCGGGCCTGAGGGTGCCGGGTGGAGCCGCCCGTCACCCTAACAGAAGCAGGCCACGGCGGCGGCGCGCATCATGGGCCGATGCGCGCCACCCCACACCGGGGACGAGGCGGGGACCACGTGGTCCCCCCTCCCGAGGAGGGCCAGACCGAGAGGGATGGCTCTGGGTCAGCCGGGGCGCGAGGGATATGTCGCATGACAACCTCACCTTCGGCCTAGCACTACGACCCAGAGACGGCGTGCGGGTAAGTCGGTTCGAGACCGACATAACCTCCCTCTCTGGCTCCGGAGGGGTGGGGTATCCGTGGGGATTACCCGCAGGTAAAAAAAAATAATGTTAAATTATTTATTCGCTATTAGGAAATAACAACTTGATTTAGTTAATTGCATTAAACGTAAAGGATTATATAAGTCGTATGGATAAGGATGATACTCGTATGAAATAAAAATTACTCACTGAAACGTTTTCCTCGAGGACATTAAAAGAAAATAATTTCCCCTGTCTATGCTGATATTCACTGCCAGTTCTTCTACGCCCATTCTCAATTTTCACAGTTTTCACTGTTATCACCACACAGTAAATTATTATCAACGTTTTTAACATTTTGTCATTCACATTTTAATTTAGGCAATAATCTGTAGTTCTCGCGCTAAAACTTGCGTCTGTTTGCCGCCATTTTTATGTTGCAATCATTAAAATAGTGAAGGGAATCAAAGTGCATGACTACAAAAAGTTTCCGTGTATTGTTAAGCATAGTATATTACTTCGCATCACAAGCATAGGGTTGTAAAATGGTGAGATGGAGAGTTAAAACGATTAGACAGGGCACTCATTTAAATGTTGATTGGTATTGAAGGGACTGTCATCATCAGGCTATATTAGTCCACTGCTGAACATAGCCCTCCCCCAATGAGCGCCATAGCGCCCTGTCTTCAGCTTGCCGCATCCAGTATTTGCCTGCAGTCTTTCTTAGATCGTCATCCCACCTGGTCGGAGGGCGTCCTACACTACGCTTGCCGAGTCGCGGTCTCCACTCAAGAACACGTTTACCCCAACGGTCCATACTAATATTATAATTGCGAAAGTAACTCTGTCTGTCTGTCTGTATGTTACGCTTTCACGCCTAAACCACTGAGCCGATTTTGTTGAAATTTGGTATGGGTGTAGATTAGACCTTGAGAAAGGACATAGGCTATTTCGTCGCGATAACCGACATCCACGCGGACGGAGCCACGGGCAAAAGCTAGTACTAAATAATTATTCTGTTAAAGGCTGTCGTACTTATTTATTCTTGGAGATAAGTAAATACTAAAGCAGCAGAGCCGAATAAAGCTCATCTGTGAACCACGAACTTGCCATTTATCCTTTTAATTATTTACGATTTGTAAGTAGGTATATTTTATGTAGGTATGGTGTAAAACGACACCATGCTTTGGCTTTAGAGGGCGGGCTAAGTACCGATAATAAATAAACTTAGGTATATGTGAGTTCAACGATTTAAGTACCAGCGCAATTCATCCTCCTTACATCTTTTTCCTTTCTTATAGGTACATTTACATGAGCTTTTAATTTAATTCATCTACAAATAAATGTTTTGTCTAAACACTGCATAGCTCTATGCAGTCGACTTCGCTAATTTGGAAACATTTCACGGCTATGATTTACATAATGGCTCATCTAAGATTTGCCGCTTAAAGCCTAACATTAGACATAATGGTGCTTATTAGTAGGTACACATGTTGTAGATCGAGCGATTAAAAGTGCATTATTTACAATACCCGGACAGTCGTGTGAAATTTGTATTTTTTTCTAAGAGATTGGAGTAATATCTATTCTTAATTGGATATTTGACTGATTAGGTAGTCAAATTAGTTACTTTTTATTAAACGTCAAAACGGAATGTTATAAGGAAAATTGTATGAAAAATTTATTTGTGACGTCATAATATTTAATAGTCAAGCCATTTACTTTGAGGTTGAGTGGATGATTAAAAACAAATAAAACGATAAAATAAGAACCGACGCAACAGTTCTCTATCATTCTTCAAATCTTCTATAAATTCTTAATTAATAAATTTTGCTAAATAATTTATTTTAACTGCAGGAAAATATCCAATTAGTAGCCTACCTAAATATTGTCTAGGCAGCGACGCAAGCGCGCCTTCCCATATCCGGGGGCAAGATATGGACCCCATGGATTCCATGAGGGGACATCTCACAACCAGATATGACCCTATGTCGGCCCCGGTGCGAAAGTTCCTGGTTATCTCACCTCGGGCAACTAAAGACGCAAAAACGAAGTGTGGATTTACTCGGTCTAGTCCTAAATCTATTTGAGACGATAATTTAAAATCTAATCATCGTTACATCCGTGTTAATTAAGATAAATAGATAGATAGATAATTATTTATTGTACACCAATAGATTTACATTAGGACAAGTAGGTAGCATGTATACAATTGAATGTACAATGAGCGGCCTTATCGCTGGAAGCGATTTCTTCCAGGAAACCTTTCAAACCTGGCATACACTCTTCTACTAATTATTTTGATTTGGCTTAACTGGAAAGCCTGTACCGAAGCCTCGTCTGGTTATCAAGTGCAAGTGTAGTTAAAGGCTAGTAGTTGAGGTTTGCTGACTATTTAAATTCTAATATGCACCATTTGGTCAAGATTTTTTACTTAGATACTGAACCAATTCTTGATAAATCAATTATAAAGCCTTAATTAGTTTTAATTGAATATTTTATGTTATAAACAATAAAGTTACATACATACAAAATACAGACATACATATGTTACATAATCACTAAACCACTAGCGATGTAACCACCCATGGAGAAGAAGGAAATTTAATCATATTCTGTCCTCCGTGTAACCATCCCATCAATCATTCCGTCTCTGACAGATGTAAATGTCGAGCATTACCATATTACTCGGAGAAAGTTCTTAACATTAGCACACAGAAATTGTTTTTTCGGAGACAACTATTGCTTGGGACAGTATTTGGCTGGTTCTCTTGGGTTTAACAACTGTGATGTGCATTTTCAGTTATCGTACACGATCAATTTTTTTTTCGAAATTTCCTTTTTTATTGTTTAATGTGCAATCCTATTTAACATTGTGTTTTTTTTTTTTTTGCTTCATTCATTAGGTCAGATCATTAGGTTTGATCTACCCATTGGGGTGCTTGGCGCTTGGTGCGTGATGCACTCTGGGTTGGTTCTCCGGGCCTAGACCTAAAGGTGACAGGTATGGCCGCTCGTGCCCCAGCAGAAGCCACCCCCAGTATCCGACAGGGGAGATATCTTTTTTTTTTTACGTGCGGGAAATCCCCACCGATACCCACCCCTCCGGAGCCGGAGGGGTAGGTTATGTCGAACTCTAACCGACTAAACCGCACGCCGTCTCTGGGTCGTAGTGCTAGGCCGAAGGTGAGGTTGTCATGCGACATATCCCTCGCACCCCGGCTGACCCAGGGCCATCCCTCTCGGTCTGGCCCTCCTCGGGAAGGGGGGGGACCACGCGGTCCCCGACTCAACCCCGGTGTGGGGAGGCGCGCATCGTCCTACGATGCGCGCCGCCGCCGTGGCCTGCTTCTGCTAGGGTGACGGGCGGCTCCACCCGTCACCCTCAGGCCCGCGCTCATGGGGGGCGGAGGTCAGTTTGCGCCCTCCGACGCCCGAGCCGCCTTCGGGCGCGTGCAGCGATGTCTGCGAGCCTTTCTCGCTCATCGCGCCGCGCCCGCTCTGCTGTCTCCCTCGCGAGCATGACCTGCTCGCAAAAGGAGGCGCTGGTCGCCCACGCATCCGCGCAGCGGACCATCGCCGCGAGCAGGGTGGAGAACGTGAGCACTCTCACCCCCAGGGCCGCTACAAGCTCCCGCCTCGGCGTCTCAAACGCCGGGCACTCGGTGAGCGTGTGCAGCCCCGAGTCCACGCTCGCGTCGCAGTGATGGCACTCGGGCGTTGGCTCTATACCCATCAGATGCAGATACCGCCCGAAGCTACCGTGCCCGGTGATAATCTGCGTCTGACGGTACGAGAGGCTACCGTGTGGCCTCTCTAGCCACTCCCCCATGATGGGCCTTACCGCCGCAATGACGGCGTGCCCTGCGCGTGGTTGCCCAAGTCGTCGCTCCCACTCGGCCACCATGACCTGGTGGAGCCGGGATTTCTCGGCCCGAATATCCTCGGGCTCGGGATCGAATCCCCGCTCCCGCGCCTCTTTTCGGAACTTATATAGTGCCGAAAGGGCCCTCGCTTCCAGGATCCACGGTGGCGATCCGGCCAGGAGACTCGCCGCTTCGAAGGATATCGTGCGGTATCCCCTGATGGCCCTGGAGGCCATCGTGCTCTGCGCCGTACGGAGCAGAGGCAGGAATCTGGCCTCCAGGGTGTCCGCCCACACGGGGCACCCGTATAGGGCCATAGACCGCACGACACCCGCGTAAAGTCTCCTGCAGGAGGACTCTGGGCCCTTCAAGTTGGGCAACAACCGGCCCAAGGCATTCGCCGTGAGCACCAATTTGGGGCGCAGACTTCGGAAATGCTGTCCGAAGTCCCATCGACCATCAAGCACGAGCCCCAGGTATTTCAACCGGGGCTTAATGTCGATGGGAGTTCCTCCCACTGTTAGGCTGGCTCCCGGGCCTGGCCTGCGCCGAGGGCCATGAAAGAACATGGCCTCGGACTTGTGCAGAGCCACCTCGAGACCCAGCCGTCGGATCCTGTCGACGACCTGAGCAACCGCGGTCGTGGCCCTCAGGGTCGCTTCGCGGTGCGTAGCCCCGCTCACCGTCACCAGCGTGTCGTCCGCATAACACGTGACGGTGGCACCGTACGCGAAGTCACCGCGAAGCACCCAGTCGTAACTGATGTTCCACAGGAGCGGCCCCAGGACCGACCCCTGCGGAACACCGCACGACATCTCACGCCTACCGACTCCCGTCGAACTTGGGTAGATGACGGCTCTCTCCGTCAGGTACGCCCCGACTATGCGGCGGAGGTAGAGAGGCACATCGTGGTACACGAGTGCCTCCCTGATGCAACTCCAGGGCAAGGTGTTGAAGGCGTTGGAGATGTCCAAGGACACCGCCAACATCACCTAGCCCCGGGCAACCGCATCCCCCGCCAGAGTCCTCACACGCATGATGGCATCCACAGTGGAACGCCACCGGCGGAAGCCAAACTGGGTGTTCGCCAGGTCCGGCCCCACTCTAGAGAGATGCTCGACGAGGCGCTTGGCAATAACTCTTTCAAAGAGTTTGCCTACCTCGTCAAGCAGCACTATGGGCCGGTACCCGGACGGCTCGTCCGCCGGGCGTCCCTGCTTGCGGATGAGGACCAGTTTCCCCGTCCTCCACATCTTCGGAAACTGGGCCCGCTCCAAACATGCGCTGAGGAACCCTCTCAGTCGGGGTTCGAGGCCGTCTTCCCCTAGAGCTAGGACCCACGCGCGGCCTGGAATGCCGTCGGGTCCCGGGGCGGTGCTTTTCTTGGCCCTAAGCCTTCGCACCGCCAGCTCTAGTTCTACCCAAGTGACCTCGGGCACGTCGTCGTCAAGGGGAGATATCAGAGATGTCCGCAGAAAAAACCATTTTCAATTTTCCAATTAGTTACAAATGATTTCAAAATGTTCTATCATTCACATCGAGTGTCCTAAACTCTGATATGTGTACGTGCATGTGGGCTTCGGGGTGTTGGCAGTGATGGTTCGGGCTAATCGACGACGTGGCCCAGCAGCAGGCAGTGGTTACCGCAGCATATGGTTATGTGCACCATGACGGGAGTCACACTCGCGCTGCCAGTCTGTGAAAACCTTCTAAAATATATTTTTATTTAAAAACCCATATTGTAGTCACTTTGTAAAACCCCAGTAGGGAGATAATCTTACAGCTTGAGCATCCACGGAATGAAGTCCATTTCATCGTCGTGTTTCCGCGCGTCTATTAAGGAGATTGTATATAATGATCCCTAACAACACGTCGAAAGCACTTACTATCAAGCGGCGTTAAGTCATATTGAAATGCTTTACATAAAAAAATATGTTTATATAGATACTTATACCAGTAGTTAGAGTATTGTTTCAACACCATAATATGTTTTTTGAACAATGGTGCGTTACAACACAGCCAGAGATGATGGGTGATCTTGAATGCGCGTGCGTCGCTACTCGGTGACAACAATGCGCGCTTTTCACGCTCTGAATACGTAAATCGTGAATTTCTTCGAACCGCAGTCACAGCTTTGATAGTTCAGTGACTGCGTGGTTACTGACCATTAAGTCCCAGCTTCGATTACTTACTTGATTTGCTAACTTAAAATTTAACGGGCAAACTGTCTGTTAGCATCCATCAACGCTACCTAAAATTCTGATATCTCAATGAGTGAAATTTTTGTTCACGCTGGTGTACAAGGACCCTGTTTCTATTGGAGCCCAAGCCCACTAGCCTGCTTGCCGTTGCACCTATTAATAAAGAATGCGTCTCGGCGTAGTCTTTTCTCTCTGGGTTGAGAGGTCAGCGGTGGTTGCTTCCGGAAAAGCAGACCTACCAATCAAAATTATAAAGCAGTTTGCAAACTTTGAACGCAACTGTGAAATCGCTGTGTTGTCATACAAACATCTGAGGCATTAGGTAGGGGTAGTTGGTTGTCCAAAAAAGTTCTATATCTTGGTTCATCCGTTCCGCAGCTATTGTAATCCACAACTAAGATGGGAAAGGTTCCTAGGATAAATGTAACGTAAAAATATGTATCTCCCTAACATAGAGAGAATAGAAAACCGGGAAAGAACATAATGTAAGCCAGTAGGGAATTACCTTATCAGTTCCTATACAGATACAATCATTTGAAAACCGTTACGCTATGTAAAAGTATTACGCAACGTCACCACATGTGACAATGGTGTTTCCCCATATCATTGTCTTGAAGCACACTTCGGAACGCCCTGTATATAGATGTATCCGGAATTGGTCGATGGCAGTCTTTTGTAGAAGTTGTTGCGATGAGTACGCAAGTTTGTTTTATAGTGGTCGCAGCGTGCTTGGGTTTGGTCGCAGCTGAATACAGGGAAGATGGGTAAGATAGCTGGTTTCTACATTTCTTTCAGGACTATAGTGATATAGGACTCCCAGGGTGTATGAAGTCCGATTAAGACTTCTGGAACCAAGCCAACTAGCTACAAGATGGTACAGAATTTTGGTTGGAAGTTCAGACGGCAGTTGCTCCCAAAAAAGCCGTATAAGTCAAATTAAAACAAGGAGTAAGCTAATACCGGGCTACGAGGTGTGAGCGGGGTGCTGGATTCAATAGCGTCATGTTTTTCAGGATGCTTTCGAAGCATCCTGGGTGCTGGCCTCTAACAAGCAACAATCCTGATATAACATGCAGTGGTGAAGGGTTAAAATTTTAAAAGGAAAGCCGGAGGTAAAAGAAACTTACAATGATCATCCAGGGCCCTGATTCTGCTATTTTTTTTATAGCAACACCACTGCGGTACCGCAGACACTGTATTGTCCACCAATGCCATTTAATTTTAGACTTTACATTCATACTTTTAAAGTCTAAAATTAAATGACATATGTAGAGTGAATGAAAAATGTTATAAACCCTTTTTCTTTTCATTTTGGACTTTAAGCCTCAACTTCAACTTCAACTTCTTCAAAATGGCCTCTGCAGCAAATTGCCGCAACTCACCAAAGTCAAGTAAAATCTTAATATATATAAATCTCGTGTCACAATGTTTGTCCTCAATGGACTCCTAAACCACTTAACCGATTATAATAAAATTCGCACACCATGTGCAGTTCGATCCAACTTGAGAGATAGGATAGTTTAAATCTCAAATTATAGTCCGATTCGCGATAACCGACATCCACGCGGGCGGAGCCGCGGGCGACAGCTAGTGTATTATAAAATGATTAATGGCGACACGCTAATGTCGAGTGTACCACAGCCACGTTAGCCACGCCCAACGCCAGTAAATTTCTTTCCGTGTGTCACGAGATTCAGGTGGACGATCAGGACCTCGATTCTACTAAAATAAATCCATTGTCATACCACAGACACTGCAAAAATTACCCATTTAATTTTGAACTTTAAGTTCATGTCGATTAAAGATAGGAAAAAGTGAATGCCCAGGTGGGACTCGAACCCACGATCTTTCCCTTACAGGGGGAATGCTCTGACCACTGAGCCACCGGGCCAGAGCATTCCCCCTGTAAGGGAAAGATCGTGGGTTCGAGTCCCACCTGGGCAGTCACTTTTTCCTATCTTTAATCGATTTGAAAAGTTAGCATAGTAAATGCTTCAAAATTTCATTTAAGTTCATGGCTTTAAAGTCTAATATTAAATGGCTTTTTGTAGAGTGAATGAAAAAGTGAAATGTGACAATCTTCATTTAATTTTGGACTTTAAATTTATAGGTTTAAAGTCTAAAATATAATGCCATTTATTGCAGTGTCTGTGGTATGACAGTTGATTTGGCTTTAGCAGAATCGAGGGCCAGGACGTGTGGTTGGATTTTAGGGGGCACTTTAAGCCTAAGCCATAGTCTGCAATTTATTGACATTTTATGCAATGTCAGCGGTATGACAGTGGTTTTTGTTGTGTCATAAAATTATCAGAGTCGGGGATCAGAGTCGCGGAACGAAATCTAGTTATAAGAAACCCTCGCCACTGATGACCAGATTCTCCAAAAAGAAGCACTCTGATTCGAGTGACAGAACTCTACAATGTCATCAACTTGTCTGCGTGTATCCACATATGCAGAGGATTCTCCTCATACTTGTCCCGGCGGCGATATAAGTATTCTAATTAAGTAGAACTTAAATTCTATGCCTCAACTTTGAAATTAGATTTACCTACCCACTTACATTGACCTATAATCGTAACCTAAATCAGTTTTAATTTCAGCGGCTTCATGCCCAGCTTCCAGCGCACCGAGGATCAGTTGGCAGAGCCCTCAGCTAGAATAGAGAAGGACCGAGACAGTCAAGCTGACAGGACGCAGAGATTTGGAGTCTCCTCTTTTGGTGGGACTGGGGTAAGCGTCCTTAATTTCCTTGACTGTTACGAATAGCGGCACATCATCATCTATAATTAGGTAGGTACTTACACCAGGAGTCGTCGATTTGATTTAAGTAGGTATTATTTAGACATTGATAGCTTTAGAGGTGAGGCGGTAGTGAACGCGATATGCTACGCAGGGAGCGCGGGTTCGATTCCCGCTCAGTGCAAATATTTGTATGCATGATTATGTTTATTTGCATTGGTCTAGGCACGCTGTTGTCCCGGTTGCCATACGAACACCAGTGGTAGTCGTTACGGGAGTTGCGCCCTCAAAAGTCCGACTACAGTCTGTTTTTTAATTTCAGATAGTAAAATGACATTAGGTACCTGTGTTGCCGGTTCATTGCAATTAAAAAATAGTCATGTGCCACCAAAATCGAAAGTGGTCGATAAATTAAATTTAGTACAGATTTTTGTAGGTTATTTTATAGTTAGCTTACCTGGATAGTGTACGAAACTAAAAACTTGTTAATTTTAACTTTTTTCTTAAAATATAATAAAGTCAAACCTCTTGTATCTAGACCACAAACATTGTCGATAGTTTCGAGCATGTCACTATAAGCATTAAAAGCTGGTATCATTATTTCACAATTTGACATTTGCAGTTATCAATTTACTATCTGAATTTAAAAAACGGACTATAGTCTAACTACAAAACTTCGATATTGCTAATTGGTTGTGAAGGTCAGAGGGCAGACGCTTCACGGAAAATATCTAAACATTGAGGCTGGAAAGCCAACGGAGTTGAAAAATTACTCAGAAAATGATGATATTAAGACATCGAAAAATATAGGAAAATTTAAAAAATGAGCAAAGGAGGTAGGCTATAACTTTTCATACAAATTTATATGAAACTAGCTGACCCGGCGATCTTTGTACCACCAAAATTTTTCCGCCCGCGTGGCGTCAGATCCCGTTCCCGCTGCACCACATATTAAACATGTATTATACATATAAACCTTCCTCTTATATCACTCTATCTAATGAAAAAACCGCCTTTAAATCCGTTGCGTAGTTTTAAAGATTAAAAAAGATACAAAGGGATATAGAGACAGAGTAGTGAAGTTATAGGTACTATACTTATATCCTTTGCTGGCTGTACCTATCTACTTAGGTTATGTTTGACATGGTACCTTGTTAACCAACCTACCAACAACCAAAAAATCAGTAAAGTCTGAACGTTAGTAATTTCTTTCCGTGTATACAAATTATTTTAAACGGGGAAAGCAAACGTTTCTTCGTGAATCAGTGCAAGTAATCACATAATAATCATAAAATACTTTAACATTCATCAACACAATGCGTTTAGTAAACATTTGAACATCAATTTTGTCGTTAAAACTAATAGAAAGTTTTTCCGATGAATTACCCACTTAGGTGTTCAAGCTGTCTGAGTACTTGGTCTGGAACTTCCACGTGGTGCACTCTGGGTAACGGAGCGCCTCTTCTGCGCAGGGGAGCTACTATGGAAGTGAAGCGGCCCTGTTGAGGGCTACACGGATGCTTGTTACCGTGTGGCTAGTTTCAGTCGCTCCGAGTCCAACACCAAGCAGACGGGGGATTTCTTATTTTATCGATCAAAGCCGCCATTATCTACAAATATTTACCCCAAACATACGGGTGTGTCTTCGACACAGATAGACGTCGCGCTGTTACTTTTAATCTAAAATGTCGCTAGAGATGTTTTTGAGGCCCCAACAAGATCTTGGCTCTGGCGCTTCCCTCGAGGGACTGGGAGGTCAAACAGTAGTCGTTCTCATAAAGCAAATCAAAAGGCGTAAGTACAGCCCGAGCTCCAAGTTGAAGCTCTCGTATGCTACCGGCGAAAACGCTTATATGATGATGAGGATGTTACAAGATGTTGCTGTCGCTAGGCAAAGAAATGAAGACTTCATTTTAAACAGGATATTGTTTATTCCAGGGTGGTTACGGCAGCACAGCCCCAGGACTGTATGGACCAGTGAAAATAGACCTTGGAGGTGTTCTATTAGGATCCATACTGGGCTTCGGAGCTGTGGTCATTTTGCCTAAAATTATTCACGCCTTCACATACGGCTATGGAGGCGGTTATGGCAGAAGTAAGTAGTATTTTTGAGAATGCCTTAGGTTGGATTTCAGCAGCAAAGATGTTATGCAAATCACGCAATTTCGTAGATAGGGTGGTAGGTATTTCCTCTGCAGCCGTTACTAACTATGCCTGCTTCGATCTCACTATTTCGATATTCTTTGTCTACGAAAAGCGCGGCGGGAGCAACGCGTGGTAATCAATATCTATGCTGAAAAACGCTAGTGGAAACCTTAAAGAATTTGATGATGGTTGAGGCACAATACATCAATAATTGCCTCTAAAAGTGGTTACCTACCTATAAGATAAAAATGTGGCACAATCGGGTTATCAAAAATTAAAGGAGACCTATAAGCGCGGTGGCGATCCAGAGCGAGAGAGTTAGTAGCTCTATCTCTCTCTCTACGCCTTATATACTTAGCTACATTCCTCTCCCTCTGGATTGCGGCCTAAAACGCTTTTAAACACGTGGCAACAATACTGATCATAAGTCATAAAACATTACTATTTATTTAAGGTTTGGACACAGACTTCAGCCAGGTATCGGAGATGTTTGCGAAGATCGATGACATGCTCGCCCGATACAACGTGGACTCGACCGCGTGCATGCAACGACTGTCCTGCTCTTATGTGCAGCTCGCTAATGAGAACATGATTAGCGGAAACGGGACGGAATTTGACGCACTTTTAGCTTCGTTGTCCAAGTGAGTCTTAGGTCTCTTCATTCTTAGGTCGCATTTCCATCTGATAGCAGTGAATCACATTCATTCCATAATATGCCACATACAGAGCAAATATAGTAAGGTGGCGGCCTAATTAACTGTGTAACGGAATTTTGAACTAGGTCTTGATGTTATGATAGTAGACGTGGTCTTAGTCAGTGTGCCATCTTACCCTCAGTGTCTCTAAATAATGCTAGTTGGGGACACTTCGTGTCTGACTGAGGACCTATGTTTACGATATTTTTAGTGAACTTAGAATTTTTTTTGTCATACTATGTGGTTCCCGGTAGAGTAGAATTTGGGCCACCCCTTCTCTTCCCATGTGGTGTCGTACAAGGCCACTAAGGGATAGGGCTGATTAACTTTAACATCAGACAGATATGTACAGCCCAGACTCAGCCTCAGATGCATGGCTCGAGTCAACAATAGTGCCCGGAATACGGCAATAGGTTCACCCCCTATTACGTGGGACCGATTTCAGATTGGTGAAATGTGGGTGTTATGTTAATTCACCTCTGCCTAACCCTCCGGGGATAAAGGCGTGATTATATGTATGTATGTACTATTACTTCATGGCATGAGAAAGCACTATAACATTTATAGGTTTTTGACATCGCATACATTCAGCGCCATCTAGCTTATACATGCCGAACTATTTCGTAACAACTGGCCCTGCCTCACGCTATGAAAGTTTCTAACCTCATCCTTCCACCATTTCAGAAACTCCCTAGTCCATCGCATGCTAGACGGTACAGCAGTCTTCGACGCAGTGTCAGCGGGTCGGTCTATGGACTCAGACTGCCACGCTCTATACCCAAAGTGCAAGCTCGACAAGAAGACGGTTGTAAAGATGCTCACGCAGCTGGTGCCTTCGTAGCTAAATGAATGAATTAGTGAAGTAGACGAAATAAATGATTTGTTTTTTAGACTGTTTTGTTTGATTATTATTCTTTTTGGCGTGTTGTTAGGAAAAAAGGATGTTATCAGAATTATTCCGTCATCATCTATATGTATGTTCCAATCGCATCCAAGGCCCTCATTTCAGAGCCCGGGTTCGGTTTTATCTAGTCTAACTGCGCAGCGGCATTTCTATATACTCCGTGAAGCGACTGATCCCAATGTTACTTTGTTACCTATACCTAGAATGTTTTTTAATTTCATGTAGTAAAATCTCATTACCTGTGTTGCCGGTTTATTGCAATTAAAAAATAGTCATGTGCCAACAGTATCGAAAGTTGTTGTCCAGTACGCCGAGTCATGCCGCATGAAGAACGGTCTATAATGTATATATAATGTATATATTAGTGTATAAGTAGTATTAAGAATACATTGTAAGACACGATAGCAAACCGCGTCATTTAGGTTGCTCCTTAAGTGCCTATGCGGGCTAACGAAAAATGTAGTACTTAAGCGAGCATGTTACGCCCGTAAAGCGGTACAATTGAACACAAGTTCGGAAAAGCTCTAATAGCGATCCAGAACAATAGAAGTAAGAAGAATAAAGCTGCAAGTCTGCAAATTGGAGTTTTATTCAAGTGAATTCTGATAGGGAGATAAAAGTCATACAGTCCACGACATTGTTTGGTCCTTCAGAAGCCGGATCGAATTGTGAAGATCAGCTTCAAGGTTGGAAGAATCTACGCTTCAAGAATACTTCGTGTTCAAGATGGTGGTGACTAGAAGTCAGGCTGACGCAGAGGAAGTTCTAGCTCGACAACGGGAAGAGGACCTGAGACAGCAGCGCATTGAAGAGGAACGGCGCCGAAGGTTGGCTCTGGGTCCGCCGGCATCGCCAAGCACGCAGTTGGGTATGGAGTCTAGGGTAGGGGCTACGATCGACGCTCCTCCTAGTGCTCCTAGACTGAAGCCCGGGAACCTACCTCGAACTGGTTCACCGGGAGGGTCGGTGAGATCGCACCGCTCAACTGCGTCAGCCCGGGCCCGGCTCGAGTTGGAAGCTGCAGAAAAGCTGGCCGAACTAAAGAAGAAAGAACTCGAAATTGAAGCAGAATTGATAAGGAAAAGGTTGGCCACCGAACTTACGGCCATCCAAGAGGATCAAGAAAGCGTTCACGAAGATGTACCCATTGAAACACATCACAGAAGAGTAGATGAGTGGCTGCAAGCGAACCCCGTCATGCCAAGAACGGAGCCAGAAGAGTCGAGAACACGGAGCAGAGAAGATCGGCACCTACGGTTCGAACTGCATGGAAGGTCAGACACACCCACGCGAACGAGTCGCATTGATCAACTGACTGAAGCGATGGAGCGACTAGCAAGACCCAGAATACGGTGTGCAGATCTACCTACGTTCTCGGGGACTCATGGAGAGTGGCTTACGTTCAAAGCCGCTTACACCGACTCTACGAAGCTGTACAGTATATCGGCGATTGAGAATATACAGCGACTGAGGAAGAGTCTCACCGGGGAAGCACGAGACATCGTGGCAGCACTACTCGCGACCGCAACGGATCCGGATGTCATACTCCGAACATTAGAACAGTCTTTCGGCCGTCCTGAAGTAATTATCGACAAGGCATTTGAAGACTTGAAGAAGCTACCAAGGCCAGGATCGTCGGCAGTGGAATTGAATAAATTCGCAATACGAGTACAGAACGTCGTGTGTGTACTACAGAACATTGATCAGCGGGGATACCTGTACAACCCAGCGCTAGTAAGAGAAATTTTGAACAAGCTGAGCCCTCACGTTCAAGCGAGATGGTGCGACTACGCGACGGACTACGGAATCGCGGCAGAACCCGATATCATCACGCTTCCTGATGAGGGAGGCAGACCGCGCGCTCAAGCTCAATGCTTACGTCCCGGAGAGTAGTACAACCACGCAAGCGAAGAAAGAAACTCGCCCGACGCCCGCGCCTGCGAATAAGAAGAAAACGAACGCTGTCTTCAATGTCACAGAGTCATCAGAGTCAAAAGAACAGCTAGATCAGTGTCCGAAGTGTGAGAAAGCCCACGAGTTACCGCGGTGCCCACAGTATAAGGCACTAACGGTAGAAGAGCGATGGAACTTCGTGAAAGAAAAAGGATTGTGTTTCAAGTGTCTAGTGAAAAGGCATCAACGCAATCGGTGTAAGTCGAAGCCTTGCGGTGTGAACGAATGCCGCATCGCCCATCACGCCACGCTGCACAGTGAGAAGCCGAAGCAAGATGAGAAGCCGCCAACCACGTCAAGCCCGACGGAAGCAGTACTCTCAGTGGTAACCCAGTCCTCAGCTGAGCCAAGAGCCGTGCTGTTGAAGATGTGTCCCGTCACAGTCGTGGGACCAGGGGGGGAGGCAAAGACTCATGCACTCCTGGATGAAGGCGCTACCATCTCTCTCATCGATGCAGACCTGGCAAGGAAAATTGGGGCAAGAGGACCTCCGCAACGACTGCTAATGCGAGGGGTCAACATGCAGCAGTCGGAAGAAAGAAGCCAGCTGGTGACCGTGAAGATTAAGGGACCCGAAGGTGCGAACGAACTAAAGGCACGCACCTCCCGGTCTATGAAGCTACATCAGCAAGCTATTCCGGCTTCGCTGCTTGAGTATGAACATCTGCGGGACCTAGGAGAGAACAAGGTCTGCTACGAGTCGACGCGTCCGGGGATCCTAGTAGGCACAGACCACTGGGAGTATATCGTAACCCGGGAGCTGCGTCTGGGTAAACGAGGCCAACCCGTAGCATCGAGAACCAGCCTAGGGTGGGTGATACATGGAACATTACCACGAAGCATCATTCGCCAAAGCGAAAGCGACGTGTTACATGTTTTCACCTCTGAGCAAACTAAAAATGAGAGTGAACGCCTGCACGACCTCGTAGACCATCACTTCAAGATCGACGCGCTCGGTGTCTCTCACAAGCCGAAAGTGAGTGACGCGGAACGTCGAGCGGTGCGAATCGTCGAATCTACGTTGAAGCGAACTGATATAGGCTACGAAGTAGGGCTACCGTGGAAAGAAGACAACGTCACACTCCCGCCGAGTTACAACTCTGCGCTGCGCCGACTGAAAAAGATCGAAGAAAATATGGACAACGATCAAGACTTCGCTGAAGCCTACACCAAGCAAATTGATAACTTGCTGAAGAAGGGATACGCGGCACCATGCGACGGCACCGAGGCTACGAGTCCAGTCTGCTGGTACCTACCTCACTTCGCAGTGCATAACCCGAACAAGCCTGGTAAACAGCGACTCGTCTTCGATGCAGCAGCCAAGAGCCGGGGTGTCAGTCTGAATGATCACCTGCTTGAAGGGCCGGACCTGTTGATGTCACTACAGGGGATTATGTTCCGGTTCCGAGAGAAGCCGATCGCCATCACAGCGGACATACAAGAGATGTTCTTGCAAGTAAAGATACGACCCGAAGATCAGCCAGCTCAACAGTTCCTGTGGAGGGGAAGAAACCGATATATACCGCCCCGGCACTACAAGATGACGAGCATGATCTTCGGTGCTACCAGCTCCCCATTTATGGCACACTACGTTCGAGACGCGAACGCGAGGGCCCATGCAGATACTCACGCAGCGGCCTTCGAAGCGATTACGAGAAGCCACTACATGGATGACCTGGCGGCCAGTTACGAAACTGAAGAAGAAGCCCAGCGAGCCGTCTCCGAGTTAATGACGGTCCACGCAGCTGCCGGCTTCAAGCTACGAGGGTGGAACACGAAATAAGCTAGCGTGCTCCGCGACGTCCCGGCTGAGCTACGAGCAACGTCGCCGACGCCACTGGGGGGAGATGGGCCCGAGAACAAGATACTCGGCCTCATCTGGAACGCAGAACAAGATGAGCTTGGGTTCAACACCTCTATGAACCGAATTCCCACGGAAGTGATCGACCGGACGCGAGCGCCGACGAAGAGAGAAGCCCTCAGCGCGGTCATGTCGATTTATGACCCCCTCGGACTGCTGAGCTACTTCACTATACGCGCTAAGATCGTGCTGCAGAGTCTGTGGCGACTTCAGATGTCGTGGGACGAACCTATACCCGAAGAAGAAAATGAGCTCTTCGCAGCCTGGTTAGAGCGACTCAACGACCTAGCCTGCCTGCGACTCGAACGCTGCTACATGCTGAGCGAAGCTCAAGACCTACAGCTGCATGTGCTGTGTGACGCGAGTGAACAAGCGTACGCGGCAGTGGCGTATTGGCGCATCATTCAGTCGGACGGCAGCGTCAGGTTATGCCTCGTGGCCGCCAAATCGAAAGTGGCGCCACGACGCACGCAGACTATACCTCGGCTGGAGCTACAAGCAGCGGTCATCGGGTCGAGACTAGCGGCAACAATCAAGCAAGAGCATCGGGTCAAGATAAACAAGACAGTATACTGGACCGACTCAACCACGGTGATACATTGGGTGCGAAACGACGAGCGACGCTACACGCCGTTTGTAGCCCACCGCCTGGGTGAGATCTCCGAACAGCAAGGAGTGGCGGTGGGTGCCGACTGAGCAGAACGTAGCAGACGATGCAACACGCGTCACCTACTTACCGATCACCGCGGATGACAGGTGGTTTCAAGGTCCAGAGTTCCTGTTGCAACCCGAAGAACGATGGCCGGCAGACAAGACACAGCCAGTTGAAGACTTTGAGGTGTTACACGTTAGCGAGAAGAGAGAAGTGCATCATGCGTGGTTACCCGACCCCGCCCGGTTCTCTAACTACAATCGGTATGTTAGAGCCGCCGCCTACGTGTTAGCCTTCGTGGACAAGTGTCGCCGACTAACAAAGCACCTAGGAACTACACACATCGAAAGGGCTGAGAATGCAATTATCAGCCGCGCGCAGCACGATAGCTTCGGAGAAGACATTGAGCGACTACAGATCGCTCGCCCTATTTCTAAAGCAAGTCGTCTGTATAAGCTGGACCCGATCTTGGAAGATGGACTACTACGAGTCAAAGGACGCATCGGAGCAGCTACCGCGCCAGTTGAAGCAAAGAAGCCCCTCATACTCGACGGCCGACACTGCGTCACTAAGTTGATAGTGATGCGCGAACATCAGGCCGCCGGGCACGCCGGGCGCGAACGGGTTACGAACGACCTGCGGCAGCGGTACTGGATCATTCATTTGCGACCTACCGTTCGAACGATAGAACGAGACTGCGGAATATGTAGAAGAAGAAGAGCACGACCGCAGCCGCCAGCGACAGGAGACCTGCCACGCGAACGCCTCGAGCCCTATCAACGACCTTTCACTCACTGTGGGTTAGATTATTTCGGACCCATGGTAGTCAAGTTGGGACGTCGCCGAGAAAAGAGATGGGGGGCTCTGTTCACGTGCCTTACGTCGAGAGCTGTACACCTGGAGATCGTCGCGTCACTCACAACGAGCTCCGCGATCATGGCGCTGAGAAGGATGGCCGCACGGCGGGGTTGGCCGAGAACCATATACTCAGACAACGCCACCAACTTCCATGGAGCCGATAAGGAGCTGAAGGCAGCATACGAAGAGTGGATGCCGGCACTACGAGACTTGGGACAGCTGCACGCGGTCAACTGGCGATACATACCACCGGGAGCACCAAATCAAGGCGGAGCGTGGGAAAGATTAGTTCGGTCAGTGAAGGTAGCGTTATCGGCGACTCTTAACGAAAAAGAGCCGACCGAAGAGGTGCTGGGAACTTTGCTAGCCGAAGCAGAGTTCTCAATCAACGCAAGACCGTTAACCCACGTGAGTGTCAACCCGGAAGATCCAGAGGCATTAACCCCAAACCATTTCCTGTTGGGGTCATCTATGGGTCTGCCATCAACAGGGCCCTGTCAATACGCCGATCGTCGAACATGGAGGAGTTGTCAAGCCCTCGCCGACCATTTTTGGAGCAGGTGGGTACGCGAGTACTTGCCCACCCTGGTACCGCGTGGCGAGCCGAGCAGCCAACGACGACCCCTGCAGATTGGGGACATCGTGGTAATAGTGGATCATGTTTTACCACGCAACGTGTGGCCAATGGGAGAAGTCACACGCACCTACACTGGACCTGACGGAGGAATCCGGATGGCAGACGTAAGAACAAAAACCGGAGTGTTCAAAAGGCCTGTGAGCAAGATCGTCGTACTGGAGAAAGCCGTTCCGCAAACTGCTGCACTGGGGGGAGAACTGTCCAGTACGCCGAGTCATGCCGCATGAAGAACGGTCTATAATGTATATATAATGTATATATTAGTGTATAAGTAGTATTAAGAATACATTGTAAGACACGGTAGCAAACCGCGTCATTTAGGTTGCTCCTTAAGTGCCTATGCGGGCTAACGAAAAATGTAGTACTTAAGCGAGCATGTTACGCCCGTAAAGCGGTACAATTGAACACAAGTTCGGAAAAGCTCTAATAGCGATCCAGAACAATAGAAGTAAGAAGAATAAAGCTGCAAGTCTGCAAATTGGAGTTTTATTCAAGTGAATCCTGATAGGGAGATAAAAGTCATACAGTCCACGACAGTTGTTGATAAATTAAATTTAGTACAGATTTTTGTAAGTTATTTTATAATAAGCTTACCTGGATAGTGTACAAAACTAAAAAACTTGTTAACTTTCACTTTTTTCTAAAAATATAATAATGTCAAACCTTTTGTATCTAGACCACAAACATTGTCGATAGTTTCGAGCACGTCACTAAGCACTAAAAGCTGGTATCATTATTTCACAATTTGACATTTGCGGTTGTCAATTTACTATCTGTAGTTGTTGTTATAAGTAATAAAACATGACAAATGGCGTCGCAATATAGTAATATCAACAATAGGAACTTTTATTAATACAAGTACAAGTACCTACACACATTTCTAAGCTTTGTTGGAAAAAAACTACCTCTTACAGAACGACATGATTTAATAGTTACAGGAAATTTAATAGTGCCAAGGATAGAAAAAATAAAACGTCTTACAATACAAATTTAACAATTTTATTAAAGTCAACACCAAAACCTATCTACATCATTTTGATATGCCGGCAACGCAATCCTGAACGAACTATTACAAACCGCACCAAACGAGTCTTCTCGCAATATTCTATTCCCTGACTGTGCTTCGCTATACATATACCATAATTAATTTAGTATCTAGTTTAAATTAAAACTTATGCTTTTTGAGCATTTTTAACCCGCTGTTTGTTTTGGTGGCCGAATGCCGATGTTACCTTTGCCTAAATGGAATAGAAAATTTCATTTTGAAGTTTATTTTCTTTCTATTAATTCTACCTCAGTAGCATTTCACTATAGACTCATGTCAGTCTTGGACCGAAAAGACTCATTCAATGAAATGAGTCTTTTCGGTCACACGACATTATTTTTTCTATTTTATTATCGAAAAGACTCGTGAGATACAAGTACTCTCCTCTTTGCTGACGCTACTACCGTCAAAATAAAAAACTATTTTCATGAAGGGATCGACCACCAAAGCAAAAGTTAAGTCATGTGCACACAGGAGTATTCAATACACATTGCATTTTAAGCCGTGAGACAGTGCGTTCACAAGCCCTCCCTATGTAATAAAACTAAGCCATATTTTTGTGCAATTTTAATGCACAACCCTAATTAAAGGGGAATATATTACTGCACACAACCTGCAAATATTTGGATACATACTCGGTAAGATAATTTGGTATTATAACTGGTAACAGTTTTCATAATATTATTCGAGATTTAGTTAAAGACATCTTTGAAATTTTCTTTCTAGAACTTTTCTTCAACATAAATAACAACGATACCTTCATAATTTATGAATCTTATTACTATTAGTTTACAGTCCACATTTCCGTGCTAGTTTTTTTTTATGTAGCTTAAAATTGCCACTGTGCAAAAAAATTGCAGAAATCTAGGCTGTGTACGTACTCTTAGTAATAAAGCTAAGTTTTTTGCAACGTTGGTCGTTATAATTCGTAAGTAATAATTTTATTTTATTGTATTATAATAACATTATGCTATGTAATTATTTTTCGAATAAAAAATATTTGACTGTGTATGACAATATTTGCTTTATTTGATCATAAAGTATGATGTTATTTAAATGTATAACTGCATGTACATAAAATTGTATGCTTTTTATTCGAATAAAGCAGAAATTATCACACAGGTATAACCTAAATCCCATATTTTAATCTTATTTTATTTTTAGTATAACTGGAATAATTAAATAAAATGCATGATCGAGCAAGTAAAACGAGTTATATGGTAACTGTAAAACAATTCATAGACATTCGTAGTTTAAGCCAAAAATAACATATTATCTACTCAGATAAAAGAAATTGTTCTTAAATAAAGAAAAAACAACTTATTATATAGTATACTATATAGTTATCTAATGAATAAATAACATAATAAAAAATATTCTGAGACATAAATACGATTAAATGCATTTAACTACTCTGTGCGGGCGCCATCTTTAAATCTGAGTATTTATGAGATAAAACCATCTCTTTTACTTGTTCTAACACATAACATTGTGATATAATATTCAGTTATTTATTTTGAGGTCTACGAATGCCTAAAATAAGTTGAAAAGTAAAATTGATTCTAAATGCAAAGCTTATACATCCATACATTGTTCGGAACAATATCTATAGTTAAAAGTATCAAATATATACATTTTTATCATTAAATCTTTGACAACGTTCAGTGTTGTGTAAATGGCGGGCAAAACATAAAACAATAAAACATAAAATCATTGCCACAGTTGAAAAATAGAGGAAACTCAACCTTAGTTTAGTTTAATTTTAAAATAATTGTGTAGTTTTTAAGGATTTTTATCTTAGATTATTGTGACCATAGTTCACACATTTGTATGTCTAGATGTAGTCATAATTGAAAAACTAAGATACACTATATTTAGCAAGAAAGGCCACTAAGCGCCCACATTTAACGGTGATGCGAATACAACCTTGAGTACACGGCTCACATCACGTAAGGCGCGGTTTATAACAGAAGAGACGTGGCGCGGACATTTGGTGGTAGCGGAAAATTTAAGTAACACAAATATACTCGTAAACCTTATGCAGAGTACAATAACGTCAATGTCGTGACGAGCGCCACTCGATGTGATGGCGCGTCACTTTAGTTCACTTTAGTCACGCAATTGTCCTCTAAGGCAAAAACGACGTTATTGCACAAAGCGACGTTATTAGGTTTATATTGTTATACTAAAATTGACCGTCACGTCAACGTCCACGCCACGTCTCTTCTGTATAAATCGCGCCTAACACCGGTAGAATTACACGTAACTTACAGAAATATTCACAACAGTGTGAAGAAACTTGATATTTATAACTAAGGCCCTTGAGTCTAGATCACTGTGTCAGAAATAGCATGCTCGTCTCTGTCACCAGCATAGACTTCTTCTCACGTCCGACACTGACTGCCGGTAACTCATGGCAAATAATATGCCTCTAACAAAAGTGGTTAGCGTGGCCTATGGACGTGTGAAACACCAGGAGAGTCACTCGTGCTGCCTACCCTGTAAGCAAGCAAACAACGCAGGGCAAGCCTTTGGTCTTCCCATTGATAGCACAAAAACTCTCCAGTGAGCTCTGGCTACTCTACCCACCGTAAGCTTAATACGTGACGTACGTGACGTTTCTGTCGAGATGATCGTCATTGAAATATCAATTTTATATCTATGAAGATACTCTATTCTAATACGGCAAATGAAATTTCTTTGCCGTGCCATACCGTCAGTCAGTATCAGATAAGATCATTCTGCAATTTATCAATTGATGACCTTCATCAGAAATTACAAGCCTATTACTTCTGACACATGTGATTGTGAAAATCAGGTCCATGTTTATGGAAATTAACTTTATCTGAACACCTTATTTTAAATGTTTCCTTGCTACAAAGCAAATAGACATTTATGAATTACATCTACATTTCTTTGTATGAATATGGATTTTAATATCAGTAGGCGCCAATAGCCTTGTTGTTGCATAAATGAAATGATTTAAAACGTATCACAGTGGTAGTTCATATGCTGCTTTGTATATTATTTTAAAGACAACTCCTGTGGATATATATTTTTGTCTCGTAGGAGACTTTAAAAATCAGAATTTACGTACGTCAAAAAGAGGCGTAGACATTGGGAGTGTATTGTCTGTGTATGTTATTTATGTGACGTATTTCGTGACCACTGTCGATATGCCTTCAACCGTACTGAGCCTTATTCAGCTTGACCAACCGTAACCACGCGTCTTTGTATTAGGCGACATATTTAAATCGATATAGTTTACCAACAGTTTACCTTTTATATTAACCAATTGATATCCAGCGTCTACTCGCGTTACGAATACTTTTGAAACTCAGTGTCAAGTAGAATCGTGGCCCTGTAAAAGTACAATTGGCGCCCTCTGACACAGAACTATGTTAAATGTACAAGTAGTATTGCATCTATAAAAATCATTGCTTTTCGTTAAAGTTACTGTATATTGAGGAAATGATAGTCAGTACAGTCAGCACATTTGACAAAAAAAATAACGAAATTCTTTAGAGCTGCAGACTCATTTCCTCAAAAATACCTAGTATATTGTCTTGGAGAATACCTGTTATCGTAAACGCTCCTCCACTATTACTAAAGCGACTTGTGTACTCAGATATTTTTAACATCACTATTTCTAAATTGCATTTTTAGTGAGTTAACCGCGTACGGTATTGACTAGTTTGTTCTGAATCAATTTGGGTTTAAAGCAAAAAGCTCTGTCGAAATTATTTTACTGTCAATGTTGCTATTATTGAAAATGTATCTGAATATGTCTATGATGTGTTCAACGTAAAATCTTTTCCGGTTTTCTCTTATAAAAAAAACGCCGGGCAAATGATTTTAATATTATCGTGTAGGTCTTGATTTTCTACCTGTCACCGGGTTTCCACGGTGTTAGGTTTCACGGACGCATTTACTAAAACAATTGTGTATGCAGTATCACCTACGAGCACCATTCCACGATGCGCGCAGTCCGCGAAAATCACGTATACGTCTGCTAAATCACCGACCGTGGAAAGGTGGCTTAATACGACTTTTATAATGCCTAAAACACAAATTGTCCATTCATACTAAGTTGTCCACGACAGAATTTACCACGACTGATTTCAAATATTGGCGCAGATATTATTAACACAAACAACATTAATTTAAGGTTACTTGTGATGTTTTCATAAAGATAAGACCACATTAAGTGAATTTGTACAATTCAGTAGGTGATGTCATTTCAGTTCAGTTTTTGATTTGCCAAATAAATTTTCAATTTAATATACCTACACCTAATTTAGGCAAAGTGGATATTCTAGAAATTTGATCTAGGATAAACGCTTATATTTTGACGTTGGCCGATCGTACTTATAGCCCGTTTTTACTGGTTTTATAGAAAAATGTTCGTGTAGGCACGTGATTTTACTATAACCTCATTCATACTAATATTTAATGGGAAAGTGTGTCTGTTTGTCCGTCTTTCACGGCTAAACCACTAAACCGATTTTGATGAAATTTGGTATAGGGGCAGATTAGACCTTGACAAAGGACATATAGGCTATGTTTGGTCGCGATAACCAACATCCACGCGGGCGGAGCCGCGGGCAAAAGCTAGTATTATATAAATAAATAGTATTTGAATAGGTATTGGTTATGTCCGGCATAACCACCCCCACTGGGGGATCCGTGTAGATTTTCGTACGAAAAAGAAAGGTATTGCTGTATTATCACTAAGTTCTGCTGGTAGTACGCAGTAACTTATACTACAGATACCCTATATGACATGGAAAAACAAATAAATAATGGGTAGCCTAACTACCGTGACACGTGGGTGGGAACACTGGGAATCTTACCATCATGGAGGAGCGTTCGACTATAGTTTGTATCTAAGCGTAGACGGTAGCCTATTGGCACAACATGCTGAAGAAGGAATTCGCGTACGCCATTGGCTTAACGTCTGGGTGTGGCTGGAATAAATACAAACCAAGATTAGAATACAACACTCTATTAGGCGCGGTTTATACAGAAGAGACGTGCCGGGAACATTTGGCGGTAGCGGACAATTTAAGTAACACAATATAAACCTTATGTAGTGTACAATAACGTCAATGACGTCAATGACGTGACGCGCGCCATCGCATTGTGTAACGCGTCACTTTAGTGGCGGGACGTCGCCTGAAGGCGCGTACGCAATTTTCCTCTAATACAAAAACGACGTTATTACACACCTCATAAGGTATATATTGTGTTACTTAAATTGTCCGCCACGTCGTACGTCCCCGCCACGTCTGTTTTAAATAAACCGCACCAGTGTACAAATATATTTTGAAAATCAATGCCGAGTTTAGCCACTAGGAAAGAAAAGCACGCTCGGGCTTCATACTAATATTATAAAGCTGACAGGAGGCGCGGGTTCGACCCCACTCAGTACCAATATTTTTATGCATGAGTATATCACAGAAATATATTAGGATAGAACGGAAATGTGAGCGTCAATTCCTGTCCTATGAGACAGGAACTTTCGAACGCTTACTCACTACTGTTAAGATCAGCTTGTAATAACATAAATATACCGTGAATTTGCCATATTGTGCTATTTCCAACTGAAGAATAAAAATAGAGAAGTAAATTTGAAAAATAAAGGTATTTATTATCTCTCGTGAGTATTTATTTACAGTGAAAACCCGTGTTTAACCGCGGTCGCCTAGTGGTATGGGTAATGGACTGCTGAAGCGAGGTCGATCCCAGGTTTACCATGGCACACGCCATTGACTTTTTAATGCTTTTCGAAGTTATGTGTGTATTTATCGCAGGTTTATAAGTGCCCGGTTAATAGGCTCACCACCACCTATTACATTGGGACCAAAACATAAACTGGCGAAATGTAGGTGATAGCACCTCTGCCTACCCCTTCGGGGATATAGGCTTGAGTTTATGTTATGTTATGAAAAAGTCTCCACAAGTGACATATAGGTGAACACTGCGAATGGCCGTTCTGTCCTAATAATTATATTTCTATGATTTGGGTATTTGAATCGGTCATGTTTCGAAAAGCACATTAAGCCGTGGATTCCGGTTGCCATACGAACTTTTATGGCAGTCGTGATGGCCCTCAAAGTCTGACTAGTCCAATTACCAACTTCAATATATCAGATGGCAGTCGCTTCTGAGAAAATGTAGAACTTGAGCCGCATCTTAGTTAACACCGAGTTGGGAAAAATGATCAGAAAATGAATAAAGCTAAAGTGTTTGTTTGTTTGGTTGTACACTACGAGGTCACTACGGAATCAGGCCGGCACGTATGGCTACAGGGAGTTTCGAAGTACCTATGCCACAGGCGAAGCCGGGGCGGGCCGGCTAGTTTAATAATAAGTAAGTAAGTACTCACCACAGCCTCATAAGTTGTGAATTTAGGTTTCAAGTCTTTGCCGTTCATAGTGATGAAAGCGCCCAAGTTGCCCATCGTATCACTGTTAGTATACAAAATACAAGAATGTATAGTTGCACAAGAAAGCTATAATCATTACACTTTTTGAAGCGAAAAATATCTAGTGAGGTTACAAAAAATTTCTTTGTGGCACCATTAAGAACTGGAACTGCTTGCCAGCTCACATGTTTCCTTTTTCCTACAGTCCCGGGTCCTTTAAGCGGGGCGTGAAAAAGCATCTGATGAGGCCGTCAAGCTGAGTACGAGTATGTAATGGTGACCCTCTTTCCTGAGACTTCAGCTTACCATCAGGCGAGGTGAAGTCGAATTGACGTGTCCTTAATATAAAAAACCCATTTGGGATAGGTAGATTATATTTTAACAACAATTTCGTAAAGGTCAGATGGCAGTCTCTTCACGGAAAATATCTAAATTCAGCCGCATCTTAGGCTAGAATGATGCAGAGAATGACGATAAATGACTTACCAGTAATTAGGCGCCGAGAACACAGTTATACACTTCCCATCATGAGCAACCTCATAGCCATCATTCTTCACCTCGTGGCTGCGAATGATGTAGTCCAGTCCGTTGCGTTGTAGGAAGTTGTTGGTAACATCAGGGCCAAACTGGCAGCCGACTCCCCGCTTGGATGGGGCACGGCCCATCATCGGCTGGGGATCTGACCAGAGCAGCTCGCACATTATACCTGGTAAACACAAAAAAAATCCAGAATGAAGAATGCATTACACGTTTCCTATGTCCATATGTTTGTTTGCGATTAATACAAAACCTATTGAACGGATATGGTTGCTGTTTATTTTGTTATAAAGGTTTTGGTCAGACTTGAAATCTTGAGTTTGTTTGATCGTGATTGGTTAAGTAGAACAGGAGATATGCGGGGCACATATTAACTGAGCCCTGGTCAATGGAGACGGTAGTGCATGTACCAATATGGGGTAGAAGCTGCCACTAATGGCCACTACGACCAAAAACAGAGCAACCCTGTTGAAGGCACAGTGGAAAGCACAATAATTCATTCACAAAAAACTGCAGCAAAAAATTAACTCACCATCCTCCGGTGGCTGCTTATTTCTATCCACCTTTCTAATATCATCAAGAGTAATATCGTCCTTGGAGAACAAACCACCATGCATCACCAATACCCTGCCGTTGATGCAGTGGGCCAACGGCAGCCAGTTGTATACCTCAGTGAAAAGATCGGCCATTTGGGATGTGTACTTAGATGTCACCTCACCACGGAAACCGTACATGCGATTCATGTCTAGGGTTTCGTGGTTGCCTGAAAAATTGATAAAATATAATATTATGTATTAAAAAGCTGAATTGAATTAAATAGGTGGAATTTGTCGAGTGGGTATGAATAGCCAAATCCAAAACTATAAGGAATAACGAAAAGAAATTAAAGATGTCAGTGCTAGCTGATGAAAATAAAATCTTACCTCGTGACATATAAAAATGATCTGGGAATAGTAGTTTAAAGCTGAACAAGGTAAAGATACATTCCACGCTAAAAGAGCCTCGGTCCACGAAGTCTCCATTGAACAAATATGGATTGGTCTCGGAAGGCAGGCCGTTGAGCTTGAATATATTCATCAGGTCATAGTATTGGCCATGAATGTCTCCGCAGACAGTGAACTTCTTATCATCTGCTACCTTAATGTCTATGAGAGATACTTGCTTTTGCAGGTAGGACTTAACATCGATTAGAATCTGTAAAAAGAGGAAAATTAATTAAGGATTGATGGGGGTGAAGGTTGACGATGTGTAAGACTCAATGTAATTTTCATCAGTCTAACTGTGGCGATTAGTGTAATTATTTTATAGTGGAAGTCGGAATTTTTTAGGTTCTAAACCGGTCTCAATGTCTCAAGAATGGCCACTCATTTTAAAACTGTGGAAGCAATTTGGGCATCCTCCGTCCTCTATGGCGCGCTTGATATAGAAGAGACGTGGCGGGGACGTATGGCGGTGGCGGACAATTTAAGTAACACAATATAAACCTTACGTATTGTACAATAACGTCGTTTTTGTCTTAGAGGAGAATTGTGCCATCGCATCGAGTGGCGCGCGTCACGACATTGACTTTATTGTATACTACATAAAGTTTCTGTTACTTATTTTTTGTTCGCTACCGCCATACGTCACCACCACGTCTCTTCGGTATAAACCGCGCCCATGAGCGCGGACCTGCGGACTATGGGTCGAGTCGCCTGTCACTCTAGCAGAAGCAGTCAGCAGCGGCGGATTAGATGAGGACAACGTAGAAAGAGATGACCGTGGATGGGCAGGGGTGCAAGAGGTATGTTTATGGCAATCCCATGTTTGGCAACTGAAAACTAAAGACAGTGGCTAGTGTTGTTTGACCTTGTAATGTGTTTATCTACTTGGATACCATTTAGCCGTCAGCCCTAGTTACTTAGAATATCATATACAGAAATTGGATCATGATATAAATAATATATTTTTACATCCACAAACCTTGTAAGCATATTTCTTATGTAATTTTTTTTGTTGCTTATAAAATTCCATCAGTTCGGTGACAAACTTCAGTGTAACCTTTCCATCTTCTAGTACTGGACCATCATATTCATCTTCAATGGCTGAAATGAATCATAATGAGCATTTTAAAATTTTCGTTTGTTGAATACTGGAACCGCTGGGTAATGTTAAGATGTGAGTCCTATTACATCCATCAAGTTGCAAGAGTCCCCTTGCACACATCCATAAGCCACTCCACAGTAGTCACTTTCCATCAATTCCATCAGGAGGGTCATGTGCTTGTCAGGCACCTAAGTGTTATAAAAATACATAACAAATTGATCTGAGAACATCAAGTAGGCTGTGTACCAGATAACGCATGGTTGGCTGACATTATGGTATTGTTAATTAAACTCATTCTACATAATATGCATCATAACATAAATTCATAATAAATGTTCCGAAAAAAACACATATTTCATATTATCTATTAATTATTAACTTGAAGTTACAAGTACTTTCAAAAAAATAAAATATAATATTAATGACTTGGTTGATTTCACTAATTTGTAAAATTAGTAATATACATACAATATTTGCACACATGTGGCAGAATATGCTGTATTTTCTAAATCACCCCAACAACTGTAACTAACAATATTATTGGAAATAAAGATTCTTATTTTTATTCTTCGTTCGAAATAGTAATAATAACATAAAATAATATTTGTCACACCGATAGCTGGTTTTCTGACTCTCTGTCTCTTTAAAGATTGTCTTCTCAATAAATTGTACATCACATTTACTCCCTCATCAACACAACACTTTAAAATATAGCTTGGTACATAAAATAACAATAAACTGGATAGCCGAAGATAATCCTTATCTCAATATCAATTTATCTTAGCAGATGATAAAAATGCTCTAAAGGAGGATAGTGACGTTTTTGAACTTAAAATGACCTAAATACAGAAAGTAGAAAGTTGAACACAACTTCAAAATTCATAAATATTTGCAAATATCAATAAAAGTTAAAGAGGAAGCTGCTTGTAATATTAAGAAAGGATACACAAGAAGGTAACATGAGCCTGCATATTGATCATCAAAAGTATCAAGAAGTGCAACATGCAACATTAATCAAAGATTGAACAGCAATTTTCATTAAAATAATTAATTTTGTTAGAGAATCATCATGGTAAATATAGAACCAGTGAACATTATATAAACTTGATATTTGATGATTAAAAACTGGCTGAGTGAGAATAGGAGATGGACCCTGAGCTTGAGAGCATCTCTGTCTCGGATACAATCAGGATAATGTGTAAATGTTGATGATGATGAGAGTAGGCCTCGGGCGTGAAGATTTCTATACCATAGTCTGGTCATCATTATTCCATGTTTAATATTTGTTGTTTTAGCAGCAACAGAAATATATCATCTGTGAAAATTTCAACTGTCTAGCTATCATATTACATGAGATACAGCCTGGTGATAGACAGAAGGACAGTCGAGTCTTAATAATTGGGTTCCATTTTTCCCTTCATGATCCATGTAGTGACGGAGAAAGAATACAAGTATCACCACCCCATCTCATACGAAAGGGTGTCGAAGGGGCGACTATTGTAAGAGGCGACTATTGTTTTTTTTTATACCACTGACGAGGCAGACAAGCACAGGGCCCACCAGGTGGAAAGTGGTTACCGTGGCCTTTGGACGTGTGCAACACCAGGTGGTCACACTCGTGCCACCAACCCTGTGAACACAGAGTTTCTGTGCCGTCAGTGTAGAAGACAAAGCAGGAATAGCCTTTCAAAGCTTCCCAACATTGGGAGAGACTTATGTCTAGCAGTGGACTGCAATAGATTAATTGATTTTACCCTTCAGGTGTGGGGCAGGGAAAGGGATGTCTTCAATTACCAAAAAAGCTCACTAGTCATTCAAAAGTCTCAGTGAATCATTCAACTCTGTTTATCAGTGATATATGGTTATGCATATAAAATATGTCCGTTCCATACTTACTCATAGCATCTAGGTTGATGGAATCAGCTATATTGACCTCCTTCTTATCAACGGATATTGCCTTCTCAAAAGCAATTTTCTTTACTATTTTGTTGCATTCATTATATTTCATTTTTGCATCTTGATCATTAGGCCTTACTTTGGTTACCTGAAAAAGTATTAATTTAATAAAAAATAAACCAACTAAGATTGGATAAATTGAATTGGTTCAAGTTGGATTTGAACCCACAATCTTTCCTGTACAGGGGGAATGCTTTGCCCAATCAACCACTGCACCATGCCTATCTTAATCATTTTGAATAGTTAGCATACTAAATGCATCAAATTTTAATCAAAAAGAAACCTCCAGTAATATGAGTACTCATTGTGAAGGTTTGATTTTAAAAAGGATTTAAGTGATAATGTTTTGTTTCCAGAGTGGGTGTATGTAGGGTCCCACTGAGACCTTCGGGGCTAAGTTAACCTGACCTCCAAGACAGAGGAGGCTTGTGGGGCCATGTTGGCTCTATATAAGAAACGAATTAAACAATTTTGTGAGATTAAAAGCATTTTGTTCCAATATACATAGACATGTAAATATATTACGTTACGACATTGTGTTTAATACATAATCCTTACACATCGAAAATGTTGTGCAAGATTTTCTGTTGACACTAGTAAGTAGTATGTCCTTCAATTCAACATATGATTAGATTTCATGACATGATACTTAACATGGATAGTACAAACTCTAATACTCACGTATTCAAAATCCTTAAGCGCTAATTTGTACTTTCCGAGGGACATGTAGGACGCAGCTCGTCTGTAATACGCCTTGGTGTAAGATCTGTCCAGCTCAATGGCCCTCGAAGCATCACTTAACGCGTAACCAAAATTTTCTAGCCTAAGGTTGGCTATACTCCTGTTCGCGAAGAACACCGCGTTCTTAGGATTCTTCCCTATTGCCTTTGTGTATAATTCTATGGCATTATTATAACTTTGTTCTGAAAATTTGAGGTTATGTCAATCAATTTTCGAGCTATTCTTGTCATGCTCAATATGTTATAAATATTAAATGAGTGGATTTTATTTAAAGAATAGGGACTATGCTGGGTTTCATATGTATATTTTTTAATATACTTACTCTTGAAATACTCATTGGCTTCATTTTTTAATTTATCCGCTGCCTCTATATCGTCCTGGGCAATAGGCCCCGTAATTTCTTCATTGCTAGCCATTGCTTCACGTTAGGAATACTAGTATACTTAAAGCGTTACAATCGGAATAATTGGCTAATCATAAGAAAATGTGTTTTTCACACATACATTTACATGTTATCCGCAATTCATGAAAAATTAATTGACGGCTAAACGAATGTCTTTTTGAATGAACTAATTCATAGAGATGAATGAATGAAAATGTTACACAGATTCGGATACATGTCACAATGAAAAAGAATCTATTTACCACATTTTAGTCACAATGTATAAATACAAGTTTTTAAGCTATTTACTTCAACATAAAGAATGCTGATATATTTGTAAGTTTTTACTGTATAATATGTACATCATATGAATAAATCCATCTTCAGAGAGCAGTCCGACTGGGGAAGTACGGAAGTACTTCCCCAGTCGGACTGCTACAGTTTCCTACAGAATACCACGGCCACAATAACCTCGTGTTAGATTCCCGGCGGTGAGAGGGTATCCAGAGCTCAGTAGACTGCACACGTCCATAGGCCACGGTATTTCCATCAAGTGGACCGTGTCAAGCATCTGTCATCAAAGTAAGTGGAAAAAAATAGATCAAAGAATTTGTTTTATTCATATAACATTTCGACTAATACACTTCACTTGTACTATTCCAGTTTATTTTTATTTTGAACCTGACCGGTATCACCTCCCGGCATTCTCACAGGTTTGCATTACAGGATTGTAAAATATTAAGCAATTAAAATCCCGACTGCTGTCAAGAAAGATCGAAATAAGTACCTACTACGGAGTCCTGTGTAAAGATCGAAACAAGTTTGACAGCGGGCTCTACCCTATTGCCAATCGACCGAAAAGAAAATTAATAGCTATTGGCAAACTTGTTTCGAAGTTTCAGGCATCCGTCGGCTTATTTTCTTAATATTTAATTGCAATTAAAATGTGTCCGACACTGGGCTAGACTATGGATTTGAATTTGGGAATCGTAGTACTATTATTTATTCTGTGGCATCGTTTATTTTTAACCAACTTCAAAAAAAGAAAAGGTTCTCAATTCGTCTGCATGTTTTTTATGTTTGTTACTGCCAAATACCAAATCGCTCGTAAGAGTGAACCGATTTTGATGATTCTATCTTTATTTGAAAGCTGATGCTTCTCTTGTGGCCCTATAGGTATCTAGGAAGTCAGGATTTGATGCTGGGATCCTGGGGAAATCGAGGAAAACCCTCAAACTGTAAGAAAAAAAAAACACCTTTTAGTTTGCTTTTTTGCGAATAAAACACCAAACCTACTGCTTCTGGTGCCTTTATATAATATAATTTGAGTATTTGCGTCTGGTTATCATCTTTATGAAATTGAGCTGTTGATATAAACTTAAGCCCACAATGCCACTAAGGGGTAAAACTTTTGTATGAAAGTCCGTCATTTTTATAAGCTTTCATTATGTAAATTTCACATGTATCGATGTTTATCATCAGCAAATTAAATGTGATCTACTTCACGCTTACTAATTAAGTTGAAATTTGCATACATGTGTTAACTGCGTGATTATGCTATATTTGGACGTCATGGTGCTGATCTGATGATGGAGCTGGAAGGTGATCACTTGAAACACACAAAAAAAAACACACTCTACATTGAAACAACGCAAAGTTTGGGCTCATGGCATCTTGACGATTAGTTTGTCTTTCAATGGTAAGTAGGGTCTGATGATGGAGTAGGAGGATGGCTATAGGAACTCAGTAATTAAACGGCATGACCTCATTGAGTATGGGCTCGTTTGATTCGTCTTATAGAGTACTTTGATGCTAGATGGTAATTAAGCGACAAAACTACGTCGAGTTTACGCGAGAACTCCTCCAATCAAATAGGAAATGGAAAATGATTGCTTTTAAGTTAGTTCGATCCTGTGAAAAGGTAGGCGACGTTACGATGGTCAAGGACGTGCTGCGTCGGTAGCTTAGTGGTTAAGGAGTCGGCCTTACGATCGAGAGGTCCCGGGTTCGAATCCTGACCATTACACTACCGACGTGAACCCACTCCTAGCACAAGCAATTTAGCTTAGTTGGAGGGGTTAAAGGAAATATTAGTAATTTCGATAATTTCGGTTGCTAATATTCCTTATTTAAAAAAAAATTACTCAGTGTTCAACAACGAAGGCAGACAACGGAACTCCATAATGATATGGTGATGTTTGTTACTTCGACCCTGAATGCAGAATATTTCAACCGATTTGACCGCATTCTAAATAACTGTATTAGATTCGTCTTCCACCTCCGCATGTATGACCATGTAGGTATCTGTTTGTCGGTCACAATTAAATTGGTTACCGATCCGTCAGTGTCGGAACCAACGTGCACTTACTACACTTTATACTATACTAACCTCTCCAAATTCTACCTCTTGCCTATTTTTAAACGTAGTTTTTTTTACTTTTTACTATACTACTTTTTTACTCAGTTTAGGACAATCCCAAAAACTTAGCTGACGACTGCTGGAAAATACTTTGTAAACGTTTTATATGGCGATATATTATGGCGCCAGTTCCCGCTCAGTGCAAATAAAAAGTATTATGTATGAATATAGGTATTTGCGACGAACGACCGATTATCTAACTGTCACACCGCTGTGTCACATTGGTGTGACGGTTAGGAAAAAAAAAAAATAATATCCTTCACACTGCAATGCAAGTGTGACGGTTAGTCGGACGTCTTCACCGGTGTGACACACTGGTGTGACGGTTAGGAAAATAAAATTATTAACCGTCACACTGTTATGTGAAGTGTGACGGTTAGTCACACTGATGTGACGGGTAGGAAAATAAAATTACTAACCGTCACACTGCTGTGCGAAGTGTAATAAAATACGTTAATTATTTTTTATAAAGTAACTTTTATTTTCAAATAATTTATTCTTACATAAAATATTAAGTTTATTTTCTGAAGTTATGCTTACCTAACACATATAAAAGTAGTTTACCTACTTATAATTGAAGTTATATACATAATATTAAACATTATGTACATAATGTTTAATGTAACATATATAACATGACAGAGGTGCTATACTATCGCAAGTTCGATAAGTAATACCGGATATGTATTGCGATATTAGTATTTTATTTCGTAGGTACCGTAAAACAGGGTGAATCGGTTTAAGAAGAGTAAAATGGTTTGAAATATTTATTTTTTAGCAAGCGAAACTATAGGATATTTTCAATATACAATCATGTAATGAATAGAATCCTCAAATATCTAGTAAGATACTTACAACGCTGTAAGAGAGATTATTTAAAAAAGAATTATGACCTTTTTTACTCTATCTATTCATCCCTTAATTCCCATTTACCCCGTTTCCCCGTACATTTTGTATTAGAACGACGATATAAGATCATTCGGTTTATTTCAACAAATAGGGAGGTACATAAGCAGTTTACAATAACCACCTAAGAATTGCACCTATAAGTAATAAACTAATACTGGTCTTGACTGCAACTGCTGCTGAACGTGGCTCTGGACAGTCCTCACTCTGTTCATTTTCGTTGAAGTATGGCTGATGGAGCTCCCTTCTATCTCGTATTAGTGCACCTATATTTTCGTTACCTACAGTAGACATTGTCCGTCCTCTGCTTAGCTTCCAAACGCGAACTGAAAATAAATTTGCCTTTAGTATTGTAAAAAGGAACACAAAGGCATCTCGTAGGAGCGGACACACGTAAACAAATTTACTGGCGCGGCTAACGTGGCTACACTTGACATTTGCATTTCGCCATAAATGAGTTTTTTAGTACACTAACTTTTGCCCGCGGCTCCGCCCGCGTGGATGTCGGTTATCGTTATAAATTGTAGCCTATGTGTTATTCTGATGTATAAGTATTGTAAAGTTTCATTAAAATCCATTCAGTAGTTCTTACGTGAAAGAGTAACAAGCATCCATCCATCCATACATACTTACAAAGTATCGCGACATTGGCAAAATTTGTAGTTGAATCATGATACAATTGTGGTTGATTGAGATAATTTTCTTGATTACTTACCTCTTCGATTGTAGTTACCAATATTCTCGCAGTTGTACAGCACCGCATAATTCACGTAGTCAGTTCCCAAAACCAATACATCTGAGTCTTCCCAAGAATCTAAACAACAAAAAAAAAATGTTCTTGTGAATTAGTTTTATGATGAAGCTTGTTGTTTGTTGTTTCGTGCACGTTGTCTCACTCCTGCTAGCCGTAAGAACCTATTTCAGGTATAAAAGCTAGCCTATATTCCAGTCAAGGTAATAAGCTATCTTTGTAGGTATCAAATTTCATCCAGATTCGCGCAGCCGTTAGAATGTGATTAATTAATAAAAACATCCAAACAAGTGTGATTAATTAATAAAAACAACCAGACATGTTCGCAAAAATGATTGAAATTTTATAAAGCATTTATTATGCTAATTGTTCAAATCGATTAAGATAGAAAAAAATAAAATTCAGGCGGGATTCGAACCCGCAATCTTTCCAATATTATTTTATGTGGCCGTGGCTTTCAGGGGTAAACTTTCGATGTGACGAAACAATGAGTGGTTTTAGACTCCATCTTAGACTCTGTTTTATAATTTAGATAATATTCATTTAAAGATGTTTACCAGCACTAAGATATAACTGTGTATGAATATTACAAACCTATATACAATCTGAAATAAAAACATAAGGTATTATAATTTGCAGTGGCGAGGGTGAAACTTTTCAAAATGGAAGCCGGTTGAGAATAATCTTACCTCTTATTAAACTACCTAAGTATGTATGGATTTTTGAGCAACCTGTGCCCCGAGCACAAAAATACTATTCGAATTCGTAACGTGAACGTATGCAGAGAACGGAGCAATCCGATTGGCTGCCGCCTGCTTGGTGAACCAATTGCAATGCTCCGTTCTTTCGATACGTACGTTACGAATTCGAATGTTTTTCGTGCTCTTACCATTACAGAATAAATCGACAGGCATTGGTTTCCCTCACCACTGATAATTTGTTATTATTAACTGTATAGTGCTCACCTTCAGATCCTTGCACAGGGTAAGTAAATAATATTTTGGCACCAACAGACGTGACGGCACCTTCTGCGTGTACCTCTGCCCCATCCACGACTTCAACGTCGTATACCCTAATTAGTTCGTCGTCTCCTATGACGTAATTTGATCCAACGCATGAGCCACGCACCGCATCATACTGCTCTGTGTGGTACCATACTCCGGCAAACTGGAAATATATTTTAAAGAATGAAGTAAAAGCAATATTAATTAAAAGGATTTCTGTTTCACAATACGAAAAATATCCAAACCATCAAATTTTTAAGTGGGCCTACAGTAACAACGCGGTTCAGAGGGAGACAAATATAGCTAAATAAGATATATCTATAGCTCCATTCCATTCCCTCTGGAACACGACCCAAAACACTATTGCTTGAAGCGGGTCCTGGTAGGCCCAATAGTTACAAATAAAATGTTAATTGTACCTTTTTTATATCACTTAAGCACACAGCCCACCCGATGGCTAGTGGTTACCGTGCCCTAAAGACGTGTGTAACACCACGGGAGTCACACTCGTGCTGCCGACCCTGTAATCACAGAGTGTCTGTGCCGTCAGTTTAGAAGACAAAGCAGGAATAGCCTTTGGTCTTCCCACTGGCAGCACAAAACCTCTCGAGTGGGCTCTGTCTACCCTACTCACCGCCGGGAATACAACACGAGGTTATTATGGACGTGGTATTCTGTAGGGCGGAGACACTTTCCCAGTCGGACTGCTCAGTAGCCTTCCGCCCGCATGGATGTCTGTTATCGCGACTTTTGGTCACATCTTTGGTTCTAATCAACTGATTGTGATCAAACAAATGTAAGATTTTAGGTCTTAGCAAGATCTTTCAAACAGAAAATAAAAGCGGCCAAGTGCAAGTTGGACTCGCCTATGAAGGGTTCCGCAGCAGCAAGTAACACAATATAAAAGTTCTTGTGGTTCGTTGTAAGTTTGATCGATGTTGATTGAATGAAAAGTAAATTGTGCTTCACGATTTATGACGTATTAAAAAACTACATAATGGATCTCGTTCAAACCAATAATTTTTGTTGGAAGTTTACATGTTAAACAATAATAATTATTTTTGAAGACCTATCCATAGATAATCCACACATATGGGTTTGACAAAAAAAAATTATGCGTTTCACCTCCAAAATTTATTGTATATTTTTTTTCTATTATGTGTGAAAATCTTAATACATCTACTAACCAAGTTTCAACAGCAAAGTTCTTATAGTTTTGGAAAAAAAGTGACTGTGACATACGGACGGATGGACGGACAGACAGACAGACACGAGGAATCCATAAGGGTTCCATTTTTTTGTCATTTGGCTACGGAACCCTAAAAACGGCATCAAAATGCGTTCAGTAGTTTTACATCCAACGCGAAGAAAAAGACACAAAAAAATGTGTTCAGTAGTATAACAGAAGCCTAGTTTTTTTAAATATCTCCAATGTACAGATATAACCACTTCACAATTATAATAATAGTAATAGATGAGGTAAAACATTAAAACTGAATATATCTTACGCTGCTCATATTGAAGTTCTGTTGGACAGGAATGTTGAGGTCACACTGGCCAGGTATTATGACCTGTCCGGCAGTTACGTCAGGGTAGAAGAAGCATGCCTCATCAGTTTGATCAACTGTTCGGTAGAATTGTTCGTATAACACCGAAGTATCACGAATTATTGGGTCTATAGCCGCCTTTGCAGCGTCTGTTAACGACCGTGTTTTACTGTGTTTGGCGCTCCATACTGAAAAAATAATATATATTAGAAAGTGCCTTTAGGATGTTTCGTATTCGGTTTTTTTCGGTGTTTCTGTAACTGAAATTACTAGTATTTCCAATAAAATCTCCAGCTAATGTCTTTTTTTTATACCACTGAGTTGGCAGGCGAGCACGCGGCTCAGCTCATGGAAAGTAGTTACTGTGGCCTATGGACGTGTGCAACGCCAGGTGAGTCACACTCGTGCCGCCGACCCTGTAAACACAGAGAGTTTCTGTGCCCTCAGTGCAGCAGACAAAGCAGGAATAGCCTTTGATATTTTCACTGACAGCACAAAAACTCTCCATGTGAGCTCTGGCTACCCTACTCACCGCTGGGAACACAACACGAGGTTATTATGGCCGCGGTATTCTGTAGGGCGGAGGTACTTCCACAGTCGGACTGCTCAATTGGACGGAAATACCGTCGTGCCCTACCTCCTACTAAAATGTCGTTAGTATAGTATTCTTGCAAGACAGACTTCTAAACCATTTTCTAAGGACTTCTATCCTTCTTTTTACCATAGTTTAACTGTATTTGCTGTACCGCGCCTTGGGTATGTGCGCGGTGAGACGGGGCTGGGGGGAGTATCGCCCAATCGAGCGTCAGATTTGGTCAGCCACCGTTCACGGTGCTATCTCCCTCGCTCTTGATTCATGCTCTTTCTTTCTCCTTCTTTATCTCGTTGCCCCTACGGCACGGTATAGCGGTCTACAGTGTATCGTGATTGAAAATGACATGTATTATGTACTCACCTCGTCTGTACTCATCGTCAATATTAACGCAAGAATATAGAAGAGAATATGTTTCATAGTCAGTAGCAAGGACCCAGATTTCTGAAAACGAATTTTAAAGCATCAGAAAAGCGGTCATCAGTTCTCTTATTAAGCTGCACTCTTCAGCATTCCTCAGCAATTTCCTTATAATTATTTATATAACAGACTGTGTTCTGCATTTTCTCTCGCTGCGGTTGGTTGTGTTCTCTTATACAAGGTGTATTTTTGAGAGGGGGTAGTAAAGGCAGGTGCCTCAGCCGTTATAAGAACAGCAAAACGTTCTTAGGAGACTATCCGTAACTTTTAAGATTTTTGTATATGAACTTATTTTCTTATTGCTTGGCTTCTAAGATCTGTAGCGTGACGATAAATAGTCCATAACCTTCCCCAAGGATGATAACAGGAACTAACGCGATCATGGTATAGTACCTTTGATTTGCCTGACTTTATCTGACGGAACATGGTGAAAATCATATTTATATAAAAAATATAGAGAAAAGATGAAGAACCAACTCACGGACTCGAAGACGGTGGACGTGGACTATTAAGCCAGTCAGCCCGTGGCGCCGGCCAGTGTAACCTGGTCGAAACGTTAGTCAAAGCTATACCATGATCGCGTCAATTCCCGTTATCGTTAATGTAAAACTTGGAACGCGAGAGTTTAAAAGTTAACTTCCTCAAGAACTCGACTACTAAATACAAAAAGACTTTTACAGATCGAACGCTTTATAAAAACTGATTCTTTTATTTCCAAAAGCAACTTACCCTGAACATTATTATCAGGCAATGTTTTGGTTAACCTTCCATCTTCACTCACAGTTACAGTTCCTTCAAGGACTATGCCATTGTTTTCTTGCGTCACCCAGGTGTCTACTAGTCTGTATGTGTTACCTGATAGATCATTATATTCAGAGCTTCGACATACACCAGGATGGGGACCATCTATTTCAAAACTTTCAATTTCATGCCACCACCCTCCATACTGTAAAAATCGTTCAACAGCAAAATTATTTCCTTCATCAAACGACAATCACCGTTGCATCTGAAATTTGTACTGTCTGCCCCTAAACATAAGTGGCAATTCATTGACCGGCGTATTGTAGAATACAATGATGCATGTATGGGATTGACACGTATTTTGACGTTAATGACAGTCGTCAATGTATTTCAGTCACATAATATATTGATTAATCTATTAGACATTGGTAAAATTGTGGCGATTTGCTGAAGAGGCTATATATAAGCTATATATATAAAGAAGTTAAAGTTGATCAATCTAATAAATTCGTATTGCTATTTATCTAAAGGGTCTGCTTTCCTGCTTTACTATTCAAAAATTTGATTTATTTTAGTAGCACTGGTGTAACTGACTGACGTCTGACACCACAACTACGAGAGAATCTGCGTTATGACCTCAACCATCTATTAGCAAGTGTACTGGTTTGGGCTGGTGGGACCCTATAGAGCCTATGGGATATATCTCATCAGTTAGGATGAGCTAAAATTAATCCTATCGCCAAAAGTTGAGATAATTATAAACCTAAATTAACTGCAAGATAACGGATTTTTACAGCAATAAGCATCAACCCCAAGCTGACTATATAGTTTTGAATTCCAAAACGTGTTCATATAGCTCACTTGGTACGAACATTTCCCCTGTGATGGACTGTTCACGGCTTCAACTCTAGATTTGGACATTCACACTTTTTTCTATCTAATCCATAACGCTACCACAAGAGGCATGCGATGCGGATGAATTCCACGACGCATTTTAACTTTTAGTTTTAGTTTTCTTTTTTATTTTATTTAGTTTTACATATAGTAACTTTATTAATTTAATTTAATTTTTGCCAATACATCAGTGTAAATAGTTAACTGCATTGTATATAAACATTGATTAAGCAGCTAAACAATTATATGTAAAAGAAATAAAATAAGTAAATCCATAACTGGAAAATAAATCACTTACTCGTGTAGTATCCAAATCTCTCACACGGGGGATATCCTCACATTGTCCTCTGAAACGCGGGGCTCTGTTGTTATGATTGAAAGGTATATAGAAACAATCTTCATCAGATTGACTAGTAGACTGGTATAAGTCTGGACGGAGACCTTGGGTGTCAGCAATTGCAGCGTCAATGATAGAGTTAGACACTGGAGACTTCGTTCTACTGAGTTGCCAACTACTGACTGTGAAGAAAAGTTAAATAACACTGAATTTAATGTGTAATCATTATGACAGTTTAAGTTCTAAATTAAATGCGTACTTAGTTTTATTATAACACACATTATGCTACGATGTCTTGCTGACGTTGGCATGTCGGCACAATGCTTACCAGATTCTGGACTTCGCATAGTTGAACGATATTGAAGATTATATTCGAATTTCAGACAGAATAAAGCCTTTAGGTCATGCCTGTCATTTTAGTCTGTAGTATTATTCTGAGTGACATCGAGGTTTAAACGCAGTCGAAACGTGAGTAGACGGTAGATTATTGGTTAAATTAGAATAAAGAAATGACGTAAAATTAGATTAACTCAAATGTGTGTTTGTCACTCAGAATATTGGGAATTTCTTGCAATTTGTTTTTATTGTATCGACTCAGAAACATCGATTTGTATGATATTTGTTATGTAGATGAAATTTGTATCATTATAAAAACATTTTCACGTATTACCTTGTCTCCATCCATCCGGCAAATTGGTGCAACTGTATACTAAAGAATACGTATTGTAATCCGTTGCAAGTATGTAGTAATTGGCTAATCTTTCCTCTGTAAAGAAAATATTAAAATTTCATATTATTATGCTTTGTGTGTCTGATGAAGGTTCTGTAATATACAATTTGCAAGGCATGAGAACTGTAGCCAATGTGCAATAATAATAATTTTTAGTTAATTTAAGTTGGTTGAACTCTGGATTAAAGTTAATATTTTCATACTTTATACAGCTTCGGTCAAAGCACATGGCGCACCTGATGGAATGTCGCTACTGTGGCTTATGGATGTGTGTAATAATGTTCCGACAGATTTACACTTGTGCTACTGACCTTGTAGAAACCTACTAATACCCTTCTTGGAGAACCCCGTATTGTAGTCGCTTAGAAAAACCACAGTAGGGAGTTCATTCTACAGCTTTTAAGTGCGTGGGATGAACTTCGTATTTTATCTGACCGTATGTACCATTTTTCCGATGGTAACGTGTGAGAATGAATTTGTGTGGCGAGCGTTGCAATGGTAGAATGCAGCTGTGAATATCATGTCGAACAATTCTTTTACCTCCATCTACGTCAAAGCGAACCAACAGTTCTCCACTGCCATCTGTAGATGCAACGATTGCTTGCCCAGATTGAACCAATAGAGTGAGTTCTGCAACTTCCTCATTATCTACGAGTACTATTGGTTCATCGCCAGCTTCGGGCAAACTGTATTCAGCACGGTTGCATTGGCCTAATTGATTCGGCTCAGGATACCTTGCAGTTTCAAACCACTTGCCTAAGTACTAAAAATATGAGCACATATTAATTAGCATATATATTACACCCAAAGGCTAATTTACACCAAACGAGCGAATGCTGATTCTATCTCGTCTACGTTAAATTCTACTAGTGTAAACAGAGACAGAAAGCTTTTGTTCTAGCTCTCTGTTCTTCTGGTCTCAACCAACCTTAACGGTTTTGTCCCATTTACGAATTAAACACAAATAATATAGTTTGACCATAACCGCAGTACCGCGCCTTGGGTATGAGCGCAGCGAGACGGGGAGAGTGTCGACCAACCAAACGTCAGATTTGGTCAGTCCGCCGCCAACGCTCACGGAGGTATCTCGTACGCTCTCTAGTTATGTTTTTTCTATCTTTCTTACTTCAGCCCCTGCCATGCCACCCGCACCTAGGACGCGGTAGAGCGGTCGCAGTCACTCCCGAGTTATAGCTACTGAGTTAACCATTAAAACATTAGAACCATTGCTAATAATAACTCAATGATTAGATATGTGATTGAGAGATAAACTTACATTATTTGCGTTGAAGTTAGGTACGCCCTTGATATTGCTAGGACAGGGTCCTGGTAACCTGATACTACTAGGCATTTCTTCAAACTCTGGGTAGTAAAAACAAGCGTCTTTGTCTTGTCTAGTAGTCTTATAGTAGCCTTGCCAAAGGTCTCTATTCTCAGTGATAAGTTGGTCTAAAGTACTATTAGCTTCATCCGATAGACCAGATCGTGATCTACTCATCTTCCAACTGTAAACTGTAAAGTACAAACATTTGAATTTAATGATTTTTTATTTAAACGATAGACGACTAGCAGCATAAATATGCAGCTAATATAAAAGAGCCGTAAATAAAAAACATATTATTGAAGCAACTTTTCTTCTTCTTTGTTCAAGCTTTAATCCACAAATCGACGGTAGTCACTTTCTTAAAGAACAAGATAAGCTAAGGAGAGGGAAAGAGGTGAAAGAGTAGGCAAGCTTTGAATGAAAAATTCGTGATAGTGTTAAAATAAAAAATGCTTACTTTGTTTCCTGTTGTAATCAAGATTTCTACAGGCGTACATTAACGCATATTCATCGTAATCCGTGTCTAAGACGTACACGCTAGTGAACGGAACTGTAAAAAAAATAATACTACAATTGATAGTACAGTCAATCTTATTTAGGACAAAACTTATTAAGGTTATAATAAATTAGGACTAGTGAATATTAAAATCAATGCTTTTATATTTGCAAAAACATTTGGATTCTCAAGGCAATAGAAAAAACCTTTAAAAAATAATCTGGCAATAAAATCTTGCGGTAATTTTTGATGCTATCAGTGATATAGTACACCAATCAGAAATGAGAGACATTTATAGGTACACGAATAAGTGCTGAAAAAAAAATTACTACTAATTTATTCACGTCTCCACTGGGAGTACAGTAAGAGCATCCAGTTTAATAGTTACTTTGTACGAGCATCGACTACTAGGAATATTTACTTATATAGTAGATTAACATCTTCTACTGACTGATAAATGTTACTTCTGAATAAAATATAATTTCTGATGGTGAAAGAATTAGTTAAAATAGGCCTAATAGTTTCATAATTTTCGCTTTTTTAAGTATAGATTGAGAAGAAAGGTCTTGTACAAACCTAAGAAAGATGCTTACCATCAATAGCATTAATGTGGAAAACACCTCTAATGTTGGATATAGTTGCCAGTATCGTATCGTTCGTCTGCTTTTCATTATTAATGAAACTTGCAATAATATTGAAGGAGAAAGGTGGATTAAAGGTGAATTCCATAAAATCACATTCACCCACTTGTAAGTCAGAGGGGAATCGGGATACTTCGTGCCACACACCAGCGAACTGCAAACAAGAATGATGTTGGTTTAACAACGTTCTATTTCGGCTTTTACTGACCCCACCAGTATCTCAAGTAGTACATCCGCCCTACAGAATACCGCGGCCATAATAACCTCGTGTTGTATTCACGGCGGTGAGTAGGCTAGCCAGAGCTTACTGGAAAGTTTTTGTGCTGTCAGTGGGAAGATCAAAGGCTATTCCTGCTTTGTCTGCGCACAGAGCACGAGCACGAGTGTGACTCACTTGGTGTTGCACACATCCATAGGCTACGGTAACCATTTTCCATCAGGTCACTTGCCACCTCTGTGGTCAATGCCTCTCCATTGAGGCCACGGGGATTCATTTAGAGAACCTAGCAGATAAACTTAGTACAATATCAAAATTACATACTGTACCTACATTTTGTAATAGAAAAAAGCGTTATTCATTTTATAAATGAGCCTGTAAAAGTAATTAGGTAAATGTTCTTAATTAGTATGTATAATTTAGTATAAAGTGAAGGAGGAAACGCTAGGAAGCGAACACAGGGCTCCGATCTCAATATATATATAATGATGATGATTTAACCATATAAAATATTGTATCTATCTTGTATCTTTTAATACACTTTAAAATACTAACCCCAGCAGCATTGAAGTTTGTAATAGCTGGAACTGCATTATCGTCAAGACATTGCCCATCCAAAATAATGTCACCTCCTTTATTATCAGGATAGTAAAAGCAATCGTCATCAGTGTAACCTTTCTCAAAGTAGTATCTATCATCTAGAACTTCTATGTTTCTGATAACATTATTGATGGCTTCATTAGCTTGTGCTGTTAAAGCTTTTGTCCTACTTAGCTTCCAACTGAAAACTGAGAATTATTTTCATTTTATTTCAATTCGTGCACTAATATCTTTTAACTATTTAAAAGGGTTTTCATATTGTCAACTTACCTGCTCTGTTGTATAAGTCGATATTTTCGCATGCGTAGACCAAAGCATAAAACTCATAATCAGTAGATAGCACCCAATAATTACTATAAACTGTAATAAACCAAACATTTTAGTATAAATAGATGCTCTTCCATGCAAAAGTGAAGACTAGCCAAAACATTCAGACTAAAAGAATAATATAGACGGATCGCATAGAAATACTGTGTTAAGTGGTACCATTTTGCTCGCACTCTTTGTGTGCATGTACGAGTGTGAGCAAAAAACCCTCCATAGTAATCCAATCCCAGATGGATTGCGTTCAGAGTGCAAGTGCATAGCCGGGCAGGGGGGATTATGGTCGCAGCATATCGTCTTTTGATGAGGCCGTCAAGCTGAGTGCCACCATTGTTAACATGGTACGTGTATGTAATGTTGACCCTCTTTCCTGAGATTTTGCCTTCTGCTTACCATCAGACGAGGTTAAGTAAATAATAGTAGGTACTACTATAGTATTACTTTCGGCAGCTTAACAAGTTAATTCAATGTTCCGTCTATGTTATTCTTTTTGTTGCAGTCTAATACCATCAATTCCATTAACGTTAAAGGTGACATTCAGCCTAGCGGTTCCATCATCACTTGGTACAGCAGATCCAATCCATGTTTCTAGGCGTTGATTTACAATTTGGGTGTTTTCTACTCGCACTAAATTCTCAGACTCCAGGGAGTAATCGGCCTTGGCGCAAGTGCCAGTCTGGAAGGGAGCTGGATACGACTCGATATCGTACCACAAGCCGAGATACTAAAAAAGAAAGTTAATATAATAGCAAAATCTAAACGAGAAAATACCCATTAGACAGCAATAAGTCAATTATGCGAGAACTTGAAAATTAAAGGTGGTGGTGAAGGCATAAATTTATAACGACGCTAAATACTAAACACTAATGCTAAATACTTAAGTCTTAGGAATGTTATATAGCTGGAAAGCCTTCTAAATGCTGTAATATTATTAGTATGCAAGAAACAATGCCTAATATAGCCTGATGATGATGATGATGATGATGAAGAAACAATGTGCTAACGCGACAGCTTCTGTTGCGTAGCGGTAGTGAACTCGGCCGCTACGCAAGAGATGCGATTTCGATCCCCGCTCAATAGAAATGTTTGAATATGTCCGGTCGTGTCTCGGAGAGCACGTTAAGCCGTCGGTCGCGATTTTCATACGAACATTTATGGCTGTCGTTACGGGTAGTTGGAGCCCTCAAAAATCCAACAACTGGTATAGCGGCAATGCTTCGATACGGCCTTTGGGTTGTGAAGGTCAGATGGCAGTCGCTGCACGGAAAATATCGAAGTTCAATCAAATTCGCAATTAGACTGGTAAAGCCACGGAGGACAGAATATGAATCATTGCCTTCTCCATGGGTAAAGCTGACACCAGACTACAAGCTGATAGCTTCAAATGCGACTGGGATTAACGCTAGAAGGAAGAGAAGAAGAAACAATGTGCCAACGCTAGTTAATAGACATTCATATTATTATGCTCTGTACACTGTAATTTGAACTTAGTAACAAATATGCAAGATTTTCTAGATTCTCTGAAACAGAGTCCATTCTTAAATTGCTTTGACTTTTACTTACGGCTGCAGCATCAAAGTTAGTAACGACAGGAATAGTCTCGTCACATTGTCCAGGGAATACAACAGGAGTTTTAGCATCAGGTGTCGGATAGTAGAAACATCCTGCTTCAGTACGATCTACGGTTTGATAGTAGGTATCATCCAGCACGTTGATGCTATTCACTATCTCATTGATTGCAGTTACTGATGACTCGGTCAGGGTGTTGGTACGGCTCATCTTCCAGCTCCAAACTAAAATGTTTGTATTAAAGTTTGTATATTTAATTTATTTAATTTGATGCATAGAAAAACGAAAAGTTTTTCTAACATTAAAGAAGAAATATTTTATCAGTAAGTGACTTTATAAGAACATTATAAACAAAAGTAATCGAATAAATTTTCGTGAAGCTGTTGGTGTTTCTGCAGGTTTTTTAATTCATAGATATGATGATGAAGAGACATTCTTATTAAGAAGATAAATCGTAATAAATCATACCTCTTCTTCGGTCGTTATCGATATTTCGGCAGCTATAAACCAAAGCGTAGGAGTCATAATCCGTTCCCAGTATCCAATAGTCTGTAGATGAAGTACCTAAAAGTAAATTAATGGATGATTATCAGTTTCTATCTGTCTTCTTCAAGCTAAAAGCGAAATTCAATCACCTTACATACAATGAGCCACACGGTTATTTTAGAGGAAACTGATTTTGAATTGACTACCCACAGAAGAACTCCAGAAGCATTATCATCATCATAGTCGCAGCATTTGTCACAGTTGCACCAGAAAAACGAATTTTAAGGTGAAGGGGTCACAATTCTGCTCTTTTCGCTGTTTTGGCTTGTCTTGGTTAGCGATTATCGATAGATTCAACCCCGAAAGGAAAGCATGCAAAGAAGCCTTTTCCATTAATTTAACATTAGGTATACCGGCTTGTAGGCGAGTTTGCCTGGGCTCTGAAGATCTTTGGAATCTATGAGGATCTTTTTCTCCCCTTAGTAAAACTATAATCGTTTAATGAATCATTTGATTGAGTTAAGGCGTCATTTACCGTACGGTATTCAACTGGAGAATTTAATGAATTTAATTTAATAATAGAAATGAACACTGAGACTGTAACAGACTTACTTGGTGGGAAATTTACAAGTAGCTTGCCACTTCCATCAGCAGATGCTACAGCTGTACCAACAGTAGTATTTAGAGTTTGATCTATCACTTCACTATTGACGACTATAACATTACCGTCGCCCGCACTATATTCGGCTTCACTACATGTACCAACTTGAAAATCGGCATAGTAAGTTTCGATTAATCGCCAGCGTCCTAGGTACTGTAAGAAATACAATATTCTTAGATACATCAACATTCATTGCCCCTCATGTATGCTATACATGAGGGGTAATAAATGTTTTTAAGAACACATTTGACGTAAAAGTTAGATTTTTAAGGTATTGAATGCTAAGTATACAGTTGTTCGAAGATGTTGCTGTGACATTCTACAGTCTACCAGTCCAAGAGGTGCATATTTAAACAGACTGACAATACAGATTTGAGTACAAGGTACTGGGTAAATAGGTATAAGTTTATATCGACGATTGAAAAGCTAATAGTGTAAACGACAACTACAGTTGACAGGATAATCACCGGGTCTACTGGTGGAATGCGGAGGTCGCGAGGCTGCGTATGGCCTGCGTGATCACGCACCGCCGGTGGGCCCGATTCCGTAGGAGGCGTACTCGTCCCGCAGACTCGGAGCCCCGATTGGCGGAGCTTCATGAGGGATACAGGGAGGCCCGGAATGCCCTCCGAGCGGAGATCAAGCGGTCAAAGGCCGCTTGTTACCGGGAGCTCCTGGAGACGCTGGAGCGGGACCCATGGGGGCGGCCTTACCTTATGGTAAGAGAAAAGCTGCGCCCCCGGGCCCCTCCGCTGACCCAGGTGCTCGAACCGGCTCTGCTCGGAGGAGTGGTGGGATCCCTGTTCCCGGCGCGAGCGGAACATGTTCCGCCGCAGATGGCTCCGCCGCCTCGGTCGCCTACGGCACCCAGGGTGGTAATTGACGACGAAGTGCCCGAGGTTACTTGGGTAGAACTAGAGCTGGCGGTGCGAAGGCTTAGGGCCAAGAAAGGCACCGCCCCGGGACCCGACGGCATTCCAGGCCGCGCGTGGGTCCTAGCTCTAGGGGAAGACGGCCTCGAACCCCGACTGAGAGGGTTCTTCAGCGCATGCTTGGAGCGGGGCCAGTTTCCGAAGATGTGGAGGACGGGGAAACTGGTCCTCATCCGCAAGCAGGGACGCCCGGCGGACGAGCCGTCCGGGTACCGGCCCATAGTGCTGCTCGACGAGGTGGGCAAGCTCTTCGAAAGAGTTATTGCCAAGCGCCTCGTCGAGCATCTCTCTAGAGTGGGGCCGGACCTGGCGAACACCCAGTTTGGGTTCCGCCGGTGGCGTTCCACTGTGGATGCCATCATGCGCGTGAGGACTCTGGCGGGGGATGCGGTTGCCCGGGGCGAGGTGATGTTGGCAGTGTCCTTGGACATCTCCAACGCCTTCAACACCTTGCCCTGGAGTTGCATCAGGGAGGCACTCGTGTACCACGACGTGCCTCTCTACCTCCGCCGCATAGTCGGGGCGTACCTGACGGAGAGAGCCGTCATCTACCCAAGTTCGACGGGAGTCGGTAGGCGTGAGATGTCGTGCGGTGTTCCGCAGGGGTCGGTCCTGGGGCCGCTCCTGTGGAACATCGGTTACGACTGGGTGCTTCGCGGTGACTTCGCGTACGGGGCCACCGTCACGTGTTACGCGGATGACACGCTAGTGACGGTGAGCGGGGCTACTCACCGCGAAGCGACCCTGAGGGCCACGACCGCGGTTGCTCAGGTCGTCGACAGGATCCGGCGGCTGGGTCTCGAGGTGGCTCTGCACAAGTCCGAGGCCATGTTCTTTCATGGCCCTCGGCGCAGGCCAGGCCCGGGAGCCAGCCTAACAGTGGGAGGTACTCCCATCGACATCAAGCCCCGGTTGAAATACCTGGGGCTCGTGCTTGATGGTCGATGGGACTTCGGACAGCATTTCCGAAGTCTGCGCCCCAAGTTGGTGCTCACGGCGAATGCCTTGGGCCGGTTGTTGCCCAACTTGAAGGGCCCAGAGTCCTCCTGCAGGAGACTCTACGCGGGTGTCGTGCGGTCCATGGCCCTATACGGGTGCCCCGTGTGGGCGGACACCCTGGAGGCCAGATTCCTGCCTCTGCTCCGTACGGCGCAGAGCACGATGGCCTCCAGGGCCATCAGGGGATACCGCACGATATCCTTCGAAGCGGCGAGTCTCCTGGCCGGATCGCCACCGTGGATCCTGGAAGCGAGGGCCCTTTCGGCACTATATAAGTTCCGAAAGGAGGCGCGGGAGCGGGGATTCGATCCCGAGCCCGAGGATATTCGGGCCGAGAAATCCCGGCTCCACCAGGTCATGGTGGCCGAGTGGGAGCGACGACTTGGGCAACCACGCGCAGGGCACGCCGTCATTGCGGCGGTAAGGCCCATCATGGGGGAGTGGCTAGAGAGGCAACACGGTAGCCTCTCGTACCGTCAGACGCAGATTATCACCGGGCACGGTAGCTTCGGGCGGTATCTGCATCTGATGGGTATAGAGCCCACGCCCGAGTGCCATCACTGCGACGCGAGCGTGGACTCGGGGCTGCACACGCTCACCGAGTGCCCGGCGTTCGAGACGCCGAGGCGGGAGCTTGTGGCGGCCCTGGGGGTGAGAGTGCTCACGCTCTCCACCCTGCTCGCGGCGATGGTCCGCTGCGCGGATGCGTGGGCGGCCAGCGCCTCCTTCTGCGAGCAGGTCATGCTCGCGAAGGAGACAGCAGAGCGGGCGCGGCGCGATGAGCGAGAGAGGCTCGCTGACATCGCTGCACGCGCCCGAAGGCGGCTCGGGCGTCGGAGGGCGCAAACTGACCTCCGCCCCCCATGAGCGCGGGCCTGAGGGTGACGGGTGGAGCCGCCCGACACCCTAGCAGAAGCAGGCCACGGCGGCGGCGCGCATCGTAGGACGATGCGCGCCTCCCCACACCGGGGTTGAGTCGGGGACCACGTGGTCCCCCCCTTCCCGAGGAGGGCCAGACCGAGAGGGATGGCCCTGGGTCAGCCGGGGTGCGAGGGATATGTCGCATGACAACCTCACCTTCGGCCTAGCACTACGACCCAGAGACGGTGTGCGGTTTAGTCGGTTCGAGTCCGACATAACCTACCCCTCCGGCTCCGGAGGGGTGGGTATCCGTGGGGATTTCCCGCACGTAAAAAAAAAAAAAAAAAAAAAAAAGTCAGGATAATCACTGCATTGTAAAGTTTTCTTGATGTTCCCTTTTCCTATGAAATAACATACTTGCATCTTATCAACTATCGATATGGAGAGTTTAATTTATTACTAATATATAAGCTAATTTCATGAAGCTTACCCTAGCTGCATCGAAGTTGCTAATAACATTAATATTTGGGTCACATTGGCCGATGAATGTAACAGGTTCATTGGGCCCTAGGACTGGTAAGTAGAAGCAAGCTTCATCTGTCTGCTGAATTTCATCGAAATATCTGTTGTCCAATACATTGACGTTATTCATTGCTACATTGATGGCTGCGGTCCCCTGGGCACTAGGTTGCCTTGTTCTGCTTAGTTTCCAACTGTATACTGTAATATAATTATTATATAAGTTTCTGTTCTTTATAGAATTTAACAAAGTAACGGTTATAGGTACCAAATCAATGCATAATATGTCGATCAGAGCTTACAATTGATTATATTTATGCTGGCCACATCATGATAATAGTCTGTTTAGATCTATATGGACGACCATGGATGACCATAATTATCATGAAATAATCAATATCACTATCTGATCACGACGTAAAAACTTTTTGTACTTTATATTTTAAAGTAGACTCAATTTGTTATATAGTGCAACTTACTTTGTCTGGAATCTTCGTTAATATTGACACAGCCATAGGCTAAAGCATAGTCCCTATAATCCGTGGCAAGGATCCAGAAAGGTATTGTCTGAACTGTAAGATGTTAAGTATAAATTAATGTTAATTCATGCTTTTAACGCCGCGCAGAACCGTATGTATATGTAAGTACAGTATACGGGGATTTACATATGGCAAAAAACAAGCTTCGGTATAGAAGAGCGAGTTCGGTTCGATATTACAAAACATTAACTCGGTCGGGCTCTCATTCGTTCCATCAAACTTTACAATTCATGAACCCAACGTTACAAATTAGAAGCCGGATAGTGTTCATACCGACAGATTCATAAGAATATTATAATAATTATTATGTACATGGAATGAAAAGATACGAATTAACTGTTCACTTACCTTCGGTACCAACAATAATATCAATAGTCAGTTTTCCACTACCGTCGTGAGAATTGAGATTCTGATTGCCGCTATTAACCAAGCTAAGTGTTTGATCACGAACGTGGAATGAATTGTGCGTTAGTAAATTTGAAGATGCATCAAATGCAAACCGATGGTCTATGCACAGATGTTCATTTACGGCGTAAGGGTACTTTTCAATCTCGTGCCAAGTTCCTCCAAACTGTAAAAAATAAACCAGGATGCATTATTTAGCAATTTCAGTTTTATTGGGTTTTTCTACACGAGACTAACACGATTCTGAAGACTGAACGCCTATTTACTAGTGAGAACATACTCTTAAATTAGCCAAGAAGCAGCTCAAAGAAAAGTTGCGTTAAAGAGGATGTGACATAGAAAGAAGTGCCTAATGAGATTATGTCTGATAGGGAGGTAAAGGCGCCCACTCACTAACAGTTTACCGGACGATATAAATCTGTCAGTTAATCGCAATAACCCACACACTAACAGTTTTGTTAACGATTTTGGACTGACGACTAATACGATCCGATAGTGTGTGGCCGCCGAACGATTCCGGACAGTTCTAAGCCGGACAGTCCTAGGCCGTCAGGGCGAACGAGCATATGTCGAACGGCGGCCTGTCGATCGACGTTTCGTGTCAGCATTTTTACGTAATAAACTTAGAATAAAACAGTGAATTAATTTTATTCTTTTGTCTGAAGTAATAACAATATGATGACATGTACCTACATCACTATTTTTTACTAAGATTTTACTCATTTTTTGTACATAATCGTCTATATTTCTTATGCACATAGTCCATTAGATTCAAAATGGCTAACACCTATTTCTCACAATGTTTAGCACGTACTTATATAAGAATAACGTAGTGCAAGCTAGTTTCAACCTTATTGACATCACAACAAATATAGTTTTTTTTCTTATATTCGTGATCAGCAGCATTTATTTATGCGAAAAAACATGTAATTAAGAAAATGACAATAAGGTCGAAAATCGCTTGCACTTTTTCGTAGTCTATGTAACTGATATCAGACCATTACCGGCAGGCGATCGTACGACCTAAAACTGACGACTCGCAACTGCTAGTGTGTGGTCGCAAAACTGACAACAGGGAATTGCCGGCAGGCCAAAATCGCTTTAGTGTGTGGGCGCTATCGGCTTAGGACTGCAGGCCGCCGGACAGATCAGGAACTGCAGGTGGACTGCAGGCGGACTGTTAGTGAGTGGGCGCCTTAAGGTAGATAATGATATGCTGTGCCAACCTAAAATAATTGGCACAAAACCAGGCAAATCATGATGATGATAAAGTTTTATCGAAAATTCCACATAAAAATTAAGAATATTTTTTTGGACTCACCTCGGCGAAATTGAAGTTTTGTACTGTGGCAATGTTCGGATCACATTGTCCAGGGAATACAACAGGTTTATTTTCTTCTGGCTCTGGGAAGTAGAAACATCCAGATTCTGATTGATCACGATGCAAGTAGTATCTATCATCCAAAACTGGAATTTCATTAGTCACCGCATCTATTGCTTGGATCGCCAAAGTTGATAATGTCTTACTGCGACTCAGTTTCCAAGAAGAAACTGTAAAATTATATCATAAGACATTTAGTACATTTTAATATCCATATAATTGTTCAGGAGGCATCAAATTTCAGCAGCATCAAATCTTTTTACCTAGATAGTAATCTTCACTCACGGGTCTGCAGGAATACACTAATGCATACGAATCATAATCAGTGGCTAAAACCCAATAGTTTGTTGTGACTGAAATAAAAACATGATATTAATAATAAATGTATTAATTATGTATTAGAACTTGTGTTTCAAACCAATTAGTCTGGCAACATTGAATTTGTGTCGTCCTTACCGTTTATGCCTGCGACCTCAAAGGTGACGTCTAGTTTAGCACTACCGTCATCACTAGCAAGGACTGCTGTACCGCTCATAGTGTCTAGTTCTTGGTTAACGACTTGTGTATTGTATACATCGACTACACCATCAGATAAGGCGTAATAAGCATTCTGGCATGTGCCGGTTTGGAAGGGTTCAGGGTATGACTGGATATCATGCCACAAGCCTTGATACTAAAATAGATATAAAAGTGTTATAAAAATATGCACGGTTCTTGTCAGTAGATGGACATTGACATTTATTATTAAAAAATAAATGTATTTAAAATCTTTGATACCACTTGGTATGAATACCTACCCAGTCGGGATTAAAATCAGTCACGACACGAATGTTCTCGCCACACCGGCCGCGGAATCTGACAGGGAGATTATCGTTGGCTTCGGGGAAGTAAAAACACCCAGCTTCAGTGTGATTAGCATTGTAGTAGTAACGGTTGTCCAAAACATCAATTCTATTGACAATTGCATTTATATTGTCGATCGCAGTTTGGTCCAAAGCATTATTCGGACTCAATTTCCAGCTCATAACTTAAAAATGAAAGTGATGGTTGGTTAGGAAATGAATGTTTACGAGCAGCATGAATTGTACGAGATATTCTTATTACATAAATTGTTTGCGAATATGACTTACCTTTTCTGTACGGAGATTGATCTTTCTGTATATTCTCACACTGGTAGACAAGCGCATAAGATTCATAATTGGTAGCCAAAACTACGTAATCGACACTATCCGTACCTGCAAAAAATCATTGTGTTGCGTTATTTTAGAATTCATTACCAGTGTTTAACTGTACACGAATATAAATTATGAACTTGCCAGGTAAATCAGGTGTGAACCTCAGTGTTCCACTTCTGTCGCTACTAGCCACTCTGAGAGTGCCTGGTATACTTGTTAAAGTTGTATTGACAACATATGTGTGAACAGCATTGACAGATAAATTGTCAATTTGGTCACTACGAGAGTAGATGCCTTCGTTGCATGTAGTTTCAACTCCTGATGGATATATTTCAATAACTCTCCAACGTCCAATTAACTGAAAGAGTTATAATAAGAATGTTATTAAATACCGCAATATTGCCATGAAATTTTAAGACTTTAATTCTTATTTCGAGGTAGTGCCCCATCTTACGATTGGCCTAAGCATTAGCCAGCCAGGTTATTAAATGATGTATTTAACGAGATGGCTGAATATCATTCAGGCCTTTAATTGCATGGCGCCGTTTAGTTAACTGCCTAGGCAGTTTAATGAACGGCTGATTAAGGTAGTTGGCGGCGACATATTTTTTTTTTAACCTTCAACAATACTTAGCAAACTACCACACTTTTGCTGCTCGTTGCTAGACAGGTTTACAGCTTGGTCAGACGATGGTCAAGGTTCTTATACCCTATACTTTACAACAGTTATTTCAAATAGATGTTATAATTAAATAAAAAGAATCATCACGATGTGTTTAATACTACTAATAGGTCCACTATAGTATTCATGTTAATTATGTCTTAGAGCTTAATAATTCATTTTCAAATTACCCTCTGAAGATCGAAATTTTCAACCCCTTTGAGGCTATCATCGCATCTTCCAGGGAATATAGCTGGTTCACCAGGAGCAAAGTCAGGTAAATAGAAGCAGGCCTCTTCAGATTGGTCAATTATTTCATAATATCTGTTGTCCAAAACATTAATATTGGTAATAGCATTATTGATAGCTGATTCAGCTGCCAATGATAGTTGTTTCGTTCGACTGAGTTTCCAACTGTAAACTGAACGGAAAAACATAGAAGATAAACATACAAATTACTGGAGTTTTCGTACTTAATTTCTGTTACTAGGATATAGTTACCTGCTCTATGACTGTCGTTTCTATTGACGCAAGAGTATGCCAAAGCATAATCATTATATTGCACGTCTATAATCCAGAAAGGTATGGCGATGACTGTAAATAAACGAGAATTTTAGTAAGCAAAAGAAAGTGTTATAGTGATGTATAAGTGTGTATGTAGTTCATGGATTTTCAATTGTGGAACCTAAAAATGCTAACTTTACCTTAAGTAAGCTGGATTTAAATATTATCATAAAGAAATAATTTGAAAGTTAAATGACATTTATTTATATTATCATGATAGTTCTAAACCTATTGTTGCCCTGTTTATGGGTACCTATTGGGAGCTCTTTTGTCTTCATGTTATTTGTATATCAGTATATCTTTATATATTATCTAAAGATTGCGGGACTTAAAATTCCCTCGAGTATAATGTGTAAGTATTATATTTTTGTAGATACGTACGTGTACCGTCAGATGCAATAGTAATAGTTAATCTTCCATTGCTACCGATAACTGCACCCGCATTTATGTTGCGTATTTGATTACGAACACTAGATGATTCAAAATTAAGTGTTTGGGCGTTGACGTAGGTGTAGCGGTGGTTAACACATTCTCCCGTTTGCTCATCCTTGGGATATGCTTGAATTTCATACCACGTGCCTTGGAACTAGAAGTATTAATGTTTAAATAGTATAAGTTTCATGAAAATAAATACAAGTTTTCAAAGTATTTGGCATATACAATACAATGATTGATTTGTAAATGGAAGTGGATCCTTGCTTAGTTATTTAAATTGTTAGGTCAGTGGTAAATTGTGAGCGATAAGAAGAATTCCTTATGCGAGTACATGTAACTTAGGTAATATAAGTAATTCGTAAACTGTAGCATTGAATTGTCTACTCACCTCAGCGAAATTAAAATTTTGTACTGTATCGATATCCTGATCACATTGTCCAGGGAATACAACAGGTTTGTTTTCTTCTGGTTCTGGGAAGTAGAAACATCCAGATTCTGATTGATCACGATGCAAGTAGTATTTATCATCCAAAACTGGAATTTCTTTAGTCACCTCGTCTATTGCTTGGCTCGCCGAAGTTGATAATGTCTTACTGCGACTCAGTTTCCAAGACGAAACTGTAAAATTATATCATAACAAATTTAGTATATTTTAAAATACATCTAATTGTTCAGGAGGCATCAAATTTAAAATTATTTTTACCTAGATGGTATTCTTCATTCACGGGTCTGCAGGAATACACTAACGCATATGAATCATAATCGGTGGCTAAAACCCAATAGTTTGTTGTGACTGAAATAAAAACACGATATTAATAATAAATGTATTAATTATGTATTAGAACTTGTGTTTCAAAGCAATTAGTCTGGCAACATTGAATTTGTGTCGTCCTTACCGTTTATGCCTGCGACCTCAAAGGTGACGTCTAGTTTAGCACTACCGTCATCACTAGCAAGGACTGCTGTACCGCTCATAGTGTCTAGTTCTTGGTTAACGACTTGTGTATTGTATACATCGACTACACCATCAGATAAGGCGTAATAAGCATTCTGGCATGTGCCGGTTTGGAAGGGTTCAGGGTATGACTGAATGTCATGCCACAAGCCTTGGTACTGAAAACACAACAATATGTAACAAATAGTTAACGCTAATAGCAGTTTCTGCTAGACAACCTTCTGATATGGTAAATGGTTTGCCATGCTCTTTTGGAGTGTGTAGTTGAAATTGATGAACAATCGGATGGACTTAGGGTATTTAATATCTCTAGTACCCTTGGTCCATCTGTAATTTTGTATAATATGAATTTAGTAGAAGCTTTAAATTGCCAATAAAAGAAAACCAGAAGTTATGAGTCTATCGCTGATATATGCGTAGGTATACTTACTGCATCGGCATCGAAATTCTGCACAACGTTTATGTTCTCATCACACCGACCACGGAATATGACAGGGGTATTGTCATCGGCTTCAGGAAAATAGAAGCAACCAGCTTCTGTGCGGTCAATGTCAGCGAAGTAACGGTTGTTTAGAACATTAACGTTATTGATTATCGCATTCATAGCAGTGTTGGCTTCATCAGTAAATGAATTCCTGCGGCTTATTTTCCAACTCCATACTAAAATGTTAAAGGATGATTTACTACACCTGATAATTTACGGAGGAGGCTCAGGCTCTTTTGGGGTAAGTAAGCTAAATTATAGAAAATTAGAAGAAAATGATTTGCAACGCCCCACTTTACTATCAACCCAATTAGATACCCCTTTGATATGCCTTTGATATGTGCATTACATTAATAATTTTATTGAGTGGTATAAATTATGTTACTAAGTTTTAACCATTTATTTCCAAATCATAATACGATGAAATATCATACCTCGTTTTTGCGAAGGGTTTATATTCTCGCATCTATACAAGAGAGCGTAGGCATCGTAATCTGTATCCAATATCAAATATCTCGCAGATTCGGCACCTAAAAATATTATATTTTAATATGTCATTCCATCTTTTGCTTGTATTTCACGTTTTATAATCTTGTCTAACTACCAGGAAAAGTGATTTGTAGAATTCCTTTTCCATCAGCGCTTAGGGTTGCCCTGCCGGATACTCTGTTCAGGGTTCGATCTAAAACTTGTTCATGTGTAACTCTTAAGGAGTCACCGTCGATATCATCAAAAGTAACTTCATTGCAAGTGCCAGTTTGAGAGTCAGATGGATAACTTTGTAGAAGTCTCCACCGTCCAGAGAACTGCAAACAATTTTATAAATTTACATGTTATTCCAAAGCTAGTTGGGTTTCATATGATTACCCTAACAAAATTAAATTGTAAATAATTAAATATTAACAAAAACTTTATTATCTAATAAATGTACGGCAATTCGGATGCAACCAAGTATAATATTCGATAAATTTATTACGGCTGTACTCACCTCCGCGCCTGGGTGCTCTGCTCATGATTAAGGACTCCGGTCGGGTCCGAAACTAGTCGGGCGCATCCTGACAAGTCACGTGAGTACAGCCGTAATAAATTTATCGAATGAAAAATGGCTCACGATAGTTTCTATACAAGTATAATATATTTGGGAAGAATGGTTTGCTGACTAATATTCCCGATTACTAACACTAATTGCTAGTGTTAAGAGAAGGTAGTATAATAATTACACTGCACAACAGCATTTTGGATGATTGGGTTATATTATATGATATTGGTGCAATTTTTTTACGACTATTTCAAATTTGTAAGTAAAATTTCTGTATCAGGTCTCGTTAAAAAAATATTTTGGCCCATTTACAAAACGAAAATTGTAAGAAAATACAAATATTTTGAAGATAATCTTATGTTATATGGTTTTTAAGTTGAAAAACTTTTATTTTTATTAAACTGCCTTGCTGCAGCTGAAGGCAGAGATCTGTTCTGAATGTTTCAACCTTGCTCCAACAATACTCAGTTAGTATGTGTGGGGTCCAGTACCCTTGATAGCAGTTTTATGCCCAGTCCCAGATCCTATGCCACTTAGATCACCAAGATTGGTGGGAAGATAGTCTAGGTGGTTATGGATGAGTGTAATTTAATGATTATGTTACAATCAACCTTTTAAAGTGATTAGTTGTTTGATGTGTTCAGAACATTGCCAAAAAAATCTTGACCAAACCGAAAAACTCATTCTATGCATTTTTCTTAATTTCTGTCTCAATGTTAGTGAAATTTGAATGCCTTATGAAAAATCTTTACTGTAGCCTGTCAGATATGTATTTTTATTGCCTTTTTTGCACTCAATTGGGAGCTTTTTCGATAGAAAACGTAAATAATTTATATTTTTGTTTAGACCTTCATAGACGCCATAAATTGTAAGAAACACTAATTGTTAAAAAATGATAATGTAGTACCTTGTACTTAGTACATCCTTACAAAATATAAAACATATTTTTTGGTAAAAATATTTGCAGAGATTTTATTCTCTTTTGAGGATACATTTTTAGTTTCTTTTGTTACAATATTTCTTCTATTATTTTCAAACCGACGTTTCGGCTACTTTTCAGAAGCCATGTTCGCGGTTTGACTTAGGGTGGTAGTTGTCTAGTCATTATAATGCATTTGGTGTCTGACTTCATCTCATGAGAAATACAGCTCAACTGCTGAGGAGGTGTGGCATGAGACATGTGAGATTTTATAAGTATTGTCATAAGTAACAAAATCTATCTATCTACAAAAAATTTACTCACCCAAGTTGGATTGAAATCTGGAATCCCATCAATGGCTGTATCGCAGACTCCGTCAAGAATAACGGGTTCACCGGGTCCGAGAACAGGTAAAGTGTAACATGCCCGTTCAGAATGATCAACAGGCCAATAATAGTTGTTATCCAGGACATCAATATTTGTTATAGCATTGGCAATAGCTATTTCAGCACTACTTGAAAGTTCTGTTGTTCTGCTGAGTTTCCAGCTCCACACTGAGAGAAAATATTAAAGTCATTTTGAATATATTTTAATTTAGGAATTCTTCCAAAGTGTCATTTTAAACTGGGCGCTTGAACATAGTGGATGCTATGTTCAAGCACTAACTACTTAATTGTCCTAGCAATTGTTTTGGTCACGCTCTCATGTCTTGCAAACGTGCGCATTCTACGCTAAAATGCCGGTTTTCGAGCGTATATAAAGACGAAAATTAGAAAATAAGTTTTTTCTTGACATAAATTATTGTATTATTGTATCTCTTTGAAGGTACCGTCTCTATCAGAGCTGTTGTGGAGCACAGTTATTGCGTGAACATAATGGATATCAGATTTATCAACACCTTGGTGCTTTACTGCCGCCTAAGTCTAAATATAAAGGTTTAAAAAAATATTCAGAGATTCAAAGGGAGGTGTTTCATAAACCTTTTTGTTTGGGTAGTTGTTTCTGCGAAGTGAAAATAATTGTTGTAAAAAAATATTATTAATGGTTACAGTAATAATTTTTTTTTTTGGTATTCTTTTAAGTATAATAATTGAAATAAAGTAAAATATTACCTCCTCTCACGCCACCCTCTTTATTGACACAGGCGTAAGCTAACGCGTAGTCTATGTAATCAGTGTCTATGATCCAAAAAGGTATTGTAATAACTGAAGAATAAGAGTACATCATTATTATTACACAGAATTGTTATATGGTTATTAGTTAGGGTAGTTAAAAAAAAGTATATACGAAAGAAACTTTATACCTTCACCGCCTGTATTGATAGTTATTGTTAGTCTTCCACTGTTATCGGTGGCTCTCACTACACCTTGAGTCTCCAAGGAAAATTGGTCATCGACACTAGATGAAATAAAATTAAACTCTAAGGGGCTCACGACTCTGTAATCGTGTTTAATACACTGTCCTGTTTGTTCTATTTTCGGATATGCTTCGATTTCATGCCATATTCCTTCGAACTAAAAAAGGTCACATTATTTTATTATTTACAGTAAACATGGACAAACCCTCACGGATGCATTTAGTGACAAAAATAACTAGGTAGAATACATTCTAATTTATAGAACACTAAACCTTTCTTTAAAAGGAGGTAGGACACGACGGTATTGCCGTCCGCAGAGCAGTCCGACTGGGGAAGTACCTCCGCACTACAGAATATCGCAGCCATAATAACCTCGTATTGTGTAGTGTGGTGATGAGTAGGATAGCCATCATAGCTCACTAGAGAGTTTTTGTGCTGTCAGTGGAAAGATCAAAGGCTATTCCTACTTTGTCTTCTATACTGACGGCACAGAAACTCTCTGTAGTTACAGAGTCGGCAGCATGAGTGTTCCTCCCCTGGTGTTGTACACGTCCGTAGGCCACGGTAACCACTTTCCATCAGGTGGGCCTTGTGCTTGACTGTCACCTCAGCTGTATACAAAAAAAACCTAAAAAACTTAGGATATCTATTTATTGAAGTACTGGGTATACTCTAGTGAGGAAATATTCATATAACACCCATTAAATCCTGGTATTTTTAATCTTACTTATTATCTTTTAAACCCATTTTTCCAACTTTTGATGATAATTAATTCAAGAATAAAGGTGATCATATTAATGCTAAGCCTTTTATATCATGTTATATTAAGACACTCACCCTCGCAAAATCGAAGTATGCCATACCAAGACTAGAATCACATTGTCCAGGGAATACTACTGGTACTCTTTCCTCTGCAACAGGGACGAAGAAGCAACCTGCTTCAGTTTGATTGACTTCATTAAAATAACGTTGATCCAATACTCTTGCCGTGCTCATGACTCTTTCGATAGCGGTATTATCGGTTTGAGATAAAGTTTTCGATCTGCTGAGCTTCCAGCTGCCCACTGTAATGAGAAAATGTTAATATTTTTACTTAAATATGGAATTATGCATAGTAAATTTAGTTGATAGTTATGTGAAATGTAGTGCTTAAGAGAGATTGTAGTGGTTAAGGGGGTTTTAAAAGTACTGCTATGGTTTAATAATGTAAAAAGAAAGAAGTATGTTGCTCAATCAAGTCTATACCGCAAATAAATATTTATAAGTTTTGTTGTCAACATTGGGGGAGGCCTATGTCTAGCAGTGGACTATGATAAGCGAATTGATTGATTGAAGTCGACTGCAGTGAACCTTTGAATTAATAGTTTTTCAGATGTTTCGACTAAAGGTCAAGTAACCTGAAACTAGCGTATGTTAAAGCTTACATAATAGTGGAAGAAAAACGCGTAAATAGGATCACTGGCAAACAATTACAACGTTTCATAAATATACTAACCTTGCATATTGTCAGAATCTATGTTGAAGCAGGAATAAACAAATGCATATGAATTGTAATCGGTGTCTAAAACCCAATAATCCGTAGTTATTGTATCTGGAATATGAAAAAAAAATTTTATAGTGAAAATCTAACATCGAATTGAATCAAGGTTAAATATTTTGAAGAATTCGTTTTATTTTTCTTATTAATAGTTGTGACGTGTATTTCGCAAGTATTTTTAGCTTTTAGCCTTAAAAGAAACTTTCTGATAGTTTTAATTAAAATAAATTTACTATTCGTGCCGGCAATCGGGAAAGTTACACGAAGTTTCGCACTGCCGTCTTCAGTTGCAAGAACTCCAAACGCGTCGATAGTATCCAGGGTTTCATCCTTGACTTGAGTATTGCGAACTTCGACTCTGTCATTTTTTAATTCATAAAAAGCATTGCTGCAGGTGCCATCTTGGAAGAGAGTTGGATATAACTCAATATTATACCACAGTCCCATGTACTGTAATGATTAATGGAAAGGTTACTAAATGACTCTTAAAGCAGCTTCCAACACTTAAAATGAAGAATATTGTATGATAATTTACCGCTACAGCATCAAAACTCTGCTTAACAGGAGGCACTTCCGTTTCACATTGTCCCCTGAATACGACGGGCCCATCGCTTGGCTCCGGGAAGTAGAAACAACTTTCAGGAGAACGATCAGTTTGTTGATAGAAATTAATATTCAGTTCTATGATTGAATCAATCACTCTATTTACTTGTAAATTTGACTCATAACTTAAATCACGTTCTCTGCTCAGGATCCAGCTGTAAACTGAATTTTATTTTTGTTATTTTTATATTTTAAAGTTTTATTTTCCCCCGGCAGGCGGAGGATCGGACGAAATGGCGCACATTGTGAGAGCCCTATGCAGTGAGCTATTTGATTGTTTGAAAGTAATTTAGTACAATTATTGAGATTCAATTTTAAACTTACTTCGTTTTTGATTGTTTTCAAGATCCTCGCAGCTGTAAGAAACAGCATATCCTTCGTAGTCTGTAGATAGTACCCATAATTCTTGTTCCACGTTTACTGAAAAGTCAAAAAATAAGAGACGTTTTAATTAATATGCTCGTGTAGAAATATACTGCAGCGGATTTTATCATTTTTATTTATTATATTTCTATAAAGATTTTTTACGTATTTGAATACAATAACGAAAACCTTGAAAGTATGTAAAATATTTTCACGTCTGTTTGTCAACCTCGAATTTTATTAGCTTTTTGAATTAATGTTGCTACTGGTAAACATTTTTCATTCAGAACCTTAGGAAATATGACTGAGGATCTCAAGAAAGCGATTAGTAAAATGGTTAAATTACGTACCACCTGGTGCAATATTTAAGACGACTTTTAATTTTGCACTGCCATCAGTACTGGCGACTGTAGCGACACCTGTGATTGTTAGCAGGTTTTGGTTGATGACTTGACTGTTAATTACATCGACGCCATTTTCACTCATTCTATATTCAGCCCTGATACAATTTCCATCAGAATTTTCGCTGTAATAACTCGCAATTTGATGCCAAGTTCCTGTAAACTGTAAATAAAAGGTTTGAGTATTGGTTTCGATGCTTATGATGACGGAAGCTTTTATAGAAGTAATACTCTGGAAACTGAACATGAAACTGTCTTGAATAGCTATAGTGGTCGTGGAAGGATGTAGGAGCCATCTACTAGAAATCCAATAGATGTTTTCAACGAATACAGAATTTTGTAATTTACTAAAGGTTAAGCCGGTAGTACCTAAATAGTGGCTGACGGTCGCCGCTCTAACACAGACTTTGCTTCCGAGTTTGGGGGGAAGGGTTGCTCCCATAAATTCAAGCTTAAATTAGGCAAAATAGAAAGGGAGAATTATAGACTAGCGGACCCTTAGCTCCAAGTGCAAGCTTCAGAACCAGGATTGACTCGGTAGAGACGGGTTTAGAAAGTTGAACTTACTGCAGGTACATCGAAGTTCTGTTGTACTGGTATGTTAGGATCACATCTTCCAGGTAGAATTACGTTTTCTCCAGGGTTTATTTCAGGCAGTACGTAACAAGCTGTATCACCGTGATTCACATTTTGTAGACTATCTAATCCAATGCCTAATGTATTGGTTAGAAGTGTGTCTATAAACATCCGTACCATAGGGGTGGCGTAACCTCTGGATTGTGAAAGGATCCATAGGTTTACTGAAAATGATTTTGATAGAGTAAAGATGTGTCACAGTAAAATATTTGCTGTTAATTCAATATAGTTCGATTATATTGTTCTGTCAATCGCATGACGTGGATTTTAAATACTCTCTGTTTGACAAATTAGTCGAACCACGAGAACTTAGAAACTTTCAATACTTATTTTAGATTTATATTAGGGACTATACTGGTAAGCGTGTTGGCATCAGAAAGAATCCTTTAATAATTAAGTGTAATTAAATGAGATTTACAAATCAGCCATAATTTCTTTTACTAAAGTCCATTCCGCAAATGGATTGTAAACGTAAAATATCAATAATATACTTACTGCTTTTACTATTAGGAGTAATATTTTCACAATTGTAAACGACAGTAAAGGTGTCATTGCCTCCTGCAAGAACCCAAAAGTCGATGGCTGAAAACAAATATAAGTTTAGAATAAGGAAAAAAAAAACAAAAAAAAAACTGTTAACGTGTTGTCTATTGATGGCAAAATATTTTTAACGCAGCTGTAGCACTACGGTATATAATATATATCGGTGCAGCTTAATCAGCCTTTTAATTAAATGCTTAGGCTGTTAATGACACGGCGCCATTCAATTAACGGCCTGAATGATATTCAGCCGTAACGTTTATCACAACATAGTAAACTGGCTGGCTAATGCTTAGGCCATTTGTAAGATGTGGTACCCCGAAATAGGACAACAAATTACATACATATATTTACATCAGTAAATCCTCAAGGGGATAGGCGGAGGTGTATTCACAGAAGATAAGTGATAGGTTTATTGAGAAAGCTGCGCAATCCGACTTGGATAGGTTAGGTTAGTTATATTTTTTTTATAACCATGCATAAATAAGTATTTTTTCTAGCTTTTTGTTTCAATGGCAGGGCAAGTGGTTGAACGTCATCGATCCAAGCTATTTGCCTAGCCGTTTATTGAAATGGCTGAACGTCATTCAGGCCGCTGATTGAATGGCGCCTTTTAGTTAACAGCCTAGGCAATTGAACGGCTGATTAATTTTTTTGTGTGTTATAGGTGGGCCGAAGTAATACAGTATTTAGAGCACCGGTATTTTTGGCAAATTTTTATACTCCTGCATTCTTTACAATTTCGTTTTGTATATCTACTGGAGTTAAACTATGTTTAGTCTAGTTTTTTAAATATTGACTCTAATGTACATTACCCCTTTTATTTAAAATGTTAATATTATATTATTTTTTAATAAAGAATCTAAAGATTTTTAATATACGTATGTAGGTTCTTTTTTAACACCGGTATTTTGTGTCAGTGTTGCAAAATGATGCATGAAAAGTTGACTTGACCGGTAACAAAAAATCTAAGCTGGATATTCTCAGTTATTGGTTTTTAGAATCAAATTAAATTTAAATGGAATCTGATTCTAAAAAACCCCGCCCTATTTAATAGGGATAATTTACATGTAGTATTTTCTTTTAGTACATGTTAATATTTTCTAATTTAATTACGATTTGATTAAGAAAATAATTGCCAAAAAGTGCATAAGTTGAGAGGGAAATTCAAATGAGTTAAAACGCAACGCCATTGGTACACAGTTCCGACCAATGGCGTTCCGACTCGGAGTGTACTTTGACGTCATATCCTATAATAAAACATATCAGTTTGTGTCGTCTGGTGTCTATTTGTTGTAAATAATAATTGTCCAGTTGCACTATTAAATTAAAGTAAAACACAAGATATTAATATTATACAATCAAACACTTTTGCAACTATTCACGATATCATGTAGATGTTAGCTGTCATGTACATCGACGTCATGACAAGCGCGCCAAGATGGCGATCGTTTGAAAAGCTGTTATCAGCCTACAATTTTAAAACTTTTTTTAAAAACCAAATGAAAAATAAAGAAACGGTGCCAAACAATGGCACTGTTTCTTTTTTTATATTTATATAATGATTTAAAAATATAAAAACAAAACATGCATATTCCCTATTATGTATTCTTCTCTGCAGCTGATGAAACATTTTTGTATCATCATCGTCGTGATTATCATCATCATCGTACTGCTTTATCTTCTCTTTCATTTAGTATTTAAAGCAGTACGGTTATGACTTCAAACATCCTTGGTTTTATAATTTGATATGTAAAATATCGTAAGATTATTTTAAGCCAGACCTTACATAATCTTGTTCAATTAAGCTATCAACTTCATTTTTATTGCGATTTGAAATTATTGTTATAGTTTGTTAGAAATTTAGTTCACTCAACATTGAACAAAGAAGAAGCAAAACGATTTTTTATAAATGTGCTGACTGACTTGTGTGTTTGTTCTTGTTCATGTTAGGATAGTGGTATGGTGTTATATGTTACATTTAACTATAGATTATACCTTTCCTGGTTATATTCAATCCAGTATTTGAAGACGCGTGCTGGAAGTCTACGGGTAATAAACAGAAATAGAAAAACAGACAACCATTAATTAAATGTATCTCAATTAGTGAAAAAAAATTTTTAAAGGATCTCCTGCTACCCTTGCAGTATTGAGATATACAGTAGACTTAATAGATAAGCAAAATGGACTTGGTAAGATTTTGATTACGATGGTTACAAAGCTTCACGTCTTTGGTGTTTTAAAGCACTTGTGTTTATATATTAAAACTGTTTAAGTGCTATACATACTAATTATAATGATCAACATATAACTAAAGCAATAAAGGTGCCGCATCCTGACTTTTTTATACCACTTAGGTGGCAGAGAAGCACAAGGCCCACTTGAACGAAAATGGTTACCGTGGCCTATGGACATATGCAACACCAGGGGAGTCACACTCGTGCTGCCAACCCTTCTAATACCCTTCTTGAAGAACTCCATATTGTAGTCGCTTGGGAAATCGGATAGCAGGAAGCTCATTCCACAAGAGAATTTGACTCTTTAGATCGTTTCGAACTATTTTGCATTAAAAATTGAAAAAAACACATCTATACCAAACTGGGAACATACTAGGTAACCCAGATCTAAGAAAAGAATCTACTAGAACTCCAGTACGTTTCCATCAAGACTTTCTTTCTTATCGTATGGTTAGTGGCCAACCTGCGACAGAGTTATTCAGGTTGCCCATACCTAACGACGTAAGTAAGACGAAAGAAGAGACATTAATATGTGATATAGTAGAAAACACGGAAAATATTTGGGCTATCGCTACTATCCCCCACTGGTTTAGCCCCCGCTAACGCCACAATAAACGTATTTTACCGGTGAAAACTAACCTATTATAAATCATCGTTGTCAATTTAACGGCCGATCAAAGTTATATGGTGAGCTTTAAATAGATTTGAGAGAATTGAGATGCATTCGCACACTTTTGTGTCCATGATGATCTGATGATGATTTTGATACTAATTATTACATAATAATTGACAATGAAATACGATTATGAACATGGTTAAGAGGAGTGAACTGTTGATGATAATAAGCCAGCAACTTTTGCTATACACATATTTGCGGACGTACAGACAGTTAGCAGTTTTAAAATTTTTATAGTCAATTAAAGATAATTACTAGACACTGAAATGAAAAGCGGTAGAAATATTATTTAATAGAAACTAATATTAAAACAAATAAGTGCTTTAATCAGTTACACAGTGCTTGTGGTCAATAACAAAATATATAGCCAGCCATCTTGCAGGGGCGAACGTTTACTACATTTGAAGCTATTGTTTTAATTTCCACATTAAAATGGTTGATAATGAATGCACCGCTTGAGGATGCCATTAATAAAATCAAGTACCTATTTTCTATTGCATATTACTTTGTCACTAGAATAAGTGTTGCAAAACTTAAAACTATGCAAGTTATTAAAAGGCTTGTAGAATCTAAAATAATGTACTTACGACGACCAAATTTGGGAAGATCCAATGTTAACTTTGCTGGAATAGGAGCTGTTCTAGCTGTACCCCTCGATTCTTGTTCGAAGTTATTCCTGACACCATAGTGGTGTACATTGACAGTCTCATCATAATCTTCATTCAAAATTATGTCAAATTGAGCACAATCAGTATTTTGTTCCTGCGTTTCTGTCCTTTGTATTTCATACCACGTGCCTTCAAACTGGTGAAAGTAAAAAAGTAATATTACAGTTGTGAATAAAAAGGGTGCATGGACACTACCAAGATTTTTGGAGTCCAGGCTAACATCTCGCAGTTGGGGAGAAGGAGTAGGAGAGTGGACTTTGGGTTCCAAAGGGGGGTTTTTTTACGTGCGCGAAATCCTCCCGGATGCCACCCTATCCTATCCAAAAGGTGTCATAAGAGGCGACTAACGGAAAAATACGCAGACGATAATATCGGATATTGGAAATGTGATAACGCACTTAAATTGATAAAGATAAAGTTTCGCAAGCCAGATGCAATGTTTAAAACGACTGCCTAAAAATGTCTAACAGCTCTCGAACTTTACTGAAATCTGCGTGCAGAGGTATATCTCCTCCCCTGCCCCCACACGCGTGGCCGCGTTTTTCGGCGCCCCGTCACGGTTCGCTGAGCAGTGTGCTAATCGCCTTAATACTATTTGTAAATTTGAAATAATATCAGCATCATCCAGTAGATGGCGTTGCATTGGTCGTCTTCATTTCGTAATAATAGTATTGACTTTGGTCCTATAATAGGTACCGAAGGAAATAATACTTTTGGAATATTTTGGTCGAATGTTAGAGTGAGTTTTCCAGTACCTACATAACAGCCTAATTCACAAAAATGAAATATTCATGTAGCAATACCCATACCACCTGTGATCTCCACATAAGCCGACATATATCTAATCATGAGTTGTTAATTAAATAGCTCTTGGTTAATTTTATTTCAAGAACCCGTAATATACTTTTTAGATAGTGGCGAGATCATGGGAGCAAAATGCTATTAAATTAAATTATTAAATGTAATAGTTAATAGTTACTGTTAACTATTTTCACGTTAGCATTTGTTTTCATTAATTCGATTCTGAGCAGGTGCTTTGATTTTTAAGGTTTCTTACTTTCCTAGTTTAAAGAAAAAACCAGGACCCCTTTAGGATTACTTTGTTGCCCATCGGTCTGTCTGTCTGTCCGTCTGTCTGTCAAGACTTTTTTTTCATGCATGTGTTGAGATTTCAAGTACACAAACAGCACAGCAACACACAAAAACATTATTAATAATTTTTCATTATTAAATAATTTCAACGCGATCAAAATATATTGCGGTTTCTATGTAGCATAAGTTCGGAACCCTCGGAACGCGGGTTCGACTCGCACTTGACCGACTTTTGTTTTATATTCGAATATTAGAAAACTGTAAGTACTTTAGTATTTAAGCGATATAACTACACCTAGAAAAGATCATACCTACTTGAAATTTCAATACAAAATGATTCCATCGGATTGATCCACGCCCAATCCAGTAATTTTTAAATTAATAACAATCTAGAGTTAAATTACAGTTTATTTAATATTTGCATCGTCTATTCACTGCACCACGCTAGATGGCACAAAGCTGAGATGCTATCCAGAAGATATGAACTATTTCTGATGGTACTGGCCTTAAAATGGTATCCGAGGGAGTTTTCCTCACGAAAAAAAAAAAGGTATAACATGGGCTATTTTCTATTTCAGAAATAGGTTCTCGTGAGTTGCGGGAATTCAATAAAAATGCCATCGTTGATCTGCCGGCAACAGCTAGTATTATAACAAATCTAAAAATCAGTTTCACTGATAAACTGCGGCATAATTCAGGGCACTTTATAGGCTTAAAATTATCAAATAATGTATAAAATCCTCGTATCAATATTATAAACGACGTGAATTGATATTGTTCAGTGATATAATTGTTTTGAATTGAAGTACAATACACTATTTCCGTAAGAATTAATGTAGAGGGCTTTAGAAGTAGAGGTACATTCAGCCATTCATTCATCCATACTTACAAACTTTCGCGTTTATAATATTAGAAGTATTAGAAGGATGTTCTGAAGGAGGTATTAGGTAGATATATATTTATTTATTAATTTCCTTCATACAATGTCATTACAGGCAGACCCAATGCGACAGAGTAGCAACATAATTATGATAATTTCATTTACAAAATAATGTCATCTACAAATTACAATCATACATAGCAATAACAATATAATAATTTTCACAACACATTAATTATTAAAGTAGCTATAATTACCATATCAAATATTATTCATAAACATGTCATATCAGAAATAATAATTATTATGTTAATGATGTCAAAATAATAATCCAAATTATTATATATATATATATATATATATATATATATATATATATATATATATATATATATATATTATAATTATTATTACGACCGCCTGTACATATCCGCGTTTAACCACGGTAGCCTAGTGGTATGGGTAATGGACTAAAATAACCGCGGTAACCTAATTGTATGGGTTATGGACTGCTGAGACGAGGTCTCGGGTTCGATCCCAAGTTTTCCATGGCACACACCAATGACTTTTCGATGCGTTTCGAAGTTATGTGTGTATTTATCGCAGGTTTATAAGTGCCCAGTTAATGGCAATAGGCTCGCCACCTATTACATTGGGACCTAAACATAAACTGGCGAAATGTGGGTGTTAGCACCTCTGCCTACCCCTTCGGGGATAAAGGCGTGAGTTTATGTTTATGTTTTATGTTTATGTACATATCCTCGACGAGGTAAAAATTCATATTTCGTTTAATATTAGGTATAGCCTATTACCGTCATTGCGGCAGGCCCCTAATTTTTCTTAATATCCAAATTTCATAACAGACCACTTTGCCACTGCATAGGAGTAGAAGTCTATACCTCTTACTGCTTTGCCATATATTTCATCGAATAAATATGAGACAGCCTCCGTGACGTGGCGGTAGTGAACGCGGCCGCTACGCAGGAGGCGCGGGTTCGAGCCTCGCTCAATGCAAATATTTGAATGCATGAATATGGGTATTTGCATTGGTCTGAGTGTTTCTATGTATAAAATGTACGCATTTACAAAAAAAAAAACATTTATTTATTTATTTAATATAAACAGTCGATAAATAACTGTCTTAAATTTTTATAAACCTATTTACTGAAGATAAAGGAATATACCTCTTCAACTGAGCGCCATAGCATCTGATTTTCTGCTTTCCACATCTAGTTTAACACAACTAATAGTTTCTCGCCAAGAAAGGCAGATGTGATGTCATAGATACATACATACAATCACGCCTTTATCCCCAGAGGGTTAGGCAGAGGTGAATTAACACCCAAATTTCACCAATCTGTATTCGGTCCCACGTAATAGTGTGTGAGCCTATTGCTGTTTTCCGGGCACTATTGTTGACTCGAGCCTTGCATCTGAGGCTGATTCTGGGCTTTACAATCTCTCTGATGTTAAAGTCAATCTAAAGGACTGTGATGTCATACTAAGTGAAATTAGTCAATTCGGGTCCACCATACCCACTTCATCGTTAGCTCAAGTAAGTAGCTGCAAAAGCGTTAATTAAGCAATACGCAAATAAATACACATAAAATCAGTTAACGATTAAAATTACATAACTTTATCGACCAACAAAATGTAAAAAAGTGCCGATATGATCTCGGCCAATAGCTAATTTCTTTTGCACTTTATCTTCACGATAGATTAGAATATAGAATTTTAATTTTTAGAAAACCAAATGAAATGTGATGTATTTGAATATTCAAAATCTAATGCTGGAATCTGCTGAAATCTAAAAATAAAATTTATATCTGATGCTGGGATTGTGGGGTCCAAGTGCCCGTCTATTTATAAAATAATATATTAAAAAAATCTCTTCACGATTAATAGACGCTACCCGTGACCTAAGGGCTGGCTTATTCTTCGCGAAAATTGTCATCAACTATGCAATGCCGCCAGTCTTCTCGCCCCCCTCCCAGTTGATATCGATGGGGAGGAATTCTTTAACGCCTGAAACCGCAGGTTATACCTGTATTTATTATGTACTGTTTTATATTTTTCCTAAGAAAATTTAAAGATACATTATGTAAATGAAAATCTTATTTTATAATTCTTCTATTCAGTGACAATCGCTAACTGATGATTATTAATTACCCGAAAATATTGAAGCAGAAATACTAATCAAAGGTTTGAAACACCTTTATGGTCGCTTCTTTGAAGTCGGATAAAAGAATATTATTCACATCTTGACAGCATCGAGACGGTTTTTAAATATAAGGATCGTCAATATCCTACGGTGCGCCTACTTAAGCTAAGTTAGGGTGCAGTCCAAAGAATATTGTCCATTTTTCACGTCCTACTGAAAACTGGAAGAACTCGGCACTGGGGAATTTTTTGTACCGTGTATTTTTTTTATTTATTTTTTTAAATAATATAAGCAACCGAAATTATCGAAATTACTAATATTCCGTGTAACCCTTCCAACTAAGCCAAATTGCTTGTGCTAGGAGTGAGTTCACGTCGGTAGTGTAATGGCCAGGATTCGACCCTGGACCTCTCGATCGTAAGGCCGGCTCCTAAACCGCTAAGATACCGACGCTATGGCTGACGTCTATGCCTTGCTCGTGTTATCCTGTACAAGAAAGGAGAGTATGGGGCTACTTGGAAGCTATTTATCTCTTGTATGCTATTTAGTCTTTTGTAGTCAATGAGTTTAAATAAAGTATCGATTCCGCATAAAGATATACGCAGCATTTACCTGTTCCAATGTTAAATCTTCCTGTAACTGTATATTAGGGTCACACTGTCCTGTTTGCACTATTTGTCCAACACACAAACCCAACACTGCCCATAGGGCAACAATTAATAAATAAAATTTTGTCATTATGAGATCATTTCGTTCCCTTCACAGCACAATGACCAACATAATCAAATGGCGATATTATCTCATAATTTATCATATTTATAGAAAATCTTATCTAAGTATATTTTTATCTATTTTTGTTAATCGTTAGATTCGTATTGTTAGGTAGGTACGTACACTCAACAAAACAATTCGGGTACCTTACTGCACTAGTAAAAAATAAACATGTGTGCGTGATTGCGGCAGGCGTATTAGTGTTTAACGTTTATGTGTGCATCAATATACACTCACACATTTTATATTTGAAGACGATTGAATATGTGTGAGTGATTTGTCTGTCGACGAATGAGATGGTAAATTTAACTTCAGTGATATGAATTACAGTGGTTGAGTGCCATCAACTTAATATTATTATATCCTTTCTTTCATATTATTCATGGATTAGATAAATAATATACAATTACTATTATATACTATTATATAAACAATAAAATATTATAAGGTATTACATAGGTTAGTATTATATACAACTACATTCTTTATTTATTTAAATTGTATAATATATTTATTTGTAAAAAGACCTTTATTAATGTATTGTCTATTCTTATCTGATTTAAAACACATTCTATTACTAAAGCTGGACCTTAATAATGAAATTATCATTGTTAATTCAATAACTATCTATCAATCCAGCCTAATATAAAATATTTTAAAATAAAATGCTTTTGTTTGCCTAAATCTGCATCAACTATTGCCACCACCTTTGTGAAAATTACTTCAATCCATCCAAAAGCTTATCATGATCTGGATGAATGTCCGAACTGCTTTCCTAAAGTTTCCTCTTTTATTTTTCAAAAGTTGTCTGGAAGTGATCATCCTAAGCAATAAGGCCGTACATTTAATTAACTTTATTAATTCATATACCCAGATCGCTACATTCTAAACATAATGTACACAGTGTTATCTATTAATCTAATATTTCCATTAGATAAGTGTAATTTTCAAGGACATAACATTAGTGGCACCAGCTCCTGTTTCCTTATCTTGGTTGACACGTTTTTTTCATACCACTTAGATGGCAGACAAGCACACGGCCCACCTGATGGAAAGTGGTTACCGTGGCCTATGGACGTACATTCGTGCTACCGAACCTGTTTATGAAGTCAACCTTATACTTTTTTGTAATTTACGATTTTCCTAGAAGTGATTGTAAATTCAAGAAGTACTTAGGTATCTACTCATTCATATTTCCATTCGAATTACACTTTGAATTTGCAATCTTCTCTTGTAAGTAATTTTCGAAGTCAAACTAACTTTTTCACCTTTGCTACTTTGCCAATTATTAAAAATACTTTAGGAAGTTTTAGGGTTTTGTAAGCGACTACATTATGGGGTTCTTCAAGAAGGGTATTAGAAGGTATCTACAGGGTCGGTAGCACGATTGTGACGCCCCTGGTGTTGCAAACGTCCATAGGCCACGGTAACCACTTCCCATCAGGTGGGCCGTGTGCTCGTCTGCCACCTAAGTGGCATAAAAGAAAAAAAGACCAAATGGCAAACAACGGAATCTGTCCGTCCGTAAGTCACAGCCACTTTTTCCCGACACTATAAGAACTATACTGGTGAAACTTGGTAAGTATGTATTCTGTGAACCGCATTAAGATTTTCACACAAAAATAGAAAAAAAAACATTAAATTTTGGAGGTTCCCCCATACTTAGAACTGAAAGTCAAAATTTTTTTTTTTTCATCAATCCTATCCATACGTGGGTGTATCTTTGGATAGGTTTTCAAAAATGATATGGAGGTGTCTCATATCATTTTTTTGCGCGAGAGACTCTTCTAAAGTGGTAAAATGTGCCCCCCTCCCCCCTGTAACTTCTAAGAGAATGATAAAACTAAAAAAAATATATGATGTACATTACCATGCAAACTTCCACCGAAAATTGGTTTGAACGTGATCTAGTAAGTAGTTTTTTTTAATCGTAAACCGTACACTATTATTAAAACATCGATCAAAGTAACAACGAACTACAAGAATTTTTATATTATGTTACTTGCTGCTACGGAACCCTTCATGGGCGAGTCGGATTCGCACTTGGCCGCTTTTTTTTAGTATTGCATTGATATACAGCCTCCGTGGCGTGGCGGTAGTGAACGCGGCCGCTACGCAGGAGGCGCGGGTTCGATTCCCGCTCAGTGCAAATATTTGTATGCATGAATATGTATATTTGCATTGGTCTGGGTGTTTCTATGTATAATATGTATGTATTTACAAAAAAAAAAAAAAAAACGTATTTAAGTATGTTTATCCGCATTCTAGATTCCATAACACAAGCTAGTTAAGCTATGCTTACCATGGATCTAGATAGCGTTGTGTGAAATGTTGTGGAAATAAAAAAAAAAAAAAAAAATATACATATATTGTTACCACTACAGTATGGAGCATATTTATATTATCAAGCGATGTCAATCAATCAATCAATTAGCCCACTGCATTCCACTGCTGAACATAGGCCTCTCCCAATGTGCGCCTTTTCGTACGATCCTCTGCCTTCCGCATTCAGTCTGTCCCAGCCACATTTTTCAAGTCAACGGTCTATCTGGCTAGGGGCGTCCTACCCTTAGTTTGCCTTCTTACGTTCCCCACTCTAGGACTCATCTGCTCCCATAGCCATCAAGCGATGGCAGGATAGGAAGTCATATTAGGTCAAATTGACCAAACATGATATCTTTTTGATGATTTGGCTAGTACTATTATCTATTCTGTGCTATTGTACAATTTGTTTTCTTGTGGATGACTATGAATGACCACAGAATAGATAATAGTACTAGCGTACTATGACTAAAAGTTTAGTACAATTTTGCTAGGCGATTCTTGCACTGAACCCATAATATGGATTCATGCTGCAGTACATGATGGTATTGTCAGGTGGAATGACGTTAACTACGTAATCACATTCCACCTGCCAATCTGTGTTAAATAAATGTGTAGTTATTTATCATAATTTACTATTATTCTGGTACCTTAATCCTAACTGGATTAGTGAAGATTATTTATTTGATTGTGCTCAACATGATATGATTATAGCTTCTTTTGGTATAAATAAAGAATCAAATAGAACTTTGGAAACAAATTTGTACCTATTGACAAAAGTAAAATCGTTAAATTTAAAATAAAATAATAATCACTGGAATCGTCGACATAGCCATGCATCGGCATACAGTAGTATTATACCATAAGTAATTGTTATCATCATAAGATTTTTAAACTCAAAGGGGACCATAATTATTCAATGAAATCAATCAATTAACCCACCACTCTTCTTCTTCTTCTTCTTATTTTATTCTAATAGCTCCTTGCATCAGTTATATAGGTACCGATGATTCTGCCAACCTCTAGATGTAGAGTAAATGTCAAGTAAAATGTATTATAAAAATATTAATGGCAAAACGCCAATATCAAGTGTACTAGATCCACGTTAGCCACGCCAGTAAATTGGTTTACGTGTGTCCACCCCCCACGAGATTCAGGTGGACGATCAGTACGTGTGGTAGATATATGAGGGAGGGAGGATTTTAGGTGGCAGCCTCTCTAGAATGTATGAGATTTGATGAATCTGACAGTCGTCAACGCACGTCATAAACGTCAAATCCCATACATTCGTCATTATATTCCACGACGCTGGCCAACAAATTGCCACTTGTCTAGAGAGGCTGTTCGTGCGTCAACGCGGTAAGTAGTACCTAACAGTGTGCTATAACCGTCTCAATGAATACTACTCCTATACATAATTGGGTATTTGACTGACTAGTCAAATTAGTTACTTTTTACTAAACGTCAAAACGGTAAGTTAAGGAAAAGTGTATGAAAAAAAATATTTGTGACGTCATAATATTTAATCATCAAATCATTTACTTGTGTAGGTTGGGTGGATGATTAAAAAAACCATAAACGATAGGAATCGCCACCATTTTAAAAATTTATAAACCCATAGTACTGAGAATATAAATCAGTATGGGTTAATATTTTTTTTAAATGATATTATTTTTCGTGGAATGAAGACGGAATAACCCCTGTAATCACTCTTTTACCATTGTTAATTTAATAAGTTCAGCTAAATATTTCTTTTAACAATAGGAAAATTCCCAACTGGTACAGAGACAGATTTTAGTGTGGAATAATACACTTTTACCCTAGTAATAGATGCACATTAGTAGCAGGAACGAGATCAAAAAAATATGCTACGGGCATCAACTAGTAGTGAACAGAAAATAAAGCGCTAATTCAATATTTCAAGGACAAAAGTTTCAACACCGCACTGTTAAAGTATATTATTATTATTGTATTTATTGCTTCAGATAGGCAGTTTTTGTCATGAAAAATAAACAAGAACTTCGTCATCATACCTAAACATAACTCCTCAGTAGCAGTCATTATCTTATCGTGATATTAATTAAAAAGTTCCAATGTATATGTATCTTCCCTATCTGCCAAATTTATTCAAGGTTCCGAAAAAGTATACTGTAGTTCCAAATAAAGGTGCATTTATTCTTGGCCGTTAGCTCGTATAAGATTTCCTATGTAATTCGGACAAATGTCTCAGGCCTGCATTCTAGAATGGTAGGTACTCAGTTCTGAATTTCGATATTCTCGATTTATCCGAGGACAGATTGTATAGACAATCTGTCAAATCGGTCCATCTCTCTATCCAATCTGTCCTCATATAAAACAAGATTCAGTTTTGAGGCTCGTATTCTAGAATAATACTCATTCTCGAATATCGTTTTATGAATAGATCTGAGGATAGATTGCCGTTTTAATGTCACTATGATCATCAACTGAGCGCATTTCTTGATTGAAGGCCTTAGTCTCGTTCTAGGGGAATAAGTTTGACAAGAATCACGAAATGTCATATGGCAGGGGGGGTAGTAAGGTATCACGTGTTTTTATTTTTTCGTCAAATGCGCGATTTCCAAGCCGAGAAGTCTAGTCTAGTCTGTCTAGATATTTTTATCATGGTCCTTAATTTCAGAATAAAATAAGATAATACTTTTTTTTTACGTGCGGAAAATCCCCGCGGATACCCCCCTTTCGGAGCCGAAGGGGGAGGTTATGTCGGACTCGAACCGACTAAACCGCACGCCGTCTTGTGACATATCCCTCGCACCCCGGCTGACCCAGGGCCATTCCTGTCAGTCTGGCCCGACTCGCCTCCGGTATTGGCGCATCGTCCTACGATGCGCGCCGCCACCGTGGCCTGCTTCTGCTATGGTGACGAGCGGCTCCATCCGTCACCCTCAGGCCCGCGCTCATGGGGGGCGGAGGTCGGTTTGCGCCCTCCGATGCCCGAGCCGCCTTCGAACGCGGCCAGCGATGTCCGCGAGTCATTCTCGCTCGCTGTCTCCTCCACGAGCATGACCTGCTCACAGAAGGAGGCGCTGGTCGCCCACGCATCCGCGCAGCGGACCATCGCCGCGAGCAGGGCGGAGAGCGTGAGCACTCTCACCCCCAGGGCCGTCATAAGCTCCCGCCTCGGCGTTTCAAACGCCGGACACTCGGTGAGCGTGTGCAGCCCCGAGTCCACGCTCGCGTCACAGTGATAATAGAATAATACTAATACCTATATTTAAAGATAATATTCTAGAATTTTTAAGATTCAAAAGATTTTAGAAGATTTTTAAGATTTCTTTGTAGGAATTAAAAATACACGTGATGTTGGGGAAGGACTAGTCTTAATCCTCACCATGTATCACCAAGGGGGAGGGGGACTAAAAAATGTAAAAAAAATCACGTGATTAATGGGCGGCCCCTAATACAGACGTGAGTAACACAGAGTAATTAATCAGATTCAAGAATTCAAGTAAAGTGTTAAGGCATCCGAATATCAACTTAGTGTAATTGCACCATAAGGAAAATTTGTCCCAAGAAAGTTTTTTTTTTTTTTTTTTTATAAAAGAATATTAGCAACCGAAATTATATTACCGAATTGTATTAGCTGTTTGCTTTACCCAAGAATTGTATTGTATTTGCTTTACTGGTTAGCTAATTTCAAAGTTCCAGGACTTCCAGGGTTAAGAAACAAAATCGCATCAGACTTAATCTTCTATATAAGTCTGTTAAACGATAAATTACAAAGGAAATAAAGTAATCTTGATAGTTGATAGCAAGAAAATTAAATGTTATAAATTGATAACCTGATTACCTATTTGTGTGATAACGTACATAACTACCGACGTTTGTTTTTAAATGATACGAAATCAATGCTCGTCAATTCATGAATGGTGACTGATGATGATGACGTCACACGAGCCAATTAGTAATAAATTTCACCGTAGTAAAATAGACTCTTGTCAAGTTCGGTCGGTACATTTCGACTACCGACCGGCAAGCCTGAACGTAGATTTAGGCCCCCCATACCGAGGACGAGTTGGCGATACCGTGGTCCTCCCACCCGAAGTGGCACATATCGAGAAAGATGGCCCTGGACCAACCGGGGTGCGAGAGACATGTAGTATGCACTAGCTACCTAACCTTCACTCACAGACGGCGTGCGGTTTAGTCGGTTCGAGTCTGACATAACCTCCGACCCCGTTTGAGGGGGGGGGGGGGAGTTGTTACACAGGGAAAAAATTAAAATAGAGTTACATCGTCACGGGAACGGGAACAGAATCCCACGCAGGTAAAACCGCGGGCGTCAGTTAGTTACTAATAATGGGTACTCTACGCAGTAGATCGGTCACTGCGTCTGTGTCCTTAAACTCGTGATTAACATATTTCAATGTATCACCTTAGCACTGGCAACACCCCCGACTTCACTTCACCAGAGACTACGATTTCAGACTCGAACCTACTAAAACATCGGCCTACCTTGCCAGGAAATGCACCAGCAAGCGGATGTCTTTGTCTAAACTACCTACATTGTGTCAGTGCTATACCGGGTGTGAGAGGAACGCTTTAGAAACTTTTTTAAACCAATTCTAAAAGAACGCAATATGTATGATAGTATCCCCGGAGAACTACCAGGGGCCGTTGGCCTCGGGAGCGTTCCCCTTACACCCGGTATAGTTCAACACTAATCGAACTCAGATTTATCACGCGACTATACTCCGCACGCCGAATGATGATCCTATGACGTTTCAACTGACAGTTGTATTAGTTATGCGAAACAATTTCGATAAAATACTGTTTTTTCAGGCAAATGTCATGTCATTCAGCCAGGTCATTCAACATAATAAGCAATATTTATTTATTTTGAAAAAAAGACTACGCGCATTGATGGACATAAAACACTAGATAAAAAAGTAACAGCCTTATTATATAATATTTTATTTTACTATACTTTAATTTTTATTCAAATTGCATAATTTAAAGAATTTAAATTCTTTTTGAATTGAATTTTAAAGAATTCATAATTAGCTGGCAATTATGGATTACATGGAAAAGTATTTAAAAGGAGGCCATAGACCTACCGTATTTTTTTAATTCAGTCATGTCATGTCTTGTCAGTCTGTTTTGTCTTCTTGTCACACCGCATCACATCGCGTCATACGAGTGCTCTAACGCCTTGTATGCGCCACGTCTTTCTTTGTTAGCTGAGTTTTGTTTCTGTTTTCGCTGTTTTGTGTTATTTGTTGATTTTCTGTTACCTGTTTGTTGATTTTCGGTTTTGCAAAATGCCGAAAAGACAGCGGAAAACTGTTCTCAACAGTGAAGTTCGCGAGTTTGTAGTTCGTTTGCGAGACTATTTTGCTCGTAAACAACAAAATGGCGGACCCTTGTTACCGCTTGACAATGTTCGCGATCGTGTAGCCGATGCTCTAGGAATCGGAAAGGCTACTGTTTCTCGAATAACCAAGGAAAAATTTGGGGAGTCGTCCATGGAGGACAATAAACTATTAACACCAAAGAAGAAAAAGAAAAGGTTATGTCATATAACAGAACCTGATGAATTTGATTTAGATGCTATACGCAATCATATTTATGGTTACTACCTACGAGGTGAACTACCGACCTGCCAGAAGTTATTATCTTCATTAAAAGCTGCAGAACTCTTCAAAGGCGGTGCTACTTCTCTTAGAATTGTTTTGAAAAAATGTGGATTCCGCTATAAAAAATGTGACAAGAGAAAAATATTAATGGAGCGTACTGATATAGCTTTACTACGATGCGATTTTCTTCGCAAAATCAAACAAATTGATAACTGGGAGAAGGTAGTATACCTTGATGAGACATGGCTGAACGCCAATCATACTGTAGGTAAGGCATGGACGGATGACACAGCCAAATCCAGCACAAAAACTCCTGAAGGAAAGGGCCAGCGCTTAATCATATGCCACGCTGGCACTGCTACAGGTTTTGTGCCGAATTGCCTGTGGGCTTTTAAGTCAGTGAAAACAACGGAGTACCACGAGGAAATGAATTTCGAAAACTTTAAGACATGGTTTATAAAACTATTAGAAAATTTGAATGAGCCTCACTATATATTAATGGACAATGCTTCATATCACTCAGTTCAAATTAACAAACCCCCCAGCAGCAATAACAAAAAAGCTGAAATTATAGAGTGGTTACACGGCAATGGTGTGGAAACTGACAGTCAGATGTTAAAAAAAGAGTTGGTTAGACTGTTGAACTTTCACAAACAACAGACGCACCCATCATATTTTTTGGATGAATTGGCCAAATCAAATGGACACACGGTAATTCGGTTACCGCCCTATCACTGCCAATATAATGCAATCGAGTTGATATGGGCGCAGATCAAAGGTATCTATATTTTTTATTTATATAATATTATGTATATGCATATATTTCTAAAAATAATTACTAAATGTACAAATATTTTCAGGTCATGCAGCTAGGCATAACACAACTCCGCCATTCACGGCAAATAAAATGATGGTTTTATTGGAAGAAGCTTGCGCTCAAGTGACAGCTGACGATTGGCGAAAAGTGGTCGAAAGAACGAAGAAAATTTGCTTACAAGACTGGGATCGAGATGTACAATACGACAATATCATTGACCAACCGTTAATAATAAACGTCACGGATAGCTGCAGTTCAGACTCAGATTTTGAAGATCCGATTGACCCTGTATCAGATTCAGATTGATATAAATAAAATACAAACTCAAAGCATTTGTTTTATATTTCCAACAAATTATCGATATTTTGTTTATCGATGTGTCCCTTCTTAGTCGATAACAGCTTGACGACGTAACTTTTGCAGCACGTACCATGTACATTTGCATTGAGTTTTTTTCTATTATTTCCGAACATTACGTAATAATTTCTTAATATTCATTTTTATAATTTACAATTGTACACAATTATGATTTTTTCGTCTTTTTAATGGACCTCTAAAGGATTTGATGTCATAGGACGTCAGTACAATGTTAAGCGCTAACGAACTGTCATAGGGATCATCATTCAGCGTGCGGATTATAGTCGACGGCAAGGTACATGTCATGTTAGTTCATGCAACAATACCTAGATGAAGTGAATGTGTAGAGTGCGTCATTTCAGTTTAGACGTGTTATACGTACCAATGTACCTGCAAAATCGAATGACTACCTACATCCTCTGCTCTGACTAAGCACATGTGGGCCAACGTGACATGATGACATTGAACTTGAATTAGCTAACATTTGTTCAGGAACCACAAAATTGGTTTAAATAGGCTTAACTGTTAACCTTTCCGTCATTATGTTAGTCTCATTACTACTCGTATATACTAACTACACACACCGGCAGAATTAGCGGAACACAAAATTTGGTTCGGGGGGGGGGGGGGGGGCAGGATATGTTTAGGAGCTCGCAAAGAGTTAGTGGTAGTCGACGGCGGAAATTTGACTGCAGATCGGTAAATCATGAAGTTTTTGAGTACCATGTTGTGCCATATGCCCCATTTATTGGTAACGACTTCATTTTAATGCAGGATAATGCTCGGGCTCGCAGTGCTCGCTCAGTACAGACATACCTAAACCATGTGACCGAGTGGCCAGCACGGTCCCCGGATAGGGATCCGATTGAACAAGTTTGGGACTTGCTAAAGATAGTTGAAGAATGACAGAGGTTGCCCCAAGAAATCATTGACAACATCATTCGCAGCATGCCTGGACGGATGGAAACCTTAATCAGGGCACGAGGGGGAAACACTCGATATTAAACATGTTGTTATTTCATGTTTAATTATTATTTGTTTAAAAATAAAGCTAACTATTTTATACCCTCCTCTAGTAATTGTGTTCCACTAATTCTGCCGGTGTGTGTATTTATATACTTATGTGTGCATGTGTGTATTTTAAGTATAGAACGAGGGTATTCTCACACATTAAAAACAAAGTGAAGGTAATGAAAGCCTATTAGAAAAGAGAACTGTTTATTTTATCCAAAAATCCTATAACTATAAAAACAACTCGACATATTGTAGACCACGATAAAGTAATTTTATATATGTATGTCACTAGCCAACATGTCCTGCCTTCACCCATGGCAAACTAATAAATTGGAGTGATACGAGGTTTCGACCTTGTATCACCCCAATTTATTAATTTTAAAACTACGTATGGGAGTCGGCCAGATTTGTTGATATTTATGATTACCGCATCGTTCACTTGAGAAGTAGGATTATGATATATAGCCAACCCTCCTCGATAAACGGCCTTCTTCATCCTAGCGTTAATCCCAGTCGCATCCGAAGCTATCAACTTGGAGTGTGGGGTCCGCTTTTACCAGTCCAAGTGCGGATTTGGCTAAACTTCGATATTTTCCGTGAAGCGACTGCCATATGACCTCCACAACCCAAAGGCGATATCGAAGCATTGCAGTTAGGTCAGTTGTTGGACTTTTGAGGACTCCAACTACCCGTAACGACTGCCATAGATGTTTGTTTGGCAACCAGGACCGACAGCTTAACGTGCTCTCTGAGGCACGACCAGACCAATGCAAATACCTATATTCATGCACACAAATATTTGCACTGAGCGGGGATCGAAGCGTATACTGCGTTCACTACCGGTACGTCACGGAGGCTGTCAGCCTCGATAAACGGCCTATTCAACACAAAAATAATTTTACAATTCGAACCAGTACTTCCAGAGATTATCGCTCTCAACCAAACAAGCACACAAACTCTCTCTCCTTAGCGATATAATATTAAATAGTGAATAGCATAGTTCCCCGCTTCGTAAAATATTAATAAACACAAATAAAATTTTGCAGTCACATCTAATTTTCCTTAAACGGTAATTCAATGCGAGTTGAGTACCGAGACATCGCGGGGTGCGCGTCGTTACTCAATTGAGTCAACTCCAAATTGTTGAATCACTCTCATCCTTTAAACTTTCCACTGTGTTATTACATACAATTTGCATTTTGCCCGACAACAACATGTTTGTATAGTTAATGTTATGAATATATGGATGGGTTGATATTAGTTACTTAGTACTTAGATACGTGCGTAGGCCTATCTCTAAAGTTTCCACACAATATCAGAAAGAGTAGAGAAGGGGGACCCGGGCTCCAGGACCGCTTTTCTACTCTTTCTAACCTTTTGCGCGCGGACTCCGGGCTCGCTTGTGGAATTCTCGAACGTAAGAAGAAATACAATGAAGTAATGATTATTATCAGCTGTCAGGTAAAGCTAGCTTAGAAGATGAAGATAAATATTTCATGAGTTGCAAAATTTTTTATACTAGCCGCTTTATGGCAATCCTCCTTCCTATCTTCTAACATTATAAATGTGGAAGTTTTTAAAGATGTTTGGATGGCGGGTTATTCAATCATGCTCTAACTGCTGAACTGATCTGGCTGAAATTTACTACAGGCATAGAAAGGAGGTAGGGCACGACGGTACTGCAGTCCAAATGACCAGTTCGACTGGGAATGTACCTCAGCCTTACTGAATACCGCGGCCATAATAACCTCGTGTTGTGTTCCCGGCGGTAAGTAGGGTAGCCAGAGCTCACTGGAGAATTTTGTGCTGTCAGTGGAAAGACTAAAGCTTTGTCTTCTATACTTACGACATAGAAACTCTCTGTGTTTACAGGGTTGGCAGCACGAGTGTGACTACCCTGGTGTTGCATACGTCCATTGGCCACGGTAAGCTGTACGGTGTTTGTCTGCCACCTCAGTTGTATTAAAAAATACATAGCTTCCCATTGATCGCGGGAGTGAAATTAGAATTCCACGCGGGTAAACCCACGGGCATTAGCTAGTATTTAGCGAGTACCGAAGACTCAACGGACAACTACATACAAACCAAACCGTTTCAATTACTAGCATTCTTATTGAGTGAACTACCAGTCTGGCTGATAACTTGTTCTAGAATCTTGTAGAACGGAAACAATGACAGATTACGAAAAACTGTTACACAGTAACGTTCTGAGAGTTTACCATGTACGAGAAATTTGCGAAACAATTTTTGCAAACAACTAGTACCAAAAACTACATGGTAATTACAAGTTTAGTTTAGTTAATAATAGTTTTGAAACGTTCGCTGACACAAAGCTTTGTTTGTAGTCAACAAAAGGGGAACATTCAGTAATTTCATTAGTTTACGTGTTACATTATGAGATATTGACCTGGTAAGGTGGGGGAAGGCCACAGAAAAGCAATGTTCCACTTGTGGTGAGGTAATAGTGACGGCTAGGTACATATTAGTAGGATGTAGGGTGCTTCTCGATTGAGGCTAATAAATACGTGAAGCAATGAGTCTGGCAGTAGTTAGAGCCCAAAAAGGATTAACTACTAACAGACGTCATATCAACTTTGTGTCTGAAGGTTCATACTTAAAATCCAGGAACAAACCTTATTCAATCTTAGATACTGCCCCAGATTGGACTCTCCTAATCGACACGTATGAAAAGCACTATAAAATTCCGGACGATGTTGGGGTTTCGTCATCTAGACCTGACATATTTCTTTACCCGAAAACGATAAAATATGTAGTCCTTATGGAACTTACTGTACCGTGGGAAACAAATATTCCAAAGGCCTACACAATAAAGAAAAATAAATACTATGATCTCACAAACGAATTAATAAAAAACGGTAACGTGGTTAATTTGTATGCATGCAGTGGGAGCGAGAGGAATAACAGCAAAATCTCTCTATAACCTACTTAAAGATCTAGGCCTATCGAGAGCTATAATAAGTTCATTACTAGGACGAATATCTAAAGTGGCACTGGTAGATTCGCATCAAATTTGGTTAGGCAGGGAGGGGAACTTGGGTAGTGAAGGTGAGTGTCGACGTATACCAACAAAAGAGGCCCCTTCTAAACCTACACTTGTGTAGCAAGTCCCAGAGTCGCAAGTAATGGTAAAATGATGGCCCTCAGTTTGACGGCCTCATTAGATAAAAAAGATAAAGGGTATAAAAGGATCCAGGATTGTAGGAAGAAGGATACACCAAGTCAAGTTACAAAATACAATCCAAGTCTTTATGGCACAGTAAAGAAAAGAGGAATTGGCTGGACTGTATCAGGGTGACACGTCACCTCAGGCGTGAATTAGTGTTGTTCTTGTTAGGAAAGGAAACGATAGGACTCAATAAGGGAAATCTCATCGAAACTCTCGAGATGGTACAGGTGGTAAAATGAAAAGACTACAAAAACGGTAATATCTCCAAGCAACTGCAATGGTTCAAGGATAATAGTGACTCTAGGTCTAATAAGAATGTGGACTGTACAGTCGACGAAGAAGAGACTTACGAGGTCGCGCTTTTGATATAAAGTTGTATGTACAGGTGCAACCTTATTACCGTGTGTCCTTTGTCGACTGTATATTGCTGCTAGAGTACTTAATCTACATGATGTTTCTCATCAGTATTTGTGGTTTTTGAACATAAAAATATACACATTTACATGTATCTACTAAAAGTATCCAAATATTTTTTTTAAAATCCAGATTGTCACTATGACTAAAGTTGTGGATGATAAGAATTTAGAAACGATAAACGAGATCTGATAACCCTATAGCAACAATTTTCGCCCAATAAGCAGCAACGCAGCTTGTCATGTCAATGAGTAATAGTTTAAATCAGACAAAATTGTGTCTCCGAATGAAAAAATATTAGAATGACTAAATTTTCACCCAAAGATCATTCTCTGCCTTAGCCTATGTCCTGTAGGATATATACCTGGGAGTCTTTCAATCTGTGAAAAGGTTCCGTGTAGGTAATTTTAGACCTCTGGTCAAACATAAATTTACAACCCATAATAAAGAAAACTAAGAAATAAATAACAAGACATAGACACGTATTGTTGTCTATCTTTCACTGTATTAACAGAAATCTATGATTGCAACCAGAAAAGAATTAATAAAACAAGCATACTGCTCCGATCCCAAATTAATATGGCATAAGTGGACACAACACAAGGTGGTTCCCGGCAGAGTAATATTTGTAAAACCCTATCTCTTCCCTAGCTCGATATAAAACCTTGTACAGTCAGCATCATTAAAATGTTGCTAACAAAAGTACTCAAAATAATCCAAATACCAATTTTATATTGGTTATTAAAGTACTCAAATAGTTGTAAGTGTCCAGAGTGCTCCAACTATCTTAACAATCGGTCTTCCAGAATTATGTAAATAAGTAGAGTATTCATATCCATATACACAATCACGCCGGTCGATGGTATCCAGTCAAGTATAATTTCAAAAAATCTAGACATTGTCATTTAATCGCATTTTGTATCCTTTTCTAACTTGTAAAGCCACCCTTTTCACACAATGGCGGGATGATAAGGGATGGGTATATGAGTAAGAAAAAGATACAAAATGTGTCAATTGACAATGTCTTTTGTATTTTTTTTAAGTTGACAGATGAATAAGCCATGAAATATCAACTTGCATTAGTGAGAAAAGTATGAGTGTCTAGATTTTTTGAAAATATACTTGTCTGGATACCATCGACTGGCGTGATTGTGTATATGAATATGAATACTCTACTTATTTACATAATTGTGGAAGACCGATTGTTAAGATAGTTGGTGCACTCTGGACACTTACAACTATTTGAGTACTTTAATAACCAATATAAAATTGGAATTTTGGTATTTGGATTATTTTGAGTACTTTTGTTAGCAACATTTTAATGATGCTGACTGTACCGACACGTCTGGTCAGCGGCGTGAAAACAGTAGGCCAAAGCTACCCAACATTGGAAGAGACATATATCCAGCAGTGGACTGCCATAAGCTAATTGATGTCTCTTCCCAGGGGGTGTCGTACAAGGCAACATATACAATTCAGATTCAGCCTCAGATGCATGGCTCGAGTCAATAATAGTAGCGAGAATATGGCAATGCCGTATTCTTACACTACACTTACTCCCTATTACTAAAGATCGAATATAATGATTGGTGAAATTAAAGTGTTATTTCACTTCTGCCTAACCCTCCGGGAATGGGTGCGAGATTCTATGTAGGTATGTATGTATAAGTGCAGGAGGAAGATGACATAAGAAATCCTTTTTGATATGCTTCTAAATTTTTCATATCATAATCATAAAGCTTCGTGCGTTGTTGACGGCTGTACGGCAATATTCTTAATTGCCGTCATCCCTAATTAAGTAATGTGAATGTGCCTTCAGGGATGTACCTATGTATGTGTGTATTTGACTAAGCCAATCAGTAAAGCAAATAGTGAATTACTCAGAACACTAATGTTTGCGAGTGTGTAGAGCGTGTTGAAAACGATAGAATTCTAAATTGTTTTTTTTTTTTATATAAAGGACACGCCAATTTGACTTCACCTCACCTGAGGGTAAGCTGAAGGTTCATGAAAGAGGTTCACCATTACAAACACCTGCTATAAAAAGCCTTTTAAGCGATTGTATTTTTGAACATAATATCTAGTTTAGCATAAAAAAAAACAGTACCTGGATATAGTAGCTTCACTTAGTATTTTTTTATGTAGGACATTTTCTAAAAATAAATAAATATATATATATAAATCCCCTGTATACTAAATTTCATGAAAATCGTAAAGATTCCAATTATACACATATATATAAGAATTTCTCGTTTAAATATATAAGTTACAGCCATATTGAGAACTATCTCTTTTTTTGAAGTCAGCTAAAATAATTGTATGTATTCCTTTTTTGTTTTGCGTCATAGTCAATTTCATTCAAGTAATTTATTGAATTGGAACGTTGTATACAAATGACGTTATTCCACAATAGAAAATGCATCAGTGCTGCCTTTATTCTGAGTTTCTGCTCTAGTTACTGCGAGCATCATAATAAGTTATGGATGATTTGTGGCCTTTTAAAAGACTTTGGGATTAAAGTACTAAATTTTAGCCCCAAATTATTTTCATCAAATTCAGCTTTTAGTGTATTTAACGCAATTCCGTGAATCATTGTGTTGAAAAGTATGTAGTTAAAATATATTTCACAACAGGTTTACTGAAAATGTTCCTCAGATAGATATATATATATCATATCTAAATGATAAATCTATCATTATGGTACTTTATCTAAATACAAAATTTACTAAACTATCTCATGTTACAGATAGGTACTGTGGAATAAAAAGTAATTCTAGAATAAAATAATGTTTTTTTTTGTTGTAAGAACGACACAAAATTAATGATGATAGGATTAGTATTTAATCTACTTATCAGAATCTATACATAAGTATACTTATTAATTTGGTAAAACTCATAAAGATTTTATTTGATGACGTCTGCGGCGTAGCAGTAGAGCGTTAGACTACTACGTCGGAGATCGCGGGTTCGATGCAGTATTTAATCTACTTATCAGAATCTATACATAAGTATACTTATTAATTTGGTAAAACTCATAAAGATTTTATTTGATGACGTCTGCGGCGTAGCAGTAGAGCATTAGACTACTACGTCGGAGATCGCGGGTTCGATGCAGTATTTAATCTACTTATCAGAATCTATACATAAGTATACTTATTAATTTGGTAAATTAGATTAACAAATTAAAAAATTAGATTACTATGTCGGAGATCGCGGGTTCGATGCCTGCTTTGTGCAAATATTTGTATGCATGAAAATTTATAGCATTGCTATGGGTGTTTATATGAATAATATATGTATTTATTTACAAAAAATTATGTGTATTAGTATGTTTATACGCATTCTAAATCCCATAACACAAACTAGTTAAGCTGTACTTACTTTGAGTTAACATAACGTTGTGTAGAATGTCCGAGAATATTTATTTATTTTGAAAATGTATTATATTTAATTTTTTTATTAAAATAGCGGCTGTTATTTGATCATAATCATGAGAAGATGAATATCAAAATGTTATAAAGTTTATAAACACATCAAAAGATCAGCTTTTCAGTCAATGTAGTCTATTCCAGAACACGGACCTCTCTAGAAATCCAATCGCTTCATCCTCCGCAATTCTGTCAATTAAATAATCCTGTACAAATTGTGTATGTCCATGACCTCTGTATCTTAGAGTATATAAAGATCCGTCGATAGGCGCGTTAGCCAGTTTATCTCTGACTACCGTCCAGTCAAAAGAGACAAAGTCGACTTAATTTTTACCAAATATAATATTTGTAATTTTATTAAAATGCTTAGATATTTTATCGTCAGTATTGTTGCTGTGGCAATGGCTAATGGGGCATCTCATAAAGGGGCGTGTCCTGAAGTCAAACCAGTTGAAAACTTCAATATTACCGCGGTAAGTGCTTATTTGTGTTCTACTTAAGTTATATCTAAACCAATTTGTTACACTTTTGTTTTATGCAGATAATAATCTCTTGATTTGTTATTTTCATCGATTCGCTGTTATCTGTAATGAATTTTTCATATTTAGGTATTCTGTTATCAATGTTTAGTTCTTCAAATGTATCTAGTTTTAAGACTGCAAATATTTCAGGATTTTTGACTGCCTTAATTGTATAAGTTTTTGTTTATGGTAACGTGTGATTTTATGGTCGGGATATGTGTTGGGGATGACATTTCATTGGATTCTTCTGTTAGAAAATCCTAGTTGAAAATATTCTGGAAAATTATTCAGTAGACTAAGCTCGCCTTTTATAAGTTAGAACTAAAATTGGCACGGCTGGTGAAGTTAGGGTACAATTACATTTCTCTCTCAATTACAACCAGCTACCGTTTCTTTTGACTATGTATACTTTTAAATTCCAACATACCCAAATTTTATGTATAATATGTTTTCAGTATTAACGTATTTGGTTGCCGTCAACGATGTTATATTTTTATTAAACTCTGGGTGTGAATACAGGGCTATAACCTTTTTACCCAACTGCCAAGGAAGGGTTATGTTTGTGACAATCGATTACCACTATTTCATGTTATGATCACGCACTGATTAGTGTCCACACTCTCAAAATGAATCATATAGATAATAATAAGTTCAAAATCAAGTACGATAAAAAGTGCGTACTTAGTTAAATTATAATTATTATCGGTTAATGTAATTTTATAATCAGTTTCATCTGTAACATTGCGGAAATACATTATACAGGGTATAAGATTTTAACCTTACCCGGAAAGTACTTTAAATACTGGAGACAGCGAATGTACGAATTTTACGAATTTAAAGCGACCGCCACACTACAGAAGATGTTAATTGAGTCCTAAGACGGCGTGCGGTGTCGGTCGGTCGGTTTGAGTCCGATATAATCTACCAACCAGGGGCAGTACCCGTCCGATTAAAAAAAAAAATTTAAATATCGAATTTCATTGTTAGGATGATATCAGATGAGCCTTTGAGTTAAAAGTGCTTAGATTTCAAGGATTTCCTTTCATTTAATTTACCATGTTTGTTAGAGAGATTTGATCCTTCTAATTAACCCTGTCGATGGATGATATAAAAATAGAAATAGTAATGTTTTCAGATTTAAGTCGTTTCGATAACCAGGTGTGGCAAATGCGTGTGTTCAAATGTGCACTATTGCTCCCGATCCTGAGCCTTCCGCATAGAGTTTATCCCAACCATATTTTTCAGGTCGTCAATCCATCTTTCTAGAAGAGGTCCCACCTTCCGTTTGCCCTCTCGTTCAAATATATAGGAATACCTACTATAATTTACCAAATAAAAAAAAATGGGCAAAAAATTATGGTGAAAACTGTAAAATGAAGTGCTCTTATGACTTATTTTTTTTCTGTAATGAACCATTTCTGGACACACACTGCTGGACTTAGGCCTCTATCGATATACGCCATTTCGTACGATCCTCCACCTTCCGCATCCAGTCCGTCCCAGCCACCTTTTCAGGTCGTCGGTCCATCTGGCTAGGGGGCGTCCTACGCTTCGTTTGCCTTCTCGCGGTCTAAAATGGCCATCGGTTTTTCGACAGACGTGGCCAGCCCATTGCCGCTTCAGCTTGCTTATAATGAACCATTAAAATATGGAAATCTTAAACGACTGACATATTTTTATGGTCTTTTATAAGCCTTAATGATAATGAGGAGTATCTTAAATGGTAGCCTTCATATTGGGACTCCACTCACATCTTCGTAAGAAAAAAAAAACAAGAAAAGCCGCATGGCGTTTTACCAATGTATCGGCATTAACTGCAGTCGTGTTGCTTTTGTACAATTGTAGCACCTTAATCATGCTCGTAGCAGGTGGAAACATGTGGTCTCTAATAGGTATGACTTTCCAAAAAAAACTTTTGTATTAAATCTGGTTCAAACAAGATTTACATAATAAAAAATATTATCAATAAGGTGGTGCAGTCTTTCGGAAATTAAATGCTTCAAAGACAAAATTGAATTAAATTATATTCACACTAATATTATAAATTAAGCCAAAGTAACTCTGCCTGTCTGTAAACCACTGGATCTGATCTCGATGAAATTTATTTAAATGCTTTATTCCAGCGTGTTTCAAACTTTTAGTTCTACGAATTCAAACTTTTAGTTATAGAATAATGTCAATAACGAGAATTCTGATTGAGCCCAACAAATTGTGTAAATACATACATGTTTAAATTGAGACCGAATACATTTCCCTGCGGAAGTCTAAACTTACTACATCAGTTTTTCTGTAACTCATTGAAATGCTTTTTTCAATTATAAATTGAGGCAGATCTCAATTGACATCACGATGGAACAGACCCATTCATGTTGAGGAAAACGGAACTTTATGAGAAAGAAGTTATACCTAATAATAGGTAACGCGTATGTGTTACCTCTATTCTGCCACGCGTTCACTGATGCAACTTTAGTATTAGTCCTTGACTTTGACCTTATAGAAGCAATAGATTTGACTCATACAACTAACATCTAATTTCCTAATAAACGGAGACCAATTGCTATTAACGCACTCGTGGGTCGCGAAATTGAATGATTTGAGTCAATCAAGCGGTTTATTGATAAACCAAGCGTGAAGGACGAAGTAGCAAATTGAAGTTCATTTATTGCGTGTAGATAATGATATAACTATTGACGAACGAGTAGATCCTCTAATAATTCTAACAGGTGCAGTGCAGGTGACAGCATTGTTCCATTCTGACTATCTTTAAAGTTGACTGAAAATTATAACTTTTAGCGTTAGGTTGCACTATTTATTGAAAATGATTCACCTTGTCATATCTGGACAAGTTTGTGTTATAGAATAAAGATTTATCTATCAAGTATAAAAGCTGAGAACAATGTGTAGGTCATTAGCGAAATCCGACAAGACGACTCATGTCATGGGGCTGTTAGTGTACAATAAGTTACCATCTAGTGAAACTTTCGCTTCAAGGATTGGGTCTTTCAGAATTCAATTAAAGCGATGGCTTATTAAACATGCCTTCTACTCATCTGACGAATTTGTGTCAATGAAATAGTTATTAATTTTAATTACTTTTGCCCGCGGCTGCGCCCGCGTGGATGTCGGTTATTGCCACCAAACATTGCCTATGTCCATTCTCATAGTCTAATCTACCACTATACCAAAATCTTTAAAAATCGGTTCAATGGTTTAGACGTGAAAAACGGATAAACAGACTCACACATACACTTTCCCATTTATAATTTTAGTATGGAGTTATTGACATTGTAAAGAATTATTTAACTCGAAACCTGACATTTTAAATTGAGAATGAAACGTTTAACACATTGAAAAATTTATTATTATAATTTGTTGACATTGTAATTTTTTTAACTATACCTGATATTTTTTTTTGCTTTGTGACATACGCTATGGTTGTTTTTTAAGTATAAAAAAAGAAATAGTTATAATAAGTGTTTGATATTGAAAAAATTTTTGACTCGAAACCTGACAATTAAATTGCGACTGACACGTTTAGAACTTTAATTGCCGACATTGTAATTATCTTACTCGAAAGCGGGCATTTCGTTCTTTTTAAATTGTGACTGATATGTCCTACCAACTGGACTAATTAATAAATCAATTGTATGGAGATGTGACATAATAATATTTGACTCACACCTACTACATTCTAAATAAATTACCTAATATTGGACTGAACTGAATTTATAATTAAGCATTCATTCCTAGACTCCAAGTTGAAAGCTTTGGATGCGACTGGGATAAAGGATGAAGAAGAAGAAGTAAAATAATATCAGAACATAAATATATCATAGTAAAAATTATTGCTTCAAATTGTGATAAAACTGTTTTGAAAATTTCTTGACATAGCTTTATCAGGCGGATAAATCAAATCGTAAATATTGCTGTCATATACTTTATCAATATTATTGTTATCACTCTGCACTCGGTTTACGTAAAAATCTAAATTCTTTGCACGTTTAGGCTTAATTTTATGCAAAATATTAAGCATATCCATTTAATTATATCAAACAAAACAAACTTCCGAAATGATTGTGATGTCTTCTTGTTCTTCTCGTAGGTAGTAAAAATAACTTTAGTACGAATTAGATTCATATTATGTACAAAATCATCCCCAATATATGGTTATACAATATTATGTCGTTGCATATATCGATGCCTTAGTTCACAATTGCACTAACTACGAAATTTACATTTTTGAGGAGAGAGCTTTAAAGTTTTTTAAAGTTTAGATGAGAACCGTAGAAAATCCAAGTAAAATAACAAAAAAAAAATGCATCTATTCATAAGACTAGACGTTTTACTCCATCATATCTCAATATTGTAATATTAGTTTAAACGTAACCTTTTCAAAAAGGCCAAATACACATAAAACCCCCCCCATTTAATACATTTGTGCACTAAGATTGATTATGCTGACCGGCATGAAGTGAAAAACTCAAAAATATTTAACAGCTTTACCAGGCTGGTTCAAGGTACAAGAAGAAGGATAATAATAGTTATGGATATTGCATTTAATAGACAAAATAATTAACCAGTGATCCATATTCATAATGTTTATTTTTATTATAAAACACAAACAGTTTTTATCCACAATCAAATAAAATAAATTTCAAAATCACAACAAAAAAATTAAAAGGACTGAAGCCCAACTATAGGCCAGTCTTCAGCTATTTCACAAAACAATTCGTTTCTGAATCATTAAAATAAGATTTTTTATAAGAAAATTAATACTGTCAGTCTTCAGTTTCAGGTAACAATTATTCATTTTTATTAATTGGTAATTAAAAATTGAATCAAATTTTAAATTTTTCAAACAATGGACTCTTCATCTGGATCATCATTTTATGTGATGAACTCTTCAATTCTGCTTTTTGGCCGGACACTGATGGCGGCACGTCTTGCGATTCTGTCTTGTTTCTATCAGTTTGATTCACTAAATTGACTTTTTTTATGGGATTTATCTTAAACACGTTAAACACGGTAAAGTCAGTACACCACACAGCGCAGGGTACTTTAGTCAGTAGTCGATCGTGATGCGTTGCGTACATGCGCTGCTCATTGAAAATTACGCGCCAAAATCAATCTTCAAAACACAAATGTCTTAAATGAAAGTAATACGCTTGAGTATTCACACTACGAAATAAACATTAAATTAAATGGGCTTAGTTTATTTCCGCGTTTCCATTCATTTCACATGTGCACTGGGAATATATCTCCAAAGGTTTAAATGCATTTGTGCACTTCAAAAATTGTCAAAAACCTTCAATTAAACACTCTACTTTTCACTTTGAATGCGAGGAAAAAAAGCGACGTCCTATACAAAATTATAATATTTATAATAACAAAGTTTCTAAGTTGCACAATGAATTGGTGTAGGTAATTGGTGATTACAATGCAAGCTTAATACGAATAATCTATTCAAATTGCAAAGAATTGTAAAAACGTACGCTTTAAATGCTTGCATATTTAGCCAACCACCAACCAACCAACAGCCAACCTTAAAACTAATTGGAAATGCATAATAAAATGAATAAATCCTTAATAATTACATAATAATTAATTAAACTAACATTTTAAGAGCATGAGAAGTGAAAAAGTACTCATCTCACAATTCGGACAATATCTCAAAACGGTTTAATGTATTTGTGCACTTAAAAATTGCCAAGTCCCCTTCCAGTAAAAGTACTTAGCACACTTGTGCATCAAACTTTCTTGATCCTTTTGTACTACCAACACATAATACTCTCTTGTAGCACTGCTAAAAAGTATAGCAGATACTGCAAATGTATATAATACGTTTGTGTCTTGAAATTTCCTGCAGTTGAGAAACTTAAAATCAGTTAAAGTATATCTTGATTGGTTTTACAAAAATAAAGATCATTAGTATAATACCACATTCATGGAACATTACACGAATTCATTTAATACAACTGTGACCCACGTTTTTGTTAGAAAGAGACGGAATAACGGTATTTCGATGCGCGGAAACGAAAGAGCATGAAATTGAGGGTATTTGGCATAAAAAAAGTAAAAATTGAAAATTTTGTAGTTAGTGCAATTGTGAACTAAGGCATCGATATTTTTAGATAGGCTTTACACTAGTGTTATAAAAATGATCTTTAGTGACTTTTGAGATTAATTTTAGAGTTAGTTATATGAAAATCTTTAAAATTTTGAAATTATTTTAGAGTTTAAAATATTTTGTTGTTGATTTTCATAGAATTCTATTGTTTCAGTATCAAGGAGTCTGGTATGAAATTTCAAAAATCCCTATCGAGTCTGAAGGTCCAGGCAAATGTGCACAGGCTGAGTACACACTCGATGGTGATGTAGTTAAGGTGAAGAACACGAATGTTATCAACAGTGTGCAGTACTACATAGAAGGCACAGCAAAACTTGCTGCAGATGCAAACAATGCAGCTAAGTTGGTCGTCACTTTCAAGTTCGGAGGTGAGAATTATTATACGCATTAACACGATCAATTTCTTTATTTTGTACATATATTATAATTGTTTTACTTCTCTCCAATGTAAAGCCTGTAGATTTATGAAGAGAGCTGTAAGTTAGAAGTTAATCCTTATGAATACAAACGCAAGAACACCTTTGAAATTTTGAAAATAACGAAGGTGAGATAAGAATCACTGAGAACTAATAGAACGTTAGGTGTTTAAATATGGAATGAAATGGCAGCCTATTGACTTTGCTTACGTCGAATGAAAATCGGGTGCGATTGGTGTATGTAAATTATTACGGCTGAGTTTTGTTTTCCGTTTTAAATGTCATGGTCCATAAATTATCGTAATCCGAACTACTTAAATAGATATACTGACAGTAATAAAAATGTTATATGGGTAACTAATCTTCAATCCAAACCAAAATATGATAACTGGACGATGATTAATGATGAACAATGCAAGGTGCGCCAAAATGCTTAGAGATTATTGTACGATTAAATATTTCTCTATAGGCATATTTTATTTTCGTAGAAAATGATTTCTTTTTATCAGTAGTTTTATAAGGCACTAGTTTTTTGCCTGCGACTTTGTCCGCGTTTAGTTCGGAATATATTAAGGTCTGTTCACTTCTGTAACGTAAACCTCCGTTAACCCGTTGTTCCTATTTTAAATGATTTATATAGTGAAGAAAGTGTTCTTACAGTACTGATTAATACATGCAGGGCTAAACTCTCGGGAAATACGAAATTAGACCAACTGTTTCTATAGCCTATGCAGGCGCTGAGAAAGAGTTTTGAAAAATTCAACCTTTTGTTGACCTAAACATAATCATGTACCTATATAAAGTTTTATCTTTCCTTTTCTAGTGTCCTCTATTTTCCCGTTTTAATATCCATCCTACCTCCCTCTCCCAGCCTGTGATTGTTGTACCACTACAGTACAACAATAACAGGCTTGGGAATTAAATTCACTGTGCGAGAGCGACTTGAAAATAGCTTAAAAAAGTTCGGAGTCCTGTTTTTAGACAGAAAGTTTTTCACGCCGGGGCAGCGATATCTTTTGTCATAAGACGCAGGATCGTGGCATACTGATGGTTCATATTCAAATTTACATAGACTCAATCAAAAAGATTTCAGCGTCATCTATTGAGAGTCCCCAAGTTATTAACACAGAATCGTTAGATTCGAATCGAGGTGTTACTTTTATGGCTGTATTTTACTACTACCACACCATCACGGTGACTGTTCTGATGAACTCCTTCAAGTAAACCCTCCTTCTCCATTTCCTACCAAAACAATCCGCCACACTCCCCCCTTCCCTCATACACAATAGGTAACGCGACGGAACGCTGTGTATCTTAGTCGGTTCCATCCCGACTACGCTAACTAAATCATCACTTGCCCGGGTGTGATGGTATGCGTGCGGTTTAGACACAAATAAATAAACTGGGGTATGGTCAATTTATTGCCTGAATTTATTAAAAATATTATATAGATATACATATCGAAGTAGGGGACAAAGGCCCACAATGCATGCTGTGTAGGACATAGGATTCACCCATTTCGTACGATCCTCTGAATTTCGCATCCAGTCTGTCCCAGCCACCTTTTAGGTCTATAATACTTACTTGTACAAATTACTTCTGTAACTTAGGAAGTCATTTGGTGTGTAGATATTTAGAATACCTACAGTAAAATACATGGTTATGAAAAGTGTTCGTAGAGTTTACTGTAACTAATATATAGTGCATTATTATAAACTCGTTATGTGTTCTCTTTTAGAGGTCTATGTCCAGCAGTGGACGTCTATTGGCTGATAGATAGATGTGTTCCCGGCGATGAGTAGGGTAGCCAGGGCTCACTGAAGAGGTTTTGTGCTGTCAGGGGGAAAACCAAAGGCTATTCCTGCTTTGTCTTCTACACTGACGGCACATAAACGCTCTGTATTTACAAGGTCGGCAGCACGAGTGTGACCCTCTAGTGTTGCATACGTCCGTAAGACTACGGTTACCACTTACCATCCATCGGGTGGGCTGTGTGCTTGTCTGCAACCTCAGTTATATAAAAAAGACGGATTGCACTCCGGGAGTGCAGGCAGAAGTGAAAACCTTTTCTTTCTTTCTTCGTTATTTACAGAGAAAAAGATAATAAGAACATACCATACCATACCTATAATATAGCGCCAATCATAAAACCTATCACTAATTTTCTGTCATAATAAATTAATGATTTACAACACTAAAATTATTAACAAAAACAAAAATTATTAACAAAAAAAGTAATAAATTACACCAAGAAAAAATAATCACAAAAAGTAATACATTACAAAAAGAAAAAATAATCCCAAAAATAATAAATCACAAAAAGAAAAAATAATCACAAAAAGTGTCAGAAGCCCAGGTTTGAACCCGGTACCATCTGAAACCATAAGGACTTACAGTCGAAGCGCTTACCGCTTAGCTACGAAGCTTCTTAGCGTACCTAACAAAATGAACAAACTGTAGCTAACGTTGTATGACGTCAGTCGTCGGTTACGGTTCAAAGGTCAAGCGATCCTGACGCGAGTTTAACACTTTTTACCCATCCAACGCCGCTAAAGAAGTTTTCACTTCAAAAATAAATGAATAGTGACCAGAGATTTATGCGAAATTCTCGATAACAAAAACTAGAAACTACCTAGTAGGTACTTCAGAAACAGAAGTCAATATATTGTTTTTTTTTCACAGAAATCGAGTCCAACTCCGACCTTATGGTACTAATAACTGATTACAGTGGATACGCTATTGCATACAACTGCAAGTACGACGAGAAGACCAAGGAATACCAAGGTAACAACCATAGAAATCCATGAAATATTATATTTCCTTGTAATAAATGCTCATAAGGGTACCATTCAATCTAAAGCGTCAATTAATGCTGAACTACTTTTATTTAAAAATTTAGTGTTGGATTGTTAATACAAAGAATTAGCATTTCAGCAGCTCAATCATGTAAGTTTTGCTGCGTAAAACAGTGAGCAAAATACAATTTTACTCACTGCGAGAGACAAAGTAACTTTAGAATATTTTAAATAAAGAGTGCTTGCCATTGATCTAGAAACTTTCCAACAACAAAAAAACTAAATCCAAATCGGTTCATCCGTTCAGGAGCTACAATACCATAGACATACACACACACGCACACAGACACGTCAAGCATATTAATATAAGATCCCACCGGTTTGCGTCGGAGGTTATAACTCGTCTTCGTTATTCTGCTTAAACGAGAGACAGTAGTAACTGACTCCTCATCTATTGGTTCATGAGGAGTCAATTACTTTTGGCTTTCGTTACTGCTTGCCGCCCTTTTGATCAAAGCGGACTTGCAATGGAGAACCTATCAGATAAACAAAGTGACGCTTTATCAAACTACAACCATTACATTTGTTTGTTGATTTGCATAAACACTCGTGCAAATAATATTTGAATTATCAGTGACTCAACTACAGAGGTATTTCTCATTAATTGGGGCGGATGGTAAATTACGAAAAAAAATCTTTAGAAAGGATCTGAGTAGCAAGGGATATAGTAATCTGGCTATCAATAAACAAATATATTTCGCAAATATTAATGTCATTTTATGAATTCTCAACATGACGTAAGTTTTTAATGGACATATAAAAAGTTGAAGGAACAAGCAATACTATTATAATTATTGAAGACAAAGTGAACCCCTGGCTCTGAGGTGCAAGCGCTCCGCTCCACGATTAAGTATTTTATATTTTAACAAAATCATACAAATTTATGAAAACATGTACATTTCAAAACAAGTCGTCGGGAACCCTAATAGCAATTTTTACAATAATTTCAATCGATTCAAGATTAGCCTGATTACTATAATGTGTTATAGAAGTGGCTCGAAGTAATAACCGATTGCAAATAAATGAATACAAATATATTTCCGATTAGAAAAAATCGTAATTTTCGATTGATTTTAACACAATACAAGAAGAACCTTGTAGACTGCAATCTACAAGGTTCTTCTTGTATTGTGTTAAAATCTACGTTACTAAATGGCGTATTGACTATTATTGTTTGATTGATTAGCGTCGGTGGCTTAGTGGTTAAGGAGTCGGCCTGACGATCGAGAGGTCCCGGGTTCGATTCCTGGCCATTACACTACCGACGTGAACCCACTCCTAGCACAAGCAATTTAGCTTAGTTGGAGGGGTTAAAGGGAATATTAGTAATTTCGATAATTTCGGTTGCTATTAGTCTTTTTTTTTATAAAGAGGAAAAAGATTCATTCATTCATTTATTTATATCGTGAACACAGGTTAATAAAGATATTTACAGGGTGCTTTGGTACCGTGATGGTACAAACATGTTCTGCCGATTGGCATACAAAGTAACATGCATATATTAATAATTCAATGCAAATTGCTCATTTCTATATATAGTCTTTTTAAATGACCACTACTATCTAAACGTAGGGAATACAATCAATTCGTGTCATAATTTAGAGAATTTAATTTAATATCAATTAATAATATAATTTTTTTTTCAAAATAGTGCATATTATATTTGATAATTTATTAATGTCAAATTTAGATAGTTATTGATTAGTTTCTTAGATGTTATTATATATATGTATTATATTAATGCTACAATAAAACTGGATAAACACCAATTTGAAGTCGTTTACTTGGAGATGGATATTATAGGCCGACTTTAATTTGTATTATATTTATTATGCAACTTCAGCTTACTATGTTTTTGTATGAAACAAAATTTTGGCAATTCAGATCTCGCAAACATGCGTTAAGGTTATCGGCTTTCTATTTTCTGACTGTTTTAAACATGACGGTGATTCCAAATTCATCTTATTTGACTTTAAATCTGTACTATATAAATAATAAAAAGCTTATGTAGAATATACTGCTTCCGGGCTATTTGGCCGTGGTCCATGTGAAACTTGCGTTGCGTACGAGGCAAGGTCTCCGAACTCGTCATCGCCCGGACCTGCGCCACTGAAGATGTCGACCGCAGTGATCGATGAAACGTCTGGAACGCAAGTTTCACATGGACCACGGCCAGACAGTCCGGAAGCAGTATGTTCTACATACAACGCCGGCCGTGAAAGCCTGAAGACTTATAATAAAAAGCTTAGTCCATATAACACACCATAACACACCATAACACACCATAAACCCCGCTCAGTGCAAATATTTGTATGCATGAATATGAATATTTGCATTGGTCTGGGTGTTTCTATGTATAATATGTATGCATTTACAAAAAAAAAAAGTATTTAAGTATGTTTATCCGCATTCTAGATTCCATAACACAAGCTAGTTAAGCTATGCTTACCATGGGTCTAGATAGCGTTGTGTGAAATGTTGAGGAATATTTATATTTTATTTATAAATTGAACTTGTGTAGGCGAGCATTACCACTGTAATTACTGTTTACTTTATTTTTCACGGTGTTCGCTCAATATTTTTACAATACCATCCAAACAATGGCTGTAGTCAACCAAGTGTATGATCGCATGGGTGGAGTCCAACGATATCAAAATTTTCATATTTATTTTCATTATTCATCGATTCGGCTAAAAAAAGTCAATTCACTGTTACACCTCGTGTGTACCCTCGTGACAGTTGAACTTTGTACTATTTGCTAACATGTTAGCATAACGATAAAATCGACGATAATATTATTGGCGGTATTTTTGGTATCCACTTCTACGTGTGTATGAATTCACGTCTTTCCTTATCAATGTAACACACCCAGTTTACTTTAAATTTGTGGTATGAATTTACAGGATTAGAGTATAAAATTATCCGAGATAAAAGTAATTAGAAACTATTCGTAAACATAGGCTTAATATTAGTCATCAACTTTGTTATCTTAAAAATGTGATTAGAAAAACCCTCCAGTCACAAAATAGATAAAAGTGCTACCGTTTGCAGAGCTTCGTCAGTTATATAACTTGTTTCAGTTTTATTAAACATTTTCCAAAACAGAACCGATTTTATGCCTATGACCTATAGTAAAAGTTACATTAACCGCCTGTCATTGAGCAAACAAAACCATTTCGTTTGTACGGATTTTTATGATGCATTCGATATAAATGTCACAGTTAAAACCAGTTTTTAGATAGAACGCGTTATTTCTAGTTAGAATTAGTTTTTTACTGTATACCTTTGTTAATAAACTAATGTTCAAATCGAATATCAGTAAAAACTAGTTAAAACTGTATCACCAGCGCCCCTAGCACGAAAAACTATCGTAATCGTAAACGTATTGAGAGAACGAAGCAATGCTATTGGTCGCATGACTACTTTGATTCTGCGTGTGTGTGAAGCCGACCAATCGGAATGCTCCATTTTGTGCTAGGGGTACTAATCATCGTACTTTATTCCGATCGGTCGCGAGACGTAACCTGATTCGAACGCACCTGTTGAACCAGGTTAGGGCTCGCAACCGCGTTGTCCGACTTGGTTAGGTTAGGTTGGAAGGTCTAATGCGGGAGCTAGCTTCCGCATTACCCTTCGTGGTTGTTTTTTTTATAACCATGCAGTTTTAACTACAGCTCGATGTGACAACTATATAGTTTTAACTGAAAATTAAATCTATCAATGGTCAATTCAAGTTTTAACTGGGTATTTCTAATTTCAACAAGGGCATAAAGTAAAAACTAGTTTTAACTAGGGACAACTAGTTCTAACGAAAAACGTAACATTTTAACTGTAACATAATACTTCAATATTAATTAAAAACTAAACTCAAAACGTGAAAATGTGGATAGAAAGGTTTTTAAACTAATTTAAACAATATGTTATAAATTGATGCCTTCTGTCACGTAACCTAAATATGAAATATTTTTTTTACAATCAATTTAACAATTTTATCATCTTTTCAGAGCATGCCTGGATTCTCTCAAGATCCAAAAAGTTGGAAGGTGAAGCGAAAACTGTAGTGGATACTTTCTTGAAGGATAATCCTAAGGTCATTGATACTGCCGAGCTCGTTCAGACTGACTTCTCCGAAGAAGCCTGCAAGTTCACCTCGACAGCTGTCATGAAGACGCCAGTCGCTGCTCAGCCTTGAATCTTAAATCTCTAGATAACGGATTGCTGTAGATTGATATACTTAGTGCCTTATTGTAAAAGCAGAGTGGACATCTAAAATCATCATTCTTTTCTTCTTCGCTCTATTTTATGTTCAATTTTTTTTTCGTTTAGTTTCGGTCAGAATTTTTGCGAGTGTGATTTTTAGTACTACATATTTTATTTGGGCTGAAACGAAAACTGAGTTTGCTTTAAGAATTTAAAACTTTCTGAATGGTTCCAGTATTATTTATTTAGACTGCTTTAGATGTAATTAATCAGTATGTCCAGCAGTGGACTAATATAGCCTGATGATGATGATGATGATGATGATGAATCAGTAACCTTTCCATTTATCTAGAAAGTGTGAGTAACAAATATGACGAATTAAATTAATGTGCTAAAATTTTCTTAATTACTTAGAATAGTTTTCGAAAGTAAAAAATACTTTGGTTTTAGGTAATATTTTGTATTATTGGCTCGGTTTACACTTCATTACATTTATGAATCATGAATGTGTGAATAACAATTATTTTATCAGCATAATATACTCAGTACATATGTTAATTTAGTTGAAAATGTATTTGATTAATTTCAAAACAGCTTATTTAATCCTGTAGACGAAGATAATATTATTATATCAACTGTCAATATTTGAGCTTTGAGGTAACCGTATTTTGCACATTAAATAAAATAGTGTGATTTCATTCTTCTAAGAATCTTGTTGCTTTGCTGATTGATATTGGCAGTTTCAATACTGTTGGTTGTTTCAGTATCAAAACTGATGGTATCGGTCTAACTTGTGATAGATGTAAGGTTAAAGATAGTAAGCACTTTGATGAGTGTATTTATTCGATAATAAATTTTTGTATTTGATTTTGTTTTATTATTTACTGTATTGGTGTTAACTTCAAGTAAAACTATTTCTTAGAGCGTTTTCACACTCATCCGATATCCGACATCCGATATCGGAGGAAGTCAAATGTATGAGATATGTGTCGATATCGGTTATTGGAGAAAAAACAAAACTGTGTTGCCCCTATATCGGATTACAAAAAGACTAAAACAGCGACTGCAAGCATTTTTGACCTTAATTACATTTTCTTAGTTACATATCTTTTCACGTTAATTGATGTCATTGATCACGAATATACGAAAAAGACCTTGACAGCATGCCATGTTAAAGGTCAAAAATTGCTTGCACTATTTTTTCTTTTTTTTTCCATCCCTAGTATCTCTAACTAGTCTGTGCTTTCGAGCAAACGGCCGTATCGGGCCAATTTTATCAAAAAAATGTGAAAACAGCACAAGGTGTCGGCTATCAGCGTCCGACACCGATGTCGGATATCGGATTAATGTGAAAACAGCACCAGTGCCACAAGTACGAATCAAATTCGAATTCGTAACGTAAACGTATCGAAAGAATGGCGCATTGCGATTGGTTCACAGTAGGCAGGCGGCCAATCGCATTGCTCCGTTCTGGATACGTTTACGTTACGAATTCGAATATTATTTCGTGCTCGGGGTACAGGTGTCGGCTATCGGATGTCGGCTATCGGCGTCCGACATCGATATCGGATATCGGATGAGTGTGAGAACGCTCTAAATCTAAGACTCAGCCATTATTTTTCTTTCTGGAAACGTCGGCCTTATATTTTTACAGGCTTATTGCTAAAATGGTAAATACAATAAAATACAGAAGGTGTGTAGTTCTTAGGAAGGATACAGATTATCATAATCAATACGTGTGCATATCACAAATAGCGTTCCTTATTATATCCGTCTAATCTGCCTACTACTGCTATATTTTATGAAGCAGTAATAAAAACCTTTTTCGACTACTTTTGTTGTCACACTACACTTTCATTCACCAAAGAATTTGCAATTAATTTCCTTTTCTTGACTCCCAATTTACTTCTTTTGTTTGTTAGTTAAGATTGGTTATTTTTATCAACTATTTTATAAAGTACTAGCTTTTGCCCCCCATACCGGGGGCGAGTCGGGGACCGCGTGGTCCCCCCTCCCGAGGACGGCCAGACCGAGAGGAATGGCCCTGGGTCAGCCGGGGTGCGAGGGATATGTCACAAGACCACCTCACCTTCGGCCTAGCACATCGACCCACAGACGGCGTGCGGTTTAGTCTGTTCGAGTCCGACATAACCTCCCTCTTCGGCTCCGAAGGGGAGGGGGTATCCGTGGGGAATTCCTGCACGTAAAAAAAAACGTGGATGTCGGTTATCGATATAATATCGGTTATCGTAATAAATTGTAGCCTATGTGTTATTCTGATGAAAGAGTAACAAACATCCATCCATCCGTCCATACTTATAGGTAGTATAAAATATATACTGGGTGTTTTCATAGTCGTTTTAGATAAAATTATTTTAGACTCAGTTTCGATGGCGATATGGTCTAGAATATATTAATTTTAAACAAAATAAATATGTTGACAGCCCCCATACATACTTCTTTCACCTGCACAATATCTTATATATTATTAAAAAACTGAGTTTTGCCAGATTTTGATATCGAAACTGAGTCCATAATCTTTTTATCTGAAACGACTATTAATATCATAAGTGGATTTGTATAATATTTATCTACTGCTATTCTTGATACGCATGAAATCGCACATGGCTTTAGTAATAAGACATAAGGAGACAAAGTTGATCTCGATTGATAGTTTTTGTCGGAAGAATGATTAACAATCTAGTTATATCTATTTTTGTGCTGAATTACTAAAACATCGGTGTTTCTCAAGGAGAAATTTCTTCATGTAAATTGAAGTGAGTCCGCTGTAAATCAGATTTTTTACAAACAGAACATTATTATTGAAAGTATTACAGATTTGATGGATATCAATTTAATTTGTAAAGCTATTTAGTTAATTTATCTTGTAAACATTATTATACTGTATACTAAAGTTTATAATCTTTACATATTTTGTTATCTTTAATAGAAATGTTGCACAATGTTATACAATGTTTTTGATAGATTAGAAAATATTACTACTAAAAAAATCGGTTTCTGATTTCTTGCTAAAGGCACAAGTTGCATCATTGAACTCTTTGAATACAAATTCTTCTCTATGTTCAACTAGTTCTGTGTACTTGGCTAGTGCGTCTTCGATCTTTTTGAGAGTATCGCCATGGGGCTTTTCTATGCTGCGTGTGAGGATCCAGGTGAAAACTGCAATTTTTTAAAATTAGAGATGAGCAATTTTTTTTATTTGATTAGCTAGAAAGTATCATTTATTGTTTTGTTTGATTTTTCGGCACTGATGTAAGCACTTTTTTCAAATACATTATATGTATTTGAAAAAAGTTATAAATATTATTTGCTTGAAATATTATTCTGGCATGAGCCAATATACTTAACTACCTGGTACATAACCATTACTTGGTATGTATACGATGTATAAATAAATCAGTAATTCACCAACTCCATCATGAATTCAAGTCTTGTACTGTAAATACTGTGATTCGGAATCGCTTGTCGCCTCACTTATTTTGTAGGTTGAAGTACAAAATTCAAGCTCCTTCTAGGATATAGCATTGATAAATAAAAACAGATTGCTGTAAAGGTAAGCTTCTTAGATTAAAGGAATCATATCATCATCAAGATGACCTCTGCCCTGAGTCCCAAGGTCAGCTTGGCGTCAGATGCAATCAGGGAACGATGACTAGACCAATAACTTTCAGTAATAGACTGACGTATGAAAAATTTTCCTCTTTTGGTTTCCATCCCAGAGATTCTTGAGATTATTAAATTATTAAAAAAATAAATTCACTAATTCCAAGGATACTTCGATAATATATTCTTCGTAACTATGGCTACAGGTACCGCGAAAGAGACTGAGAGGAACATAAGAAGAAATTGTTCTCTGCGTGTCTGCCTACTATAAACCTGTGTGTATGTGAGGCCGGCCAATTGCAATGCTCCGTTGTCTTAACACGTTCACGATACGAATATGATAGTTATTCGTACTATGGGTACCGTAAGCACATTTGTTTGTATAAAAATCTCAGTGGTGGGATAACAAATGGGAGAAAATTGCTAACTTTAAGAACTACTCTTTAAGCTCTGGTGGATGGAATACCAAAACCATATTACGGATGCGATATTCAGAGATACTTAGAGAATTTTAATGTAATAAAAGATGAGACAGTCGTTACGAACAACCCACTCTAGTAGATACTATAGAAGTACATGAACTAACTAGCAGCACTAGATGATGAATCATTAAACAATTAGACGACCACAGAGAACTTGTCTATAAGGATATCTAAATAGATTTACTTGATTAGAAGCTATTAGGATAAACGGCGACTGAGTTTAATACTAATTGTTTGATAGCTCTAGCAGACAATTATTGTTAAACCACGACATTTTTATCAGCGCTTACTCACAGACCAGGGGACGAGTGGAGACAGGGTACTAATTTTAGGGGACCAATGGGTTAGCCGCCTGCTTTCGAGTTCTACTCTTCCCCTTTGCTTGGTCTTTGATGTACCTAAAAGTGACGTTATTGACACTCAGATTATCGTTTACGACGTCAAGCCATCTTTTGGGTCTTTTCTTCCTACGGTGACCTTGTGATCTTATTAATTAAACTGATTTTAATATTTTTGTCTTTAATTATATCTAAAGTACTGAAAACATCCTTACTATAATGTTTTCTTACTGCTTCCTTTAACCATTTGCAGACGTAAAGAATAGCGTAGCTTTCATAGTCGGTAGACAGGATCGATAATGGTAGTTCTAGGATTTTATCTGAAATTATTTATAAAACATGAAAATGTTAAGAAAGAAGCGGTTAGCCGGTAATTCTATAAAAGTCGGTAGGTATATAATAGTTTGCTGAATGAAATATCACTCCATTCTCTCCCTAGGAGCCTTTATAGGACCAACAGGAGTACTGCTAATGCCGTGTTGCATATTTGGCCCCGTTTCAAATTCGAACATCTCTCTCTAGTGAACCACTAATTCAAATTTGATTTTAAAGATGTTGAATATTCAAAGGCAATAAAAAAACATATTGAATAATGATAGCACTTGTACTTTTCCATACTCTATTTTTATTTTTAACCTGAACGGTTTCAAACGTGTGCCGTGGGCCGTAAGGTGAAACCAGTCAGGTTAAAAATAAAAATAAAGTGTGGAAAAGTACAAGTGCTATCATTATTCAATATGTTTAGTAGATTCCACCAAGTGCCATCAATCTCCAGTATAAACAGTCAATAACAAAACTTTACTGTTTAGATCCATAGGATTTTTATATAAGTACTCACATAATCTCAAGGTTAAGTTGGTGATTGATAGACAAGGCTCTGGCTGAAGCATTTCTCCGGTGGTTTTGCAAATAAACTAAATTGTAGGAGGAAGGAGTGTTGTAGCGGATACTGAGTTTCAAAGTACAAGGTTTGAATCCTACCGGGATTTGCACTCAAATGAAGAGAACCGCTAGGGCAAATATTTAGTTTGTTACCTTCATATTTAAAGCTGGCAAGAAACTGGGCGCTATCATTAGGATGATGATGTGTGTGAAGAATCACAGTGTACGACAGCTGAGTCCGGTTCCCTTTATCGCCGTCCACGTACGTTTCCTTTAGGGTATACCACAAACTGTCTTTCTTAAAATAAAGAGTCGCGCAGTCGTGGAAGCCTGAGCCATCGCTCGCGAAGCCCCCAACGTGGTACCAAAGGCCTGTAAACTAATTTTGAGAATTCAACAATATTATTTATACCTTACGACTGGAAAAAGCAGTCCGAGCCTCCGAGTTGAAAGCTTCAGATGCGACTGGAATTAACGCTACAATGACGACGGTATTCCCGTCCAATTGAGCAGTCAGACTGGGGAAGTACCTCCACCCTACAGAATACCGCGGTCATAATAATCTCGTGTTGTGTTCGCTACAGTAAGTAGGGTAGCCAGAGCTCACTGGAGATGTTTTTTGGTGTGATTGTGAAGACCAAAGGCTATTCCTGCTTTGTCATCTTCACTGACGGCACAGAAACTCTCTGTGTTTACAGGGTCGGCGGCACGAGTGTGACTCCCCTGGTGTTGCACACGGCCATAGTCCACGGTAACCACTTACGATCAGGTCATCCGTGTGCTTGTCTGTGTAAAAAAAAAGATGATGGACCATAAGGTGAAGGTCAAATTTCAAAAGGTAATGCCATAAGCCATGTATAATCTGAGTGACTTAATCGATTAAGGTATCACATAATTGCATGATATCTTATGAAATTATCATTGAAATTATTCTCCCAAATGTCAAAAAGGGTATTTACGTAACACGATTTGCAGGAAATAATATTACCATATAGATCGTTTGCTAGGTGAAACTTGATTGACATATTAAATAAGGGGTTAAGTTTTACCTCACGGCATTCTCAAAGGTTTATATAATTATAAATGAGATTGAGATAAGATCGAGGCAGATTTTGAACAGATTTATGGTATAACAATTGGACCTCTAACTCTAATTCCACCCACTAATAAATTTGATTATTTTTTTAAATCACCTACCTTAGCATAGTCCAGCTTCATCTGCAGCGGCATGTCCTTACAAACTCCTGGTAAGGTATATTCTTCCCCAGAAACCCCGACGAAATATAGAAATAATATAAAAAACATTGTGAACGAAATGAACTACACAAAGATCAGGTTGCGAATGAATGAATCAAATCTTGTGTTGTAAAATTATGCTCACAGTAGTAATGTAAAGACGTTTTATACTAAGTAGACTAAATTGCTTACATTGAGGTTAATAACGAGAACATCCTGAGTCAGCCTTTGAGGAAAAACGATGTTGATGATACTTAGTCAGAAGCCCTACCAAGTAAAATGGCATTATTGTTTTATTTTGAAATGATAGAGCTACTGCCGAATTTTGTACCTAGTAACTATTTAGTACTCAGTATTTTTATTGTTACTGTATAATTATGTATTTTACCAATAATAAAACCGACTTCAAAACTAAATGGGTAAAAAAAAAATTAAAATAACTGTTTTTAGAGAGAGAATTTAGAGATTTTTGATCTGTTAGAAGTCGGTGCCAGGTTTGGTTGCTACAAGACCCTAATAAAATTTCACCCCCTATTTTAAAGGTTGGGGGTAGATTAAAAAAATAAACATTTTTGTTTGTAACAAATAGTTTGAATACCAATTTTTTTTTTTTTTCGGGGACGGCGTGGTCCCCACCTCCCGAGGAGGGCCAGACCGAAAGGGATGGCCCTGGGTCAGCCGGGGTGCGAGGGATATGTCGCAAGACAACCTCACCTTCGGCCTAGCACCACGACCCACAGACGGCGTGCGATTTAGTCGGTTCGAGTCCGACATAACCTACCCCTCCGGCTCCGGAGGGGCGGGTATCCGTGGGGATTTCCCGCACATAAAAAAAAAAAAAAAAAAAAAGAATACCAATTTTTAGCTTTTTACCTTCACAATTGCGGAATGCTCCATAGAAACTTCCACTTTCTTTCCACGACTTTAGGGGGAGGGGGAGGGTTTAGAAAGAGACATAAAGTAGCCTATGTCACTCTCCACCCCTTCAACTATCTTCTCTTAAAAAATCACGTCAATTCATCGCTCCGTTTTGCCGTGAAAGACGGACAAACAAACACACACACACACATACACTTTCCCATTTTTTTTTACCGTGAGAGAAAATCCTTCATGGATGCTATGCCGGACTCCTACCGACTAAAAACCCTCACGTACCGCCTAATAGCCTGCGGTTGATAGCCCCGGGTAAGCCCTCGGAAAGATGTCCCAGGACTACCAACATACCTACGGCTGCGGCCTCGCCTAGGGGGTGGTTCGGGTTTTATCCCGCGTCTATGGGGGGGCGTGCGTGAATCTCTCACGTCACGCTGCCGTCATGGGCCTGATTTTGTAAGGATGGTGAGCAGCCCACTCACCGTCCTCAGGAACACTTTGGATTTTTGACATGGCATTGACAGAGGTAGTTTATGCCTACGTGTAGCTTTTGCGTTAACTTCCGTTAATATCATCCTGCTAATCTTACTATTACTTTTAGTATGTATTGTTTAATTTATATATATTCCCTTACCGGATTGTTCCTGGTGCAGAGGCTGGCCATCGCAATCCAGTGTGGAAACGCGGCAAGTGTGATGGGCACCTTTGTACCGAGAGCGATCAGAGGTGGGTTTTTCGACCAATAGTGAATAATAGGTACTGAATTTATATTATATACTTAGAATTAAGGTAACATAATGTATCTATTATTGCATTGTATTTAGACGAATAAAAATTATTTAGTAAAAAAAATAATATAATATGTATTTTTAATTTATATATCTATTTATGTGTTTTAATTGTATATAGTATGTTTATATATAGCCCTATGTTTGCGTATAGCCATATATTTATTCTATTTTTACTTTAATTTGTGCATTTTTCTCTCTCTCTTTTGTTTTAATACACTTTATATCTACTTTATATTATAACTGCACCATAAATTATGATTTGTCACATTACTTTTCTTCCCAAGGGTTGCCTGGCTTCTAGCGGTAAGGCTGCCCATTGTACATTGAAATGTTTACATGCTACCTACTTGTCTCTACTGTAAATCTAATGGTGTACAATTATCTATCTATCTATCAATCTATCTATCTATCAATCGATCTATCAATCTATCTATCAATCTATCAATCTATCAATCTATCAATCTATCAATCTATCAATCTATCAATCTATCTGTCTATTATAAATGTGAAAGTTTTTTGAAGATGTTTGAATATTTGTAATTAAATCATACTCCTAGAGCTGAAGGGATTTGGTTGAAATTTGGTGCAAAGATAGCTTATAGACAGGAATAACCGGACCAGAATTACATGCGGGCGAAGCCATCATCCACAAATATAATTCATACCTTCTACCTTGTTATATTCTGATTTCAATATGTACTCGTTTAGTCACTATATATGTAGTAGTTATGTCGCGTGGATGTCGGTTATCGCGACTAAAGATAGCCTAGATCCTTTCTCAAGGTCTAATCCATCTCTATACCAAATTTCTTCAGAATCGGTTCTGTGGTTTAGGCCTGAAAGACGGACAAACAAACAGGCATACACATACACTTTCCCATTTAAAATGTTAGTATGGATTAACGTAAGCCTACCATTTCATGGTATGACTGAAAAAGATGCACATCAATGGCATGACTACAGTTACATTTATCTTTATCTTCAAATTTGGCCTATTGCTAATGTATCATACGATGTGTAGTTACTTTAAAATAGGTACTCTAGATAAAGTACTATAGTCTTATCTACACTTAATCTTGAATACAGATAGTGTCAAATTTTTATAAACTGAATCATTATTATCAGTTATTGGTTTGCCAAGATAGAACGCGTGCGTGTACGCACATGTGTGTACTGTACGTACTTCCTCGCCCTCCCGAGGAGGGCCAGACCGAGAGGAATGGCCCTGGGTCAGCCGGGGTCCGAGGGATATGTCACTAGACAACCTCACCTTCGGCCTAGCACATCGACCCACAGACGGCGTGCGGTTTAGTCGGTTCGAGTCCGACATAACCTCCCCCTTCGGCTCCGAAGGGGGGAGGGGGGGGGTATCCGTGGGGATTTCCCGCACGTAAAAAGAAAAAGAAAAAACGTTCTTCCTCATTCATCGTATTTAAGGCTTGTTTTGCTGTTATATTCGGGGTTAAAGTATGAAATTGCCGATTTGTACTGACAAATTGAAATTCGTTTTTTTTTTTAATTTAACGTATTTATTTAATCAAAATAATTACCATTATTATCTATACATTGCTGCCATCTAGTAGGAAGGTCATTTATGCCTTTGCGATAGAACTCTGGTGATCTAGATTCGACAAACTGTGTGAAAGCATTTTGTACTGCCTCTTGAGAAGAAAACTTTTTATCACATAGAAAATTGTCCAAATCACGAAAAAAATGGTAGTCTGTTGGAGCAAGGTCCGGCGAATACGGAGGGTGACGGATAGTTTCTAATTGCAGTTCCTGTAGAGTTAAAACGGTTTCTCGTGCTGTATGAGGTCCCGCGTTATCATGGCGTTATCGGAGATCGATTCATGAGTCGGGGCTGTTTCACTGCTAGTTTTGCTATCATTGTTCGGAGTTCGGCACAGTAGACATCTGCCGTTTTTGCTTGACCAGATCGTAGAAAGCTATAGTGAATAACACCATGCTGAGACCACCAAACAGTTACCATTACCTTTTATTGGTAAGCTTTGCTTTAGGACACTGTTGTGGCGTTTCACCTGGGGTCAGCCATTGCATTTTTCGCTTACGGTTATCGTAAAGAATCCACTTTTCATCACATGTCACAATTCGATCCAATATTCCTTCATTTCTGTATCGATTCAACAAGGCAACACAAGTTTCAACACGCATTTCTTTCTGCAGATCAGTCAAATCATGAGGGACCCATTTTTCACATTTTTTTATTTTATTGATTTGACGCAAATGAGTCAATATTGTTGGTAAGGTAACGTTAAACCATGCAGCTAATTCCTGGGTAGTTTGGCTCGGATCGGCTTCCACCATGTCTTTCAATTCATTGTTATTCACCTGTGTGGACGGCCTTCCTCGTGGTTCGTTCTTCAAATCAAAGTTTCCATCACGAAAGCGTTTAAACCAAAATCGCACGGTGCGTTCATTAGCAGTCCCCTCTCCAAACGCAAAATTGATATTGCGAGCTGTTTCTGCCGCGTTAGTTCCGCGTCGGAACTCGTATTCAAAAATCACTCGAATTTTCGAAGTATCCATCTTTCTTGTCTAAGCTGAATAAAAAAAACAACTGAAAGTCGATAATCGAATGTTGCACATTTTTAAATGAAGAACTAAATAGGTACCATGTGGAAAAAGTTTCACTCAAAAAGCTCAAACCATGAAGGTTCTATGTCAATTCGAAGTACCTATTACAATGAAACGGCAATTTCATACTTTAACCCTATTATTTTAATTATAAAGCAATTTTATTTATTGTTTAAATTTTTCCTACTAATAATAGGTTTTTACATATGAAATTGCCCTTTAATTGAAAAAAATTTGCATTGCATTTATAGGAATGACAAATCCAATTTATATGATTTTTTTACATTTTTGAAAAGTGACAGCCATTAAAAAATGTTCTACGAAATTTATCATCAAAATGGATAGCATTTAATTTATCAAGCGGTCAATAACAACAAAACAGAGTTGTAAAAGCTTGAAATGAACTTTCAAACAAAGTATAATTAATAGAAATTACTATTAAATTACAGGAATCATAACGAACTCATTAATTTCTAAGAAAATTTCGGCAATTTCATATGTAACGACCTATTTAATATTATAAATCTATACTTAATATCATCCTACTATTTCTATGAAAGTTCATGAAGATATTTGAACGTTTGTTAATTATATTCTAACGAAGGATCGTATCTGTCTGAAATTTGCAACTAGAAACAATAATAGCATATGACGAATAACAAATAGGTTCTTTTCGTCCCGGGAAAAGGTTCCCAACGATTTTGAAACTGGGATAAAAATTCCACGCAGGCAAAGTCACAGGCAACAGCTATTGTATGAATAAATAATAAATTACCACTTTCTTTCAATTGAATCCATAATTTACTAATGTCAAAGTCGAAGTTAAAAATAATTTATACTATATAGAACTATAGACCATTAAAACGGCACTTACAAAACGTCAAATAACGACCTAAGAAAATGTAAAAGACATGCCGGGTATTTAGGACGCCACTGAATCTTTTGCACTTTAGCCAACCTTGCCTGCAAGCCCGTACACCTGCTGATTGAAGAACGTAGTAGGCATAGGTTCTCCTGCTTTAGTTGTAGGTCTTAAGCAGCAGTCAGTCCTTTCGAAAAAGCCGAGAAACCTTAATTATGTTATCTGTATTTAAATCGAATAAAGAACAAAAAATTTAATTGGTCTAGGCGGGGTTTGAACCTGTGATCTTTGCCTTACAAGGGCAATGCTTTGACCACTAAGCTACCAGACCTCGCCCTAACCAATTCAAATTTCTGCTTCTATATCTGTCTTCGGGGCTACAGTGGAGCGCCTACCGCCGTTCTTACGAACTATTGGAACCAATGAATGATTTTTCAATCATTTTTAAACATTGATTTTTGACTACTCCGCCCATATAATTTGAATTAGTGGGGTTTGAACCCGCGATCTTTGCCTTACAATGCTTTGCTACCTTTTGACCACTAAGCTACCAGACCTCGCCCTAACCAATTCACTCACAACCATACCTAATCACAATAGACTGATTTAATTTTTTCTCCTTTATGCGATTTCAAATTATCTGTATTTATTATGTATGTGTGCCAAAGTGATTGTGTTGCAATAAGTAGGTACATGTACTCGGATGATGATTAACAACAGAACGAATGATCAAGTGTATTCTTCATTTGCTGCAATTTCTATGTAATGTTGTATCATATGTATTAAATACGTAAATAATTTGTCATAGGCTGTACGCTGGAACCACGGGAAGATTTTTTTTTATACCACTTAGGTGGTAGACATCCCCACGGCCCACCTGGTGGAAAGTAGCTACCGTGGCCGTTACAATCGCCCTGAAGAAACCTTCTAATGTCCAAAAATGGTCTGCATTAGCGTCTGCATTTTAGATAGACACTCTTTAAGATGCCAATATATCCGGCCATTACTGGTTAGCGTTATAAACTTGGATTAACAATAATACTACTATTAAACATAAACTAAAACTAAACGTAGTCGCTTGGTTCCCGGCAGAGTAGAATTTAGGCCACCCCTTCTCTTCCCATGTGGTGTCGTACGGGGCGACTAAAGGATAGGGCTAATTAACTTTAACATCAGACAGATATGTACAGCCCAGACTTAGCCTCAGATGCATGGCTCGGAATACGGCAATAGGCTCACCCCCTATTACGTGGGACCGAATACAGATTGATGAAATGTGGGTGTTAATTCACCTCTGCCTAACCTTCCGGGGATAAACGCGTGATTATATGTATGTATGTTTGTATGTACATAATCACACGATCGAATAGAAGAGACGAATCCATCTATACAGGATGGATACGTCTGTCAATGTCAAAGAAAAGATCAGAATATTGAAAATATTACAAAATATTTTATTACCTAATCACAGTCAGTAACAGCAAGCTCTTATACTAGATTACCAGAAAACACTAGTAAAGAAATCAGTTTCAAATTTCTTGCTAAAAGCACAAGTTGCATCATTAAACTCTTTGAAGATGAAAGATTGTCGGTGTTCAGCCAATTCAGTGTACTTTGAGAGAGTGTCTTCGACTTTCTTGAGGGTATCGCCTTGGAGCTTGTCCTTGGTCCGTGTCAGAATCCAGGTGTATACTGTTGAAAGACAACATTATTTTTTTTTTTATAGACCACTTATGGCATACCAGCACACGGCCCACCTGATGGAAAGTGGTTACCGTGGCCTATGGACGTGTGCAACACCGTGGGCATCATACTCGCGCTGCCAACCCTATTAGAACCAAGAGTTTCAGTGCCGTCAGTGTAGAAGATAAAGCAGGACAAGCCTTAGGTCTTCCCACTGACAGCACAAAAAACTCTCTAGTGAGCTTTGGCTACACTAATCACCGCCGCGAACACATCACTAGGTTATTATGACCGCGGTATTCTGTAGGGCGGAGGTACTTCCCCAGTCGAACGGCTCAATTGGACGGATTGAGTATTATTTGATTCAGGTTCAGAAATATTCAAACCTGTATTTGGTCCTGCTATAACAACGTAGCAGAGTTTGCAAGAACCATAATAAATAGATTGTTATTGAAATATACGATTGTGACTGCCAAACAAATACTGTTTAATTGCTAATCAAAGGTGGCTTTCAGTTCACGGCATCGTTGATTCAATTCAACTCAACTTTATTTATTTTCATGATTAAATTGAAAACATAATGTTTAATTAAATAAATAAATAAATAAATATTCCACAACATTTCACACAACGCTATCTAGACCCATGGTAAGCATAGCTTAACTAGCTTGTGTTATGGAATCTTGAATGCGGATAAACATACTTAGATACGTTGTTTTTTTTTTTGTAAATAAATAATATAAACACCCAGACCAATGCAAATATACATATTCATGCATACAAATATTTGCACTGAGCGGGGATCGAACCCGCGCCCTCTGCGTAGCGGCCGCGTTCACTACCGCTACGCCACGAAGGCTGTTAATATTCGCGTAACAAGTTCTTCTGAGTTAGTAAGTTACTTGAATGTTACACATTGAAATAAAACCATTTCTTTTAATTCTATCGTGATTTGTTTGGTGTTATTTTTTTATTGATACCTACCCCGACGTTTCAGTCGCATTTCTGCAAATAAATGCTTACAAGCAATTGATATGGGGATCATCCAAGATTGTCTCCCCGTGAACACCAAAATATAAAAATAGTTATATTTAAATAAGCTGAGGTTATGCCTAATAAGATTATGTTATTAGGCTATTTCATGAATATACCATAATGTTTTCTTTCTTTTTCCTTCAGCCATTTGCAGAAGTAAGCAACTGCGTAGCTCTCGTAGTCAGTTGACAGAATCATGAACGGGAACTGTAGCACTTTATCTGAAATCCATAAAAATTAAATTATAAGAAATATTTTTCTTGATATGATCAGTAGATTGATCCAGCGTTAACTGTACATTTTACAACAATATAATGCACTTTTAAAGTGAAATATTCTTATGACAAATAGTTTTATTACTCAAAAACGCTCCATACAAAATCGTAGCACACTGGGACGTCACAGTATGCTGGCATGTAGTGCAAATGTATGGAGTGCAAAAGAATATCACATTTATCTCAGCCCACGTTGCCTGTACGCATGTACAATTGTACATTTCAAAATAAGATTGATCTGAAATTGAATAAGGAATCTAAAAAGCTATAAATTTTATCTTAATTCGATTCGACCTATTTTGGGAATTAAAAATAATGGAAAGTCATAGTTTCAGTTTAGTTAAGCAATATTTTAGAATACTATGCATATTTACAAATTTACAAAAAAAACAAATATTGTTGATGATATGTTGACTCAGGACACTACCCTATTAAGATGCTAATAGCATCTATGTGGCCATAGTATGTGTACAGTTTGATAGGTATAGATTTAAGACAACTTTTGTTTTTTCAACATAGGTGCTATTACGTCAATTCTTTAATATTTCATTTTTATTCATTCTTCTTCTATTGCATGAACTCAAAGTAATATTCTCCTACCCAAACCAAAAAGGTGGCTGGAACGGACTGGGTGCGGAAGGCGGAAGATCGTACGAAATGGCGCACATTAGGAGGGGACTATGTCCAGCAGTGGGCTAATTGATTGATGGAACCTTCTATCAATACAATGTCATTATTATCTAATTTATATGTATTACAGATCTAAAAATGCCACTTTGCATGTTTGAAATTCATAATTCATTCTTTCTTTACTTAGAAACCATTACTTAATTATTACTCTAAACAGCTTGTTTAGTAATAAAGTGAATCCAGCTAGTTCAGCTCTGCAGCCTGCACCTTCAGAGCTATACAGATGAGGGTATACATTCTGTTGTCCTAATAACGTTTCAATCATTATTGTACTTAACAAGATTCTTACCTCCAGCTTCATGGCTTACAATAAATTGCGCACTATTGCCAGCATCAAATGTAGGATCTACTCTTGCGAAGTAGGACTTCTGAGTTCTGTTCCCTTCATCCAGATCAATGTAAGTCTCCCTCAGAATGTAGCCTAGGTTATCTTCCTGGAAGTCCAAAGTAGCACAATCGTAGATGCTCCTTCCATCGCTCGCGTAGCCCGCGACGTGATGCCAGAGACCTGAAAACTAATTTTGATTTGATTAATATAAGTGGTCCAGCCCCTCCAGACAAGTGGCAATTCGCTAGCAGGCGTTTGCCGGCTAGCGCATTGCCACTTGTCTAGAGGGGCAGATGGGGAAATTGTTGCATTCATTGCTTTTTTAATTATCTGAGTATAGCTGTAAAGTAGTGTACCATTTTGTACAAAAGAATATTGTTGAAATATAATAATATGAAGTGGGAGTAAATTAGTAACTCAGGAAAAGTTGTCCCAGCAGTATTCATTTATTTAATTTTATTTGGGTGACCAACAGCTAAAATTACAACATAATACACATTTAGAAAGATACGTGACAGATAGCTAATATGGCGCAGTATATTATGGTTTCATGGCTAATACAAAATTTTAACATTAAAAAAATATATGTGACAGTTATACGTATCCACTAATAATAGTCCAATATCAAATGACAGTGAACACATTATGGCAGCATGTAGAAGTACAAGTTTAAATATATCGATAAGAAGAGTTATATTCTAGCCAAACCGAAGCAAGCCGGTCAAAGCAAAAGCTTAGAGGGGCGCGTTGAAACTGGAAATGACCCAGGTTTACCCTTATTGGATCATTTTAGACCTCAGTATTTGAGACTTGAGACAGCGTGTGGATTTAGTCGGTTTGAGTTTCCCCACGGGCAGGTGAGATGATATCCATGGGGATTCCCGTCAAAGGTACAAAAGCAATAGTTCAATGGAATTTTTATTTATGTACATTAAGACAGGCGCTATTAAATCATCTTTAGTTTAATGTTAAAATATTATCTTAACCATTATCAGATGATTGTAACATCCTCGGTAAAGTGTAAATGGATACCTGCGAATCCTGTTAATATCTATATCAAATCGAAAACAATCTTGATTGTAATCTGTTTAGCGTCTATCTAGGGCGATAAGTTAAATAAGTTATTATAATAAAGGTTCCGTTAGTAATTGAAATTGTTGATTATGAGATATTGATGTTAAGAAGTTTATCATTTTGTATGTGTGTCACTTTATGGAATTCATATCCTTCTTTTTACACAACTTAGGTGGCAGACAAGCACACGGCCCACCTGATGGTGAGTGGTAACCCTGGCCTATGGACGTGCGCAACACCAATGCAGTCATACTCGTGCTGATGACCCTGTAAACACAGAGAGTTTCTGTGCTGTCAGTGTAGAAGACATAGCAGGAATAGCCTTTGATCTTCCCACTGACAGCACAAAACCTCTCCGGTGATCGCTGGCTACCCTACTCACCGCCTGGAATACAACACGAGGTTATTATGGCCGCGATATTCTGTAGGGCGGAGGTACTTCCCCAGTCGGACTGCTCAATTGAACGGGGATACCGTCGTGTCTAAAAATATGTTTGTTCACGCATTTTTTAGAACTGTTAGTTGAATTGTATTTTTCTTTTTTATTGGCTTACATTTAATTTGTTCAGCCGTATTCAAAATATTAGCACACCTGCCGTACCTATCTAAGTACATACACACATACATATAATCACGCCTTTATCCCCGGAGGGTTAGGTAGAGGTGAATTAACACCCACATTTCACCAATCTAAATTCGGTCCCACGTAATAGGGGGTGAGCCTATTGCCGTATTCCGGGCACTATTGTTGACTCGAGTCATGCATCTGAGGCTGAGTCTGGGCTGTACATATCTGTCTCATGTTAAAGTTAATCAGCCCTATTCATTAGTCGCCTTGTACGACACAACATGGGAAGAGAATAGGTGGCCCAAATTCTACTCTGCCGGGAACCACACCAACCAAGTAATAAAAAGAAAACTACAAAACTGAATAATCTGATCTATCCAAATAAAATACTGGGTAATGTATCTTGATTAGGGGATAGACATAACCACAGACAACATCCTGAGTGTCTGGACCAGTAATTGCCGTTTATATCAAGACCTTGACTACACTGTTATACAATTACGGTCGTAACCTAATAAAAATATCCGATTCAAATTATTCGTATCCATCTTCAAAATGATGAGAGAGAAAACTAGTTTGTTTATGTATTGATAGTGAAATTAAAATATCAAATCATAGATTAACGATTTGATTACTTCATCACAGATTGCTGGTTCGATTACCACTTAGTGAAAATATTTGTCTTTGAGAATACTTTCGACTCCTATATTCTAGTCTATAATATGAATCATACTCATTTATATAGATATAATTGATCATAGCTGTAAGTTATATCTACCAAGGTCACCAGACTAAATTACAAAATAAATTCATCTATGATATGAAGATTATAAATTTAAAAGGGCAAAATTGATAATAAATTACTTAACACATGCAAAAATGATATTGTCATAAACAACGAAGAGATAATCATTATGTCTCATTAGTGTTATAACAATCTTGAAGATAATCCTTCCAGAATACTTTTACAATTCAGACAAAAGATTTTCTTTGCAGTACTTATGACTTCCAACGCCAGCAGAAGAAAAAAAAAACACTTACTTTAGTAAAGTCCAGATTCTCTTGCACTTTAACGTTTGGACAAACTCCCGGCAAAGTGAAATCAGCTCCAAAAACTCCCACCAAACATAGAGAGACTACAAATATTATCATATTGAACAAGTGGACTGAACAGAGACAAGATTACGAATGCTGCGCCCAACCCACGTTGTAATTATCCAATGTGGAGTTGTAAAGGCCTTTTACACTAAAATAGACTAACTAAATTGACCACACTGAGGCGTGTAATGTGGACATCCTTCGTCTGATTTATTGGCAAAAATGTTTATGTAACATACTGGATGGAGGCCATTTTATTGTCAACGTGTTAAGTGTGTAAAAGATGCACCCAAATGCCGCATTTCTACTTTATTTTGTTAGTTGTGACGCATATTATGTCTCCAAAACGAGATGTGTATTAAACATACACATTTAGTTACATGTATACGTATTTATTTGAATCTCCTGCTATAGGATGGAAATCTTTTGAACGACAGCAGTAAACGATCTAGTGTATTAATACCTGGTATACCCTGAGACCTAATCAAAGGCAAAGTCAAAGTCAAAAATAATTTATTCTGCAGTATACAGACCATTAAACAGAACTTAATGAAAATAAAGTTTTGTTTAGCAAATGAACTACCAATTTGCAATGCGACCCCGGCCTCAGAAGACTCAGTCAGGAACTCAACAGTAGCGGTAGCCCTTGGTAAGAAGAACATACTTATATGGATGAAAGAAATAAAGAAGAAAATATGAGTCGTCATTATATCAGGAGGCGAAAGGATTGGTGAAGGAAAGAGCAATTGCACCACCGACAAGGAAAGTGAAAGAGAGTACGTTTAAAATGTTGTAACCACTGATTTACTCAGGTGGGTACTCACCGGCTCGCTCAGGGGCTGATGCAGAGAACTCTTTCCCAGGGCGCCTTTTCTACAGAGCTATTTGAGTGTGTGCACAGAGAAGCTAGGGCTCCAATAAAAACAACTGGTCATCTGGTTGTACACACATATATTTAGAAGTAATGGAATACAGAGCTGAGATACACAAATAGGAAAATAGATATACAGACAGATACACAGAGCTAAAACATACACATAAGAAGGTAGACAGGCAGACACAGGAGACAGAAGTTTATGATGTATAGATAGACAGAAGTATTAGGCAGAGAGAACACACACAGTAGGCACAGATACAGGCAGATGAACATACACAGTAGGCACACGAAGTACGGTACAAGCTAATTAGATTTTATAGGTGGTATATAAATAATTTGCTGGTCCACAGGGACAGTGTACTGGCCTCTGGAATCACTGTGAGGTCACGGGGACGCTGTTCACAGTAGACCTCTCCGTTAAGAAGCTCTCGGCAGCCTATGCACCTCGAAGTGTGCCGCAGGTACACTGAAGGAGTGTTGAGATCTTTGGTGGCTCACAAGCTCCAACCATAGGACCCTGTATAAAACAGACCTTTCGTAAGCTGTGACCACACATATGGCCCCGCCATTAGTCCCATCAAACAGAGTTAATAAAGACTTACCAGAGTATCTGGGAGCAAGATTTTCACCAAACAATAATGACTTCAGAAATTGACACAGAGACTTGTACTTAAGCAGAGATGGCTTAATACACTTATAGCGAAGGTTCCATCTGGTTCGAGAATCGAAAATAGAAGTTCTGGGAGAATCGGCGCAGGTCTATTTATAGCCGATAGATCGAACATTCGCGAACAATCTTCAAAATTATGCTAATTCATAGTGAGGTTAATTAGTAGCATAAACAACTCATTATTTGCTCATCCCGTAGACAATAACTAGACGTGTTATGACCAGTAATAAAATAATTATGACATGCTTACCGATATATCACAATTGAGGAAATAAATCCCATTTATTTTACTATTTTTTAAATTTTAAATGAAATAATTAATAAACACGACTACAGATTTGATAAATATACTGTGGGACACTCAGCGCCATCCAACGGTCGAGGGTGAGAACCAGAACAAAAATCGGTCGAAGATTGAGACCTACACTGTTACACAATTATACATAGCTCCTATCAGAACTTGTAGATGGCACCGAAACAAAGAATTGTATACACTACTACGGATGAAAAATACCATGTTACACCATCCCCCCCTTAATAATATTTCCTGCGGACACGATACGCTGGAAATACACAACAAAGAAAACAGAGAATGCTTACTAATAGATATAGACAAACAGCTGGGTATTCCAAACCCAAACTGACAGCTATAATCACAAAACTAAAGAACATTCCTCCCACACACCTAATTATACACTGACTCGCGCAATGGTTAGGTTACATACCTAGAGTCAAATGCCCTACTAAGAAAATGAACGTTCCCTTTACCCACTACAGATACACCAACACTACCAACACCTACAAGGAGTTGTGGAGTATTGAGGTGCGAAATGAGAGAGAAACACTCGGTACGTTGTATGGTGGAACCTACAATGTGACAAATTATAGTCACGTACACACTCAGAGAGAAAACAGTTTTATATACAGATTAAGCATAACATAGCACTGGTTTTATAGACTAGACCAACAGTGCTATGTAGTGGCAACATCGCTGACATTTGGTACTGGAGACGGCTCCTCCTTATACTTCAGGATGTCTTTGATGTGGTACTCACCAAGATCCTTACCGTCTAAATCTGACAGCCTATATACCAGAGGGGATTGCTTGGCGGTCACCACACATTTAAGGAACTTAGGGGCTAACTTGGAGGTGAAGTTCTTTGCTTTGTTTGACAGGTAGAACGTGCGTTTGTACACGATTTGTCCTACTTTCAGCTCCACATGCCTTTTTCTGAGGTTGTAATACTTTTCATTACGCTGGTGGGCAACGTTCAAGTGTTTCCTCACCTGGTCGTAGATGTGTTGTATTTCTCTCAGTTTGACACCAAAGGCTGATGGATCGTCCACAGCGACAGAAGCCGGGTGGCACGCAATGTCTGACTGCCTGTATAGAACTCCATCTCCAATGAACTCCCTACCATGCACCAGAAAGTATGGGGTGAAGCGAGTTGCTTCGTTAACTGCAGTGTTCAGAGCACACTGTACTTCAACCAAGAACGAGTCCCATGCTTTGTGTTGTGACTTCACATAGCACGAGATCGCTTGGACAACATTGCGAATAGCTCTTTCCGCCTGATTAGTCTGGGCATGATACCTAGGGGTATAGTATATATTGGGTACATTATATTTAGTTAATAGATCCTTAAAAGGCTTACTTACGAACTGAGGACCATTATCCATGTAAATAGTTTTACATACTCCATGAACAAGAAATACACTCTTCTCTATGAATCTCGCGACCACAGCGCCTGTGGCAACCCGAATAGGGCACAACATGACGTATTTACTAAAATAGTCGGAGACCACGATCAGGTGCACGTTTCTATTACTTGAAGTAGGAAAGGGACCAAGAAGATCGACAGAGATAGCTTCGAAAGGCTTCGACACCCGCTTCGGGCTACCCATGAGGCCAGGACGAGACGTATTTACGGGTTTGTACTGCTTACAGATTTCACACTTCTCGACATATTGTTTGACGTCCTCGTACATTTTGGGCCAATAATAATTTAGGGCTAACCTTTTATGTGTCTTCCAAACACCACCATGGGCACTAAGTGTGTCATCATGGTACCTAGAGAGCAGGGACAGGCGATCCTCCTGGGGTACCACCAACTTCCAGTCAAAATCTGAAGTCAGAGAATACTTATTCTTAGAAAATCTATATAAAAGGTTGTCACGAATGTCAAAATTCGGCAACTTCCTAGGGCTCTTCCGCACACTGTTCATGGTGTGGATATACCATGGGTCTTTAGAGGAGGCAGCATCGAGAGAATCAATCGTTATACGAGACAGAGCATCAGGTACAACATGATCTTTACCCTTCCGATGTTCTATGTCAAAATCGAATTGACTTAGCCTCATGCTCCAACGCGCTAAACGGCCTGTAGGGTTTTTTAGCTTATGGAACCACAGTAGGGAGGAGTGATCCGTGACGACTGTACACTTCTGGCCTTCGACGTACTGTCTGAATTGTTCCAAGGCGAAAATCACGGCCAGAAGTTCCCGCTCAGTTGTGCTGTAGTTCACCTCGTTCTTGTTGAGAGAACGGCTGCAGTAGGCGATAGGATGTTCAACTCCATCGTGAGTTTGTGTCAGCACAGCAGCAACTGAAAATGCGGATGCATCACTGAGAATACGGAAGGGCAACTCAAAATTAGGCATCTTCAATATAGGGGCAGAGACCAAAGCTGACTTGAGAAGATTGAAGGACTGTTCAGCTTCAGGAGACCATTCGAACTTAACATTCTTAGACGTTAGTTTACACAGAGGTTTACTAATCTTAGAGAAATTATTGACGAAACGACGATACCAGCCGGCCATTCCCAGAAACCTCTTAACCTCCTTTGGGTTAGTAGGGGTGGGATAGTTGAGAATAACCTCAACTTTACCCGGGTCAGTCCGAAGGCCGTGTTTGTCCACATAATACCCCAGGTATTTGAGTTCACTCCGACAAAAATGAGATTTTTTCATATTAATGGTTAGGCCAGCATCCTTGAGTCGCTGATAGACTCTATGTAAGAGCTCTACATGCTCCTCAAAGGTACTGAACACACAGACTATGTCGTCCTGAAACGCAAATACCCTATTGTCGAACTCAGGACCAAACAGACGGTCCATTAGGCGCTGCATCGTGGCGGCAGCTCCAACGAGTCCAAAACACATGGTATTGTAATGAAACAGCCCCCTACGGGGAACTGTAAAGGCAGTCTTCTCGGCGGACTGCAGAGAGTCGAACGGAATCTGCCAGTAGGCCGCACTCAGATCTACAGAGGATAAATATTTAGCATTATTCAGATGGTCCAAGATTTGATTAATGTACGGTAAGGGATATGCGTCACTTTTCGACACAGAGTTGAGCTTGCGAGAGTCCAAGCACAACCTGAGTTCGCCGTTCGCCTTCTCCACCATGACCACTGGTGAATTCCATGCGGACTGAGACGGGGACACTACTCCCATCTCTAGCATTCGGTCCAACTCGGCTTCCAGGGCTTTCTGTTTGAGAGGAGAGAGCGGGTAGTAACGCTGTTTGATCGGCTTACTGTCACCAGTGTCAATGACATGATGTACGAGTGTAGTTCGACCTAAGCCCACCTTATCCGTGTTCAAAGAGTCAAACTTTTCAATGATCTCGTTGATTACACCCCTTTGTTTAGTAGTCAAGTTGCTGTAATCCTCGAGGCCACCATTAAGGGACACAGACTCGATAGGATTATTGTCACTAAAGCCATCAAGACTAATATTTTGTGAAATTAGTTTATCACCTAACTTAAATTGCTGCCAAAAATCTACACCAAATATCATAGAGGTGGTGATTCCCGGAACAACATAGAATTTGATAACTCGGATAACCGAATTGTACTCAATAGGTAAAGAAATACAACCCAGACATTGCACATAAGAGCTGTCGGCAGTTGTAATACGAAAGGCAGGGTTGATACTTTCAAGATCAAAACCCAGTTCCAAGAAGATACGGTGCGCTCCCTTTCCTAGTATAGAGCAGGAGGCACCGGAATCCAGAAGGCCTAAGACATTTAAATTTAATACTTTAACAACTAGATACGGTCTAACATCGTTATCCCGTTTAGTAAACAGGACCCTATCAGAAATAGACTCAGATACAGAGTGATGTATAGAGTTCACAATAGGGCCCTGGCCTACGCGTTTTTTGGCTTACCAGTACATTTTGAGCAGTTTGGTGTCTTGACTCCTTTGAGACCGCACCGGAAACACACCAACTCTCTTGACTGGGTGCAGTTGTATGCCGCGTGCCCGCTCTCGCCACACCGAAAGTATTTGCGTTCGTTGGATGCAGATGGCGTCTCGACTGCAGACACCTGCTTAGTGGGCTTTTGCACGCCTTTGGTCTTGTGCTGGTGTAAATCAGACGAAATCTCAAATTTATCAAGAACAGGCTCACGGAAAGCTTCCGCCCTTGTACGCGCAAGCTCCAGACGCTTACCTAGACATCTCAGATCATCAATAGAGTTGACATCATGCAAGGCCAATTCCTTCATGTAGTCAGGTCTAATGTTGTGCATGAGAATGTCCAGCTGTTCTTCACTGGGCATTTTACAAGACAACCTTGAGAACATAGCCTCCATTGTACATATGTAGCTAACCAAGGACTCAGAGCGGGATTGGCTACGCTGTCTAATCTCATTTCTGAGACGATAATCATAGTCAGGAATATCGAATGTATCTCTAAGCTCACCAATAAGATCCTCATATGAGATGAAGTTAGATCTATTGGTACGGAACCAAGACAAAGCTGGTCCGTCTAACAGGTCAGAGAAAGCCAGAAGGAGTTTAGACTTAGAGACCTCCCGTGCACATCTAAGTTCTTCTAATCTCTCTAAAAACACGCGCACACAAGAGGAACCATCATATTTTAAGTTAAAAGAGCATAAGTTAACGGGACGTTCCCTATACACTATATTGTCAGACGTGGAACAAAATTTACTAGAACTAGCTCGCACCGAGCGGTCCTCTCTCACTGCAGGTGAAGTGTACTCTACCCGGTCACGACCCGAATCATCATCACCTTCATCTGACCCGTCAGATTCAGAATCAGTGCTGGGTTCAGCCACAGCGACGATCTTCACAAGCCTATCACGAATTTCGGCCAGTTCAGGGCAATCTAGACCACAACGAGCCAGCCTAGTTAGCAGATAGTTCGCCCTGAAGGCTACTCTTATGCGACAATTTTTATCGGAAGCAAAGTCACCTGACAGGAGGGCCTCACTTAGCTCCGAGACCTTAGGCGCACAGATGGAAAGCTCCGCCGCCGCATCAGTGGGGACTACCGCCTTCACCTTGATGCTACCCCGACGGACAAGTCGGTGTGCCGTCCTCAGCTCACTCCGAAGGCCAGCCACTGTCGCATCTGGTGCCACTGAAATGCCTATGTGAGACAGCTCGTTAGAGAGTTCATCTTTCCTTAGATAGTTGATGTATTTTTGTAACTGTGCCATAATGTACAAGTTACAAGTTGATTACAGTTAAAACAAATAATAGGGTATATGACACAGACTAGGGATCAATCCCAAAGTTTTTTTTTTTTGTAGAAATTACAGGTTTATGTTCCACCAAAGTGTGGGATATTTAACAATATTTAACAGAGATTTATATTAACAATAGAAATAAAGGTTTCTATTGTTTAACAGAGTGGATTAAAGTTTAGTTCAAATTAAAGTACAAAATGCAAGGTACTCACACACTATCTAGAGTGTTTGTAAGTCCTTTGAAAATCTTACAAAGTTATGATAAGTTATAGATTAAGTAAATGTATGTGTGCACATCCGCAAGAAACACAAAAATGGGCTAGAAGAAGAGCAGAAAAAAGAAAAAAAGAAAAAAAACAAAAAAGAAAAAAAAGTGGGTATGCCGAAAAAAAATCAAAAATCTTACCAAAATCACAGCTGTTTTTTAATTTTGAAATTTAGAATTTTGGGCGTCTTTTCCCACCCCAGGTGTAGGTAGCTGGAAAAAGACAAAAGGATTAATTACGTGTTCAGCTGCTAACACAACCAATTAACGTCTTGGGAAGTCTCAGACGGATTCCCAGGTTGCTTTCATTAGAGGTAGCCACCTATGCACACACACTAGACTGAGACTACCGCAGAGTAGTACCAGAGTCTTGCCACTACGTTGGGAGCCAATTTGTAACCACTGATTTACTCAGGTGGGTACTCACCGGCTCGCTCAGGGGCTGATGCAGAGAACTCTTTCCCAGGGCGCCTTTTCTACAGAGCTATTTGAGTGTGTGCACAGAGAAGCTAGGGCTCCAATAAAAACAACTGGTCATCTGGTTGTACACACATATATTTAGAAGTAATGGAATACAGAGCTGAGATACATAAATAGGAAAATAGATATACAGACAGATACACAGAGCTAAAACATACACATAAGAAGGTAGACAGGCAGACACAGGAGACAAGTTTATGATGTATAGATAGACAGAAGTATTAGGCAGAGAGAACACACACAGTAGGCACAGATACAGGCAGATGAACATACACAGTAGGCACACGAAGTACGGTACAAGCTAATTAGATTTTATAGGTGGTATATAAATAATTTGCTGGTCCACAGGGACAGTGTACTGGCCTCTGGAATCACTGTGAGGTCACGGGGACGCTGTTCACAGTAAACCTCTCCGTTAAGAAGCTCTCGGCAGCCTATGCACCTCGAAGTGTGCCGCAGGTACACTGAAGGAGTGTTGAGATCTTTGGTGGCTCACAAGCTCCAACCATAGGACCCTGTATAAAACAGACCTTTCGTAAGCTGTGACCACACATATGGCCCCGCCATTAGTCCCATCAAACAGAGTTAATAAAGACTTACCAGAGTATCTGGGAGCAAGATTTTCACCAAACAATAATGACTTCAGAAATTGACACAGAGACTTGTACTTAAGCAGAGATGGCTTAATACACTTATAGCGAAGGTTCCATCTGGTTCGAGAATCGAAAATAGAAGTTCTGGGAGAATCGGCGCAGGTCTATTTATAGCCGATAGATCGAACATTCGCGAACAATCTTCAAAATTATGCTAATTCATAGTGAGGTTAATTAGTAGCATAAACAACTCATTATTTGCTCATCCCGTAGACAATAACTAGACGTGTTATGACCAGTAATAAAATAATTATGACATGCTTACCGATATATCACAATTGAGGAAATAAATCCCATTTATTTTACTATTTTTTAAATTGTAAATGAAATAATTAATAAACACGACTACAGATTTGATAAATATCCTGTGGGACACTCAGCGCCATCCAACGGTCGAGGGTGAGAACTAGAACAAAAATCGGTCGAAGATTGAGACCTACACTGTTACACAATTATACATAGCTCCTATCAGAACTTGTAGATGGCACCGAAACAAAGAATTGTATACACTACTACGGATGAAAAATACCATGTTACAATGTGTTTTTTTTACGTGCGGGAAATCCCCGCGGATACCCCCCCTTCGGGGCCGAAGGGGGAGGTTATGTCGGACTCGAACCGACTAAACCGCACGCCGTCTGTGGGTCGATGTGCTAGGCCGGAGGTGAGGTTGTCTTTTGACATATCCCTCGCACCCCGGCTGACCCAGGGCCATTCCTCTCGGTCTGGCCCTCCTCGGGAGGGGGGACCACGCGGTCCCCGACTCGCCCCCGGTATGGGAGGGCGCGCATCGTCCTACGATGTGCGCCGCCGCCGTGGCCTGCTTCTGCTAGGGTGACGAGCGGCTCCACCCGTCACCCTCAGGCCCGCGCTCATGGTGGGCGGAGATCGATTTGCGCCCTCCGACGCCCGAGCCGCCTTCAAACGCGGCCAGCGATGCCCGCGAGTCTTTCTCGCTCGCTGCGCCGCGCCCGCTCTGCTGTCTCCTTCACGAGCATGACCTGCTCGCAGAAGGAGGCGCTGGCCGCCCACGCATCCGCGCAGCGGACCATCGCCGCGAGCAGGGTGGAGAGCGTGAGCACTCTCACCCCCAGGGCCGTCACAAGCTCCCGCCTCGGCGTTTCAAACGCCGGACACTCGTTGAGCGTGTGCTGCCCCGAGTCGCGTCGCAGTGATAGCACTCGGGCGTTGGCTCTATGCCCATCAGATGCAGGTACCGCCCGAAGTTACCGTGTCCGGTAATGACCTGCGTCTGACGGTACGAGAGGCCACCGTGCGGCCTCTATAGCCACTCCCCCATGATGGGTCTTACCGCCGCAATCACAGCGTGCCCGGCGCGTGGTTGCTCAAGTCGTACGTTTAAAATGTGTTGAAGATTTTGTAATCATTTTATATTAATTGACAGTCTAATTCCTTCATTAAAATATGGTGCATATAGCTTAAGGTTAGGGTCAAACAGATATTGTTAATTTCAGCCAGTAAAAGATTACAGGTTCGCAGAATACTTGCGTAAACAAAAACAGTTTGTGAAATCATAATAAACTGATCGGTTACTAGAATAAATTAATAGCAAAATATATTATAAGCATTTTGATAAAACACTTCTTAAAATGATGTAGGTACAGTTAGTAACCAATAGTGCTGATAAGTTTTTAATTTGTGATATCAAAGCTAAATTTACAAAGGTTCTTTTCATTGAATTGCTTCAGATTTGACAGGAAAAGATTGGAATTGAACGAACAAAATTAGAGGTATTGAAAATTGAGCAGTACCAGTTAGGTACAGCAGATACAGTTGCAAAAATATTTTCTACAATAATTATAAAACAACGATAAAACCAAAATAGGCTTCGCTTAACTAAATTGGTAGCGTGGGAAGAGTAAATAAATCAGACCAAATAATTTGTGTAGTTTTGAAATATGATACAACTATTCTCTAAGGTGCTCAGATGAACAGTATGAACATGCATATAAGTCCCCGAGTTATGGCTCTCAAATTATAAACAGTTTCTTTTGTTGGAGTTTCTTTTCTTTCTTTGGTGTTTGTATGTGTGAACTCTCTACAAACCCTACACTACCCTACATCTTTAGATATGATGCAGGGCATCTCATTCAAGACTGGTAAAAAGCGGAACCCAAACTCCAAGTTGAAAAAGCTTCGGATGCGACTGGAATTAACGCTAGGATAAGAAGAAGAAGAAGATCTCGTTCAAGAAGTGTTACTTTGTGACAATAAAGGAAGCAAGCAAGGAAGGAATTCCTTTCTTGCTTCCTTTATTGTCACAAAATTAACACGTGGTTGATAAATTACTTAATGTTCATAAGGAGTATCTACGTCACTAAAACAGCAAAGTCACTCCTCATTATCATCTTTACCTTGCAACACCTTGGAGATCGGGGTCCGCCTTTCAGCTTTTTCTCGTTCACTTTGCACGTTATTGGGCATCTATGTTGGTGAGTCCATTGTAATGCATGTCACCCTGTACGATGACACTTTTTGGACCTACACTTAGGTGTTATCGTTAGCGATGACATTCCTATGGGCTACTAATTTGTCATTTAAAGTCTAAGATCCCAAGCGGTGCGATCGCACCGCGAGTCTATTGTTTACCTATTGTGTCTATTATTTACTCACTTGACAGGTTAAACTATTACCTGTGCATGTCATCAGACCAGCTTTTTATCTGACTGCGCCAGAAGGAGAGTTATATTTTTAGATAGTATGTATGTATATATGTATGTATATTTATATTATATGTATGTAGGTATGTATGTACAATTGTTTGGCATGCTCTGCAGCCTGAGCGGCTCGACGGATTATAGCTTGAGAGGTGTCGTTAGATTTGTACTTACTGGAGAGTGACACTTGTGTTTATCAAAATAAAAAATAAATAAAAAAATTGCTATAAATAAAATTCCCTCAAATTTATCGATTGGCGTATCAAGATGAGGGAAATTAAAAGACGATTATAAAATATATATTTCATAACTAAAAAGTATAAAATAAAATAAATTATTAAAAAAAAATCCCGACTGATGCTGAAAAGATCAAAACAAGCTTTATAGCAGGCGGTACTCGATGAAAACTGAAACTCGGTGCCGGTACCGCTTGCTTTACAGCTTGTTTCGATATTTTCAGCATCAGTCGGGTTTGTGAATTCTAATAATTTATTTTATTAATTTCAATGGATATTTTTTCAGATATCAGTCGCCACAAAGCATAATAACTTAGTTATTACTGGGAATACTCCTTGTTATCTTATTTATTTTTTCAGAGAATACACTATTATTGTTGTGAGAGCTCTGTAAACAAATATGAACTTACTGATAACCTCAGATTAACTAAGTGATAGGTAAGAACATGCTTCATCTTATTTTATTCATTATAAATTCTGTCTTAGGCAACAACAGTCGAATAGTGCATTTCAAAATGTTAAAATTATTATTATCTTTACTTTTTCTTTGTGTGTGTAGTACGTTTGGGTATTTTACTTTGCCTGGAAAATGTCCTGAAAATGTCCAGCTTCAGACAGAGTTCCGCCTAGCTGATGTTAGTACAATTATTTATTTATATCTCGTTTGTGATTGTTGTATTATTATTTTTTTTAGCAAATGTGCTAATGTTCATCAGTTGAAGGTGATCAATGGTTTATAGACATCCAATAAGCGTTATAGCGAAACAAGAAAACAGACCTGTTACCTATAGGGCAACAGGAGAGATTATGACAGCGCAAAATCGGAATACTGTGGTTTTCACAGGGGGAAATTTCGAAATCGGATATGACCCTGTGTTAACTGGTCACCTCAGACTGGTTTACGTGGAGAGTACCACCTGACACCCAGGCATCAGATGACCCGAGACAACGCAGTGACGAGTGGTTTAAGTCAATTCTGTGGTAATTTATACGAGAAAAAAAGCACTTATAACAAAATTTATAAAATAGGAACGTGGCTGTCTCTAAAAGTAGAATACTAGTCATTAGCCCACAAGTATTATTTATAATGATATTTAAAATCTTTTCCAGTTCTTCAACAAGTGGTACCAGGTATACCATTACTCCAGCGATGGCCAGCAGTTGAATAACTGCTCCGTTCTCGAACTGTCGACTAGTTCCGTCGGTATCTACTTGAACCAATCCAGGGTAGAGCGTGGGCTGTTTCATAGATACAGTTTGGGTAGACTGGAGATCCCCACAAGTATTGAAGATGCTGCTAAATTGGATGTAACATTTTACTTCAAGGATCAGCCCAGAAGATGTAAGTGAGAACTTTTTAATGTGGGAATCTTAACAAAGAGTAACATATTTATAAAAACGTACATCGTTTTAGGTCATCCACATACTTTCCCCTTCGCCTTTCTAGCTCTGGGCTCGGTAGATATAATATACCACCATTTACTTATGTCCTCATATTTTTTACGAGCTTCTCTCTTTTCTACAGTCATTCCACCTGTCATACAAGAGTGCTAATTTTTGTTCATCATGTCTAAAGTGGAGGTTTTGTGCAGGCTATTTATTGCTTTATACTTGTAACTAAGCAGTCTTTTATATGGTTGTATATTAGAAAATCAAAACTTTCTCGAGCAAATTTCAAAAGAACAATAAACAAAATAATAAAAATTTAAATGAGCAAATGTTTTATTTAGAAAAATTTTAAAATCTCAATGTATGTGAAATCAAATGAACGACTGATCGAAAGTTGCTAGATGTCATTTTAAATTATCAAATCATAAATCATAAATGTCATTTTAAAATATCAAATCTATTATCATATTGCTTTAATTAATTTGATCATTTTGCTATAAAAATGGATTTATTCTGCATGGTCATAAAAAATATTGTAATCCTTCAGCTTTTTATAAAAACAAATTTTAGAAATCCATTTGATAATTAATAATTTATCCAGTTATCCATTTTGACCTTTAAATGATTTGGTCAATAGGGTAAGAAATAATTTAAACATTGATATTCCAGACTTTGGTCTGCTGAACTTTTGATTAAACGGCTATTTTAAACTGTGTTGATTAGTACGTCGTTCTTTTGAAATTTGCTTGAGAAAGTTTTGATTTTCTAATATGCAACCGTTTATATTCGCTCCAGTACGTTATTGCAATCCCCTAACGAGCCTTTAAAGTACTTGAACTGGAAGGGCTTAATCCAATTGATAAGTGGTTTCGGTCAATAGTGGCTTAAATAAAATAAACCTTTTTGACTTTAAGATAATTTTTTAACAAAATTTAAACTACTTAGTCGCATCATTTGGCCTCATTTGAAGTATAGTTTGTTATCGGTTTTAGGAAGGAGCGCCTGATTTCTAGATTATATTTTACATCGTGCACATACAAAATCAAACGCACAGGAGGTATTAAAATAATTCATTTGGAAATACTTTGAAATTCTCTTTATTCCTTGTAAAAGTTTTCAGTTCATTTTGCCCGTTAATACAAATATAATCATAAATCACCGGGGGGTCATAATATAATTATAATTACGCAGAGGTTTTTACGGTACAATTATTGTTACTTTCAGTGGAAAATAGAAGATACCCGTTCCGCGTGCTACGTACTGATTACAATAACTACGCCACTGTGTACACTTGCGAGCATAGCCCAGTCATCGACAAGCATTTTAGTAAGTAACTTCTTTAAAATACGAACATATAGTGAAAAACAATATTAGTCAGATATGCATGCATAGTGTGATGGCTCATTTTTTGAACTTATATGGCACCCATAGGTCGATCCTGGGATTAGCAGTGTAGAAGCTACATTGTTATATTGGAACAGATAGGCATGATCTTACTAGGCACTCTACCGGTGTATTAAAATAGCAGACCTTGGACCTGGGCCCAGGTATACATATTTTGGATAACTCCGAGCGTCGCCCCTTCGATGGCAAACTGTCTCAGTGCAACTGGTTCGTTGAACATAATCTTAGTTATACCCAAGTTTATACCGTGGCCGACGCGTCGAGAAGCACCATTTAGGCTGCGCAGCATTTAGTCCAGTTCTTGCAGCGACTACGCAACCACAACGATGTCATCGGCGAACTAAAAATGTGAGATGTATTCACAGTTTATGCTGAACCCCGTCCAGTCCAATTCAGAGTCATGAAGGACTCCTTCAACGAGTTGGTGAATAGTTTGGGGGATATAATATCCCTCAGTCTCACTCCACGTTGGAGGCTGATGGGTTACGTCTTCTTATCTTTAGTTAAACGAACATTATAGTAGTGTCATTCAATCATCTCAGCATCAGCATGTATCGACATCGACACGGTACCACTGCAGGGCATTCAAAAATGCCCAGGTTTTAATGGAGTCGGGGGCTTTTTGTAGTCCACAAACGGAAACTTAGCGGTTTTATGTAGTCTTGAGTCTGATCTACTTTCTACCGAACAGTATGGATGTGATCCATGGTGCCATAGCCTTTTCGAAACCCGGCTTGCACCGGTGGATGGAACTTGTCGAACTTACCCGCGAGGCAATTTGTGACAACCCTCGAGAACAACTTATAGATATGGCTCAGGAGTGAGATGGGGCTGTAATTCTTCAGCAAGGTCTTATCACCTTACCGTACAGCATCCACCAATGATTTTAAATGATGGTCAAATACTTATTTTATTAATTCTGCTTCTTTTCAGTTTACGTCTGGATTCTTTCAAGAAAACCTGTTTTTAACATCGTCTCCAAGGAACTAGCTATCAAGCCACTACCACAGATTGGCGTAGATTCTGAGAAGCTCGTGAAAGATGACCTCTCGAAGTGTACTCCTAAATATTATGAAGATAGAAAAGCTGAACCTATGACATTTAGGTATCCTGTAAAAATAGGGCACTGGTGATATTGTGAAGAAAGACAATAAAATATAAGGCTTTATTAAATAAAGATTGTTCATCGATATTTAGCTTTTGATATAATAAGATATAATAGCAACCAGAACCGCAATGATAGTGACGATGATGTCAGTTCCTAATACTTTGTTAGCTAGTCAGCTAACTAGTTTAATCAGCCGTTCAATTAACCGCCTAGGCTCTTTACTGAACGGCGCCGTTCAATTAGCGGTCTGAATGGTGTTCAGCCATAACGTTTATTACAACATTCAATAACTTGGCTGGCTAATTAGGCCATTCATAAGATGGGGCACCACACCGCAATAAGATAGAAAATTACACACATGCATATATCCATTTGCAATCGTCCATTTACAATTTACAAGAAAATTTAATAAAATGGAACCTGTTGACTGATTTTTGGTAAATACCTTTATTTCGGACAATAAACTATATATTTATTAATAATAATATGTGAAGCAAAAATTTTGGATCCCTTTTTACGATAATTGTTGGCACGTAGGAGGGTGAGATTTGGTATATAAATTAACGCCGCACACACTAAAGCTATTTTCCACACACACACGCATATTACTTTTCATACATTTTTAGGCTAAGGTAATGACACACAGTCCTTACTGTTTAATTTTTTTTTACACCTGACGGATAAAACAAATAGATAAAAAATATGTAGAATATACTGCTTCCGGGCTGTGTGGCCGTGGTCCATGTGAAACTTGCGTTCCAGACGTTTCGTCGATCACTGCTGTCGACATCTTCAGTGGCGAAAGTCCGGGCGACGACGAGTTCGGAGACCTTGCCTCGTCAGCGGCTTCACTGCGATTGATGTAGAATCTTGAGTCGCTGGCGTATTTATAGGCGCGGTCGGAGGGGGGCACCGACGTACTCGATCCTGATTGGTCGTTTGCACTGTGATACCGAGTCGCGATAGTTAGGAGGTTTTCACTTAATATTATTGATTAATTAATAGGTACCTTTTACGAAAATTGCGCGGACAGTAGAGTATGAAATTGCCCAAACCTTTATTTATAGTAAGCCTGTAGTCGAATTTTACAGACGTGTTGAAACCACGGAACAGAAAAAGCTGTTAGTTAAAACCTTCAGTTAAAACCTCCTTTCTGTTTATTTTTTTGGCACATTTAATCACATTATCATTCTTGCCTTAATTAAACCTTAACTTATAGAAGTTAGATCTTTGATAATATTAAAGCTTATAATTTTGACCACTGGGCAAAAATTATTTTAATTAAATCCATTAAACTGTTGGTCGGCCAAGGTCCAGCCCAACATTTTTCATTCCGCCATTTTAGTTTAGTTGAAATGTCATTTATGTCATTCATTCATTCCATTTTCCTGCGCGGGAGCAGTAAGTTATCTGGGAGGTAGATATTTTGTTGAAACAATATTTTAAGATTTTTATGGTAATCTGACATCGAATTTGGGAAATAAATACGTGTTCCGCGGGGCGAAGTGTATACCGAACTGTTACTGGTACAATTACGTCGTGAGACGTTAACACGTGTCTTGTGTCCCCGAGTGTGTTCTTCAAGCAAGACCAGCAAGCGCGGCTGGGGTCTACACCATGGCGCGGTGGATCAGCGCCAGGGCAAGTTAACACTAAACAAAAAAGTACATACAACAGTTCTGTTATACACTCACAATACAGACAGAATCTCTGCGCCGCCACGAGGGACCGCGGTACGCGCTAAGGTCAGATATTTATTGTTGTATTAGGATCCTGTTGTGTTTATTAAGGTCACATAGCTACAAGTGCAGCGCTGCGTTACTGGCAGCCCAAGTTTGGAGTGACAAACGGGTGTCTGGCTCCAACAAAACAGTTTCTTTTGTCCCTAATACCTCGGTATTAAGGTTATTTTGAGACTTTTTAGTCAAGATCGTTCTGACGATGAATGTACACTAATAAAACAGTACATGTATGGAAAGTAGAAGTATTTTATAATAAATGCCGGCCTTCTCGCTGCAAGCGATTTTTTACATGCAACTTTTGGATGGACAAAACCTATACCTTAATAATCTATACTAATATATAAATGGGAAAGTGTGTGTCTCTGTTTGTCAGTCTTTGACCACAAACCACTGAACCGATTTTGTTGAAATTTGATATAGGGGTAGATTAGACCTTGAGAAAGGACATAGGCAATGTTTGTCGCAATAACCGACATCAACGGAGCCGCAGGCAAAAGCTTGTTGAACATAAAGCAAAATTATTTTAAATTCTGACGCCAAACAATTATTGTAGTTAAACACGCATTCGCGGTAACGTGCATCGCAGTGACAACTATTCGGCAATGTTTCTATGTGGCGTACTTTCGCACTAACGTGATTCGCATTTCCTAACTATCTAACTAACGTTCATCGCGATTTTAAAATTTGAAATTAAGTAGGACACTCAACAGCTCCCATAAATCGATCCGCGAGTGCTTGAAATTTCTAAAAACTGTAATTAGTAAAGATTAAACCTATCACAAACGCTCGTCAATTTATCGGTGCAGTTAAAATGGTACAGTGCGATCGTAACAATTTTGCGTAGTATATATGCCATCTATTACAGTGAGAAGAACTGCTAATCATAATAAATCAAAAATATCATCTTTGGAAAATGATCGAGCCCTAAATGGGTCGGTTGCATTTTCTGCAACGATAACGGCTGTCCAGCGATAATGGCACAAATTGGCTCTCTGTTCAACCTTCTCTAAATATCCTATGTTGGCATAAGGTATTGACGTCAACTCTTGCTGAGCCTTCTGTAGCGTCTCCTCAGATAGAGTGGAATTTCTGGACAGGATCCAACCTGCAACTAAAACAAAAAAAATAGGTGCATGGGAGCCCCCCTTCAAGACATCCAAGGGCAAAGTAATCTCATCTCTTAACTGCTAAAACAACTGCTGATTGACGAACTTGCCTCTAGGGGTAAGGTCATAATGCATTCACTACCGCAAAAGCCCATATAAGCTAAATTATGATGATGGTAGGTACTCTGAGTTTGGTACTCTCTCACGGGTCATCATGTTTACAGACACAAAGGCGACAAAGCAAAAAGTTGCAGATATTAAAAAAAAACTTTCAGAATCAGAATCTTGTGGCAAAAAGAAACAAGTTGGGCTCATTCATAATCAGTAGAGGTACTTCCATCGGCTTCGGCGGAGGGGGTGGGGATATCTGTGGGGATATTACGCACGATAAAAAACTTACTTGTGCACTTTTATCACAGATGTTATCATCATCATCATTATTCTCCTGCCAAGTTTATTTATGGTTGGCGCAACATGTGTGTTCCTTTCATTTATCTCTAGGTGCAGTCATCTCAACATTCACTCCCTTCTTAACCATATCAACTTTCACACAATCTATTCGCCTTCTTTCAGGTCTTTCTCTCCCTTGTAGCTTATAGTAACAGATATTGTATAACAGTAAAAAATTATGCATAACAAAAATTTTAGCTATTAGTTTTGCTTACAGATTTCATGCAAGAAATGAAATAACCAATAGTATTGATGCTATTCAACAGTCTAAAAAAAAAATAGCATAGTACTCACGGTATCTAATGTTTAAGATATCATTATTTTTACATCCATACAACACTGCATAATTCAAATAATCTGTGGATATCACGTACAGAGGAATTCCAACTGGATCTGAAAAATAATAAATAATGTTAATTCTGTTACATCGTCTGTTTATATCTCACATCTATAAATAGGGCAAACAAGTATGAAAACATCAGCCCCTCTAGACAAGTGGCAATTCGCTAGCCGGCGTGAGATGGAAAAGAATGACAAATGTATGGGATTTGACGTATTTGACATGCGTTAACGACTGTCATATACGTCAAATCCCATATTTTGGTCATTCTATTCCACCAAACGTCGGCTAGCGAATTGCCACTTGTCTAGAGGGGCAGATAGGATTGATTCTGTTTTAACATTTTTGTTTCTGATGTGTGATGGTATATCAATGTATACCATCACACATCAAAAACAAAAATGTACAGACCCGTCATCATCGTAGTATCCAAGAGAGAGATAGTGCAACTGTGAAACTACCATGAAACATTCCAGACCGAAGTTTTGGGCTATTAGTATGGTAAAACGCGTTTATCCCGCTTTGGGTCCGAAGATAGTTGCGTTCTATTTCTTTCGGTCAAAATTGTGAAGTCAAAGTAAATAGATGGTACAAAATGTAACATCTTTCGTTCGTGTTTCCTGGGAGTCTGAAGTTTTAGATGGAGTTTTCATGAAGCCCTTTCTATTGAAACGTCAGAACGTTTGAAGGTATGTATGTCTTTATACCACTGTTAATTTTTGTAAATGTGCTGTAAATATGACTTGTTATTTTTGGTTACCTCAAGGCCATCGTCATCATCTTAGCATTGATCCTGATTGTGTTCCAGACTTTCCAAGGGTCCGCATATTTGAATAAATAACAAATATGGCTATTTTGGTCACATTTAAAGAAATTCAGTATATTTGCTCCCCTGAATTCACAGTTTTTTATACAACTCAGGCAGAGAAAAGCACGCGGCTCATCTAATGTGAAGTAGTTACCGTATAGCTCACGGCCATAGGCCACGGTAACCACTTTCCATCAGGTGGGCCATATGCTCGTCTGCCACTTAAGTGATATAAAAAACTGTAGCCTTTAGACATGTGCTATAACAGGGACGTATAAGAATCATATTTCATCGTTGTGTACCTTGATACCGAAAAGACTAGACCACTACGGAATTTTCTGCTTAATCTGATAAATAGGACAAGAACGAAAAAAAACCAAACAAACAACTTTATTCGTACATAGAAAATTAAGTATTATTATCTATAAATCAATATAATTGAAATGACTCTATTGCAATTCTTGTAAATATTTACCAGTATGATAAGAAAAAGTGAATAATCCAAACTGAATACGTTTTGATAACAATGTCATTACGATTATATTTATTGAATTGCATTATGACCGATTTTGGATTACTGTTTTTATGATAATGTTGTGATTTTACGAAGTACCTAAGTATAATATTTGTGATATGTGTTTGATTAGCAATGATAACATTCAAAAGGTGGGTTAGGTACATTTTTTACATAGGACATGTGAATTTAACTTCACCTCGCCGGATGGTAAGCTGAAGATAGAATCTAAAAAAAGAGGGTCACTATTCAGATACGTACCAGGTTACAACGGTGGTACTTAGTTACCAGTATCATTATATGCTTGTAAGCCCCGCTTAAAAGTCCCAGGACTTTAAAAAGAAGGAAACACGTGTGCTGGTAAGGAATTCCAGGACTCAATGGTGCGGCAAAGGCAAGATTAACCGAACCGCTTGGTTCTTGATCGATGATAATTTTTTTTATACCACTTAGGTAGCAGACAAGCACCTTGCCCACCTGATGGAAAGTGGTTACCCTGGCCTATGGACGTGTGCTACACCAGGGGCGTCACACTCGCGCTGCCGACCCTTTTGGAACAGAGAGTTTCTGTGCCATCAGTGTAGAAGATAAAGCAGGACAAGCTTTTGGTCTTCCCACTGACAGCACAAAACCTCTCCAGTGAGCTCTGGCTACCCTACTCACCGACGGGAACATAACATGAAGTTATTATGGCCACGGTATTCTGTAGTGCGGAAGTACTTCCCCAGTTGGACTGTTCAATTGGACGAAAATACCGTCGTCTCCTAGCTATTGTTGTGTTATGACATGAAGTGTGTTAAGATGTGTACCTACATAGACTACAAATACGAGAGCGATAGAAAACTAACTATCTGTACTACTAGTTTATTAATATACGAGCGGCCAACCGCGACTTCTTCACACGTTTTTCTCCCTTGGAGGTGGCATTTCGTAAAATCTGTTCTTATCCCTACACGCTATAAGAAATTCACATTCAAAATTTCAATTTTGTAGGTGTTATAATTAGTGAGTGGTATTTGGTTTCAAATATATAGATTACAGCAACTTAAATCGTTGACTTTTCCTCTCTATTTGAGCTTCCTCCATTGCTGCGGTGAATATCCATCACCCATTTCTGGTATATGAAAAATTTGCGAAAGTCAAAGGTCCTTCTCACCAATATTCGTTATATCTACATCAAAAATAGCTTCATCTCCAGGAACATAGCTGCTGTTTCTCTGCAGTATAAATCTTATGGCATCTCTGACGTAAATATGTTCGATTTCAATATTTCGCTCGCAATACTGCAGACGCATGTAGGCGCACTCTCCGTATCGCTCGTACCACTGCGGAAACCGTTGGATTTCGTACCATTCGCCTAGGAACTGAAATAAGAAATGAGAATATAAAATAGCTAAATTTTTGCGATAAGGGTAAAGATAAAGGGCTTAGATGTCAGTCATACGTTGCAAACAATTCTATCTTGTATCCGGCTGTTGCCGCACCATGATGTTTTGGATTTTTTAACAGCACCACACATGTTTCCTTATTCCTACAGTTCCGGATTTTTTGAGCTGGACGTGGGAAAGTAATCGATAAGGCTGAAACGCTGAGGGCGCTATTATAACATTTATTTATTTATTTAATAATACATTGCATATATGGGTTACAGAGTAGTTGTTATAGGCAGTGGATACAGTTTCACCATATATCAAGAATAGGCATGCAATTTTGGTGGCTAAATTACAAATTAGAACATTGTCACATCATTACAAATGTCATTTCAAAATTCCTTCAATTTCAATTAACAATGTCAATAATATTAATAAGAACAATATAAAATAGAATAGAAATAATGTAGCTTGTCAGTTTAATTTTAGATTTTAAACTGACAACCTACATTATTTCTATTTTTGTTCTTTTTGTTGTGTCTTTCCTGAGACTTTGCCTTTGGCGTACCATAAGGCCAGATGATGTCATAATGATGTCCTATATAATATTTTTTTAATATTATCGTAGAAGATATGTGTGCACTTCAATAATAGAATAGAAGAATAGGTACACAGGTCATGTTGCCGTCTTAATATATTTTCCTTCAGACTATTGGCAGGAAGTCATTGATGTATTTAGGCATTAAAGTAACGGAAAACGGTTGTCAATTTTAATCTAATCTTGGCGATGAAAGTTCTCTATTTGATAATAATTTAAACCTGCATCAATCAAATTAGTATATCAATGGTATGTGCATCTCTTTGATTTGAAACCCAACCTAAATTAATTACGTCTATTAAAGTTGTTTGTGTGTAGGCATTGTGGGCATGAGTAATATTTGATTTCGAAAATACTCTATTATTTACGGGTTGATTTTACTCGCACATTACAAAACGAATTTATTACTTTTTCAGGCAAATTTACAGATTCCATTTTGTGAATTGTCTGACCAAAAACTTTCGCCGACGAAATAAAAAACAGACCTCTAGGGCACACCGTGATTGCGGCGGTAAGACCCATCATGGAGGATGGCTAGAGAGGCCACACGGTAGCCTCTCGTACCGTCAGACGCAGATCATTACCGGATACGGTAGCTTCGGGCGGTAACTGCATCTGATGGGCATAGAGCCAAGGCCCGAGTGCCATCACTGCAACGCAAGCGTGGACTTGGGGCTGCACACACTCACCGAGTGTCCGGCGTTTGAGACGCCGAGGCAGGAGCTTGTGGCGGTCCTGGGGGTGAGAGTGCTCTCCACCCTGCTCGCGGCGATGGTCCGCTGCGCGGATGCGTGGGTGGCCAGCGCCTCCTTCTGCGAGCTGGTCATGCTCTTGAAGGAGTCAGCAGAGCGAGCGTGGTGTGATGAGCGAGACCGACTCGCGGACATCGGTGCCCGTGTTCGTAGGCGGCTCGGGCGTCGGAGGGCGCAGACCGACCTCCGCCCCCCATGAACGCGGGTCTGGGGGTGACGGGTGGAGCCGCCCGTCACTCTAGCAGAAGCAGGCCATGGCAGCGGTGCGCATCATGAGACAATGCGCGCCTCCCTATACCGGGGTCGAGTCGGTTACCCCGTGCCCCCCCCCCCCCTGATGAGGGCCAGTGGTGCGAAAGATATGTTGCCTGACAACCTCACCTTCGGCCTAGCACTATGACCCACAGACGGCGTGCGGTTTAGTTGGTTCGAGTCCGACATAAGTGTGACTCCGGAGGGGGGAAAGTATCCGTGGGGATTTCCCGCACTTTAAAAACAGACCTCTCACTTCACCTCAGTAGTTGCAGGGCAAGCCGGTTGAAATGGGGCTACCTGCATGCAGAGGGTAGGGGCTGTGACTGTGGCATACCACTACAAACAATGGCCCACCTTCTATCGTGGTTAGCTGTGCCCTAGTACTTGCAAAATGGAAGACCTCAACAAGGCGACTGCGGAGACTGACTGTTTCGCCTAATTTTGGGCTGGACACTTCTAACAGGACTATAAACTGTCATCGGCTCTGCGAAGAAGAGATCTCACTTCGACTTACTGAAGGAAAGATGAGAAAAAGTAAGAAAATAATAAAAAGTTTATATCAAAAAAGTAAGGTACTACCATAGGTTAAGTATTGTGATAAGTACATATTTTGTGTAAAGTATTTTTTTTTTACCAAATCACTTATCCGGCAATAAAAGCGAATGAAAAGGATTATCGTGCGACTTATCTCTCAGCTGGTACTTAACTTTGATCGATTTGAATGAATTGACTGATTGAATGAGGTAGACAATATGTCTACTTCATTATTAACTCGAGGGTGTTTCTGCATGTAAAATAAAGATAGGTATAACAGGCACTCATTATGTTATTTGGCTACTATTCAACCTAGAACTACGTATACACTAGAAAAAATGAAGCATGAATGACATACGATAGTAATGCACAGTGGCTTCCATTGATTTGTTATATTTTATACTAGCTGATCCCGTTACCGTACCGCTATTCATGGGAACTTATTATACATAGTAGTGTGTGTTATTCTAGACTATAATTTATGTACCAAATTTCAGTTAGACCCGTTGAGCTGTTGGAGCGTGATTGGAAATAAATTCATTCATTCATACATTCATTCATTCATCTAAAGGTCTAAACATCTTAACAAATTGTCTCATTTATAGTATTAGTAGGAGTAGGATATGATAATTATAATATATCTATTGTTATAAGCGCTTATAGTACCAGAGAATGCAATATTAATTAATAAGTACACCTCACCCTTTCGAGATCCAAATACTGCATTGGTTGAACTTCAGCGCATGTTCCAAACTGTAAAATTTGACCACCACATAATTCTGAACTTAAAACCAATACTAGAGATATTAGAAACGACTTTATATACATATTTTTGTCAATATAAGAACTCTATTCAAAACATACTGACATTTGTTCGATCAGAACATTGCATTATCTCTGATAGGTAGGCAGATAAAGTAGATGGACATTTGTTTTATCTTAATATAGAGAATAAGTCTATATTTCATAATGCGGGAATCAGATTAGATTTAGATCACAATGCGTTTACCTGTGTATGTCAATATATTTAGGTACAGAAGGTTGCTACTGTGATATTTACTATCTTGCACGTTCAAATTTTATCGTGACGACAGATAGTCGTGCAGATTAAAACGTGTTCGCTAGTTTAAAGGTTTGCGACGGTTTTCATAAGATACATAACAAAATCGGCGACTCAATGATGACAAGCAAAGTAGTGCAGCATAATGGAAACAGCTAGGAACAAGTCACGCCAGCAGGAGCAGGCCGCGGCAGCGGCGCGCGTTATCGCCTGCCTCATACCGAGGGCGAGTTGGGGACCCGATCATCGAGAGAGATGGCCCTGGGTCAGCCGGGGTGAGAGGGATATGCACTAGCTACCTCACCTTAGGCCATGCACTGCGACCCACAGACGGTGTGCGGTTTAGTCGGTTCGAGTCCGGCATAACCTCCGCGTCCGGCTGAAAGGGGGGGAGGTATATTCGGGGGGTTTCCCACACGTGAAAAAAGGAACCAAAGTTGTTCAATGATCAATTATCCGTCACGATACTTACAGTAGGAACGTGTTCTGATTGGTTTAATTTCAAATTCTACACAACTGTCAGGCATCATAAGGTGAGGCAAACCGTCCCAGATTGGTTGGAAAAAAGAAACTTGACGAACCGTGGATTCTGAAGTGAAGGCCTCGGTTGCGACCGGGACTAACCAAGGATGATGATGAAACTATTTTTTGTGCTGTCAGTGGGAAGACCAAAGGCTTGTCCTGCTTTTTATTTTGCACTGACGGCACAAAAACTCACTGTTCTAACAAGGTCGGCAGCGCGAGTGTGACGCCCTTGGTGTTGCACACGTCCATAGGCCACGATAACCACTTTCCATCAGGTAGTCTGTGTGCTTGTCTGCCATCTAAGTGGTATAAAAAAAAGATGTAGATAAAAGTACTATTTTCATCCACACGAATAAACAACTGAAACTTAAATTTCACAGAGAGATCATAGAACAAGAGTGTTCTTTTTACACGCAGGTGCGCACTTACTGAAACGAGGGAATGAGGAAGTTACTTCCTACTTATCTAGTAGGTGGTAATTGTCACTATTGTGTACCTTTTGTTACTTTTTTGAAGTAAACCAAACTATTTATAGCTTGAATCGCTTTGGTAACGCAGTAAAAAACGTTAAAAACATGTACATGGCACGATCTCAAACATGTTTGGGAAAATCCTATTATTCATTATTATTTATTAATTTTGTTTAATTCTGAGTAAAAACGAAATAAGATTCATTGCTTCAGAACATTGCGTCGGTGTGGCATGCGTATATTGAGTTTGAAATTTTATCAAGACCTTCAAAAACATCTAAATTGATTTATATATCAACTTTCGGGGGTTACAACTTAAGGGGGTTTTCACTAACGTAATCTAAATATGAACTGTAAAACGGCATTACTCATATTTCAATAACTTAATGAAATACCTAGATGTCTTTAAAACAAACTGTGTTTCTAGTTACTTATCCATATCTCCAACAAAACGGCGTTTGACGCCGATTTTTACTGAATTTTATTAGTATTTTATTAGTATCAAGTGACCTTTAATTCGGCATTTGGTCAATATGATCAGGTCAGGTCACGCCAGGTTAAATGGTGACCTTGTCAATTGACACTGAACGAGTGTTATAGGTTGAATTCCAAAGTGATATAACTATTTGTGTGATGTAGTACGTTCAGTTCATGTGTTTATAAAGCTATACCTATAATCATGATCATGTTGAAGAACTAAGAACTTGCTAGTAGCAACTTGTGGTCATTCATTATATTGTCGACGTGTTAGAGCGAAAAATTACCTGTCAGGCCGTCAAGGTAGGTATCACCATTTCGGGGTCCTCAACAATTATGGAATGGTGGTCCTTATCATTGGACTTCGGGACTAGCTTCTTACTATTCAGCGGAGTACAATCAATAGACGGGCTTTGTACAAAAAGCTACTTTTAAAAAATCGACTTCAAAAACTTAAAAGTATTTTTTTTATGCCACTTAGGTGGCAGAGAAGCACACGGCCCACCTGATGGGAAGTGGTTACCGTGGCCTATGGACGTTTGCAACACCAGGGGCGTCACAATGGTGCTACCGACCCTGTAGATACCTTCTAATACCCTTCTTGAAGAACCCCATATTGTATAAAGTAACTTGGAGAAAAATAATTGAATTTACAGTTTAACTATTCTGTTAGAAGTCGACAAGAAAGAGGCGGCGGGGCGGGAGTGGGAGAGAACTCTCCCACCCAAGTTCCACAGTCGGCGGCTTGGGCGTCGCCGACGTGTCTTCGCCGAAGACCATCGGCCTCCATGACGGTGAGTGGGCTGTTCACTGTCCTTACAGAAGCAGGCCCATGAAGGCAGCGTGACGTGAGGGATTCACGCACGCCCCCCCTAAGAAGCGGCATGACACCCGAATGAATTTTTCAACTTATTTCCTATTATTACAAGTTCTCTTTTTTTAACCGACTTCAAAAAAGGAAGAGGTACTCAATTCGATCGGTATTTTTTTCATATTAATTTAATTGCGTTGACATTTTTACATTCATTTTATTGCAATCCGCTAGATGATAAAAAGCTGAGGTCCAGTTCAGAATATACGGACCAACATATCATATGCTGATAACTAGTTGATAGATGCTTTAAATTGCATTGTTTTCTTTTCCTGTGTGAAGAGATAGAGAGAGTGAAGTATCCTCCGTAACTAGGTACATATTACTATTAAAACTATTTAAGAGTGTCTATGGTAATTTCGTATCCAACCACTAGTGGCTTGCCCCGGAAATCCCGCAACTAATTCAACAAAAACAGTTCCGCTTATAAGACGTAACTTTTTACGTCACGTTTCAGTTGCCCGCCAGCATCCGCAGTCAATGCTTGTTATCATGTTGGTGCACAGTTTTCTGGTGGTGGTTATGTTGTGGAATGTTGAAGGAGCGTCGACGAATAGCTCGTGTCCTTTCGTAACGCCAAGGAAGCTGGATTGGAAAGCAGTAAGATATTTGTTTTTATCTTTCTTTTCTTCAAAAGAGAACTAGTATGTCCATTAATCCCTCGAGGTCAGCTTAATTATTTGTGTTAGAAGTAGGTTCAAATCGGTAGTGTATTTTGTAGTATTGAGTAGTGTAGTGTCTGTCAAGATTCGAACTCGTGACCGACTTAAACTGCAGGAAACTTTGATATACCCGATCGTGAATATCAAAGTTTCCTACAGCTTGAGCATGATTGAGTAAAAAGATTTAAACATCTTCACAAACTGGCACAATTATAATACTCAATACTCAATAGATTTATTGCATTGCATTCCATAATGTGATACAGTTGTTAGATTTAAAAATTACGTTACAATTATGGACCCTGTCGGGCACAGCACAATGTTTGGAAAGAGGAGTAGTTCGGTAAACTTATTTATGTTATATTATTATTTAGTCAAGGTCAATACAATACAATTCGCAATTTAATACGATTCTATAGTATGTCAAAAACTTTCATACAGGTACATTAAACAATCTTAAGATTATACTTTATTAATTTAATCATTTTTTCCTTAATGCCACTATAACACATGCGCGTACTTTCGGATTAGAGAGGATATATTTAATTTTAATGTCAAAATAAAATATTTAATAATCAAAGAATATCTGTTACATTTTTTCATCAACGTAAATAAGTATATCTGTGAAATGCAGAAGTTTTGGTTTATTAACTACTAATCTTGAATTCGCATCAAGACACTCTTGTTCTGTTTTATTTTGGAAAATTAGTACGTAGAAATCGTGAAAATCTATTACTGGCAGCACCAGATCAAGATCATGATAAAGCCTTCCATGTATCAGTGTCTTTATAGCGATTTTCCAGTTACTGCCTGCGCTTTGGAACCCAGGGTTTATTTATTGTTTCTGATTGTTATGCCATCTTACATCCCAATCTTGAGGGGAAACCTATGCGAGAGCCTCCTCCAGATGTACCAACTACTGGAATTCCTGTGTTTTTTCCAATCTACTACAATATGGGGTTCTTTAAGAGGGTCATTAGAGGGTTCGTACGGGATCGGTAGTTCGAGTGTAAACCCCCTTAGTGTTGCACACGTCCACTGGCTACGGTAACCACTTTCCATCAAGTAGGCCGTGTGCTTGTTTGTCGTCTAAGTAACATAAAAATGTAGGACCATGCACACCCCAAAATTCGTACGTAGAAGTCAAGGAAAGTCTATTTCTGGCAACACTGTTTACAATTATAGTCACAAGATCATGTTCCACGTATATTCCTACGTATGAAATAAATTAACATTGGTATGCTAACATGCTTAGCGGTCTATTTTCAACTTCGTTAATTGTTTATACAATCATTTAGCTATTGGCAGCTTTCGATGAACATCTAAATACATACAAGTTATTTTGGACAAGATAATAATTGATGAAATTTTCGTAACAGAAATTGAGAATGTGTTACTTATGTGCTACATATAGAAGTGGAAGAGAGTGAAAATAGTAGAATGGAAAAATAAAGAAGGATGAAATGCAGAATGTTGTTACTAAGTCGATATTGTGGAAGAGTACGGACTGGAACCGACTAAAACCGCATGATATTTCGGGTCTTCAGATGCCGGATTGTAAGGTGACACAAAAGGTGTTTCCCTCGCATTTCAGCTAACCCCTTCGGGTGATGTTCTTTACCTCAATCACTTAACCCTAAACTTGACAGCGCATCTAATAATGCACATTTTGTTAAAAAATAATTGCTAGTAATATCGCTCATTTTCAACTGTCTGTTTTAATTTAAATGATAATATAACGTCCAAAGTTTCTACCAAAAAATATATTACAGCATTCTGGCAACACTATTTGACAGTGGCTAGCAAGACTGTGGACCATTCGCGTGGGATTACGAGACTCAAGGTAGTAACTTAGAATAATCCTTTAATTTAATTGTTTGGCATTAAGCTAGTAATTACATTTAACACTTGAGTACTTGAACTTAACTGAAAACTGGTTCGACAATCGTAATCATTTTTCTTCGTGTATCTTTAAATTCACATTGCCAGGTTATGTAAGCTAAATGAACTAAAAAATAAAAAGAATAACGATCACTTTTTCCGCCGCCAAGTTAAGTGTTAATATTTTATTTTCATAATAAATCTTGCCAAGAGAGTTGGAGTAATTAGCTCTTTTTTGATGCGGTGGTGTTATAATACTTGCAAACTTAGAGATTAGCCGCCGTCACACGGGTCACGCAATCACCTGTTCTTGAGCGTGCAGGATTACTCGGCGGAATGCTTGTCGTATAATCGTGCGTAATTATATTTTTATTTATATATTTTATTGTCTTTTTTAGTTCAAAGTTAACACAATATTTAGCGCGGCGTAGACCACGTGAAACAAAAAAACGCGATAGCACACGTACGAGTTCAGAGAGAAGCGTTTAGCGCGTATTTTTTCCCTCTCTCTCTCCCACAATCGCGCGGTTATGCGTGTGTGCATTGCACCGCGTAATCCCGCGCTTCTGAGAACGCGCGACATCTTTACATGCGCGCTGTTTCACACGCGAATGCGGCTTTCCCTCGCGAAAGACTGTACGTGTAGAGGGCGCTATTCTGGATTCAAGCCCTAGTGTGCTGACGTAAGGCCTATTCAAAACAAAACACTTCACATTTCTACAGCTCGATGGAACCTGGTACATCGCAGCAGTGGCTACAAGGGACCTGAAAGTGCAGGGTGACTGTGCAATGGTGCTCTTCGACCATCAGAACATCACAGACGTATCCATCAGCTGGATCACCAACAATACAGTATCGTACTATAATGGGACTGTGTCACTGAAGCAGAACCCAGCTACCAATACCAGTGCTGATCTCTTGCAGGTGGCATATAACGGTAAGTAATTAATAATGATAGTGCTGGAAAAGACGTGGTATTGTAAAGTTAGATACTTAGTACTCTTAGCAGTTAAAGATAGAAAGATATAAATAAAGAAGAGGAAGAAATAATAAAGTAAGGGTAACCTTAAAGTAGTTGATCCCTGGCACACAAAGCTGCGTTTGTGTCGTTTCTTGGGTCAAGTTAGGTTTTGATAGGTTTTTGAAGTGAAAACTTCTTTAGCGGCGTTGGATGAGTGTAAAATGTTAAGGAAGCGTCAGGATTAGTTGACCTTTGAACCGTAACCGACGACTGACGTCATACAAGATTAGGTACAGACTATCTATTTTGCAAGTTACGATAGATAGCGTCGTAGCTTAAACGGTAAGCACTTCGACTGTAAGTCCTTATAGTTTCAGATAGTATCGGGTTCAAACCACCTAGCCTTCTGAAGCTTTTTGTGATTATTTTTTCTTTTTGTAATTTATTACTTTTTATGATTATTTTTTCTTTCTGTAATTTATTACTTTTTGTGATTATTTTTTCTTTTCATAATTTATTAATTTCTTCTGACAGAAAATTAGCAGAAAATAAGTGATAGGTTCTATGATTAGCGCTATATTATAGGTATGGTATGGTATGTTCTTTTTTATCTTTTTCTATGTATATAACGAAGAAAGAAAAAAAAGAAAATGATTTCACTTCTGCCGGCACTCCCAGAGTGCAACCCGTCTTTTTTTACGTTTTTAGTATAAGCACTACAAACGTGTTTGTAAAGAAGTAATTTGGCATTATTGAGTGAGATATCCACACAAGAAAATACAAATCAAGTATTGTTTGAAAATAGATGTATAATCAAATGGATAAATTGTGCAAAATCCGAGAGATAAATATCTCTTTCATATAAATAGGATTATTGAAAACTGAAAATCAATTGAAATCACTCGCTACTGTTTAACTTTATTTACATTGCAATATCTCCTTTATTTGGGCAAAGATTTATTATACTTTACTTATCATTTAACTGTAGGGAAGCCAAAAAAGAGGGTTTTTTGTTTGATCTGTGTATATAGGCTAAATTATCATTACGTTCATTTTTATTACACCTGTGTTACCAGCTATGATGAAACCTGCGTGATTTTATTTGTCTTAAATAGGTACTTACTTTGTAGTTAGATTAGTTTTATTCATTTATTTTACGTGTTATAAAGGAAGACACGCAACCGGCAGACACGCTAGGTTGATGATGATGATTATAAAGGAGGTACAAAAGATTCATCTCTTCTTAATAATAAATAGCAAAAAATATATCAAAGCGTAAAAACAATTTTTTTTTTATTGTCAACTGGATACCATGCTATACCAAGCTATACCAGTGTTACCCTTACTATAACTTATAATAAATTCAAAGGAAACCCCGGAACTTGGACTTCGTTCTCCTAACATTAAACTGTAAGATTTGAATGCAACCGGGATGTGCTCTCGGTTGACGATGCAAGGTTTTATTATATGTAAAACAATAATTATGGAGATACGCTAAACTGTTTCATCATTTAAATCGAATAAAGGAGAAAAAATTTAATCGGTCTAGGCGGGGTTTGAACCCGCAATTTTTGCCTTACAAGGGCAATGCTTTGACCACTAAGCTACCTTATTCTGCTGGGGGCGAGTCGAGGACCGCGTGGTTAACCCTCCCGAGGAGGGCCAGACCGAGAGGAATGGCCCTGGGTTAGCCGGGGTGCGAGGGATATGTCACAAGACAACCTCACCTTCGGCCTAGCACATCGACCCACAGACGGCGTGCGGTTTAGTCGGTTCGAGTCCGCATAACCTCCCTCTTCAGCTCCGAAGGGGGGGGGGGGGGTATCCGTGGGGATTTCCCGCACGTAAAAAAAACCTTATTTTGCTACCTGTTTAAGCTACCTGTTTCATCATTGCTTTTTTTCAGATAACAAAACGGAAACCTATTCATTCTTGGATGTAAACTACGAACACTACGCGGTGATGTTCGCATGTTACGACAATGAAGATGGCAATAGTAGCACATGTAAGTATTGAAATTGGTTATTTGGCAAATTTTTAAACCTATTTTAAAAGATTTAGAAGTTTATACCTCTTACAAGTTAATTTTTTCGCGGAAAAAACATAATAAATAAATTAAAATGCGTTTTTACTTTGTTAGCTTGAAAAGTGTGAAAAAAAAGGTCACTCACGTCATATTTGTGTGTAACGTCATCAATAAGATATAGAATCTTGATATGGAATTTTTTAAATCTATGAGTACAAAAGATATAATAATTGTTAAAACGTAAGCAAAGAAATTATTAACACAGACAGTCGAGTCGAAACGGGACCATTTGGTTTACCCACTCGTAAGTCGTAAGGCGCGGTATTATTCGTGACGTCACATGAACTGTCAACTGTTTTGCTTCGTGTAAAATTCATATTTGAGTGAAATAAGTTTCTATAGTTTATTTACATATAAGATTTATAGACAGCCTCAGTGGCGTAGCGGTAGTGAACGCGGCCACTGCGCAGGAGGCGCGGGTTCGATCCCCGCTCAGTGCATATATTTGTATGCATGAATACTATGGGTATTTGCTTTGGTCTGGTCGTGCCTCGGAGAGCATGTTACGCTATCGGTCCCGGTTGCCATATAAAGATCTATGGCAGTCGTTACGGGTAGTTGGAGCCCTCAAAAGTTCAACAACTGGTCTAACTGCAAAGCTTCGATATCGCCTTTGGGTTGTGAAGGTCAGGCGGCAGTCGCTTCACAGAAAATGTCGAAGTTCAGCCAAATCCGCAGTTGGACTGGTAAAAGCGGACCCCAGACTCCAAGTTGATAGCTTCGGATGCGACGGGGATTAACGCTAGGATGAAGAGGAATGGCCTCTGAGGTGAAATTCCTGTATGCAGCCACGAAGATGTATTACTGGAAACATTTAACATTTAATAAACATCAAAGGGACTTAGGAGTAAAGTCTCTTCGTGCATTGAGACGATAATATAAGACATTAAATTCGACCACAAGCTTTTAGACTCATTTATATTATTGTTCTCTTTTTTCCTTTTAACAAACTTATAAATTATATTTAAAAAAACATATAAAAAAACATCTATTTAAAAATATAAAAAATAGTGCTCCACCGGTATCAGATATAGGGACCAAGCTACCGGTGGTTAGAGCTCCAGATAAAAGAACTTCCCAAGAATCACTGTATTCTGCATCTGGCCCTTGATATTATTGTTATTGTTATCGTATATTTTAAATACAGCGCAGCAGTCTTTTCATATTGCATTGAATTTATTGCCTGATGTTTTATACTGCTTTAAAATGATTAAGTGATACTCCTTTCGTTTTTACTTTCGTGGACCGAATCGGTCGGCGAAAAAGTGCTAGCGTATCACCTTTGTCCACTGTCCATACCATTCAAGTGTAAAGGCTTCTCTTTCATTAATTTTTGGCTATTACTGCTGCTCTAATGTAAAGAAAGACAATTAAAGTTCAGGTTTTTTGCGAAGTTTTTACTAGGAACAATTTACCGGTCAAGTGGAGGCCAAACGCGGTGGAACGGAAACCGCGTGATTCTGACAATCGAATCGATTGTTGATTAGTTTAAACGGTTTTTAGAGTTCATTAGTTTCTGGAGACTTCTTGCGTATGTATTAAACTATAGCTGTAATTGGTCATTGTTTAATAATTATCAACGGATGACGAACGACTATTATAATCCCAAATAACGTACAAAATACCCTTTATTTTAATATTCGTAAGTTAAATCCTTATTCATTATCTACTGTTCGTTTGTTTCGTCAATATCGCGTAGTTTTAAAATGTGAAAACCAATTAAAATATGAGTTTTGTGATCAGTATGCACGATATCTTACCTAATTTATAGATGCCAAAGTCATACTTTTCTAGCTTTTTGTCAGTTTGAGCAGATATCTAACCATCACCTTCTCACTTTGTACTCGTATGGACGTTAAGTAGCTACATGCTGCTATTTGCAGAAGTTTTGAGTGTGTTGGAGATTTCATCTCATTTTGTTGCTTTTTCCCACCTTTTTTATTCATTCAATCTTTTTTCTCAGGCCATTTATTAGAGAGGCATCATTCCTTAGTGATGATTCACGTTTATCAATCGTTTTTAATTGAAAAACTTTAACAAGTTCATCGATAAATTCAATTACGTTCTGTTAAAATTTAACTGATAGCACTGTCGATAGATAGATCACAGCCGGAATAGATTTTGGTTTAGATTAATTTAGTCCTGAATGGTATCTAATCAATGTGATAAACACTAACCTAACTCAAGGCCTAGCTAATAAATTATATATGATATCTTTATACTTAGAGCCATGCTTAAGTTCTCCATATTTAATGGACTTTTCTAGAGATAAAAAGATTTTAGAAGAGTTTTCTTGAGATGTATTTTAGTATTTTTGTTAGTAACGTGTTTTTGTACGCCGTGAAGAACCAGTTCCCAAAAAAAAACTTCATGCTACTTCTTTTTGCAGATGAAATTTGGAAGCTAACGAGAACACCACACCTGAAAGACACAGACGCAGTGAAGCTTGATCAAGCTGTGGCAAATTATACTCTTGACAATACAGAGTTCTACACGTTCAACAATACAGAAGACAATTGTAGAGTAGGCAATAAGGGACATCAGCTGGCCACTTCTAGCTTTATTCTGACATCTGCAGCCGCTCTTGCACTTTTTAGAAGATTATATTGAGAGAAACATTGATGAGATAGTAATTATTTTCTTTTCTGGATAATTATGTGGAGAAAAATGGCTTTTATGAGTCGAAGTTCGAGTTATATACAATAAGTGTTTGTCTAAAGAAAGTAAGCATCACTGAAAAGTTAGAATGTGATAGTTGTGAAAGATTGGACGAGTTGTATAACTTAGTGCTGATTGTTTTGCGATTTCTTAGTCGTTAATTTCGTATTCATTCTTGGTCATATTTTTTAAAGCACTACAGGAAGCTACACAGTACGTGAAAATCCATATTATGATTGTTCTTTGCATTTTCTATATCTCTAACAAATACATTATCTAAAAGAGGTACTATATCAAAAAGCTTAGTAGTCCTTCCAAAACCTTTGTTTAGATTATTTTATTGATGAATGATCAAGTAGTCTTAATCCAGGTGAGTCCGTGTGACCATATTCGTGTGTCTGTGTGATCCATGTGAATTCAATGACACTTTCAGGTTAAAGCTGTGGCTTATATTTTTTACTTCTGTAAAATATTATCTATTATTGAATGATTTTGATTACTAGTAAAATTAAAAAAGAAATAATTATATTATAAAACAAACTACACTAATTTTGAAATAATGGAGGCATTTAATAAAAATAATTAATTTGTTGTGATCATGTCTTCACAGTATTAATTTATTATTAAATTTAAGAAATAAATATATTAGATAGTGTTGTAGTTTTTCTTTCGCTGATAATTTCAAGCATTAAGCTGGCATTTTATGCTTCTTATTTTATGGTTTCTGATTGAGTAACCTTAACGTGGACAAGGATTAGCCGACCTTTTTAAGTTGGTTTAGTTTTGCGCCAGTTCGTTTTTGTATTTTCAAGAAGCTTTTCTTTCAGTTTGTGTACAGCGCCATTTTTAATATTATGTTCACTTACGGCATCTGTTAATTGGTTCTGGTACTATTAGTAATATAACAAGAACAGATAAATTCCCGACCCAGACCAACACTCCGCTCGTCAAGGCTGTAGTACTATTTTGCAAACCAAGGCAAGATGAACTGTACCAAATTTGAGGAGTTGTTCCTTCATATCGTAACAGATGGCGCTGTAATCCATTTTAATAAATTTTATTAATTTGTAAACCTAACAACTGAATGACAAGTAACTAACTTGTAACATACAGTCTAAATCTATGAACAGCGCAAATTATATAAGTATTTAACTTTGTGCATTCAGGTCTGGTCATATATATTCAGACCTATCGATATTTACCCAGATTCATACTTTACGTAACTGCTATTTTTATGTTTAGATTATAGACAAAAGTAAGACTTGACTATGAATACCTTATACCAAAGAAAGGACATACGGTTTTGGAAGAAATAATGACTCACTAATCTTGGTAAACGTATTAATGATTCAATTTTCAAACTATTTTCTTTACTATTTAAAAAAAAAGGTTTTATCAGACTATGTATATCAAAACTATATGTGTCAAAAAAGGGTATAAAAGACAGATATACCTGCTGCGAGAATAATAAGTTCATTTATATGGAAAAGCAGGGGAAGAAGAAAAGCGGAGCAAAAAGCAATTTGACAAAAGTGTGCCTCCACTTCGCAAAATTCCAACTATTTTTTTTATTGGTTAACCTACTGAGGTTTGAATTTTTATATTCAATTACTAACTGATGCAACGGACCTTTTGTATTTTTTTTTCGAACTACATTTTCGTAATCAAAACAAAAAGACAATCGAGTATAGTTCATATAAACATGGAAAGCACTTTGAGATTCTACTTTGAAGTTAAGCCGTAAGTCCTGGTTCTCATAAAAACATCTGTGGCATATGTTACAGATAGTTGGAGCAATAAAAAGTCTGACATTGTGGTTAACTACAGAATTTATGAAAGCGAGAACATAAAATGTGAAAACTTTTTGCGAAATAAACCCTAACTGGGCAACATATAAAATAATCAACAAAGGTAAAAGACCCAATGGTCGAAACTAACCCTGTTCGGTAGGTAATAATAATTGAGATGCGCCGTCGGCGCATTCTAGTTAGTAGTCTTATGAGATCATTGGAGCGGATAGGCCACGTTTATACTTACACAAATATACCTAATCGGTATAGAGAGTATTCGATCGATTTCGATCGGCCAATCTGCGTACGGTCACCCCGTTTTTACGAACTTGCCTTGTTGCGGTTCGAGTCAGTTGTGTGAAATCGGACATAAGTGTGTAGTGACGGAAGGATTCAGCCGCGCCCAGTGGGGTACCGGATCCCAGGAGAGAAATACACACTACACCGGTAACAAAGTTTATATATATCTATATCCAGACATTATAGCAAGGAGATCAGCTGCACACTGGGTAAGTCGCTGAATCTCCCTATTTAAGCACCGCGTCAACGCGGACTGTGTGTGGGAGTTACTGCATTCCCATACGGTCTGTATGGGAATGCATGCAATAGTCGACACTTTCGAAAATAAATCTTTATTGACAGAAAAGTAACTATCCTGTTTACCTTGACTTTTTACTTATAAGACATCTAATGGCATATATAATACATGTTCAAAAATTCGCAACAATGTCTTGAGCAACTATTTAATTGGCGCCAGTTGGTTCTTAAGATTTTTAAAAGGTGAGATATTTTATTTATTGAGAATGATTATCACTATCTTTAGTACGGATGTTGTAACTATGTAACTTGTTAACCTACGTAGACCATTGCCGTATTTTTATGGCTAGATTTTCTATCAGCTTTAAGTGATTGTCGACTATTGGTGTTTACGACTATAATAAATAAAATATTCCACAACATTTCACACAACGCTATCTAGACCCATGGTAAGCATAGCTTAACTAGCTTGTGTTATGGAATCTAGAATGCGGATAAACATACTTAGATACTTTTTTTTTGTAAATACATACATAATATACATAGAAACACCCAGACCAATGCAAATATACATATTCATGCATACAAATATTTGCACTGAGCGGGGATCGAACCCGCACCTCCTGCGTAGCAGCCGCGTTCACTACCGCCACGCCACAGAAGCTGTCTAGTTAGTAGTCTATGTGTATTAGAATTGTATTTAAAGTAAATATATGTTAGTTTTTAAAGATTTTATCTGCTAAAGTTAATCTTTAATTTATGCTTTTACAGTTAAAAAAGGACGTAACGACCATCCTTTAAAAAATATGTGTAATTTGTACTGAAGTTTGATTTCTCCTTAAAGTGTACTACCATTAGGTCTTTTACCTTAATGTACAAAAATATAATGTGGCGAATAGGCTTCAACGTTGGGTTGAAGGTGTCAGTACGAAGAAAAAAGAAAAAGAAAAAATAAAACTACAGGACTTCGATGGCGATATCGAAGTTCTGTAGCTTACTCAGATTGTGAAAGTCAAAATGAAAGCTTTTTCACGGAAAATATTTAAGTTCGTTTCGTGGTAAGATACACTGAAAGTTCTGTTGATCCCAACTGAGTTCGAAAATCTCTCGGAGGTTGAGGATGAGGAACAAGAAAACACATTTCGAAAAGCTTTTAGACTTATACATATTATTATACTGTTTGAAGGTAGTCCATTGAGATTACAAAAGGAGTTTATAACTGCAAATTCGACAGTAAGAAATATCGAAAAAGGCAAAGTAACGGCCTGTTTAATTATTGAAACTGGTTTTCGCCGTACCTTTCAGGCAGATACATCAAAAATTCTGTCATGAAACTCGTATGTGTGCACGCGGTACAGCGGCTGCATTGTGTTATATTTAATATTCGTTTTACATCACTATAGAAGTTAGAGAGCTTTAGTTAATGGAACAGGCTTGCGTATTTATGAGAAGCTCATACAATATCTGGAGTAGGATTCTATCTACGTAGAGTAAAGTATCGAAACTGTGAAGTAGTAGTTTTTTGAGTGCAAGTATTTCGTAACTATGTCTGTTTGTCTGTTACGCTTTCATGTCTAAACCACTGAACCGATTATGATGAAATAGGTATTGGGGATAGATTAAACCTCGAGAAAGGATATAGAAGATGTTTGGTCACGATAACTGACATCCACACGGGCAGTGCCGCGTACAACAGCTAGTGTAAATATATATCTAAGTATTCTGATATCCGCATTCCTATGAGTTCTGCCCATAAAACCAATAAGCATCTTTCAATCTAAATGGTGGTTTGTAGAATTACCGAGACTAGCTTTTAACTATGGACGTGCGGTCTCACAGACCGCTTGCAGTTTATGATTCACGTGCCCCTCTAATCTCGCGTACTCCACATGTCTGTAGCTACAGTTAGTGTTAAAAAAAAAGAAATCTACAACGTCAGCTGTATGTTTCGTAAGTAATTTCGCTATAAATTTTAAGAGCGGTCTGCGAGACCGCCCTTCCAAGTTTGTGTAATAAATCGAGCTGAGTTTTCTCCTGATATACCATTCTAAGAGGTAACAATTTCAGAAACCATAGTTTCTAATTATAATTCGTGTAAACCATGCCCACTAAAGACAAAAAAAATAGACGACCCGCACTTGTGTTGCTAGAATAATAATATACGAAAACTGCCTACAAATGCACATGTTAAACCATTTTCAAAATTGTTATGTATTGTTTTACAAAGTTAATGTTAAGTTCGCTTTTACCAGTCCAACTGTGTATTTGGATAAACTTCGACATTTGCCGTGAAGCGACTGCCACCTGACCTCCACAACCCAAAGGCAATATCGAAGCCTTGCAGTTAGACCAGTTGGTGGACTTTTGTGAGCTATCAACTACCCGTAACGACTGCCATAGATGTTTGTATGGCAACCGGGACCGAGCTTAACGTGCTCTCCGAGACACGAACAGACCAATACAAATACCCATATTAATTTTTACACGGAGTGGCAATCGAATCCGCGTCTCCTGTGTAGCGGCCGCGTTCACTACCGCTAGGCCACGGAGGCCGTTTTTTTTCTATTTTAATATTTTATGCTAAACCTAATAAAACTTACGGAAAAAGTAATTTTCCTTAGAAAATGTTCCTATGCTTCCTATCCTAGGCGCCTTTTTATATTATCTGGTTAGATTTTATGTGTAAACAAGTACATATTCATTCAAATTAAATATTTTATGTACATTTTGTAACTCATAAAGGGAATAAAAATAAAAACTGGTACAATACTTTCTTAACTTGATAGAATGCCTTTAAAAATGGCGGTCTGTGAGACCGCACGTCCAAATGTACCTAACAAAAATTTCATATCCATAGTTGAAGGCTAAACAAAACCATATTTGGGACCTAACATTTCTACATGATTTGTTAATAAGAAATATCATAGGAGGGAAAATTGGAAAGACAGAGAGAAGCCTTTTTTTCAAAAATCGACAACAGTGAAGAATGTGGGATAATTCAACCATTATTCAAGTTCTTTTGACATAATTACGCCTTCTAGTCTCAAACGAGTACGCTTTTATTAAAACAAAGATTTTCCAACAAGCCGTTAGCGGTGTCTAAAAACCATTGTGCATTTAGGAACAGTGTTTCAAAAATGTTCATTCTGTGTGAGATTTGTGCTACAGACGGATGAGGCGAGTGACCTTTTTTGTTTGTTTCCCAGCAAAGTAAAATACAAGGACACAACGTCTTTGCCCGCTGTACATACAATACAAAACGATACATTAATGTCTGGAGTTCACTTAATAGTTTTGATTAGTATATTGCGTCTTTCGGAAGACCCCGAGAAGGAAGTCTGTACCAGAGTCTCTGTTGTTTAGCAGGTGTACCAATCAGGGCGACTAGCAGGCGAGGTCTGCTTGGTCCTCAAATATCGCAATTCACGAAATGTGGGTTTTATTACACTTCTGCCCATCCATCCAATCGAGTTGTATAAGTTTTATTCACGTTTGTGTGTATGAAGTAAACAGAGGTATCACTAACTGTTTGTCGTTGTAAAGTTTGTACCGCCTCCAACGGTAGTTTTTGACAGAAAAGAAAAATAACGATTCGTTGGATCCAAGACCCCATGCACAACAATCACATTCATTGTCACTTCACTGTCGAGTCAATCACCCAGTTTTACTTGTATTTGAATAAGTTAAGTAAAAAATAAAGCAAATTTATCAAAAAAAGAAAAGCACAATATAAATAATGTAACTTTAGTCTTCACTAAATGTAAAATCTAATCTTATCAATCTCGAGGCGGGACCAAACAAAGTCCCTCTCATTATCCTTTTGTTCGGCGTCAGTATAATATTCATTTACATTTTTTTTGCTAAATTTATTGTTTGTGGGTGCCTTGGAGATTAAGTTGTTTGCTTGTTGTTTTATTTTTTATGCAGATCACGGATTGTCGCTTGTGTACAACATAATTCGCAACGCTATTGACTACAACTGATGATAATACTGATACGACTAACTTTAGACTGTTGAAAATTATAACAAAATTTAGTTTTTAGTCCGATCAACCGAACTATTCACCGGATTACGGCTACTCAAAAGTAGCAATAGTTCGATGCCGTTTGACAACCGAACTACTGCAATTGAAGAGTTGCAGCAGTCCAAGCAACCGCGACTAAAGGATTTAATTCCCCGACATCGAGAGGAACGTCTGCTTTAGAACCTCCGATGTATAACAGCAGTATTCTCTAGGGTACACCACATGTCCGGTCACACAGGGAGATATAAACACCGTGTCGTTTTAGTGCGACGTACCCACTTTCATTGGCTCTAATGAGGTCAAACTCGCGGTTACCGCATGCAAAAATGTTGTACCAGTTTGTGAGTGAGGTAGGCTTGTGTATAGGTTCTATGTAACAAAAACCTTCACTTGAGTCACAGGAACGAGAACATAATTCAATGAGGGCGAGGTCGCGGACATCATCTAGTAGAAAATAATCGTCACTTCTAGTCAATTTATAAACGTGCCCGGCTGCATACATTTAAATTAAAAACTTGACAGTACACCGTTCCCAAATTCATAATGAACGACGTCAAAGCGCGGCGTTGCGTGCAAATGGGCAAATGTACCAGTTTAGTACCATAGGTACTGCGTAGGGTTGTGTTGTATTGCCTGATGAATTGCCACTAGCAACACCGCGGCGAACGATGTTGACGAGCCCAGACGCGCCTCGCTAAATTAAATTGTCAGAATAAACAATTGATTTGAATATTAATGAAAACATTTTGATGGTAATACTGTGTTATAACTTATAAGGCTTACATGGGGGACAGTATCAAGTTGATGATGATTAAGTTGACGATGATGATCATAAGAGAAGTTACCTATGTGCAGCGGTCTATGTTATTTTTATGTATGATATTTCAATATAAATTCACTTCACCTGATAGTAGGATGAGGCCTTAAGAATTTTATTATTATTAGGTACCAGTTATGAACAATGTGCAACCATAAAATGTTGTTATACAATATAAAAAATTATACAAACATTATACAGCGTTACCCAAATAACAACATTCACTAAGAACAATATTTTTCGTCAATTCTGTTTAATCTGAAAAACAGTATTTCGGAAAAATATGCCAGCTAAAATCGAATACCATCATCAGCCCAGCAAATCATAATAAAACACCGAGGATCGCCATAACTTGAGCATCGATTACGTCGAACATGTTGCCGGGTCCAATCGCCCCCCAGGGACTGCTGGCTGCCTGTACGTGCTTGTTGCTCAAATTAAATTCAGCAATCGATAAATCTATGGTTAAGGATTAAGTTTGGAGATATATCTGTTATGGACCAAGTGGCAATATGATTAATGCCCGGGCATACTTTGCGGAGCCATCTCGTCAGAGATGTGAGCAGTATTTCGCGCTGGAACGAATTTGTGTCTTGTTTAGAAGACACCGCTGCTCCGGCGGGCATAATCGTCTCACTCTGTTCAGGACTCTGCGTTCACACGAGGCTGTTTTGATGATACTATTGTTATCTTCCATACGTTGCATTGGTAGGTAGCCAAAATATGTTTGGGTAGTGAAATTTTAGTAAAATCTTTTCGGTCAAACGGCAGGCTCCCCAGTTTATCACTTGGTCGTTAACGTATCTATATTTTAAAAAAGAATAACGGAAAATGGTTCAATATTTTATACATTTTAATATCTTGTACTTGTACTGTCTTGACCGATTCATCAACGCCTTTTATAAATCTAAATCTACAAATTTTGGTAGTTGATGCTTTTTACTATGTATTGTATCTAAGGAAGGATTTTGGTAAAATAAAATACGAACGCTTTTTTTATATACCGTCTCGTTGAATGCTAAGAACTTAGGGTGAAGTTCAGATGATTTTAAGGACCATATTTTCAGATGCTGAGAAGCCCAAAAACAATCCATTTTAAAATAAAGAATGTAAACGAGCGCACGGTATGTCTAAAGGCTGTCCCACACCTATCAACTCTGCCTTAACTGACATCCAATCGTCAACTGAACGGAGGCACGTAATGTTGTGGATTTGGCGCACGTACGCCTCGGAAACACCTAGTTAACGGCTAGGTGACACCTGCAACTATAGTCACGCTGTGTACGTTGACGTCAACGGGCTTACTTCTGATATAATAAGGACAGTTTGTATTATTCGAGATAGCTGAAAAATGGAGGAATTTAAAGGATAACGCAGTTAAATCGGTATTACTACTTCTGCGGCAAACGATAGTTCGCCGCTGCATATCTACAAAATGTACCTTGTAGGAGTACTAATGGAGTGAAGAATAAAAGAGACAAAATTTATCAAGTGATCGTAGCTATTACCTCGACAACTTCACCCACTTGAAGTTTATCAATAATATAACAGTGCCAATTTAAAAGAAACATAATCTATCTTAACTCACTAACTTACTTGGTCGTAATCCATTATGTTGTGATGTCAACGAAGCACCACTGCGCTGCGCTGCCGCGGGGCTCCTATTTCTTCTCGCAGTATTCTGAGTAACGAGGTCATGTTGACCGAGAACACGATATTCCCAACCTCACTTTGCCCCCTTGGTGCAAATGCATCTAAATAAAAGTCTGACCGCGAGAGCTGTACCGTCCCCAGAGTACTAACAACTAGTCTTTAATAAAAAAAGGCAGATGATGAGTAAGAAGTAACAGAACTTTTAAACTAAAGTTAGTCCAATATAAATTCTCCTTCAACTTCATCTTTCGTTTCATCATCGGAACTCGAATCAGAATTGTTCTAAGTATATAAAAAAATATATATACATTTAAAAAAAATATGTTCTTCACATTACGAGATATCACCTGACCTATCTTTGAATTGTAATCTCATGTGCGTCTGACCTAGACAGTCCGATACAAATGACACGAGATACTGCCGTGAGCGTTGGCGGTGGACTGACCAAATCTGACCTTCGATATTCCCCCCCCCCCTCGCCGCTCACATTCCTAAGGCGCGTAACAGCGGTCACGGTCAATAATCATCATAATTATTCTGTCTTTTGGCTCCGCGGTCGAACTATAGTCACCATCAGCTTTAGCATGATTGCGTAGACGTTTAAATCTTCGCTTCGTGACATATTTCTTCAGCGATTTCATTGGTCGAAGAGATATTTCGATTTTGGCGATGTCCACCATGCTAAAGTTTTACATTACAGATTTCGTAGGTAAATAGTTATGTACTGATTTTAGACAAGGCATTTCTCTAGTTGGGCATTACTATGCGATTGTTTATTTTTCTTTTTTTGCATAAGTCGTGCAAAGGAATTCATCTGTCGCCTTTTTCTTCGTACCTTTTAACTTTATATCATTAAAGGTCTACCCAGATATACTTTGCGGTGAGTTTCATTCAAGCTAACTATGACATCTCAAACGCGAGTACGTTTAGTAGTTCGAATAATTTAAATATAGCCGAACAAAGCCCGGTGAGTTTCCACAAGGTACATTTAGTAATAACGTTGCGCCGCATGAGGTTTGCAAACTTGTCCCGAGGCGAGGCGACACTGTTAGTGCACCCTATAGGAAGTTTTGAATAAATTATACTAAACGGCTCAGAGGTGATGTTTATCTGTTCCTGAGCAAATATCGTGTTTAACTGGTTGGTCTTTATGTGGGCATTCTCGATAGGATCACTCGCTGGTTACTCATGTTTATAGCTGTCTCCAAGGACTTATGGTGCCTCCTCATCCTTATTGGCAGATACTGCTGCCAAACCCCAACTCCGAGGGGAAGCCTACACAAAAGCCTTATTCATTAAACAGAAGGTGCATCAGCAAGCAGGTTGACTTATGCTCCGAAGAACTTGATGGATTCCCGCACAGATGTAAGAGGATGTGTGGGATACACGTCCTTTTTCTTCAAAGGCGGAAATCCCTTCGAATAAACCCCTCTCCCCCGCCGTTTTCCGTAAGGTAGAAACAACTCATTTGCACTTAAAAATAATAAAATAAAAGAAACACGAAAGCGTATTATGAAATTAATAGTGTTCAAATAACTTAATTTCCTCGAAAAATGTATGGCCGATAATTCTATTATTGTGATTCATTGTCGGGATTTTTCTTTGTCTCAAAAGAAAAATCGTGACCATTGTGATGTAATTGAGGTCAGACGAGACCAAAAAAGGCATTTAAGCTATTGTACTACAGAATTCTTTAGGCGACAACATTTCGTATTGTTACAGAAGTTTTAGGTTCCGTTTTGTTAAGATGCTATAATGTTAACGGAAAAAAACGCGATCATGGTTTTTTTTTTATATAGGACACGTCTATTTGACTATACCTCGCCTGATGGTAAGCTGAAGGCAAAGTCTCAGGAAAGAGGGCCACCATTATATACACGTGCCATGTTAACAATGGTGGCACTCAGCTTGACGGCCACATCAGATGTTTTTTTACGCCTCGTTTAAAGGACCCGGGACTGTAGGAGGAGGGAAACACGTGAACCGGCAAGAAATTCCAGGTCTTAATGGTATACCTTTGATTTGCCTGACGTTTCAACCAGGTTACACCGGCCGTGGTCTCAGGCTGACTGGCTCAGCGGTTCACGCCTGCCGTCTTCGAGTTCGTGATGTAAAAGATTAATTTCTGTTAATATTGTAGAATATACTGCTTCCGGGCTGTTTGGCATTGGTCGATGTCAAACTTGCGTTCCGGACGTTTCGTCGATCACTGCGGTCAACATCTTCATTGGCGCAGGGCCGGGTGACGACAACTTCGGAGACCTAGCCTCGCCGGCGGCTGACTTGCTACTGATGCCAAGCCTTGAATCACGGCTGTATTTATAGGCACGGTCGGAGCGGGGAATCGACTCACTCGATTCTGATTGGTCGAGCGCTGTGGCGCGGACGTACTCGATCCTGATTGGTTGTTTGCACTGTGATACCGAGTGGCTCTCAGTGCTGGGTACCAATCTTTTTAGAGCTGAGAAAGATTGGTACCCAGCACTGAGAGCCACTCGGTATCACACCACGGCCAAACAGCCCGGAAGCAGTATATTCTACATGCAACGCCGGCCGTGAAAGCCTGAAGACTTATATTCTGTTAATATTACTTATTCTATATCAACGAACCCAAAAGTTTAAAAGTTGTTATTGTTAAGATGATTTTTGAATAGAAAATTAGGTTATTTTCAGAATGCTAGCATCATCGCAGTAATTCCACGTTGTTAATCAATATCAATAAAAAATCTAGAATCCAATGACAGAGTTTTCACCGGCTTGTTGATTTCTCAAAGGGTTGTGAAGTTTGCCAATTCACGATTGATTTGTAAAGTTAATTGTGATCTAGCCCCTCTAATAAAGGGCGCTAGAAGCGAGAGATGAGAAATGTAAGAACAAAAAGTAATTAATATAAAGAATATTAGATAAAGCATCCATACTAATATTATAAATGTACACTAGACTTTGCCTTTCATTTTATAGCAATTCCTCTGTGCACTTCCGGGTTTGCTGGAAGAAAACTCAACTGTGTGTTAAGCTCGCCTTTGTAAATTATGTATCGCTATAATGTATAAATGTCAAATATGTGTACAATAAACAATAAAATAAATGAAAATAAAATGTTAAAGTGTGTGTGTGTGCGTGTCTGTTTGTCCGACGTTCGCACCTAAACCACTGAACCGATTTTGATGAAATTCGGTATAGAGGTGAAATGGATCTAGGCTATGTTTGGTCGCGATAACCGACATCCACGCGGGAGCAGCCGCAGGCAAAAGCGAGTTTACTATTAAAGCATTGATCATAGCCCATGGAGAAGGAAATGATATTCTGTCCTCCATGCCATAGCCTTACAACTTAGATACTCGCGTAGGCACTCCTACGTAAGTATCTAAGTTATAAATTCAACTCGGATTCAAACACGGCACCTCTCAATCGTAAGGTCGATTTCATAACCACTAAACTAACGATCGCTTCGACAGTACAAAAACACAAACACAATCAGAATTGATTAATGAAACACTAGGTAGATATTTTCTTAGTCTGACTAATTGTAAACATAAGCACACCTGTAGTTGATTGAATTTGTTGAAACTTCTTGATGGAACTTCATTGTACTACCTTTAAATATATAAAAAAACACACTTTACAAGTTCCACACAATTATATTTAGTTTAGACCCTCATTCAAAATAAATATGTTTACCTGACGATGTTTTATTCGAAACATGTCTTAATATTATAAATTAAATACTAAACAGTGATAAAACTAAATATAATTGTGTGGAACTTGTAAAGTGTGTTTATTTATACATATACAGGTAATAAGCTCACCTCTTCTAATCCTTTGAAAACGACGTGAGTATAACGTATGTAAAAATATTCACGTGAAAAACTCTCATCCACAATAGCTTTCTTTGACCACTCGCTCTGAAACGCAACACAAACTAATGAAAACAAGTTAGAGCTCTACTTGTGTTCCGTAAATACATTTTATCTTATTTTTATTCGTGTGTCCCGACTAGCTCTCGACACAAACACTAGGTGCCCTGAAAAAGGATTAAATCGATCCAATTTCGTGCGATACTCAGTTTGGTACGGATTTTTCGACGAAGTGAAATTTTTCTACAGCTTTCGTGTGAAAGGCGGTGATTTTGATTTTAGTGATGCTTTCCTTTGAGGGGGCTCTACTACAAATGGAGCACTAACTTAGCATTTACCTGTTTGTTGCTACAAAGGGGAATGAAGTTACATGATAACTAAGAATATCTTCATAATAGATACGCTTTTTTCTATATAATTAAATCTTTGAGGTTAGTTTTCCAATGCTTAATAATTTTTTGTAATATAAATGTAGCAAACTTGCTCATGTGAGGTAGATAGTTGCCATGCCGTGGTTGCGGTAACTACATAGGGGAACGCAGGTACATTTTTCAATTCAATACCTTTTAATAATTTATTTGTAAAGTTGTTTTGAGGAGCATATGGAAACCGCGAGCATACTGCCCTACTCTGACCTATAATCGCTGATGTCAGGTGACGTTTCCGTTCATATCCGTGTATATCTTACAAACAAGTACACCTGAGAATATAAATCCAAACCTAACCTGCCCTTTGTTGGTAACAAAGGGCAGGTTACTGGCAGTAGCTACCAAATATTGACTGGAACAAGCTCTTTGTTCTCGAAAGTCAATGCGAAAGGTTTCTTTGAAATGCAGTCATACAAAGGTACGCCCATGGCCTTTTGGATTTTGATAAAATTCGATAGGTACTAAAAATTCTGCCACGATATTTTTGCCAAATTTGAAAATTTGCGGGTTCGATTTTATTGGGTCGGATGTGGAATTGTTCTTTTAGACTTTTTTATGAGGGCGTCCGAAACGTGCTTATATTTTAATAAAATCCCAGCAACGCGAGTAAATAATAGATGAATGTTGGCAGTAAGGTATATTATTTTTATTACCTTTATGTGTTGTGTTGGATTTGGGAAATATTTTAAGTTTATTGGAACGTGGGACTTTGCTCTACTTCTTAGGCCTACCGCATATATACAAAACCAATATCAATCTGTTTATGATTAGTTAAGACAACTATCGATTGCATTGCATTATATTGATGTGCGCATTCCATCGACTAATTAGTCGATCCGCGACTAAGTTAATCTGTGATAGGATGTACGCAATATCTTCTTTTTTTAATGTCTGTAAAGCAAAGCACATACTACAATTGTTAAGTAATTGAAATTGTTAACACAGCACCTTGCCTCAGGCGTTGTTGAAATAAGACAGATTGATTTAAAAAAAAATCGACGTTCGATTGCATCGATTGTATGCGCACTTCCATCAACTAAACAGTTTATGAGTGGAAATCACGAGAAGCACACAACTCAACTAAACAGTCGAGTAAAAGTTGTATATGCGGTAGGCCTTACTAATGATCTAGCCAATTTGAGTACATGAAGTCTGAAGGTAAACTCTACTGTATGGACATGGCTTGCATTGCAGTGGACGGGGATGCCATTGCTAATCTGCGGCGGCGGAACACCGACAAAATGATTTGAGATTAGCAGGTACACAGTGTGGATGGTCGCGTCATTATTTATATATTCATTCATATAAATATTCACGCCTGTGAATCCCCAAAGGGGAAGGTAGAGGTATTTTTAAACACCCACATTGCTAACTATGATCTTCAGTCCCAAATAATAGGGACGAGCATTTTACAGCCAAGCGAGCACTTTATTGTGGACTGTATGTTAGCTGGCGGATACGTAACAGCTATATTTCTTTGTTTATCTGCAATAACATTGTGTCTACTGTAGCGTAAATCGTAATCCTAGTAAGTCCTAACATCACTAATTAGCAGCGCCTAGCGCCAGACTCATTCCTGCAGTGAACTGGACGATCCTTCATTAAGTTTATTTTGTTTTCCTTTACGTGATTAGGTCTTAAGATATACATTGTCAAACATTGTAATGGTCGTCTTCGCAACAAGACTTCAGTCACATAATAATATTCTTCACCGCAGAATCTTTGAGGAGATTACATAATTTCCTCTCTACTGCTGCTGATATTGAAATCACGCAAATTGTTCTGTTCTATCCTAATGTCAGAAAGCTTGATCTCAATAAGGATCAACTTGATAAACTCGAGGGAGTCTAAAGTTTTTGTATTAGCAAATAAATTGTTTGACAGTAGTTACTTCTAAAGTCTTATTTTTTTTTAGAAAATTGCAGTAAGTAATTATATGCAACACAGGAAAAGTGATGGTTTCACTCGATGTCCCTGAGATGTAGCATTAGATTACGACTTGATAGTAAGCTCTTCCAAATACAATAATGGATATTTAAATCATATATTCATAAATTACAGAGTAATCGATGCAGTCTCGATGAACTTTCTATCGGTTGAATTATAAATGACCTCTTTCTTTTTAGGTCCGTTACATACTTTTTTTTTTTTACGTGCGGGAAATCCCCTCGGATACCCACCCCTCCGGAGCCGGAGGGGGAGGTTATGACGGACTCGAACCGACTAAACCGCACGCCGTCTCTGGGTCGTAGTGCTAGGCCGAAGGTGAGGTTGTCATGCGACATATCCCTCGCACCCCGGCTGACCCAGGGCCATCCCTCTCGGTCTGGCCCTCCTCGGGAAGGGGGGGACCACGCGGTCCCCGACTCAACCCCGGTGTGGGGAGGCGCGCATCGTCCTACTATGCGCGCCGCCGCCGTGGCCTGCTTCTGCTAGGGTGACGGGCGGCTCCACCCGTCACCCTCAGGCCCGCGCTCATGGGGGGCGGAGGTCAGTTTGCGCCCTCCGACGCCCGAGCCGCCTTCGGGCGCGTGCAGCGATGTCAGCGAGCCTTTCTCGCTCATCGCGCCGCGCCCGCTCTGCTGTCTCCTTCGCGAGCATGACTTGCTCACAGAAGGAGGCGCTGGCCGCCCACGCATCCGCGCAGCGGACCATCGCCGCGAGCAGGGTGGAGAGCGTGAGCACTCTCACCCCCAGGGCCGCCACAAGCTCCCGCCTCGGCGTCTCAAACGCCGGGCACTCGGTGAGCGTGTGCAGCCCCGAGTCCACGCTCGCGTCGCAGTGATGGCACTCGGGCGTTGGCTCTATACCCATCAGATGCAGATACCGCCCGAAGCTACCGTGCCCGGTGATAATCTGCGTCTGACGGTACGAGAGGCTACCGTGTTGCCTCTCTAGCCACTCCCCCATGATGGGCCTTACCGCCGCAATGACGGCGTGCCCTGCGCGTGGTTGCCCAAGTCGTCGCTCCCACTCGGCCACCATGACCTGGTGGAGCCGAGATTTCTCGGCCCGAATATCCTCGGGCTCGGGATCGAATCCCCGCTCCCGCGCCTCCTTTCGGAACTTATATAGTGCCGAAAGGGCCCTCGCTTCCAGGATCCACGGTGGCGATCCGGCCAGGAGACTCGCCGCTTCGAAGGATATCGTGCGGTATCCCCTGATGGCCCTGGAGGCCATCGTGCTCTGCGCCGTACGGAGCAGAGGCAGGAATCTGGCCTCCAGGGTGTCCGCCCACACGGGGCACCCGTATAGGGCCATGGACCGCACGACGGTTACGTATTATAATAACTACAGTTATTATAACTATTTTCAAGACAACTACGGTCAAAAAAACTACTGTTTAAAACACCTAAAGATCGTTTCACATATTTTTGTAATAACTACTGGTCGAAACAAATAATGGACGATTCACCTACGGTTTATTCAACTACAATTAATTGTGCTAAGGTTCATTGAACTATGTATGAAATACCTAATAGTCGATTCGCCTACGGTTTATTGATACTACTACTTTGTCACAGAAATTTACGTTGTTGCAAAACCGACTTCATGTAGTCTTGTCTGTGGGTGTGCGTTGTTTTATAGACAATTGTTTAAAATTTCGTTTCATAGAATAATCAATATATCTACAGAATACTTACTTTAAAGAATTTTAAATCATTGAATTTTGTTTCATATAAAGTTAAACATTAGAATAATCATTTCATAGAATATCAAATCAAATATTCTTAATCATTATATTGTTTATTTAATAGAAAACTTTATAAACTAAACAATTGATGCGTCTACAGAACGATTAAATAATGAGTGAACCGACGACAAGGTCGACGGAGCCGCGCTACTCGGGGCTCCTACTTCTGGGTGGTTTATAAAAAAATAACCACGAAGGCCTAATGCGGGAGCGGAGCGTAGCGAAGCTCCCGCATTAGCCTTCTAACCTAACCTATCCGAGTCGGGGTAATCTGAGTCGGGGTGTTAACTATAATGACGTTTTATTAATAATTTAATAACAAAATGATTATTTCTGTCACAAAGTAGTAGTATCAATAAACCGTAGGCGAATCGACCGTTAGGTATTTCAAACATAGTCAACATGTCCAATATCTTAAATGAACATTATATTAATCGTCCGTTAGTTCAAATAATTTTAGTTTATTCGAAATTATGTGTATGAACCAGTAGTCGAGTCGACCAATATGCGTTATGACCATATGTGAATCAACCGTAGTTATCTTGAACATAGTTGAAATAACTTTAGATATTATGATACGGAACCCCGCACGACACCCGCGTAGAGTCTCCTGCAGGAGGACTCTGGGCCCTTCAAGTTGGGCAACAGCCGGCCCAAGGCATTCGCCGTGAGCACCAACTTGGGGCGCAGACTTCGGAAATGCTGTCCGAAGTCCCATCGACCATCAAGCACGAGCCCCAGGTATTTCAACCGGGGCCTGATGTCGATGGGAGTACCTCCCACTGTTAGGCTGGCTCCCGGGCCTGGCCTGCATCGAGGGCCATGAAAGAACATGGCCTCGGACTTGTGCAGAGCCACCTCGAGACCCAGCCGCCGGATCCTGTCGACGACCTGAGCAACCGCGGTCGTAGCCCTCAGGGTCGCTTCGCGGTGAGTAGCCCCGCCCACCGTCACTAGCGTGTCATCCGCGTAACACGTGACGGTGGCCCCGTACGCGAAGTCACCGCGAAGCACCCAGTCGTAACCGATGTTCCACAGGAGCGGCCCCAGGACCGACCCCTGTGGAACACCGCACGACATCTCACGCCTACCGACTCCCGTCGAACTTGGGTAGATGACGGCTCTCTCCGTCAGGTACGCCCCGACTATGCGGCGGAGGTAGAGAGGCACGTCGTGGTACACGAGTGCCTCCCTGATGCAACTCCAGGGCAAGGTCTTCAAGGCGTTGGAGATGTCCAAGGACACCGCCAACATCACCTCGCCCCGGGAAACCGCATCCCCCGCCAGAGTCCTCACGCGCATGATGGCATCCACAGTGGAACGCCACCGGCGGAACCCAAACTGGGTGTTCGCCAGGTCCGGCCCCACTCTAGAGAGATGCTCGACGAGGCGCTTGGCAATAACTCTTTCGAAGAGTTTGCCCACCTCGTCGAGCAGCACTATGGGCCGGTACCCGGACGGCTCGTCCGCCGGGCGTCCCTGCTTGCGGATGAGGACCAGTTTCCCCGTCCTCCACATCTTCGGAAACTGGCCCCGCTCCAAGCATGCGCTGAAGAACCCTCTCAGTCGGGGTTCGAGGCCGTCTTCCCCTAGAGCTAGGACCCACGCGCGGCTTGGAATGCCGTCGGGTCCCGGGGCGGTGCCTTTCTTGGCCCTAAGCCTTCGCACCGCCAGCTCTAGTTCTACCCAAGTGACCTCGGGCACTTCGGCGTCAATCACCACCCTGGGTGCCGTAGGCGACTGAGGCGGCGGAGCCATCTGCGGCGGAACATGTTCCGCTCGCGTCGGGAACAGGGATTCCACCACTCCTCCGAGCAGGCCCGGTTCGAGCACCTGGGTCAGCGGAGGGGCCCGGGGGCGCAGCTTTTCTCTTACCATAAGGTAAGGCCGCCCCCATGGGTCCCGCTCCAGCGTCTCCAGTCCGTTACATACATTCATATATTCACACCTGTTAATCCTCAAAGAGGTGTGTATTACCGTCCACATTTAACCAATTATCATTTTTCGGTGGCAGTCGAGCTGGAATATTTATTTCGGATGAAGCACAGCCCTATCTCAGTCGCCTTGACATGACGGTTTTTCCATCCAATTGAGCAGTCCGACTGGGGAAGTACCTCCGCCCTACAGAATACGGCGGCCATAACAACCTCGTGTTGTGTTCCCAGCAGTGAGTAGGGTAGCCAGAACTCACTGGATAATTTTGGGCTGTCAGTGGGAAGACCAAAGGCTATTCCTGCTTTGTTTTCTACACTGACGGTACAGAAACTCTCAGTGTTTACAGGGTCGGCAGCATGAGAGTGACATCCCTGATGTTGCACACGACCATAGGCCACAGTAATCACTTTCCATCAGTTGGACCGTTTGCTTGTCTGTCACCTCAGTGGTATAAAAAATGGGGTTATTCTACTCCATCGTTTAAAAAAGAAACTATTATTATCTATAATTTCCAGTAAAATTCATTTTAATTTCCTCAACACGCTCCATAAAATGCATTCTATATCAAAAAGGAGTATAACAGGAAACTAGTTATTAAAACTTGTATTCCCCGTTGAGGTAGACTGACGCCAAGTTCTGAGGACTCGGAGCTCGGAGTAGGAAGCTTGGTTGTACCAATATTGTAAATATATTTACGCTTATATCCTACTAATATAATAAACGTGAAAGTTCGTATGTATGGATGAATGGATGTTTGTTACTCTTTCACGTAAAAACTACTGAATGGATTTTAATGAAACTTAAAAATAATATAGCTCATGCATCAGAATAACACATAGGCTACAATTTATAATGACAATAGAAATTATAGCGATAACCGATATCCACGCGGAAGGATCTGCGGGTAATAGCTATATATATTGATATAATAGTAGCATTTGTGGCATGACTGTATTGAACGCGACTGCTATGTAGGGCGCAGGTTGGATTTCCGCTCGGTGCAAATATTTGCATACCTAAATATGGCTATTCGCATTGTTCTGGACATGTCTTAGATAGCACGTAAATTCGTCGGTAAGCTTTGATATAATGTATATTATTCGGTAGTACTCTATCAGACAGTACAGTCTTTTCTCAATTTACAGCAATAGGCTTTCCAAATATTGTAAGATTCAAGCTTAGAACGGGGCGTGAAAAAGTGAGGTTCCTCAAACGACTTATATACTATCTAGACTAATGATTTCTATTTTATAGACTTACTCTAACTTCGCACCTTATACTCTTGCCATTCCATCATCCACACCATACCATCATCATTAAAACCATCCAGGGTGCTCTCAATTGTCGGATTGATTAAAAAAAAACAATTTATCCTGTAGTTTTTAATCAGTATGAATGATACCTAAATTTCAGCTATCCAGAATGTGTTAAGGCAGCTCAATCAAACACCATTTTTCAAAATCTGCTTCAAACACATGAGTCGTAACTCAGGCAATTGCGTCCTAGAAAAGTTAAATCCCCACCAATACCGCGGCAAATTTACCTCTAATGCAAGTACTTGCCTAGTTACGGGACTAAAAGCAATTACTAAGAACATTTAAAAACGGAACATGTTTACGCCGGCTTTATAGTTAGCGGTTTGCGTATTGTGGACGTTTGCAATCAACGGTTTTTGGCACACAGTCTTTTGTTGCAATAACATTGTTGTGTTCTTTTTTTCAGGCAGTGACTACGGTCAGTGCAGTCTGTACGGAATGTTACACATTTCAAAAGTATGTATTGTATTGTATGCAGTCAAAAGTTTTAATTGGGTCTTGTAAATGTTGGCTGAAATTCTCTTTTTGTGCACTTACGAGTATATGCTACTTTGTACCTACGTAGTAGAAGTTGTCATAGTGCCTAATGAGTCACTTTTGAGAAAGCCAACAGATATTTATACAACCCTTCTTCGAAGTTAGGTAGAAAAATACTTAGGTGATGTCTTATTCTAAACACAAAAAAAAATTAATTTTTGGTTCTTTTCTGTTTATTCGCGATGGACGCATAAACTACTGAACGAATTTTAATGCAGTTTTTTGTTACAAATGTACTCAGATTTAAACTCCTACATTCGTTTGTTGGCAATTGGTTGAGTAGAATCAGAGATTCGGAGTCGGATTCGCGGACTTCAGCAAATTTTATAATAAAATGGGAACTGAAATGATATAACTAATGATATAGCTAATTTTGTAAATAGTATCAAATAACAGAGCCATTAAAGTTCTAACAGATCTTCAAATAGCGAGAGGTAGTTCACCACATAAATAAACTCACAGAAAGCGTTAAAAGTGTTTACGTAGAGTAAAAGTTAGCAGTTGTGTAGATTGTTCCGCAGCAACTGACTTCTCAACTAGCTGAAGAATTGCGGAAATACGAGCGATACACACGAATTTCATGGATGGAAAACTCTTCGGTCGGATACATAGTTACAATAATTTAAGGATTATATATCAGACGTCATATCAACTTTGTGTCTGAAGGTTCATCCATAAAATCCAGGAACAAACGTTATTCTTTCTTAGACAGTGCCTCGGATTGGACTCTCCTAATCGACACGTATGAAAAGCACTATAAGATTCCGGAGAATGCTGAGGTTTCGTCATCTAGACCTGACATATTTCTTTATTCCAAAACGATAAAGTATGTGGTTCTTGTGGAACTTACTGTACCGTGGAAAGCAAATTTACCAAAGGACCACACAATAAAGAAAAATAAATATCATGATCACACAAATGAATTATTCAAAAACGGTTACGTGGTTAATTTTACCAGCATAATCTCTCTATAACCTACTTAAATATCTAGGCCTATCGAGACCTATAATAAGCTCATTACTAGGACGAATGTCTAAAGCGGTACTAGTAGGTTCGCATCAAATTTGGTTAGGCAGGGAGGGGAACTTGGGTAGTGAAGGTGAGTGTACATCAACATAAGGAGCCCCTTATAACCCTATACCTGGATCGTTAGGTTAGTTAGGGTGGTTAGGTTAGAAGGCTAATGCGGGATCGGAGCTTAAGCCTTCTAACCTAACCTAATCAAGTCGGATTGCGCAGCTATCACAATAAACCTATCACTATTCTACCCCCTCGGGGATTTACAGGTGGAACAAGACGGCTGAATATCATTCAGGCCGTTAATTGAATGGCGCCGTTTAGTTAACCACCTAGGCAGTTAATTGAACGAGTGATTAAACTAGTTGGTGGCGACATATACATAATTGATGGTATAAACAGAATATGAGCGATCCTTGATGTACGGAGCCAATTTCACCTTGTACAGCTACTGACATAAGGACGAGGCTACGGAAGGACTTTTTTTCCGAAAATGTCAAGATAAGCCAAGACTTACCTACCCGTTCCTAATAATAAATACTTGCACTATTGGTATATTTCTACTTGCTATGATGCTGGCATATCCCTACAGCTTCCTTTACTTGTATAATTACTTTCACACATACTAGCTGGTACATGACTAGGATAGGAGGATCTTAAAATGTAATAATGGCTTTCGAATTTCACAAAATATTCAATCAATTAACCTATTGCAGTTCACTGCCTATTGGAAGAGGCCTATGACCAACGAAATATTATTAAAGTTTTTTTATGTGTATTATTATTTTGAAATTATGTACGGTTAGCAATCTTTTTTCTCTCTGTGTCCCTGAAAGCTTAAATAAAAACACACATAACATACACGACGTCGTTTATGACGTAATGGTTCACTACCGATTCAATTTCAAACTGAATACGACGTCCGACCAGTTTCATATTTCTATTTCATGTTCAAAATTTAACTTTCAATGTCGGTTAAATAATGCTGCAGTTTGAATTTGAATTTAGAAGGTGAGTAGATGTTATGTAACTTTTAGAAATGTTGTATTTTGGGCTTGAACACACGATACCTTTTTATTCTGTTTAGATAGCAAATAAATGCATATTACGGAAAAGAGTTAAGAAAATTCTTCTAAGTGACTGATTGACCTGATATTTGGCAGATAACAGTTTTCAGTCAATAAAACTCATAAAAAATTGCGAATTAATTGAGTATGAATATCGTATTTAGTAGAAAATGCTAACGGAAATGAAAAAATACAATACAATACAAAATGCACCATACATACCACTAATTAAAATTCAAAATTAATAAGTTACACGAAATCATAATTCAAATATTATATTTATAATTTAAAACAACCTCATATTTCAGATTACACAGTTTGCGGTTTCCAAGCCAAGCTTATGTGGCTTCGATAGTTCCAATCTATTCTATACGAACGCAATATCCGGTGATATCGGTTCCCGCGAACAATTAAAACAAGTTATAGTTTAGAAACATTTCTGTTGTCGTCTACACACGTCTTAGTTAGTAGCAGTTTTATATTGTTGTAAGAAAACTTCAGTTTGGAACGATAAAATTCATTTAACGGACCTTTATTGAACATACGTCTATAGAGCAATTGTTTTGAAAGCTTTTAGCGGTATGTAGTTATGAAATGCCGGTTACAAAAATTCAGCTTTCCACCCTTATATTTATTCTGTCTAATTCTATATTTACTTAATACTAAAATGTGAAAATTTGTGAGGATGTTTGAATTATGTTTGTTATTTAATCACGTTCAAACGGCTGAAAGAATCTGGCTCAAGTTTAGTACCAGCATAGGCTTCACTTGCATGAAATCCAGATCTATTCCCCCGCCATGTCAGTCACGAGAACATTTATTTACAGGGCTAATTATAATAAATAAATGAATATTCTAATACTAAAAGTAACCTTTGTTTTATTCCGGAATATAAATCTATTTCTGTACCAAGCAGTTTATCCTTTCAATCGTTTGAGCATCATTGAGTAACAACAATCATCCAAATGTCTTCAGATTTTTTTATAATATACGCAGGATTATGAGGATATTCCATTGTAATATTTCTACAGATATAAGTATTTGAGGGCCTATATATCCCTAATGTTCACTTATTCACGTATTTACACGCCTTTATGAATTTTTGCGCACGCACGATGGCACTAATTACACAATAATCCGTGTTAAGCACTCATCAAATTTCCATTTTTATTTTGTTCGTATTTTTGGCAAGGGTTGTGCAAACACGTAGGAAGTGGGCGCTTTTATATATACGTGACGACACAGGAACGCAACGACTTTGTATTGACATAAATCTTAATAAGTGTGACTTTGGTTTTACTTCACTTTTATAGATAAATAATTACTATAGAACTAGTATAGCCTACGTTGCCATTCTGGTTTACATATGCCAAATGTACTTATTCCATTAGATTAAATGTAAAGGCTTTGAGTTGGAATATAAACTAATTATTCGAATCAATCAACCAATGAGCCTATTGCAGTATACTGCTGGATATATGCCTCTCCCAAATATGTTTATTCAGATGTAAAACTTCAATCATTTCACTTTTGACCTGTAGTTATATTATGTTTGTGTGTGTGTGTGTGTGTGTGTGTGTGTGTGTGTGTGTGTGTGTGTGTGTGTGTGTGTTTGTGTGTTTGTGTGTTTGTTCATCCTTTACGCCTAAACCACTGAACCGATTATGATGAAATTTTGTATAGGGGTAGATTAGACCTTGAGAGAGGAGAAAGGCTATGTGTGGTCGCGGTTATCAACATCCACGCGGGTGAAGCCGCGGTCTTAAGCTAGTAATACTATATTTTTACCCGACTGCACCACAAGGAGGGTATGTCTTTCGAGAGTAAGTATGTATGTATAATTGTTTGTCCTGAACGGCTCGATGGATTTTAGCTTGAGAAGTGTCGTTAAATTTGTATTTACTGTGAGAGTGACATTGGGGATATCAAAAAAAAAATTTGGTTGCCTGTAAAGTCGGTATACAGGCGAAAGTTTTACGTGACAACGACTTTGAGTGGTAAAATAATTTTAATGTGAATATTCATTCGTATAGTAGGAAGAAGGATGAAATAATAGTAACAATTTAAAACATTTATTTATACAAAGAATTATAAACAAAATTAAATTTTAAATTATTAATTATAAGACATGAACCGGTGTGTATGCCTATCTCTCTCACTCTCTCTCTCGCTCTGTCTCTCTCGCTCTTAGGCGGGCTAACTGTGCTCGAGTGGAAGGGACGCGTGCCTTTCACTTTTTATGTCTGTCTCTCTCGCTCTTAGGCGGGACGCGTGCCTCTCACTCGCTCTCATTGTAAGCGCATAACGCGGAGCGTAACGCAGTTTTTTGAAGTGTCGCCCGGCAAACCAATTTATAAGACGTTATCACGTCAAAATGGCGGATTTTGGAAAAAAAAATTACTCAAATTTATCGAGTGGGGTATTAAAATAAAGGAAATTAAAAGACGATTACAAAAATATATATTTCGTATCTAAAAAGAAAATTAATTTTTAAATATAAAAATTCCGACTGATGCTGTAAGACCGAAACAAGCTTTAAAGCAGGCGGTACCCATTTGCAAATCTCAAACCCGATGAAAATTTATAGGTACCGCCTGCTATAAAGCTTGTTTCGGTTTTTTCAGCATCAGTCGGTATTTTTTATTTTTTATAATTTATTTATTACGAATATTTTATCGATCTCGTATCGTTGAGCATAAACATGCCCATTGGCGCGCGTTGTACAATTTACTACTTTCCGGTCCGGATTCGCTCACGTACGATACCCTCGTATCACTCGATGTATGGGTCACCTTGTTTTTTACGAAAAAAAAATCGCAGAAATTTACATTTTGTCCCAAAAGTTCGAATGGAAAAGTTGCCATTTGAAGTGTTGATTTTCAGTTTGGAGTGGTTTGAATATAAAGTGACTGAGAGTGGAATGAACATATATTTTCTGTTTATACCGAAATACTTAGTAATAAAAATAAAGAACAAATGAATTTAAATCGAAAAAAGGAAGAGTTTAAATCGGTCTAGGCGAGGAGACCACTTTCAATCTGGTAGCTTAGTGGTCAAAGCATTGCCCCTGTAAGGCAAAGATCATGGGTTCAAACCCCGACTAGACGGATTCAAACGTTTTCTATTTTAATCGATTTAAATATTTAGCATGTTTTAAACTTTCATTCAAAATTAAAGACAATTAAAAAAATAAAAAAAACAATTTACCAATATCCTCTCTAGCTAGCCCCTTCAGCTAAGCTGAATTGATTGTGTAAGGACTAAATTCACATTCACATTTGGGCTGGATTCGACCACGGGACCTCTTGATCTTAATTCCTAACCTACCGATGTCGTGATGTTATTGTATATACGCTATCTTATCGGGTAAGGTGGTCGAAATTAACCCCTTACAAAATACATGTACGAAATTGGTCATCCTGCAAAAAAGGGTAGGTCAGATAAAACAAACCTGAAAGCAATGGGCTTGTGTATGGTTTAATGAGAGTAGAGGAAGCTTATGATGTATTCTAGATCAGAAGCGAACAATGCTTTTGTTTTTGTGATCCTCCGGAAGAGAGTTTATGTATAGTTGCAAAAGTGTAGTTTGTGATAAAAGTGTGTTTTCTATTTATATTTCAGCATTACATAGGTTATCCGGCTTTTAAGAAAGCAACTGTCACTGACCCCCTAACCCCAACAGAAAAACCTGCGTTATAGCTTCGTCTGTCAATCTGGTGAGGTTAGTTTAGGCCCTAAACAATTTGAGGGCAACAAATACACCTATTAAATTGAATTTAAATTAAGATAGGAAAAAGTGCTCGCTGGAGAGATTTTGTGCTGTCAGTGGGAAGACCTAAGGCTTGCCCTGCTTTATCTTTTACACTGATGGCACAGAAACTATCTGTTCTAAAAGGGTCGGCAGCGCGAGTGTGACGCCCCCGGTGTTTCACACGTCCGCAGGTCACGGTTACCACTTTCCATCAGGTGTACCAAGTGTCTGTTTGCCACCTAAGTGGTATAAAAAAAGTTCAAGTCTCAGACGGGACTGGAACCCGCGACCATAATCGATCTGTATAGTACACCTATGATAAAATATTTATACACATCTACAATAAATTTCAAATTATACATACCTACACCCTTTTTGACTGTCGGGTAATAACGTTTTGTAACACGAATTCCGTTCAACGTATATCCGACAGTTAACTAGAGTACAAACCGTCAAATGTCAAGTGTGCGCCAATAAAACGAAAGCCGAGTGCGTTCCGAGTGCGTTCGGGAAACATCGGGTGATGAGGGCGGCGAGTCGGCGACGGACGTGCCCGATCGTGATTCGAATTTCGAATTCACTTGAAGACTGATTTCATTCCGGCACATATCCAATTTGTGATGCACTTACGTGGGTGATCTATGCGTGTAGGCTTATGTTAGCATTCGTTATGCAGGTTAGAGATGGTGAGTATCGATCATTTGGGAAATTTAAGAGGGAGCCTAGTGGGTAAGTGTTTACACTTGAGATATACTTAAGTATAGCCTAAGATTACTATCGAGTCGAAAACACTTAAAACAAAGTGTACCCCGTTGTAGCAAATGAGTCCTATAGTAGAGACCATGAATCAACTCCAGCCAGATGAACTCATCGTCCTTTTAGATGTTAGGTTCCAAGGGCCGGTTATTTTTATATTTGTATACCTACTTTTTTATACCACATAGGAGGCAGACAAGCACACAGTCCACCCGATGGAAAGTGGTTATCGTTATCGACTTTTCTGAGAGCCACGTCCGTTGATTAGTTAGTGCACCGCCAGTCCAATAGACGACCTAAAAAAGTACCTACATGGGATATGTATATGATAGTAGGCAGGCGCAGGGATTGGGTACTATAGGGTACATTGGGAGAGGTTTAAATCCAGTAGTGGAATTGATAACCCATAATATAACCAGCTATACTTACTTTCTGTCTAGATAGCACTGTCGATCGATACAGATTCATTAAATAAAATTCATAATTTAATAATATCACCCACAGCGCTCATAATCATTTAACGTGATGAATATAATAATTAAGTAGAAAACACTTTGTAGGCGAACTCGCCATAATTTTGATTAACACGGAAAACACAAACGGGCACAATTAAGTTTAAAATCGCCCTCATTAACATAATCAGTTGATGCTCTGCATCGTGATATGTGTATATCTACTACTTAACACACGTATATTGGGAATATTGGGAACTTTTTACAGAAGTATCAATTTGCGATAAAGTCCAATAACCCTGAACCTTTTTTAACTACCGGTGTTATTTTAATCTGTTTGTTTGTGTATTTATGTATCTATCGGTGGGACCATTGCTCCTAAGCGGATGAAAAAAGGAGGCGCGGGAGCGGCGACACGATTCTGAGCCTGAAGAAAGTCGAGCCGAGAAGATCCGACTCCACAGGAACATAGTGGCGGAGTGGGAGCGGCGATTTGAGCAACCACGCTCAGGGCACGCCGTTATAGCGGCGGTAAGACCCGTCATGGGGGAGTGGCTAAAGAGGCCACTCGGCAGCCTGTCGTACCGGCTGACACAGATGATCACCGAACACGGGAGCTTCGGTCGGCATTTCTGTCAGATGAGGAAAGAGCGGACGCCCGAGTGCTATCACGACACGAGAAAAAAGTCTTGCAGAAGTCTAATTGATGGGGGCTTTTGATATTTCTTTTCTTATGGTGCATTTAAAACCTCTACCAATTTTTAGCTCTATGTGAATTCATGCAAGCTCAAATTTTCATTTTGTCTGGATTTTAAAACAAGCGAATGAAAGGTAAGCAAAGGAGGTTAGTACTTTCGGGCTTAGACTGACCTTCCAACTCCAAAAGGTCAGCCTGCGCCAGACTTTTTTTCATCACGTAATACCTAAGTGTAACGGCTTACACGAGAAGTTGACTGGGGTTCCGAAGCTCCTATAAGTGTACCTACTAGAGTCGTCATAGACATTACCCTAAAACATTACAAGTTTGAGCGTTTTCACACTCATCCGATACCCGATATAGGAGGAAGTCAAATGTATGAGATATGTACCCCGATGTTGGCCCGATATCGGAACACAAAGAAACTAAAACAGCAACTGCAAGCAATTTTCGACCTTAATGACATTTTCTGAGTTACATGTCTTTTCGCTTTAATTGATGACGCTAAATATAAGAAAAAAAATCGATACCATGTCATGTCAATAAGGTCGAAAAAAAATCTTTTTTTTTACTCCTAGTACCTTATCTAGTCTGTGTTATCGAGCAAATGGCCGTATCGGGCCGATTTTATCGGATAAATGTGGAAACAATACAAGGTCTCGGCTATCGGATGTCGGCTATCGGCATCCGACACCGATATCGGATATCGGATGAGTGTGAAAACGCTCTTACTAACCCTTAACTCTAAATTCTAACATAACGTAACACAATAACAAAAAAAAATTGAATGAAATTTTTAAGCATTTTGCATGCAAAATATTCAAATTTATTAAAATAGGAAAAAAATTAATCGTTCTGGACGGGGTTTGAACCCTAAAAGACGAAATTTAAATTGGTTTGGGTCTGATAGCTTAGGGGTTAAAGCATTGCCCCTGTAAGGCAAAGGTTACGGTTTCAAACCCCGCCTAGACTGATTCAAACTTTTCTTATTTTAATCAATAAAAAAGAACAAAATAGTCTCAGCTCTCGTACTTCACCTACTAATAATTCTCTGCTATCTGTAAGTACCGATTGTCCATGCAGGTTCGGCATAATCAGATTACAGGCACGCCGATGATGGCGAACGATTCCGATTTGCATCGATAATGTCGCTAAGTGCACTTCCGACTCGTTTTGTTCACATTTTGAGAACTCGTGTGTTTTAAGAGTACTAAAGGACTAAGTACTGCCGCTATCAGTAATAGCTTAACTCGTTACAAGTTACCGAAAACGAGCTCTATAACTTAACGTATAATACCTGTTTTTGCGGAAATCTCCATGCCGCGCGCCGAGCGGTGGAGCGATTATGTTGGACTCAAATTGACTAAAACTTTACGCCGGTCTCAAATTCCGGTGTAAGGTGATCCAATAAGGTATTTCCCTCGCACCCTAACTGACCTTATCCATCCATCTTTAGTTTCAAGATGCCCCTCTCGGGTTACGTAAAATACCGAATAAACAAAAATTATTGCCCCGATCATAATATTTTTTGGTTCGTCATTTTCAGGAAAATATTTAGTAAGAAAATTTTGGAAAATAACCCTATGTCAACAACCAAGCAACGCCAAGCACGAACAGTTAGTCTCCAATAAATTTCAATTTTCTCGAAAGATGGGTTAACTCCAAAAAATTCTCGGCAGGTTTTTCGAAAATTGCCAGCACATAAAAAAGCTCCCCCCACAAATTCACAATAATAAAATCAGTGTAACAGACCGTTTAAAAAGATAATTTAGAAAAATGCAATTCATTCCGTTCCCCGATTTCATCCCCTACACTTGAGGGGTCATTACGCTACGAACGTGTGGATAATGTCTTCCACTGTGCTTTGAGTGCTCTGAAACGATCGTTCAACTAAATGGTAACAGCAGTTAAAATTCGTTTCATTTTTTACTGAAGAATCGTTTGAGTGTGGTAGATTTAATTGCAGCTGTGGTAATGTCACAACACGACAAACATATGAGTTAGTGTAGGTGCGTTTATACAGAAGTCAGTTTTACGAGCTCATTTTGTTATACACGTTTTAGATTAGGTGACGAATGTAGTTAGTTGCATGGCTGTTCAAAAATCTGTCAGCATTTCAGACTCATTATAAATTTTATAGATACAATAAAACTTTCATTTTGAAATTTGATTATTTTTAAACTAATTTCAAATTGATACTTATATTCATTTAAAGATGTTGAAAAATCTCATTTAAATGATAAGTAAGTACGTAAGCCTCTATATCAGTATTATAATTTAACAAGTTTTTCAATTTAGGCATCCATTAATCTTCACAGCCAATGCTCATATTGTATATATAGTATGAAATTATAATCTGCATAAAAGTAATTTGCTTATGCCATATGCACGAAACCGTGGATATGTATAAATTGCGTGTACATTTTCCCAGACCAGGCAATAAATAACTAACCTATCTCTGCACCACCAACATTAAAACCGAACTCAATTTCCCATTCAAATTTTATCTCGGTATCATAAAATATCACACGTAAGGGGTAAAACTCTGGGGTAGAACTAAGGGGTGATTTTCCATGGGAGCTTAAAATCTTTAAGTAAAACCACGTAACGTTTTATAATCTTCTATATACCTATGCCTAATGCCTAATAAAAGGCGCGGAAGATTTGAATATGCATTAACATTATTTTGTTTTCACCCCTTCTGTACTTAAGTAGGGATGTCAAAAGGAGTATTCTTGAATAGGATTTTTTTTGTTGTTAAATATAATAAATTTACTGTTATGTTACATACTCAAAATATTTTAATGTGTAGGCTGATATATAATATCTTAAAACCGTAAGTATGTTTTTGTGTTACCTATTTCAATATTATTTAATCAATGTCACCGTTCAAGTAAAAACCTATGCGAGAGAAGTGTATGTTGAATAGTGTACTCGTCCTGTGTCTGCATGCATTCAGCTGCCATACAAAACATACAAATATCAACATTTTTACAAATTTTCTCCAACGGTTGGTGTGTCTGTGTGAGTTATTATATCCTAAACATCATGTGAATAATTAACCTTTAAGTAGTGACGTGCCCGTCTGACCAATTTCGTCACTTTTTGAACTAAAATATATTTTTACCCAAGGATCGTGGGGTACTATACTTCCAGTAGCTTAGTCTTTATTCTTCTCCTTGGCAGGTGTTCACCCAAGTACGATTGACGCCACGACGTCAGGTCAGTGTTTATATAGAAAAAATGTACTTGAAAATTTTAGTACTGAGATTTATTTAGACGCCACAGACATTGAACACTCTACCTAGCTAAGTAAAGTTAACTATTCTAAAATGAGTCTTAAGCAAGCAAATTTTGTAAAAAGTAATACTAATACGATGGTCAGGCAACCCTACCAAAAAGGGCCATTAAGTAGAGTGTTATTTTAACGCCCTCAAGTTCTGAAACTGAAGTTTTGTAACTTGTCCGTGTCATTAAGTGGCTCGAGACTGTTAATTATTAGGTACTGTTTTTAGTTGTTCCCCTTTTAGCTGTTTACTAAACGATTATACACGTGTACTAGGAACGAGCTAAAGTCTGAAAGTAATTTTAATGTGGTCTATAAAATTGAATGTTTCTTTGTTAGTTTGTCCAGTTTATGTTACATTATGGTTGTTATTTGTCGTATATATGAAAGGTTTGATACCTTAACTAATATTTTGTATTATTCTAAACCAATTAAACGCAAATGTTAAGAATTTACCATTCTTTTTCATTTTCATTTCATCGTTTCTTTGAAACTGGAAATAGATAGTACCTAGATACTTCAGAAGTTCCATATATTGATGATGAAATTATATCTACTATTATGTTTGTTTTAAAAACAGTCTTTTAGCATCATCTATGTTTTGACATCGGAAGAGTCGTTTAAACGAATAAAAACTCTCAATCAAATTTTAGCCTGTATGTTAATAACTTCCCTGGCCCCATACAACTCATTTTGATAATGCCCCACGTCCACTACTATTTTTAAATATAACGTTAGATAACATTATTTCATAACATAAAAAATATTGCATTAACTATTATTATTTTATTTGTCTGATTTTGGTAAAAATTTTTTGATGCACATATGACTCATGAGCGTGGGCGATATTCCTTTTTTATCACGTTCAATGTTCATATGTGAACACATGCGTAAAAATAAATTTTTGAACGACAATAACGATACGTCTAATATCAAAGTACCCACATGACAAAATTATTAAACATAGGTCCGAGTATCGCATTATATTAGCAAGTTGAACCAAAAAGTTGTGTATTCGAAGTTATAAATTGATAATGTTGTTTCGGAAAATGGCTAAGAAAAGACACACTGATGAAGAATTATTGCGCTATTTAGAAAATTCCGATGAAGAACCATTTAGTAGTGGAAGTAACGACGAAATCAGCCCAGTAGTGAAGATGAAGAAAGCGAGGGCGAGGATACCGAGGTAATTGCAAACATTATAGCAAGTCGTGCAGGCAGTAGTACTGACAGTCCGTTACCAATATTAGCAAGGTTATCTTTATTCGATGCGTCTGATAACAAAAGACTTAAACCCACGGAGGACAGAATATTATTAGATCTTAAACCTAAATACTGGTAATTTAAACTAAATACCTGGCAATTGTTTGTTAAATTCTCACAACGAAGTGAAATGCTAGCTTTCTATAAAAATACACGAACATTGGTCTATACACAATATTGTCCTAATAAATCTAAATTCATTTATCTGTACAAATTTATCCGGGACGTCCATGGCACTCATATGTGCAGAGATCGAAGAGTCATTACTTACGTTCGTACATATTCTCGCACGTGACTTCAATCGCAAGCGGACCCGGTACCAATTGAAACATTTGCAGGTATGTTCTGTACTGAAAGTAAATGGCAACGCAACTCTTCACCAAATAACGAACAAGAATAAGCGGAGAAATCACTCTGAATAATGTCAACACTAAGAATCACGTGTCATTTTTTAACTCGTGTTCAGTGATTTACAAGAATATTAAGGCTGGAGTCTGCGAGGGCTTTAGGTATTTTAGCAAAGTGGCCACTTTATACCGTAGCGATGCGCTGACCGTCCGCGATTAATTTCTTGCACCACAGTACAGTTCGTTCACAGTGATGTTCTATTTGTAATTATTTTGTTTTGATGCGGTATCAATAAATCCATTATTTTTCACCTAGAATAATCGTCGAAGAGTATCTACAATAAAAGATTTTTTTACAGTATTAATTGTTGGTTCTGGCTGTCAACAGTCGTTAGGTCAAGAAGGAAGTCTACAGGGTGTAATCGTTAAGTGTGTCCAGGCGATTATTCCGTAACTATTACAGATACCTAAAAAATTTAAACTGATATCGAAAGTACGTTACCTAATGAATAAAATGACATTAATAACTTTTTAAAAATCAAACGAGAGGTATCTAATATTTTGACATTAAACACTCCCATACATTTAGTATGAGATTAGTAGAAAGGTTTTAGGTACGTACACCAGAAGGGACTTCTCTATCTGGGTACTCTCTTCTGTAGGCGATAATGGCCGCTCTTTTGTTACAATCATATTTGTAGTCAATTTTTAGCATATCTCTCTTTTCTCTTTTGGAATATGCCATTTTGCAATCAATAAATGAAACAATCACGATTATTAACGCAAATTAAAAAAAACAACGATAAATTGGCGGGAACAGCAACCCGAGATAAAAGTTTTGAATTTAGAACGAACACCAAAGAGTATCTTTCTTTTTGTAGTGTGTTGCTTTTCAGTTAGCTCAAATTACTTAATGCGATATTAAAACACGGTTTATTACAAATTTCAAGTGGTACCTAAGATAATTATTTTAGACATGTATCTATTTGAAAATCATCATTGTCATATTATACGTAATCATAAAATATGTCATAAAATATGATTAAGGTAAAATGGGTACTAGATCACTTAAAAAAGGGAAACTAAAACCTTTTTACTAATACACTCTCATACTAAATGTATGGGAGTGTTAAATGTCAAAATTTTAGATACCTCTAGTTTGATTTTTAAAAAGTTATTGATGTCATTTTACTCATTAGGTAACGTACTTTCGATATCAGTTTAAAGTTTTTTGATATCTGTAATAGTTACGGAATAATCGCCTGGACACACTTAACGATTACACCCTGTATATGGGCGACCTGAACAACTCTGTTTACAGGTTGACCGCTACAGGTTGGCCGCTAACCACACGAGAAGGAGAAGAAGTATGTATTAACTTTTAGTATTTTGATTTTCGACTACCCTCATAGAGTTGTGTGTATTGTATATATTAATTAAATGAATTCGTAAGCATAATTCGTTTATTGCACATAAGAAAATCTCTATTTTTTAACAACAGTGACACTGACAAGACCCGAATGAAAAACTAAAACTATCATAGACACGACAGTGTGCATTCATTATCATTTTAAAAATAGAATGTATTGAACTGCATGCCAAATACAAGTACTTCTATTACCTTATGTACCAGTAAGTAATAATTTATTAGTCGACTTCCAAAGAGTACTAGATTTCTTCAATGAAAACACTTGTACTATTCCACATTATTTATATTCCATATTATTTATATATTGTTTATCATTTATATTCCATATTATTTAAATATTATTTATTATTTATGTTATTTATACCCAAAAAACATGTATCAACCTTTGATAATGCCATAAGGCGAAACCGGCCAGGAATTAAATAAATAATGTGGAATAGTACAAGTGTTTTTATTGAATATGTGAAGCAAGTTCCACCAAGTGCCATCAATCAACAGTATAAGGAGTACTAGATTCTCCATCCGATAATTTATCGTTTAGGGTATTGGTATAATTTGCATTACCTGATGATTCAACCACTAAAAGGAGTAAGCAGACCCTAGGGCTCCGGGGTGCATGAACAACGTTTAGTCAGAATAATAATAGTAAAATAATATTTAGGTACACTTTATACCTACATAAAAATTACATTTTGTTGATGCTTTAGGTTAAACAAATTAAATCTATGGGCAAATGTACGAATCCTTGGGTAGCACGACTAATTTCACTAATTTTCCTCAGCGCTGCCACGAGGTTTAGTGTAAATTATCACTAGGTGCAGCACGAATTTAATTCTGAAGAGCTTATCTAGCATGTAGTGGAAATAGCCGTGATGTATGCAGCCAGATATGTTTTTCTGTAGTGTTTTGCAGTCTTACCTTTCTCTAAATTTATCTAGGACACATAAAGCTCCAATAACGAGTACCTTAGACGTGAATTATGCAGAAACGCCAAGAGGCATATATCTTTAATATCGACGTGATCGCAGAGCGAAATCGCGGTGATATGTAGGATTTTGCTTTGAATATGCCTTTAGATTTTATGCCTCTAATTCACGCCTTACACACACTCCTTGAAGTTGTGGACGTCATAGATCTTCTTAATTGTTGAAGTTAAAACGATAGTACTATATGTAATGATAACATTAAGAGCGTTTTCACACTCATCCGATATCCGATATCCGACATCCGATATCGGAGGAAGTCAAAATCTTTCTTTCACATTGTCCGGCCCGATATCGGTTATCGGAGCCAACACCACTGTTTTGGCCCGATATTGGAATACAAAGAGACTTAAACAGCAACTGCAAGCAATTTTCGACCTTAAGGACATTTTCTGAGTTACTTGTCTTTACTAGTACGTGTTTTCGAGCAAATGGCCGTATCGGGCCGATTTTATCGGATGTCGGCTATCGGCGTCCGACACCGATATCGGATATCGAATATCGGATGAGTGTGAAAACGCTCTAAGGGGCCACATCATTATATAAGTTAAAACTTTAAAACAATAATACTATGTCATGTCAATAACGTTGTTCAGTAACGTTCACACGGGTTTATCACCCCTAGTATCGCTACTGGTCTGTGCTATCGAGCAAATTTCTTAATTATTTAGGGAAGTTTTTCATAGGGTATGCCATACTGAATTTGTCTCTGAAATAGTAACACCTTTTCCATCAAACTGGGACGTCATTCGGCGGGATTCTATCTTTTGTCATAATAGTTTTTGTCCTAATTTAAATTGCCGTAACAAATTAGGCATAATTTTCTTTGTCATAATAATAGTGTGCCATAATTGGTTTTTAGCATACTGTGTAATTAAGCATAAATACTGTATATCCTAATGTTTTTGTTCATAACATTGATATGCATAAAGTTGTAAAGCATATTGTTTATTTGTCTAATAGTTATTTGGTATAATGATAAACGCCTGCTGACATGGTGCTAGCAAGCTGGCAAGGATCTGGATTCAATCTGGAATTTAGGGCACCCCGACTCGGATAGGTTAGGTTAGAAGGCTAATGCGGGAGCTTCGCTACGCTCTTTTTTATAAACCACCCAGAAGTAGTATGCGGGGCTCCGTCGACAAATTAAGTCAAAAGTACATTAGGTTAAATGAACTTTGATACGCCTACAAGTTTGTCGAGAGCAATGTATAAAATAGTGTAATATTGTTAATAAAAATTTTGTAGTGATTTTTTCGGAATAGTTATGGTTATGCGTCGTTATGCTTAAGTAAACTTTTGCTTTGGGATATTATCCTTATTAAATATTATGCTTATAGTAAATAGGAGTAAAAAATATGCTTAAAAAGTTATGGCAAATGAGTATTAAGCGTAAATAATGTTATGACAAGTACCATTATGCAATGTTAAATTAAAATTAAATTAAATATCATTTTATTCATGGCAACTGGGCCCAATTTGTTAGTAACAATTCGTCTTACATCTATGGTTAGTATGAAATATGTCAAAAATTAAACAATTAAATCAAGAAATTATTATCAATCGATATCATATTATTGCATTACATCCGATGTCAGTAAATAAAAATATAATTCAAGAATATAATTATTAAAAACAATTATAAATTAAGTAAGTAACACAAATCCATAATAGATGCAATAGTCAACAATAATGTCAATTCATAATAGCGTATAAATCCTTTAATTCAATATATAATATTCAATCAATTAATTAAAGTGACCATGTAAGGGTTTCCCTCTACTGGTGATATGCCTCATTATGGGTGAGTCGTACCGCGCTGCTATTACTCTTAGAATACTGTTGGAGCTGCCGCGGATACGGCTCAGCAATGACGCCGATCTTTTGCGACAGATGGCATGAAACCCGTCTACTCTCGCCTCAGCAAACATCGCTGACGCGCTGCATTTTATGCACAAATTATGACATAAAATTTTAGGAATAAAAATAGAGAACCTCATTCGGCACACTCGCGACTAGTGTAGAAGAGATAGATATATATTTTATTCAAAAATTGTAGTTTTTTCATGCTTCGTGGCATACTCGTTTTTAAGGCTACGGTTTTTTTGACGTCGGACAATGATGTTTGTCACTCCATTGGTTAATCTCATTGATCTCCATCTACATTACACATTCAAACATTTGAAATGTTATTAGATTAGAGGTTGCAAGCCCTAACCTCTCACTTTAAAACCAAATTAGGTAATTTACGTACGAGCGTAAAATGTGTTACCCCAATCCACTTATGCTATCGGATTATCTTGTAGTAGGAGCACAGGCCGCATGTCCCGACTTGCCAACATTAACTACATCATCCGTCGGGCTCCTGTCACTGCCGGCGTGCCAGCTATTCTTGAACCTGTTGGCTTGGCGCGCGACGATGGCAGGAGACCGGATGGTATGTCGTTGTTACCTTGGAAGATGGGTAGGCCTTTGGTGTGGGCCGCAACTTGCGTCGACACCCTGGCGCCTTCCCATCTTCCAAGTACAATGGACTGCGCATGCACTCCTGCTGCATCAGCGGAGATGCTCAAACGGCGCAAATATACCAATTTAACTGGTAATTTTATTTTTGAGCCGTTTGGAGTCGAATCGTTGGGTCTGTGGGGTCCAAGCGCGCGCGCGTTATTCAAAGAAATAGCGGAGCGCCTAATCGACTCTTCCCCTACCTCGCTCAAAGAATTAGTATCGCTATTCAGCGTGGTAATGCCGCCAGCATTTTAGGCATGGTACCAGTAGAGGTTGATGGGGAGGGATTTTTCGATGCCTAAAGTAGCAGTTTCTCCCCCTCCCCCTCTTTGCATGTATTACATAGCATAATTTTTATTATTTAGTATTATTCTGTAATATACTTGTAAACTATTAAATATAATATTATGCTATAAAAAAGGTGAGTAAAAATGTTTATTTACGAAATCATTTCTTTCATTACTTGTGATGTCGGTATCTTTGTGATAATTTACAGTTGCATTCGAGGTTCCTCGTAGCACGGGATCTTCTTCATCCATTTCCTTTTGACCAACCAAGATATTATGTCACATCAAGAGTAAGAGTAAGAGTCTGGGTACATAAATGCAAATTGGATAAACGACCTGATGAAGATGATAACAAAAGATCATTATGTAGTAGTCTTCGGTGGCCAGCGCTGAGTGTATTTTTTCAGTTCGAATCCCCCCTATTTTTATATTCTTACTTCGATTGTCTATGAATTTCTTCAACACCAAAGATATCACATGCAAGTTATCGACCTTGTAATATATCCTCTGAGAAGAACCTTACTGTAATTCGTGCCATATAATATGAGGTAGGTATATAAAGCAGGCGGTTTCCTGTAAGCCGATATCGCGATGTATTGAGCCGTCCCATAACAGATACGTATACTATAACCGTAGCTCTTTTGAAGGCCCTCTTCAATATTGAGACATAGATTAGTAAATTGAGCAGTTGGAAGATACAAGTTTATGCTCTGCGTAGTGTTCAGATCTTTTTACGTTAGTTATTATTTTTTTTGTACTCAGAAACTACTGAATTTTAGATTGTACAGCTCTTTTTATTAAATTTGTCATGCCAGAAGAAGCCATAAAAGTGCAGGTGTTATTTTTCCATATTTTGCTCGTTCGATTACGGTGTGGTAAAAATCTTTAAATTTAGATTTGTTTGTTTTGAAACCGAACAGAATGTCTCCTTTGAGTAAAATTGCTATCTCTAGTATTAAGAGCACTTTCCCTCCACGTGAAATTTATTGAAAAATACCACCCTGTAATCTGTTACACTGAGTAAAAACTTTGAACTTTTTCTCCTTTGTTTGTTTTAAGTAGCTCTTGACCGGCTTAATGGTTATTATTAAGAAACGAACACTATAAAAATAAATGCTGGTAAAACAGATAGGTACGAACTCCCACTCTTCAATACGTTGCACCTTCTGCAACTTAATCTTTGTCAAACTTTTACACAAGGGACTTGTAGTTTTGAAGAGTAGGGGACTTGAATTACAACCGACGTTTATCTGTTATGACCCGTGCAATCTGCGGAACGCTGTTTCAGTAATCTATGGCTATTGCACCAGGGATGGTCCACCTTTATTTTAGGCTGTATAATTTTACTACTCAGACTTTTATTTGGGTTAGGATGAATATAAACATAATAAGCTATAAACATATTCAAGAAAAATATAATAAGAATTCCGGACTATATTTTAGATTGCGCTATCTAGACATTCATTTGACGGGGCATGTAGGGTTTCGAACACGAATAAACATGATTCGTTTTTTTTTTCATATTCTATTCCAATTAAAGTTTACATTGTAGCAGACTTTCCTACAAAAGGGCCTACAAGTCAACCAAATCAAATCTTGAAACGGAAGCACCTTCTTAAGATTTAGTTTGGTTGACTATTGATAGAGGAGAGTGGATCCCGGTTGGAAACTGCTGGCTTTGTATGCTAACAAGATTCACAGACACAACCACATTAAAAGACTTTAGACTCATTCTAGTCTCAGGTATCCCATACTCCGGTAATCCGGTCGTAGTCAATTTTTGAATACTCAAATACCTGTAGCGCCCGCTCTAGTGTAAAAATAGATTGGGCTCATTGTTGCTCTCGAGACTCTGAAGTTAATGTATGTTATAGAAACAAGTCAAGTCACAAGTGTCTTTCCTTTAGAATGATCATTAGGCACTAGACTCACTGAGGTCATTAACCTTTGAAAACAACCTTCCTTATTTTATTCGAAAAGGTTAAAAGAAAATGCGTTATTTAAACATTTGCAAAGGCCCTTTATTTTGCATAATGATTTTTTCCTAAAATTAGTTAGTAGGTATTACTTTAAATGGGAAAGCAAGGGGAGGTTGAGAAAAATGACGTAATTAGGCGGACATTTTAATTTGGTACGTTTATGCTTTCGTATCTTTGTAATGACGGTGTTTCATGAAACAGCTGGCTTTCGGCGAGACGGCTTAGAAAGTAATCTTTTACTTTACGAATCTGTTAGGATTTTCGCGGTAATCTTTGAATCTGTACATTATTCAAAGTTAGTACACCATTTTTCATGTACTTAAGTTTTTACAATATTTTTTTACTGGTTGTTAAAATTTTGATAATGACGGTAGGCGTGAATTCTGCAAACTTTTTGCTAAATGGGAGGTTTAATGCACCCTTGGCTAAAACCCTTGCCCTTTGAAATATATAGGTGGGAGTGTACATAAGTTTACGTTTGGCTTGGATTGAAATATTTTTATGATTATTTCAAAGAAGTAAATGACCCACTGCAACAGTATTAAAACGACGTAAGCTCTTTTTAAGATATGAAGCTGTTAAAAAACTGATTATATGAGTATATGAAAAATATCTTCCCTCGATTGAAATGAAATGAAATTTGATTGGTACGAGGCACGGTGCAGACAAGGTGTTAAATTTTCATCTTTAGATACAGCATATCTCGCCTTCATTAGGCATACGAAAAACGGTGACCCTCAAGTCAGATGGTATTCCATTCCATAAAAAGCCATAAAGTAATGTAAGCTGAGGATACATCGATGAATCTAGTTTAAAGTGTTATAATGACAGTAGAATTTACCAATCGCATCATGAGGCAAGAGATTGGCTGAGGAAAGGGTGTAATTGCGAATGCTCCACCGACAAGAGCACAGCTCTTAAATTTAGAGAAAGAGAGAGATCATCTACCTAATATACATATAGGACGCCCGCTGTATGCAACCCGAGGCAACTGTATACGCTTTTTCACCAAGCTCACTAATGAAATTAGAGATTTACCTGTGAATAAATTTCAAAATGTAATGAAGACTAAACTGTGCCAAAAAGGCTATTATAAAATCCAAGAATATTTAGATGATCTGTTCGCTCAACTATGCTACTCAAGCAAACTATTGTATTTAGACTAAGTAGACTAAGCAAATGTTTGTAAAAAGATAAAAAAATGCCCGCTGAGTTTCTTGCCGGAGTATTCTCAGGTCGGGGCCGCATTTCGAACCGGTGGACCATTGCTAAACTAGTCTAAATTTTTTTTAAACTTGACGTTTTGTAAGTACCGTTTCAATGGTCTATGCTGAATAAATGATTTTTGACTTTGACTTTGGCTATATATCCAGGGAACCGATTCTCCTGTTATACAACATCCTACCAATATTCATAATTAATCCTACAAGCTGCCGCTTGCTAATCAGTCTATGTTGTCATGTTGCATACAACAATATCGGCACACAATTTCGGCACGCTGCTCCACTGCACAATCTAACATCCATTTGAATAACACTGTAGCGCGTATATCAGATATTATTTTGATTAAAGCTTGTACAGCAGTAAAAGCGAGGCGAGAGATATGTCGGCTCTTGTCATTAGGAAAAATAATGCCCAACAAAAATCATGTAATATAGTAATCACCAAGACGAGTATGGAGAGCCAAGCATTACTCTATATGGTCTAACCACACCTCTCTAAAACAAATCTAATCATAGCATATAGTGCTTTAATCCAAGTTTTAAGTTGTCTACAAATACTATTAAAAATGTGTGGTCTGATTATATCGTAACAGTAAAATAGACAATTCTAATGAGCCTATAAACAAAATGTAATTCATTAATTTACCTAGTTTGTGTAAAAAAAATTTAAAAGACCCGTAAGTAGTAAACCTGTCAAGTAATAAACAGAACCACTAAAAATACTTATCGTAAGATTCAGGAGTTAGTGGCTAAGCGGAAACAGATCGCACATACCTATCCACAGAGAGTTGTGGAGACCAATGCCCCAAACCCGAATAATATTTGAATTCGTATCGTAAACGTATCAACAGAATGGAGCAATGCGATTGGTCGCCTGCCTACTGTGAACCAATCACAATGCTCCATTCTATCGATACCTTTACCGTACGAATTAGTTTGTTATACGTGTTCGGGGCACAGATGACAGTCGATTCACGGAAAATATCAAAGTTCGGCCCGATCGGCCCCAGCAAGCTCCAAGGATAAACCAAAAGATATATTTCTAGCTATTCTATAGCTGTCAGTATACAACAGCTTTATAAACTCTCGCTCACCAAGTTTATGACATAAACAAGTAACATCTGCTTGTCTTATTGAGTTTGGAACTCAATATTGACTCTCAATAGTAAATACGTACCTACAAATCAAATTTGAACTTTGCCCTGATGTATCCAGTATTTCATATGTCAGGTTATATACTAAATATAATGTCTTGTTAGGCTTTTGGGAATCGAAAATGCTCGCAGTTTGATTATAGAAGACCGTTATATTGTTGGTATAGTTATGTGAAACAATTTTCTAGAAAAGAAATGGAATTAACTTAATGGAATTAACTAACTATTGAATTAACTTACTGATATCATAACAATTAAGTTAATAAAATTAAAAGATTTTTTTTTTCACATTTACCTAAAATATTAGTGCTCAATACGTCACCAGTCTTTGTCGTCACACCCTATTAGGGTAGGCAGAACAACGTGCATCCACTTGCTACGAATTTGGTATATGCCTTTCACATTACCACATTAATAACTAATGTTTTCATACTTTCACACCGGTTAAAAAAACCTCTATCTGATTAACATACGTACCTACGTATTAGACATAAAGTAAATTTTATACATACATTACAAAAGTTAGAAATTTACGAAACCCTTCACGTTTCGTAATGGATAGACTCTTAATTATGACGGCTACCCCTCCCTTTATTCCTTTATTCATCATAGTCGAGCCCAAGTACTGCCCCGGGGTGGAGGTCAGGTTAGGTCATCGGACCGCACACAGGCTTTTAGCTTACACTCCAAACTGTCAGGGAAGGTAAAATCACTGAGAATTATTTATGTGCTGAGTTATAAAGCTTTTGAATTAATATTTTCGGGTTAGGGGCACACGTTTGGTTGGCTTTTTGTGGCTGTGAATATAAACTCAATTCGATTTATGAATATTTTATAAAGCAATCTTGATCGGAGTTTTTTTACTATTATACAAGTTAAGGAGTAGGCGAATGGGGTACTAATATGATCTGCAGCATGCAAGGCAAATACACCTGCAAGTCAGTACAGTGCTGATTGACAGATAATGCTCTGGGGTAGGCTATGCTTGGAATTGGGAGGCCAAATGGCCGTTAGTCCTTAAATGTCAAAGAAATCAATAAATATGGAATAGGAGACGTGAAAATAAAACAGATAGACAGACAGACGCACTGATTTTGCATTTATAATATAAATAAGCATGAGTTAAGGAAAGAAATAGTTCAATTTAACAAGGCATTTTTTGTACCATTTAGGTGGCAGACAGGCACACGGCCCACCAGATGGAAAGTGGTTACCGTGGCCTATAGAAATGTGCGACACCAGAGGAGTCACACTCGTTCTGCCAATGGTTAATGTGACTTCCCACTCCCCATTCACTACTGAAAATCCTCGAACAGACGAAGCTAGCGAAATAAACAACCCGTATAAACATTGTGAAGGATTTAGAGTAATCGAACAGAATACATTTTTTTTTACCGTGAGTTTCATGGATGCTATGCCGGACTTCTACCGACTAAAAACCCTCACGTACCGCCTAATAGCCTGCAGTTGGTAGCCCTGGGTAAGCCCTCAGAAGAATATCCCTGGACTACTAACAGACCTACGGCTGCAGCCTCGCCTAGGGGGTGGTTCGGGTGATATCCCGCGTCTATTTGGGGGTTCGGGTGTCATCCAGTTTCTTGGGGATCGTGCGCGAATCCCTCACGTCATGCTGCCGTCATGGGCCTGCTTCTGTAAGGATGGTGAGCAGCCCACTTACCATCCTCAGGACTGGTCATGGTGGCCGATGGTCTTCGGTGAAGAACATAATGCCTTTTGATTCTCTTGCTTTAATATCGATATAATTATTACCAAACATCCGTAGTATTTTATACCAAAGGTGTATATTTTTGCCTTCAGATGTGCACACTAATCGTGTAACGTAGTATAAATGCAGTGGAGCGTTCCTACTTGAATTATATCAGTATATATTTGCCTGAACCTCTTCCTCCAATATCTTGTTGGTTTAGAAACTGAGTAGCTTATCAATCTAACATAGTAAATACGAATTATTACCCTTACTTTGTATATGTCGCAGCTTACTAGCGTAATCAACCTTTCAATTACTCCCCGTGTAAATTAACGTGAAAATTGGTGACCAACCAAATAGTTCGTGTTTTTTTGAAAGTTGGTACAGTTAAGTTGCCCAGGTGAACATACTAAAAGTCCCCAATGGTGGGACCTGGACCAGGATTTTAGTTTTTTGCTTGTATATTGAAAACTATTAATGATATCTCCTTAGTTACTTGTACATTATTTATCTACAATGAATTTCCTATAAATTGAGTCTAGACATAATAACAATTGGATCGATACTTTAATAAATACAAAAGGTCAAATGTATGAATGAATTTGGGTTGATCACATAGACATTAGTGCTCGTTTCATTGGGTTTTTTTTTTGGAGAAAAGACGATTCTTCAAGTATACCTAGTACCCAGTAATTAGTCTGAGATTAACATATTATCGATTCGCTACTTTTACTTTTAACAAGTCCAAACCTGGTCTTTCTTCCGTCCCTCTTACCAAAAGGTCAACGAAATATCACGCTAGTATACCCTCAAGTACAGAAGAGGCTCAGGAATGAACTAAACGTGCTAAAGTGGCTTAGCGTTATTCAAGATTTTAAGACTAAGGGGATAAAATAGGCGATAAACGGCGAACGAATTAAAGGCAACGAATAGGCCTCAAACACCTACCCAGAAATGTCTACCAGTTCTCTTACTATAGCGGGTGCTCGGTATACCTGAAGAATTATCGTTTCACCAAAAAGTAATGGAACAAGCTCTGATCTCTCTGTGGCCAATCTTAATTGATTTTGTTGCGAATTATAAGCTGTCTGCCATTTGACCCCACCGCCGGTTCGTGTCCCACCCTCGGGGACCTTTAGTATGTGTATCTGAGCACCATAGCTAATAACTGTACCAACTTCTAAAACCACACGATTTGGTCTGATTTCTTTAATCTTCCCACGCTATTAACCGCCTAGGCTCTTTACTAAACGGCGCCGCCGTTCAATTAGCGACGTGAATGATCTTGAGCCAATTGATTAAACGGCTTGACAAATGGCTTGGATTGATGGTGTTTAATTACTTGCCTAACCATTTGATCAAGCAGCTAGGCAAATGAGTTAATTCAGCATGGTTACAAAAAATAGCCATGAAAGCTACTGCGGGAGGCACGCTCCGAACCAGATTTGTTTATTTACTTCTAACCTAACCTAACCTAACCTAACCAAGTCGAATTCCGCAGCTTTCTCAAAAAACCTATCACTATATTTTTGTCAAATAATGAAACTATGACAAAATCTGGGTGTTAATATACCTCCCCTCCTCCCCCCACGGGGATTCAACACCGAAAAAAGTTTATCAGGTAAGTACTACATATTTCGTAAGTAACCATGCAGATGTATTCCTTAAGACCTGTTTAAGGAATACATCTGCATGGTTGTCTTAATACAAGGTGGTGATATTATCTCTGTGCTCGGTTGAGTTACTTACTGATATTCTTAAAATGAGATATACTTATTACAGTGTAGTTGCAGGAGATTAAATTTGCTTATCACTAGTTAATTACTTAGTAAGAAGTTTATATTCTGTGTAAGAGACCACACGACGTATAACTTCCCAGATCAGATTCATTTTCATCTGGAATATGTTTTAGTCTACTAATCAAGCTAAAAACCTTCAAGTCTGTGAAAGATTCTAGATGAAACATTCTTGTGGAGCTATGCTATGCTAGTCGGTATTACAGCTTTCATAGTATTAGATCCCGGGGTTACAGAAATTCCTAATCTTATAGACAACTTATTCCTTATATTACTTAGTTTAAGTTTAGATTACTTAAATAGATTAAGGTTCGTATTTGTAATATCAGTCTTTGACTACACTGATGAGAAATAGACATGAGCGAATGATGATGGTGAAGATTATACTTCACTAGTTTCTTTATAATGATGACAAACAAGATCGCATGTAAAATAATGATCTTAAACGTATTACTTAAAAACAAAAATAACTCAACGTCATATTTAAAGCTGCGCTAAAAACAATGTACAATAATGTGAAACTGGAAAATTTCTCGCAATTTCACAGTCATATAAAAGCTAGTTACAAACACAGGCAAGCACAAAGAGGGTATTCTTAAAGCAATTTCCAGCCGATATCGTTTACCGTGGTTCGCTTTAATCTATTTTTAAGCCATTACTCCATGGTAGGGTTACCAAATGTAGTATCTAAACTTCCCCAATTTAAAGCGATTTACGTGTAGTAAGTAAGACCTTTCACGTTGTGAAAATCCTTTTCATGGCCAGAGGGCTGTTTCTTTTTCTTGGAGATCAGAACCAGGAATGTCGACAAAGCAATTATTTGAGTATGTTAAGCTCAACATGACTGCGAAGCACATATAGTTCATAACCAATATTAGAGTTTTCTCCATGGTGTACGGTATCAATTCAGTTAATGGAATTCAATTTCAGTTACGAAAACCTCAAACGGCGCAAATACTGTAACTTAACAGGTGATTATGTATTTGAGCCGTTTGGGGTTGAAACTTTGGGGACATGGGGTCCAAGTGCCCGCTTTCTATACAAAGATCTGGTAAAGCGACTGATCGACGCTACGCGTGACCAGAAGGCTGGTTATTATCTTGCACAGAGGATAAGCATTGCCTTTCAACGTGGCAATGCTGCCAGCCTTCTGGGAACGTTACCGGTTGGTGATGATGCGGAGGAATTTCACGACGCATTATGTATGTAAATATTCCGGTTATTTAGTTTAGCTTGTTTTAGTTTCTAGTTTTAAATTTAATTTAGTATGATTTATATTTTAAGTTCTGTATTTATATAAATAAATTTTACTTAGAGTTAAAATAATTGTGCATAGGTAGATCTTAGCGTTATAATTATTGCAGTAATATAAATTTTTAAGCACCCACCTTACACGATGTACACAAATTAGAAAACGTACTAATGAAACAGAATACAATTGCGTGAGCAACTAGAACACTTCGCTAAAATACATTATTTTTTGCCCACAATTGCAAAAAAGTATCACGGCATGGCAACTCCACCCCGCGGTCAAAAGGAATCCTTTGCCTCAAGTATTCTGAGTACCATCTTCAAAGGAAACTCTCAAAGGGCGAAACGGAAAATAATATAAATTTTCTTGGAGGGAAAAAAGAAAATCTTGTTCCATTTACAGACGCCAAGTAGTTATTGAAGTAAAAGTTTGTTAAATTCCACTTGTTACCCGCGTTGACGAGAAACTATTTGAAATATGTTGAGTTAAGACAGTAAGATAAAAACAAATCGGTAGCTTAGTGGTCAAGGGGTCAGCCTTACAATCGAGAGGTCCCGGGTTCGATTCTGGCCATTACACTTACACGATCGACGTAAACCCACTGCTAGTAAAAAAAAAATTAAGCTAAGTTGGAGGGGAGGGGTTAGAGGGAATATTTGTAATTTCAATCGATTATTTACCTTTCGGTATTATGTACGAAACCCGATAATTTTAGATGCTAATATTTTTTTGTTAAATGAGAAGTTGAGTCTTCTTACTCAACTTGAATAATGCTCAATAATCTCGGTAACGTTGATTACGCCAGAAAAAACATAGCCTACCTGTACCATACCATTATTAATTTGGGTGTGTAACGGTTGATATAATAACAAAAAATCTAACGTTCACTTGACATAATTTCACCTAATATAATTTTGTTTAATATAACGATCAGTTGTCATAATGAATTATAGTTATAATTTCATTTAACCTAATTTCTTTTGATATAATGAACATTTCTTATAATGCACATTTGACATAATATTCATTTAGTATATTATTCATTTACTAATATTCATAATCTCTAAGTAACTTTTAATATAATTTAGAATATCTGATACGAGTCTAAACGCCTGCTAACATGGTGCTAGCAAAAGTGAAATAAGATGTCATATTTATATATTGATATGTTATGATTAAATAAATAATATATCTATTGGATTAAGTTTTTTGTTCTTCGCTTTATACCCTATACATCAGCCACACCCAACTATTGTTACCAGGAGGATCTGTATGCAATCTGGACTTTAGGGCATCCCGACTCGGATAGGTTTCTTCGTGGTTATTTTTTTATAAACCTAGCACAAGTAGGAGCAAGACGGGGCTCCCTCGACCTAGTAGGTCAAAAGAACATTAAGTTAAATGAACGTTATATTAAAAGAATATTATGCATTTTGAAAATTATATAATATGAACTTTATACTAAATGTTATTTTATCAAAGGAAGATTATATCATATAAAACATTAGATCATATGAAATTAGGTTATTTGATATTATAGCATATGAAAATTAGAACATATGAAATTAGAGCATTTGTTATTATATCAAACATTACACACCTATTTTTGAAGACACACCAAAATCAAACCCGAGCCTATCTCATTTGCAAACTACAGGTACATACATCGGCCAAGTTGATAGATAACGCATTCTTTGCCAGGCTTTCTTCTCGAGGTACGACGGCAGTTGCTCTTGCAAAAGCCAAGATAAACCGAGTCAAGAAAAAGGTAGGACACGACGGTATTCTCGTCCAATTAAGCAGCCCGACTGGGGAAGTACCTCCACCCTGCAGAATACCGCGGCCATAATAACCTCGTGTTGTGTTCCTGGCGGTGAGTAGGGTAGCCAGAGCTCACTGGAGAGGTTTTGTGGCTTTTCCTGCTTTGTCTTCTACACCGACGGCACAGAAACTTTCGGTGTTTACAGGGTCGGCAGCACGAGTGTGACTCCCTTGGTGTTGCCCACGTCCATAGGCCACGGTAACCACTTACCATCAGGTGGGCCGTGTGCTTGTGTGCCACCTCAGTTGTATAAAAAAAAGAGTAGGAGAGCAGACCTTGGGCTCCAAAAACCCAGCTTTGGATGCTATTAAAGCCAGCTTTGAATGATAGGGATAGGTATAGTGAAACTTTTCACTTTTACCTTGATGTTTTGGGGGTCAAGCCAGTACACCTGCTGATTGATGGACGAATTTTTGCATAGAAAGTCCTATTGAGGTTAATAGGTGTAGGAGGTAGCACAATTGAGCAGTCCGAGTGGGGAAGTACCTCCGCCCTACAGAATACCTCGGTCATTAATTTTAACAGGGTCGGCAGCGCGAGTGTGACGCTCCTGGTGTTGCACACGTCCATAAGCTGCGGTAACTACTTCCCATCAGGTGGGCCGTGTTTACATATGCAGATATGATGTTGTAAGCACTTTCGGATGTAGAACAGTATTATTCCTTGTATGATTTCCACGGGAAGGGAAGAGATATCTCTCCACTGGGAACTGCTCAGCGCTAATATTACCCAGAAGATTTTAATTTTACCTCTCTTAAGATTTGTTTGATGTCATTTTAATTAATTTAAGCGTAGTATACGTACGATAGGAACATTGCTTTATAACGTTTTGATTGCTAAAGTTGGCGAGCAAGCGACAGTTGATATTAATGTTAAACTAATAAATTACGATTCAGATACTTCGCAAAACAGTTTGAAGTAAAGTAAATAATGTCTAATAAATAAATAAATAAATAAATATTCCACAACATTTCACACAACGCTATTTAGACCCATGGTAAGCATAGCTTAACTAGCTTGTGTTATGGAATCTAGAATGCGGATAAACATACTTAGATACGTACTTTTTTTTTGTAAATATATACATATTATACATAGATACACCCAGACCAATGCAAATATACATATTCATGCATACAAATATTTGCACTGAGCGGGAATCGAACCCGCGCCTCCTGCGTAGCGGCCGCGTTCACTACCGCTACGCCACGGACCTACTTTAAGTAGGTGATCTCATTACACATTATAAAAGGGTTTTTATGTACAATGACTGTCTGCATGTTTCTGCTCAGCGCAAATATTTATTTACAGGGTTGGCATTGCGAGTGTGACGCCCCTGATATTGCACACGTCCATATGCCACGGTAAGTACGTAAAATAATCATAAATACGGGTATTCGCATTGGTCTGGCAGTGCCTCTGGAAACATGCTAAGCCGTCGGTTCCGGTTGTCATACGGAGCTCTAAAAATCCAATAACTGGTCTAACAGCAAATACTTTGATATCTGAAATTGGTTGTGGAGGTCAGCTGATAGTCTCATCAAGGAATATATCAAAGTTCATTTAAACTCGCAGTCAGACAGGGAAAAGCATACTCCAGAAACCGAGGTTAAAGATCGAGTTGCAACTGGGATTCTAGGACGAAGAACCGACTGTATATTTGTATGTAACTAAACACTTCCTAATAGGTGGAATCTACTTTGACAATGTATTTGAATAGGTTCAATGTTTAGATGTATTGGAGCTTCCAGTTAGTAGTGTTTCAATCAGTTTTTAGGTTATTTTTATGAGGGTGACAAATCATAGCTCTCCGATTTACTTGATTAATAGATTATTTTTTGGATACTGTCTGGAAATGGTGCATAGTATGCGTGGTTCCAATTAACGCCCCTATGGTATATAACTTTGGCAATTAAATAAACAACAAAAAAAATAAAGATTTATTTTTAAAGAAATTATTAGTAAATAAGTAAGGTAGTAAGTAATATACAAACTAAACCTCACGTGTATGTACGTGTAATATTTCGTCTATTTTAGCTTGATTTTAACAGAAAACATTTACATTTATGTTCATTATCATGTTACTTAAAAAAAGTATAAAGGCACGTTTCTGAACGAACAGTGACTCTTGTCATTGAGTCTTCTCAACCTTTGTTCCCGTTGTGTCACACCATTTTGTGTAACACTGTTACCCATTGGTAAAAAAATTACCGATTAGTAACACTGTTACTCAATGCCACATTTTTTTTCCCTTTGAGTGACAGTGTTACTCAACAGAACGCTGTGTTCCCATTTAGTTCGATTATTCACTAAACCTCATGTATTATGGCGTCTACTAACTAAGCTCGACGGAGCCCCGCTCCGCGGGGCTCCTACTTCTGGGTGGTTTAAAAAAAATAACCACGAAGACTAAGGCGGGAGCGAAGCGAAGCGGAGCTCCCGCCTTAGTCTTCTAACCTAACCTATCCGAGTCGGATTGCACTGAGTCGGGGTGTGTTACTCAAAGGGAAAAAAAGGAACACAGCGTTGTATTGAGTAACACTTGACAGTGTTACTCAATACAACGCTGTGTTCCTTGTCCTGTTCAAAGGGAAAAAAAATGTGGCATTGAGTAACAGTGTTACTAATCGGTAATTTTTTTACCAATGGGTAACAGTGTTACACAAAATGGTGTGACACAACGGGAACAAAGCCTTCTCAAAAGTTGAAGTTGAATATTAATATTTCAATGTTTATATGTATAGTTAAGAAAACAATTGATAATAATGTGTTATTAGTTATGTTAATGTGGATTTTTTATGTAAATAAAACTGTTCTAAGTACATACCAAGTCGTATATTGTTTTTTTTTTTAATACGCATAGTGGCAGAGTGTCGATGCCTTTGCCACAAATTTATGTGGAATCGAAATTTAAAAAAAGGACTTTGCCGGCCAGAGGCCTGCAAGGTTTGCATGAAATTCCATTACCGGCCTCTGGTCCTAGCCGCGCCTGAAACGTCATACTTCACAGCCTATTAAGAGGAACGTAATGTCAATATTTCATTGCATGTTTGAGAAAAGAAACATACTCATTTTGCATGATCTTCATGCAACATGCTAAAATTAAGTTATATTTCTACATATCCTACCACATACGGCGTGCAAATTTTATTATTTATCTATTGTAGCATATACTATAAGTAAAGGATTGGCTATTGTCATAAAATATAAAAATTTTATGACAATAGCCAATCCTTTTCATCGTATTACGCGAGCCTATCGGCCAGTATTTAGTAGATACGCAGTTCAGCTCATTCTAATAACAATTCGCTCTTTACAGCTCGATACCCATATAGACACGATATATACCTCTCTAGAGACAGTAACAATTTACAACTTGTTCACGATGATTTGGAATGAGGACTAGTTCATTTCTAAAACATTTACTTTATTTTGGTCAACAGAATATTTATTATGTTTATTAGTGTTGGAATATCAAAATATCACTTTGATAAGACGAAATGGTATTTGGAACGTTAGAATAAAATGTTTTTCCTTTTTTTTTTAAGCTTGCATAGCTTCTATCGAGGGCCTTGAGCGCGGGGACCGAATCCAGAAATTCCGTAACGAAAAAATCTCACGCTCGTTTCTTTTCAGCAGTCTTCGACACGGTGTTTGTGTGCGTGCAACTAGCCGTATTGTACGACTCTACGAAGCTCGCACGAATCGAGACGAGTTGCTCCGAAATCGGAAGAATACATAAGCAGCTGTTTATGAGAAAGTATATAGGTGTATAGGTATTTATGTACAACAGTAAATAGCTGTACTTGTAAAATGTGTGTATAAAGTGTTTTGAATATGAATGAAGAAAGTGCATTTATTATTAATGAAGAAAGTCACGAAAAAATAGTGAAAGAAAATGAGTGAGTACTCTATATACATACATTTTATTATTATCACAAATGCAGTATTAATTTTGAATTATAAAATAAATAAATAATTATAATTGCATAAGTTGATACAAAATGCTATGCAATAGCTTTACCGCGGCAGTCCCCGAGTGCCACACGTCTTTTTTTAGATTCTTCATTTATTAAGTAAATCTTTTATTAACAAAACAATTTAAAAGTTCAATTGTTTTTCTGTATAAAAAGAGATTAAATCCTTGTTTACACTCATTCAAAAATCTGACCAACTTGATGCAAGCGTTTTTTCTGACTTTTCGAAGTGGATTATAAGAAGTTTTACGTTTTAGTAAGACTTGTTACTTTGGGGGAAGAAGGGCATTCTACGAGAGAAATAGCACGCAGAGTGGCTGTATCCCAATCCGGTGTCGTGAACACATAACGGAGTATCGCGGCGTGGATAACTTTGCTGATCGACCTCGCAGTGGTCGGCCAACTGTTTTTGCTGCTGCTCAGAAGCGTTGCCTCAGATTGCTGACTGCCCGAGACCGAACAATCAATGCCATTAAATTAAAATCTGAGTTGCGGGCTGCTACTGGACCAGAAATTAGCACGCAGACAGACAGAAAATCAGGAATTGTTTACACCAGGTTGGATTACGAGCGAGGAGATTCTGGCGAGAATTCCTGAACTCACAGCAACGACAGCGACGTATATTGTAGTGGACTAGACTCCGTTAAAATGAAGAAAACGACGAGGATAACATTTGGCGGAATTGTCTCTTCGTTGACGAGTCCAGTATTAGCACTCATCCAGACAACCGACGTCTTCGTGTCTGGAGAAGATGTAAAAACGCTGAAAGACAAAGAACTGCCACCGGAACCGTTCAACAAGGCTGGTGCTAGAACGCCGTTGATCCTGTATCGTGGCTAGATGACTGCAGCTTTGTACCAAACCATTGCTATAGATTGAATTGTCGGGTCATTTAAAATAAACCATGGACTTCGATTCGTAATGGTTGATGATAATGCACCCGCACATCGAGCTCAACAAATCAACGCTGCTCTGCGTGAATACGACATTACCAGGTTAGACTGGCCTGCTGGCTCGCCTGACTTAAACGCGATAGCGCACGCGTGGGATGTTGTCAAGCGAGCTGTTTGGAACCGTCAGCCACCTCTTCAGACAGTGCCAAAGATAAGGGAAGCCATTATTCAAGAATGAGACAGGTTACCATAAGAAATGCTTAATAACTTAATTCTCCCCTGGCTCGAACTCATGCGGCAATCCTACTTATTGCCGCATGAGTTCGAGCCAGGGGAGGAGTTATCTTGTACTAAATAAAAACAATTTCATAATAAATGTTGATAATATTTAGTATAACCTCTTTTTCTTTTAATTATTTAGTAGTCGACATTACATTAGGAATTTTATAAATTCAATATGTGTTAAAAAAAATAATGTTTTTTTTATTTATTTCAAATCGTGTATCTTTTTTATAAAAAGGGTGTTACGTAAGCAACATTCCTTTAAGAAGTAAAATTTAAAAAACATCCATCTTTTGCTTGTGACATCAAACTTTTTTGATGTGTGTAAAACCGTTGTATTAATAACCATATGAATTTAAAATCATACATTTACCTTATTTTAGTTCGAACTATTAAATGTTAAACAAAAGTAAAAGATTAGTGTATCAGGTACTTAGAAAATGCCATAGAAATTCTGTAGCAGCCAAATATAAGGTGATGCAAAGCTAGGTCGAGGCAGGTATAGAGAACTAACGTTTATATTTTAGTATAATTTCAGTCAGACCAATCAATAAAATAAAACTTAACGGTGTATTAAATTTTTTTTATCGATTTATTAGACTCGGAAATCTATCCCACTATCGCACGTTAACTGATACCACAGGACTACATAATCAAAAAAATCTTCAGTTGGTGATTTTCCTGTTCCACTTCCTTGAAATATGGCTCCATTAATATGTCTGCCTAAATTGCTTTTTTATTGCGCGTGCATGGTGATATTAATATACGGCCATACAATTGGAACTATATTGTGTAGCAATTTAATTTTCTTCTGTATCTGAACGCAATAAAAAATAACTTAGATCAGTCGACCGAGTCTCAACACTCGTTTATGTATCAGACCAGTGTAACCATTGCCCATTAGGCCCCGTATTCTGAGTGACAAATCGTTTCGCAACTACGCGCTTTCGTAAAAGTCGACACATTTATGTTGATCTAGTTTTACGTTATTTCTCTCTGCTATGTTCATTTATTGTATTCCACCTTTATTTGAAACTTGATGTCACTCTCATAATAATGTACCAGGTGGGACGTGTGGTTCTCTACCACCTAAGTAGTATAAAAAAACTCCACCCTCATCTTCAAAATCAAGGTTGAATTCAGAGTTCACAATTTAGAACTCGAAATCTGTTTTCTTATTATCAACTTACACCCCGCAGATATTGGTACGTCTCCATACAATAAGCTTCTGTTTTTCCAAACTTTTGTTGCAATTTTTTATTTCACACAAAAATAAAAGGCCGCAGCTAGCCCGTTCATAAATCAACTGATGACCGAAGTTAAATCAGATTGACAGTTAGTAATGAGAGCATCAACTCCCCGATTAATACACAATTTACGTCACACGATGATACCATCAGTCGTGACGTGCCTATTAATTTGTATGTTACTCATGTATGATCATTGATCAATCACAATCAAATGCAAAAGTAACTGTATGTTAACGCATTCATACCTAAACCATTACACGGAATTTGATGTTTGGTACCGAGATAGACTGAAGATGTTTGGTAGCAATAGAAATGAAAGAAAAAGAATATAATTTTATTTAGAAGTTCATCCGAGCGCCAGTATTGGTTGCATTCAAAGCATGCGTTTAAGAGACCTGATTTCATTCCATTACTACTGAATTGTTTTACCTAGACACCTCAACCCCGAGGAAAAGTGTGCTCCAGAGCCTCGTACGTCAACAACCCGCTGGCATAGAAGATCTTGGCAGACCTTTATACACCCTGTTTGTTAGTAGTATTAGTCAAACTAGTACCGATGAAGTAGTTACTTAAACTCGTGTTGCTAGTAAAATTTAATCGACAAGTTATTTTGTGCAAAAACAAATATATCCTCCGGAACGAAACTCGTAAGCAATACGGTATTTACCTACGATAGAATCCTATCTCTGATAAGTATAGAACACTTATGCCCGTTTGCACTAAACTCTACTTAGGTTAATCCTTGTAAAGTGACTCCTAAGTCTAAGATAATCTTAACTTTATTTTCAATTGCACCAACATATTTACGAAAGGGCATTCCTAACTTAAGATAAGCCTAGTAAAGCGAATGACGGTGTAAATGAACGAATGAATTAGTCAAATGTCTATGATAATTGAGCGATTGTCGATGATTTCTTTAACGATCTCGTCGGAATTTTGGCGCGAACGCGGGAAAGCGCACATCGCAATATTATTTTATTTTTTGAAATTGGTGTGAATTCGAGTTTTTATGTGTAAAAATGTTGGATTTTAGACATAACGTCTTGGACAATTCACACAAGAGTAGGAAAGCGGGATATTACAGTGAATTGTGACATTTCGTGTTCGTTCCAAATCTCCTGGGGGAGCTTTCAATAAAGTCCCCACAACTTTACTGAAACAGAAATCATCACTCATCGTCATCGTCATGGCAATCATCACTCATCGCCATCGTCATGAAAAAATATTGTATTGAAGATATTTAAGGTTTAGGCTGATGGCTTTGTGCCAAGCCCCAATAAATAATAATAAAAAAAACGATCTCCTCTCGTCAGTCAAGTCGGGTAAGTCACGTTGTATTTAAATTTATTTAAAAATTAATAATAAATAAATTTAGATTATTTATTTATTTAGTTTAATGTCATGTGCCAAACAGTAAATATGAATGTCGCTGCCGGAGGACCCAAAAAAAACCAAAATGATTTGACTTAATTTATTTAATTATTTAAAATTACAATTAATTACAAACAAGGAAAGAACTATTCCCGTCGATGTAAGACAAAAGAATGTACGTGCTAAAAACTAAGGTGGTGGCGTGAACGCGGCCACCTGGCTGGTATCCGTTTCCAACTTGCGACATCTTTGTGTCAGCATATTTTGTCCGTGTGAAGGCTCCACGTGCGGCTTGTCGCTAGGTGACGCAATGAGGTCGATGCATGCTTGCACTTTTCTAGTGACTAACTACTATAACACCTCCCCCGTCAGATCAGCAATTATTTTCGAGGTTTTGGCTGAGAAAATATTGCTGAAAGTATCTTAGGTGCTCCGGATTCTGCAGGCTCTTCGTAAGTTTTTATTACAGGTTCCAGGTTGCTATTCTTACATGTGAATGTTTTACAGCGTCTCAAAGCGGCGATGACTATCCCAAATACAATTATACAGGATAGCACGATGTAGAATGGGATGGTGGTGTGGTACAGAGCTTCTGTTGGCACGGCTTCTAATTGCAACGGAGGCTGCGACTTGAGGTTGATTTGGGCGTTGTGTAACTTCGTGAGGTCCGTAGACTTAAGATGAATCTGCATTCGAGTAGTATTCGGCAGGATGCTCTCTGAGTAGTCCACTTTCGTCATCTTTACAGGCTGGCCCTCAACATGGTCATTGAGATTAGCAAGTGTGAATTCTGAAGTGTAGAGGAAACAGTTCACAGGGATCGTGACAAGGTAACTGCCTTTCAAGATGAGGTAGTCTTCGCGCCCGCATACTGCATGGACTCTGGTTTCATTGGGGACTGATATGATGTAGTGTTTCTCATCTAGTTCTTCCATGGCTACTTTCGCTAGAGATACAGTGGTGATATCACAGGAATCGTCAACAGCTTGGCTTGTGAGAAGTTTCTGGATGCAGTCCGGTTGTTGTCGCACCTGGTGGTCCATTTTGTCCTCGCAGAGGTACCAATCATCATACTTCGGGCATTCAGCCTCTATGTACACATAACCTTTCCTGCTAGTTGCTATCAACGGAAAAGGAGGGATAAGGATGTGGTTAAATTTATTTGGAGCTATGGATAATTTATAGAGATCATAGCTATCTATTGCAAATATCGGTACTTTAAATATAATTACTATCTGGCTGCCTGAATAATAATACCCCGGTTTTATTATATCATAATATTCTCTAAGCTCTAAATCTAACACCTTTTCTCTACTGTAAATCTGAATCAATTTCTTAATCATGTACCTTAATCCGTCTATACTAATCATTGAATGATGCGAACTTGAACTGTGAATGAAAGCTAAGATATTTTCTATTCTAATTAACTCATTCAATATTTCATTTAAATTTTCAGTTATTACGGTCAAACATTGGCTAAGTTTCGCGAATTTTATAAGAAAATAGTTACTGTAAGCAGCCCTGTCAAGTAACAGGTTCATGGTTTCGTTAAGTCTTACCTGGTTCTCTGCCAATTGTGCGATAACCTCAGTGTGTTGATTCATCCATTCCCTACTAAAACTTATATGGTTATTGAATTCAGTTTGCATTATATAATTATTTCCCTGTAAGGTTTTGATAGCATTATCATATCTAATCGCATCTGAAAAGTCTAAGTTACCTGTAACACTTTTTATTACAGAGCCCAAAGAGTCAATGAGACCTCGCTTTACCCGACCTGGTTTTAGTGTTTGAATATGCTCCATTACTTTACCGACTTTCCCCAATAGATAGTCTACCTGAAATTCATATAGTCTAATTGTGTCGGTATCTAGCTTACTCTTAAATGTGTTTAGTTGGTCTATTAATAGCTTAATGCTTCCATCGATATCATCCAGACTAATAAATTGCAGAAAGGTATGGTAATGGGTTATTAACTTTGTTGCGCCTAAACGGAATGGTACTAAGCCTGGGCCATCATCCAAGGCTTCAAGTGTTATCTCCGGCTTGGATTCCTGTGCTGCTATCAAATGAGCAGTCAGGACCAGTGGCATCCTGTAACAATTTAGCAGTTTTAGGGACTCTTTTCAGACGACTTTTTGCTACGGGACCGCGCTTTTTGGATGTGTATATATGTATAGGTAAGTCAGCTAATACAGTGTCTTGAGTATATCTAGGGGCGGTCTTCTGACGGCTTGCTACTGGGTTACTAATATAGACACGTTGTTGGGGTTGATACTCGACTTCGGGTTCTCGGGTCTTATTGCGATTTTCTATGATTCTACTACGATCGGATAAGGATGTATCGTTAATGGTTTGATAGATTTGTTTCATTTGTTCCCGGTGATTCTGTGTATACTGTTGTAGAAGGTGTTTGGATAGATCTATGTTGAGAGGGTCTCTTGGGTCAGAGTGCCCGGTTATTATATCGAAAGGACGACATTTTGTAAAGCTGTGAATGGAGCTATTGTATGCCAGAATAGCATAAGATATTAGGTTGATAATGTCATCGCCTTTATGAGTTATTTTAAGGATACGCAGATGCTCCAGTAGTGTAGAATGGAACTTCTCTACGATCCCGTTATCGTTCGGTGAATGGGGTAATGTTCTATGGTGAGTTATCTTATGTAAGTTAACAAATTCACTAAACAATTGATTAGCGAATTCGGTACCATTGTCCGATACGATGGTTAACGGGAGCCCATGGTGGGTACAAAATTTTAATAACGCTTGCAAGATACTGACGGCGGTACCATCTCGTATGTGATATGCTTGTGCATACTATGAAAAAACGTCTACTATCGTTAAATACTTTTCAGTTTGGATTGACAAGAGGTCTATGTGAACAGTTTCGAATGGTTTGGTGGCAGGGGGTACTAAATTGAATTGTTGTTTGATGGGGTGTCGGTCGTACTTGGCTTGACCGCAAACGGTGCAGCTATTAATGAATTTTGTAATCTCGTCCTTCATTTTCGGCCAATAGTAACGATGGGCTAGTGCTAGGTAGCATTCATTGATACCACGGTGATTGGTTTTTCCCTCGTGATAATGCTTTATAATCTCTTGTTGCTGTAGATATTCCTTCACGTTTTCGACTTCTCGTTTGGTTAAGACTAAGTTCATCGCTGAGCTTTTGAATTTATCTTGAACTATTGGTATGATATCGTACATGGCTAAAGGGGGGTTTATCAGCAACGCTGTTTTTACCTTCGGGTTGACATATTCCTTTATAATATTGATGATGTCCGTTTCTAAATTAGATTGAGATACTTGTACTGCGGTTCTAGTATGAGTAGCGAATGGTTTGGATGCTGTGGCACGTTTTTTGATATCACCGACTACAGTGATGCAAATTTGCCTGTGAAATTTGTTTAATGGCTCATCGACTATGGGGACTTCGAGAATGGGATTCTCTTGGCTGGTATGAGCAGATGCTGTCGCTGAATTGTCTACCTAGGGCGCGCGCTCCGAGGCGTTTCCGACCAGGGAAGACGTATCCTCGTTATAAATTTGAATCCGTGAGAGGGCATCTGCATTTGTATTGCTTGAGCCTTTTTTAAATATAACTGTGTAGTCATATTCGGACAGTTTAAGCTTCCATCTAGTTAGCCTAGAATTCGGCTCCTTCAGGTTCATAACCCATTGAAGTGGTTTATGATCCGTAACGATCTTAAATTTTCTACCAAAGAGATACGGTCTGAAGTATTTAGTCGCCCAGACTATGGCTAGCAGTTCCTTCTCGATGGTGCTGTAATTGATTTCGCTCTCGTTTAAAGTACGGGATGCAAAGCATATGGGTTTGTCTGAGCCTATTGGACCTTGGGAGAGGATAGCGCCTAATGCGAAGTTAGATGCATCTGTGGTCAGGATGAACTCTTTGGTGAAGTCTGGGTATTGCAGTATAGGATCGTTAGTAATGAGGGACTTACATTTTTCGAAACTACTAGTGTATTCTGCCGTAATCACAACCTTTCTACCTTTCTTTAGGCATTGTGTCAGGGGTTTAGTTACGCGGGCGAAGTCTGGTATAAATTTTCTATAGTAGCCGACTAGTCCCAGAAATTGTTTAATTTCCTTAGGAGTAGTCGGTATGGGGTAATTCTGGATTGCCTTAATTTTATCTGGGTTTGGCTTAATGCCATCCCTAGTTATGATATGGCCGAGAAAAGAGGTTTCTAACTTGAGAAATTCCGACTTATCTAATTGTATTATAAAGTTAGATTCCTGTAACTTTATGAATACCTTTTCCAAGTTGATCATATGTTCTTGGAGTGATGTACTGAACACTACTATGTCGTCTAAATAGACCAGGCATACTGTGTTCTGTAATTCCTTAAGGACATTGTCCATGACACGCTGAAAAGTGGCCGGAGATCCTTTGAGACCCATTGGCATCCTCAGGAATTCATAGTGCCCGTTTTCTACGTTAAAAGCTGTCTTGGGAATGTCCATAGGGTCCATCTCGACCTGGTAAAACCCACTGGCTAGATCGAGGGTGGTAAAATATTGACAGTTGCCTAATTTATCTAAGACGTCGTTAATGTTTGGGATGGGATATTTGTCGTCATGTGTTTTCTCATTGAGCTTCCTAAAATCAACTACTAAACGCCACTTAACCTTTCCTGAAGCATCGCCTTTCTTTGGAACAATCCAAATGGGGGAACTCCAGGCTGATTGTGAGGGTCTGATGATACCTTGCTCTAACATTTTATTAATTTGGGTTTGAACTTCGTCCCTGTGAACGTATGGATATCGATAAGTTTTTCCGTGTACTGGTAGTTCATCTATGGTGCGGATGCGGTGTTTAATTTTGTTGGTGAACGTTAAGGCCTCTCCTTCTATGTAAAATATGTCGGCATATTTGGCACAAAGAGTTTCCAGATTAATACGCTCCTCCTCGTTAAGATGGTCGGTACGTAAGCGGGAAATGACTTCCTTTGAACGTGCCAACGTTCTCTCTTTATTTAAAAATTGGAGTTCGGGTGAAATGAAATTATCAAAAGTAGTTTGAACGTTATAGATCTCGGCTTGGACGGCCCAATCCATAGAAAAAATAACGTCGTGTGAAGTTGGGTTACTAACCTCTAAAAATCCGCGATTATTGGTTACTGTGGTTAGACAGTCTTTGATAATGCAATTTGAAATGTTTTGCTCGCTGATCCATGCTTGTCCGTCATGAACATTGATGGGTACTTTAAGAATTTTGGAGGAATTTGCAGGTATAAGGTCTTCATACAAATTTACGTTTCGCGAGTCGTACATACTAATAGGATTGGTGGAATTACGGGTGATTAGTAATTTGTTTTTAAGATCGATCTTGGCTTCCCATTTCTCAAGTAAATCTAATCCTATAAGTCCATCAAAATAATCGTGGAATCTGTGAATTAGTAGTGTTATATGTTCGGGGTCTTGAAATTCGTTAAAAGGGGGTATAGTGATCGAATGATTATTTCGCGATGTACCGTGAATGTTCGTAACCTCAAAAGGATCGAAATTGAGGGGAAAATTACTATAGAATAATTCAACGGCGTTCGGACTAACAAAAGACCGGTTGGCTCCTGTATCTATTAGGAATTTTAACGGGGGGTGAGAGATTTGTATGTACGGGAGATGTCTTTGCGTTTGGAGGTTAAGTTCTATTTTGATTTGTCTGATATCGTATCCTTCGGAAAATCCGGCTCCTGTTCGGTGCTAGGGCCCGGTTGGGGTTCGTAGCTAGGGGAGTATTCAGTCGGGCTATTAACATTGACTTCTTCGATAGTGTAATGAGTCGGATTCGGCTCTACGTTATAATATTCAGTATATTCGACGCATGGATTATATTCTGGTTCGTAATAATAAACGGGATAGTGTGGCTCGGTGTAGTAAGCGCATTCATTCATGTTCATTTGGTTAGATTTCAAATAATTGGTTGGCGGCGGGTTACCACCTTTGCGCCAATCGTGGCCAGATATCTGGCCGAATTGAGGTTTTTCTCTGGTAATAAAATGGCTCACGCCACTCATAGGCTTAGGGCCAGTGTTAAACTGCGAAAAAGGTCTAGGCTGCCACTGCACATTGTTATTAAAGTTAGTAAAACGATTATAGTTAGGCGGCGGTGCGCGGAATATCTGTTGGGTACGCGATGGCATGGCTTGTGTGTTAGGGTGTGGGGCGAATCTATAAGGATTACCTTGAGGGTTATTCTGAGACATGTTCGGTTTCCATATCTGTTGCGGTGGCTGAAAGTTTGCAATGGCACCAATTCGTGTAGGAGGATTGACTTGTTTAAACAACGGATTAATAAAATTAGGTGGTGCTGGCGGGGCTGGTAAAGATTTGTGTAAATTAGATTTCCTTTCCGCATAGGAGTCGTTACGGTTTATTAGGTACATGACATTCAATTCCTCTTGCACAAATTCTAGCGCTTTTTCTACACTATCAGGACGCATACAACGTATTCGAGACCCCAAAGGTTCTTTTAGTCCGCGGACAAAAGCTTGCATGGTCAATTTCTTATATAATGTACGTTTGGCCTCGATGGTCGTATTAATGGTCTCGTGCAGCGTAATGTACGTCATGATGGTGCTGAATAGTGTAACACAGCGGTCATAAAATTCTTGGGGGGAGCTATTTCCTTGGGTGGCTAACATAAGGTCATTGTAAAGGGTGGTCTCGTCCCTCTGATCGGCAAAGTTATTAATTAAAGATTGTTTTATGCTAGCCCAATCTTCAGGTATACCATTAGAGTTAACTATCTGTGCAGCTGGTCCAGTTATTTTGTTTAAAATACCATTCAACATACAAAGCCTTGCCAAATGGTTACCAGGATTTGATTCTAAATATTCGGCGACAATTTGGTCACACAATTGGATGAACCTCGGTAAAACATGGGGGTTGCCATCAAAGTCTGGCACCAACCTTAGGGTTTTGAAAATTACATCAGCATCAGCCATTGTACTTTCGGAATTAGATCTAACTGAGTTGTTTATGGAATTATTTTCACTACAACTATTTATACAAAAATTAAATTCGTCACTAATATCTAGCTCTCTATGGGAATCTAATTCAAATCTCCGTGCCTGTCTGGATCGATCAGGCGTAGGAGTAGATAGCTCGGGATGAAAAATGATTGCGAGCTGACTAAACTAATAATATAGGAATCAGAATAAGGAAGTCGTTGAAAGCAACACACAAAAACGATTTTTAAGTGTACTTACAAAAACTGCATCTCGGTACTTCTGGGATCGATGTCTGGATATCTCCTCCAAGCAGGACGACAGGTTCTTCTTTCAGGATACTCGGCGAACGCGATCGCTCACGACGGCGGTAGCGAGTTAGCGGGACGGTTTTCGATGCGAGAAGACTCTTTTTAGCTAGCTCGAGACGCCTCGAGTATCCTACCGACTGCGCCAAATATGAATGTCGCTGCCGGAGGACCCAAAAAAAAACCAATATGATTTGACTTAATTTATTTAATTATTTAAAATTATAATTAATTACAAACTAGGAAAGAACTATTCCCGTCGATGTAAGACAAAAGAATGTACGTGCTAAAAACTAAGGTGGTGGCGTGAACGCGGCCACCTGGCTGGTATCCGTTTCCAACTTGCGACATCTTTGTGTCAGCATATTTTGTCCGTGTGAAGGCTCCACGTGCGGCTTGTCGCTAGGTGACGCAATGAGGTCGATGCATGCTTGCACTTTTCTAGTGACTAACTTCTATAACACAGTACATAACAATACCGGACATTGATTGACAACTGTCAAAAAAATAGGGTTAGGAGATTCTTAAAACGTTATGACTTACTTAATCGGTGTCATAAGAATTAAGATTGACTTAGCGTGTTTAGGAGTATCTTAGGGTTGGTGCAATGCATTTTCTTGTTAAGAGTGTCTTAAGTATATACTTTAGGCATCAGGTTAAGATACTCTTAAGTTCAGTGCAAACGGGCATTAGTCTATTAACCATGAGAGCTCGATTCTAAAAGTAACAACATATGCTCGGTTTATTTAGATTGTTCCAGACTATTTCTATTATTATTTCAACTTACACCGGATTGTTCGGTTCGATCTGGTATTTGCCGGCTGTAACTGGTTGAGATCGGTTTACGGCGAGGCATCGTATCAATTATTACCTGGAAAACTCTTAAAGTTTAGCGGAAAATAAATTTTATAGGTTTCTCTGTGAAATTCTTACATTCACCAGCACGTTTCGGGTTCAAAGTTAATCAATTATTAAAAGACGGAATGACCGAATAAAACTGAGCACGATACTACCTTTAGATCCATTGTTTTAAGAAAAAGGTCGTAAAATGCAAAGGGTTGTATTCTTTAGCATTTGATTTTGATTCTTGTGGTGGAGGTTTTTAAGGGTGATAGTTGCATAGAAGTATTTGGGAATTAAATATTTTTAAAGTTCTTTGTCCATGTCTTATTAAAGTATGACGGAAGAATGGCGTCTTCCTTTTTTATCTTTAAAAAGTAAGTATTCGTAATTCTTTTAAGGAAAATCATTCGACTCGAATCAAATAGCATTGTTTACTCATTGGTTGAGGAGTCGGCCGAGCTGAAGTGTTATATGATGTATAAGCTATGTTATTGTAAAGTCTCATTGAAATCCATTTAGTAGTTTTTACGTGAAAGAGTAATAAACGTCCATTCTTCCATCCATCCTTCCATCCATCCTTCCATCCATCCTTCCATCCATCCTTCCATCCATCCTTCCATCCATCCTTTCATCCATTCTTCCATCCATCCTTCCATCCATCCTTTCATCCAGCCTTCCATCCATCCTTTCATCCATTCTTCCATCCATCCTTCCATCCATCCTTCCATACATTCTTCCATCCATCCTTCCATCCATCCTTTCATCCATTCTTCCATCCATCCTTCCATCCATCCTTCCATACATTCTTCCATCCATCCTTCCATCCATCCTTCCATCCATCCTTCCATCCATCCTTACTTACAATCACGCGCATTTTTAATATTAGTAGGATTACGGTTACTTAGTTGTATCTAAAAAAAACATTACATAAACATAATTATAGTCCATGACAAAGTGCCCGCAAGACGGCATTAGGCTCGCCCCCTCTTACGTGGGATCAAAAATCAGAGCTGGCGAAATGTGGGTATTAATACGCCGCTGCCTACTCTTCGTTGAGTTGCGGGCGAGAGTATATGTATGTATTTATGTTTACGCTTCTACATATACTATTAGGTACCTGCATATGAACTTGCCGAAATTTTCTTACGGATTCATGAGTTCGTTATTCCTGTGATTTAATAGTTATTTCCATTATTCATACTTTGTATGAAAGTTGATTTCAAGATTTTACAACTCTGTATTAAATTTTGTTTTTATTGGCCGCTTGATAAATTAAATTCGATCTTCAAAAACAGTACTTCCTAAATGCTATCCATTTTGATGATAAATTTCGTATTACATTTTTACAGCTGTCACTTTTCAAAAAGTTGCTGTTTGCTTAAAGTTGTCGCATTCATACACAAAAAAAAAATCATACAATTTGGATTTGTCATTCCTAAAAAAATGCAAAAGTGTACTGCACATTGGGTTTCCTCCAATTCCTTCAATAAAACGGCAATTTCATATGTAACGTACTATTATTTAGTTTCCATAAATATGTAATATGTAGAATATAGCAGTCAGAAACAAAATTTGCGAAGCTAAAACTAACTGAAGGCAGAACTTTAAAATATCAAAAATACATACTGAAATACGTTGCACCCGGGCATAGCCTGGATAAACAGCTCAAGCGATAATATAATCCACCATACATTATTCAAAGAACCATAGGAATTAATTCGAAAGCTTTTTATTTCATCCTCTCTGTGTTGTTGATGAACTGCGATTTTAGTCATTAGGGCTAATGGCCAGACTAATTTACTTGTTGAGTAATGAAACTTGGAAGTTTCAAGTACTAAATAAGTGTATTGTTACTACCTGTCTTGGAAGACACTGTACTATCGAAATATTGGTGTATTGATTAAATAAATACATTATAAATAAATTAAAACAACGCTATAGCTTAAATAGCTTATGTTATAGGATGAAGAATGCACATAAATAAACTTTTTTGCTGTCAATACATGTATTATATATTACAAATAAACCAAGCAACTCAGACCAATGAAAATATATAATACTAGCGATCCGCCCTGGCTTTGCACGGTTGGTAAAAACGTTCCCGTGGATATCCAATATAGCCTATTTTACTCAGGGTGAATGTAGCTTTCCAATGGTAAACGAATTTTTGAAATCAGCACAGTCGTTTTTGGGTTAATTCATTACAAACATACAAATCTTTCCTCTTTATAATAGTAAGTGTAGACTAGTGACCCCCCCGGCTTTGCACGGGCGGTAAAAACGTTCACGTAGAAATCCTATATAGCCTATGTTGCTCAGGGTGAATGTAGGTTTCTAATGGTCAAAGAATTTTTGAAATCAGCTTAGTAGTTTTTGGGTTTACTCATTACAAACATACAAAAATACAAATCTTTCCTCTTTATAATAGTAGTATAGATTTAGATTTTCTCAATATTTTTTTTTTGCACTGTTTGGTATTCTAACCCACGCCCCCTACAAAACAGTCAAATTTTATACCTCTACGTCAAAATGTTTTATCAAACGATAAAAAATGTCCTAAAAACTGATTACATCGTTAGCTACCAGATCCCTTCGTGCATATAAAGATAAACCATACAAAACCTATGAAAATTTACGTTTAAAAAGATATGCAGCGTCACTGCAAAACTTTAAACACACATACACTGTATATTTTTAGTTCTGATTTTATTTGCACAATTTTCTAGTCTTCTATTAGAGACTAAATTGAGTTGATTAATTAGTACCTATTGGTAGAAACGGCGTCTGCCTTCAACACCAAATAATTTATAGCACTAGCAGATGGTGACTTGCTAAGTAGCTAGATTTACTTTTAGAAGAGTTCATAATTTAAACAAAACCAAGAGGCAACGAACGGTGTCTTCGAAATAAATCAGACACAGAACAATAATTTATTCACATTGATTAAACAATTGTTCTGTCCGTGAACGTTGTTTGTATTGGAGTATCTTCTAAGGTATCCTACATTTATTTAATCATCTTAGCTATATACTAACTTTGCAAATTAATTGTACATAACGTACAGAATATTGGAGATATTTAAAGACACTTAGTTTATGTTTAATTAATAATATTAAAGCCTCATTTTTCTGCACTTTACTTGTTTGTTTGTTCAATATAAACTCAAGAATATTCTAGTTAAAAATATAACATATGTTCAAGAAACGTTAAAACTTAAAACTGGCATGTATTTAATTGCAATTTGGAGCAGGGCCGCAGATATAGCAAGAATCGCAACCGAGCGGGCATTAAGCTAGTAAATAATTATTATAGGCAAAGAAACCCAAACAAATAATTATCATGGATCCATACTAACATTATAAATGGTAAAGTGTATGTGTGTGTTTATGTCTGACATTCACGCCTAAACCGATTTCGATGAAATTTGGTATAGGGGTAGATTAGACCTTGAGAAAGGACATAGACTTTGTGTGGTCGCGATAACCGACATCCACGCGTGCGGAGCCGCGAACAAAAGCTAATTTCTTATAATAAATATTAAGTTATTATTATTGTCACAGAATAGACACATGCATACGGAACATGAAAAATGAACACTTATATACAGTACTTCATTCTGTGCTTATACTTATGTTTTTTATTTACATTTACATGTTTCTTTAGATTCGTATATTAGGTGCACTTTTTTTTTTTTTTTTTTTTTTTCCGTGCGGGAAATCCCCACGGATACCCGCCCCTCCGGAGCCGGAGGGGTAGGTTATGTCGGACTCGAACCGACTAAACCGCACGCCGTCTGTGGGTCGTGGTGCTAGGCCGAAGGTGAGGTTGTCTTGCGACATATCCCTCGCACCCCGGCTGACCCAGGGCCATCCCTTTCGGTCTGGCCCTCCTCGGGAGGTGGGGACCACGCCGTCCCCGACTCAACCCCGGTGTGGGGAGGCGCGCATCGTCCTACGATGCGCGCCGCCGCCGTGGCCTGCTTCTGCTAGGGTGACGGGTGGCTCCACCCGTCACCCTCAGGCCCGCGCTCATGGGGGGCGGAGGTCTGTAAGCGCCCTCCGACGCCCGAGCCGCCTTCGGGCGCGAGCAGCGATGTCAGCGAGTCTTTCTCGCTCACCGCGCCGCGCCCGCTCTGCTGTCTCCTTCGCGAGCATGACCTGCTCGCAGAAAGAGGCGCTGGCCGCCCACGCATCCGCGCAGCGGACCATCGCCGCGAGCAGGGTGGAGAGCGTGAGCACTCTCACCCCCAGGGCCTGCACAAGCTCCCGCCTCGGCGTCTCGAACGCCGGACACTCGGTGAGCGTGTGCAGCCCCGAGTCCACGCTCGCGTCGCAGTGATGGCACTCGGGCGTTGTCTCAATACCCATCAGATGCAGATACCGCCCGAAGTAACCGTGCCCGGTTATCATCTGCGTCTGACGGTACGAGAGGCTCCCGTGTGGCCTCTCTAGCCACTCCCCCATGATGGATATTAGGTGCACTTGTTGATATTATGGAATACGTCCAATTTCCCAAGCTTCCCGCGACACGCAGCATACGCTTTCATAAAGGAACGTATGCATCTGCATTAACAAAATGGTCGACGCCTAATAGCATTACGTTATTTCCTCGGATGCGCCTTTCCTGTTCCATTAATGCTTTGTACTCTGAAATGTGTGTACATTGGCACTCAAATGTAGGTATGTAGGTACGTGTATTTTTTGAGATGAAAAATATTACATAAAATGTTTTTTCCTAATATATTTTTTACTCGTTACGTTTACTTACGTTTTATGTATAGATTGTAAATATTGTATATATTAAATAATTAGGAAGCACTTTTATTTTATGTTGTAATGTAATGTATACCAATATTATACATACATAATCACGCCTTTATCCCCGGAGGGTTAAGCAGAGGTGAATTAACACCCACATTTCACCTATCTGTATACGGTCCCACGTAATAGGGGGTGAGCCTATTGCCGTATTCCGGGCACTATTGTGGACTCGAGCCATGCATCTGAGGCTGAGTCTGGACTGTACATATAATATGTCTGATGTTAAAGTTAATCAGCCCTATCCCTCAGTCGCCTTGTACGACACCACATGGGAAGAGAAGGGGTGGCCCAAATTCTACTCTGCCGGGAACCACGCGGCACATTATAGATACAGAATTTATTTGTAACAAAGCGCTCACCTTTGGAACTGTCTGTGCGATTTAATAAATTCTTTTTCGTTTTGAAATAAAATTAAGTTGTGTTTGATTGTATTTTTTTTTTAATTTCAAAGGGAATCGAGTACATATATTTTTCAGGGTAAATCGGATAACAGGGAATTGGGAATTATTCCAGTTTTCGGGGAAAATTAAAGCATATCTAACAACATGCCACGGTCTTTTGGAACCGAGTAACATGCAAAAACCGATAACGCTGATAAGGAAGATGTTATCGAGCATATAAAACTTCCGCTTCTTCTGGATTATAGCTCAAAACTCGATCGCTTAGGTATAGCACGTCATGGTAATCTCATAGTAAGTGAAACTGCTTTACAGTTTCTCTTACTGTTCAGCTACAAACATAAACCCCCGAACGGGTAAGCAGAGTTGGCTGTTCATAAGGGTGTTCTCCAGCCCAGATACTCTTCGAGTTGGCGTGTTCTCATTGCGTATCGGTTTATGTGTAGATGAAGTACACTCCGGACAGACCCAGACACTTTTATCAATCTGATTGAATAGATCCACGGGTATTCCAACACAATCTAGATCATACTGCTTTTTACACTTTTTATTACTACACTCCATATAGGGCACTTTCGAAACATCTGCCTTACAGCCACTGCACACTTGAGGCATTTAAAAAAAATTAAGCTCTTAATTAAATGAATTAATTCTCACTAGGGTACTATTTTATAGTTAAGGTACGTCCACTCCGTGCGGCGGGTAGTGGTGTAATTAATTAATTAACATCCACGTTTTGGAAAGTATGATTTTCAGTCCCACGTAATAGGGTGGGAGTCTATTGCCGTCTTGCGGGCCCTTTATCTTGGGCTGTATGCTTACTGTCGGATAGAGAACAGCTCTATCCCTAAGTCCCCTTTTAAGAGACCCATAGGAAGAGCTGGGGTGGTCCATTTCTACTCCACTAGGATCCAAGCTGTGCAGCCAAATATCAATATAATCACATACCTCCACTCGCCATCCCCAAAGTATGAAAGGCAAAGCGTGAAAGTGCGAGAGGTATACTTGCGAGAACTGGTATGGTACTAGAGGAATAGAATAAAAGCGAGAATCTTAAGATAAAAGCAATTTATAAAAGTAGTAAATGAACCCTGAGCGGGTTTTTTGAAAAAAGAATAGAAGACTAGGAGGAATACAGCATTGTTTAGAGTAGGCTCTGGCGACACTACGGTACAGCCAAGAGGTGCTAGAAAAAAAAACAATAAAATAGTACATACGATGTTTATATAAAATGATATTTATTTTAGAACTAGAACCACGTAGTAGTCATTAATTGAAAACAGGAAGAAAATAATAAAACGACTCCCGTCTCTGACGTGTTAGGAAACATTAAGCAAATGTGCACAAAGTCGCCGCAACCAATTCTCGGGCAAGCTCATCCGGAACTCATTGATATCCGGCTTTGTCCGGAACTAACCGATTCGCACGATTTCCACCACTAATGAATATCTGATTCCAGTTCCATATGCATTTATAAGATATATGGAACTCGTAGAAGTAATTACTTGAACAAATACAACAAAACAATTGAATATTGTGTACTCATAAATTTACTAGTAGGCTGTTATTTCATTATACTTGAACAGGGCAAAACCGGCTTTCATGGCAACTTCAACTTGATTTAATGACAGTAGAAAATACCCGTGAATTTTATAAAGATAGAAGTTAGGCTCGGCGCAAACGGGCCACCGACCACAGCCACCAGTGGCGGTCGTGCACTAGGTACCGTGTACATCTGTATAATTTTGTATAAGTGTCAGAAAAGAGCGACAGCTACCGGTGCTCGGAAGTAACTACTTTTTATAACCCGTTCTCTTTAGACAAGCGCGACAGAGGCGCGTAGCAGCGTCTGTGTGGCCCGTAGCGACCACATGTAGCGAGTCGCGGGCTAGTAGCACGTGGTGGCCACCGGCCACACGTATGCGCCGCGTTATAACAAAATGTATGAAAACTCGTGTAAACTGCTTGTCGCCAGCCACCGATGGCGGTGGTCGGTGGGCCGTTTTCGCAGAGCCTAAGTAAGTAATGGGCTCTTGTTCTCTCCCTACCCCGGAGAAAAATAGACGTGAGTGTATGTGATGTATAAACAGGTTATTTTAATGTTCAGGGTCGGCAGCGCAAGTGACGCCTCTGGTTTAGCACACGTCCATAGGCCACGGTAACCATTTTCCATCAGGCGGGCCGTGCTGCCAACTAAGTGGTATAAAAAATATATGTATTAGTTTTAAAAAGTTCACATAGATTATAAGACCCTACTTACACGAAATGTAAAATCGTGTAAAATCACAACTACTCGTAAATAGCCCGATAACAGGCCCGCAAATGTCGTGCCTTTTAGAACCCTTTTAACATGTATAATGGGATATATTGTATGAAAAGTGTATATTCGGGTCTTTATTTCTAATGGTACAAAAGATTATCTACCCACCATTAATTAATTTAAGGGCTATCTAGTTTACAGTCCAGTGGTGGCTTTTGTTCTCGCGGCCTATCGCCTCAGACACTGCTCGTATCAAAGATTATATTCAAAATAGGTGCAGATATGACTTTTCTAAAAACTGTTAAATGTTTATTTTCTATCCATGATAAAATTCGGCTTATTTCAGTTGAAATTCAGAAATTTTAGTTCAATTTCAAATAAAAGATTATAGCAGGGGGATGATGCAAAGTCAAAGTCAAAAGTCAAAGTCAAAAATGCGTTAAATAAAAGAATTATTTCATTCATTATTTTGTTTATAGAAATTCTAATTTTTCAAACGTTAAGGTTGTCCAATTGGAGACCTGTATTTTAGAATTTTTGATATCTTAAACATAACATAAAAATAATAATAGAATTAATGACGAAGATTACGGTAATGAAAAAATGGTACACATACATACATTATTTAAAGATGTTTCGTACTTACATACATAAGTATTTTGTAAATAGGCAGTTACCGACACTTAAAATATTGACTGTCTCAATAATCTATGACGTAGTGAACCCTCAAATATAATAGTCGTACACGCACACTAGCATAGAAGTTCACCGTATAGGTCACTTGGTTTCAATGAGCCCATTATACTACATAATCATGTATTTGCTAAGTTTGATTAGAAATTCTATTACGAAGGTACATGTTTACGGTAGAATTTCGTCGGCTTGAAGCGAGGGTGAGCGTGGCTTGAATTAACGTTTACACGTCAGTCCGTGGCTTAGGGATTAATTATGTGAAAATCCTGTTTCATTGCGCCTTTTCTACCAGGATGTTTTTTTTCCTTTTAAACTCTTCGTGTGATGTATTGATAAAGTTGCGGAAGTTCGTCATCATCGTTATCTAAGTATTGAATCGCGTCGGGTACCTGGGTCCATTTACTTTTGCTCCTTTTTGTTTGATACGGTTTTTATGAGGGCGATTGTTGTTTAGGTTCCCGAGAGAAAAGTGGTGCTCAAAATCAAAGATTTTTAATCTAACAATTCAACATGGTTGTTTCTTATTGAGGTCAATAATAAATTCTACTTAAGCTAAGTTTACCACCGCTTCCAAGGCGCTGGTGGATAAGAAACGGCGCAACAAACTCCACTGCGGTATTAAAATAAAATGTTAGCCAATACTTAACATTTTATTTTTATACCTGCATATTATTGCATTATTATTTTACTTATAATGTTCGTGCTTATTTGCCATTATTGTTTAGTTGTAACTTAAGTATGCAACAAATGTAATGCTGTACTAAAGCTCCCGAGGAGGGCCAGACCGAGAGGGATGGCCCTGGGTCAGCCGGGGTGCGAGGGATATGTCGCATGACAACCTCACCTTCGGCCTAGCACTACGACCCAGAGACGGCGTGCGGTTTAGTCGGTCCGAGTCCGACATAACCTCCCCCTCCGGCTCCGGAGGGGTGGGTATCCGTGGGGATTTCCCGCACGTAAAAAAAAAAAGCTGTACTAAAGCTTGCATATACACAATTTCAATTTATCTCATTATATTTTCTGTTTTTTAATGACCTACAAATATGTGTATAAATTCTCAAAAAGCGCAATAGCTTTGTGTAATGTAACCAAACTATTTTATTAACCTCTAGGATTTAATTTACACTGGAGTTGTTACTTGTTATTTATATTTTCATGCAATAAAAACGTTGAAAAATCAATCAATCAATAATAAATTCTACTTAAGCTAAGTTTACCACTGCTTCCAAGGCGCTGGTGGAGAAGAAACAGCTCAACAAACTCCACTGCGACATTTTTCAAGACGTCAACTTATAATATTTATATCCTTAAGGCCAAATGTGGACGAATCTACATATGTCTCGTGTGTAAATTAACAAAAGTATATAAAAAAGAACTGTATAATAAAATAATTAACCTTAGTTAAAATATGACAAAAAGTAAAGTATTATGCCATAACTACAGCATTTTAGGAGGTGCCTGCACCATGCTCAAGCCTGCTACTGTACTAGATCATCGTTCATTAATAAGGAGATGTACAAACTTGCAGGTGAGGGTGGCTTGCACTCCGAAAATCTTGGTGGTGCGTTAACTCTGGTGGTATACTCTCAAGCTGTTAATGAAGAGACTGTCAAACAACTTATAGTTATATTTTAGAAGTTAGGAAAGGAAATTTAATATCATTGGGATTGTAAAATTAATAAATATATTACGGCTATACTCACGTCAATCGTCAGGATGCGCCCGACTAGCACCTGAAGTCGCCGTGCCTGGATGCTCTGCTCATGAATAAGGACTCCGGTCGGGTCCGAAACTATTCGGGCGCATCCTGATGATTGACGTGAGTATAGCCGTAATAAATTTATCGAATTGAAAAATGGCTCACGATAGTTTCTATACGCAAATACGTGGAAGATGCTGGCAGATTCTAAATCAACATGCCCAAAACATAATTGATTAAAGTTCGATATTTATTGTTACTGCGTGCATTTCTTAGAATTGTTCTGGGGATATTTGCTGGGTGTGTCAAGTTTCATAGATAATCCTACAGAATCTTCGGCCTTGATAATTACAGATTACTGAAACTTATTATGTTAAACCAACCCACAAATGCGGTGTATAAATACATTATTTTTTTACTATTTGGTATTAGTCGAATAACCCACCCCTGATCGCGGTGCAAAGGTGCCCATCACACTTGACGCGTTTTCACGCTGGATTGTAATGACCAGCCTCTGCACCAGGAATGATCTTGAGCGGGCGTCACCAGTGGCCTCCATGAGCCTCTGCGCAATCGCCCTCACAAGGCTTTTGGCCTGTCTGATTCAGTTCTGCCGCTACTGGCACGAAGTGGTACTAAGGCTCCAACTTCGCGTACTTGAGCCTTTTCCTCGAACTCGAGTGGACAGTGAGACCAAGGTGGCTGGCGGCTACAGTGCTACAGTGCTGCAGTACAAATTGTACAAATAACAAAATTACTTTCTAATTCTTTGTGTTCTTTATTTAGGTTTTCAGTGCTGCCTGTTAAAGACACCAATGAGTTTATTTTTTAATTTAAGTTTTATTAAGTTAAGTTTTATTAAATTTAAGTTTATTATTCTACAACATGTACTTTGTTAAATCGTTTCGAGGCACTATTAAAATTATTCATTTAGTTTGTGTTATGTGAAATTCTGAAATTAGTATTAGATCATGCTTTTATAAACTTGTTATTACAGAAAAGAGACTTTGTTTATTTTCAATTTCAAGAAAATTGTCAGTATATTACACCATAATTACAGTCTAAAAAACCGACTCCCAACTAATTTGGAAAACAACTCGGGGAGTGATGATAAGAATGGTGGAATAAAGAATCCGTTCCAACTGTGAAACCTTGCACCCTTTTCTTTGATGGAAAATTTAAGGAGCGTAAATAGTACTGTATACAACGGTGATAACAGTGGTGGTACTGAACGCAAAGGCTATATACGCAGAGGGTGCGTGATCGATTCTTGTTAAGTGTAAATCTTGTTGTATGCATGGTTCGTCGGTCCCGGTTGCTAAACGACAAATGGCAGTCGTTGCGGGTAATTGAAGCCCTTAAAAGTCCTACTATTCTAACTACAGAAGAATATCATCAATTAATAAGCGTCGGTAGCTTGGTGATTAAGAAGTTGGCCTTACAATCGAGAGGCCACAGTCAAAAAGTCAAAAGCCAAGTCAAAGTCAAAGTAAAAAATCATTTATTCTGTATAGACCATTAAAACGTTACTTACAAAACGTTATGCTTAAAAAATCTAGACTAGCAAATGGGCCACTGATTCGAAACGCGGCCCTGACCTGAGAAGACTCCGGCAAGAAACTCAGCGGGCATTTTTTTTTGTCTATTTACAAAGGTCCCGGGTTAGAATCCTTGCCATTACACTACCTACGTGAACCTACTCCTAACACAAGCAATAGCTTAGATGGAGGGGTTATAGGGAATATTAGTAATTTCGGTTGCTAATATTCTTAAATATATTTTTTTTATTTAAGAATTAATAAGAATAAGAAAAAGTTAGCATAATAAATGCTTCAAAATGTCACTCAATTATTTGGGCGGAGTCATCGAAAAACAATGTCTAAAAATGATTGCAACATCATTCATTGTTTCCGATATTTCGTATGAATGTCGGTTGATGGCTCCCACCGTCGCCCTAGTCGCCCTAAGACGGTAGTATAGGAGAATTTGGATAGCTTCAGGTGTGGCTCGGTGGCTCAGTGGTCAGAGCATTCCCCCTGTAAGGGAAAGATCGTGGGTTCGAGGTTCATTTTTTCGTATCTTAATTGATTTGAATAAAAAATGGTTGTGGAGCTCAGATGGCAGATCGCTTCACGGAAAATAACAAAGTTCAGCCACATCGCAGTTAGACTGGAAAGCTGACCTCAACGAAGTTAGGAAAAGACTTTTGAAGACGAAAAGAGTTTAGTTTACAGCATTATACTAAGTAATAAAAAGTTTGTCGCCGCGTGGTTCCCGGCAGAGTAGAATTTTAGCCATCCCTTTCTCCCCATGTGGTGTCGTACAAGGCGACTAAGGGATAGGGTTGATTAATTTTAACATCGGACAAATATGTATCTACAGCCCAGACTCAGCATCAGATACATGGCTCGAGCCAACAATAGTGCCCGGAATACTGCAATAGGCTCACCCCCTATTACGTGGGACCGAATACAGATTGGTGAAATGTGGTGTTAATTCACCTCTGCCTAACCCTCAGGGGATAAAGGCGTGATTAAATATATGTATGTATGTACGATTAGGTTATTAAGAAATAATTTAATAAAGTAATAACGATGTTTAACATTTTTTACCAAATTTATTCATATACGTAAAATATCCGGTATTAAAATAATTTATGTTAAAACATTTTTGGTGGTCTTCCACTTCTTTTAGAATCCATTAAAAGATCCCCTCGGTCCTTTTGAAGAGTTTCTATTTGCATTTAAAATTTTGTTGAACAATATACAAGACATTTCAGTACAGCCTGATGTTGTAGGTAAGTATATATTTTAGGCTTAGGTAAAAAGAAATACTTGTTTCGTGTCGAAAATGTCGTCAGAAAATTTCACAATTATAATATTGCTTAAATATGTCACTAATTTATTTTACTTTAGTTTCTAGTTTTAAATTTTATTCAATATATTATTAGCTGTTGCTCGCGGCTCCGCCCGCGAGAATGCTGTATATCGCGATTACACATAGTCTATGTCCTTTCTCAAGGTTTAATCTATCCATATACCAAATTTCATCAGAATCGATTTTGTGGTTTAGGTGTCAAAACTAACAGACAGACAGACATAGTTACTTTGGCATTTATAATATTAATATGGATTAGGATTACGATAAATTTGATAACTACCCACAAGCAAAAGTTTAAAAAACACTAATCATGAATGCTTTTTAATTTTTGCTTCTAGGTAGTTCATAAATTCATTAGTGACTAATGAATTCATAAGATGATATACACCATTACATAAATTGCTTTACAACATTGTACCTCTCAAACTTGTTCGATTGTTACAGCGAAGTTGACTTGTATTAAGTTTCAAGCGCTGGCGGAATGCTAACCCACTGGATAAGTTGTCGCTACTTTGCGGCCTATCAAAAACAACTCGTTATACTAATACGGGAGAAAATTTTACCCCGCATGCTATCGCATAAAATGAATTAAAATTGTTTAAACTAAGAGCAACAAGGCAGGATAATCCATCCTTCCAATCTCAGTTCATCAATATAGAACCAGCCCACACGACATCGGCAGTCTTCCATTGATAGTGAAACGTCCTGCATTGTGATCGATTGCGCTTGTTGGTCTTTTAGAGCCTTCAAATTAGAGGCGTGAAGAAGCACTGCAATGGCACGTTGTAGTGCCACTACTAATTTCCAAAAGAAGGGCCACTCAGCGCCTCTATCGTTTGGTAGAGGAGCCGTAGAAGGGGTTTCCGGATTTTTTTGACAGGTCGTTCGTATTTTTCTATACGTTCATGTTAAGGGCCCTAATATTATGTAAAATTAATTAGTATCTCATCATTTCGCTGAGTTTTATTTAACAAAACGTAATCATGAGCCTTTCTTCAGTAAAATTAGTGTTTCTGAAGGTCATGTCTTCTCGACGAGTATAAGTTGTCGTAACTACGTGAGCTGATTTTTATTCATTCTTAAGTGAATTTTGAACGTACCTATCTGGTACTGGTTTTAGAATGGGCTTATCTGGTAACATTCACTATTATTATTTAAACAAAATAAAGGTAAGGCACGTTTTCTGATATCGCCTGGACAAAGGTCTTAAGTTCGGAATGCATTGTAAAGAGAGCCTCTGTAAGCTCAAGTAATGTTAGTTACAACCTTTTGTCCGTGTTTTTTTGTTAATTAAATATATAAGTAAGTTTGACAGCCACAGCAGAAATATAAATAAGCCTCCCTCAAAGATCTCCGGTCCTGAATGAAAGAAAGAAGAAAGAAAATACTTTTATGTAGGATATAAATCTTAATTTCGCATTATCTGCTCCCCTATTAAGTACGATAGTGGTACTGTGACTGCACGCGTCAACGCGTCACAGCACGCGTCTAATTTAAAGGAAGCCTTATACAAACAGTGCGATAGTAATTTTCGTTGTGATTTTGAAACTCGGCGTGCGCTAATGTACAACATTTCTCAAACTTACTCGCGAGTGAGTATTGCATTTTGTAGACACATAAGTACATAATATATCGCCATATAAATAAATAAAAATAAAGTTAAGTTGTGAAAATTGCTTTGTACCATATTTTGAATAAGACTAGAAACTTTAATTCATTTCAGAGAATGGTGAAAATTCGCGCAAAATGTTACAAGAGGAATCTAATAAACGTTCTTTAATTATTTTTTCGATATATACCTACGGTATACAATTTCGAAGTAAGGAACTTAATTACAAAATCTAAGTAATGAAATTTGTATTAGCTACTACTGCGAAATTGAAATTTCCACTTTTGCAGATCCATATAACTTGGAGAATACAATTTGAATGCCTACTTATATTTTTTTATTCACATTTGTGTTTTTATTCATAAATAAGTCAGATTCATTTTATTGGGTGATCAAATTTCTCACCCGTGTGTTTACAATAACAAGCCATCACGTCCTTAGTTAGTGAATTGTTGAAGGGAAAAAACGGCTACAAACTTTTTAATGCGTGGATAGATTTCCAAAATGTATCGTCCCTTTGCGTAATCAAGGATTCCCTGGATTTCTTCTTGCGAACTTCAACAGGAGTACTGGGATTATTTGTTTACTTCATTTGTAAGTACTGATAAAGTTTGTCTTTAAGTATTGAAGTCTCGTCTAGTGTATTAGCATTAAACATGACAATGCGGGTATGTGTTTTTGAAGTGAAATCTTATTTAGCGGCGTTGGATGGGTAAAAAGTGTTAAACTCGTGACAGGATCACTTGACCTTTGAACCGTAACCGACGACTGACGTTATACAACATTAGCTACAGATTGTTTATTTTGTTAGGTACGCTAAGAAGCTTCTTAGCTTAGTGGTAAGCGCTTCGACTGTAATTCCTTATGGTTTCAGATAGTATCGGGTTCGAACCTGGGCTTCTGACACTTTTTGTGATTATTTTTTCTTTTTGTAATTTATTACTTTTTATGACAATTTTTTCTTTTTGTAATTTATTAATTTCTTCTGACAGAAAATTTGTGATGGGTTCTATGATTGGCGCTATATTAAAGGTATGGTATGGTATGTTCGTTTTATCTTTTTTATCTGTATATAACGAAGAAAGAAAGAAAGTAAAAGCTGTCACTTCTGCCGGCACTCCCGGAGTGCAACCCGTCTTTTATATGTCATGAAGTGGTATCAGGCTGATAGAAAGTAATCACCGTAGTCCGTTTATTGTAATAAGTGTGCCACAACCTACATAGCCCCTTTTTGAATTACCTTATAATATGGTCACTAGGGTATTCAAAAGTAGAGCAACAGAGGTATTATTATAACTTCTAAGAAAGTATTAACACCATGAACACGTAGACTGTCGAACACACAAAGTAGGTACACCATGATTTTACAATTTGAAAAAAGAAAATTCAAATGACTAGGCAAATGTAACGCAAATGGAGACAGGCTGTAAGGCTTGGGTGACAAAAATATCGTGTAATAGCTAGGATTGTGAGTTATTCGTAGGAGGTCACGTACGCGCGTTATGAAGGTGGCTTCGGGCGCGTGTTACATTGCATGAGTTACTCAACGTCCTGCGATATGGATGTCTTTTGAGTAAGGTCTGCATAGTGTCATGGAAAATGCAGACTGTCCTAAAATAAAAATATGCATCGACTTAAATTTACGCACGTATTTAAAGCACTACTAAAATTTAGCGAGACTAAAACTGTATAAAAAAAACATTTGTTATTTATTATGTAATACTGTATTTTGAAACAGGTCACATATAACTTTTATGTCCTTTGAAATAGTAAAAAATCAAACGCGTAAAACTGGAAGCTGCCCTAAACAATGTGTCATTTAGATGTTATAGTAAGATAGATGTTGAGAGTTTTTGTTCGTGTGTGTTTAATTTTTTTTTTCTTTTTTCCTGATACATTCACATCTTGAATGTTCGAAGGTTCACCTACTTTCAGAGTTTGGGTAAGTAAGGGTTACTTTTCAAAAACTTGAACTGCTTATTGCCGTGAAGTCCAAGACCTGCAACACTTACTATATAAATAAAACATACTAAAGTAAACTTGGTCACCCTACTGCAAAGATTCCTTTCACGAATTACTCGAAGCAGGCTGAGTACGTCACGGCCACAATACATCCATCAGCTCTATGATATACACTCAGCGGACGAGAGACTAGGACACTCGAGGACATATTGGCTATTCGTATATTTCTTTTTCGGTATATACTAGTATGTATTTAATTGCATTCTATTATTATCAGTATTGATTCTTACCCAATATCAATAAATTATTCTGTTTGAGAATATCAGAGGCTTTTATTCCTTTGCTTTTTACTTTTCGTTCTTCATTTTTAAGTACCGTACCCAAAGGGTAAAAACGGAACCCTATTACTAAGACTTCGCTGTCCGTCCGTCTGTCTCCAGGCTGTATCTCAAGAACCGTAATAGCTAGACAGTTGAAATTTTCACAGATTGTGTATTTCTGTAGCCGTTATAACAACAAATACTAAAAACAAAATAATAATAATAATTAAGGGGGGCTAAATTTTCATGGCTTTTAGCCTTTTAGCCTTTTTTCTGGTACGAGTCCGACTCGCACTTGGCCGGTTTTATTTCATTTTTTTTATTATCTAAAACTACTTTATAAATTACTGCATTTCATTCAATACAAATAAATAAAATTGGTTAGAAGAAGTAGCCTTTTAACCATTTAGCGTATTACAGGAGCGTCATTATATAGTCCCCAATTTTAAAAAGAAAATCTCACTCGTTTATTAGCAGGTGTATTGGCTGGCTTGCAAGATTAGTTTAGGCACATTATACCTAAGTAAGGAGGGTCCTAGTCTGATCTTTTAGTCTCACGACTTATTATAATCTAACCACACAAAAAAAGAGCCAAAACCTACAAACAAATGAACAATTAACCTTATATAAACTAAGTGAATTATAATTAAATTGCTAATTGTAGTAACTGTTAATATATTTCAGCTAATGGAGTTTTGAATTAGCCATTAAGATGCGTGATCCTGTTTATACTAAGGAGGTTAAATATAGGGGTCTGGTTATCACGTGTGCCTGAAATAGAAGAGCAAACAAAATGGCACCTAAATACATATGCCGCGAAATAGTGTGACCATAAATTTTTATTTTAATGTTATATCCGTACTGAGACTGTTTTGTTATGTGCAAAATTATTTTAGGCTTATAGGTTTGGTGAATTCGATATTACTAACTCGTGGGATAATCTATACATCTATACTCTATACATATAAATAAAATTGGAGTGTCTGTTTGTAATATTGAAATAACTGTTTGTTAAAATAACATTTTTCAAAATTGTTGTCTGTCTGTTTGTTCTGGCTAATCTCTGAAATGGCTGGACCGATTTTGACGGGATTTTTATTGGCAGGTTTATTGGTATGTAATAAGAAGTAAATAAGGCTACTTTTTATTTGAGAAAAAATAATGTCGACTCAACACTAAGTGATAACTGACATTTACGCGGGCGAAGCCTCGAGCAACAGCCAGTAAGAAATATAATGAAGAAACTGGCTAAGGCATTTGCGGTTAGGTCGTGACCAAGTGGGTTAAGACATTGTGAAGTAAGACAATACTTCTCAAGTCAGTTTCGGATGGGCGACTTTTTTATTAACCGACTTCCAAAAAGGAGGAGGAACCGATTACTCTGAGATTTATTATCTGATTTACGTGATTTTTCGAGTTTTTCGATACCAGCTATGTTTGTGGTGCCTGAACTACTACGCTGGAATCAATTTAAATATGACCTCTAGGGCCCGGCACCGACGACTTCTAACAGAGCAGTGATTCTGTAAATTCAGTTATTTTTCTCTAAGTCATTTTATACTTTTCAGTTTTTGAAGTCGTTTTTTAAAACGTAGTTTTTTAGGGTTCCGTACCCAAAGGGTAAAAACGGGACTAAAACTTCGCTGTCCGTCCGTCTGTCACCAGGCTGTATAACAAATACTAAAAACAAAATAATAATTAAGGCTCCCATTCAAAAACCTGATATTTTAGCCCTATTTCTGGTACGGAACCCTTCGTGCGCGAGTCCGACTCGCACTTGGCCGGTTTTTTTATAACACGCCAAGTCGTACGGGTAGCGGGGAGTCTAAAAAGTTCGACAACTAGTCTAACTGAACTTCGATATCGCCAGTGGGTTGGGATGTTCCAAAAGGTTGCTCTACGGGAATGACCGTAGTTCAGCTGATTCCTATACTTGCGGCATGCTATTGCATGGCCGTTTTGACATATTAACTACTAGCTGACCCGGCGAACTTCGTACCGCCAATATTTTTTCGCCCACGTGGTGTCAGATCCCGTTCCCGCTGCACCCTCTACTATATTAAATATGTTTTATACATATAAACGTTCCTCTTGAATCGCTGTATCTATTAAAAAAATCGCATCAAAATCCGTCGCATAGTTTTAAAGATTTAAGCATACAAAAGGATATAGGGACTGCGAAAGCGAGTCTATTTGTTTTCGTGTAGTCTACTATGTAGTCATTGTGAAGTTACGATAATGACCGAGTCTAGTCATTGATAAGGTAGTAGATAAGGTTGTATTTAACGGCCGTCTAAAAAAGAGAGAGAGCAAGCAAGCTCTGCCACGGTCTCTTAGTACTTAACGGCCATCATACCGTGCCGGTATTGTAGTTAGGTTAAAAAGCCGACTTCAACGATGTTACGAAAAGGTTTTGAGGATGAGTTACCCTGCTCAGTTATCACTTTTCCACGACTCCTACTTGAACCAAAATTACACTGGTCTGATTTTATGAGATAGTAAATCATATAAGAGACTAATTTATCAGAATAACACACGAATGTTCTTGTTCATCTCACCCACCAAGTAATTTATTTGTACCTACCTGATTTAGCACATAATAGCTCGACTATAACTATTCAATTTCATTCCATTCAATTTGTCGTACCCCATTGCGGGCTATAAGACAGTTAATTCAATATACCCTCTCGATCATCCGATAATAATGTCGACCAGTAAGCCAAATATAGCTTTCGTGTTTGCGATCGATTTGTGACAGCGACATTTAAAAGGAATAAAAGATTTTGGATCACTTGGTGAAACTTTACGTGGCTATTTGTATTTGCGTATTTGACAATCACCTACCATGTGTGGACAATGTATTAGAAAAACCATTGGCCTTATTGCCCATTTGACAAATATGGCCGACTAGCTTTTGCCCGCCGCTTCGCCCGCGTGGACGTCGGTTATCGCGACCAAATATAGCCTATGTCCTTTCTCAAGGTTCAATCTACCCCTATACCATATTTCATCAAAATCGGTTCTGTGGTTTAGCCGTGAAAGACGGACAAACAGATACACATACACACTCTCCCATTTATACTATCAGTATGGATATCAAATACGTATAAAACAATCAACGATTCCGAGAAATGGTCAAAATAGGAACTACGGTTGTCACTGTCAAATGCATACTATTATATTGCATCATTACATTGCATCATTTTATTGCATTATACTGTTATATTCTGGAAAGGAAAGTGGCGGCCTGCTTCAGTTTACGAAAATGTTGGTTTTAGAGCGTTTTCACACTCATCCGATATCCGATATCCGACATCCGATATCCGACCTAGCCTAACCTAACTTAACTTTACATCAACGGGTCCGACAGTGTCCCCACCCCAATTTTATTTCTCTCGTTAGCCCGTGCTAGTGCGCAGTCAGGACGGATGGGTGTCAAATCGTTGCATTTTCCAGCCAATAACGTATATATGCCATAAAAGTTGCTCCCGGACAATTATTATATACTATCGGTGGTTGCATCTTTCTAGTGTAATGAGCAGTTTTATTATTGTTATTTGGTTCTAATAGGGGTAGTAAGTGAATTAGCTTCATTGACTGTTATTGAATTTATTCTAGATATTATGCATTTTTTCTAATTTTCTAAAAGGTGTGTAATTTCTCACGTCGCTGTTCTCATATCGCTGTAATCGGTGGTCTTTATTACCACGGATTTGATAATTTACACCAAAAATGATAAGAAAAAGTCAATCGGTGTCTTACATCTAATATCGGTGTTTTGATTCATGATCAATGCACAGTTTTATCACATCGGTGGATTGCTTTATATGGTAGATCATTTTATCATCTCGGTGAGTCGTTGTATCATATCGGTAGATTCCGTGTGATTTCGTTAAGTATACAAAGAAAAAATAGAACATACAAGAACATACATATAAATACGTACATGTATAAAAAGTATCATTAGGTAAGGTCTGTATTCGGGAATGTACGTCTATAGGCTGAGATGATGATGGTGAGGTGGAGCAATTGAACGCAATAAAGGTTTCTCTATAAAATATTTTCTCGTTAAAAAATAGTTGGTAAGTACATATATTATGTTTAAGAATGCCGAGCCTAAAACTAAAAGAGGAGGAGAAAATGAGAGAAAGAGGTTGCTGGAAAGAATATATTGTCGTGCATATTATCAGAGCAGAAGGCTAAGGCAAATGTTGCCCGAAACAACCAAACAAGTGTTTCAGTGACCGAGTATTGGTCACTGAAGCACACCCAAACAGTCCTAACTTAGAATCGTCCCTTGCAATTATTAAATTCAATCAAAACATTCAAATGAAGTTTCGTAAATATCAAAAATTTTAATCTCAGCAAATACTTATGCGAAGTAAAAAAACAATTGGCAAAGGCTAATAAAGAGAAACTGTACAAAAAGAGATACATGAGACTAGATCAAGAATACAAACAGAGTACCTACTTTAGAAGTGAGACAAATCCCGATGAAGCCAAATAATACAGACCTGCAAAAACGTATCCTTAAGATTGTCGTTCAGATTTATGAGAATAACGACATCAATTCTTTGCCCAGATAAAAATGATACTGTTACACAAAATGGAATAAAAAACAGAAAAGGCTGATGAAAGACACAATTAAAAATTTACTAATACTTGAATCGGGTTATCCTCCAATCAGTCATTTATGTATTACATTGATTTAAGCCATAGTTTCATTAGAAAGAAAATAACTGCAGAATTTGGTTGATCATTTTATTTCTTTTCACCCATTGAACTCTATTAACCCCGGTTTATTATATTATATTAATATTTATTTTATTAATTCAGTATTGTTAAATTTTAATCTATAAGAGATTTTTAATTTTTTTGTTTTTTTTTATAATACTTCATTTTAATAAATGGCAATATATAATAAACGTTATTTTTTTAAATTAATTATCGATAATAACAAAAGAAAAGAAGAAAGTGAAAATAATAAAATAGGTACCTATATAATTTCAAAAAAATATTTTAATTGGATTGCCAAGAACTCAGTTCTCGCTGGATATGATCTTCTTCAGGTCAGGTCTTCAGTTTTAAGTCACCCTTGTAAAAATGAAGTACCTTCTAACTATTTCGTTTATGATATTCAAACGTGGATAGATTATCATTTCGCTGGATATATTATCACATCGCTGGATATGCATGTCATTTCGGTGGATAAACTTATCATATCGGTGTACAGAAAAAATAATCGGTGCCGGTTCGTCATGTCGGTGGAAACAAAAATTTAAACTGAATTTTCTCCTTAATCTTAAATGATACATTGGTGATATTAAATTTGGGGTTATATTATATCATAAAGATTACATAAAGCCTGAAAAATATTCAAAAAACATATAAATGAAAAAGTTCACCGATATGATAAAAAAATAGCATTTGTTGAAATTCACCCAAATACGCAAATACAAATAGCCACGTAAAGTTTCACCAAGTGATCCTAAATCTTTTATTCCTTTTAAATGTCGCTGTCACAAATCGATCGCAAACAGGAAAGCTATATTTGGCTTACTGGTCGACATTATTATCGGATGATCGCTTTCTTTCACATTGTCCGGCCCGATATCGGTTATCGGAGCCAACACCACTGTTTTGACTCCGATAACCGATATCGGGCCGGACAATGTGAAAGAAAGATACATATCTCATACATTTGACTTCCTCTGATATCGGATGTCGGATATCGGATATCGGATGAGTGTGAAAACGCTCTTACAATAGGTATAATTATTGACAAGTTAGGTAGTTCTTTTCTTAATTCTGTACGGCCAGTAGTACCTTTTAACAGTACGCAAAATGGGACAATTCATATGTAACACCTCTTTGAAGTAAATACCGTTTTATGAAGTTAATTGAATTTGTCTGTGTTTGCATGTGCGCCAAATATTAGCTAAATACAACAAACGCCTAATAGCAAACACATATAGACATCTGAAACCACTATTATGTTTAGTACGCGGAATGCACTTAGAGATGTAAATTATATTTCGTGGGAGATTCAATATCTTAGGATTGTGATGGTGACACAATACGTTATTGTTACTGAACCAAAGGATCTTTGTTTTACGTAACTTTGTACTACAATACTCTTCGAGATACGACTAATATCTTAAGGGGTCTCGGAACTTTGAGTCACTTCGAGCTGCTAATACGATGATTTTAATTCCCTTTTTGTAGATGTTAATTGTTAATTTACAGTTTATTTCGGATATAAGCAACTATACACATAGTAGTAGTATATATCGCGATTCGATCAAATATCCCATCGGCTAAATAGTTTTCTTTTGATGGTTTGGCTTAGTACAACTTTGATGGGTTTTGCGAAATGTTTTTCAAAAATAATATGAAACACAAGAAGAGGCAAATGAGTCTAAACTTGTAAGCACCTAGAGTAGTAAAATATCAAGATTTTCAAGTAGTGCAACCAAATATACCTATAGGAACAAAAAATGTCGCGGCATAATAAGTTCGGCTATCGAAGCATCTGGAAATCACATAATGGCGGGAACGAAACCTACTCATTCAATCAAAACGAATACAGGGTGACTTAACCGTGGAATAACGAGGTCAATGCTTAATAAACCGCCAAATTGGCTGCCTACCCACCTTGGCGTAACAGGTGAAGTATGACCCATAAAATTATATTAGTGATATAAATGAGGGGTCCACACATCGTAGATTTTTTGGGACTGGTAAAAATATGTGGTACTGAATTATATGAGAGGTTGTATTGTAAGAGTGATAAATTTTATGTCGCTGGAGTGATATGGTGTTTCAGTTATATTATGAGATCTGTTTACTTATGAGTTGAAATTTTATTCGGTTTCAAAATTATTAAATTTTGAAACTGATTAAAATTTAAAGTAAGTACCTAAACTTACTTTAAATTTTAATCAGTTTCAAAATTTAATAATTTCGCAATTTGTGTATTTTATACATATTATGGCAATGCATGCAACAATTCATTCGATTAAATATAAATTATCGTTTTTATATGATTCGTCTTTTGGTAAGAAGGCGGAACTTATTGCAGGGTCAAATCAAGACTGCAATATTAAAATTTATTTAAATTAATTTTATTATATTAATTAAACTAACTTCAAGGATCCGTTAAAGATCATTGTAAACTGAAATGGAAAACACTCGAGATGGGAATTAATGCCATAGCAACCTCAATATGTTAAGACAACATCATATTATTGAACTCTGTGGCTTGGCGGTAGTGAACGCGGCCGCTACGAGGGAGGCACGGGTTCGATCCCCGCTAAGTGCAAACATTTGTATGCATGAATATGTATATTTGCTTTGGTCTGGGTGTCTCCATGTATGTGATATATACATTTACAAAAAGCATCTAAGCAAGTTTATTCGCATTCTAGATTCCATAACACAAGTTAGTTAAGCTATGCCTATCATAAGTCTAGATAGCGTTATATGAAATGTTGTGGAATATTTATTTATTAAGATGATTAAATAAAAAAATATTGTAATTTTTATAAAGGTAACTTTATTCTTGTACAAAAGCAAAAGAAATTTAGTCACCGTATCCAACTATAAAACGACGACACGCATCTTGGTCTTTAGTGGCACTAAATCGTCCTATAGGGAGGCCCGTTACTATCAAACCCGCAATATAAAATATATATATAAGTAATCTATTATTTAATATTTTTACTTTGGTAATGGACCTTCTGGTATAGAGCAATATCTTATATAATATCTTGATTTAATCCAAGTACACTTCTATGATTGTATATAGTTCTTGTAGTACTACCTAATTGACAGCCCCCCCCCCTGTACCGGGGACGAGCTGGGAACACAGTGGTCCCCCACCCAAAGAGGGTCAGATTGACAAAGATGGCCTAGAGTCAGCCGGGGCGCGAGGAATATGCTCTATATCAACCTCACCTTCGGCCTTGTACTGCGACCCACAGACAGCATGCGGTTTAGTCGGTTCGAGTCCAACATAATCTCCCCCTCCGGCTTCGGAGGGAAGGGGTCCCAGGGGATTTCCTGCACGATAAAAGAAATACCTAATCGACAGGCGAGGTTCCGACTAAGATGTTCTTTTCGGGTTAGGTGGCTGAACATCAGTCTCTGCCACAAGGGATTTGCCAAATTAAAGACCTCGAGCTCTAAAATGAACTGTCAATGAACCGGGAATCAATGCTAAAAATCTCAACCACAACCCTGATATCTTCTTATTCTATTTATTTCTAAATACGGGAAACGTGTAATTTTTTTAACATCTAAACCAACGTCCCACAAAACTATACATTTTTTATTCAATTTGCCGCGAACACAAAAGAACCCACACACGCGATAAAATACAATACAGGGTTAGTTCCCCAAATACCAGAACAGGGGAACGACAATCCTTTCGGAAAAAACTTCATTTAAGGTTTAATACGTGGTGTTTCCGTGAAAAAACTCATTTCGAGTTAATCCCCTGTATAAAGAAACTTTTCCGCGTGTTCGTTGGGGCAACTGAAACTAAAATGTACTGTGTTAAACTTTTTCGACTAAATTATTTATTATGCCGTACCCTGTTTGCTCGCAAAATTTAAAGCTTTTGTTTTATGAGTTCCATATTGTGTTCTAAAAATATTTTTGAATTCCATGGGGGTGGCAGTTTTATTAAAAAAAAATATAAACATCACGTAGATGAAAATATATAAACAATCTAAATTTTGGGGTTTAAATGGGTTTTTAAAAGTCCATTATGTCGGTTAAACAATAAAATTCATGTTATGGTTTTCAAAAGTGAATATAGAATACGGTTTCTAAAAAGGTTATAGAATAATATATTAATATACATTACATAATGAATAAACTTACGCTTCCATTATAATTATAATGGGAAATTCATTACTATTTTTTCATAAGTTAATTTGTCTATTTTCAAAATTCCTTATCGAATCTTCAGAAAACTACGGATAAATATTATTTGCAACAAAAAGTAGTCATCAAGATCAATAACAATTGGCAAAGAAAGAAAGAAAAATTCAGTCGAAAATTTTCTCCTTTTATAGATGTCGGCAAATAAAGGTATTATAAAGCGAAAATTAAATAAAGAAGAAGCGGCCAAGTGCGAGTCGGACTCACCCATGAAGGGTTCCGTAGCAGCAAGTACGTAATGCTGTGTGGTGTCGGCCTAAAAGAATAGCACCAACCCAACTCTGCCCACGGGTGTCGTAAAAGGCGACTAAGGGACACAAAACCGGGGGGTGGGCAGCAGCGCCCCCTGCAGAGCAAACCCACAACCAAACTGCGATCCCCAACCCGCATGCCCAGCGTGGGGATTATGGGCACTACCCCTCTAAGATGGCAAGACAAAAAAGATGGCCCTCAGTTCCCGGCCGCCTCGCTATTCCTGGCCATGGCAGCGGTCATGGTAACGGCGGTGCGTAGAATCACCGGGCTACGGTAGGCTGACACAAAAATCTGACCCTGGCAACGTTTAACGGATGCACTCTGAGGCTTGACCACCATCTAGCGCAGTTGGAAGTGGAGTTAGAGAACATTAAATGGCAAGTTCTAGGGTTATGTGAAGTCCGTAGAGAGGGGGAGGACACCATAACCCTAGACTCGGGCCATCTTCTCTACTTTCGCGAGGGGGATAAGAAATCCCAGGGTGGCGTAGGCTTCCTCGTTAATAAGGCCCTCTCTAACAACGTTGAAGAAATCTCCAGTGTGTCGACCAGGGTAGCGTACCTGATCCTTCGGCTGTCCAAGCGCTACAGCATGAGGGTCATTCAGGTTTACGCACCGACCTCGACACGCCCGGATGATGAAGTGGAGGATATGTATGAAGACATATCTAAATCCTTACACCACACCACCAAGGCCCACTTCAATGTTGTTGTGGGGGGATCTGATCACCGACTTCTCCGAGGCTCTCTGAATATCAACTTAAAGCTTGAAAGAAGCCGACTGATGAAGTCCACGCTCCGACCTAACCCAATCCATATCATGGCGGGCACCGAGAAGTTCCAGCAGCTTCTCGGGAACAGATTTGTTGCCTTGGAACCCATCGACGACGTTGACGAGAGCCTACACAATCTGGTCGAAACTCTGAGGGATGAGGGCATCAAGTTCTGTAGAACGCAGCGGACTGGCAGGATATCCAAACTCTCGGCTGAGACTCTCGGGTTGACGACAAAAAGACGGGAAACCACCCAAGCGACTTCGTCGGAGAGGTCAGACCTGAACAAGCAAATTGCGAAGATGGTACGGCGCGACCTTCGGAGCTCCAACACACGCCTTATCGAAGAGGCGATAGAGCGAAACCGAGGGTCTAAAGTATTCACTCAGCAGCTTGGCAGGAGCCACCTGACGAAGCTAAAAACGGACGATGGGAGGACCGTATAGTCAAAGCCAGGGATCTTCACCGAGATAAAAGATTTCTACGGCCGATTATACGCTGCACATGCCTCTCATTCTCGACGAGATGACCACGATTCCAGAGCCACCCTGACACGCCACTACATCGACGAACTGCCTGACATCAGTCAAGACGAGATCGTGTCAGCTTTGAGGCAGCTTAAAAATGGAAAAGCCCCCGGTGAGGACGGAATAACATCAGAGCTTTGAAAGCTGGAGGAGCCCCTGTTATACAGGAACTACAGAACCTCTTCAATGCCGTCCTTCACAGTGGGAGAACTCCAAAGGCGTGGAGCGAGAGTTTGGTGGTGCTCTTTTTCGAGAAGGGTGATAAAACCCTTCTTAAGTATTACAGACCCATCACGCTCCTGAGCCATGTCTATAAGCTGTTCTCACGAGTGGTCACGAATCGTCTCGCCAGGAGACTCGACGAGTTCCAGCCGCCGGAACAGGCCGGGTTTCGCGAAGGATATGGCACCATAGACCACATTCACACAGTGAGGCAGATTATACATAAGTCCGAAGAGTATAATCAGCCCCTGTGTCTGGCCTTTGTGGACTATGAGAAGGCCTTTGACTCTGTCGAAACCTAGGCTGTTCTGGAATCCTTACAGCGATGCCAAGTAGACTATCGTTATATTGAGGTGCTGAGATGTCTGTACGAAGCCGCCACCATGAGTGTCCAAGTACAGGACCAGCAGTCTAAACCGATCCAGTTGCGCAGAGGAGTGAGACAGGGGGATGCTATATCCCCGAAACTGTTCACCAGCGCGTTGGAGGATATGTTTAAGACGCTGGACTGGAAAGGAAAGGGCATTAACATAAACGGCAACTACATCTCACACCTACGATTCGCAGATGACATAGTCTTAATGGCGGAGTCGCTAGAGGAGCTGAACCAGATGCTGGGCGGACTAGCTTCAGCCTCGCGACGTATCGGTCTTGGCATGAATTTGGACAAAACCGAAGTCATGATCAATGGCCACTTTGATCCGATACCGGTCGTCGTACATGGTCACCCTCTCGAAATCGTTTCTGAGTACACTTACCTGGGGCAGGTTCTGCAGTTAGGTAAAAACAATTTCGAGAGGGAGGCCAAGAGGAGGATCCAGCTGGGCTGGGCAGCGTTTGGGAAACTACGCCGAGTCTTCTCGTCATCCATACCGCAATCCTTGAAAACGAAAGTTTTCAATCAGTGCGTCCTACCCGTTATGACCTACGGAGCCGAGACATGGACACTCACGGCAGGGTTGGACCAACCCTGCCGTGAGTGTCCTCAGAGAGTCATCAGTTCAAAGTCGCTCAGCGAGCTATGGAGAGATCTATGCTCGGAGTTTCTCTGAAGGATAGAATCCGCAACGAATACATCCGACAGCGAACCAAAGTTATCGACATAGCTCAAAGAATCAGCAAGCTGAAGTGGCAATGGGCTGGCCATATTTCACGAAGAACCGACAACCGTTGGGGTAAACGTGTTCTTGAGTGGAGACCGCGACTCGGCAAGCGTAGTGTAGGACGCCCTCCGACCAGGTGGGATGACGATCTAAGAAAGACTGCAGGCAGATGCTGGATGCGGCAAGCTGAAGACAGGGCGCTATGGCGCTTATTCGGGTTGGGCTATGTCCAGCAGTGGACTAATATAGCCTGATGATGATGATGTTGATGATGAAGTACGTAAGTTGTTACTTTGATCGATGTTTTAATAATAGTGTACGGTTTACGACTTATGACGTACTAGCTTTTGCCCGAGGTTCCGCCCGCGTGGATGTCGGTTATCGCTATAATATCGGTTATCGTTATAAATTGTAGCCTATGTGTTATTCTGATGTATAAGTTAAATTATTGTAAAGTTTCATTAAAATCTATTCAGTAGTTTTTACGTGAAAGAGTAACAAACATCCATCCATCATCTACTGGACTTTCTATTTGACCTCTACACGCCTATCCACTCGCCTCTATAACAATCTCTACTCGCTTCTCCACTTGCTTCTATATTTGGCTATATATATTTCTATACACATTTTACCACTTTGGAAGTGTCTCTCGCGCAAACTATTCAGTTTAGATAAAAATGATATTACAAACCTCAATATAATTTTTATACGGGTTTGATGGGATTGATGATAAAAAAAAATTTGAGTTTCAGTTCTAAGTATGGGGAACCCCCAAATTTTTTTTTTCTATTTTTGTGTGAAAATCTTAATGCAGTTCACAGAATACATCTACTTTCAAAGTTTCAATAGCATAGTTCTTATAGTTTCGGAAAAAAGTGGCTGTGCCATACGAACGGACAGACAGACAGACATGACGAATCTATAAGGGTTCCGTTTTTTGCCATTTGGCTACGTAACCCTAAAAAAGTGTTTGCTCAAATCAGAATACAATAATTAAGTGTATTTTCTATTTTTGTTAGGTACACAGAGTTTAGTTTCGAGCTGATAAATTGATTATTATGAACGCTCTTCCGATTTTCCGATTCACAACGCAAATATGAACTGTGTTTGCGTTGTGACTCTCGTTATGTTAACAATTAAATGTTGTTCCAAGTGTTTTATTTTCACTAACTTGGATTTATATAGAAGAAAAATATGAACTTACAACTACAATTTGTGCACATCAACATCAATAAGTTTTATATATACTTTCAAGAATGTTAGCGTGTTAACCATGTTCGTGTCCCTGGGTCAGCCGGGGTGCGAGGGATATGTCACGAGACAACCACACCTTCGGCCTAGCACATCAGCAGGGGGGGGGGGGGGTATCCGTGGGGATTTCCCGCACGTAAAAAAAAAACCATGTTAGTGTTAATACTGCAAATAAAGATAAATAGCTATCTCGTATTTTATAAAAGCTAACATTATAGCCTTGGTTAATTTTAAAAGAGGACAATCATCGGCAGAGGTCAAAAGCTTACAATACCACTCCAGTGCATATCAGTGATTCTGGGGTTACGAAGACGGCTGAATAATTGAAGTATACTAAGTGGTGCACTAGCAGCCATAGTATATGCATGACTGGAGAAGCAAATACATTCTGAAACCCATGAATATGGAAGAAATTGTTTGTTCATACTTCTCAAACAAAAAAAAAAGACGGGTTGCACTCTGGGAGTGCCGGCAGAAGTGAAAACTTTTTCTTTCTTTCTTTCTTCGTTATATACATAGAAAAAGATAAAAAGAACATACCACACCATACCATACCTATAGTATAGCGCCAATCATAGAACCTATCACCTAATCCTGACGCTTCCTTAACATTTTACACCCATCCAACGCCGCTAAAGAAGTTTTCACTTCAAAAATGGGGCGTTTAGAGTGGGGAAGTCCTACTTATACTACAGAGTTCTCACATTTTTCATTCATTTAAATAAGAGTTTTCAGTTTTAATTGACTGAAACGCGGTTATTAGACTAAATTGAGAGAAGACTCATAGTATGATAACAAGTATACCGTTGCGAGTTCTGTAATTGAATCATAACCTTTCAATCATAATCCATTTTTCAATCGTCTCTTCAAAAACAATAGTTCTATCTACGACATCGTATTAAAATCAAACGAAAATAACGTAGTTGTTGTTCTAAGAACTAATTTAGGTTTAAGTGTAAACAGGGAGGCGGTAAAGCCGTACAAACAAAACGGTGGTGAAACGGAACGCTCAGACAACACCCACAAATAAAGAAGTTTCTTATTTTGTTCACAACTCTTGAGATCGGCGTTGCGTTTCATTTGTGTCGTTATTTCTGTTTTTGTTCAGAATTTATTTAAATGTAAATGGCAGTAGATCGGTTCATGAAGAGATAAGGTAATTACGAAGGTGAATAATCTATTGCACGGTGATGCCTTAATAGCGTATTAACTAAAGTAAGACATCAATATCAGCCTAAAGGTGGCTTTCCATAGTACGTGATTCAGCGTGCACGGTACATATATTAGCCCACAACAACGACGCACAGTGGAAAGAGAATCGTATCTGGAAGCACAGACAAGTTTGTAGGAGTGCGTCCAATCCGCGGCTTCTAAAAAGGCTGATTTGCACTGTCAATGCAGATCGAATAGTTACTTAATTTTATATATATATAACCAACAGAATAATAAATCAAATACTCTATTTAAAACCACTCAACCAACAGAATAATAAACAGTAATTTGAGAACTAAATTTGAGTGTTAAATTTGACCCAATATTTATTTCGACTATTTATTACAAAGTTACATATACTATACCAAGGTAATATTAAATGACTTATGTTCTTCTTATATTTCAACAGCATGAAAATAACCAACTCGCAAATTTCGGTCTTATCGCCGGTTCTTCCCAACCAATTGCAAAAAAGAAATATCTACTCTACTGCCTGCCTGTCTATCTACTAGTCTGATTAAGATCGTTCTAATAAAGAATCGTATCAAAATCCGTTCAGTAGTTTTTGCGAGAATTCGAACAAAAAGTATTTTTCCGTCGAAAATCGTTAATATCACATCACCCAAGTATTTTTTTAAATTTCGCCATATTTTACTGTGTAACTATTATAACTAAAAGTATAGATCCAAATTGATTGATAAACATACTTCGGACCCGAATAGACTATTATTATCTTGATAATACAAATAGCTGCTGTCTATATCACATTATAGAGTGGGCTTTTCTTTATCTTACACGAGTTGACCAGGGCTATCACAAGGCCTGTATTACTATTCCACATTGTTATTGAGATGTTTATATAGCTCTGATGAAATTTTATCATTAATTGCGTTAATTTTATAATTAATTGCATTTTTGCAACTTTTGCAGTATTGTTATATGGTTACTCACCATAATATGTTTTTACATTTTATGTTTGATATTCCTTAGGTATATTAAAAAATAAAAATTCTCAAAATTTAACACTGTTTCGTGGGCTTCTGCAATTATTCTTTTATTTGACATTAACATACTAAATACACAGATTTGTAATACAATAATATATTTCTTTTAAAAGATAAAATAATATATACCGAAGAGGGCCTATGTTTGAATCTGATTTTTTTAAAATAATGCCGCCATTTGACAGCCCTACTCCACGTGACGTATAGGGGTGCTAAGCCAATATTAGGTATTAAATAGAGGCATTAGGAAGCGATGTCAATGAATGGTGGCCGGCGAGAGAAATGGCTCTGCAGGTTGGCTCCTTTTTTTAAGATTCACGAGGATTTTTCTTAAAGTGTGGAAAGAATTGTCGAGGGATTTTCCGGGCGATTAAGGCGGATTGATGCGATTGTAAAATGTGACAAAAATTTGAGACGGTTTGAAAGTTAATTGTTTCTTTTTTGCAAAAGTTCATTACAGATTTAAGTGGAATTCTTTTTGTAGTCGTTTGGTTATTCAACAATCTTTCCATTGTAGGATTATGTTAACTTTGAATCTGTTGATTATGTTAACGTTCATTTTGAACATTTATAAGGTTTTACACAATTTCACTTCTACAAACTATAAATTGGAATCTCCTACTAGTCTGCAATTTGATACAGGGATAGATTTATTATCTAGAATATGCTATGTTGCTGTTCTAGTATAGGGTCCTATGGGTGCTGGGAACAGGGTCAGAATTAAATGAAGAGGGAGCTGCGGGCAATAGAACCTTAAACAAACAAGTAAGATGACAAAACTTGATGTTCAAGACCAGACGTCTTATTTTTCTACGACATAATGACAATATTTAGTCGCAATAGATGTATCCTATTCAAAAGAAAGCATAAGTAGTCATTTAATGATAAGAAACTTGAGGCACATATAACAATGATAACGGGAATTAACGATCTCCTGGTATTCTGTTAGCCTGTGACCACGGCCGGTGAAACCACGGTTGGTGGTAGAAATTTGATGGCACAAATTTCGGCCGGGTGGGTACCACTGTGCACGATTTAGAAAGACCCTCCATAGTAATACAATCTCGGTTGTATTGCGTTCAGGGGTCAGCAAGTGCATAGCCGTTTAGGGGGATTGTAGTCGCAGCACTCTAGTGGGACCAGTGGGTGTCACACAGTGCTGCGACGACAATCCTCTTTTGATGATGCCGTCAAGCTGAGTGCCACTATTGTTAACATGGTACGTGTATGTAATGGTGACCCTCTTTCCTGAGACTTTGCCATCAGCTTCCCGTCTGGCGAGGTGAAGTCAAATTGACGTGTCCTATGTATATATATATATTTGATATTTTTTTAAAACCTGATCGTAACGTCAGGGAAATCAAAGGGATGTATGTACCTATACCATGATCGCTTTAATTTCCGTTATCATTGTTGTTTATCATGTAACGCGAGAGTTTAAAAGTTACTTGAGTCAAATAAGATAAATTTTAATTGTTTCATGCCTCACAAAATTATACGCGAAATCCAATCCAATCTGTGGAGATAAATTCTTATAGCTCACATAGCAGTAATATAAAATTGAAAGTGATTGTCAAATGCTGAACAAACTTAATCAATCAAACTTGGTACCGAGAAGAGCGTTACAGAGGACTGCGTTACGTATTTACTTTAGATAAAGATATTATTTCTATACGATATACAGCGTGAGTTGTTTTATCAAACTGGCGAGTTTATAATTAATCCATATTAATATTAAAAATGCGAAAGTAACTCTGTCTGCATGATGCACTTTCACGCCTAAACCACTGAATCAATTTTGATGAAATTTGGTATAAGGTTAAATTAGACCTTCAGAAAGGATATGTTTGGTGGCGATAACCCACATCATCTAGTAGGTAATATTTTTTAGATCTATAATAATGTCATATCTTTAGCGGGTTGTTTAAAGTTCCATATATTCATTTTTATTTGTATTAATTGAACAATCATGGTTTACCCACCAAAAACGTCGGGGCCAAGCTGAGTTCACCTATTGTTAAAAGTATGTGGCTCTGACGAAGGTCTTCCTCTAAGGGGGGATTGTTTATACCTCTTAGGTAGCAGACAAGCATGTGACTCGTGCTGCCGACCCTGTAAGTACAGAGAGTTTCTGTACCGTCAGTCAAGAGGTCAAACGGCGGTCGTTCACATAAAAGCCGGGCAAGTGATACCTAAAAGATGGAAGAGTAAGCGACCCCTGGACTGCACAGTGAAAGCCAGATGCAAATGGAATCCAAGCTAATTTAATGATAATAATTGATTGAACAATCAACCTTATTAAATTGGAGTTTCCACGTAAATTTAATTTAATCTAAAATATAATATTTTGTAAAAACCCTAATCCTTGAAAAAAAAAAATATCTTTTTAGACATCGCTTAAGAACCGTTTGATCTTCCATTATTTTAATTTAAACGAAGAACAACCTGTATACATTAATCTTTTCCAGTTATTTCTGTACTGCGCAAATTGAAAATTGGACAAGTTTAATGGAAAACGTTTTCGTTACTGTTATCTGTGACATTTTTATTGTTTTAAAGGTTTTTATTTCACAATATTGTATTATTTTTAGTCTACTTTATCATGAAACATGCTGCCATAAACTGGCAGTTATTTAGGACTTAAAAATATGAGGCGGTTTCTATATTCTACCGTATATATTTTTATATCGGTCCGTCAATTGATCGCATCTCGCTGTAGAGAGAGTATTTATTTTATTTAAATTATGATATAAAAATAAAACTGTAAGAAGGGATCCGAAACCGGTGAATATGTATGAAAACAATTTCTTGTAGAGTTTCATATTAAATACACACACCGGCAGAATTAGTAGAACACAAAAAAGGAGATTATAAAATAGTTAGCTTTATTTTTAATCAAGTAATAGTTAAAAATGAAAAAACAGTTAAATTAACATGTTTTGACATTAATTTGCAACACCATACTTAAAGTTTAGTAAAAAAAAACATAACTGAACAAAATGCATTATTTTTAGATTTTCGCAGCATGCCTAGACGAATGGAAACCTTAATCAGGGCACGAGAGGGAAACACTCGTTTTTAAACATTAATTAAATTAATTTTAAACTGTCATAAAATTAAAAAAATTCAACTGTTTAAAAATAAAGCTGAATATTTTATACTCTCCTTTTTTTGTGTTCCGCTAATTCTGCCAAATTTATATTTTATGTAATATTGGGAAATAAAACAGTGTTAACAGAAGAGTCACTCATCCACTATGAAGTTCTATGCATTTTGTTGGTTTATTAGTACTCAGAAAATAAAGTTTAATTAAAAATGTAAAAGATAAAGCTGTTATATTTTTATGACAATCCCGACCTTTTATTAGGTGAGCTCGCGTCGCTGAGACAAATAGCAGAAACAAATTACAAAACACACAAACACCCACATCGTAAAATCTGACACAAATGAACATTCTTTCTGTTTCGCTAACAAGGGTGCAATTAATTCATGGGTGAAATTAATTCGGGGGTGAAATTGCGACGAACGTGACCGGAGTTTCTACTCGCGCGGTTTAAAACAATTATTGAAACATTTGCGCTTAATTTATAATGTTGTGAGCATGTGTTTTGTATAACCATGTATTACTTATCGATAAAGAAGATTCGATGGTACTTTACTTTAATATTCACTCCTTATTGAAAGGCCAGGATTATTGCACGACATATCACGTCAGTGGTGTGGCCCGTGGATCGCTGCAGTGGCAAGTACCTAGCGGCAGTTTATACAAGCCTTTTTTAAGTGTTAATTAAGTACTTAACAACTTTACTTAACCTACGCGTGACTACTTAAAAATGTTACACAACAGGCATCGAATCGGGTAGGATGATATTAGAATTTTCTGTTGCAAAAATCTCAGCAGCAGCCGATAGTATTTGTACGGATTCTTAGTAAAACTACATAAAATCGTCACGTGAAATTAAAACATACTTGGTTAAAGAAAATTTAAAAAATCATCAATAACATTTATGATAGCCATCTTTTTAACCAAAAATGTAGGTAATAAAAATGTACAGTCCACAAAGGAGATACGATTACACTTTTCATATAAAGTTTAAAGGTGCAATTGTTTCTCTATTGTCGACTGTACTTACTATAACAAACTTCTTCCCAAAGAACCAGACATTTGATTATACGCTAGTGTGGACAGTTCGAAGGTAAAACAGCAAGTTCAATAGTTACCTCTCACCTCTAATATGTCAGAGTAGTTTGGAGTTACTACTGCCCTCCGGAGTGCCAATTAGAATGAATGTTACTACTCAAACCAAACACTGTTACCGGCATTAAAAACAATGGGTTTGGACAGTGCCACGCGTTACACCGTTTTGTGAGCTTCATAAAATAAAATACTGCTCTCGTCCTCATGATTTGATATATTGTCTGTTTTATATTTGGCTGTGTGTTGCCTCAGGCGCTGCTTTTCAAGCCTTATTGTATATATTTCTGTAAATCAGCACAATTTTATTTACATGAAACAGGTGCCCGCATACGTGCACATTGATGCACTATGTAAGGTGAGACTAATCTGCAAACCACAGTCCACAATCAAAAAGTCACGAAGCAGCGATATATGCTTGAAGTTTCCGTTTAAGTCTAATGAATTTGGTTTATACCGGTTAAAATATTCCTTTTTATTTTATTTCATTTTTGATTGAGAAAATAAAACCACGACTTGTACCGCTTCACTACATAGTATAAAACAAAGTCGCTTTTTCTGTCCCTATATCCCTATGTATGGTTAAATATTTAAAACTACGTAACGGATTTTGATAGGGTTTCTTTTTAATAGATAGAGTGATTGAAGAGAAACATTTATATATACATTGCACCCGTACGAAGCCGGGGCGGGTCGCTAGTAAAGAATAAGGAATAATTTCTGAAATAAATTTAAAAAAGAACAATGTGCCTTCTTTCCATCACAAATCCATACCCAAAATCATAAAACAATCAAGGCGTTAAAATCGCCCAAACGCAAACCAAACATTCAATATTAAATAAGGCTTATAGCCAACAAAGTTGGATACTTAAAAGCTAAATGTAGGCTTTACTAAGTAGTTCTGTTCAGCAGAACAACGTTCGTGTTGAAATATGAGGTTTCGTTAGTTTAATGGTAGGATTTAAAGTTGTTTCAGGACAGATTAGCTTTTTGAAAACCCGCGGTCGGATTTAATGTTCATTGGTGTTTATTAAGCGTAATGGATTCTGGTTATAAGCCTTAGAATCAAGTTGATTATATTTTGATTAAACTTTCTTCATCATTGAGATATTTCGAATTGAAGAAGAGTATTGAGTCATTCATTGAAGTATTTGAGTGTAATTTGGGTGAATCGATTGATTCGTTGCACATTTTTTTCATCTGTAAGTGACTTGTATGTTTTTTGTACCAATATGTTTCAGTGCAAAAGAAGTAACAAAAATACTAATGTACACACACGTTAAAACAAACACATACTGACACAACATTATACGTGTTCGCGCGCGCGCTATACGTGGGTTTTAATAATAGTCGCACAATTTTTTCCATTAATAAATAAATTGCATTAGTCGGCTCCTTGCGAAGTTAATATTATTAACGCTAGTAGAAGGTGTAAAGTTTTGTGGAAGAAATAGGGATGGAAATACACCCGAAATAGCTCTATCTTACTTTTCTAATCGCATTATAACTTATAGCACGTCATGGCGTTCTGTTCTTAGTGAAAATGAAATTGAAGTAGCATTACGCTTCGGTGCAAAAGACGCACGCAAGATACAGGAAAACACGGCAGGCGTAACACAAGCTGTAATTACACAGAACGATAGTTCTAACGAGCTGTGTGGGTTGAATGTTAAATAATGCCTGCGGAACCTCTGACATGTTGACTGTATAATTAAATTTATATAAGAATCTTTACCTTGGAGCTAAAGAAAGAGAAGAAAAATCATCATCATTCTTGCGTTAATCCCGGTCAAATCTGAGGCCCACACCTTGGACATACACGAGGACTTGGACATGCCATTCAGAAATCGCTTAAGGCGATAAAACATTGTACTGCTTCTGTATTCTTATAGATTTTAAGTATGTATTTTTACTAGGTGTACACGTACAGATTTGTTTAGCCCTTCTAGACAAGTGGCAATTCGTTGGCGGCGTTTGGTAGAATAGAATAACGAATGTATGGCATTTGACGTTTAGGACACGAGTTAATGACTGTCATATTACTCAAATTCTATACATTTGTCATTCTATTCAATCAAACGTCGGCCAACGTTATTTGCCTAGAAAGAAGACTTAAAATGATTAACTATAGCTCAGTTAAAACTACTGTATTGAAAGCTTAAAATAAGCTCAAGAAAAACTGAAATCTGTACTAATATAGGCCAAACGCCCCACATTTACTTGTTACACTGCGCCCTGTTAAAGTGTTAAGCTCTTTGATTTAAAACAGCAATTTTTAACCTTTTAAATAAAATGTATTTCATAAACCGTGTTTAAAATGTATCCGGGGTATGCTTTTAAAATGAGCTTTTAATTTTGAATGTAAATTAAGTTTTATATATTTTAAATTGCTAAGCTCTGAGAAGTGAGAAATGACTTTGGGAATTAAAGGATTTTCATACACTTGGTGTGAATAAGGGTTCGGTACTTACGACAATCGCACCTACTAGTCGTTACACCTACTGATTAATGGATGATTGAATGATTTTTAGGGGGTGGGTCTAGGTTTTGGAAGGTCAGTCACTACCGCAAAGGTCAAGATGAGCCAATCAAGACGAAGAGAAAATACCCCAGGCTCCGGAATACATGCTTTGGAAGTAACAACGATTCAGTCAGTCGGAGTTAGTAATTATTCTATGCATGTGTATAGATTATACACACCTATACGATCATTTCAATTCCTATACACATGATAGCGTCAATTCCCATACACACGATCGTTTAACGTGAGAGACTGGAATCGCAATTACGTATTTATCTTATTACGTAACGTTGTGATAGTTTCATCTTACTCTAACTTACTTCAAACTCGCGATACAGAATTGGTATTTGTAATGCGAACGTGATGACAAGGTTATTACGTAAGGGTTTTATCGAGTTGGCATTTAGAAGTGATCTCAATCTAGAGGTACAGTCAGCCGATAGAGCTAGACTAGCAAATTCTCAAAATGATCTTAGAATAATCAAGGCATAAAGATCAAGACAAACTGATTCATTTTTTTTTTTTTTTTTCTTTTTATAAAGAATATTAGCAACCGAAATTTTCGAAATTACTAATATTCCCTAATATCAGAACAGTCAGTCAACCAGGAAGAGCAGAATGTCAATGTATTATGATATTTTTTTTACACCACTCAGGTGGCAGACAAGCACGCGGCCTACCTGATGGAAAGTGGCTACCGTGGCCCATGGACGTGTGCAACACGCTAGGAGTTATACTCGCGCTGCCGACCCTGTAAACACAGAGAGTTTCTGTGCCGTCTGCGTAGATAACAAAGCTGGAATAGCCTTTGGTTTTCCCACTGACAGCACAAAAACTCTCCAGTGTGCTCTGGCTACCCTACTCACCGGCGGGAACACAACACGAGGTCACACCGTCGTGAATACTCACTAATATAGTAGGGCGGTGGTACTTCCCCAGTCGGACTGCTCAATTGGACGGAAATACTGTCGTGTCCTACCTCATTTTGAGTACTTTGCTAGTCAAGATCGCTCTGGTGCTGACTGTTCTAAATTTATGAGCTTTTAGTGACAGGGATTTCCTTTTAATTTTATTAAGAGTCATATTTCACTTATTATGTTATTGAGAATGAGCTAATTATATCTACATTTAAAGATACAATTTGATTACTGAAGAATGAATTTTACGATAATACAAGTTTCAAAAATAAACGACCACAAATATCAAGTACACGTGATAAGATTGAAATTCATTTAGTATCTAATATACTAGCAAGCATATATGATATATTGGTCAGAGGTCTAATATTATATTCTAGTGAATTCTCGGTATTTTCTAGCGCATAGATAATGGAACTGTGAGAGATAATTAGTCTCGAGAAGCGAACAGAGCGAGTGCATCAGCAACACAGAATATGTCCGTGACTTTAGATGGAGGAATGTGTTAATTATGTTTAACATTAAAGTTTAGAAACCCTGCTATCTAGGACTATGTTTGTTAGCCCCCCTGGCTGAATAATGTACCTTCAGCCAGTTGTACAACTTTTCATATAAAATTAATGAAGCAAATCGGTCAATTGCGAGTCGGACTCGCGAACGAATGGTTTCGGATCGCTATTAGTAAGTATTTGTTGTTACTGCGGCAACAAAAATACATCGTCTGTGAAAATTTCATCTATCTAGTTATTACGAATGATGAAATACAGCCTAATGACAGACAGAGGAGTTTCAGTAATAGGTTTCCCATTTTTGGGTACGAAATCCTAAAAACGATATGATTTGTATTGCTTTATACATTATGTAGAAAAGAATTAGCGACATCGGTTCAGCTGTTGTCGAGATTTGCGCTTAGTAATACATTCAGTGATTCATTTTCAGGGTTTCGTACCCAAAGTGTGAAAACGGGACCCTATTACTAAGACTTCGCTGTCCGTCCGGCCATCCGTCAGTCACCAGGCTGTATCTCAAGAACCGTAATAGCTAGACAGTTGAAATTTTCGCAGATTGTGTATTTCTGTTGCTGCTATAAAAACAAAATAATAATAATTATTATGGGGGGCTCCCATACAAAAAACGTGATATTTCAGCCCTTTTTCATGGCTTTTAGCCTTTTTTCTGGTACTTTTTGCGGGTCCGATTTGCACTCGGCCGGTTTTTATTTTATAGATTTTCACAAATTCTAATTGTACGAAATCAGAATACAAATGGTAATAATATTCATCACCAGTCCATAAAGATATCGGCAATTGGCACTTATCAAAATCTTCAAAGCACTTTAACCATAATAAGTGAGTCCCAAAAGTGCCATTTGTATGAATCAATTCACCCTTTGAACTTTCAGTTGTAAAATATACGGAGGCTGGTGGTTAGATAACGCAGTTATTGAATTGTTATAACGTTATGTCTATTTCTCATACTTTCAGATACTCTGAATATGGAAGGCGGAGAATCGGGAGCAATGGTGTATATTGGGAGAAGCCCATGTCCAATAGTGGACTGCAATATACTAATCGATTGAATGACTATTTTCTAACGTTTTAGGAATTTAAATTTAACAGCCTGCATGGGTAAAGCATCATCTACGGTTTTGAGTTTCAATTTATATGGTACTCGCCATTTTAGAATGTTGAATACCATAAAAAAATAATTTTATGAGGTTTCGTAAGTGCTGATCTATACAAAATATTTTTTTTACTCTATATATTTAGAGACATTTATTGCACAGTTCTTTACATTAGTATGTTAGTTCGTGGTTATTTAATTGTTCCTACAATCATTCTCAAAAGTAGCTATATACTATTGTTTTCTTCTTTTTCTTTGCCTCTTCCTATTATTTGGGGTCGGCTCTCCTCTTTACTCGGCGCCAGGATACTCTGTCCTGGGTTATCTGGTTGTCAATATAGAGGGTCTTCAAATCATGGGTCACAGTGGAGAACCATGTGGCAAGTGTTCGATCAAGGCACTATTTTTTTAGGCTTTTGCTCAGGCATGACTAATCCTTGGATTACAGAGTCGACGGATTCTCGTTATTTATCCATACCATCTTAGGTGACTTTCTCGGAGCTTATCTGTAATTTGAAACTTCCTCTGATGTACTCGTTTCGTACTTTATTTAGTCCAGTTATTCCGCCGGACCATCTAAGCAACTTCTTTTCTTTAGTGTGCAGTCTCTGGTAGTGCTTTGCCTAGCCTTCGCCTCCATACAGGATCGCAGATCTAACAACTGTTTTGTAGACATATCCATTAGTTCTGACAGGCATTCTTACATCATAGAGGATGCCAGTGAGAGCTCTCCATCTCATCCAGGCCATCTGTATCATATGCAGTTAATTAAGATCCTAGGTACTTGAATTCATCTGCTTTTGGGATAAATACGCCATCGATGTATATGTTGTGGGCAATTCCATTTCTACCAAAGTTGCATTCAAGATACTCAGTCTTGTCCCTACTGATGCGTAGGCCATTGTTTTCTACAATTAAGGTTTTGTTGAAGCTCTTGTGCTGATATGTTGATGAGGATGACGTCATCTGCATACAAGAGGTAACACGGAAGGGGAGACTGTATATCCTTAGTTTGGGAGTTCATCACTATATTGAATATAACAGGACTAAGAACAGACCCTTTGTGCATATCGACCTTCACCTTCACCTCACACGCTTCGCTAATTTCTACCATACATCTAACTCAGGTTTTAATGCCACAATACATATATCCTTTATGATTGTTTGATCTTAAAAGACTCAGTTCCGTGTCATTAGTTATAAGTTTCGATGACAGTTGCCTGTATATATCTGCCGGGAGGCGGAACGTTATATAAAGGGTTAGATTTTTATTGGACAATATTATGGGATTTGTATAGTAAAACAGTGAAATTTACATACCTTCCGCGGGGTGAAGCGTGAACGGAGCTTTTTCCGGTATAGTTACGTCTTGGGACGCGAAATAGTGAGCACGTGTGTGGTACATCGTGAAGATTGTCGGTGAGCGCCGTCGAAGCGGTTTAACGGCGTGATCGGCCGGGCGGGGACCGGCCAACCATCGCCAGGGCAAGTAACACAAAACAAATGCATCACACAAAGCATATACACACCTCACAATACAGACACGCCTTGGTGGATTTCTGCAGGTGTTTGTGACACAACAATCGGTAAGTGAACATTGATTGTTCCTATTAGGGTCACATAGCCATAAGTACAGCGCTGCGTTACTGGCAGCCAAGTTTGGAGTGGCAGACGGGTGCCTGGCTCCAACAATGATGCTTATGTAGTATTCGGAAAGCGCCTGCCAAACCAATGATCTGGGAACCCTATCAAAAGCCTTTTCTAAATCAATAAACAATAGGTGTAGGTCTTCTTGATTTGAGCGGTGTTTGTCCATTATAATGCGAACAGTTTGTATTGCATCTATTGTAGATTTTCCTGGCATAAAGCCAAACTGATTTTCCGTCAGAATTATCAGTTCGCGAATGCGCTTGTTAATCACTCTTTTTAATTTTTTAGTGTGTGTGATATATGTTTAATTCCACGGTAGTTCGAACAGATCCTAATGTCACCCTTTTAAAAAAAAAACGACATCTAGTAAAAATCTGGTGTACAAACTGTATTTCCACAGGTCGGCTGGAATCTCATCTGGCCTGGGTGCTTTGCGGTTTGGCTTGTCTCAGTCATTTTTATTTATAGCATCCCAAACTACAGATTTACCCTACTTTCGTAGATAATATTGCTCTGTCAGTCATACTCCACACCGAACGTCTCCAAGTATCAGTTAATTAAACGGTGTTGCAGCATTCGAGGCACTTAATGGGGAATGAGCAAAAGGCGGTACAGCCTGACAGCTAGACAAGGCGCATTAGATTGTGGGTAGTTAGATATTTAGGTGGCTTTAATCTTAACTTTGGTAGGCGAGTTTCATGCTGACGCGATGACGGTGTGGAATCAACATACTTTCATTGAATGAGCCGTGGCAAAAGGATAAAAATACAATTTTTCAGTGTATGAAATGCATGAAACATTGTATATGGCATATATAGCTGGAACATGGCACGGCATATATGGCAAAAAAGGTAGTGACTGAGATGACATCTGGTAGGAATGTATGCAGGAAAATGACATGTTGCTCCGATACCAAATAATTGGGTCAAAAGCAGACAGATGATGAACCTAATGTTATTTTGACGTTTTGTAAGTTCTGTTTTAATGGTTTATAAGGAATACATGAGCTGTAGCTTTGAACTTGATTTTATATTCGCTAGTGAATATATACTATATACAGTTTATAATATTAGATATAAGAACAATTTCGAATTTACTTTAGTTTTTACGGTTTACATTTTGTGGGAACGCTTTTAGAATCATTGATCCCTAGATTGTTGTTGTTTTCTTATAAAACTCAGTGATTTCGCCTCATTATTTCAATCTGAAAATTGAAACTGAAAACGGGCACCTACATAAAGACAAGCGAACGGTATAATTTAACGCCTCAAATAATATAGGAATAAGATTTTCTCCGTTCTAGATAGAAGCCTTTTGATACATAGCAAGACTTTAACAATCGCTCTGTTTACATGTAAAAAATGACTGACTAATGAATTAATATTATAGAAGAAATAAATCACACGTAAAATAGCGATATGCAGCTAGTGTTACTTCATTGTATAATGATGGTGAAGATGTAGTATCAATGTTGTGTTGTTTACTCAATCATGCTTAAACAGATGAATAGATGTGACTGAATACAATACATACAATGTCGCACAAAACCGTGCGAACGGGTTGACTGCAGGATAAGGATACAGGCTGCAATAAGACAATCGCTTGAATAACCGCTTGGACGACAAAGGTATAAATCCTGGAACAAATTCCCCTGGCCAGCAAGTATTTTAAAATTAGTAACGACTTTTGAGACTTTCTGCGTTCTATTTTATTACTCTTAAATAAAAATACCGCCTACATATGAGGAAAACTCAACAACAACACAGCTCCGTGGAGTTCTACACGAAGTAAATAATTGCGTCAGTGCTTCCGCAGTCGAGTTGCTATAAAATTTGAGCGGAAAACTCCTTTACTCCTTACCTGCTTGCTTTCTCTTACTTAGTCAACGAGAACAATTTGTTAAAGTGTTTCTGTGAAGAAACACATACTGCTCAGTGAATTTTAATGAAATCTGGTAAATGATAACAAAATATCGACGTAGAGAGAATTTTAACTGCTGAAGTGCGATTTTTCAGTAGTATGGATTAGAGATAAAATTTTACTAAAAGGGTGAATGCATTCAGATTGTGGGTGTAAATTCACTTCTACCTAACCCTCCGGGGATAAAGGCGTAATTATATGTATGTATGTTAGTATGCATTAAGATTCATGCTAACGTGTTTTAGGCACCCGAGAATACATAAAATCCTATAGCCTGATAGCAGCAATATCAAACCAAATAAAAGTCTAAGAAATATCTCTTAAGCGGGTTATATATGTATCGTGTCAAAATTTGAGCTCCATCTATAATGCGCATACATAAACCACACGTACAAAAGTTTCGCAAATTAACCAGGCTATAATCGTGCTGAAAAAATTGTTTACATTCGTTTCTTGTGTACAAACATTATTAGTCTACTGGACCATAATTAAATTAAGTATAGTCAAAGCACTCCTTTTAGCAATTAATAGACTAAGATCCCAAAGCGATTAAACATAACTTATACTTATATGAATTTAACCTAAGGTTCTAAGTTGCGTCTCATGTATTTAGAATACAACAGATGCTCGTGGTGCCCCCTTTTCTAACAATTGAAGATAAAGATTTCTGTTATGTGAAAATAAGTTATGTCAGATCACTCTGCGATCTTGGTCTATACGCGTTATGTCTAGAAGCTCTCTTATTATCGTATCAATTCAGTAACAATAAATGTTCACTTAATGTATCATTAATGCGTACTTATCAAAATAAAACACATTTTCCTAAAAGCCGTTCCTATTTTGCTAAAATTGTGATTCTATTAGGCATAAATACGGTCACATAATAAAGTCCATTTTGCGTAGGCAAATGCCCAAATCCTGCCGACATTTACACCGTACAGTATCAAATCCGGCTTGTGTATAATTAACCACATCGTGATTATAACTATGATAGATAGATAGATAGATAATACTTTATTGTACACTATTTGAGTTACAGTAAAGACAATTAGGAAGCATGTATACATTGAATGTACAATGGGCGGCCTTATCGCTTTAAGCGATTTCTTCCAGGCAACCTTGGGATGGACAGTAGTGTGGTAAAACAAAATTATGGTGTAGTTATCATATAAACTAGATATAAAGTGTTCTGAAACAAAAAGGAAGAAGGAGAGAGAAAAGCACAAATAAAGTAGAAAATAAAATAAATATATGTATTATAAATATATACAACTATAGCACATAAATAGAAATGGGTATAAAATAGTAGGTACATACTAGTATGAAGGGATAATAACAAGTGAGCATATAAATAGTGAGCTATCAAAGTGTACACGATGCTAAGTAGTGGTCATTTACCATTCTTTTAAAATTATTAAGGGTTTTTGCTCGCCTGATGTTCAGTGGCAGTGCATTCCATAGGCGCACAGCCTTGACAGTGAATGACTTGTCTACAAAGTCAGTAGAATGCATTGGCATTTTCAACCTCAAATTCTCGGATGACCTCAGGCATTTCGAATGTGTGTCATAAAGGAACTGAAAACGTTCTTTGAGATAAGAGGGAGTGATGGGATTAAACAATACATTATATAACAATGTTAAAATATGAGCATTCCTGCGAAGCCGAATTGGGAGCCACTTGAGTTGTTTACGAAAATCTGAAACGTGATCATACTTGCGTAGACCAAATATGAATCTTATGCAAAAATTTTGAAGTCGCTCAAGTTTATCTAGTTGCTCCTCTGTCAGATCGGGATAGCTGACATCGGCGTAATCAAGGACAGGAAGAAGAAGCGATTGTGCAAGCGCAATTTTAGTAGCAATTGGAAGGAAGTTACGGAGCCTTCGTAAAGCACCTGCTGATGCGAAAAGTTTTCGACTGGTTTCCTGTACCTGGATATTCCAAGAAAATGAATTGTCCATATGGATACCTAAATTCTTGACATTGTCACTGACCGGCACGACTGTTCCATCCATAGTAATCTGAGGAAGCTGGGTCCAATCTATTTTTGAAGTCAACCTTGGACTACCAATAACAATTACTTGAGTCTTGGATGAATTTAGGGTAAGTCCGTGGTTCTTGCTCCATTTGCATATTCGATCCAAGTCCTCGTTGAGCACAATGAATGCATCAGACAGATTGTTTGGAGGAGCTTGGGTATAAATTTGTAAATCATCAGCATAAAGGTGGTAGGATGAAAGTAATTTTTCAGAGATTGTATTTATAAAAATGGCAAAAAGTAACGGAGATAGAACGCCACCCTGCGGTACACCAGCGGTCGTATTGCACCAGGAAGAGCTAGATTCTTTGACACGAATACGTTGCTGGCGACCAAACAGGTAACTACGAAACCACGCAATAGCCGTTGGAGATACGTTAATCGAGCCAAGTATACCAAGCAGGATGTCGAAATCTACGGTATTAAAAGCGTTGCTAAAATCAAGTAAGGATAGAAGCGTGAGATTTCCACTGTCCATGCCCAGTCTTATGTCTTCCGTGATGTTAACCAATGCTGTCGCAGTACTGTGTCCAGGTCGAAAACCGGATTGTAGTGGGTTTAGTAGCGCATTTTTATTAAGAAATGAGCTGAGTTGCGAGTGAATGACACGCTCTAAAGCTTTAGAGAGAAAAGGAAGGATAGATATAGGACGATAGTCAGAGAAAGAACATGGCTTAGATTTCTTGGGTAAAGGAATTATCTGGGCATTTTTCCACGAGGAAGGGAAAATAGCAGAAGAGATGGAGTAGTTAAAGATGTGACATAGGGTAGGAAGTATTTGCTCTAGAATTGGGATAATCATATTTCGGCTTACAGCATCGCTGCCGACAGCATTGGATGAAATCGACAGAATGCTCTTCTTAACATCACAAGCGGACAATTGGTTGAAGATGAAAGGTGGATGAGCAGGAGTTGGAATAGATGAAAGATATTGTAGTGTATTGGTTTTAGTCGGTCCATTAAAATTGGACGAAGTAGAGAAATGTACATTAAGTGCATCAAAATTTAAATTTTTAGGAATTAAGTCTTGCCGTGACTTTCCAACTCCCAGTGTATTCAAAAACTTCCAGACTTTTGCTGGATCCCCGCTTTCTACCGAGGTATGGATATGTTGGCGTTGTGCATTCCTACACACCCTGTTGCATCTATTTCTAAGGGCCACATACTTCTCCAAATTTACCTGGGTGGATGTGATTTTGTACCTAGCCTTAGCTGCAGCCTTTTTCGACATTAGCTCTTTAATGTCAGGTGTAAGCCAAGGTGCAGGTAAATGCTTGACTTTTATGGCACGGATTGGTGCATGCACATCGTAAAGTTCTATTAATTTGTCGGTCAGATAATTGACTTTGGTATCAATACAATTTGAAGATAGCAAAGGATTCCAGTCAATAATAAGAGCATCCTCACGAAGTTTCTCGAGTGCAATGCCACCAAAATTGCGCTGCTGTATAATTTTGAGTTTTTCCTTGTGGCCGTATCTTGTAAGAAAGGTAAATGAGATCATGGTAAGAAAACATATCAGCGGAACATTGACCATGCTTTGCGACATGAGTAGGTGAAGAAACGAGAATGAGATCAAGAAGACCAGGGGCACAGTTAGGAAAATGGTGAGTAGTGTTCAGAGGGAGGATAGACAAGTTAGAAGATTGAGTAATGCGGCGGAGAGACGAAGCACGCGCAGTGTATGACCCTGGTTTTACCAGGCAGGTATTAAAATCTCCCATTATTATGGCATGCTTGTAAGAAGGTAAATAAGTATGTAATAAGTGTTCAAAAGAAGAAAAGTAATTTACTTTTGACGATGAAGGATAATAGACAGCAAGTAGAACTTTAGAGTGGTTCAGTTCCAGCTCCAGGAAAAGATGCTCGCCTGCATCGGATGGTGGTGGCTGTGGTGACATACTGATAACTGTATGAGGGATTTGAGTGCGTATGTACATAGCCACACCGCCAGCTCCACCAGGCACTCGATCATTCCTAATAAGCTGGAAACCCGGAAGTGTATAAGAAATAGATGGTAGGCACGGTTTTAGCCATGATTCGGAAACAAGAATAGCGTGAATATTTTTATCAACAAGGTTAGCCAGCATATCCGGGAAATGAGCAGGAATACTCTGAGCATTTATATGGACTACATTAAAATGCCTGGGGACATCCGCGAACTGTGACCGAAGAGTATCCTCGAGTGATACAGGCGGTATGCTTACAAAACTGTCGTCGAGACTACTAGCAGAGAAAAAACTATCGTTGCTATCTAAATCGTTCATTAAGTAAGTGTGCGTAGTTGTACTATAGGTTTAAAGAGTATATATAAGTAGATAGTATGTATAAGTAAAGAAAAAGAAAGAAAAAAAAAACAATAAATTCACTCCCTGTCCACCCGCCAGTCCTGTGCTACAATAAGGAAGAAAGTATTACATAACCACAGAAAAATAATTTTGCAAAAGTGAATAAAGTACGTTTAGGTTATTAATTAACATTAATAGTTAAATTACCGTGAGGTAATAACATAAGCTGGGTAACAAGTACATAAGTCAAAGTTAACAATACTAAAGAAAAATATTTAACCTTTGGGACTAAAACGCTCATATTCTGATTGTGGGTAATGCATATCTTGTAGTGATTTGCGAACATGGAACGCATTCTGTTATTCATAAATGTCCAAAACGTCAAACCAAACATAAACAAAACATGACAAAAATCTAAATTATAAGAAGTAAGAAGAGGGTACCTATATGTATAGAAATTTTTTGATTATTGCTACATTCATATTACATAATATTCGATTTTAGTGAAAAGTAAATTATAATAAACATAAGTATAAAGTACGTTACCCAGCAAGAGCATTAATTGTTCGTTTAACCATTAGAAATGTCTATTTCTTTAACGCACCACGTTTCGTCCTGGTAGCAGAGATTTTAGAGGCTGTAGCCACCGTCGCTTCAGCCTCACAGCACTGTAACTTATCGAGGTCTCTGAGAGAAACAATTCGATGCCGATTTCCGTCAGCGCCCAAGACATAGACCGTGCCCTCCCTGGTCCAGCACTTATGTACCCCGAATTTATCACGCGCTGCCATGAACGCCTTATGCCGTGATTTGGTGAGGAATTCGGATACTGTGACACCTGTACCTTTCAATTTGGATTTGGCAGACCATATACTGTCCTTCACTGTATGGTTCTGGAGCTTGACAAGTACAGGTCTGGGCTTCACGCTATGCTCCTCGACGAGCACGTTAAGCCGTCGCCATGTCATATGTTAATGTATCAGGCGTTATGAGAAGTTGGGGCCCTAAAAAGTCTGATAACTAGATTAATAACATAGCTTTAATTATATTATTCATTAGATTGTGGAGGTCCGATAACATTCGCTTCATAAAAAATACCGAAGTTTGGCCACTTCCTACTTAAACTAAAATACTGATATCAACTGAGTTAGGCAAAGGCTTGATAGATGATCATTTTATTTTATACTTAACTAGCTAAATTATACTGATCTCTTCTTCTGGTTTTTCCCGATCTCGGTTTTATCCAAAGCTTACATTTGGTGAAAAAGGCCTCATCTGTCAGTCAGCAGCTGTATCAGTGTGGTTGTCCCCTGAAAATGATGATGGGCGACTCTAAAATAGAATAAATAGCACTTTATTTGTACACCACTTAAATAACATGTTAAGAATTAAATATAATTTCTACACTTCTTGTACAAAGGACAGCCTTATCGCCATAATAGGCAATATCTTCCAGGCAACCTTTGGATGGACTAGAATTAAGTTTAAGAACAGGCTGGTTGTGGTTGGGGTTACTGGAAATAATAGAAAATTCTAGGTGAATTAAATTGTATGAAGGTTATATTTCGGTGTGATACAGTCCCTATAAATACGGGTCACGCATCGATCAAACTCAGTATACATGTATGTAGTTCGACCTTTATTATAGGCTTTCATTTAAGTCCACTTAGTCCCCATTTTGGGTTTTCGTCAATGCAATTATGTATGTTGTTCGTCGTATTATATATAAATAGGTGTTTATTCAAATGACATTGGGTTTAAATGGTTTCGTGGGCGGGCGTTTGGAGCAGTATGGAAATCTATTAATGCGTCTGGTAGTTTATTATGTGGTCATATGTCTTTTTAAAGCGTATTAGGTAGAAGGCACAGATCTGATATAATATATATGTTTACTTGTAGAATGGAATAAAATAATTTAATGAAATTTTAAAACATCTAGTTTGTTAACTATTCAAATCGTTCGGGCGGGATTTGAACCCGCGATCCCGATGTTAGGCGTGGTTCGGTGCTCAGTCGTCAATATAATAGGGGTTAAAGTATGAAATTGCCGTTTCATTGTAATAGGTACTTCGAATTGACATAGAACCTTCATGGTTTGAGATTTTTGAGTGAAACTTTTTCCACATGGTACCTATGTAGTTCTTCATTTAAAAATGTGCAACATTCGATTATAGACTTTCAGTTGTTTTTTTTATTCAGCTTAGACAAGAAAGATGGATACTTCGAAAATTCGAGTGATTTTTGAATACGAGTTCCGACGCGGAACTAACGCGGCAGAAACAGCTCGCAATATCAATGTTGCGTTTGGAGAGGGGACTGCTAATGAACGCACCGTGCGATTTTGGTTTAAACGCTTTCGTGATGGAAACTTTGATTTGAAGAACGAACCACGAGGAAGGCCGTCCACACAGGTGAATAACAATGAATTGAAAGACATGGTGGAAGCCGATCCGAGCCAAACTACCCAGGAATTAGCTGCATGGTTTAACGTTACCTTACCAACAATATTGACTCATTTGCGTCAAATCAATAAAATAAAAAAATGTGAAAAATGGGTACCTCATGATTTGACTGATCTGCAGAAAGAAATGCGTGTTGAAACTTGTGTTGCCTTGTTGAATCGATACAGAAATGAAGGAATATTGGATCGAATTGTGACATGTGATGAAAAGTGGATTCTTTACGATAACCGTAAGCGAAAAATGCAATGGCTGACCCCAGGTGAAACGCCACAACAGTGTCCTAAAGCAAAGCTTACCAATAAAAAGGTAATGGTAACTGTTTGGTGGTCTCAGCATGGTGTTATTCACTATAGCTTTCTACGATCTGGTCAAGCAATAACGGCAGATGTCTACTGTGCCGAACTCCGAACAATGATAGCAAAACTAGCAGTGAAACAGCCCCGACTCATGAATCGATCTTCACCATTATTGCTCCATGATAACGCGAGACCTCATACAGCACGAGAAACCGTTTTAACTCTACAGGAACTGCAATTAGAAACTATCCGTCACCCTCCGTATTAGCCAGACCTTGCTCCAACAGACTACCATTTTTTCGTGATTTGGACAATTTTCTATGTGATAAAAAGTTTTCTTCTCAGGAGGCAGTACAAAATGCTTTCACACAGTTTATCGAATCTAGATCACCAGAGTTCTATCGCAAAGGCATAAATGACCTTCCTACTAGATGGCAGCAATGTATAGATATTAATGGTAATTATTTTGATTAAATAAATACGTTAAATTAAAAAAAAAAACGAATTTCAATTTGTCAGTACAAATCGGCAATTTCATACTTTAACCCGTAATTAACCCTGTAAGGGAAAGATCGCACAAATTCCACCTGCACAGATTAAATTTTTCCTATCTTATCAAATAAAATATAATAAATTATATCGTACACAAATCAAAATAGGAATGTATGTTTTTTTTTTAATATTTGAAACCTAAAAACCTGATTGTAACTTTATTTAAAGTTGAAAGTAACCAATTTTGAAATATAAAGAGATTTCTTTCGGAACGTAACGCACTAAAGTGCGGTGCACGCAGCGTAAAACTACATAGTTGAAAATAATAAAGAACAAATATAAGTATGATTAGCCGCGTTCTGGAACTCAATTTGTAAACTATTTTAACTGCAATCGCTATGGGTTTAGAAAACGCTGAGTAGTCTTTGAAAATTATTACTTTTCGAATCGATAATCGAATATTACCGAATACTTCTTTAACGCAGCGTTAACCTTAGTCGCATTTGAAGCTTAGGAGTCTAGGGTCCGCTTTATTAGTCTATTTACGGATTTGGCTGAATTTCGATATTCGCTATTTTAAAAAAGAACTACGTTTAATAATTCAATAACACTAAGTACCTACCCATTCTATCAATATCTTCGACCGCCCGCCCTTAATTATCATTAACTATTAAACAAGCTAATTTAATAAGAAATATTAACATTCCAATAAATTCCTCTGCAAACAATTCTCAAACGCAGAAGAAAACAGAACGTACAAAGCATTACTCTTTGGGCAGGCCTATCGTGAAAAAACAAACTTCTGACATTTTTATCGTTTGCAACACCTCACGTACTGCTAAGGAGGCATAAACAAAACTAAATTTAAGATATCGAGTGCGTTTAAATAATTGATGTGAGTGCGTGAAGGTGAGTGCACGGTGGCGATGAGACAGCGATTTTAAACATCAATGCTATTTTATGAAAATAAGTCTTTCGTTACACACTTGATAACTTGTAATCGTGACATATGTACACATGATATGATACATGTCCGTTGAAGATAGAAGAGGTTAAATAGAAGAATGGAATAAAGCAAAGAAAGCCTCCGATTGTCGTAAATTGGTATCGGTTCGCAGGGGGCGCGGATTCGATTCCCGCTGAGCGGAAATATTTGTATTATAAATGTATATTTCCATTGGTCTGGGTGTTATAATCATAATAATAATTAAGTACGTTTAAACAAAAAACATATTAAATATTTATTCGCAATTTTGGATCATAACTGGATCAAATTTGGATGGATTTCTATAGATAGATTTGTGTGGAATGTCGTAGAATATTTATTTATTCATTTTAAAAACTTATTAGCTATTTATATTTTTAAATACATAATATATATCTATAAAACGTATATTTAAAAAAATAAAAATAGGTAGTGCCCCACCGGTATCGCGTACAGGCACCAAGCTATCGGTGGTTAGGGCTGCAGTTAGAGGACCTCCTTACAATTCGTGCGGTGTCGTGCAAAGGAGTACCGCCTTCTGCATCAAGCCCTTGACCCAACTGTCTAACGCGAGCTTCCTGAGATGTTGGTCGAGGCTCTTTGCAATCTGTCCGTAAACCGATACATTCCATATGTCGATAACCTCGTGAGCCAAATTCAATTGTTTTTTATTAAATTGTGCGAAAAGATTACCCTGGTAAATCCAGGTACTTCAAGTTCAGAAATGTTATATAGCTATCATAATCAGGATAATTGATTCATCTACATCTCAGCTGAGTGGCTATAACCACAGGCAGTAAACATGGTCAAAATGTAAAGCAAATCCTAGGTACCTGTGAAATATCATTATATCTATGCAATTATCGCGCTTATCTCTGTAAGACTGTTTATACTGGAGATAGATGGCACTTGGTGGGATCTACTACGCATAATGTATAACTAACTATTTCAGTTGTAGTTTTCCACAGTTAATTTAGTAATCTTTGATAATGCGGCGAGGTGAAACCGGTCTGGTTAAAAATAAAAATAAACTGTGGAAAAGTACATGAGAAATTGTTATTCAATATCTCCGTTAGCTTTATTTTACATTCATTCTAATACTTTAACGAACTTAATTGTTCCCCTACCATCACTTCTAAGTGTAACCCGTACCCGTTGGAAATTCTTTTCTATCCATAGACAAACGTGAATGATCGTAGTATGTTTTGAATCTATTCGACTCTATAAGCCCACTGCTTATCCCGGAGAGATAGCATCCGTGGAGGCTTTCACATGTATAAGAAAAATGGAACACATTATTACTTAATTGGAAATGTATTCCCTTTCTAAGATTCACTTAACGTTAGGACATTTTATTTCCATATCCTCAATATGCCCGCTACACGCTCGCTTGAGCACAAGGCCGTAACCTAAATATTTATTTCCCAAATGTACGTGTCCGTACTTATTTCTTATTATTTATGTAGTTCACAGTATTTAATATTACTGTTATACCGCAAAAATATTTATATTTTTTTCTGTGAAGCTATTTTACATATGAATTCTGCATAATCATATTGAATATTGTACAGCAGGACTCAAGGGACTACATATTAAGCCGTAAATTCTGTGAAATATGTTTATTTATTTTTGCGCTGAAGTATTTGGCTTTTTGTCTGTTGTTTGTCCTAAGGGATAACAATGTATTATCATTTGTTAAGGTTCCAAAGTTTAATTCATGTATCAGTGGTGAGGACTCCATATAACCCGATTCCTGCAGGCTTCCTAATGGGTCGCATGACGCTTGGCAAACTAGATCGAGGTTAGTTTTTTATTTCCATCGGCTAACCTTTTGAGAATTATCAGCCCTCGCTACTGTCATGTCATCAGTCGGCCTACGATCGAGAGGTCCCGGGTTCGAATTCTGGCCATTACACTACCATCGTGAACCCATTCATAGTACAAGCAATTTAGCTTAGTTGGAGCGGTTAGAGGAAATATTAGTAATTTCGATACTAATTTCGATTGTTAATATTCTTTAAATAAAAAAATGCATAGGATTTGTCGTAAACAAAAACGACCAGAAAAGGGCCTTCAACAGATTTAGAAGATAAATCAACTGATAAACGCTTAGGCGGGTGTGGGAGAAATACACGAGGCCATTAATAGCGTAAATCAGGATCTAGAGCAAATCAACAACTGGGCGAGCAGATTTGGATTGACTGTGAACCCTTCTAAGTGCCAGACCATCATTATTGGTAGCCATTGGCTGATCAACCGTGTGGATACACTGTCTCTTCCACCTATCGTATTTAATGGATCGACCATTCAACTGAGCACCTCAGTTAAAGATCTAGGTGTTTTCTTGGACTCGACCATAAACTGGCAAAAACAAGTTTCTCATGTTAGCCAGAGAGTAACTGGGACACTTCGGGCATTATATCCCCTAAGGACCCTCCTACCCACCGAGACCAAGACTATGCTCGTTCAGGCTTTACTGTTCCCTATATTTGACTATGGCGATGTATGTTACTTCGACCTCACTGCGGAACATCTCAACAAATTTGAAAGACTTTTAAATAACTGCATTAGGTTAGGTAGGTCATGTATTTAAGGCGAAAGTTCGGCGACTACTGTTGGATGGACTGGTAGAACCATCGTAGGCATTAACAACAAATTAGGGTTTTTATAATGTGTATAAATATATGTACTATGTAGGTAATGTGTATTGTATATATATATATATATATAGTACGTATATATACATATATATATATATATATATATATATATATATATATATATATATATATATATATATATATATATATATATATATATATATATATATATATATATATATACAGGGTGTATTTTTGAAACGGGGCAGTAAGGGCAAGTACCTTAACCGTTGCAGTTACAGCAAAACGTTCTTAGAAGACCTTCCCTAACTTTTTGACATATTTTGAACTGCATTCACAGATTTTGTAAAAAACTTACAGTTGGCAAAAAAAAATGCAAAAGTCCAAAATTTTTTTTTTATGCCAATCTATTCTATTTCATGTGGGGATCAAAAAACTCTATGAGACCATTTTAGCTTTCAGTACTAGGAAAGACAGAAATCGCCAAAAACGTTTCCCATACATTTCGGCAACAGAAACAAATTTCTACGATGGTCTAACTTTTTGTTATGGCCAGGAAGTGGGTAGAATTGACTGTAAAGTAAATAAAAAGAATTTTTACCCTCAAATTTCGAATATGATTCGAAAATCTGTGTGTTATTCTTAGTTTCAGCTGAGAAACTTCGTATGAGTTATTAATTAAGGATTTTCGCTAAAATGTCTTCTAATCGTGAAAAAATTGACTTATTAGAAGCGTATTTTGTCAATAATCGAAATGCGGGAGCTGCATTAGTGTGGTACCGCAATAAGTATCCGTTGCGGCATGTGCCAACAAGAAAGGTTATTACAAATCTTTTGAAAAACCTGGAATTGCAGGGTTCTTTCAAAAGAAAGCGGCAGCCTCGTGTGGACATGGACACGGAGATTGCGGTTCTAACTTATGTCGAAGCATATCCAGAGGTATCGTCTAGGCAAGTCGCCCTTGAAGTAGGTGTATCCCACTCCCTTGTGATAAAGATATGGAAGAAATACGGCTACAAGTGCTATCGATATGGGAGCATAGTTCAAGTGTTACATCCGGGTGATGATGTTCGAAGGCTTACTTTTTGCAGATGGCTAAGAGGAAAAATAAGCAGAGATCATGAATTTTTAAATTACATACTGTGGTCAGACGAAACGAATTTTTCCAATAACGGTATGTACAACAGAAAAAATCACCACTATTGGTCCAAAGAAAATCCACCAAGAGTTACGGCAAGTCATAATCAGGTTCGCTTCTCATTCAACTGTTGGTGTGGTATAATGTCCAATCGAGTCATAATGGTGGAATTTTATGAAGGGAAACTGAATTCTGCCATGTATAATGAAGTCATTTTACACCATCTTGAAAACGAGATGGACGAATGGCCCCTGTCGGAATTGCGAAAAGTTCATTTTCAACAAGATAGTGCTCCGCCACATAACAGTCACCTTTCACGTTCCAATTTGAGCCGCCTATTCGGTACACAGTGGATAGGTACACATGGTCCAATACAGTGGCCACCTCGTAGCCCCGATCTAACACCACTTGATTTTTTTTTATGGGGCTTCGTGAAAAACGAGGTGTATAAGACGACGTACGCCAGTGTTCAAGAGCTCAAGGATGCATTAATGACCATTTTACGTAATATTCATCCCAGAACATTATTAGCCGCCATTCGTTCAGTGCAAAAAAGGATAGACTTATGTATTCGTGAAAATGGAAATTATTTTGAGCAATTTATTTCATAAACCAATTTCTTAAATGTTTAAATGATTTTTTTTATTTAAAAAAGTTCAAAATTTTACCTGACCTATGAGTTTCGAGTTGATTTATCATATTTCCGTACGAAATGTATGGGAAAGGTCTTTGGCGATTTCTGTCTTTTCTAGTACTGAAAGCTAAAATGGTCCCATAGAGTTTTTTGATCCCCAAATGAAATAGAATCGATTGGCATAAAAAAAAAATTTTTGAACTTTTTGCATTTTTTTTGCTAACTGTAAGTTTTTTACAAAATCTGTGAATGCAGTTCAAAATGTCCCAAAAAGTTAGGGAAGGTCTTTTAAGAACGTTTTGCTGTAACTGCAACGGTTAAGGTACTTGCCCTTACTGCCCCGTTTCAAAAATACACCCTGTATATATATATATATCGACGTAGGAAAGCATATTTGCTGTAAGTAGACATATTGCAATTGTTCACCAGAGCCAAAAAACTTTATTAATTTCAGAAAAAAATTAATAGTGTCTGACCTATCCATAATATTGCTACCATTTTTGGAACATAGGTTTATTTAACTGCCAGTCACCATTTGCAATGTAAACTTTTTATCCAAAGTTACTATAAGTACGTGTTTGGTTAGTTACAGCAAACAGTTTTTTAAATCACTTACCTTTAAAATGCTGTAACTAAGGAAGAAAAATGTACGCGTAGATGGAAATATTATCAATTTACAGGCGGTAAATATGCTGTATGCAGTAAATTTATTTATTTGGGTACTGCAATTCAAGATGTAAGATTAAATTTATAATTATGATTAGATCTAGAAATGCAGTGGGTCAGTTTGTAATGTAATGTTCGGTTGAAATAAAATGTCGTGAATGGTAAAAAAAAAAATTATGGTCTTTTAAATTGTTGAAACAAAATTTGAAACTCTAATTATACTGCCAGAACTTCGTTTCAACAATACAATGAATCAAAAAAGTATGTTTCTCTTATACTTATATAAAAGATAAAACATAAAAATATACAAAATAAAAAACTAAGACCCTAAAACTAGTTAGGAACGCAAGATGTAAATAAAAACATTGTATCCAATCAAAAAATATTTATTTATAAATAAAAAACAGAAACTTATCTTATTTTATCAAAATGCATTATCTCAAATTTCTAAAAAATCACAGGTTTTTAAAATGCATTATGTGGTGTGAGCTTTTATAGCAAATACGCGATGATTTGCTGTAAGTAACAAAAACTAAAATTGTAGGTCCCCTAAACTTGCTGTAAGTAAACGAATGTAAAAATCACACGCCACAGAAATGCTGCAAGTAACGTTAAGTTTTTAAATGGGAAGAAGTAAGTATTTGTAAAGCAATAAATGCAGTCTTTCTTTTGCTGTAAGTACAAAATGTCAAAAATGACTAGATTTTGATCCACATACAACATTTAATCTTGTTAAAAAAAATAGAAGTACGGGCGTTTTCAACGGCGTATGTTATTTTTTTGTTATCGTAGAGACACCCGACCCGGGTCAAGCGATGCGGCTTTTTTTTCTGATTCTAATGGTGGTAAAAAGTCACTTTAGGTATTTTGACTACTTACAGCAAATAAGCTTTCTTACGTCGATATATAAAAGTATGTATATGGTATTTATGAGGTGTATATTGTATCGTTATGTATATATTTAATATATGTGTTTATTAGTATGTATATTTATTTAAACTGCCTTACTTAAATGTATCTGAGTAACTGTATCAGATGTACTTTTGATAATGTACCTACTGAGTCTTTCTCTGCACCACCTTTGGTTGACTGGTAGAGAATGCCTGTGGCATTAAGTCCGCCTATGTACCTGCTTGTGCATGAAGTTTATAAATAAATAAATAAATAAAAGTAGTAAAACTTTTGCTTAAATTACATTTTATCTTTTATATTCATTATACTTACTACTCTGCGTATATCTTCCTATAGGAGAGAGGTAGAGGGATTTAGTCCCCAAAAACACGTCAAATTCAGCAGCGTTGGTGTACAAGGCTGTGTGTACAGTTTCACCCGAGTTAAACACTGTACTTTTCATCTACACTACTATTACAAACAGGAAGATTTGTATTTTTGTATGTTTGTAATGAATAAACTCAAAAACTATTGCGCTGATTTTAAAAATTCTTTCACCATTAAAAAGCTGCATTTACCCTGAGTAACATAACCTATGTTGGATTTCCACGGGAACGTTTTTACCACCCGTGCGAAGCCGGGGCGGATCGCTAGTTTCAAATATAAGGACAGGTTGTCTATTCGCCACTTTGTAAAATCATTGTATATTTTTAAGTATTTTCGCTTGAAATTTCTGGCCAACGATTTTCGACTACTACTACAACTAAAATACGCCTCGTATTTTTATAACCGAATCTGGGGTCAACAATTCAGAATCGCTTGAACTCATTTTTAAACGAATATGATTCTACAAAACCGAGTTAATTAATTTTGGCACAGCCTACACACAAAATATGGGTCTTTGACCAGTGCGTCCTACCTGCTATGACTTACTGTGCCGAAACGTGGACATTAACGGTAGAGCTAGTCCATAAACTAAAAGTCGCGCAGCGGGCTATGGAGCGAGCTATGCTTGGAGTTTCTTTGAAGAATAGATTTCGTAACGAGTTCATCCGACAAAGAACCAAAATTACCGACATAGCTTGCAGAATAAGCAAGCTGAAGTGGCAATGGGTTGTCCACGTCTGTCGAAGGACCGATGGCCGTTGGAGCAGACCATTCCTAGAGTGGAGACGCGAGAAGGCAAACGAAGGGTAGAGCGCCTCCTGGCCAAATGGACCGATGACCTGAAAAAGGTGGCTGGGACGGACTGGATGCGAAAGGCGGAGGATCCTACGAAATGGCGCACATTGGGAGAGGCCTATGTCCAGCAGTAGACGGCAGTGGGCTAATTGACTACAGAGTTAATATCCCGCCAAATTTCATTATAGTTTTTTATAAACATCGAAAATGGAACTACTTACCACGTCACTACTGCGTGCCATTTCACTTAATAGAAGAAGAATTAAAGAGGTGTACTAACTTTCCATGATTTGAATTGAAGAAACGGTAATTAACGCGATCATGGTGTAGGTACTTACATACCTTTGATTGCCTGACTTTTCGACCAGGTTACAGGCTCAGCGGTGCACGCCTAAATATTCACAAGGCCGCAGTTTTTTTACTATGTAAAATTGCTCCTAGCCGACGACGTAACCAAATTTAGTTCTGTTTTTAAAGTTCATTCGCGCCCAAGGGACGGAGGGATTAAACTACTATGAGTCTTGCCCGCCCTAGGCTGGGAAGCAACGTTTTCCACCTAATACTTGGGTTTAATATACATAACTTCCCGAGTATAAGAAATGAAAAAGATATACCTATATAGAAATTGATCGAAATGTAAGGAAAAAATAATTATCGTAATTTATCATTCTTCCTACATTTCCTCTCCATTCTTATACTTAGATGTTCATCAATAAATAACAACGTGATATTTGTTTATTCAATCAATCGTCGAAAAATCCCTTCTACATTATTAAAATAATGCCTTTCAATATTGTATATATTGAAAAGCATTATTCGCAGTGAGTTTCTGTGTTACGAATCAATTTATATGATTTATTTGCGAAAGTGGACAGGCCTGCTCTCTTGGGCTTGTACATTTTTCGTCCTCATTCCAAGGGTCCTTAACCTAAATCATTATTTAAGGAACGGCGTTTTTTTTTTCAAGTAATTTGAAAATGTTTAGTTTTAAACATAACATAAGTACTACATTTTGTTTACTTATACTACATATTTGGAATATATTAATACATTTTCGTATTAGATAAGTTATTCAAGCATACAAAATTTTGACCTCACGCGATGACATGAACAAATATCCATACTTATATTATAAATGTGAAACTGTGTGTGTGTTTCTGTTTATCCGTCATTCACGCCTAAACCACTGAACCGATTTTGATGAAACTAGGAGGTATAGGAGTAGATTAGACCTTGAGAAAGGATGTAGGCTATGTTTGGTCACGATAACCGACATCCACGCGGGCGGACCCGCGGGTAAAAGCTAGTATACCATGTTTAGAAAAAACGCAATAAATAGTCCAACAAATATGTGAGATTTTTAACAGTAGTCAGCATTGGATCGACTAGCAAAGTACTCAAAATTATATTAAGGAGACCATTTGAGACGAGTTTACTTTTGCCTACAAAACGTATAATATAGTACCACCCTTCCAGGATTGCAAAAAAGTAAGTAATCCGATCTCGATTGGATTGCTGCGACGAGGCCGTCAAGCTGAGTGCCATCATTGTTAACATGGTACGTGACCCTCTTTCCTGAGACTTTTCCTTCGGCTTACCATCAGGCGAGGTGAAGTCAAATTGACGTGTCCTATATATATATATATATATATATATATATATATATATATATATATATATATATATATATGCATGAATATGTTATATTTGCATTGGTCTGGGTGTTTCTATGCATATGCATATGTATTTACAAAAAAAGTATCTACGTATGATTATCCGCATTCTAGATTCAATAACACAAGCTAGTTAAGATAGCGTTGTGTGAAATGTTGTCGAATATTTATTTATTTATTCTAGAAATTATATTTTAATCGGTAAATCATAAAAGTGTATACACGTACCTTTATCATGATCATGGTAATAATATATTAATATTGTATATAAAATTTTGAAGCTTAAAAGTTAGTGTTTATATTTTTACATCAAGCGAAACAATAACAACATTACAAACAGTAACTTGTTATACCCAGGGGCGCAGACCGACCTCCGCCACCCATGAGCGCGGGCCTGAGGGTGACGGGTGAAGCCGCTCGTCACCCTAGCAGAAGCAGGCCCCGGCAGCGGGGAGGATAGGGCGATGCGCGCCTCCCCATACCGTACGCGAGTTAGGGACCGCGTGGTCCCCCTCCCGAGGAGGGCCAGACCGAGAGGAATGGCCCTGGGTCAGCCGGGGTGCGAGGGATATGTCGCGAGACCACCTCACCTTCGGCCTAGCACATCGACCCATAAACAGCGTGCGGTTTAGTCGGTTTGAGTCCTACATAACCTCCCCCTCCGGCTTCAGAGGGGGAGAGGGGGGTATCCGTGGGGATTTCGCGCACGTAAAAAAAACCCAGGGATAAAAACCCAGGGTTTCTTGGGTGTCTTTTGAGGAATGCACGAGGTGCTACGGCGGTGGACGATGTCCAATTCACCAAACATAATATATTTCAAAATAACCCGCACGCACCAGGACTTCGTTTGTCTCACAACTTAAGTCCAAGATGTATCACGAGCAATAAAAAGACGCTGAGAGTAGTTAGAATCGCTTGCTTGCTTCGCTTCTAGCAACGCTACATGTCATACAAACGCCTACCATACATCACCATGCGTTTTAATTAACCGCACGAGGTAAGACTTAGCGCAGCGTGTCTCCATAATTAAGCTCTTGAGGTTTTTTCAACAGTCATTCTAAGTGGAAACTCGTTACGAGTTGAAAGATTTTAATTGAAACTAAGAAGTAACCTTTATACACATAGCGCTTTTTTTACAGTGCTTTACAAATAGCGTCTTATTGCGGAATGAGAAAGTGACAAAAAGTAAAGCTTGTCGCAAGCAACCAGATACCTTCTTAGCAGAACTATACCTTCTTTAATTAATTATTGTTTGATTTTCATTTGCAATAAGACTTAAAGATACGACATGGACAATAAATCATGAATTATCTTTTATGATTCATTATATCTATGTATGTTCTTTGTAATGATAATGAGTAGATAACACGTCATTATTAATATGGAAGATATGTTATGCATTAAATATTTCACGCCGCTTTATCTTACATAGATGTGAGGTACACAAGTGAGGAAATGTCATGCGAACAGGGAAGGCAAGTGTTGAAGCGGTCCACAGATGATGGTGTGGCTTATATGAACCTACCAGTAGTTTGACTTCTTTAAGCACAGAAGCTCAGTCAAGGGTCATAGCTATCAGAAAAAAAGGTACTATAGTTTTGAAGTGCCTATGGTCACCTTCCTACTCCATACTACCACATTAATGCAATGCCGTCCAAATGGACGACATTTCATTGAAATCGGTTTACGATATCTGCTTCAAAATCGAGTTGCAAGATATGACCCGAACAAACATAGTTCCATTGAAGTCGGTTAAAAAGGTTTTTGACGGTAATACACCTTTTCAGAACCGACCCAACCGCTCGCTTCCCTTGTACCCTTCATAGTACGCCCGCACAGGTACTGAGACGACCGACTGTAAGAAATAGCAAGACTGTGCATTAGCTCACTATGATCGATACTAGAATAAGGTTGCACTTTATTCATGAAATAATCCATGTCGTCTGGTTGGTACTTTTCTCGGTTAGAAGAGCCCGCACTCCAAAATAAGGTCATCTGTTTGACTATTGCTAGCTATAAATACTTTTTGTAATCTCGCCACCAATAAATTTTATCGTATCATAAATTATATTCATTAAATTAAACAAATATAACTTCAAGATAAATCAAACTATTAATAACTCTCATTAAAAATAATGATACTTCTTGTCGGAGATAAACTTTTAATTGATTCCACTGTGTTACGTTATTTCTTACAAATTTTCCGGCGGAATTAATATCAAATTCACCATTTTGTTTTGAGTATAAATTTCACTCAAGTAAAGAAAGTTTTGAAGTATATAATTTGTGTTTACATTTGCAGGAAATTCATGAATTTTTTGGTACGAATGGTTCAGCAACACAAGAAAATACGAGAACCACACATTGTTACTTCACATCAACTTTAAGGAAATCTGTGAGAAAACTGAAGGTTCATTCTTTTCCATAACGGCAAAATTCTTCACATTTTACACACATATATTATACCTTTAAATCACCGAAAGGGGCAGATAGATAGAATCAAATTTAATGTTGAATCCGTGACGTAGCGATAGTGATTTAGATAGCGTTCGATCCCCGCTCAGTGCAAATATTTGTATGCATGAATATGGGTATTTGCATTGGTATGGACGTGTCTCGGAGAGCACGTTAAGCCGTCGGTCCCGGTTGTCATACAATCATCAATGGCAGTCGTTACGGGTAGTTGGAGCCCTCAAAAATCCAACAACTGGTCTAGCTGCAATGCTTCGATATTACCTTTGGGTTGTGGAGGTCAGATGTCAGTTCGACTGGTAAAAAGCGGAACCCAGGCTCCAAGTTGAAAAGCTTCGGATGCGACTGGGGTTTACGCTAGGATGAAGAAGAAGACTGGGGTCTTGATATAGATTGTAGAAATAAAAAACTGGGAGACACGATCAATATTCAGTTGAATTTACAATTGCTTTGAAATAGTTACAAAACATATTTAATGTGTGTACGTGTTGCGAACACTAATTGAATTAATGGATTGGTACACTTCCCTGGCTAAACCTTGGCTGTGGGCGTCTTACGCTGACCGGCTGGCTTGAAGCGAGGGTTGGCTTTCCAACCATAATTTTCGGTTTCACGTAACAGGGGACGAGCTTATATTCGTCAAGCGGGTGCTTTGTCATGGGCTAAATGTTAACTGACGTTTGGAGGACACGTTGCCTCAGCAATGAAGAAACAAAGGAAAACGCAGGTATATGGAGCTTTCTATTTCTATCTGCCTTTTTTATTAATTTTGCTAGGGGAAATGTGTGATGCGGAAAGGTTGCACGATCAAGTGTGGCCTGGCTTAGGCATTCTATAAACTGCACTTACTTCATTTAATTAGTATAGAGACAGTAGAGACAATAGAGATTCTTCCTTCTTTCAAGAACCAAGCGGTGACTCTTTTCTTTGTCGAACCATTGCCAGCTAACGTGTTTCCTTCTTCCTACAGTCCGGGGTCCTTTAAGCGGGGCGTGAAAAAGCATCTAATGAGGCCGTGAAGCTGAGTGCCACCATTGTTAACATAGTACATGTATATCATGGTGACCCTCTTTCCTCAGACTTTGCCTTCAGCTTACCATCAGGTACGATAAAATAAATTGTCGTATCCGGTATATAAAAAAAATGGTAGACATGGCAGAGATGGTAGAGATAACATAACCTTACCGCAAAAACGTTGATTGAGCGTAACCCGAGCATAACTTAGGTAATTTGAACCCACATAACGTTTTACACTAGTATTATAAACATTATACGAACCTCTCAAAGTATCTACATTCTGTAGTGCTTCGAAATTCGCCTGAATTATCTTTGAAGTGGATAGCCTAAAGCTCACCCTTGAAATACCCAAAGTAATCTAAATTTGGCTAAGCTTTTATGAAGTTGTTGGAATATTTTGTATTAAATGTTGTACTTTTATTACGTAAAGATAAACTTTAAAGGAAGACTAGAACACAGCTAAGCGAATTGGAATATCCTATTTCTTATTTCGCTGTGAGATGTGTATGGACGTGTATTTGGACTATCCAGGTTCATTTAGCTCAGCTCAATAGTAGAATATAGGTTTTAGCCCGCGAACAAACATATTATGATACTTTTCTTTTGTAAAAACATGCATAATTACAATCACCCAGAGCCATGAAAATATACTTATTCTTGCAAACAATTACTTGCACTCAACGGGAATCAGACCTGAAAACTCAGACACTTAGCAGTCAAACTCTCCACAGCTATGCCACGCAAGTACATAATATTACGAAAGATAAAATAGAACTAGCTTTCGCGACCAAACATAGCCTAAGTCCTTTCTCAAGGTCTAATCTACCCCTATACCAAATTTAATCAAAATTAGTTCAGTGGTTTTGGTCGTGAAAGACGGACAAACACACACACACACTTTTCCATTTGTATTATATTAGTATGGATAATTTCAAATAAACATTTTCAAGATGTATTCACATTCAGGTATCAGTAAAATATTTGTATGCCACTCCCAAAACACTAACTACACACTAAATAGCTGTAATAAAAGAAATAAAACACATATTAAAATGATAAGCCTGTGGCGTAACATTAATGGGCCACATTTAGCCACAATTATACGTAATTCCCACATGGTTCCGTACAATTAATAGTTTTAAACGGTGCTTAAGTAGCCTCTTATCCATACGCCAAAGGAATTTGAGTACCCAGCGGAAAATATTTTGAAATGACGGCACACACTTTTGAGGGGAATGTTTCCCTTCTAGTTATGTGTAAATGTCGTTTAGGTAACCCTAGAATTCTGGCCTAAAGAGTGTCATGATGAGTTTGCCATTACTGTTAAAAAGCTTGATAAGCTAATGTTCTTACCAATATCGATTACAAGTCTATCATTTAGTGAGAGGTTCAAATCCTGTTCTTTTTGAAGTGAAAACTTATTTAGCGGCGTTGGATGGGTAAAAAGTGTTAAGCTCGCGTCAGGATCACGTGACCTACTCACGTCAGGATCACACGGACGGATATGCGGACGACAGTACCGGGGATACGTGTTACACGGGTCGTGCAAATATCCCTCAATTCGAGGTGGAGAAGAGACGCGAACAACTTGTGTCTGAAATCGAGACTACTCTCTCTGGAGTATCTGATTGGGGTCGACTTAACCTAGTCCAATTTAACCCCACTAAGACACAAGTATGTGTATTCACCGCTAAGAGAAAACCCCATTTATTGTGGCGCCACAATTCCTGGGCACACCACTTTCCATCTCTTCGAGTATTGGGATCCTAGGTGTCGACATCTCAAGCGACGTTCAGTTCCGCAACCATTTGGAGGACAAGGTCAAGCTGGCCTCAAAGAAACTTGGAGTGCTCAACAGGGCGAAGCAGTACTTCACTGCGGGGCAACGACTTCTGCTTTGTAAGGCACAAATTCGGCCCCACATGGAGTACTGCTGTCACCTTTTTGCCGGAGCGCCTGCATACCAGCTTGGCCCCTTCGACTCATTTGAGGCTCGTCGACAATCCTATACTCACAGGCGATGTGGAACCTCTCAGCCTCAGAAGGGACTTTGCCTCGCTGTGTGTGTTCTATCGCCTATACAATGGTTTGTGCTCAGATGAATTGTTTGACATGATGCCCATCGCTGCATTCTACCATCGCACCACTCGCCATAGGCAGGGAATTCATCCTCACACACTGCGACCGGAAATGGTGCGCACCGTGCGTTTTGAAAGGAACTTCATCCCACGCACGCTCAGGTTGTGGAATGAACTTCCTGCCGTGGTTTTCCCAAGCGACTACAATATGGGGTTCTTCAAGAAGGGTATTAGAAGGTATCTACAGGGTCGGTAGCACGATTGTGACGCCCCTGGTGTTGCAAACGTCCATAGGCCACGGTAACCACTTCCCATCAGGTGGGCCGTGTGCTTGTCTGCCACCTAAGTGGCATAAAAAAAAACGTGACCTTTGACCCGTAACCGACGACTTTGTAGGACGACATGACGTTGACGACGTGACAACATTCCTAGCTACAGAGTGTTGATTTTGCTAGACACGCTAAGAAGCTTCGTAGCTTAGCGGTAAGCGCTTCGACTGTAAGTCCTTATGGTTTCAGATAGTACCAGGTTTGAACCTGGGCTTCTGACACTTTTTGTGATTATTTATTCTTTTTGGAATTTATTACTTTTTGTGATTATTTTTTCTTTTTGTAATTTATTTATTTCTTCTGACAGAAAATTAGCAGAAAATTAGTGGTAGGTTTTATGATTGGCGCTATATTATAGGTATGGCATGGTATGGTATTTTCTTTTTATCTTTTTCCATGTATAAATAAAATATGTATAATAAATGTATAATAAATATAAAGAAAGAAAAAGTTTTTACTTCTGCCGGCACTCCCGGAGTGCAACCCGTCTTTTTTAATACCACTTAGGTGGCAAACAAGCACTCGGCCCACCTGATGAAAAGTGGTTACTGTGGCCTATGGACGTGTGCAACACCAAGGGCGCTGCCGACCCTCATTGAACAGGGAGTTTCTGTGCTGTCAGTGTAGAAGATAAACTAGGACCAGCCCCCGGTCTTCCCACGGACAGCATAAAACTCTCCAGTAAGCACTGGCTACCCTCCCCACCGCCAGGAACACAATTCAAGCCGCGGTATTCTGTAGGGCGGAGGTACTTCCCTAGACGGACTGCTCAATTGGACGGAAATACCGTCGTGTCCTACCTTTTTCAATTCTTCATTGTTGGAGGTGGTCATTTCATTGCAACGTGAACCCTTTCTTAAAACCAGCAAGAGTTTAGATTTATACGTGAACGGGAATAATATTTGTTTCGGTTACTAGTACCCAACCTACATTAAAAAAACCACACGAATCGGCAAAGGGAAGGTGGTACGCCTCCCAACTAGAGACTTATGACCTGAAAAAAGATAGCAGGAATAAACTGAATATGACGAGCGTAGAATTGAGAGCACTCATTGGAATACGCTTATAATATCCAGCAGAGAAGTAGATTGCAATAGGTTAATTTTATTGATCTGTAACTAAATACTTCTATGATCAACACAAATTGTATTCTGGTTGTGGTTTTTAATTACCTAATTATTATAATATGAGAAGTGACATGTAATTAACTCTATCTACCATCACGTAAACGCCAACGTCAATAAAATTATTATAATCTATCAGTAGCTCATGCTACGCCGTAGCAGCGTAGATCGAATTTCGTAGCGGTAATCGTAGAACCATAATATACCATGTATAATGATTACCGTTACATGACTGTTTACATTGAAAATGTAAATAGTTCGTGTATATGCGTGTTAAGTGAGTTATTACAAATTAGCAGAACAGATCAGACATGTATGTAAACAATATATTAATTTCAGCTTACCTCTTTGAGAAGTAATTGGGAAGCGTCATGATATTTTTCGTTGTTTTATGTGAGTTGATCTTACATTTATGGTATTTGCTAAGGGTAGTTGAAGTCCTAAAAAGTCCGAAAGCTGATGTAATTATAGAAATTCAATTATTTTTTCATACAACCGAGGTGGCCTCAAGCACGTGGCCCACCTGGTGGAAAGTGTTTACAGTAGCTTATGGACGTGTGCCACACCAGGAGAGTCACACTCGTACTGTCAACCCTGTAAACACAGAGAGTTTTAGTGCCGTCAGTGTAGAAGACAAAGTAGGAACAGCCTTTTGGTCTTTCCACTGACAGCACAAAATGTCTCTAGTGAGCTCTGGCTACCCTACTCACCACCGGGAACACAACACGAAGTTATTATGACCGCGGTATTCTATACTTTCCCAGCCGGATAGCTCATTTGAACGGAAATACCGTCGTGTTCTACCTCCTTTAATATTGTCAACTAGTTGTAGAAGTCAGACGGCAGTCGCTTCACGGAAAATATCGAAGTTCAAACGTTTCTCCTTCGGACTAAAAGCCGACCCGAGCTGAGATGAACTACGTCAAAGTAAGATTTTGTTTGTTTTGTTTTTTAAACCATATTAGTTTTAAAAAAGAAACGATAATATCGTTCACTGACTTTCTTGCTGGTATCTTCTCAGTAGAACCAACTTACCGAACCAGCGAAAGAATCATTTATATTATATTAATAATTTCTTGACATGACTGTAAAATTTTGACGTTCATATGTGCCTAAGGCGATATAAACGAAATTGATTCTTTGATTCTTCTTTGATTAGGGAAAAAGCCCTAGAAGACCTAGAATATGATTACGAGGATTATGACTTCACTGGACTTTAAATAATATTCAAATATAAGATACTAACGAGAGCTTAGTATACAATGTGGCTTGTAGTTGGGATTTGGGTTTATTCTAGTGTTTTATTTTTAATCATTCAGTATTGTATCTCAGAATAAGTTTTAGCTGTAAACTTCGTAAAGGCATTGCGTGTGTCTATACTTTGTCATGTAGGTATCATGTAACTCTTTTTTTAATTTCGCGTTGAGTATGCTATATTTGGAATACTGCCTAGATTTAACTTATAACTGTATCTGTCTCGAAATGCTTAACCATTTAATAGCAGTAATCTGTAGGCATACCTTTAAGAAATAAATAAGATAAATAAAAATCTAATGTTGGTGTACAATACAGAGTTACCTATCTATATATCTATAAATAAAATAAAAGCTTCTAATTGCGTTAAATGACTTACATTTGCTTTCTACATGATAATACTCAAATGAGGGATAACAAGGGACAAAATAATGTAATAATTCTTTAAAATATATCCAACAAAAATTACGAAAACAGCGTATGAAAACCCAAAAGGGACTTAATTCAAACCACGTAGGTACAGTCCCAGCGACAAATCTAAATGGCATAAGCTTAGAATTTAAATTCCATATGCGTGGCGCGAGGCGCCTACCTATTGTCTACACAAAATATCCTTTAATTATGTTGGCTGTTCTGTTTTATAAATTGCGGTGCAAATGGTGAGTGACAGAGAGTTGAATATTAATTGATTGAAGTTTACAGAACAAAGTAAATTTACTGATCGCGTAGTGGTAACTGGGTTCAGTAATAGAGCCTTGGAGACCATCCTTAACAGAAGATCCCTCTAAAAGCACACACACACATAAGTACTGAATACATAGGATATAGGCAAATCGGTTATACAAAGTGCACGCTTTCTTGGATCTCAACTCAAACACCGGAGAGGAGCACTCCCGAGGAGGGCCAGACCGAGAGGGATGGCCCTGGGTCAGCCGGGGTGCGAGGGATATGTCGCATGACAACCTCACTTTCGGCCTAGCATTATGACCCAGAGACGGCGTGCGGTTTAGTCGGTTCGAGAATGACATAACCTCCCCCTCCGGTTTCGGAGGGGTGGGTATCCGTGGGGATTTCCCGCACGTAAAAAAAAAAGTTGTGTAAAATGGCCTAGTAAGTTATTTACCTAAAATTTCAGCCTGATTTGTCGACCCGATTTTGTGCAACTGAATTATGTTGTAATTAACTTTTGCATTTCGAATCAGGCTCCATTAAATCCCTCGTGGCCAAGTCAATCTTGTTTGTAAGTCGTTCCACCTGCTGATCAACGGAATTGGCACTGTTGGTAGGCTTTCCTCTCGGAGTTCAGAGGTCAGACTGCAGTCGCTTCAATAAAAGTCTTAACAAATTGAAAGCCTCAAATAGAACCGCGAATAACCTTGAACGAATGACTTCAGCATTCTTTTTTTTTTAATAATCGTAGCAATTTCGACAGTCTCAAGAAACTTTAGCATAAAAATTATTCGACCAGTTCGCCCTTAATCTGCATTCTCTTATTATTTGCACCAAAACGCGTGTGTAAACGTTAAACACGTCCGTTTAACTACACAGGACAACGCTGGCTGTATTTCTCAGTGGAACTCCAAACAAAATATATGGCGCAACACGTACTGAATTTTAATCGGCGAAAATTACCGGGCGAGTGACGGTGACAGTTTTAGCATTAATAACAGCAAAACTGACCTAATTCGCCCACTTTGGATATACTTGGGCGAAATAATTTATTGCTGTAACATTTTTGGTTGTGATTGTATTATGTTGAAATAGTTTTTCATCGATTTCAAAAATTGAGGACTTTGCTGAATTTGTATTTGAATTGCATATAATTCTTTTTCGTTAATTGATCAATGGATTTGGTTTATTTTTTAAACACTACTAATAGTTTGGTATTATGTGTTTGTTTGTAACGGAACTTTTGAATACAGAAAAGTTAAAATTTCACTCAAATTGTTTGGATGAAGTGGTCAAATTCAATGTTTGAAAATGATTGTAAAATCATTCATTGGTTCCGATAGTTTGTAAAAATATTGGTAGACACTCCACTGTCATCTCAAAGATAGATAAGGAAGGAGAAATTTGGATTGGTTCGGGCGAGGTCCGGTAGCTTAGTGGTTAAAGCATTGCCAGTGTTCAAACCCCGCCTATACCAAACTTTTCCTATTTCAATCGGTTTTATATATATAGCATGCAAAATGTTTTAAAATTTCATTTAAAAAGTTAAAAAAAAATTAATGAGCTGTCGAATTTTTCATGAGGTATAAAAACGTCGGAAAGAGAATTATATTGTTGGTTACCTCATACAGTATAAATAGGGTGGGCCTTTTATACTGTCGTATTTATGTAAAATACATGCTCTACTGCAGCTCGTGGCTCCGCACGCATGAACGTTGGTTATCACGATCAAGCATAAGTCCAATTCCAAGTCTAATCTATCTCTGTTCTAAATTTCATCCTGATCTCTTCAGCCGTTAGAGCGTGATGGAAAACAGTACCCAAATTTCTTCACATACTTCCTTTTAATATTATTAGAAAGTATTTTGAATTCAGTAGGTACTACGTTTTACGGCATACGTAGGATAGAACACATGTCATCATTGTCAATATGTACTTCTGTAGTCACATATCTGCTTGCGCTTATAAGTACATTTTATACCAAAAACATTAACCCGTGTACAAGTTTAAGTTCGCCGCAAGCATATCTACTTAACTCAGTCTAAAGTGGTAACAAACCGCTTATAACCGGTGTAATTGAGCTTATCTGCAGATACGAGGTATTAACATGCTGACAAGATCTACGAGCGAAGATCATAAACCAATGGAAGCACCCAAATTAAGACGCTGTATATTTTACTAGCTTTAGCCCGCGGCTCCGCCCGCGTGTATATCATCGCGACCAAACATAGCCTATGTCCTTTCTTAAATTAGCCTATGTCTAGTCTAGCTCTATACCAAATTTCATAAAAATTGGTTCAGTGGTTCACGGCTAGAAAGGCGGACAAAAACAGACACACATACACACTTTTTCACTTTGCCACGTTCACACGGAGCCATGCCGGATACCATACAATCTGAATTACACCTCAAGGTCAAAAGCCATTTTATTCCGTTTAGACCATAAAAATGGCACTTACAAAACGCTAAATTATAAATATATTAAAGACTAATTTAACTTATGATCCACTGGCTTGAAATGTGGCCCTGGTTTGTAAAAACTTCAGCAGTAAACTCAGTGGGCATTTAAATATGCGTAGTAGCGGATCGAAGTTTCGGGTTATCAGTGTTACTCGTTCGGATGTTAATGGCCGGGAATACACCCATGGCACACGTTTATCTCAAAATCGGATCCAAATATGGTACGTGACACTACTTCAGGTTTATCGAAAAACACCCACCTACCCTAAGAAAATTAAAGTGACTTCATAGCACAGTCGACAAAGGAAACACGGTTACACTTTCTCATATAAACTTGTATATAAATGTGCAGCCGTATCTCTAGTCCAGTCCTATGTCTTTCATCGACAGCAATAGAATCCTTTCATATTTCGTGGGACCGAAAGTCATAGTTGGCAAAATTTGGATGTTACTACACCTCTGCCTACCCTTTTGGATTTACATGGTTGAAAATAATTTATACAATCTCATCCAGTATTCCCATATCCACGCACAAACTTCACATAAGTTGCGGGTTTGATTAAACCGTCTGAACATGCTTTCAGTAGTTTTCGCTAGAGCTTTCGTCAAAGAAGAAAATCCTTTCCCTGCTATTTTTATTTAACCAGTAAATAAACTCGACTATATAAATACACGGTATAGCGGTTTTGTACAAGGAAAATCCTGATATATTCTGAGATAGAAGCAAGTTAAGAATAGATCCGTTTGTGTGTTGTTGAATGGATTACAGGATTGGTAGGTAGGTGTTTTCTCATGTGCTTGATCTTGTAAAGTACAGAAATGTTCTTTTAGAGCACTTACTACTAAAATACTTGTTCTTTGTAATCTTTTGTAAGTATAAGTTTTTTATACCACTTGGGTGGCAGAAAAGCACACGGCTCACCTGATGGAAAGTGGTTACCGTGGCCTATGGACGTGTGCAACATCAAGGGTGTCACACGCACGCTGCCGACCCTGAAGAAACCTTCTAATGCCCTTCTCGAAGAACCCTATATTGTAGTCGCTTGGAAAAACCACAGCAGGGAGTTCATTCCACAGTTTGAGCATGCGTGGGATGAAGTCCCTTTCATACTGCACGGATCGCACCATTTCTGGTCGCAATGTATGAGAATGAATTCCGTGCGATGATAGAATGTAGCTGAGAGGTATACTGAGCTGTAGGTTATGAACAATGAGTACTTTAACACGAACTAGATTTTTACGCACTTACTTTTTCTAAAAGCCGCGTGGCCTCTTCCCACGCGGTGTCGTACAGTCAGCATCATTAAAATGTTGCCAACAAAAGTCTTCAAAATAATCCAAATACCAAAATTTCATTTTTATATTGGTTATAAGAGTACTCAAATAGTTGTAAGTGTCCAGAGTGGTCCATCTATCTTAACAATCGGTCTTCCAGAATTATGTCAGTTAGTAGAGTATTCATACTCATATACACAATCACGCCGGTCGATGGTATCCAGTCAAGTATAATTTCAAAAACTCTAGACATTGTCATTTAATCGCATTTTGTATCCTTTTCTTACTTGTAAAGCCATCCCTTTCACACAATGGCGGGATGATAAGGGATGGGTATATGAGTAAGAAAAAGATACAAAATGTGTCAATTGACAACGTCTTTTGTAGTTTTTTTTAAGTTGACAGTTGAATAAGCCATGAACTGTCAACTTGCATTAGTGAGAAAAGTATGAATGTCTAGATTTTTTTAAATGATACTTGTCTAGATACCATCGTCCGGCGTGATTGTGTATATGAATATGAATACTCTACTAACTTACATAATTCTGGAAGACCGATTGTTAAGATAGTTTGACCACTCTGGACACTTACAACTATTTGAGTACTCTAATAACCAATATAAAATTGGAATTTTGGTTTTTGGATTATTTTGACTACTTTTGTTAGCAATATTTTAATGATGCTGACTGTACAAGGCGACTAAGGGATAAAGCTGTTTAACATCAGACAGATATGTACAGCCCAGACTCAGCCTCAAATTCATGTCTCGAGTCATCAATAGTGCCCGGAGTACGGCAATAGGTTCACCCCCTATTACCTGGGACCGAATACAATGATTGGTGAAATGTGGGTGTTAATTCACCTCTGCCTAACCCTCCGGGGATAAAGGCGTGATTATATGTATGTATGTTATGTACTTTTTCTAAGTGAGGCTGGTTAATATTTAACCTACTGTAGATTATAGCCTATCCTAACTAGTATCCTACTTATATTATAAACGCAAAGGTTTGTAAGTATGAATGAATGCATGGATGGATGTTTTTTACTCTTTTACGTAAAAACTACTGAATGGATTTTAATGAAACTTTACAATAATGTAGTTTATACATCAGAATAATATAATACAAACAACACTAACACAACAATCCACACATTAAAATAATAATACGCACATTCATTTTAAGCTATAGGAAATACTGTATTCACTAAACAACAATTTCTGTGGTATTTATCTTTCATGATTTGCATTCGAGTAATTCTATATAAATTGAAGTTTGTAAATAATCTAAGTGTATTTTAAAACTGATAAATTGTATTTTGAATTTGATTTTAAAACGAAATTATTTTGGATGTGATTGTAATTTTAAAACCAATTTAATATACTTATTTTGTAATTTAATATTGTTGATTTGATTGTAATAAATAATAAATTTAATAATAACTTATTTAACAGAAATCGAAATGTTAAAATTTTGAAGAATTCTGATCCTGAAATACAAGTTTGTAATAAACTTAGTTCAGGTGAAGAAGTGATGTATACAAAAATGTACTTTAAGATTATGAAATAAATTATTATTATTATTAAAAAAACACACATAGGTTACAATTTATAACGATAACCGATATTATAGCGATGACCGACATCCACGCGGGCGGAGCCGCGGGCAAAAGTTAGTGTGATATATTACTGTGTATTCTATGGTAGATTTATTTTTCTGGTTTTATAGACTTACGTAGTATATGATTTAAAGATGTTTTTTAGAATAATTTGCTAAGTAAGACCTCTGTAGATATTAAGCTATAGATTTGTACTAATAGACCTAATATTCCTGTGTTGCCGACTCTAAATAGTTATAATCTTTGTCTAAATAGTTTTAGATTAGAAACAAACACTAGAAACACAACGCTAAGCAAATGCTGTTCTTATTTTCTGTAAACTGGTAATAGCTTTCAAAGTCGTGAGACTCCAAATTCAAATAGAACTCGTTTCGCTTCGAAAAGTCCACCCTTTCACCATCGATGTAGTTCGATCAAAACGTCAGATAAACAAAATATATCGTACTTTATATACTTATTATCACGATTAAATCCTGATTGATGATTTTGGCCACCAAAACATAACATTTTACAACCATGACGTTATGTACGCAAACTGTTGTTATTACAACAAATACACTGACACGTAATAAACACACAATCATAAAATACAATAACAAATTATTCATAAGCTATTCGCAACTGAAAGTGGAACACTTCACGGAGAGGCAATCTGCTATCTGGAGCTCGGAAGAAACTTTAATCTCACGAAGTGTGATTGAAAAGTATAAACTAATAAAATTGGAGTCAGTACATTAAGGAAATTTGCACATAAATCTTTCACGTCAGTGCTACAGCAGATCTTTTGGGCAAGGAGGTAAGAAAAAACGCTAAAAGTTTATAGGGAAATGTTGATATATTAATAACTAGCTGACCCGCCTCGGCTATTATGCGTCACTCAATTGTTTTGCCTTCCCAGAACTTCTCCACTAACACTTGTACTTTATGATATAGTATGAAGATTCAAATTGACTTTTGTGTATTATTATGTATCGTTTGTATGGGAGTATAAGAAAATGTTGTTCTTAGACTGTTTAGGCATTTTTTTTTTATTTTTCTCCGTCCTCGTCCTGCAAGGAATATTCTTAAAAAGAATCAGCGATATCGGTTCAGCTCTTCTCGATATTTTCGCTAAGCAGCACATTCAGCGATTCATTTTTTCTATTATAGATTGGCTTAATATTTCTTACGTGATTAAAGCATTTGTTTTTGAATTTGTTTGACGGTCATATGTACTCTTGATGTGTTCAAACTGAACAAACGAAATTGATTCTTTCGAAATCACATTTGGCACTTACGCGTAAGTTACTAACTTACTACGCTTAATGTGGACTAAAACTAAAATAAGTAAAACAAACTTGAAATGTTAGATATTTCTTAGAATAAGAAAATAAAAGGTCTTCCAAGAACGCAGAAGTTCTTCAATTCACTGCAAAAATAATTGAGACTGCTCGCATCAAATAACATTTTAATATTTTCTTACATTGTTTTTTTCTTATTTCTTATATATAGTTTATTCCCGACATTTATACCACCACCAACAGCAGCTGTTTATATAATAAAATTTAGTTTTTTTTAGCTGAAGTACCTCCTTAGTTGTATCGTAACTCCACGTGCAATAGTTACGGGTTAACTTTTAAGAAAAGTTGGAGAACACTCTTTTTCATAAGTCTAAGTCGGATTGAAACGTAAGATTCAGACCAATTCGAGATAGTGAATAATACAGTGTATTTAGTTAGGTACTATTAAATGAGCAATGCCACTTATGAGTATAATGATTACAATGTGATAACGTTTAGAAAGTTGCTGGAAAACAAGCCTCACTTGTATTTTTAATTTATACCACATTTTCATCCCACTAATATGTAAAAAACAATCAGCATTTATTTATAGTCAATCCACCTGGTACTCGGCGTGAGGGTAACTTAAAAGTCGTACCAAGCGAAACACAGTTGTTACGCAGTAGTGTGTTTTGTATGGCAACCTCTATTTATAATAAAATACCTGTGAGGATCCGAATACAAAATATTAAAATATTCAAGGGTACACTTAATAAAATTTTAGCAAATAAGGCCTACTATACCATTGACGAATTCTTAAACGACGATTCTCTCACGTGACATTGATAAGGTATTTATTCATTATTTGCTTGATTATGATTGTTTGACATTGTTAAAGTATTTCTTATTAATTTGATAACGTTTGTAAGTTTAATTTAATTTGTACACCATATTCCATGGTAGGACATAGCGCACTAATATGTAACTTAGATTAAGAACTGTACACAAACCTATGATCAACAAATAAATAAAAAAAAATACTTATCCCTTTTTTAAATCATCCCAAAAGCATTTACTTACTCAGCTTAATATTTTTTCATTATTTTTAACTTATCCCTATATTCACTCATTAGTCAACCTGATAATTGTATATTAAGAAGTGTGCAAAGTTAAATAGTTTGTGGCATACTATTGTACTGAATAAATTGGCTAGTAGATAAATATTAGAATAATAACATCACACTGTATTCATACAGTTGTTAACCAGTCTGTTATCTATTATTTACGTATGCATTAAAACTAATTTGAAGTGAATTGCCACCGCCACGCCGCGGTACGCTTCGCCGCGCCAGTTGCACGCCAACTTAATGCAATAGCCACACCCCACGCGTATTTACAAATGTTAGATCTATTATTTAACTATTCTCTAGTGAACTAATAACTACTATTAAATCATTATCTTACTAATATTATTTATAAATTAATGTGAAAGTTTGTGTTGATATTTGACTGTTTTACTCCAGTACGCTCAAACGGCTAAACTTATCTGGATGAAATTTAGTACAGGGTGTAGATTTTAGCCTGGAACAGCTAATAGGTTAATTTTTAACCTGTAAGGGTTCCCATAGGTTGTGTCAACGGGATCGGAATCCCACAGGCGCGAACCGTTGGGCTATTTGTCAGGCAAGTCTCTATAATTTTTATTTTTTAACGTTTTGTTAGTGCGTTATAATGGTCTAAAACTTTAAAAAGAATATAAATGATTTGATTTGAGTCTGGACTTTTGGCGGATCTGCAGGCAACTGATATATAATAATAGCTTCGCATTAAGTAACAGGTATGAACGGTCGCTGCACTGAAAACAGGTGAATATAGTGAAATATTGATGTTTAGACTAGCAAGAATTGACCGCAATTTGTTTCGATAATACTTCTAGATCAATAATTTATACCAGTGTTTCCTAAATGGGGGATCTTCGCCCAGTGCCGTGCCATGAAAAGCACGGGGTGCAGCGCTGTCTGATAGTTAATCACACTCGTTCAAAATCAAGAGATGTATAGCTTTTATGACAATATGGTACAAAACGTTACCGGATCATAAAAATTATGCCAGATTTACATTATTTCAGTAGCATTCCAGTCCAGTGAGCGAATCCAGCGCTGGAATGCTACTGGAATAACAGTCCAGTGGATTGTTAAAGCGCATTTAAAACTCTGGAATTATGTGAACACAAAAATCCAGTCCAACTATGCACTGGATTGATTCGCTGAATTACTGAACTGTAATGATTTGAACCTGGCATTATCCTGTTTGATAACACGTTTTTATCATACTCGTGACCTGCCCCTCTAGAAAAGCGTCAATTCGTTGGCCAGCGTTTGATGTAATAGAATGACGAATGTATGGGATTTGACGCATTTCATAATGTCTGTCTGTCATATACTTTCGTCATTCTATTCCACCAAGCACCGGTCAACGAATTACCACTGGTCTAGAGGGGCTGAGCAGCCGGAATAGTTAAAAACTACAGAAACGAACTCATTTGTTTCTGTAAATACAAACGCGCATATTCACGATACGTTTGGGCAACCCGGATAAGGTAACAGGGCATAAGTTTAAGAACCGCTGGTTTACACTCCGGCAAGTGACCACCGAGTTGCTGTGTGAAAGTTCGTTCAAACAGTTTACGTTATACGAGCATTATTTATTGGATGCAATTCATTCAAGTCGTAGAAAAATAGGTAGTGCTACTATAGTAGGGTTATTTATATCGTTGCGATGGTAAGGTCTCAAGTCGGGCAAAGTTATATTGAGTTCTTTTGGTAGGAATTTTTCAGTAGCAATACTTACTTACATTTAAAAAGTGTTCTATTTGAAACCTACCTTGATCCTTAATGTATAGAAATTGTAGAAACAAACCTTGATCCATAATGTATAGAAAAAAATAGTGCTTTATAACTTTGCCCACTCCTTAATCTTGCTAATTTAGTAACTTTTTTTTTAAGAATATTAGCAACCGAAATTATCGAAATTACTAATATTCCCTCTAACCCCTCCAACTAAGCTAAATTGCTTGTGCTAGGAGTGGGTTCAAGTCGGTAGTATAATGGCCAGGATTCGAACCCTCCGGGACCTCTCGATCGTAAGGCCGACTCCTTAACCACTAAGCTACCGACGTGACTGTGAAGTTAATGAAGAAGTTTAAATGCTTAGGTGTTGGTTACTCAATCAGGGTTAAAGGGCTTTTTTTTAATGTGTGGAATCCCCCACGGGCTTCACCCCATCGGTGCCGACGATGGGGTGGGCGTGTCGGAATCGGACCGACTAAAACCACACGGTGTCCTTCCCAAGTGTCCATTGCCGGGCACCCCGGGTAAGCCCTCGGAAGGATAACCCCAGGGGGTTATAGGGCTTGACTGAAACTTGGTACAAGGACAGATATTAGTCTAAAATAATACAGTCTTTTATGTTTTCCAGGAATAGGTTTCCATAGGTTCAATGGGATCAGAATTCCATGCGGTTGAAACCGCAAACAAAATATATATTTTTCTTGTCTTCCGATTACTCACTACAACACCATATAATGGAATAGGTATCAGTAGTGTCCCTCCACTGTCTTACAACGATAAAATAAACTTATGAAGAGAATAATATCTTTTTGTAAAGCCTATCCCACATGGCACAGTTTTTATCTGCCGTATTATTTTTAATTTTCATCAGAATTCTGTGCTAATTTAAGCCATGGTTCATATTGTTGGCCTAGTGCTATTGACATACTTAAAAAACTGTAAGAACATTTAATATTTAATATTAAGTCGTAGTGAAGCCTAATCAAAAGAAAAAAAGTGTTAGCTGTTACGTTCAATTTGTTATTAAACACTTCACATTACATTACAATTAACACAGGTATTCTCTGATTCAACGGACATTCTTCTTTGTCAAAATTGCCTTCATTTATTAAAAAGATGCACAACACATACTGCAGTACAGTTAGTGAAACCCTATGTCACCATAAAGCATGCCATCTAGAACGAAACTATATTTTATAACTTGTAATATTCTAGAAAGCTAAAAACCTAATATACAGTTTTTCGATTACACTTGATAATACATTTTGACCGTATGCACAAAAGAGGCTATGCTCAATAAACTCCATTACATTATCCCCTATACAATTAACATACTATAGTTCTCTCATCCGACGATTATTCTATCTGTGCCTAAGGGTGTCGTTAAAGACAACTATCCAGTCTGTCAGGGGGATAGTCTAATCATAAACTGCCTTGTCTAGTAGTGTCCAACACATATTGTACTTTTGGGAGACCAGACTGCTATACACAGCAAACTGCTTATAAATGTATACGTTTATGTCTCTCGTAGTGTTGTTTTTATATTCTTTTCTTCACCCGTAATGCTTGTATTTTCGTTTGTGAAGGTATATTTTGAGAACTTAATTAGAACTTCTTTATTTTATAGGGTTGATTTTTTTTCATGTTGTTCATTCTGATGACTTCAAAAAAGGAGGAGGTTATATATTCGACGTGAAAGTAGAAATATTGATATGTATTTATATTAATTTTATTCTCATAGTCATTCGTTGCAGAGAGGACATCTCTTCATTAAATTTCATACATCTCTTCTATCTTCATACTATTTTAAGCCAATTATTATCTGTTCTGTGGCCATGGTCCAGATTGGTGGCCCAGTGCATAGTGACATACTTTACTAACTCCCAAGATATCATTCATTGCAGAGGGGATTTCTGCTACTAAGAGTATATAGGCTCTTTGATAAAAATCCAGCTCATATTTCGTTTGAATTAAATTTACAAATCCAAGATTCATTTACCATGTTAGGTAGATGGTAGCTATAACAATATATATGCCACTTATACCCAGGGATAGCGTGGGCGTAAGCATTATGATATGAAATAACATAATAACCTTACATGTCTCAATAAAGTGTACGTCAAACAAAAGTCCATCGCCTTTGTGAGTTTACCAGAGTAATAAAAACAAAAAAAAGTAAATCTAATGAAAATAACCAAGTGGATTCCGGTCGAATGGAGTCCTTATCGGACGGTCACACGCCGTCCGCGAATCGAAATAAAAATATAACAAAACTAAAGTCAACAAAGCACAAAATTAGTTTTTATCCCAAAATAGTAAGAAAAACTCGACCACGCGAAATGTGAGTGAATTGGGGAGCGTTGGAAGTTCGTGTTAATGTAACTGTAGTTGATGCTGGTGGAGTTTTTGCATCACTTCTCATTTTAAATACTGTTCACGTCATGCTATTCAAATTTTGTTAGCTGGCATCACTGGTTTTCTACCAATCAAATCATTGCAATATAACGCGATAAACGCTCGGTATTGGTCTTTGGATCCTTGGATCTATGTAAAAACTTAACGGTTAATACACTTGCCATATTAGTTTGAAACGTTACGCATATTTTATTTCGAAAATATATACTAAAATACAAAACTAGTTCAGCAAGTTATTATCATATCAAATAATAAAATAATTATCGCATAATCATGTTTGCCTTGTTGTTGTGATGATCTAAAGTAAATATTCATAGGGATATGAACGTCAGAACAAGTGACATAATACAACAAACAACAGAAAATAAAAAGATAGCTCTCCACCATCTATACATTTATAGTCTCCGTTTGCTTGACCAAGAAAATGATGACAATGAGATATTATGCGATTGAATTAAGATTGGTCACAATAGTACCTAGTATTTATACAGTTTTTATGTTTTGATACTCATAAAGTGTTTTATGAACATAACATTTAAAAAAGACTTTTTTTTACATAATAATAATAATTTCATGTCATTAAAATAAAATAAAATGATCATGAGCGGAGAGGCCATCAGGGCAGTAAATATAAATCTTAATATAACAAAATCAGGTCTAATCTTTGAATAATAACGAGAGTGCTGGTGTGTCGTCGTCGATCCCTGTCATCTCAATCTCAACATGAGACCCTGGCTGACGTGTTATATATGGTTTTAAGATTTCCACGGATTTCATTACTGCACCTACCATTTATCTTCCAAGAACACATTGAAGAAACGTTCGTGTATTAGCCGGTTTATAGCTTTGACGTAGTCTTCCTTACACGGTTGTGAGAAAGCTAAATAAATGTACGAACAACATGATAAAAAGCTTCGAGGAAGTTCTATATGAGTAATAATATGTTAAATACTTAGATATTTCAGTGGTTTGCACGTCAAATTGTGATTTATATTAAAATTTATCTTGATTAAGTCCGCATTCGCCCTGCGAGTTTTACCTCGAATTCCGTATTTGCCCCCAAGTTTTATTCCTCTTGCGCTTTGAAAAATATGCCGCGTTCAAATGTTTATAATATTGTGAATACAGAAATGTCATAAAACAATCGATAAAGAGAGCTTTTCACGGGTCCGTAGTCGAATTCTGGAACAATTTTAATCATTCAGGCCGGCATCAATCGCGTTTTTGCGCCGATGCACCTTTTGGACTGTTTTCATGGAACTCGTTACAGTTTGACAAAGAAACCAAGTCGAACCTGAAAAGGAAATTCTTGTTTTTATTTTATCTATGTGTAATCTTTTTGATGTTACAATATTTCCATGAAACATCGTTTTAATAAATATATCAGAAAATATTTTCGTTTAAACCTGTAGTATCATTTTTCCTACTATGTATTTATTGTTTAACTTCACTAATAAAGTTAAAAACTTACTATTGAATAAAATTTTAATCATTTAGCATGATAACTATTCAAATTGATTAAGATAGAAAAAAAATTAAATTGGTTTCGGAACCAATTCTATTTTTTTTTCTATGATCGCGGATTCGAACCCCGCCTGAACCAAATAACCGAAAAATTTCACATCTTAATCGATTCAAAACTTACGTTCACTAATAAAATTCTATGTAAGAAAAGTGACCAGTAAATCCTGAACTTTGACTAACAGCAGAAACAACGCTAGCTCTTTTCTTTTGAAGAATGTTACTGCTTTCCGTTCATGTTCTGTCATTCACGTATTTCATGTTTAGGGTTCCTTGATTGGTTTTCATATTCCTCCGATAAGAAGGAGACCCCGTGATTGATTGTGATATTCTCCAACGGGTAGTCAGTAATGAACGCTTCACCCAGGGGTGTACCGCCTGTCCCAGTAATATCACACGGGTGTTCTAGACATTCGTCTTCTAGATCTGATAAGAAAATTATTCACAGGTTTCCACTTGATATTATGGTAGTCTTTTGAAAAACAGGAAATATTTCATTTTTCCTGAAGCGAATCAATTACTGAATGAAAAACGTCTAGTTTTCCAGAAGAATAGATTAATTGGAAAGGTTTTTTTTCTCGTTTTGCCAGAAGCGATATCAATTAGTTGGTTACTTGAAACTCTAATTGGTTGTCGATGCGACGATATTTTTTACAGTTTTATTGAACAGGAATATTTTTCTGAAGCTTTTGTTTCGATGATCGTCACATTTTTTTGCGAGAGGATTTAATTTTTGTATAGTTTGAATGTTTGTGATTAAGATGGTTTAAGTTTTTTTAGTATGCTTGAGTAAAATTCATGCTCTTCGAGTTTAAAACTTAAATCTTTAAAAAAAATTTATAGATAAATGTAAAAACTAATAAGCTACGTGAATCAATGTATAGTGAGCTAATTTACACAAATTAATGACATACGTACATACATATAATCACGCCTTTATCCAGACTCAGCCCCAGATACATGGCTCAAGTTAACAATAGTGCCCAGAATACAGCAACAGGCTTACCCCCTATTACGTGGTACGGAATACAGATCGGTGAAATGTGGGTGTTAATTCACCTCTGCCTAACAAATTATTAAACCATTTACATTGTTATAACTATATTAATTATTGAATTTAATCACCTAATATTTGAGTCCACAATTAATGACAACTAAATTAAATGCCTCACTAGTCCTACTAATACACTTGTGGACACATTTATTGGCCCACCTTGCATTTTAAGTTTCGTTTAATCTTAGCTAAAAATTTATATTAGGTCGAGCAAAAAGTTTTTATGCAGTTTTGAACCAGGCACATTCATAATTTTATTCAATAGTTTTATTTTGAATTTCGAATACAGAATTTAAGGAAACAAAAGACAATTTGGAGCCTGTTCGTTTATATTAAACAATCGAATACTAAGAAAACTTGAGTTTATTCGTTTACTTAGATTTAATTCTCGAAAGTGTGATTTTTCTCTTTGGTTTTGCAACAAACATTACTAATTCTTAGCATTAAGGTGAGGTTCTATCAATAATCTATGGATACTTCGCCTGAAGTCGCCTACCAAGCTGTGGCACTTATCCAGGCCGGGTCCATATCGGCTCTCATAAAATTTGTATTCATATTTACGATTTTACTACGAATTGGAGTTCATAATAATCACTCTTCATAATTTTTTTCTTCATAAACTTTATGTTCATACATTAATATTCCTATAATCGGAACTCATAACACCCCGTCATCATATTTTTTTAATCCCTAAACATAATTACCATAATATTGTCACTCATACTTAGACCTAATGTTCCTTTTACCTAATTAGTCGACGGAGCCCCGCTACGCGGGGCTCCTACTTCTGGGTGGTTTATAAAAAAATAACCAATGCATCCAGATCCTTGCTAGGGGTCCATATTGACTCACCTAAAGTTCTTTATCCGAAATTGTTCTTCCTAACGATTTTGATGTATAGGATAAATAGCACTTCTGATTAAGAAATATATGAAAGCAAAAATGAGTACAAATAAATGTATGAACAATAAAATTATGAAGTCGATTCATTAGGCGTTTTAATATTTATTGAAATAAAAATTATGAAGAGTGATCATTATGAAATAAAATTGTATGAAACATATTTTCGGACTTTCGATGTTAGGAGTTAAAAAGTTATGTAAGAAAAAGCGCACCGATCCAGGCCAGATACAGCCAAAGAAATGTGAGTGCTCAACTTAATTTAAGTCGATCTGCGGTCCGAAACGTTTATCGGAGGTACCTAGAGACTGCCGACTTTGTTCGTCGCCAAGGAAGGCCACGATCTCGAGTCACAACTGAAAGGCAGGATCGATTCATCGTGACGTCCAGCTTGAGAAATCGTCACCTTACCTCCATTGAGATACAAAACCAATTTCGCGACTTCCACGGAGATTCTGTGAGCGCTCGAACTGTTCGGAGAAGGTTAGAAGAACGCGATATGGTACCACACAAACCAGTTAATGGCCCCAAACTACCGCGAACCCATCGAACAGCGCGTCTTCTTTTCGTGCGCACTCATTTAAATTGGACTCAGCAGCATTGGAGCCGTGTACTCTTTTCTGATGAGTCTAAAATTGCGTTACATGGCAATGATGGAAGGAAGATGGTCTACCGACGTAAGGGAGAGCGTTTTGCACAATGCTGCTTTCAAGAGAGGGTTGCTTATGGCGGTCGCTCATGGACTATCTGGGGCGGTATATACGCGAGCGGCAAAACTCAACTTGAGTTTGTTACGGGACCACGGTTGCCAACATTAAATGCTGAAAGGTACATTCGTGAGTGCTTAGAACCTCACGTGATGCCATACGTGGACTATGTGGGCCCAAATTGCCTTATTATGCATGATAATGCAAGAGCTCATACGGCCGGCATCGTCAGGGAATATCTTCGGGATAGGAACATCACAGTTATGGACTGGCCAGCCAGAAGCCAAGACGTGAACCTTATTGAGCACATGTGGGACGAGCTAAAAAGACGTGTTAGGGCTCATCAGCCAGTTGCCCAGACGATGCCGGAGTTGAAAACTGCCATAGAAGAGGAATGGGAGATGATCCCTCAAAATTTCATAGAACGGTTGATAAACTCTATGCCTAATCGTATGAGAGCTGTCGTAGATGCCCATGGAGGCAACACGCGTTATTAAATTAAACCTTTATTTGATAATTAAACCTTTATTTTGATAAAACATGTTTTTTATTCAAAAATCAACTGCACTCATAAAGGCGCATACGCGACTTGTTAGGCGTAGCTCCATGTCCTGTGGTATTCTGAATTCAAATTTAAAACGATACGATCGAAAACGATGGTAAAATGTATCAGGTTTAAAACTGCATCAACAGTTGTTGATTAATTTAAGGTTAATGTTCAATCTAGCAATCATATTTAGGTAGGGGCCATCGAAACCTAAACTCTAAGGTGGGCCAATAGATGTGTCCACAAGTGTATTATAAACGTGAAAGTTTGTAAGTATGGATGGATGGATGGATGTTTGTTACTCTTTCACGTAAAAACTACAGAGTGGATTTTGTTGAAAACAATAAAATAGCTTATACATCAGAATTAAAATTATAAGTCATAATGAAAATATACTAACAACAAACTAAGTGTAACATATAAGCACGAAACATTGTAAAAATATGGAATAAACGGCTTTATTATTATTATTATTATTATACATCAGAATAACACATAGGCTACAATTTATAACGATAACCGATATTATCGCGATAACCGACTTCCACGCGGGCGGAGATCAGAAAAAATGTATACGAGCAATATTTGGCTTACAGCAAACAGATAGTTGTAAGGAATATTTTAAAATGTACAATGTACTACCACTGCCTAGTGATATTTTTAAGATTTGTGTCTTCGTACGCAGTCATTTGCATCTTGCCGTAGTTCTAATGATGCCGTAATTCGAGCTAGTAACTGTAGTGTAGTGTAGTGTAGTGTAGTGTAGTGTAGTGTAGTGTAGTGTAGTGTAGTGTAGTAACTAAGCAAAGGGTGACAGTTTTTAGTAAACATATATATTGTATGGCAATACATATTTGTAATAAGTTGCCAAATAGCCTCAAAGAAATTAATACGATTAATACATTCAAAAGAAAACTGTTTACATTACTAATGGATAAATGCTCTTATACCATTGACGAATTTTTAAATAATGGTAAGTTATGATAATGGTCTATTTTTGCATGATAATGTATTTGATAATTTTAATTATTGAATAATTTGATTTTAATTTTAAGACATATTTTTGTACGCCATACAGTGGTAGAGTATGGCTTGCACCTAAAATGCGAACATCTAAAATTTATGTACCCACTCACCCATATTCTAACAAATAAACTTTAATTTCATTTCATTTCCATTATAATTTAATTCAGCAGCAAAATGATTGTAATTATACTTTATCAATATCTATCATATATAAGAAATTAAACTAAAATTGATTCGTAGTAAACAAAATGAAAACAAATTTATCCAAAAAAGAATATTCTCAAAACATCTTTTGAAATAGTGTATTTATTTGTTTTTAAGTACAGATCGTATTTCCATCAAAAAGTGAACTAATATCGTTATTTTTATAACCTACATCAAAAGAAACTCAAATAATGCTGATGGCAATATCTTAATCGTATTAATATCAAAAACAATTCCATCTTAAAATCAATAGTAACATGAACTAAAACCAATAACAGTAGTTAATTCAACCCTGTACTGTTCTGTGCTGTTTCTAATTTCAGTCAACCCTTTCAATTAGCATTGGGTCCTATTCGACCCGCTTTGGTAACAGGAGTATATGCACTCATAAAGTAACCCTTTGCATGCCAGCCTCTGATTTTCGTAATAAGGGTTCACATATCCAATCATAATGGCTTGCGTAGCTGAATTGGGATTACATAAATTGAATAACACCAATTTCGTAAAATTCAATATAATATAGATTTATTGCCGACTTCCTGTGATGGAAGCCACCGTGAAGAGGTTGGTAATGATGTGCCTCAGGTGTCAAATCTGGTGCTAGACCATCTGCCAACGTTGCCTCTTAAATAACGAGGCCAAATAAATCTGTTCATCCTTGGATTTATATCTTTTAATTAAATATTAATCCCAGCTGCAACCAAAGATTGCAGTTGGAACTCAAAATGCCGTTTTCCTCGTTTTCTTCTGCGATGTGGTTTATCTTCGCTTTATGAATATAATAAGCAATATCATAAATGGATTAAACAATCATTAGTGACTAAAAGCTAGTCAAGATTTATGTCGGCATCAACGAACCTCGTAAAAATCGAAGTCAGATAATTTATTTAAGACCTCACTAGGTTTATAACTCGTTTATTTTAAAGCCATATTTGCGATTGAAATTTATATATATCTCGAATTCTATCTCTTCACGAACATTACTAGAATAAAAGTGATGTTTGGCGGAGAGGATTTCCATACATAAATTCAATTTGGTGATTGGCGTCTGCCTCAAGTACATGTTCAGCATTCGCTGATATGTTTGTTTTAGTTTAGATTTCACTTGAGGGAATACTAAGATTAATATCGAGATTTGGTAATAACGCAGGTAATAATATTCCATGCCAAACGAATATTGATCCTAACTTAAATAGTTATTGTCTGTAATGCTTCGATATCGCCTTTGGGTTATGGAGGTCAGATGGCAGTCGCTTCATGGAAAATGTCAAAGTTTAGCCAAATCCGCAGTTGGACTGGGAAAAACCGACCCCAGACTCCAAGTTGATAGCTTCGATTGCGACTGGGATTAACGCTAGGATAAATAAGATTAAATAGTTATTGTACATACGTACATTATATTCGTACCTGTAAGTCTACGAAAGGGTATGTAGATGTGTGTGGGAACCCACACTTTGCCTATTATTTTCGGTCCCATGTAATAAATGGCTAGTCTATAGCTGTCAAGCGAGCAGTTTGTCATATTCCATATTACAAGCTATATAGATTGTGATTTACTGTTCCGTAAAAAGTAATATGTAAATTGAATCTTAAAAACATATTATCAATATTACACATACAACAGTGAATATAGTGAATTACATTTCAGTGGCAGTGATGTGTAGTTAAGTAATTGGTATTATTGAAGGTAGAGTGACTTTTTGAGAGATGAAGTAATATTAATATTATTACAATTTACATAATGGAATTCAGTAAGCTCGAAAATCTTTGTATTTTTACATGGCGTAATTCAATTTTCTTATTCTCCTGATAAATTCAGTAGTTATTAGATAATATCGTAGGATGAAAGATTAAAGTTTTTAAGTATGAAAGAGTCACCTCCATGTTACTATCTAGTTAGTAAGCCATGCATTATATTTGAAGTAAGATTTTATGATAAAACTGCTTAAATCCTGCAAGTTTTATACAAATATTTAAACGTAAAATTTTAACATCAATTTTGGTCCTTCGAGCCGGGTCCTCAAAAATAATATATAAAACTAAAAATCCACAGTCGTGCATGTTTTATATTATATCCATTACATCGATAATAAAAACAACCTAAGTAGGTATATAAGTGTCATCATCATTCCAGTCAACACTGCTTTAGAAGAGGTTTATCACCCACTTAACCTACGGGAATGGCTTCCATACAAACATTATCTTATAAGTACTTAAACTCAACAATACATACTAGACCAAGCTTTCTAAAATCTACCTGATTAAAAGGGTTCAGAGCAATCCACTTATGCCTAATAACATCTCGGCATTCTCAAGCTCGAAGGGTTATGTAGAAATACAATGACCGTATATATATTTTTATGAGTGAGCCATAAAAGCATATTGGTGGTTTTTGTTGAATCCCTTATTTCACAAGCAAGGGTAATGTTTATGTTTTCCGTGGACTCGGCTGTTAAGTTCGATTGCAATTGAAGCCGTTTGTGCGTGAATGGCACTAAGTTTACAGGCTATCGGACAATTTCGTTTGTAAGTCAAGATAATGGTGGCAATTTTGTTGTTTTTTTGCGCTAATTTAAATGACCCTTAAATACCATTGATGAGTTATGAGTTCAAATCGAAATGCTATGTCATCTTCTCATCTTCTTTAGAAGGAGAAAATCGCGATTATATAATGTATATAGTGTAATACTTCTAACCTCGCCTACTTTTTTACACCACGATTGGATCGTCTCGACCGAGTAAGTACCATTCTATCACAGTGGGGCTCCACACACTTCATACATTCATTTATTATGCATATTTCCCCCTTTTTAATGTAAAACGTTGAAAAGATGCACAATCATCGAAGGACCCTCATAATTTTTGGAATCATCATGACAGGTAATCACAGTTGCATCCGAGAATTCCACCTCGGATTCCAGGAAATCTTTAATAGAATAAGAATCGTATTCTAGTATTTTATTTCCAGAAAAATGAAACAACACAAACGAAGCTTTATATCGTTTATCTTACCATACATAGCGATATTCTTTTTTTTTAATCTTTTTTCTTGTTCTTATCAGACTGGCCTCATTCCACGTCCAGCCAGTTATATTCTAATCTTTAGTAAACCTTACAGCTCTCAGTACAAATAAATGACGTCACGGTTTTATGAATTTAGCTGTACCTAACCCAGTGCCAGCTGTCGCCCATGGGCTCGCCTTATTAAATTCACCCGTTGTTATTTTAACTTGGGTCTGTTCTTAATAGCTAATATTTTCCTATGTAATTTCGTACTGTTTCATATTAGTTTTGCCTAAGGACTTTGGTTTGGATATTGAAAACTCGAATTACTTCCATTCGTTTCGTTTAAGTTTGTGAGAGGAAGTTTTGGAAGTACTTTTGTTACAATAATTTAGTTGCTCTGAATGTTTAATAACAAACGAAATATAATTATATGTTTTTGTTTTAAAAATAATATTTATTCACGGAATAGTTAAAGACAAACTTTACAGTTTAACAAATTTATAAATATTCATGCTCTCAGGCGTTTACTGGTAACAGTTGAAAAGTTTTATTATACATCTCCTGGCTTGCATCATCATATCAGTTCAAATCTTAAAAAATGTGATCATCCGGATGTCACATATTAATAAAATTACAGTTCAATACTACTCTTAAAAGTATATCAAAAACTTCTAATATCTGACCTATACTTACAATGTAAGTTAGCTAAAAATATGTGCACAAGAGAAGAATAAAAATGTAGTCAAACTCATTTAACAAGGCACCCATTTCAAATTTGTGAAATCACAGTGTTCAATCAAAGAAGTATCTCAAATTCACAAGAAGACCGTCTCAAAACAGCTACCTAAATAGCTCCAGTAACTATAAAGTGTTATAAAGAGGATATGTACTAATAGACAGATAGAAGGAAAGATAAGAAAGATCAATTTAATAGTCATGATTTTTCCAACAGAAATTAAAAGTGACATCAATTTGATTCCTATCTTGAGTAGGTACGAGTCAATCGAACAAAGAATGGATGATTGAGTGAACATGAATGAACCGTTGCAGAAACAATCACGAGATGTGAAAGGAAATCGAATTTCCTCCGAGAAATTGACGAGTATAGCTCAATGACACTACCTTCATTTCCTCTCGAGTTATTTTATACAAGTATCTACATTTTGTTGTGATTTATTGAAAGTGTTTGAAATGATTTTTATGCTACACAGGTACCAATGAAGAAATGCCAATATTGGAATTTGAACACTTAATTTGTAAGATTGTGTTAAGTTTACATATCACTTTTAAATTATCGGAATTCATAACATCAGGTACGGCATTGGCAAATTACAATTGTCTAGCTGAGACACGCAGCTTCAGTCGCGTGAAATTTGGATCACGTTATCGCTAACCAGATGAAGTTATTCACGGGATAATACCTATGTGTTATCCCAGACTATAATATATTCCTTTAACAAATTTCAAACAGATCCGAACAGCTGATAAGGCGTGATTGAAAAATTAATTATTAAAAATAAAAAAGCCAAATGATTCTGAAAGGTCGACACAAGCTTTATAACAGGCGAAACCCATTAATTTTCACCTGGTTTGAGATTTGCAAATAGGTATCAGCTGCTGCTTTTTGTAATTGTCTTCTAATTTCCTTCATTTTGATACTCCACTTTTATTTTTACGACATATATTTTGTTCATATTTTATGTACCCAAGAACACTTGGACAATAAATAACTTTCATTTGAGACATGAACCATTGAAATCCGTGCAGTAGTTCAGAAGATATGAGGTAATATAGAATATTACAAACATACATACAAGATACGCGCGAAAACATAACTCTTCTTGGCAGTCGGGTAAAAAAAAGATTCAAACATCGTCAGAAACCTTCACATTTACACTTAAACAATTAGTTGTAAATTGTCTAAGGATTAGGATAGGATAGTAGGGACGTAGGAATTAGGAAATACCTCGATGATTAATTACATTATACATAATAACAAACTGAACAAACTCTTCTTTGCTTGATTTTTCAAATCAATCTCTTTTTAACCTTTCACGTCGAAAATATCCACAAACATTTTTAACCTCGATTGGAGAGCTAAGTACATATATTCCACACGTTCAAGTAGGTAAGATAGTTTGGTTTGTTTTCACAGAATACGTGATGATTTTTATTGCCTTATTTCTTACTAGATGAGACATGGTTACAACTGAATATTATATGGTTAGATTAATGTATTAGACTTGAATATATTAAACCTAAGTGTAGGTATAATTTGTTTTTTTTTGTTTTATTGTTAATTGTATATTCCACACTTTTCTACCATTTTCCTCAACAAAATTAATAAAATTGACATCCGCCCCTCTAGACAAGTAGCATTTCGCTAGCTGGCGTTTGGTGGAATAGAATGACGAATATATGGGATTTGACGTATATGACAGTCGTTAACGCATGTCAAATACGTCAAATCTCATCCATTCGTCATTCTATTCCATCAAACGACGGTTAGCGAATTGTCACTTGTCTAGAGGGGCTGAAACCAAAGCCAACCTCCCCTAAATGCCAGTACACTAAACCACAGATGAGGTTCTGCTTGAAGGTTGTAAACCAGCACTAGGCATCAGTTTAGCATATTATGCGGAACCAGAACCTATTTGGCACTAAATAATAAGCGCCATTGTGGATTTTAGGAGTTCTTATAACATTGTCATTATCTGTGTCTCGACTAAATAAGCTTTTTCCTTTTTTTGAAGTGAAAACTTCTTTAGCGGCGTTGGATGGGTGTAAAATGTTAAGGAAGCGTCAGGATTAGTTGACCTTTGAACCGTAACCGACGACTGACGTCATACAAGATTAGGTACAGACTATCTATTTTGCAAGTTACGATAGATAGCGTCGTAGCTTAAACGGTAAGCACTTCGACTGTAAGTCCTTATAGTTTCAGATAGTATCGGGTTCAAACCACCTGGACTTCAGGGATTTTTTGTGATTGTTTTTTCTTATTATAATTTATTACATTTGGTGATTATTTTTTTCTTTTTGTAATTTATTAATTTCTTCTGACAAAAAATTCGCAGAAAATTAGTGATAGGTTCTATGATTGGCGCTATACTATAGGTATGGTACGGTATGTTCTTTTTATCCTTTTCTATGTATATAACGAAGAAAGAAAGAAAGAAAAAGTTTTCACTTCTGCCGGCACTCCCAGAGTGATCAAATCTTTTCAGGCCTCAACCGTGCCAATATACCTACTAAATAAAGACAATTATGAGACATCAAGTTATAAAGTGGAAATTTTGGAGGTAGCTGAAAAATCGCTACGAAGATGATGATGAGTCGATTGTAATTGAAAACATTGAATTGATCTAGGCGGAGATCGAACCAATCACCAAATCTTTGCCTTATACTTTCAATTTTTTTCAAATTCCCAAATATTAATTTCTTTTTTCAATTTAAATCGATTTGAATATTTGGCATGAAAAATGCTAAAAATTTAATTCAAAATAATGATGAGTGTACCGGACCGCGAGACGCGATGTCAGCACATTCCTTTCCAGGCGGCGACGGAGGCCGCGCGCTGTAAAAGCCAGTTCATACGTGTAGCTTGCTACAGTCGGCCACATATGAACTCGCTCACTTATAGATATTCCAAGTTAATATCAAGTGTTCTAGATTAACTAATTTACAGTTCTATTGTAAGAAATAGGTTGTGATCAGTAATCAACATTTATAGTGTACGTAATCTTTTATTGAAGTGCTCCCACATAACTGCATAGGCATAGCCTCTAAAATAAGTATTTTAAAGCCAGTTCCAGTATTTTGTACATGCCAGTAACAATTTCACGTTAAAAATGTTGCATTTTTATGCGAGCGAACGCTGGAGTTGTTTCTAGTAGTATGTCAATGTTTGTGAACGCTACTAGAGCATTTCGATATTTTTTTTAGCTTTTAACTGGTGACCTAGTGATGATTTTATTTGGATTGCTTTCATTTGACAAATGGATTTTGGAAAAAAATCTGTCTAGTTGGTTTTTATTACTAATGGCTCTTTTTTGTTATAGGACACGTTAATATGACTTCAGCTCGCCTGATGGTAAGCTTAAGGCAAAGCCTCAGATAAGAAGGTCACCATGTCGGACACTATTAATGTTACAATTGGCCCGCAGCTTCATTTCACATTACTTACCCGTAGATCCAAAAACAACGTCAACTGCAAGCAACTCATTTATGGACGAGGCACTGGTACAACATTCCTCCTAGCATTGGGAGGTCAGGTGGCAGTGGCTTCTGTAAAAGCCAAAATAAATCAGATAATGAAGTTGTACAGGACTCCAAATACAGAATACATTTAGATGTAATCCCGATGGACACTCGATAGAGTGAATATACAAATTGAAAGGGAAAATAAAAACAAAAAAAACATCAGGAATTATTGTCCTTTCATTGTATTATGGTTATAATTTTATTGTAATCCAACCGTAAATGCTGAAATATAATCCTTTCCAAATCACTAAGTATGAGTTTCCGTATTATTTATTTGTTTTAATATCGAAATCGTAAAATAATTTATGTTGTAACATTGAATCGTAAAACATGAAAGCCTGCATCCAATGAAATTGCGACCTTTAGGGGATAGGCAGGCTTAAATTTTTAGTATTATGACTTTTGTTTAAACTTTCCTACGAGGGTTGCGAAATTGCTTTCGCTGGTTTAACTTTGAGCATAGTTTTTTAATTCATTGGCTACATTTTTTTTTAATTTTAGTCATACATACCTTCAGTATAACTACACTAATTGCAAGTAGACATACGGCATTTTTTCACTCTGATCGAGACCTTGCTAAAAAAAACCGCATCAATTTCCGTTCATCTTTGCGTCTCTCGCGAACAAACAGAATTAAAAAGAATGGGTTCGAAATCGTTAATTATTTATCCAAGTATTTTTACAAATATAGAATAATGTTTACTTGAACATGGTATAGATAGGTACGGTATTCATGCCTATGAATTAGCTAATGTTTAATATGGGTTCCCTCCGTCTGGCAGAAAATTAATACCATGAAATTCAATTGGTATAATCCATTCAGCATTTTTTTTTCATACATTGTATCCATCCACTTGTAGCTTAAATCCACCTATGCTCGATTTAAACACTTTTAAATTACTTTTTTTTGGAATTTGCTATATTTAAACGGATTTTCAATTAAATATATGGGTACTATCAATAATCAGCCACAAACTACGGACTAACAACTGTAACAACAACTGTAAAAAACTATTGACAAGCAATGACAACTACCGCGCACTACAGCAAATTTAATAATTATTTGATTAATGCCTCATAAGAAAAATTAAGATTAAATAATATATATATATACATTAATAATCGGTAGGGGAGCGTCGGTAGCTTAGTGGATAAGGAGTCGGCCTTACGATCGCGAGGTCCCGGGTTCGAATCCTGGCCATTACACTACCGACGTGAACCCACTCCTAGCACAAGCAATTTAGCTTAGTTGGAGGGGTTAGGGGGAATATTAGTAATTTCGATAATTTCGGTTGCTAATATTCTTTAAAAAAAAAAAAAAAAATATATATATATATATATATATACATTAATAATAAAATATATATATATTATATATACCTGCGGTTCCATGGTGGAAGCGAATGGACATCACGCTTTGAGTTGTCGGCGGTGCACTGGGAGGTTTCCACGTCACCACGCTCTGAATGATATCATCCGCAGGGCCCTCGTATCGGCAAACGTCCCCTGCGTGCTGGAGCCTCCAGGTCTAAGCAGGTTAGACGGTAAGAGGCAAGACGGGCTGACTTTGGTGCCCTGGAAGAACGGCAAGTGCTTAATTTGGGATGCAACTTGCGTCAACACAGTAGCTGCTAGCCACCTCAGTCGCACCGTTCACTCTCCGCCAGCCGCGGCGGAAGAAGCCAGCTCAAAAAAGACCATCAAATATGCCGAGTTAAAGCCATTATACCACTTTGTGCCGATAGCGGTGGAGACCTTGGGTTGCTGGAGTAGGGAGGCCAAAATCTTTATAAAGGAAGTCGGAAAGAGGCTCATATAGACAACTGGTGACTCCCGCTCCGGAGCGTTCCTGATGTAAAGGCTAGCCATCGCAATCCAGCGTGGCAACGCGGCGAGTGTGATGGGTACTTTTGCTTGACTAAATTGTATTTTGTATAAATAATTCGGTAAGCCGAATCGTGTGATATACTTACATTTAGCATTTACATTTTTATGTACGATGTTAGGCGTTTTTTACATAAATTTGTTACCATTTACTAAACAGCACTTGTCCGGGTAAATATTTGTGATATTTACTTGTAGAATTCTTACAGAATTGTGAGGTTTTAAATGGAAAATGGAATTATACGGTACGTTTAGACTATGACACTATACACGGCTCACGGAACACGATGCGACACTAATTATCTTGTCACAATAAATTTTGCAATCAGAGACACTCGTGTTCATACAGAGACACTTCGATGTATACGTACACTGAGTGTACCGTGTATAGTGTCATAGTCTAAACACTCTAAACTTACCAATAGATTTGTAAAGTCACAACGTTATGTCATGAAACAAGAGAGTTCAAAAGTTAGCCCTTTTTCAGTCTCTCTTCTGTCTTTAATGTACAGATATAGTAATTTCATCATTGTATAGTATAGACGATGGCAAAAATATACCAGTACTAGCGCCGACAATGTTAGTTTATTTTACAACTAATTTTAAAAGATTTACCTCAACGCCCGACGAAATTAGCTCGCACTTATAGCTCAAGCTCGTGAGCTTCGATCTCTAATGTAAATTACCTTCAAACATAACATTTATATGCTAAAACAGTGCAGTCTCATGAACAGAAATTGGGGACAATAACATCTCACTAATGGTAGATGGGGGCAGATGGGAGCATTAAGGGACGTCCCCTAATTGTGCACTTGTAGACAGCAAGACGCATGCATTTAAATCGATGGCATTTCCCTGTGCAAAGTATGGGGTGGAAGCCAGTTTCAGTGATGGTTTTAATTACAGGTAATATTTGAAAGCTGGGATGAAACGCGAATATGGCAGTTCTGTTTTAGAGCTTAGAATGAGTTTATAGTGTGGTAAATACAAACATGATCTATTTTAGTGTGATTTGTATGACAGATAACTCTTGGACTATCTGTTTTGTAGGAACTTAACTAGAAAATTAATTATAATATACTACCTATAGTTAACTGATTCATTAAGTCCTTGTAAAACCCGCAAGCTTCCGTTCTGATGTACACAGTCAGATTCATCACGAGTAATATACATCATCATACTATCGGGTACTCGGTACCCCGGAGAGCACTTTAAGCCGTTGGTCCCGACACAGTATTACTATCTATAAGCCTGTCCCGGTTGCCATACGAACATCTATGACAGTCGTCACGTGTAGTTAGAACCCAAAAATTATAACAACTGGTCTAAACTACAATGTTTCGATATCGCCATTGTAGAGACCAGATTATAGCATTCGCTTCACGGAAAATATCCAAGTTCAGTCAAACCCGCGGTGGTGAGCTTCGGATGCGAACAGAATTAACGCTAGGATGAAGAAAACTGAGAGCTGTGTAAGAATTTAGGAAATGTGTATGTTTTATAAACGTATATAATAGTTTGTTAAAGAATGACATCTTACTTTCCGCTCGAATACATTACTACTCCCTCGTCTTATTAAGAGGTTTTCAGATCAGGTATATAAACATACTCATAAGTTTATTCGAATTTGACGGAGATAAATGTATTAATACCGGATTTCTTATATTTATGCTTAGTAGTAACGTAGTACTGATAGCAAACAAAGCAAATATGAATTAAAATATACAGTTGAGGTAAGAGACTTGGCCATCAGTCAATTAGATCAAAACCGTAGTCAATAGGTCTAAAAAGGTTGAAATACTGATTTTTGACTGATAATAATAAGACTGATTTGATTTCATAAAATCCACGTTTTAAATATTGCTACGCCCGGCGCTTGGCCACTTCAATATATGGCTAAATTTTCATAGGAGTGAGCGAGAAGGCACTATAGAAAGAGACAGCATGCCTTGACGTCACTGTTCTAGAAGGAATCGAATGAATAGAACGAGACGTCAGGCTAGAAAGAGACATAAGACCCAATAGAAACTTCCAGAAGGTACCTGTCTTTTTCAGAACGTACCTGTCTTTTCTCGATCTTTCGCTACTAGGCCGCGCCCGATATAAAAGGCGAGCTAACAGCCTCCGCTCAAGTTAGTATATGACTAGTATTCGAAGCGAACAAAGCGATAAAGTGTGCGAAGCGATACAGTGCGATTTATACAAGTGACTGTGTATTGTGTAAGGAAGAGTTTTGAATTTCTACGCACTTTGCTGTAATTTAAGTGCAGCTGAATAAAATCTGTTTTCAACGGTTGTCCTCGCATTTTCTATTTAAACCGACCCCCACGCTCGTAACAATATATTCATTTTAGAATTCAATAAAATTCAAACAAGCACTCAACTATAAAGAAAAAAACAATATCAGGACTTCCTAGCTCATATTTACCTCGATAATCTTAGACTTTAAGTAAATAATGTGATATTCAATTCAATTCAATTCAATTCAATTCATTTATTTCTTAACAAACATAATTCGTGTAGAAATTATAACAGTAAAATACATGGCAATCAATAAAAATCAAAAATTTCGAGAAAAATGAATACATGCAAATCAATAACAATGTAAAATATCAACCGTTACATGTTAAAATTGATCAATAAAATAAAAAATAACATTATAATAGTCAATTCCAAGTCATGTGATATTATCATTCGAAAACCAATAAAAAATACTCATTTAGCAAAATCAATAACAATGTCAATACTATCATTAGATGTGATAGTAAATTGAAGTAGGTTTACAAAAATGTGAATGTCAATGGTTATGTCATGTTAAAATTATTATTCATCAATAAAATACTAAATAAAATTAAAATTATCAATTCAATAATCGATTTTAAATTATGTATCATTATGATGAATTGGCCTGTGGTGTGGCCCTAGAATAGCACCACCCCATCTCCTCCCGTGGGTGTCGTAAGAGGCGACTAAGGGATTCAAATACCGGAGGATGGGCAGCAGCATCTTTCCGCGTACTAGCCACCAAACTGCGATCGCCAACCCGCCTGCCAAGCGTGGCGATTACGGCATAACCCCCCATGATGAACGAACCCAACAAACGGCCCCTAGTCCCCGGCGGCCCCGCTATTCCTGGCTATGGTAGCGGCCATGGTAACGGCGGGGCAAGGGGTGCGAAGAATCCCCGGCAGATGCCAGGCTACCAACCCCGACGACCTTTGGCCCTGGCAACGTACAACACGCTCACACTGCGAACCGACGAGAAGCTCGCTGAACTCGAGGAAGAATTGAGCAGGTTACGGTGGGATATCGTAGGATTGTGTGAAGTCCGGAGAGAGGGGCAGGACACCATGATCCTCAGGGCGACATACTGTCCCAGGGTGGTGTCGGGTTTATCGTCCACAGGTCCCTTGTCAACAACGTGGTCCAGATCGAGAGTGTTTCGACGAGGGTAGCGTACCTTATACTCAGAATCACCAAACGGTATTCGCTGAAGGTCATACAGGTACACGCACCGACCTCGAAACACCCCGACGACGAGGTGGAGACTATGTATGAGGATATCTCTAAAGCCATGCATAGCTCTCGAACACACTATACCGTTGTGATGGGGGACTTTAACGCGAAACTGGGCAAACGAAGCGACAACGAGCTGAGAGTGGGGCAATTTGGATATGGAAAGAGGAATGCACGTGGCCATCTGCTGGCCGGCTTCATGGAGAAGGAGGGCCTTTTTATGATGAACTCCTTCTTCAGAAAGCCGGAACAGGTGGCTACACCCTAACGGTGTCACAAAAAATGAGATTGATTTCATCTTGTCGACGAAGAGGCACATATTCAATGATGTCTCCGTGATCAATTCAGTAAAAACAGGAAGCGATCACCGGATGGTAAGAGGCACATTGAATCTTAGAACAAAGCTCGAAAGATGTCGACTGATGAAGTCTACGCTCCGACCAGCACCTATCCAGTTCCAGAACCCTGAGCACTTTCAGCTCGAGTTGCAGAATCGCTTCGAATGCCTGGGAGATTGCGAAAATGTGGATGATTACAATGACAGATTTGTGGAAATTGTCCAAACGACTGGGTCTAAGATCTTCAAAGCCCATCGTTCAAAAGGAACCAAAAAGATTTCGGACCTCACCAACAAACTCATGGAACAAAGACGAAATTTGGTTCTGCAGTCCTCTGAAGATGCTACTCAGTATCGGCGTTTAAACAGACAGATCTCCAAGTCCTTGACTCGCGACCTACGCCAATTTAATACGACTCGTATTAAGGAGGCGATTGAGAGCAACAAAGGCTCAAAGGTTTTCGCAAGGGATCTGTCTGTTGGTCAAAGCCAACTGAATAAGCTGAAGGCGGAGGATGGCAGAATTATTTCGTCGAAGCCGGAGCTGTTGGAAGAGGTCGAGAAGTTCTACGGACAATTATACACGAGTGTACGGCAATCTGTTAATAATCTGGCCAAAGACCCAAGAGCCAGATTGACCCGACACTATACCGAGGATATCCCGGACGTCAGCCTGTACGAGATTAGAATGGCTCTCAAACAGCTAAAGAACAATAAGGCACCGGGTGATGATGGGATCACGGCTGAGCTTCTAAAAGCTGGTGGAACACCGAAACTTAAAGCTCTTCAGAAGCTATTTGATTCCGTCATACTCGAGGGACGAACGCCTAAGGCATGGCACAGAAGTGTGATGGTACTCTTCTTCAAAAAAGGTGATAAAACCTTGTTGAAGAATTATAGACCCATCTCGCTTCTGAGCCATGTCTACAAGTTGTTTTCGAGAGTCATTACGAATCGTCTCGCTCGCAGGTTCGACGACTTCCAGCCTCCCGAACAAGCCGGTTTCCGAAAAGGCTTTAGCACCATAGACCACATACATACGCTGTGACAGATTATACAGAAGACTGAGGAGTATAATCAGCCACTCTGCTTGGCGTTTGTGGACTATGAGAAAGCCTTCGATTCGATCGAGACCTGGGCTGTGCTACAGTCTCTCCAACGGTGCCAAATTGACTATCGATATATCGAAGCGCTGAAGTGTTTGTATGAAAACGCCACCATGTCAGTCCGCCTCCAGGATCAAAGCTCAAAACCTATCCAGTTGCAGCGAGGGGTGAGACAGGGAGACGTTATATCTCCGAAACTGTTCACCGCCGGCCTGGAAGATGTTTTCAAGCTCCTGGACTGGAGAAGACTCGGCATCAATATCAACGGCGAGTACATCACTCACCTTCGATTCGCTGACGATATCGTAGTCATGGCTGAGACCTTGGAAGACCTAGGCACAATGCTCGAAGACCTCAGTAGAGCCTGCCAACAAGTGGGCCTCAAAATGAACATGGACAAGACGAAAATTATGTCAAATGTCCATGTCGCACCCACTTCTTCTTTAAAGGTTGGAGACTCTACACTCGAATTTGTCGACGAATATGTTTACCTGGGACAGACAGTCCAGTTAGGCAGGTCCAACTTTGAGAAAGAGGTCAATCGTCGAATCCAACTCGGCTGGGCAGCGTTCGGGAAGCTTCGTAATATCTTCTCGTCCAAAATACCGCAGTGTCTCAAGACTAAAGTCTACGATCAGTGTGTGTTGCCAGCGATGACCTACGGAACTGAGACTTGGTCCCTTACTATGGGCCTCATAAGAAGGCTCAAGGTCACCCAAAGGGCGATGGAGCGTCTCGGAGTTTCCCTGCGTGATCGAATCAGAAATGAGGAGATCCGCAGGAGAACTAAAGTAACCGACATAGCACACAGAATCGCCAAACTTAAGTGGCAGTGGGCGGGGCACATAGCTCGTAGAACAGATGGCCGTTGGGGCAAGAGAGTTCTCGAGTGGCGACCACGCGCCGGAAGACGCAGTATAGGCAGGCCTCCCACACGGTGGACCGACGACCTGGTGAAGGTCGCGGGAAGGGCATGGATGCGGAAGGCGCAGGACCGGTCACTGTGGAAATCCTTGGGGGAGGCCTTTGTCCAGCAGTGGACGTCTTTCGGCTGAAATGATGATGATGATGAATGATGATGATTCAGAAACTCATCAATGTCATAAAAGCATTTTTCTAATAAATATTCCCTTAGCTTTAGCTTAAAAATATTGACACTGGTAATAGTTTTCAGTTCAGTGGGGAGTTTGGTCTTTTTAGTCTTAAATCTCTTTCACTAATTGTTTCATATTTGTGTAAATTTTTCATTAGGTTCGTCATCAGCACTAAAATATACTATACTACCCTTCCAATCAGGTTTCCGCCCTGGACACAGTACTGTAACAGCCTTAGTCAAAATTACGGATGACATCAGGTCTGGTATGGAGGGCGGGAGGCTGACAGTCATTGCCTTGCTTGACTTCAGCAACGCCTTCAACACGGTTGACTTTGATATTATGCTCTGCCAATTGCACTCTCTTAACATATCTCCGACGGTGATTGATTGGCTTCGTAGTTACCTGTGTGGTCGCCGGCAACGTATACGTAACGAAAATATTTTGTCTAGTTGGTGTAATACTTCCGTTGGCGTACCCCAGGGCGGCGTTCTATCTCCTTTACTCTTCGCAATTTTTATCAATTCTATCACAAATCAACTTCGTTGTTCCTACCACCTCTATGCAGATGATCTGCAAATATACTCACAGGCGCCACACGCACAGTTGGCGGAGGCTGTGGAGATGGTCAACGAGGATCTGGCTCGGATAGCTGCCTGGAGTAAAACCTATGGCCTTAAAGTCAACCCCGCGAAGACTCAGGTGGCCATTGTAGGCAGCTCTTTTGCAGGAACAAGGGTAGATGCTTCGCAGCTTCCGCCGGTTGTGTTTGATGGCACAGTAGTCCCTATTACAGATAAAGTCAGGAACCTCGGCATATTTATAGATTCCAATCTTTCCTGGGACACGCAACTCCAGGAGGTGAGCCGTAGGATGTTTGCGTCGATGGGATCACTACGAAAGCTGCAATACTTCCTTCCTGTTGCAACCAAAATTTCGCTTGCAAACGCATTGTTACTCCCCATTCTTGATTATGCGGACGTCAGTTATCTTGATTTAACCGAAAGCCAGCTAGATAAACTTGAGCGCCTCCAAAACGTCTGTATAAGATTTATATTTGGTTTACGCAAGTATGATCATGTTTCGCAGTTTCGAACAGAGCTTAAGTGGCTACCCATACGACTTCGCCGGAATACTCACATCCTTTCTTTGCTGTACAACATATTATTCAAACCGACAACCCCGTCTTATCTTAAGGGACGTTTTGAGTTCCTACATGATGCTCATTCGAGACATCTAAGGTCATCAGAAAACTTAAAGCTAAGGATGCCGTCGCATAAAACCACATTTTACGACAACTCCTTCACAGTTACGGCGATCCGTCTCTGGAACAAGTTACCAGTAGACATAAGAAAAGCTCAGAATTTGCATAAATTTAAAACTTTGGTAAGGGAGCACTATTTGTCATTGTGAAATGCTCTTCTATACCAAGTTTAGGGACTATATCAAGTTATTATCTGATATATATATTGTATATGTATTATAATTATGTAAAGTATATTTATTATGTGTATGTATTAGATAGGTTACGGTATTATATGTATTTATGTATATATGTAAATTTATTTATGTGTGTATTAGGTATAAATATACCAAGTATGTACTTACTATATGTATTTGCATTGTAACGCCAAACAACTACCACTCATTCCTGCAACTTTTTCACCATCCAAAGGTTGCCTGGCAGAAATCGCTTGAAGCGATAAGGCCGCCCATTGTACTGATTCCTTTATATAATTTAATAATAATGTATTTTAATTGGTGTACAATAAAGAATAAAATAATAATAATAATAATAAAATATATAAGCATGGCACTGTCAGAATTTTTAGTTCAATAAAATGAGGTTTGCATGATTCCGTCTGACTAATGCGTACAATGGTTCGTATAGCTCTTTTTTGCACAACAAAAGCTGAGTCGATATTATATTCATAGCTATTTCCCCAGAACAATATGCTGTATCTAAGTTTTGATTCAACTAGGGCAAAGTAAACAGTTTTCAATTGTTCGATTGTTAACTCATCTCATAAACTTCTTATGGCATAACAAGCAGAGCTCAAGGAGTAATATATAATTATTTATAATATTTATATATAATATAATTTCTAAAGTTTATGCGAATTTCAGTCATTGAAATAAAACCACTTTTTACGAATATTGTCGCGATTTATTTTTTATTATTTACTTTTAGAACGACGTTTTGGCTACTTATTACGCACCATTTTACTACAAATAGTAACACCAACAATTCATATCGAATGATGATTCGGGTATTTTAAGCTACACTACAAACTTTATGACAATTACCACCCTAAGAGCGTTTTCACACTCATCCGATATCCGATATCAGTGTCGGACGCCGATAGCCGACATCCGACAGCCGACACCTTGTGCTGTTTTCACATTTATCCGATAAAATCGGCCCTATACAGCCATTTGCTCGATAGCGCAGACTAGTTAGGGATGCTAGGAGTAAAAAAAAAATTGCTTGCAGTCGCTGTTTTCGTTTCTTTGTGTTCCGATATCGGGCCAAAACAGTGGTATTAGCTCCGATAACCGATATCGGGCCGGACAATGTGATAGAGAGATACATTATCTCATACATTTGATTTCCTCCGATATCGGATATCAATTGAGTGTGAAAACGCTCTTAGTCAAACAGCGAGCATAGCTGCTGAAAAGTCACCGAAACGTCAGCCTAAAAGTAAATAATAACAAATAAATCGCGATAGAATCCATTAAAAAGCGGTTTTATTTCTATAAGTACATAGAATTTACAATATCTCAATTAATGTACAGTCGACAAAGGAGATACAGTTACACCTTTGCATACAACATTGTATAAAAAATGCAACACTAACTTCTTAGTCAACTGTACGTTTAACATAGTTGTTATTTTCAGGCGTTCCCTAAAGAATCTTTAAGATCCAACGTCCAATATCATTGAAACAGGAATATCTGCAAGCTATACACTGAAATTAGTTATAGCTCATCAAATATAAAAATAAATATTGAGCAAACCTATGCAACCAATTTTTGAAGTGAAAACTTCTTTAGCGGCGTTGGATGGGTATAAAATGTTAAGGAAGCGTCAGGATTAGTTGACCTTTGAACCGTAACCGACGACTGACGTCATACAAGATTAGGTACAGACTATCTATTTAGCAAGTTATGATAGATAGCTTCGTAGCTTAAACGGTAAGCACTACGACTGTAAGTCCTTATAGTTTCAGATAGTATCGGGTTCAAACCACCTACCTGGCCTTCAAAACCATCTGGCCTTCAGAGATTTTTTGTGATTGTTTTTTCTTTTTGTAATTTATTACTTATTGTGATTATCTTTTCTTTTTGTAATTTATTAATTTTTTCTGACAGAAAATTAGCAGAAAATTAGTGATAGGTTCTATGATTGGCGCTATATTATAGGTATGGTATAGTATGTTCTTTTTATCTTTTTCTATGTATATAACGAAGAAAGAAATAAAGAAAATGTTTTCACTTCTGCCGGCACTCCCAGAGTGCAACCCGTCTTTTTATTTTTCATACACCGTGCTGATTCTTAGCAACAATATCAATTGTTCATCTGTAAAATAAATGGACACCGACATCTTGTGAACAGCTACAGTCGAATTTACAACACTGTAGTAACGAAGCTACCAGGGTTTATATAATTTTTTGGCAATATAGAAACAAACTGGCAAGTGGTACGAAATCAATTCTCAACAAAAACAAAACTAGGCCGAGCACATACTGTTTTAAAGTTTCATGTAAAAGCCACATTTTTTGTAGACTCTACCCCAGAGACGTTGCAACCCAGTCAAAACCACGCTTAGGTAAATACAAAACTCAAATATTTATGGAACTTACGCGTAAGCCTCGTATTTGTGTAGGGAGAGGAAAATTCAGATAGCGACATATGTGTCGGAAATATGGAATATCAGGGTGAATACACTGTCTTAGAGACTGGGAAGGAGTTCGACCTTATGAATAAAATAATGACTGAGGGAGAAAATGAGTGCGAACGATGTCTCCTTCCAAGATTTAGAATTATAGATTCTTTTTATTAGCTATCTGCGTGGACGGCGTTTTTATAAGTGTATTCCCTAAGTTCACATATTATCTGGATTCGTAATATTGATTAAAATTAATAGATATAATTTAATGGCTATTTTGTTACTAAATGAATTACAGATACTAAGAATTCCAATTCGTTTGCTGAGTAATAAAATATAAATGGTAAGATATAGTGATAAATAATAATAGCAACTCTAAAAGTGAAAAATATAGGGATTGGTCATTAATTCTACCATGTTTACATTAACTTTAACAAATTAAATTAAATCTTTTGATTGAACTTAATTGAACAAATAACTCGTTATTAATATTTACATTTATTCAATCTTGTAGCTCGACATTGACAAAGACTATGTTATTTTTGACATATTTTTTAAGGGAGGACACTAAAAAAATGTTTATGCTATTATTGCACATGGCAAAGTCAGCAAATTTATTTCATTTATTTTTTATGTATGTACACAGTAACTTTTATCTAAATAAACAATGTAATTTGTTGGTATGTACACAACGCGCTAACAAAGGATTTTTCGCATGTTTGTTGAGCGTTTTTTTTTGTACAGTGATGGACAGATGACACAAACAATTCCACTGTGTTATGATAGAAATTTTGCAAATTCTATATTCTCGTTCTGTACTTTTTTTATTCACTTTTACTAGTATTTCTTTTAATACAAAATTCACATAACTTTTAAAATATGAATTAAAATTTCCACACTTTTCATGTTAAATATTCAAAACGATTAAAATTCGACCGAAGAATATCGGAAGACATACTCTACTATGGCCTCAAAGAAAGATATATAGAAAAAGAAATTTGAAATGGTTAGGGCGAGGGTTCAGTAGCTTAGTGGTCGAAGCATTGCCCCTGCAAGGCAAAGATCGCGGGTTCCGCTTCCCGCCTAGACGTTAGTTTTATCCGATTTATAATTGATGCTGTCGAAACATACATTTTAACTGCCTTTTTTATATGTCACATAGGCACATGGCCCGCCTAATTGAAGTGGGGGGAGGGGGAGACCACTGAGGAAAGTGGTTACCGCAGCCGCAGCCAATGGACTTATACTCGCGCTGCGAACTTATAAGAGCGAAGGCTAAGTCTAACAAGTTATACACTTATTGTTGTAGTCTGGGAAAGCCATAAGAGACAGATAATGCAACAGTTTAAGCATGTGCGGTCTCATCGAAAGTAAATTTTGGATGTTAAATGAAGAGGGAGATGAGGTTCGAATGACATCACAGCTTAATATCAGTCTGGATGTAGTCAACAATCAGGTTGACGATCTAGATAAATTATAGAAAAACTCAAATTTGTTATTTTGGAGCCAGTCTAATGAGTGCGATAAGAGATTGTTTTCTTTTAACTCGTTAGGTTTGAGCTCATTTGGTGTATTTCATAGAATCCTATACATTGCACGGTACTTAATAAGCGTATTAATATCAAGCTGTAATAACTATCCAAATATAAATTCGGTGAATTCACTGTATAACACATTTTCACTGCTTATAATATATTTGCTTAAATTAATAAACAATTCACCAGCAAGATCAAAGTGGATGTGTATCTTGTATCAAGTTGAGTAAATTTATATTTTCTTAAGTACTTCTGCTTAACATATTATCGGAGTTAACCACATTGGAGTCCCAAGTCTGTGCGCGTCGTAAATTCTATATTTTATAAGGAAGCTGTTCCCAGTTTTTATCCTTTGTCTCCCGTTTCTGTTTTGCTCTTTCGCAATGTGTTTATCGTATTTCTAGTTGTTACAACTTGTTAGTTGTTATGTTTATGAAGGATTATTGTTCTATTATTAGGAAGAATTATATCATACTGTTGATGGTCAGTCAATCAGTCAATTAGCCTACTTAACCTACTAAAGTCCACTGCTAAACATCGGCCTTATGTGCGCGATTGACAGACAGTATTATGAAGTTTTTATGACAGTACTAGTCTTCCGTTTCCGTCCGCATGAATGTCGGTTATCGCCACCAAACATAGCTAATGTCCTTTCTCAAGGTCTAATCTACGCCTATACCAAATTTCATCAAAATCGGTTCAGTAGTTTAGGCTTGAAAGAAGCACAAACAGAAACACATACAATTTCCAATTTATAATATTAATATGGATTTTGTATTGTGTATAATGCTTAAAGGAGTCAGCTTTACGATCGAGAGGTCCCGTGTTTACCCGCCCGTGTATTTAACACTTTACACCCTTTCCGAATCCGTATTCAACTAGAGGCACGTGTCATATTATCTGCTACGTAATAGTTACACACAGAAATACCCAGATTAAATACAAGTACCTACCATACAAATACCATAATTCTGGTAAGTCGCGATTCCCCTGGAAATATTTACTTTTTGGTTTTATACCCCTGAAATGGCAGATGAGCACACGGTCCACCTGATGGAAAGTGGTTACCCTGGCCTATGGACGTGTGCAACTGTGCTACACCAAGGGAGTCACACTCATGCTGCCGACCCTGTAAACATAGAGAGTTTCTGTGCCGTCAGTGTAGAAGACAAAGCAGGAACAGCCTTTGGTCTTTCCACTGACAGCATAAAAACTTTCCAGAGAGCTCTGGCTACCCTACTTACCGCTGTGAGCCACGGCGGCGGCGCGCATTGTAGGACGATGCGCGCCCCCCCCCATTCCGGGGGCGAGTCGGGGACCGTGTGATCCCCCCTTCCGAGGAGGGCCAGACCGAGAGGAATGGCCCTGGGTCAGCCGGGGTGCGAGGGATATGTCAAAAGACAACCTCACCTCCGGCCTAGCACATTGACCCACAGACGGCGTGCGGTTTAGTCGGTTCGAGTCCGACATAACCTCCCCCTTCGCCTCCGAAGGGGGGGTATCCGTGGGGATTACCCGCACGTAAAAAAAAAAACTTACCGCTGGGAACACATGTACATAGTTATAGTAACTGTAGTCAAACGCTCCACCTTGTAAGTATTAGGAAGGAGGTAATGAATTAAAAGTGTATTATTGCATTTTTAGATTTTATCTTCCTCTTTGATTTTAAAGATTAAAAATAACACAGTTATGCGAGAGGTTCATTTAAAATAGAATACAGTTGAATTTTGTCGTGCGGTGTTCCACAGGGATCGGTCCTGGGGCCGTTACTGTGGAACATCGGTTACGACTGGGTGCTTCGCGGTGACTTCGCGTACGGTGCCACCGTCACGTGTTATGCGGACGACACGCTGGTGACGGTGAGCGGGGCTACGCACCGCGAGGCAACCCTGAGGGCCACGACCGCGGTTGGCCAAGTCGTCGAGCGGATCCGGCGGCTGGGTCTCGAGGTGGCTCTGCACAAGTCCGAGGCCATGTTCTTTCATGGTCCTCGGCGCAGGCCAGGCCCGGGAGCCAGCCTTACAGTGGGAGGCACTCCCATCGACATCAAGCCCCAGCTGAAATACCTGGGGCTCGTGCTTGACGGTCGATGGGACTTCGGACAACATCTCCGAAGCCTGCGCCCCAAGTTGGTCACCACGGCGAATGCCCTGAGTCGGCTGTTGCCCAACTTGAAGGGCCCAGGGGCCTCCTGCAGGAGACTCTACGCGGGTGTCGTGCGGTCCATGGCCCTATATGGGTGCCCCGTGTGGGCGGACACCCTGGGGGCCAGATTCCTGCCTCTGCTCCGTACGGCGCAGAGGACGATGGCCTCCAGGGCCATCAGGGGATACCGCACGATATCCTTCGAAGCGGCGAGTCTCCTGGCCGGATCGCCACCGTGGATCCTGGAAGCGAGGGCCCTTTCGGCACTATACCAGTTCCGAAAGGAGGCGCGGGAGCGGGGATTCGATCCCGAGCCCGAGGACATTCGGGCCGAGAAATCCCGGCTCCACCAGGTCATGGTGGCCGAGTGGGAGCGACGACTTGGGCAACCACGCGCAGGGCACGCCGTGATCGCGGCGGTAAGACCCATCATGGGGGAGTGGCTAGAGAGGCCACACGGGAGCCTCTCGTACCGTCAGACGCAGATGATAACCGGGCACGGTTACTTCGGGCGGTATCTGCATCTGATGGGTATTGAGCCAACGCCCGAGTGCCATCACTGCGACGCGAGCGTGGACTCGGGGCTGCACACGCTCACCGAGTGTCCGGCGTTTGAGACGCCGAGGCGGGAGCTTGTGCAGGCCCTGGGGGTGAGAGTGCTCACGCTCTCCACCCTGCTCGCGGCGATGGTCCGCTGCGCGGATGCGTGGGCGGCCAGCGCCTCTTTCTGCGAGCAGGTCATGCTCGCGAAGGAGACAGCAGAGCGGGCGCGGCGCGGTGAGCGAGAAAGACTCGCTGACATCGCTGCTCGCGCCCGAAGGCGGCTCGGGCGTCGGAGGGCGCTTACAGACCTCCGCCCCCCATGAGCGCGGGCCTGAGGGTGACGGGTGGAGCCACCCGTCACCCTAGCAGAAGCAGGCCACGGCGGCGGTGCGCATCGTAGGACGATGCGCGCCTCCCCACACCGGGGTTGAGTCGGGGACGGCGTGGTCCCCACCTCCCGAGGAGGGCCAGACCGAAAGGGATGGCCCTGGGTCAGCCGGGGTGCGAGGGATATGTCGCAAGACAACCTCACCTTCGGCCTAGCACCACGACCCACAGACGGCGTGCGGTTTAGTCGGTTCGAGTCCGACATAACCCACCCCTCCGGCTCCGGAGGGGCGGGTATCCGTGGGGATTTCCCGCACGTAAAAAAAAAAAAAAAAAAAAGAATACAGTTGAAGACGGATATAGCCCAGTTTAAAGTATAAATACAAACAAATATAACAATATAACCTTTTGGCAGCAATTGCAACTGAATCTCGTAAACAGTTACGAAAGAGGAATTTTATCTTACTTGGCAACTAGTCATGATGGAAGAATATTAAAAGAACTCAGGATTAACATTTTCCTTAAAGCATAAAACGCGCAATATCACCGTTCACATTATTGCCATTGCTTTTTTATCAGGCGTTCCAATTTCCCAAGCAATTTGTTCAAAGCTTTTGGCTTCGCACGATTCGCCAAAAATAATTTAAACACAAATGTGTATAAAGCGATCCAAATATTTAATATGGATAAACAGGCCCCAGTGAGCCCTTGGGACCACCAAGACCTTATGGGCCTAAGCCTTACTAACCAAAAAGCCGGTACACCTGCTGATTAATGGACGAAGCTTTGGTGTAGACTTCAATTGGAAGCTCAGACAGCAGTCACTGATTTAAAAGCCGTATAAGTAAGCCGAACCAAAGGCTCCAAGGTGAAAGCCTCAGATTTTTTAAAGTTTTTTTTTAAGAATAATAAATATACTGAAATTATTGAAATTACTACTCCTTAAAATTACTTGTGCAGAAGTGGGTTCACGTCGGTAGTGTAATGGGCAGGATTCGAACCCGGTACCTCTCGATCGTAAAGCCGACTCCTTAACCACTAAGCTACCGACGCTTTACGTAACCCAGACCCAGATGTAAGTGGGAACAACTCTATTATGATCACTAATCACAATATTGCTACTACATTTTTATCAGGCGTTCCAAAATCCCACGTAATTAGTTCAATGCTTTTGTAAACATTGGGTATAAAACGATCCAATTATTTAATATAGATTAACAGACCCCAATACGTTGCAGAATGACCCATTAGGCTGTTGTGGTGCGCAAAATTGGTGTACGTTTCGGTAACCGCAGTGTTGCAGCTAAATCGTAGAAAGACTTAATTTCGTTACGGTTAGACAAATAGTAATTGTTCAGCGGTTCGTTACGTTGGTGGCCTATGAATTTTTAAGTGTAGTGCGGATGTTATAAATTCTGTTAATGTGTGTACTATGCATTTGTACTGCACGGGTCGTGCACCCACTGGCTTGTGTTTGTGCAGGCCAGACACTGCTTGTTAATTGTTTTTATTTTTTTCACTATCCTTAATTATCAGAAAGTGAAGTATACTCAAGTCCCTTACAACGAAATTAGTGTCGGCTTTCCAATGGGTCATATGGTGCATGACAAATTGAATCGAAATAAGTTTGAATATCCGCCGGTCTCCAACTTTTGAAAATTTTCACCCTTCACCACTGTAATGTAGATAATATGTGTGTTAGTATACTACAAAATGAGATTATTCAAGAAGGTCATCAGGAGGTCCTTACAGGGTTGGTAGCACGAGTTAGACGCTGCTGGAATTGCACACGTCTACCAGCCACTGTTACCAATTCTCATCAGATGTGCTATTCTGCTAAGTAATTCGTATAAAATATTTTTCTAAATCATTGAAACCAAAATTAGTCACATTATTACGAACAAATAGTTTGGAAATTATATGATGAATTTAAATTTGAAATACTATTTGTGCGACAACGCCTTCACTTCAGTTATATTCACGATTGAATAACTTGCAATTACTTTTTTGGCAGGCGCTTTTCTTGTAATTTATTCAATGAATGACAGGTAAATGGGGTGTTTGAACTAAAAAAAGTATTTCATGATTTTTTTTTACCAGATCGAGACGTACGGTGAAAATAATATACTCTATTCACGACCTCTGTGGCGTACTGGCAGAGCAATCGACTGCTGCGTTGGAAGTCGCGGGATTTGTATGCATGAATGAATGAATATTATATATTTGCACTGGTGTGGATGTTTCTTTATATACCTAATTATGTACGTATGTAGTTAGATACAAAAAGAAAAACAATCTAACTAACATATAAGCTAGGCTTAGGCTATACTTACGTTGGGGCTTGAATATTTGAATTGAATTGAATATTTATTACTATGTATCTATTATATGTTGCTCAAATTAGTAGATAGAATATGTAACAATAGATACGCAATTTGGCATCGAACGACGTTCCTTACTTGATGGAAGAAACGGTTTTTATCGTAATCGTATTAATTATTATATAGAACCTATACATTTATTATGTAAATCAGCTGTATCCGCCAATATATTTACTTTGTCATTATCATTACAACCCCTCACTAACATGTACCGCTAAAACACATGCATGCATACTATCTAAAATCCCGTAATTTGCACTTCAATGTCATTAGTTATTCGGATACTAATCGCCCAACGACGACCGCCGGCCGGCCTACATCATCGATCGATCCTGTTCATTTATTTATGGTAAATCAGTGCGTAACCATGTTTGTGAAAAGTGAAGAATACTGTTGTTTCTGATTTGGGGCGTTTTATAAATTATTATGAGATTAAATTACTAGTTTAAGTACCTCTGTCTTATATATTTCAACAGATAAAATATATACAACTGGTTATAAAAATGCTACATACAAGATGAAATAGAAAAGGGGGAGAGACTGCAACTTCAGGCATCGAAAAATTCCTACCTATCGACTTCTACTGGTACCGTGCCCAGAAGGTTGGCGGTATTACTACGGTACTAATTCTTTGAGCGAGGGAAAGCCCTATGGTCAGGGGAAGAGTCGATTAGTCGCTTCGTTATTTCTTTGAATAGCGCGCGCGCGCTTGGACCCCACGGATCCTACGTTTCGACTCTAAACGGCTCAAAAATATAAATACTACTTAAATTACTATATTTGCGATGTTTGAGAGTTTCCGCTGAAGTTTCTTAATGGATATCTATGCCATAAATTCAGTTACTATATTCGCCGCATTTAGTAGTTTGATTGGTATTCCCGTCCTAATTGAGCAGTCTTACTGGGGAAGTACCTCGGCCCTACAGCATACCGCGGCCATAATAACCTGTTGTACTCTTCTCGCAGCGGTGAGTAGGGTAGCCAGAGCTCACTAGAGTGTTTTTGTGCTGTTATTGGGAAGACCAAAAGCTTGTCCTGCTTTGACTTCTGCATTGATAGCACAGAAACACTCAGGATCTTGTGAGATGGAGGATCAGATAGCAGTCGTATAGTACACAAGCCAAAAAGGACTATGAGTGCGAACCCCGGGTTCCAAAATGCAACTATTGAATACTACCATTGGGTACAACCCATGAGTACTATAATTGGGTACAATGAATATGCTACTGAATTTAGCTCGCAGAAGCTTAATAACCAAGTTTATACGAGTTTGGTTATTCAGGATTGGTTATTTAGGAGGATCATCTCAGTGTATTAAAAAGTGACCGCTGAAAGAAAGCAAATTAAGGTGGCGCTATAGTAGCAAGTGGAAGAATTTTGCAATTCAACAATTTTGCAACATTTTAGAGTAGGATAGTAAATTAAAAAAGGAAATAATGATTTTAATGAACAGTATAATTTTGCCGAGTGGTACCCGGCAGAGTAGAATTTGGGCCACCCCCTCTCTTCCCATGAGGTGTCGTACAAGGCGACTAAGGGATAGGGCTGATTAACTTTAACATCAGACAGAATGTACAGCCCAGACTCAGCCTCAGATGCATGGCTCGAGTTAACAATAGTGCCTGGAATACGGCAATAGGCTCACCCCCTATTACGTGGAACCGAATACAGATTGGTGAAATGTGGCTGTTAATTCACCTATGCCTAACCCTCCGGGGATAAAGGCGTGCTTATATGTATGTAGTATAATTTATTAAAATATAAATAATGGAATAACAATTACCTTTTTAACAATTTGCAATTTAACCATTTTCAACCCAGCATACTTCACTCTGTTTATAAACTGCTAAATTCATATCATTTCCATCTCCTACACTAGCGCTATTTCGGTCAGAGCTCGAAAAATAATTTGCTGTTTACAAGTGGACAACTAATCTCACATACAAGATGGTTCTCCTTACTTTCTACCCTCCATACTCCACATGACGAAACTAAATCTTAGCACTTAGATATTTACTGTTCTAACCAAACTTGTCGTACCTATCTATCAGTCGACTTTCCTATAACTTTATTGTTCCATTTACTTTGGAGGCAACGTTTACGAAACAATCTAATGTTGCGTCAGAATGTTTGGTGCCTGATCTAATTGAAAGGTGTTGATTACAACTTGATAGGCATTGTTTTGTTTTCGTTTTCTAAGTGCACTTAAATTAAATAGCAAGAATTCTGGACAGGGCTGCCGTTGTTTTAATTGTTAGATATAGTGTTTTTATTTTTAATTATAGCGACTCAGAGTCAAATTCTTTGGAATTTCAAAGATACAATATTATACAAATATTCGCTTTGTGCTGCTTCAGCAACTAGTCATGATTTGTAGCTCTTTCAACTATTAAATTTCATTCAATTAAGTGTTTTCAATTAAGTAGATAAACTTTTAATTGTCACCGATCCTGTTAAAATAAAACATTTAAAATCCTCCAGAACAACCGCGAATCTCAAATAAGATAATTTCCAAATTAGACCGGTAAATCCCGTTATTCCTCTTAATAAGTTTTAATAACCAAAAACTGTCAAACTTGTGAACACCAAAGTTATTATTTTACAAACATTACGAAGGTTGGCAGCCCTATAAAGAACAAGGAAGTCAAAATATAAACAAAATTGACTTATTTAATGGCAGTCTGAGATGAGAAATAAGTAATTGTTATTCAAAAGCGAAATCTCTTTAAAAGCTTCTTACTTGAAATCCTTGTCGATAAACAAAGTTTTAAGACGGAACAAATAAATAAGAACGTTTTAATTAGTGTATAGCTTTGTTTAGAATATAATTACATCCACCAGATATAATTCCTACTTACTTTGAGGAGCTCTTGGTACAGTAACGAGGATTTATCGCTCGTTGAAGATAAGGAATGAAGCTATTTCTTTGCTATTAAGGCAAATAAGTATCATATTTTCTTATACCCCTGAGGTGGTAGCCAAGCACACGGCCCATCTGATGGAAAGTGGTTATTATGGCCTATGGACGTGTGCAACACCAGGGGAGTCACACTCGTGCCGCCGACTATGTAAATACTGACAGTTTCTGTGCCGTCAGTGTAGAAGACAAACCAGGAATAGCCTTTGGTCTTCCCACTGACAGCACATAAACTCTCCAGTGAGCTCTGGCTACCCTACTCACCACCGGGAACACAGCGCGAGGTTATTCTGACGGCGGAATTCTGTAGGGCGGATGTACATCCCCAGTCGGGCTGCTTAATTGGACGGAAATACCGTCGTGTCTTAAAATTAAAGTGAGCTAATGTTAAGGAGGGTGTAAAAATGTCATCAAAATGAATGCCACCATTGCAGCATTATTAGTATCTGTAATGGCGATCCTCATGCCTGAGATTACATTTTGTTCACCATTGGGACAGATGACAAGTCCAAAAAGATTGCATATGTACGCTTGTAGAACAGAGATGACATTTGCATTAGCTGATCCAATAAAAACCAATTGAAAATCATAACATGATACTCAGTTCTAAAATTTAGGCGCTTGCTTTTCAAGGTTCCGTAGCCAAATGGCAAAAAACGGACCCTTATGGATTCGTCATATTGTCGTATGTCACAGCCACTTTTTTCTGTAACTATAAAAACAATGTTGTTGAAACTTGATAAGTAGATGTATTCTGTGAACGGCATTAGGATTTTCACACAAAAATAGAAGGTAACAAAACAATAAATTTTGGAGGTTCCCGATACCTGGAACTGTAACTCAAATTTGTACTTTTCCACACTTTATTTTGTTGTTATTTTCAACCTGACCGGTTTCACCTCACGGCACGGCATGTCAAACCTTTGATAATGCCGTGAGGTGAAACCGGTCAGGTTAAAAATAAAAACAAAATAGTGGAAAAGTACAAGTGTTATCATTAATCAATATGTGTAGTAGATTCAACCAAGTGCCATCAATCTCCAGTATAAACAATATGTGGATAGGTCATGGATACATAGATACTGATGATGATGGATAGATGGATAGATGTGGATATCTATGTATAGGTCTTCAGAAATGATATTGAGGTTTTTAAAATAGTTTTTTTTCTAAACTAAATAGTAAAAGACACTTCCAAAGCAGTAAGATATGTCTCCCCTCTCCCCAGTAACTTCTACAATAAGATTAGAGAATGATAAAACTAAAAAAAAATATGTAATGTACATTACCATCTAAGCTTCCACCGAAAATTAGATTGAACGAGTTCTAGTCAGTAGTTTTTTTTTAATACGTCATTAATCGTAAACCGTACACTACCATGAAAAACATCGATCAAAGTTACAACGAACTACAAGAACTTTTATATTTTGTTACTTGCTGCTACGGAACCCTTCCTGGGCGAGTCCGACTTGCACTTGGCCGCTTTTTTATGGTCTGCTACAGTTAATAATATTTTTAGTGAAACCAGCAAAAGAATCATTTTCAAATGATTTATTTACTCTACTTAATTAATATTTAATTATTTCTTGACATAATTATAACATTTTGACTTTCATATGTGCTCTTTATGTGCCTAAACTGAATAAACGAAATTGATCATTTGATTCTTTGATTCTTGACTGATGACGAGGATCCGCAGCTAAAATCTCCGTGCTAAAATTCGTTGAACCAAGTTTAGTTCGACTAAAATTCCGGTTTCTATCTTTGATCAAACTTGCTCTTTGTGTATTTTAGGAATCAATGTAGCCATCAATAGAGCCATATATGGCTATTACAATTTCAGGGATCAATTTCTCGTTTGAAAGCTACCTAAAGTGAAATTCGTGGCAATGCTCTCAATGCTCTGTCATAGTTGCTTATCAGTAAATACAGTCAAATCTGCTGGACTCAAAGTTATAATTAATAAGGTGTACTTAGATTATAGCCTGTGGCGTAGCGGTAGTGATCGCGGCTGTTACGCAGGAGGCGGAGGGTTCGATCCCCGCTCAAGGCAAATATTTGTATTGATCTGGTCGTGCCTCGGAGAGCACGTTAAGCCGTCGGACCCGATTGCTATACAAACACCCATGGCGGTCGTTACGGGTAGTTGGAGCCCTAAAAAGTCCAACAACTCGTCTAGCTGCAATGCTTCGATATCGCTTTTGGGTTGTGGAGGTCAGATGGCAGTCGCTCCTCATAAAATATCGAAGTTCAGTTAGAAATCCGCAGTTATACTGGTAAAGCGGACCCCAGACTCCGAAATGAAAGCTTCAGATGCGAAGATGAAGGCGTTTTTAGAAAGCTTCGAATCCAGAGTCAGCTTTTTCCAGTCTAACTGCGTGTTTGGTGGAACTATATTTGATTGCTAATTATTATAGGTGGCTTGCAATTAAGAATTCGTTTTATGTCTTCTTTTGCTCAGAATTTTCTTTTCACAAACCTACATAATTCCGTGCATGGATAGACTGCATCCCATTGAATGGTAAGAAGCTAGAGTGAAATTGAGAGGTTTCGAACCTCCATTCCTGATACTGACGATCTTGTAATGGCGGTTCCTATCTTGACGCCCTCAATATATACTTTTTCGCGCCCTTGAAGAATCCTGCTTAAAGAACTGTGAAAAGAAGAAAATGAAATGCAAACAGAGCGCAAGACTTCCCTAAACTTACATCTCCTGCTGTTAATATTGCTTTACATGCCTATACATAGCACAATCATTAATAAAACTATCTACCCAATACCTAAGGACCATCTACCTAATAAGGGCTATCAACGCTATACTGTCTGCTCGAGAACATACGGGTAGCTCAAAACTATGAATATTATCTTCTGAAAGTTTACCGCGAGTTTCCTGGAACTTGACGAATTAGTTTAACGTGAAATTTTCGAAGAACCTGCCACTTAACAAGTGTTGCCGCGATAAATTTCCGTGTTTCGTCGGGAAACTGGCGAAATTAGTCAAGTAATTCACGTGAAATAAACTAAAGTTTTACTAGATCCAGTTTAATGAGCTTTATAATAGTTATTTATTAATATACGGCGGTATAACATACTGTTCGCCTGAACTTTCATGGTAGTCGGTGTGGTGTTATAAACACTTCTAACTTTAGCCGTGACACATACTGTCTATGACGCTATCCTGTTTTGACAAAGTGATAATGATTTAAGTAGTGTGAATGACCTCCGTCCCCCATGAGCATGGGGCTGGGGGTGACAGGTGGAGCCAGCTGACACCCCAGCAGAAGCAGGACATATGCCGGGGACGAGTTAGGGACCCTATGGTCCCCCCATCCAAAGAGGGCCAGATCGGGAGAGATGGCCCTGGGTCAGCCGGGGTGCGAGGGATATGCTCTATAGCTAACTTACCTTCGTCCTTGCACTGCGACCCACAGACGGCGTACGCCTTAGTCGGTTCGAGTCCGACATAACTCCGGCTCCGGCGGGACTTATATCCGTGGATATTTCCCACAAGATACAAAAAAAGTAGTGTATACCATTTCAAAGTACGGATTTTTTGTAATATAGAAGTACATTTTTCGTTACAGTCATTTGCATAGGTATCAATATATCTACCAATATATATACCTAAATCAGAGCTGTTAATCAAATTTAATTTTTTTAGGCTATATACAACACCCAGTTTTTGCAATATTTGACTTACTTACGGAGTCTACACAACGCAGCAAAAGCACCAGAGGAGCAAATTTACCTATATTTACACAGTAAATGCTTCTTTACTTTGACATTTTTCTCGCCAATTTTCAGTATGCGCAGCATTTGCTGCCTTGGTATGAAGCATCACTTAATTTCAACGTTAAGAAACACGCCAACGCACGGGTGAGTGGTGTCTCTGTGTGAGTGCAACACTCCCGAAGACCCCATTTGTTTATTTTCTTTCACAGCATGTAGCGTTGTGGATTTTTTATAAATCCATTTTAAATAATTTCTCTAATATAGTCGATATTTTAGTATTTTTCGACACGAAATAACTTAATTGTCTATGGTTGTGCGAGCGAGATTGGACAACATTACCTAAGTGTCTATTCACGGCGCTGAAGTGGTCCCTTTCTTCGGCTACCTTCGCCGAGGAAGGTCACTTTGACCCCGGCGGCCAACTGCTGCCGGCACCGGGTAAGTTTTGAGATCAACATTTCCTACTTCTTTCAACAGGTGAAGACTTCTCAGCGGCGCAGTTTTATGCCTGCTAATATGCATGGCTTATTTATGTTTTATTTTATTATCTTATATTTTTAGTATGTGCCATTTTAGCATACTATTTACTGCCACTTCTACGGTCGGAGGTCGCGTCACCAGCTTGCGCTGCGTAATTATTAATCTTTTCTTATAGCTTCTAGCTACGCTGTTCTGCCACTGGGAAGATTATCTTCACTTGCTATTATTTTAGCGGGTCATTGGACGTAGTTCCCTTGTGGCATACTGACCCGCACTCTTTCTTTTTCCAGGATCTTCGCACCGGGCTTCACGCCATCATTCGGTCGTGAGGCACACCAGCGAGGACCCTGGCACGCCGGCAACATCAGCAGCCGGGAGTGAACGAGCTAAGTGCATACTACCATCTCTGCACAACGGATCAAACAACGCCTCGGCAAAATATGAGATTCATTTCTATAATACCTTATACATAAATTCATGTAACGTCATTCAATTATTCTATTACAGTTGTTATAAATTGTTAATCTATCTTATTATTTATGTTTCAACCGCTAGCCGTTAGACACCTTTATATTATTAATTTCACAGTGCTTAACATTACTTTCATAAAAGCAGATTAATCTTTCTCTCTCATGCTAATCCGCAAGTTGTAGCAACAATATTCACATATTTTAAAGGACAACCGTTTACTATCAGAGATGATTTACTTGTTAGCTATCTTAGACACAAAAAAACCTACAGGCCATCTTAATAGAACTTTCAAGAACTCAAATTCTCAAGAAATGTTATTATTTAGTGTTATGTTATAATCGGTATTATAATCGCATTTAGTACACGAAGTAGATACGTTCCCAACATCCGAGTTCCTTATCCTCCGCTTAATTAAGGCACGTCACGGCAAGTGCCATCAAAGCTACAATGTGCGCCTATATTGTTTGATAAGTAAATTAGCTGCTGCTACGGTTTGTGTAGCCAGAATTTACGATACAGTTCCCCGAACACTGTTCTCAAAGGAGATCCAGCATATTAGTGTAACCGCTATTGATGATGCCTTTGTTGGTTTTAGTTATGTTAATGCCTTGGTGTTACGGGTAATGATTTATTAACTAGAAGAAAGTATCATCTTACGGCATGAGCGGGTGAGGTAATAAAGTTGAGGAGTTTTATTGTTGAGGTTACATCAATATTCGGTCGTGTATCTGTGAATATTCGAGAACAAAATAATAACCTGCTTTAGTAATGGAGGGAAATATCCTGACTTTTATGGGAACAAATGCCATCTGATTTCCCATCTCCGAGCTGAAATATATGTAAAATACAATGTATGTAATATGTATTTATATATATATCTATATATTTATATATATAGTTTAAATTATGACTACAATAATAACTACCCATAAGTTATTATCGTTAAAATAATTAAATATGTCCATCTAAAGGTTGCCTGGAAGAGATCGCTTGTAGCGATAAGGCCGCCATTTGTACATTTTTCATGTTTTCCGTACATGTACTGTAATTCCTTGGTGTACAATTAAAATTAATCTTATATTATCTTATCTTATGAAAGCCTGTACGTGTACCCGTAGCAGCTACGGCTTGTAGACAAGATTGTCTTGGGCCTCATAATCTTATTGAAGCTCTAAACACATAACCACATTTTTGATGTCCAACCAACGTATTTGGTTTTTTTTTTTCAGCTTCAGCAAAGATCTTGTCACTAGTGCTATATAAATAAGACTAAAATGAGAAAGCTGATATTATCTGGTGTTGCACACGTCCATAGGCCACGGTAACCACTTTCCATTAGGCGGACCATGTGCTTGTCTGCCACTTCAGTGGTATAAGAAACATCTAATATACAACTGAATAAACCTAAAAGGATGAGAGAGAAGAGGATGATTGTTAACGAGATCGCCAAACTTAGTGTAAGTAATGAAAACAGAGAACACAAAGAAAATATATTTTTATTAAGAATGATACATTTACTTAAGGAATGAAACATCAAAACGTAATATATCAAAGTTAATACAAAAGTTTCAAAATAATGGAAGACAATTTCCTAATTGCCTGTCTGAAAGGCACTTAGATTTTACGCTGGTATTTCCATACAAAAAAGTCTATTTTTATGATAATAACTTGTGAAATAAAGACATTAAGTATATAAGTTATGTAGAAACTTAATTGTGATAAAAAATTATGATTTCTCACAAATAAATGGGAATGGTGATAGGTACTAATGAGGAAATTACATAAAGTTAACACAGATATAAAGTTTCAATGTCTTATTCTGGAAGTGGCCTCCTTAATTTAGTAGGTAGTGAGCCTAATCTTGGCTTTAATAATGGATCCCAGGCTCCAAATTACAAGATTCGAGAACAAGGTTGGGATGCAAAAGGGATTTATCCCAATTGCATCCAAACATTGTTCTGTTAATGCTATGATTATGATGAGCTTCCAGAGCGAATACTTTTGGTTGAATAACGTATTTGCTAACCATCACTATGATCCCTAATCCAAAGACTCAAAAGTTTCCTGTGATAAAATTGTTGTCTGTACCTATACTCGAATCTACTAGTCCTTCATATTACATCACATAATCATAAAAGACAAGCTTTTCCTTCTTTGCAAGCGGAGATCAATGGAGCTTCCTGGGATAACGTTTAATAAAAACGCTGGTTGCACGATCCGCACACCTGCGTCACATCGACAATTCCTCGATTCGTTATTCTTAAAAAATAATATGAAAAGAAATGCTTTGTGGGTTCCGTTTATGTCGGTTTCATTTCTATGGTAAATACCTATTCAGGATTACAAATGTATTCGATATTAATTGAAGAACTGCATTGCATCCAGATGCATTTAGCTGTTCTTGTGTGAGTAACAAACATCCATTCATACCTAAACACTCACATTTATTCACTCTAGCGATGACCTGATATGTGGTTCTGCCCGTGTGCAATACTAATCCCGTTCTGGCATCCAATTCTCGCAAAAATTTCACATTTATATCATTGGCCAATGGGCTACTACTTATTATCGTACTACTACGTAATAAGATACATCCCACTGGACTACAGGACGACCTCATTATGGTCGCCGGGAAGCGCTGGATGTGGGCTGTTTTAGATTGGTCGTTCTGGTACTCTATAAGAGAGGCCTATGTTCAACAGTGGACTATGTGTGGCTGATATGATGATGCTGATGATATTATCTGACTGCCTTGATTTGTAACTCTGCGAACCTATGCAGGGGTGCAATAACACCTTCTAGAGCTATTCCTATACCTCTTCGAGGACACACAAGAGTGGTATAAAAATATATTCGTAGCCACCTCCATTAGCTTTATCGTCTCAAATTATCGTCCGTAATGTGCTGAATAAAGAAATCCCGAGAAATAATAATTTTGTTGGCCATCGTGCGCAGACATTCGCCTCACGTAATTCAGACAATGAAGATTTTTCGTTTGTAGGCTGTAACACTGGCAAACTGGATTTCCCTATCTGCGCCTATACAACCTTCAGATTAGACTATTTAGTTTATTTAATTGAATGGAGATCCTGGCTTGGAAAATTTTTGAGAGCGTATTTTGTTCCCCCAAATAGACAAGTAGTAGAATAATTTGTTCTGTAGTGGCAATTTGTTTTGATTATTTAACTTAGAGAAATATCTTTGAACATAAGGAAGGAAGAGAAATACAATTTCGAAAATACATAGTGTTTTGCATTTTGATTAAGAGATTTTTCTGTGCATTTAAGTTTAGTATCTGACTCCCGCATCCGCAAACAGGATTCATGTACGTAATATTATGTGTATACTGTCACTAAAGGAGAATGCCCATTTCAGTATGGGGGATGGTTTCACACTTTTGTTTGCCATGTCACATATGTATAAACTGCGTTGTAAAGCCTGTATTAAGTATTATCTGATATATAAACGTATATTGTAACAGAACTTGGGGTTATTGAGAAATTAAATGATAAAAACTAGAAAACCAATAACATTGAGACAAAAATATTGTGACACTTGACATTTGAGTTTCGTTTTTTTAATGTTGGCATCTTTGTGGCATTACATGCGTTCCCTATAACATTTCCTTGACATTTGAAGCATAATTTTATTATAACTGTGGTTCTTTTTTTTTTTTCGCGGCTTTTACGGTCATTGACAGTTGATGCTATTTTTAGAGTGTCTCAGGTTTATAGGGCGTGTGTTTGGATTGAAATACTCGGGATTTATTCACGTAAGTAATGGTTTCTTATTAGAAATATGATATATGATATATAATGATTCTATTTAGGTAATAACTAATATATAAAACCCCAGAAAGTTGCCGATTTCCGAGTTATTTTTACGAATTTTGTCCGAGTTATTTTTACGATGTTTGTCAGTGAATACAGTGAAAAGTATAGACTTTTTATCTCTGTAAATTCATTAGAACTCGTTTTGAGAACTATTATAATGTAATAATTATATATTTCACTCAGCTAGTCAAATTTGGTGGGAAACCGTTATAAATTGGCAGTTCAGTTAACCACGCCATTTTAGTATTTATTTCTACGTAGATAAGGTCTAAATTTCTGTGAAGTATTTGTTACAGATGTTTTGAACAAGGAGGTCACGATATGTTTATGTTATGTTATTATAAACATCTTGAGGTCTTTTATCAAATTATTTACGTTATTAGATAGCATAGGTCCTTGTTCTTTGAAATTCATTTGGATTTGCATTCATTCCTTGAAATTTAGATAACAACGTGGTTTCCAAACTTTGGACTATTAGAATAAATAATTTGTTTGCATTATTATTCATTTTTTATGGCTTGATCATAAAAAAAGAATCAATAAATCTATTGCCGTTTACAGAATCATAAAGTATGGTTTCGTTGTAAAGTAAAACCTTTTTTTCTACAAGATAGTAAGACAACGTCACGATGACGTCACCCGCCCCGCCCGCCCGTGTTTTTTTGAGTTTTTTTTTTTTTTGCCGCACTTGACAGGTTAAAGTATGCGTTCATGTATTTTGAATATATTTAAATGGGATTTAGGTGGAATTGATCTGTCGCCAAAATAATAGGGTTTGTCCGTAAAATAGTAGTTCTGCCGCCAAAATGTAGGATCGAGCGACTGATGTCGACTTTGTAATGGACAAATACTATAGATTTATCCCATTTTAATGTACCATGTACAAAATATTACCATGTAATGTTGAGATGGTGGACCTCGTCTACTACTGCCAGTGGGGATGCACACCGTTTACCGGACGGGTAATCAGCTGCTCTGTGTTGCTCATTTCGCCTACTTCCTATGTGCTCACCGATTCACGGTGACACTCACACCAATGTAAAATAAATAGGTAGACATATTCATGTTTACAAATATCGAACGACGTGGCTGTCTCGAAAGATAAAGGTTAGAACATATATCAATGAAAAAAAAAATATTAATAGTTTATTTATTCATTTTCATATACATATTCATCAAAAATATAACCTCCTGTAATTCTGTAGACTAACCCTGTGAGGCGAGTTTACTGTCTGTAATTGCATTGGAGCTGCTGGTGGTAGAGGAAGTGGTGTTGGTATCCTAACTGATGGTGTTGCTATTGGTTGTATTGGCATCCGAGATGATGATGGTGTTGGCGTCCTGGATGGTGGTGACAGTGGAGGCCGTGCTTCATCATGTAGTATTTGCCTTCTGGATGTCTGGTTGCATATTCCCAACATGCTCTACAGACTCTTTGCAGATGTGGCACCTGAAATAATAGAATATAAATAAACACTTTATGACTTATGTATTCTGAAGTGACTACTTGTAGGTACATAGAGGCTAACTAACTTTCAATCAGAAGCATCCTATTTGAGGAATAACAGAATAAACCTTATCCAGTCATGTGAAATTATGATGCATCAAATGTATTACTTTTTTATTATAAAAAAAGAATCAAAAGTACATAATGTTCCTTTTATATTTGTTTAAGCAGCCCCGGCCCTCAAGTGAGGGCCTCAGATGCGACTGGGATTAACATAATGTCAATGATGATGAGCACATAATGTACCCAACCACATTAACTTCAATTCCTATGTTCTTTTAAATAATACACTGTGATCTGTTACTCGTACTGTATATAATCATTCCCTAATTTAACTGGAGTAAACTCCAAGCTGGGAACTCGGGCCTGGTCGGCCAGTACCTAGGATGATATATATAGTAGGTACTGCATATGATAATATAGTTCGTTGGTAATATGAAAGGTACTCACCAAATGAGGAGCAACAGTTTCTAAAAATATATTGCGTTGAGGCCAATTCAATGTTACATTATAACTTCTAGTATGTAAAATAGATACTCCACAGCCAAAACAAACATTAATGTGTCCTCTTGAGGATGTAACATTCATTCCTGTGTTATTTGCTGCATTCTGTAGCAATGCATGACATTCCACGCAAATTGCATTTGTATAGGATATCTGAAAATAGTTAAGTACATGATAATACAAAGTATGGGAGAGCGATGAATGATGAGTAGAGATCAGCTAATAGGAACACGTTTTCATTATAAGTACTCTAAAATAAATCAATTGAATAACATAAATAACACAATGTTATATTGTACACAATAACGTAAAGGTTTCTTGGAAAGTCATAGGTACTCTGGTAATATAAAAGTATAATAATATTACTTATGTCTGTAGTCTATAGGTATGTAAATCTTATGATATTTTCTTACCGGTGTAGGTGATATCCCTGTGCGTAAAATATCACACATCATCGGAGATACATCACTTATACGGTGCCGGCGTAAGCGCACAAGAGAGATGGAGCAATTAATACAGCGTGAATCCATGATTATGCAATATTGTGGTATTACACAGGAACTTCAACTTCAACTTGACTTCAACTTTTGGTTTAGTTTATAGCTTTTGCGAGAGAAACTATGTAGGTTACCGAGTTACGAGTTAGTTATTGTCAGTCATTTGTGAGGGATCCCATTTAAAACTATCAGTGACACAAAAATTATTTTATACAACTTAAATTGATTAGGTACTTACTTATCCTAATTAAACTACCGCTACATACACGAATATGTATTTTAATATTACATAACGAATTATTATCACGTTTATTATTATTTACCCGTTTTATTTTATAAAGATTTCTATATTAATATAACCATCAATAGTTTGTTTTATATTTAATATAATGGCAACATTGGCAAAAAATGGCGATCGTCTTGCAAAGATGCATCCTTTAACTTTACGCATTCTTAAGATTCAATTTTCAAACCCCAAGTTCTACAGAAGCGATTCAGGGTCGAAAAGGCATGTTTTAATCAATATTATTTTTTAACATTTGAAATATTGACGCGTACGACTAAAAGCGCAACCAACAATGGGCATTCTCCTTTAATAACCGATAACCTATGCTTATAACAAGTTAAAAAGGGTAAACATGCCTTAGATTCTTATAGTACTATCTATACTTATATTTGCGGCACGCTATGATGGCTGTTTTGACATATTAACTAAGTTACGATATTGACCGAGTAAAACAGTCTAGTCATCTATAGTTGAGTTGATAAGGTAGTAGATAAGGTAGTTACTTAACTGCCGTGTAAGAAGTGACAAAGCAAGCAACCTCTGCCAAGTTCTCTTAGTACTTAACAGCCATCATACCGTGCCGGTAGTGTGGTTTGCGTATGGACATGGAGAAGGAAATTTCTTAATCATATTCTTTCCTCCGTGGGTATAGATAACGCTGTGTAGTATGCGGATATATAAAAATATATTTAACAAGTCTAAAGTATAAAGCTGCTGCCAGACTAGGATCAATTGCAGCGAGCATATGGTTATACCGTGTACCAAAAGTCCATGCGGTAGTTTATTTATCATTTATTTTTCCGTAGATAGGTACTATCAGTATAAATGCTTACTTTGGAGTATTAATTTACGCGTGGATGTCGGTTATCGCTATAATATCGGTTATCGTTATAAATTGTAGCCTATGTTTCATTCAAATCCATTCAGTAGTTTTTACGTGAAACAGTAACAAACATTCATCCATCCATCCATACTTTCACGTTTATAATATTAGTAGGATACGACTAGAAAAAAATCAGGTCATTTAAATATGGTCAGTTCGTTTAAAGGAAATCCCCAGTAATGAGAAAAAATATTTTCTACTAGTAATAAAGGTGATTTTCCAGAGGGGCGAGACGAGACGAGGCGAGGAGAGAATTGACATTTGTATGGCAAATTTTCAATCCTCTCCCAGCGTATCTTTGGTGGAAACAGTGTGGATTGACGAGAATATGCGAGGCGTGAATTGAAATATTTGTTTGTGCAAAAATTAACCGTATTGGTTCCGATATAGAGTATAAATCACCTTCAAGGTGATTTTCCACCAGAGTGGCTAGGCGAGGCGAGGCGAGGAGATCGCGATGGCAATTTTTAGTGGAAAAGGCTCAGTTCGATTTCAATTCTCTTCTCGCGTCGTCTCTTCTCGCCCCTCTGGTGGAAAATCACCTTAATATCGGGAATGGTAATGCCAAAACCAACGATTACACGAGGTCACAGATAACTTAGGTTAATACTAAAGATAAAGACAAGGTATCACATACATGTACCCTGAAAACATAACCCTCCTTATTAATGCAGCTGCTAGCGCATTGATTTGTTATAATGGGTTAGGTACTAACCTATTTTGAACGTATTTTTTATGGTAACTGTTCCTGCACGTGGACGACAAATTGGATTTTGCTTCATCGGTTTATAGCGACTTATTTTTTAACTCTAAACAAAATAAAACTACAAATCTACAACTACTAGCCTGTTCTGGTAGCTGCAGAATGTCAAAATAACGTTGTTAACATCCCTGCTGTTCCAAGAGACATGAGTCGTGATGTCCGTTCCGACAAATTGGAGCAGCTGCGCCGTACGAAAATACGTTACATTAGAGATGGGATAGTGTCGATGATTTTGTAGGCATATGGATGGATGTTTCGTGAGCAATAGTGAAAACAACTTTGAATTTTGCTCTTTTTATTTACCTACAACTTCTATGTTGTAGACGTGAATTATACAGAAAAGGCAGAAAGAACGTAGAAAAGGCGCACCACGGATAAGGAAGAAGCTGTTCATTTGAGTGAATTTTCTTATAGAGATTGTAGCCACAATAACTTTGTTTATCCAAGAGTTTGTCAATATTGATAATCTTGACTGCCTCGGTGTAATTAATATACATTCTGTTTTTTTTTTATGTACCAAATAAATCACGAAACGATTTAAATTTAAAAAAGTTTTCATTCAACGTTCCATATTCGGGTAACTTTTTGGTAGCCTCTGTGGCGTGGCAGTAGTGAATGCGGTCGCTACGCAGGAGGCGCAGGTTCGATCCCCACTACATGCATGAATATATATATTTGCATTGGTCTGGGTGTATCTATATATAATATGTATGTATTTACAAAAAAATATCTAAGTATGTTTATTCGCATTCTAGATTTCATAACACAAGCTAGTTAAGCTATGCTTACGATGGGTCTAGATAGCGTTGTGTTAAATGTTGTGGCATATTTATTTATTTATTTACAATATATTTATCGATATCTATGACATCACTATCATCGCAAATGACATAGAGATATTAAACCGGGGATTATAATATCCATAATCATAACTCAATTAAATCTTTTATATTTATATCCGTCGTTAAATCACCATCCCGTGACTTTAAATTACGGCACCATTGCAATAAGATTATGAAATAGTTTGGATTGCTTTCGTTTTAGCTTCGTTGGTTTTGATTTGCATGTTTATTGAATCTTAACTATTAATATAAATGCGAAAGTGTGTTTGTTTGTTTGCTACACTTTCTTGTTTTAACTACTTTTCTTTATGGGATATTGCATACAGCGAATAAAACCTCTGGTGTTTCAAATCATAGGCTTAGGTTAAAGCTTGTGTCCAAGTGGTTTATATGCTTTACTTTTTGAAGTGAAAACTTCTTTAGCGGCGTTGGATGGGTAAAAAGTGTAAAACTCGCGTCAGGATCGCTTGACCTTTGAACCGTAACCGACTACTGACGTCATACAACATTAGTTACAGACTGTCTCTTTTGCAAGATACGATAAATAGCATCGTAGCTTAGCGGTTAGCGCTTCGACTGTGAGTCCTTATTGTTTCAGATAGTACCGGGTTCAAACCTAGCCTTGACACTTTTTGTGATTATTTTTTCTTTTCGTAATTTATTACTTTTTGTGATTATTTTTTCTTTTTGTAATTCATTAATTTCTTCTGACAGAAAATTAGCAGAAAATTGGTGATAAGTTCTATGATTGGGGCTATATTACAGGTACCATACCTATGGTATGTTCTTTTTATCTTTTTCAGTTCATCCGGCACTCCCAGAGTGCAAACCGTCTTTTTTGTTTATATTAATAGTAGGTATTATTTAAGTATGTGTATTTGCATCGACTAATGTCCGCAATCAACCATTCCTTCTATATTTCACTTAGAACATTAATCGAAAGTATTTAGGTAAAAATCCCCGCTTTCTAAATATATTGGGTAATTTCACGCATGCCTAATTTTGTGCTAATCTCGGTGCTATTTTTTAATCATAGGTTTTCCGATGAAAAAATTTAATGATGTTGTTTTAGAACATGTGTTCTGCCTGCAAAGCAGTTTTTTGTTTCCTTCTAAATATCTAGAATACTAATGTTAGTATTCTAGATATTTAGAAGGAAACAAAAAACTGCTTTGCAGGCCTTCCACCGAAATTGCAACATCACACCGAAATTAGCAAAAAATTAGGCATGCGTGAAATTACCCATTTATTGATATAATGAAGTTCACAGTGTAGTTTGTTTCGCTTATTTATATCATACACATATATTAATAATGTGAAAATTAGTTCGCAACTATTAGGTACAACTAAATCAACACATTTATAATAATTATAAGAGATATGTAGCTTTGTGCAGAAATTAGTACAATTAATTGTATGAAGCTCACATTCTCCACTAAGATTCGCTAATAATCATACTTAATCTTACTAACTATTAAAGCTTGCTATACAGTTAGTCCAGTACGGTAAGCTACGCCTTCATTGGCACTTATTTCTTGGCCCTTTTGAGTAGGTATATAATGCAACAATTGCTTTTCTTTTAACCCGACTGCCAAGGAGGGGTTATGTTTTGTAACCATCATAAACCTAACAGTAACATAGATATATATTTTCTCTTTTGTTTTTAGTTTGAACTTAAGTGCCAACAAAAGGTCGGGTTGAACCCAGATTTTGGTTCGTAATTGGTTAACCAAATTAAAATTAAGAGAAAATGATTCCGCCGTTCGGGGGTCAGATGACAGCCACAGCTATTCAAATCAAAATAAAATAACTAATGGAGATGTGGGAGAACTTGAACTTCGTTTCCATAGTGAAAACTTTGGTTACAATCCGGAAAGACAATGACAAAAACAACGATTACACGAGGTTCGCAAATAACTTAATAATAAGATAAAGACAAGGTATCAAAAATACCTTGTCTTATCTCATTATCAATAACGATAAAGGTATCATTTACCCCGAAAACATTACACTCCTTTTTTGGGCAGCTGCTAGCGCATTGATTTGTTATCATGAGAATAACACTCCTTACAACCAAGTAGGTCTGTCATGTACTTACCACGTGATGTCCAGTACCGCAGTCATTTAGAAGACGAGGCCAAGCTGGCATCAAAGAAATTTAGAGTGCTTAACAGGGCAAAGCAGTACTTCACTGCGGGGCAACGCCTCCTTCTTCATAGGGCACAGGTTCGGCCCCACATGGAGTAACGCTGTCACCTATCTGCCGGAGCGCCTGCATACCAGCTTGAACCCTACGACTCGGTGCAGAGACTGGTGTTGAGACTCGTCGACAATCCCAAACTCGCAGGCAATTAGGAACCTCTCAGTATCAGGAGGGACTTTGCCTCTCTGAGCGTTCTACCACCTATACAATGGTCTATACTCAGATGAACTGTTTGACATGATGTTCACAGCTACATTCTATCATCGCACCACTCGCTATAGGCAGGGAATTCATCGTCACATATTGCGACCGGAAATGGTGCGCACTGTACGGTTTGAAAGGAACTTTATCGCACACACGCTCAGGTTGTGGAATGTACTTCCTGCTGTGGTTTTCCCAAGCGACTACAATATGGGGTTCTTCAAGAAGGACATTAGATGATTTCTTCAGGGATGGCAGCGCGAGTGTAACGCCCCTGGTGTCGCATACGTCCATAGGTCACGGTAACCACTTTCCATCAGATGGGCCGTGGGCTTGTCTGCCACCTAAGTGGTTCTAAAAACGGTAATATACTAATTAGGTAGGTACGTATTACTATGAACATAAACCTCTGTAATGGACAATAGTAATTAAGCGCTTTTCTAAATTAATTTTATATGTAATAGTATAAGTTTCACCCTACCTAATTTAATAAATACAAAAGTGACTTTTTTGAAACCATATGGATGTATTTGCCTTGAAGGTATAGAAAAGGGGTGGGAACGCAATCCAGGTATAGAGCCCACACTGGGAACATAAAATTTGAGAGTAGAAGTGCCGTAGATTCGACAGAAGAAAGGAGTTGGTCGGAAATCGGTGCCTACAAATACGAAAATTAATGAAAATCACCCCTATTTCGTGGGACTGAAAATCATAGATAGCGAAAATTAAATGTGGGTATTAGTAAATACACCTCTGCCTACTACTTCGTGTATATACAGGTGCAAACGTATGATACATTTCTATAAACCTAGACTAGTCAGTCATAGTTAAATTGTACGAGGAGCATAATTGATTTTATATTAACGGCTGTTTCGGTGCTGTTCTGTTAGAGTTTTGGTAATTTAGCAATTGTATTGGGGCTGTATAACTGTCACTCCGTATTAGCATTCGCACAGAATATCCAAGTGTAAAGCTTCTGATGATAAATAAAAGATTCTGTGTATTTCAGGTTACTAGTCAATACTAATTAGGATTGATCAAAATATTATTCGAGAAGCAAGTATATAGCCATACTCTTTCCTTTTTTTTACTTGTGCAAAATCCCCCCGGTCCCCCTCCCCCTCCCCCTACCTGGCCTGCTTCTGCTAGGGTGACAGTTGGCTCCACGCGTCACCCCCAAGTTCGCGCTCATGGGCGACGGAGATCATTCGCGTGCCATACTCTTTCCTAAAGATTTAGTGTTGAAAGCCAGTGCCAGAGCCTCCGTTATTCAGCAGGTATACCGGCTTGCAGGTGAGGTTTGCTTTATAGTAACTGAATATATAGTAACAGGCATTATATGAAAATATCATCGGAGTACCTACGTCATATATTATTCAAATCTATACTAATATAATTAAAGGGAAACTGTATGTGTGTCTGATTGTTTTGTTTATTCGCATTAGTTCCATTGCTCAGTTCCATGATGGTACTACTGCGATTTTTTTTCGCATTAGTACCATTTAAACGACGTATATAATGCGAACGAACGAAGCTATTGTTTGTCCTCCTTTCACGCCGAAGTCACTGAACCGATTTTGTTGAAATTTGGTATAGGAGTAGATTAGACCTTGAGAAAAGACATAGGTTATGTTTGGTCACGATAACCGTCATCCACGCGGGTGGAGCCGCGGGCAATAGCTAGTGTTTTATACTTCAAGAAATTGATATTCCAAGTGTTGGCAATAAATCGTGAAAGTCGACTAGCTGTCTCCTAATGACGAAGTTTATTTATTTTTAATTTACATTGTTCACAAAATATTTCAAACAGAAAAAGAAATATATTTCGAAACAATTTGTTTGAGACTACATTAATTTGACCGAGATAAGCAATGTCAAAAAAATTTGGTCAAGGACAAAAGGGTTGTTTTCAAAGACAAAAAGATTTATAAATGTTGATATTTTTGTAATTGAAGCTTTTATGCCATTTTAAAATGTTTCTTTATTGTATTTTATAGGTGTTTGGGGAGAGAAATATTCAGAAATTCTTTCACCAAATATTTTTAAACCTTTTTTGGTTAAGTTGCCTACCTAATTTACTATACAAAATATAGTACTGTTTACAGAGAAAAAAATAGAATACTATATGTAATATTATTGAAATGGTCACTAGACTCAGTGAAGTGATTAGGGTTGTCGGGAATGAGTCAACTAAAACCTATTTGTGTGGTGTATTCACTAGAGCTATTTTAGTTATATGTTCAGTCAGCATCATTAAAATATAGCTAACAAAAGTACTCAAAATAACCAAATACCAAAATTCCAATTTTATATTGGTTATATAAGAGTACTCAAATAGTTGTAAGTGTCCAGAGTGGTCCAACTATCTTAACAATCGATCTTCTAGAATTATGTCAGTTAGTAGAGTATTCATATACATATACACTATCACGCTGGTCGATGGTATCCAGCCAAGCATAATTTCAAAATATCTAGACATTGTCATTTAATCGCATTTTGTATCCTTTTCTAACTTGTAAAGCCATCCTTTTCACACAATGCCGGGATGATAAGGGACGGGTATATGAGTAAGAAAAAGATACAAAATGTGTCAATTGACAATTTCTTATATATTTTTTTAATTTGACAGTTGAATAAGCCATGAACTATCAACTTGCATTAGTGAGAATTTTAGTATTTGGATCATTTTGACTACTTTTGTTAGCAACATTTTAATGATGCTGACTGTACAATGTGAAATGCAAGATATTATTTATTTTTATATTTTACACAACTGAGGTGGCAGACAAGCACGCGGCCCTGATGGAAAGTGGTTACCGTAGATAATGGACGTGTGCAACGCTTGGGGAGCGCTGCCGACCCTGTAAACACAGACAGTTTATGTGCCGACAGTGTAGAAGATAAAGCAGGAATAGCTGTTGGTCTTTCCACTGACAGCACAAAAACTTCCTAGTGAGCTCTGGCTACCCTACTCATCGCCGGGAACACAACACGAGGTCATAATAGTCGTGGTATTCTGTAGGGCGAAGGAACTGCTCAATTGGATGGGAATACCGACGTGTCCTATGTCCTACCTATTATGTCACGATTTTTAGGGTTCCGTATCCGTATTACTAAGACTTCGCTGTACGTCGCTCCGTTCGTCTGTCACCAGGCTGTATCTCAAGAACCGTAATAGCTAGGCAGTTGAAATTTTCACAGATTGTGTATTTCTGTTGCCGCTAAAACAACAAATACTAAAAACAAAATAATAATGATAATTAAGGGGGCTCCCATACAAAAAATTACATATTTTAGCCCTTTTTCATGTCCATTTTCAGTCGCCGAGCTAGATCTCAAGAACCGTAATAGCTAGACAGTTGAAATTGGCACAGATTATGTATTTTTACAGTGGCTACAACAATAAATACTAAAAATAAAATAAAAATAATATTTAAGGGGGGCTTCCATACAACAAAAGAATTTTTTAGTTTTTTTTCGATGTTAATAATGGCTACACGTAAACGCTAGAAATGATTACAAATAATAAAGGTTATATATTTACTTTTAGCTTTTTTTCTGGTACGAAATCCTTCGTGGGTGACTCCGCCTCGCACTCGGCCGGTTTTTGTTTTAATATTTCATCTTCATTTTCTCCTTCATGTATTAGTATTATCATTTACCTATCAAAAATATTTGGTGCTAAATCAAAACATTAGCGACTTTTTACAAGCTTTAAACTAACTACTTCTGTATGTAATTTGTTCGGGGCGAATCTTGGAACTCGATTTTGAAGCAGATATTCTCAACCGAGTATGATGTGATTTTGGATGTCATGTTTAGTTTGGATGACAGTGTGCATTAATATACCATGGAGCTGGTCTAATGATGGAGTAGGAAGGTGGGTCATGGCAATTCCTACATTAAATAGGACAAACTTATCGAGTTTGGGCTCATTTATTTTGTCTTAACAAATTCTCTGGTATAACATGGTATTCAGGTTCTGAAGTTGACGTCAGAAGGTGGCTATAGGAACTCTTAAAATTAACAGAATAAACCTACGGCAGTTGGGCTCTTTTTTATACCACTTAGGTGGCAAACAAGCACACGGCCCACCTGATGGAAAGTTGTTACCGTAGCCTATGGACATATGCAACACCAGGGGCGTTACACTTATGCTGCCAACCCTGAAGAAACCTTCTATTGCCCTAAAAACTTCCCTACTCCTTTAAATTTTTTGTCTTGACAAAATCTTAAGATGGAGTCAGAAGGTATAGGATAGCCATAGGAACTCCTAAACTAAATAAGATAGGCCTATCGAGTTTGGGCTCATTTGATTTGTCTTACCGAACTCTCTGGTATTACAAAGTTAGTAGTTATGTGAATTTCTGAACTAATAAAGATAGACAAACTGTGTTTGGGTTCGTTTGGCTGGCATTGGTAAGCACTCTAGTACTGTATGATATTATTAAAACTAAAACTAGAAAATAAAATGATTAATAAAAAAAATAAGAACAAGCTTTTCTTTAAAGAATATCCTGAACAGAAGACAGAGAGAGAAATTGCACGCTACATTTTTCAGACCAGCACAACCCTTGAATAAAATTATTATTATCATTTTAGTACAACATATACTTTAAAAAAAGGCTTGTTCTTAAAAGCTTTTATTAATAATTTTACTTATTCATAACTTAGTCATTTCGATTAACTGTGTTAGTTGCTCCCAAATTACTTTTGAAGAATTCATCAACTCTTTATTCATCAAAACGCCCCATCAACGTTTCAACCAATTACAGTAACACGATACTATAATTAAACCATTTATGATCAATTACTGTTGCATGATGAATTTGAAAAGTGGCCTCTTTCATTGGTCGATGCTTAAATAGCATAATTTTGCCATAATTATCTTTAACAATTTTAATTAAAGTGCAGTTTGCCTGTGGCATACGGTCATTTAATTTAAATATTTAATTCATCATATTGTTTAATTATTTCATGGTGAGAATACCGGCTAATTTTACAATCGTTTTGGAGGATAAAAAATTTAAGAAGGGCACGGTTTCAATAGTAAAAACATCTGGAAGTATTCATAAAAAAAGAATTATAATGTGTTAGAATAATGTGCGGGTGAGCGGAATAATGTTTGGCTGTTTTTTTGGCAAAAATATTTCGCTCTAGAATTACTATGAAATCAGCCGGTAAAATGGACTACTATTTATCTCATTGGCATAACTGCCCTGGGTAATAAAAGAGAAACTCATAGGTTTCTCTAGGCTTTAGCATAATGTTAATGTAAATTAACGCGGTCATGGTGTAGGTATATATGTCGCCGTCAATTAGCTTAATCAGCCGTTCAATTACCTGCCTAGGCTGTTAACTAAACGGCGCCATTCAATGAACGGCCTGAATGATATTCAGCCGTAACTTTTATAACAACATTTAATAACCTGGCTGGCTAATGCTTAAGCCATTCGAAAATACAATATAATATAATACATAATAATACATAAATCGGGGGTTAGGCAGAGGTGTATTCATAGAAAATTAGTGATAGGTTCACTGAGAAAGTTACGCAATCCGACTTGGATAGATTAGGTTAGAAGGTCCGCTCCGCTTCGCTCCAGCATTAGCCTTACTTGTTATTTTTTTATAACCATGCCGAAATAAATAATTTTATTAGCAGTTTGATTAAATGGCTACGCTGGTAATTAAATATCATCCATTAAATGTCGGCCGTTTAATCAAAATCAAATGGCTTTACACCATTCAGGCCACTAATTGAACGGCGCCGTTCAGTAAAGAGCCTAGGCAGTTAAGCATATACATACCATTGAATTGCCAGACCTCCCTTCTGTTTATCGCTAGTCTTTCTTCATTCTAATAGTACATTTGCATGTGCATTCTAGATTACTTAACGTCCCTTCAGTTTTTTGACGAAGGCGTTTTCCTGTTTCCTGTCAAACGGTCCCGAGGAGGGCCAGACCGAGAAGGATGGCCCTGGGTCAGCCGGGGTGCGAAGGATATGTCGCATGACAACCTCACCTTCGGCCTAGCACTACGACCCACAGACGGCGTGCTCCGGAGAGAGGGGTATCCGAGGGGTTTCACGCACGTAAAAAAAAGATGTCAAACGGTAAAGTAAAGAGATAATACTACCATTAATAACCTAATTTTAAGCATTGATAGATGCTTGAGATGGAGACAAAACCCAGTCAGTGCATGTAACCTACCGTAATATTTGTGCTGATTATCATTACGGTTATAAAATTGAGATAACCCAGCAAGTTTCGGTTTTACAATAATTCTTTTACGATAAATCGAGTGGCAAAGATTTAAAATACGTACTGGTAGGAAGAAAATTCACCTGAGCCATGCATAGATTTAACATTTATGCTGATTACCTCCTTAAGGTATTTCGCAAACTATTTTCATTGTAGGTTTCTTTACCTAAGGCTTATTCTGTAGGTGTATCTATGTATGTCAATTCTGGCGATGTCGCCTCACCGGTAGGCTATTGCGATAATACAGTTATCATTACCTTCGTTCGTAAAATTGCCTTAATGCTTACATTAGCTTAATTTTTTTTATAATTTTTGAATGGTACTTTTTAACACGGACATGAATTATTTTAAATTACATTGTATATATTGATAATTATTTTATTGAATCAAATGTAGAATTTGAACGCCAGAACCGGTACAAAATGAGATCCGATATTATGATGTAAAATCAGTTTTGTAATAATTTCAACACAAAGAACTTGAACTTGTACTTTAAAAAGCTTTTCATATTCTTAACACATCATACAATTTTTCAAAGTTTATTGTTCTTCACTTAAACAGACATTAGATTTAATTACCATGGCTGGTGTTCCCTTAAGTGATAATTATAATAAGACAAAAACTATTATTGTTACCAATTTTGGGCTAACACAACTTTTGATCTCAAATTTATTTTTCTTCACGACCATGAATTGGGCAGGCACTTTCAAACAATTCGACACGTATAGATTAACATTTCTAAAAGATAAACATACAAGTAGAACAAATGGAGAAAACATAACAAATGCTGCTCGCATTATTTTGAGAACAAAACCAAGGAGGCACCTGGCGACGCGGCGTGTCATGGAAATTGGCTAAAAATAAAACCCCGTATCAAAGGGGATCTTTCTGTAAGTAGCAGGCCCGTTACAGTAAAACTAAATAGGTATATTTTGTTACAAACCCTTTTTTTAAATAGAAGCGTAAAATCTTAAAAATGGTGAACTTTTTTCGATTGTACCTATCTACTTGTTTATTTTATCTTTTGCTCGTGATTTTGCGTGGAGCGACTCGACTGGTTTGTTGGTTGTTTCACAGCTGATATTAAAACTAAAGGATTAGTGATATGTGAAGTTATATTTTTCTAGTTTTATCTAAAGTGTATAATACCAAAATATATTTCTTCTTCACCCCAGTTGATGTTGATGGGCCATATCTCCGGTTCTACTTCACTGATTGCGATCAAAATATTTTTTTTTTGTAAAATTTTAAGTGCAAACAACTGCTTGCATGCAAATAAAATTAAATCACAATCCGATGAGTATTTTTTGCTCTCATCGCGAACAAACACAAAATATTTTGTGTTAAAACATCATGATCATCATCAGGCTATATTAGTCCACTGCTGGACATAGCCCTCCCCTAATGAGCGCCATAGCGCCCTGTCTTCAGCTTGCCGCATCCAGCATCTGCCAGCAGTCTTTTTTAGATCGTCATCCCACCTGGTCGGAGGGCGTCCTACACTACGCTTGCCGAATCGCGGTCTCCACTCAAGAACACGTTTACCCCAACGGTTGTCGGTTCTTCGTGAGATATGGCCAGCCCACTGCCACTTCAGCTTGCTGATTCTTTGAGCTATGTCGATAACTTTGGTTCTCTGTCGGATGTATTCGTTGTGGATTCTATCCTTCAGAGAAACTCCGAGCATAGCTCTCTCCATAGCTCGCTGAGCGACTTCGAACTGATGGACCAACCCAACAATGTTAAAACATATAATATGATAATTCAATTTTTTTTAAATATCTTCAATGTACAGAAATAGCTACTTTACAATTGTATAATAAAATAGATTGATATAAACACATTATTCATGTGATAAATAAATACAGAAGTGTCTGTCAGGTCACATCTAAAAATTTTAAGTAACCTTCTGATGTTATTGACTTACTTAATGTACTAGTATTATTTGTAACACCCCGTTTAAATTAACGTGGCAATTGATGCTCAGACCCAATATTTCGTGAAGTTTTGAAAATTGTTAAAAGTGCCCAGCTGAACATACTAAAAGTCTCAGAAGGTGGGACCTGAGCCGGAGAAGGGGAAGGGTGCCAAGCTGAGTTGATTTTATAACAAATTATAAGCTGTCTTACATTTGACCTTTCATAATTATTAAAGTATTAATGTACAGTAATAACGTTTAGACATAATTTATAGGTAATTGAATATAGATAAATAATGTAGAAGTAACTAAAGATAATAGATTAATAGTTTTCAAGCAAAAGCAAAAGACTTAAAAAGGCACCTTCCCCCAAAGGATTCCTTGAAAAACTCCTGTTGTAACTGAAACTACTATGTTGTCTTCACACAGTGACAAAGTACAATTCTTGGGCCGTCGTCCCAAAGACGAGGTGACAAGAATCGTAAACGTTTTAGTACTAAAATTATACTACTGCCGCTCAATCAAATGGCGACGTGCTTGTTATAGCCAATAAATTAAATGTCAAGATTTACTGAAATATAAATGACCAAAATAAGAAACGGTAAAGGTTTACAATTGGCATAAAAATACTGTTTAAATTCTTCTTTAATCCTATGGTGTGATAATTCTAATGCAAGTTCAGTACTATCTTTAGATATTAAAGAAAAATACCACAAAATTATTTGTTCGCTATTTCTACGTCTATTCTTATGTTCTCCAATTTTATTAATTCTAGTATATTGAGCAGTTATTTTAAAAATAATTGAAAATCAATAAGAACATTGCTTCGTCAACCTGTGTGGTCGGCGAAACAGAAGGATACCCCTAAGACATTAGCGAGTCCGAAGTGCTGTTGACTGTTGGGGATCAAGATTTTTCCTCTCGTGTGGAAAGATGATTCGCCACCACTTTTCCTAGAGGCCTACATCTACTAGTACGACAGGCCTTAACAAATCGATTAAGATAGGAAAAACTTGGAATCGGTTTAGATGGAACTCGAACCCGTGATCCTTCTTTTACAGGGAGAATGCTCTGGCCGTTTAGCCACTTAACCTCTCTTTCCTTCAATATTTGACTAGTTAGCATGCGAAATGCTTCAAAAATTTCATTCATTAGTTCACTGTCACATCATAACTTTATTAAACATTCAAATTATCATATCAAGTATAATAATTTCTCCTATAATATACGTCTGTTAGATATTAGGGCGATGGAGCCGAAATTAATTATAGACTTAGTAATTAATTATGTTTGCAGAAGAGTTACTAAGATATATAATGCTACCTTTCCATAATTCTTAAGTTTCTTGTATGAATGTTATAAATACATATTTCTTTTAAAACGGCTGTAACGATTTATAGAAGCTTTCATCACTTGAAAAGCTCACAAAGTTACGCACTCTTTTGAAGAACCTTACATATATTATCTTTTACAAAAAAATCCCTAGAGTTTAGCCAAGAGCCAAACAGCCAACACACTATTTATAGTCATTCAGTATTAAGACCGTCACTGTTCACTGAATTTTGAGACAAAATTGTCTCTCGTATAAATGGCATTCTTCGTGGCAAACGTGTACAAGAATTATTGCTTCACGTCCTGTTTGATGAATTCAGGCATACGTACAACCCACCAGCTTAACAAGACCCGTCCTCCTACTTCTGTTTACGAATAACTCCACTCAAATGCCCAAGACATGTGACACTTCGTGGTTCTTAGAAAAGTGGTGACAAAATCGCAAAGTTAACACGCAGATGGCAGTCAAAGGATTTTAAACTTTAAGATCTAGTTGTATGGTATATTTTAAAGTGACAATAGAGACATTAACACGTGTAGTAATAAATTAAACTGTGAGATGAGTTGTTATATTATTTTAGAAAAGCAAACGGAATAGCAAGAATATACAACAGATATTTGAATGTGCAAAACAAATAATTTGTAAGGATTAGGAGGGGATCTGGCACCGGTTTGTAAACTTGGCATGTGGTTCATAATTTTAGATATTTCATACTTACTGCTTTTGACGTCTTTTTATCGGCAATAAACAATATTGAACAATATATTAGGATATAGCTATAGATTAGATAGTATCCAGTATTCTCTCTTTTCTTTCGACCATCAGAAATAATATTATAAAAATAAAATAAAAAATTGTAAGTTTGTAATGAATAGGCTCAGGAACTACAGGGCCGATTTTTTAAAATCTTTCAAAATTAGAAAGCTACTTTCTTCGTGAGTAACATAGGCTGTATTGGATTTTCAAGAAGTTTAGGATTCCGTACAAAATCCAGGGAAACTTAGACATCCGTGCGAAGCCGGGCGGGTCGCTAGTGGTCACACAAAAACGAAAGATCAACATTAAAGCTTTTATCTCCTTTCAATTTTAACAGTGTATATGTTTTTTACCAAATCAGAAAATTGAACTACGCCCAATACGTATTTGATCAGTTTTTCTTTCTTCAACAGCGGCGAGTTGTTGGTTGCAAATTACCGTTCTGACTTTTTCTGAAAAATACTCCCACGTTTCTCACGCTGCAACACTGCCAACCAAACTGATTATCCGCAAAAACATCCAGATTGGTCAAGCCGTTTGACCACAACGCGGGCATCATCGAATGCACGAACGGGCATAAAATAGTTAATGATCGAACTGCAACAAATGATGCAATGATTGTTGAAACGTATTCCATTTTCAAAAGAAATGCACTAAGGGCCTTTAATACCTTCGATGCCGGCATAAAAAAATATCCCAAGTTGAAGATTTAACCTTCTAATTTGCGACTAATACTGTTTCTTCTTGTTTATAAGCACTTGGCATAGTATTCATAAATTTATCTCTACTTTTGATTTAAATTTTAAAAAGTGAATTATGTATGCATGTACATGTCGTTGTGTTGATAACAAAATAAGTTAATTAAGAACTCAAATCGAATAGAACCTAGTGGTGGCAGTAACATAGAACACTGTACCAATACCTGCAGTCAGATGACAAAATTTTACTTGTATTCAACAATTTGTAAAAAAAAAACTGCACCATTTTACAGAAATATACAATGACTACTATAATGCTGTCTGTGGCTTCACTCGCGTGGAAATCCTTTGTAGCTGTAAATTCCTATTTTCCGCAATAAAAAGCATTGTACGTTCTTTCTCTGTGTGCCAAAATTCAAAGTTTTATTAACTAGCGGCCGGTGAGCCGGTTTCACCAGGGATACATTCTAAAAATTCTACAACTGGATTACAGTACCCCCTGCCGATGCGAAAAAGTAGCTAAAATCATCTCCGGAACAAATCATGTCAAAATATAAGATCAATCTATCGAATATCGATAGAACTTCTTTTTATGTTTTGGAAGCACAAACAAAACAACCTATCGAGTTTACTATATAGATTATACTTTTATTCGAATTATGCTACCTTTGTCGCAGACTGTACATCGTCGTAAAATCGAAAAAGGCATATTTCATTCTTAAATTGTATAAAAAGTCTAAATAAGGTGGGACACGCATAGCCCTTGTTAGCCTGATTACGGTTTAATTGTTATTTCGGTCGTATTATTACCTCAAGCAAGCCATTATTACGATTGGATTGGTAATCACATGGATATTGATCGTACCTATCGCACTTACGCTCGCATATATTATATTGTATTGTAAATACACATAACCGTAGCTAAAGTGATTGAGTTGATCATAAGTTCATCATCATCATAATAGCACTTATCCTAGTTACATCTAAAGTAAGGAACTTGCAGCCCTTATCTACTTTGTGTTTCCATGAATCCATTTATTTTGGTTTTTACCAGAGTGAATACCAACTGACCTGCCAATCTCAAGAGAAAATCCTCCATCAGCAGATGTACCGACTAGTAACAGGTCTAAAAGGCCACATTGCATGTTGATGTTCATTTGCAGATAAGTAGGAGGCATATGGAGACCATATATTATTTTTTTCATATTTCATCTGCAAGTTCATATGTTAGTGACATTTGTTAGTGATGTTGTTACAGCCAAAAAAGAGACGCGCTGAATCGTACTTGTGTGTTACTGACTAAAATAAGATTGTGCCATAAACACAGCGGTAATAGGTAGTTCTTATGTTCTTTATATCAATAGTTCATGATTCTCATCTAATATACCTGAATTTAAAGCAAAATAAAGCAAAAACTACACATATGTTTTCTATTTTTATTTTAATGTCAGTGTGACAATTTTCTTTGATATGATTTAAAAAAACTGAGTTGTCAGTGTAAGAGCGTTTTCACACTCATCCGATATCCGACATCCGATATCTGACATCCGATATCCGACACCCGATATCCGATATACGACATCCGATATCGGAGGAAGTCAAATGTATGAGATATATAACTTTCTTTCACATTGTCCGGCCCGATATCGGTTATCGGAGCCAAAACAGTGGTGTTGGCTTGGAAGAAAGATATATATCTCATACATTTGACTTCCTCCGATATCGGATGTCGGATATCGGATATCGGATGTCGGATGTCGGATATCGGATATCGGATGAGTGTGAAAACGCTCTAAGTTGTCAAGTTTGTTTGAATGTTTCTGTAGGTTCAGTTTTAACAATACGACAATGACAATGAAAATACCAAAATGAACGCAAAATGTAAGTTCCTACTAACAACTAATACGTCACGAATTTGATATTGTGTTTAGCTCATAAATTGAAACCATTTTACGCATTTTCATACAAAACTGTCAAATGCGATGATGTCCTCAAATGAAGCTTCATATTATGATAATCAAAAAATAGCCATTTACAATTATCAATAGCACAAATGATGATCAGTAAATGAACACACAATATGACCTTTATAGACCTGCAGATCTTGGTGAGGCCTCCAACTGATCTGTTCATATATCTATTTGACCAACAGGTTTTTGCAAAAATATTTTTTAATAATATAAACTAGCAAGTGAGCTAGCCAATAAAGTATGTCTTGAAGAAGTAACCTTTAATATAAAATCTAACTGTCGCCTACGGTACTAATCGAACCAGCCCGCCAAGAAATCCTGAACATCAACGCTGAAATCACTAACAAATGTTCTCCATGAGGCGAACTTAGCATTCGAGAAGCTCTGCAGAACTTTGCAATTAATATGTTCATTTAGCAACAGCAACAATTGTGCTGGTGACAGGAAACCCCATGCGTCATATCTCATACAAGGCATACGAGTTTGTTTGTGTGAACTGTTAGATATATCCGTTCGTCTTAGCGCATAAATCAACAGTGCCTTAGGCAGCTTATTAATATTTTGCGCAAGGAATAGAGAGACTGGATGTGACGTGGGCGTAGTAGGCGTCTCTTGTAATTAGTTGAGCCGGTGTTGACGTGGAGTGAGGCGCTTCTTAGCCATTTATATAACACCCACTTTAGTTATGTTTAGGTCTACGTAATAAACAAGTTATAGGCATTTGTCAACGCCAGCTACGACCCTTTAGATGGCTCCTGTCACTTTTGTTACATGATAATAAAATAGCACTTAGTATAATTAATAAATGGGGAGGGTCTATATTTTATTATGACTCAAATTGACGTCTGCATTGATTACAAAGTTTTGTCGTAACACTTGAGTGTTAAACCAAGTTCTCTGTTTTTTTTATTGTTTTTTTTTTACACTTTTGTAATGCTTCAAAATTAAGATAACACCTTTTAATAAAGATAAGAGTATATATTAGAGGACCTCATAAATTACTAACGTGATTTCAAGCAGACTATTAAAAGAACTAAAGTTCTTTTTGATGACTAAAATAAAAGGTGGATGATCGAGTGCTATTATTCAACATGGAAGAGAGAGAGAGAAGTATTTTGCAAATAGCTGCTGATTTTAGACTATTATATTTTACATTACATACAAATACTCACACCTGTAAATCTCTGAGGTAGAGGTGTATTAACACCCACATTTCGCCAACTATGATTTTCAGTCCCATGTAATAGGAGGCGCGCCTATTACCGTCTAGACGGCATTTAGTTATGGGCTATATGTTTACTGTCGGATGGAAAGCAGGTTTATCCCTTAGTCGCGTTCTACGTCACCCGCAGGAAGACATGGGGTGGCCCTATTCTACTCCAGCGAAAGCCAATGTAATATTTCAATGGATTTAGATTGGAAAAAAAAACTGGGCAAAAAAATCATTATAAGCTTACAATTATTGCTACTTACATGTGAAGAACTCGACGAACTCAAGGCTAAGAGCGTTTTCACATTTTTCCGACATCCGATATCCGATATCGGTGTCGGACGCCGATAGCCGACATCCGATAGCCGAAACCTGTTTGTGTGTTTGTTCACATTCATCCGATAAAATCGGCCCGATACGGCCATTTGCTCGAAAGCACAGACTAGTTAATTGAAAAATAAAAAATATAAAAACAGATTGAAAAATAACTAGCAATTTTCGACCTTATTGACACTTACTATAAAGATTCCAATATTCGTGATCAGCGTCATCAATTAGCGCAAAAAGACACGTAACTAAGAAAATGTCATTAAGGTCGAAAATTGCTTGCAGTCGCTGTTTTAGTCTCTTTATGATCCAATATCGGGCCAAAATAGTGGTGTTGGCTCCGATAGCCGATATCGGGCCGGACAATGTGAAAAAGATACATATCGGATGTCGGATATCGGACTCCGGTATCGGATGTTGGATATCGGATGTCGGATTCGGACTCAGGTATCGGATGTCGGATATCGGACTATCGGATGTCTTACAATCGAACAGGAAATCGAACAATGGGAAAACGCTCTAATAGTGAGACAGCTATATAAGAATCAGACTGATAAAACATAAAGTGTTTCCTTACAGAATGCCAGGAATCAAACGGTGTGACTAGAGAGGAAATCTTAAGGAAAAGACAATCATCATTAGAATATAATCAGACGTTTTAATTGTAGACAGGCAACTTTGAATGCATGATTGATAATGTCATATCCAGATTCAATGTATCTAGTAACTGAAACGCAATCTTAATAAGATGTCATCTTGTTTGAAATTTTTGGGACGGTTATTAAAATCTTCATGCAAGACTGTTGTATTGCTATTTTTTTTTTGCTTTTGATAGACCAGTTTTTGAAGGAAGTTAGGCTATGTAACATCACGCTATGATCCTTAGAATCTGAGCAATAATGAAATTTTTTTATAAGATGAGTAAAGTCGTACCCTAGGTAGTTAGGAGTACATGATAAAACCCTAGCCTATATTCAAGACACACAATTACCCTTGAAAAGCAGAAGACATGGCAATAACCTGAAACATTTAATATTACCACATCTAGTTGAGAATGTAGCTCTAACTTAAGTGTAAAACAAGGAACATCAAGTTAATCTGGGTCGACTGTACCAGGAGACAGCTCTATTTGTATTTGTCTTGCGAAACCAGCCAGCTATTATTAAAATCTCACGCGCTAAGGATTTTACAAGTTTGGCCGAAACTTCGGTTTAGTTTAATATTTTTGGGATATAAAAAAAATTATTTGGATGTAGGTTTCTAAGGATCTTTTATGATGCAAGACCATGCCTGGGTAAAAATTAATAACAAACTGTATTTATTGTAAAGAGATATCTAAATAAAACAATTTTATAGCGGAATCTAGCTTAATTTATTACTTGCTTGAATGAATGCTGAAAAATATTTGAAAGCAATGGCTTTCGAATATTTTTCAGCATTCATGTTTAAACTGTGCATGATTCTTCCAAAGCTTCAATTTTAGTTCGGGTCTGCCTTGCCGCTGCGCTCTTTATAATTTGGCTTATGTTTGTTTTTAAGGATATGACCGTCGTCTGACCAGTCCAACTCCGGGAAGAGAGCCTACAATAGTCTCACCCATTAATCAGTGTTATGTTTTTTTTATACCACTTAGGTGGCAGACGAGCACACGGTTCACCTGATGGAGAGTGGTTACCTTGGCCTACGAACGTGTACAACACCAGGGGCGTCACACTCGCGCTGCCGACCTTGTTAGAACAGAGAGTTTCTGTGCAAAGAAACGCGAAAAGAAAAAGTGTTAAAGAAACTCTCCATTGAGCTCTGGCTACCCTGCTTACCGCCGGGAACACAACACGAGGTTATAATAATCTCGTGTTGTGGCGGTATTCTGTATTCTGTAGGGTATTCTGTAGGGCAGAGGTACTTGCCCAGTTGGACTGCTCAGTTGGACGGAGAGACGGAAGACGGCTAACAGGTAAGGTTGATTTCGATAGGACCCCATAATCCCGTCTTCGTTACTATGATCAGTATATTATATTAGAGCGTTGCTTTCGATATTATCACGAATTTTTTGCTTAGCGTACTTTGGCATTCTGTAGGATGGAAAATTAATAAAGAGATATTTCCTGCGTCCCTCTTCTTAGAAACTTGTCTAATCTCACATATTGCCAGAGAAGACTACATTTTCTGAGTAGAGAATTGAATGAATACGTTTTTCAATGACGTTGCTTTTTGATAGTGAAAGATTCTTTTGGAATAAAAACAGTAAGTTCAGACAGCCTCTGTGGTGCAGCGGCAGTGAACGCGGCCGCGTTCAATCCCCGCTCAATGCAAATATTTGCATATATATGAGTATTTGCATTAATCTGGTCGTGCCTCGGAGAGCACGTTAAGCCGTCGGTCACGGTTGCCATACGAACATCTATGGCAGTCATTACGGGTAGTTGGAGCCTACAAAAATCCTACAACTGCTCTAACTGCAATGCTTTGATATCGCCTCAGGGTTGTGGAGGTCATAATGGCAGTCGCTTCACGGAAAATATCGAAGTTTAACCAAATCCGCAGTTAGGCTTGTAAAAGCGGACCCCAGACTCCAAGTTGAAAAGCTTCGGATGCGACTGGGATTGACGCTAGGAGAAAGAAGAAGAAAAACAGTAAATTAACTAAAATACGTTGATATACGTACCCTTATTATATTCAATCTCTTTTTCTTTACTCTTGTTTAAAAAGTATATTAATCTTTATCTATATATGTAAATATGAATCCCTATTTACCTGGTCACGCAATCATTTGCGAACGCCTGGACCAATCTCGCTTATTCAGTTTTTTAGAATATTCCTTGCAGTACTGGGATGGTTCTTACATCGTCAAGCTGTCACGAGAACGGGAACAGAATTTCACGCGGGCGAAGCCACGGGCATCAGCTAGTCTTTATATATAATTGATTAATCACGAAACCTTAGAAACTATACCACCTACAAACATGAAATTTTGGATGTGGATTCCTTAAAGGATGTAGACATCCACTAAGAATGGAACGGACTCCACCATAAGGGAGTAAAACTGGTGTTGGAGGTTTGTAGGAAATTCCAATGCTTTTGGAGTAAGAGACTTGAAATTTGAAATGTATGCTCTATAGATGGTGTTCTAATAATGTATCCTTAGAAATCAACCCCCTTTTGGGGTTAAGACAGGGGATGGTAGTTTGTATGGAAGTCTTACTCACTCCATGTGGATGTAGTCGCAGGCGGCCGCTAGTAAGTAATATAAACCTGCAATATTTATGAAAGATTAAGTCTTCAACTTGCGTGAATACAACAGTTCCGTCAACACAACCTACGGGAAGCTATTCCTAAAAAGAAAGTGAAAATGGCTAGACAGATCTGGATGAATTTTGGCACAGAGATAAAATTTAATTAATCTCCCATGTATTTTATTGTTTTTATCCCTAATTTCCTGTGAGCCATTAGGGCCAAAAAAAAAAAAAAAAAAAGGGCCAGTATTTCACGCAAACAAGATGCGAATATCACACGACAGTATCAATACCTCGAATGGTCAGTTTCTGTATCATTCCTGTTATCCTATTTAATATAGCAACGACAGCAATATAGATGAAAAATATGACGTACTATCAGAATCATCTAGTAATTTATTTGGAAAGCTTAATAATACCTCGACCAACTATATTATTTCGCGACAAAAGCCTCGCCTTTGTGTAAACGCTATAAAGATAAAATTTAAGAGGGTTTCCGTTAGAAATTACTTAGAAACGGATAGTTTATATGAATTGAATGGCCAACAAAAGGGCTATGGGGCTAAACATATGCTTGAAAAGGGGTTTGATGTCCTGTGTGATAGTAGATGTTCTTTGTCGTACTTAGTCACCATTTGAGATTTATTTGAATTAATAGACTGCGACTGTGAGCCCATTTTTGTAACTTTTATAAAAAGTCACTTCCTTCTCTTACTTTTCCCTTCGTTTGTTATTTAGCACGTAATGTGTGTATGGCTGCATGCAATCGGGAGATCCAGAGTTCGAATTCCAGTAGTAGTTGGTTTCACGGCTAATAAATTCTCAGTAATGGAATGGAACACAAAATTGCACCTGGCAGGGACCGAGAAATGGTATGCTCGTTCATCGAATTTAACTCTAGCTAGGCCATTCATTTACTAAGACTTTATACATTATGAATGTGATCTATCATTACCAATATCATAATTTTATCATTGAGGAATTCAAAGGATGAGAATAGCAACTATTAATTATTATGTTAGCTAATTGAATTAGCCAGATGTAGTCGAGTTAGTTTCCAACTATCTCAATTAATTTGAATACAAGAAAATGATAGCCGCCCTAATTCAGAGAAGGAAAATATGCCTAGCTCTAGCCATAATAAGCACTATTTTATGAGTAGGTACTTTATTTCGTAATATATTTTAAAATAAATTTTCTGTGACTCGACAGCCTCCCTGTAGTGTCGATACTAGGGTCACCACAATGAAACAAAACATGTTCTTAAAAATGTATTTATTTTTCATTTTATTGTGCTCTTCAATATTTATTAAACGGACATTTTGCCCACAAATATTAATTACATAAGTGTTGCAACTCTCGATACTATACAAAAAGAAACAATAAAAGTGTAATAAAATAAATAGTTATTACTTAAATTAAATACAACATAGAAACAAAATCTAACATTTTTGACAACAGAATAATATTCTGCATTTACAAATAAACGTAATGTTTGTTTTTACGACAGGGAACAAAACACTCAACTGTAATAGAACTGAATGAAAGATAAAACAAAATTGATCTTAAAGAAAAAACGGAGTTTGAATACTTGTAGAACAGTAAAAACAAATCGACGCATAGGAATTCGATACATTAACTTTAGCACCAAATTACCAAATAAGACAATACAATTTATGGAAAAGAAAGAAAAGAAAAATGTGTGTTTATCAATTGAAAAGTGGTACCTTTAATATGATATGATTATAAAATTCAACTTACTAATCTTAAATAATTCATTTAACTACAATTTTTGTACATTATCTACAAATTCAGAAATTCATTTACATCATTCCCTCATATTTTTTTACAGAAGATCAATCTTTAACTTGATAGGTTCACAATTATTGTGATAATTTAAGGACTAGTTCGAAACTTACTAGGACGAAACCGCTATCGCTACCTAAAATATGGTCACATGAATTTTGTACAAAACCATTACTAATATCAGCTAATAAAAATAACGTTTTCATCAAAATATCGTATCGCTAAAATCTAAGGGGAACAGACCTTCTACTACTAGCAATATTTTTTTACAATTACGTAGAAAAGTAGTCCCAGAAACGTTTAAGGTTCATAAATATTCGACAGTAACTAATACTCCACAATTAGGTTCACCGTCTCGGAAGGCATGAGAGAATTGAGGCCGCTGAATAATTAAGGCCGCGAAAGATAAAGTAAAACTACTAAATGCAAAATTGATTACATTAAATGTTATATTTCACTTCACCGCATCACTGAAATAGTTTATGGCACGATTGTCAACAAACCAAGCAGAGTCCGTTCATGACATTGGTATTTCAGCAGACAATCGGTGTCTGGACGAGGCCCGAGTACCACAAGTACCACACGTATTATTGCTATAACCAGAATCGGAACCGAACGAAGAATCTCCACTCGGAGGTTTTGGAGAAGCTCTTGGGCCTCTCCAACAGGCGATTCCAGGTAATTCCCCACCAGGCCATGCGCCTCCCGCACTCATTGGTAAAGGACCTTGAGGCCTTGCACCAACTGTACCAACTTGAGGATATAATCTCAAGAGGGCATCCAAAAGAACTCCTTCGTGGAATTCCGTGGGATCTGGCGGTCCAGGTGGATGGATATGCCGTTGCATTCTGTGCTGGTGTTGAGCTCGTCGTCTTTCCAAGGATTTCGGCCTCCGATCCATTCGCTGCTGTCGCGGTCGATGTGGAAGGGACTGAGGGGCTGGAGGCCGGGAACAGGTCCTACAAGGACCCGCTTCTCCTACTAGACTCAATTCATCTTCAGCGAAGTGATCGTCGCTATGGAGGGAGTCGTCAGATCTGTGGGGTAATTCTTCATATAGAGGAGCACCACAGGCGTCTCCACCACAGGAGTTACCGCCTCGCCAAGTGCCGCCTGAGCCGCAAACAAAGACACGGCTAGGGCAATTCGGCCTTTTTGTTTCCACCATCTGTGAAAATAGAAAAGATCTCGATAAGAACCTAGTCATCGCACGCTTTAAGCACGTTCTGCCTGTTTGGCACGTTTCAATAACGTAGCTCCATAAAATAGAACTGAAGTTTTTATTCGGTTCGTAAATATTACTATTATAAACAAAACTTTATTCTGAGATATTATTCACACTTGAGAAAGTACTCCTTAGACTACTTATTATAACACAATCAAATTTCTTCTCTGTGAATTCATAAGAAAAAATATTGTAAATAACAGTCTTCGCATTGTAATCAATTAGAAAAACAATTATTAGGAACACAGCATTTGTATGTATTATAATATATCAAGACTGGAAAACAGCGTTTCCAGAGTTCTAGATTTCAAAAGGAAAACTTCTGAGAGTTTAATTGGACATTAAATTTGAACAATGTTTAGAAGAAAAAGAATATTCCTGGAAGTCCAACAGTGTGTTCAAATCCACGGCATTATTTCTGGTATGACGATAATAATATCAATCAATCTGAATTCAGTTAACCTATTACTGATTGGTAATGGATAGATACATCTATTATACAGAAACCAAATGATGGCATTTACTTAGATTATACAAGTTTAATACACATTATTAGAATGTATATTAAGCTTCATGTTAGCACTAACTAGATCTAGTATTCTCTTAAGATAGGCATTCAGAAGATTATTTTCGTAGAGGAGATTGATATTACGGAATATACTGCTCCAATGTGAACCCACCCGACTAATTAAGACTAATTATTTTGCAGATTATCGCAGCGAAACTACATTCATTTGCGGCTCTCAACGATAGAACTGCTTGGTATATAAAGTCAGTAACGCGTTAGAGCGTTTTCACGCTGTCCGATATCCGATATCCGACATACGATATTGGAGGAAGTCGAATGTATGACATATGTATCTCTTTTTCACATTTTCGGGTCCGATATTGGTTATCGGTGGCTCTGACCTGATGACACCACTGTTTTGGCCCGATATCGGATCACAAGGAGAATAAAACAGCGACTGCAAGCAATTTTCGACCTAAACGACATTTTCTTAGTAACGTGTCTTCTCGCCTTAATTGATGACGCTGATCACGAATATAAAAAAAACTCGATACCATGTCATGTCAATAAGGTCGAAAATTGCTTTTTTTCTCATCGCTAGCATTCCTAACTAGTTTGTGCTTTCGAGCAAATGGCCGTTGTAGAGGACAGGGACAGCTACAGCAGGTCAAATCAGACTTCACTTGCTCTTTTAAAAACGTTATACTTTCAAAGACCTACTTCCTTACCAAACCATAATATAACACTGTCGAATCTCGATTCAAATCCAATCACAAACAAAATTTTGAATAATATAAAAAAGTATAAAACGATATAAAAGAGGTGCGTTGTCCGCAACAGCCGTATCGGGCCGATTTTAGCGGATAAATGTGAAAACAGCACCAGGTGTCGGCTATCGGCGTCCGACACCGATATCGGATATCGTATGAATGTGAAAACGCTCTTAGAGATGTTACACACGTTTCTTACCATTGTGGATAATGCGCAAAAAAACCTGCCTACCCCTACTACCCCGCGTACCCATCAATAAATTTATGTACCTACCTGGTCGTACGTTAGCCTACATTGTGCTATCGGCTCTCGTATAGACATAAATTTGAATAAAAGATATGAAAAATATTTGTATTCACTGATAAATACAAAGGATACACTCAACCAAATAAAAGGGTAATGAATATGGACGCATGAAATGAACCTTACCAGACAGAGTGACAAGATATCTCATTTCATTACTTTGTATATCAGTAGGGCATCTATTAGATTAACTTTGAAGGGCGCACAGGGACTTTTAGACCCTCGTCTAAGTACGTGCGTGTCACACTTTACGGTCTAAGAATTCCCAGACCTGGGATCTGTCAAACAACAATACCTAGAAATAGTTCTGGGGAAAATGTGCCTTGATTCACTAATGAGATCAATTCAGTTGGTTGTTTTTCTTTTACAAGATTGCTTTTAATTAATGAAAGTGAACGGTTGGATTACAACAATGACAATAAATTACAATTATCTGCCAAGTAGCTAAATATTGCTAAAGTTTAGAGCAACTGAAATCTCATTCAGAGAAGTGGATAATTTTGATTGTACAAATTGGATTAATTCGGTTATTTCAAAGAATGGATTTGAGACTTGAATGTGCGACGGTTTAATGTAGACACATAGTTTTTGTTGTATGTAGATACTAAATCATTTTGGTTAGGTAATTGCCCTCCATTCTATGGTTATACAGCAGTCTATCAAGGAGCTCTCGAACCTGTATTTACTGTAGAAACAGAATTCATTTATCCTTCTATCAGATAGAGGTATATTGGTATATTCTCAAACAGTAGTGGTTTTTATTCTTTCACGCTCATGAATGATAAAATTCAACACAAACACATAATCTGTATAGAGCATTTTTTATGAGAGTTGGCAGAAGCAAAGCGACAAAAAATCAACACCGAGCGTTGTAAAACTATTTATATCAATTTTATTGTGGTTAATTTATAATTTATGACGAACGAATCTCTTATACATTCAACGGGGCAATAAAACTAATCTCCTCCTTTAACTGCACTAAAAATAATTTGAGCCATGATGATCTTTTCTATACTATTATAAAAGCTAACGTCTTTTTATCTAATATGGCATAGGGAACATAACAAACAAACTCGGTGTTTGTTTTTATTCATGTAAGAATCATTCAAATGTGATGATTGTACAGAGGTGATGAACAGTCTGGCCAAGAATTTAACTCATAATAATAAGATCTTCGTAGCTGCGAAGAAACCAAGAGAAAAAATTTAAAATTCTTCAAATGGAGAAGTTGTAAAAAATGTTGAACTACTCTTCGCAACCAAGCTACATCTTTTGACAATAGTTTTGATATCCAGAAAAAATGTATGATTTTAGTTGAGTCGATCTTACATATTGTTACATGGAATGGGTCCATAAATGACGATAGCAGTTAAAATATATACAAATAATTGGTACTTCTACATTGATGAGGTCTATCACTTTGTTAATTGTATAGTCAGCGTCATAACGAGCTTGAATAAAAAGTTTCAAAATGATCTTAATAACAAGGAGCAAATCAAATTGTTATATAAACTTAAATTGTATTATTGTCCGAACTACAAGTGTGTACGAAATATCAGAATAATCAGTCATAATAGTTGAAATAAATTAAAATTATGACAGTTGTTGTCTATGGTTGGGTTTTCTTAAATCGGTTGTAAGAATAATCGATTCAAGTTGCAAAAGAGTAATCTCATCGTTGCCAGAATATAACTTTTGTTACATTTTACGTTACTTTCGACCCGTAACGCATTTGGTCATTATTTTGCGATTCGCCGGCTGTATCACCAGTGATAACAATTGTTTTATTTGAGAAATCGTCTGAACGGTAGAGGTATGGCTTGGGATACAAGCGACCACGACTTTTCCTTTTCATTACAGCAATAAAGTTTACTTTTGTTTGGACAACTATAGCGCAATTTTATAATGTTTTCAGTTCAGAAGTGTGGTAATACAATATGTTGTTGTTTAATATTATAATATTTATGTTGTCTTTGTTACTTGAATATTTTAATAAAATGTAACGAAAAGTAATGAGCATAGATAAACTTCTTAAGAAAAAACAACCAAAGACAATATAGCCACAACACTAAAATTAAAAAACAAAAATTATAAAACGTAGCTATCTTACGAGCTCTACCATAAACAAAGAATCACGCCATAGTTTAAATAATATTACTTTAAACTTAAATTTAAACATGAAAATTTTAACTGAAGTATGTCACGCTGTAACTTCCAACGGCCAGGTGGAAGGACGACCTCATCAAGGTCGCCGGGAAGCGCTGGATGCGGGCTGCTTTAGATCGGTCGTTCTGGAAGTCCAGTGGAACAGTGGACTATGTGTGGCTGATGTGATGATAATGATGATGTCACACTTAATTTTTTAAACGTACTATCATAAGTTTTCACGTAGGTATTTGCAAATTATTTAACTCAAATTATAGTATGTTTATGTTTCGTTCCAATCGTGCTAAACTACCTTCTATAGCATAATATACATATACAAGCTCATGTTGCATAAATAAATGTAAACAATTGTTGGTGAAGCAAAAAAAAAAAATTTTGAAGCGTCGGTAGTTTAGTGGTTAAGGAGTCGGCTTTACGACCGAGAGGTCTCGGGTTCGAATCCTGGCCATTACACTACCGACGTGAACCACTCCTAGCACAAGCAATTTAGCTTAGTTTGAGGGTTTAGAGGGAATATTAGTAATTTCGATAATTTCGGTTCCTAATATTCTTTAAAAAAAAGAAAATAAATGCACCTATTAAATTATTTCAATTGTAGAAAGTGGTCAAAACCAAGACATTTAAATCATTTTGAGTACTTTGTTCGTTAAGGTCGATCTGATGCTGATTGTATACGAACTATATTTTAAAGAAAATACGTACTTCCAATTGTGGTTCCAACTCCGGTCTATGCGGCAAGGGTGGTCTTCTAGGTAGGTTTTGCAGGTCTTCGTATAAGGGAGCTGGTGGAGGGGCCCGACGTGTGGAGCCGCTACCTTGATTGGGTGCTGACGATTTTGATGGCAGGAGGTTGGTCACTTTTCGTTTGTGTCTGTTGAAGAACATTAAGTCTAATTAGAAATAATAATAGTATTTTATTATTATAAGAGTGGTAGGTTTGTCAACGTTTTTAGCATTATTTGGTTGGATTGACCGTAAAAGTAGCACCTGTCTCTTAACTTTTAAGTAGCAGTATACTTTCCGATGTGCAGTATATTGAATATCATTATTGAATACTCACTGATAACATCTGTGAGAACCAGACCTATAGTTTGTTAACGTGTCTAAAGAAAAATACTCATAAAAATGTTTAACATACGTTACATTCAGGTAGGTTAAGACCCCGCAATGCTTCCCAAGAATCTTAACATAAATAAAAATAGCAATGAGATACGAAATCAAATAATTCATTCATGGTTCCATAATTCTTATAATGTTTTCGGTAAGCGGCCACTTACGTCTATTGCTCATAAGGTATAAAATATGTATTTTAAAATCTCAAAATGTATTCCAGGTAGCTCAATAATCATAGCATCCCACCGATATTGAAACTCTCAAAAGTTCAAATCCCATGTCGAGATCGACGATGACCAATTTAAAATCAAATTAGCCTAAAAATGTCTTGGCAAGTAAAGGCTACCACCGAGAATAGATTATCACAAAAAACTTAGTACAGTCAGCAAAGTATTCAAAATTACATTTATACCTTGGTAAAATTATTTTATGTACTTTGCATCTTCGTACCGATCTAATGCAGACCGTACCATAACATTACAGTTTACTCAGATTGCTACACGCTAAGATTTCTCGACTGGCTTGTTGGATTACACCCAAGTTATTGTACTCCAGACTTTTATTAATAGAGATCTTGTGATAGGATTCACAATAAAACCCAAGGCGTGGTCACATATTATTATTATCATTATAGATAATCTTGTTTATAGTGAATAATATGTGAGTATAGAATTGAATCCGGATATAAGCGATGTTATTAATAACTTGATTTTTTCGTTGATAAAACTGTACTTAATTGGAATTGTTTATAATATTGATGACAGCCATTGCCCTATGGTAAGCGAACTTCAAATGCTTGCAACATCAAAGGTGCAACTCACGCTTTGCCACCTGCGGAGAAGATGGGGAAGGGTAACAGTGCAAATGGAAGAAATTAAAGAAAGGAATGTAAGGCTTCCAGCAAGTCAAAATCTACTCCATTAGATAAAAACATATTGCTGCGATGTAGTTGTTATTATTCTAATCTGCAATCTATTTCGGTGCCAAATTTTTTAACCATTTTGGTCAAAATTGAGTCGATAAACATCCATTCAAACTTTTGCATTTGTTTTGGAAAATTGCTTGGGCATGAAAAAGTACCACATTTATAATCACACACGTATTAAGTTCAATTAAATCAGCACATCCTCTCCCAAATTAGTTCCAGTTGGTTCAATTTCAACATTCAATTATGAAGAAAAGAACTTATTATAAGCACATTAGCCATGGTAACTTTATTTCCCAAAGCAGATGTTCTAATATTTGTACAGATCGGTCGAACATTGGCAAAATCGATGCGGGTTCCGTATTTGGACAATTATATAACTATTAATTTAAATGGATTTATATAATATACTGACATAAAATATTGCTACGCCCGGCGCTTGGCCACTTCAATATATGGCCAAATTTCCATAGGAGTGAGCGAGACGGCACTATAGAAAGAGACAGCATGCCTTGACGTCACTGTTCTAGAAGGATTGGAATGAATAGAAAGAGACGTCAGGCTAGAAAGAGACAGCATGCTTTGACGTCACTGTTCTAGAAGGAATGGAATAGATAGAAAGAGACACAAGACCTAATAGAACCTCCCAGAAAGTTCCTGTCTTTTTCAGAACGTACCTGTCTTTTCTCGATCTTTCGCTACTCGGCCGCGCCTTATATAAAAGGCGATCTAACAGCCGCTGCTCAAGTTAGTCTAAGACTAGTATTCGAAGCGAACAAAGCGATAAAGTGTGTGAAGCTATACAGTGCGATTATACAAGTGACTGTGTGTTGTGTAAGGAAGAGTTTTCGAATTTCTACGCGCTTTGCTGTAATTGAAGTGAAGCTGAATAAAGCCTGCCTTCAACGGTTGTCCTCGCATTTTCTATTTAAACCGATCCCCACGCTCGTAACAACTGGTGTCAGAAGCGGGATAGAAAATGCCGATAACGCCGAGAGACGACAGGGAGGGTGTTAAAACCAGAAGCCAGGCCGCGGAAGAGGCTGCGGGTACTCCGAGTACGTCGACGGGTGCTTCAAGATCATCATCGGAAATTAACCTGAACGCGATTATGACCTTATTGAAGGAGCAGGCTCGTCACCTGGCAGATCAGGCCCGTCGCCAGGAAGAGCAGGCCCGTCGCCAGGAAGAGCAGACTCTACAATTGAAGGCACAGCTCCAGCAACAACAGGAGGAGCTGATCTGTCGCCAGGAAGAGCAGGCCCGTCACCAGGCAGAGCAGGCCCGTCACCAGGCAGAGCAGGCCCGTCGCCAGGAAGAGCAGGCCCGTCGCCAGGAAGAGCAGGCCCGTCGCCAGGAAGAGCAGGCCCGTCGCCAGGAAGAGCAGGCCTTGCAACTAAAGGTTCAGCTCCGGGAACAACAAGAAGATCTATTTGCCTTCTTGAAAGAGTCTAAAGCGGAATGGCAAAGAGAAATTCATTCAGTGCAAGACAAGCTCGACTGCCACGACGTAAAATTAGAAAGCCACGACGAAAAATTAGGAGGCATCGACACGAAATTTGAGAGTTATGAGGAGCGGCTGCAGTCTGTGGCTCAAAACGTAAAAAAATTGGAGACGAAAATAGCTTGCGGAACAGCTGGCTCTGTAACCATTTCATCTGCACAGGCTGTCGGAAAGTTCAAAGTACCGCCATTTGATGGGACCTCCTCGTGGACTGCATACAAACTGCAGTTCGAGTCTGTGGCAAAGGCGAACGGTTGGGATAAGGAGCAAGCCAAAACAGCATTAACATTGGGGTTACGAGACCAAGCACTCAGTGTTTTAGAGGCGCTTGGAGGTGAAGTGACTTACGACCGCCTTCTTGAAGCGTTGGAATCACGTTACGGTGATAGTCACTTGGAACATGTCTACCGTGCCCAATTGAAGGACAGAAACCAGCGTCTTAATGAGTCTCTGCAGCAGTGGGCTTTGGAAATAGAAAAGCTCGTGAGAAAAGCTTACCAAGGAGCTTCTTCGTCATTTCTTGACAGCATTTTGGTGCAAGCTTTTATTGACGGAATCAGAGACTTGGAGGTGAGAGCTGCCGTTCGTCTGGGTCACCATGCAACCCTTAAAGATGCTGTTGCTCACGCCCTTGAAGTGGAAGCTGTACGACATGACCCTCGAGCACATAGATTGCGTAAGATCTCAACAAATGAGCAACGTGTGAACCGTCGGAAATTCGCCCCCAGGTGTTATATCTGCAAAGAACAAGGACATATTCGGCCTAGCTGCCCGAAACGGACTCAACATGGTAATGGCCAAGAACAAGCGGCGCGACAGATTGAACAACCAGGGATACGAGAGCATCGGAGTGGGAAAGCTCAAGGAAATGTAGATGCGCTCTCTCGAAGACCTTGTCCGGTGGAACGTAACCATTGTGGCAGGCAAGAAGCTAAGGACAGTGTGGCGGTTAGAACGATTAGGACTGTTACTGTCAGCGATGAGAGGAGTAGCAAAGCCATGCAGCAAGCACAGCAAGAGGATCGAGACATCAAGCCTATTCTCGAATGGTTAAGGGCAGGAAAACCTAAGCCGAAATGGAGTGATGTCTCCCGAATGAGTGCAGCTACGAAGAGCTACTGGGCACAATGGGAAAGCCTCGTGATACACAATGGAGTCCTGTGTAGAAAATGGGAGTCTGCAAACGGGAAAGACTCACATCTGCAGTTGGTTGTCCCAAAGATTAAAATTAATGAGGTTTTGAGATCATTTCATGACGGAACTTCGGGCGGTCATCTTGGTGTGAAGAAGACTTTGATGAAGATTCGTCAACGATTTTATTGGATCCATTGCCGTGAGGATGTTGAAGATTGGTGTAGGAAATGTACATGCTGCGCATCGGTAAAAGGGCCGCATACAAGGAGCAGGGAAGCATTGAAGCTATACAATGTTGGAGCGCCTTGGGAAAGGATTGCATTAGATGTTGCAGGGCCATTTCCTGCATCGGAGTCTGGAAACAAATACATCCTAGTAGTAATGGACTACTTTACTAAATGGCCGGAGGCTTTTGCCATACCTAACCAGGAAGCAACTACAGTCGCGGAAAGACTAGTCACGGAAGTGTTTTGCCGATATGGAGTTCCTCTGGAAATACACAGTGACCAGGGAAGGAATTTTGAATCACAGGTATTTCAAGAAACCTGTAGGATAATGGGTATTCATAAAACCAGGACCACCCCATATCATCCGCAGTCTGACGGAATGGTTGAAAGATTTAACCAAACCTTGGAAAGGCATTTGGCTAAGGTTGTTGAGAGCCACCAGAAGGACTGGGATAGTCATATTCCTTTGTTCTTGTTGTCTTATAGAACAGCGATACATGAAAACACAACGGTGACGCCTGCGTGTGCAAACTTTGGCAGAGAACTGAGACTACCGGCCGATCTACTGACTGGACGTCCTCCAGATTCACCGCAAGAAATCACGGAATATGCTAGTGCATTGCGCGATAGACTAAATGACGTTCACACCCACGTCCGTGAATCTGGGCTCCAGGCAAGCGACAGAATGAAAACCCGATACGACCGCAACTCTCATCAAGCCGGGTTCGACGAAGGCTCGTTGGTATGGCTACACAATCCGATGCGTCGCAAAGGCAAATCTCCGAAGTTGTCTCCAACCTGGGAAGGGCCGTATAAAGTTGTCACCAGGATCAATGACGTTGCATACCGGATACAACGCAACCAGCGAAGCCCCTTGAAGGTTGTACATGTTGACCGACTGGCGAGATACTACGGATCTAATAATGCTCGGGACGAGCATGTCTAAGAAGGGGGTAGTGCTACGCCCGGCGCTTGGCCACTTCAATATATGGCCAAATTTCCATAGGAGTGAGCGAGACGGCACTATAGAAAGAGACAGCATGCCTTGACGTCACTGTTCTAGAAGGATTGGAATGAATAGAAAGAGACGTCAGGCTAGAAAGAGACAGCATGCTTTGACGTCACTGTTCTAGAAGGAATGGAATAGATAGAAAGAGACACAAGACCTAATAGAACCTCCCAGAAAGTTCCTGTCTTTTTCAGAACGTACCTGTCTTTTCTCGATCTTTCGCTACTCGGCCGCGCCTTATATAAAAGGCGATCTAACAGCCGCTGCTCAAGTTAGTCTAAGACTAGTATTCGAAGCGAACAAAGCGATAAAGTGTGTGAAGCTATACAGTGCGATTATACAAGTGACTGTGTGTTGTGTAAGGAAGAGTTTTCGAATTTCTACGCGCTTTGCTGTAATTGAAGTGAAGCTGAATAAAGCCTGCCTTCAACGGTTGTCCTCGCATTTTCTATTTAAACCGATCCCCACGCTCGTAACAATATCTAGTTTGGGAGTAAGAAACTCTAACGCTATAACTAGTATTTTTTTTAACTAAACTAAGTATTATAGAATCGTGGATTCCGATTGCACCCAAGGCAACTAGAAGTGCAAAGTCTGTTCTATTCTCTTTTAAGTTTAGCTTATGGTTTTAGTCGTATCGGTTCGGAAACATATTGAAACACACACATACACAAATTCACTGTAGACATCCAGCCAATCGCAATGTTCTCTCAATACGTTTACGATAGTTATTCGTGCTAGGGGTACTGATCGCCAAATTCCGAGACAACACCTGAAATTTGACTGATTTTATGCCATCGCTACTACAAGAAAAAATCACTTGTTTGTAAGTACATCTTTGATAAATCTAAAATCTTAACTAAACTTTAACCTTACTAATTTAATGAATTATAATGATTATAGTGCTGTTAGTGTTAACATTAACAAACATAAATACACTTTATCAAAGCTTCAATTTTCAAATGCAAACAAAATGCTACAAATAACAAACTCTAAAGCCAAACTATAGAAACAGCAATTTATGTTTCGACGCTGTTTGCCGACCTAGTACCTAAAGAAATAAATTAATACAGAAGCAATTTTGGTTCGTAATATAACTAAATATTTATAATGTAAATTAGAACTGGCTGTAAGCTTTAATTAATAGTTTGTATAATTAAAATCCTATAGATATCGTATGCCCAGCGGTCTCAGTTCAGGCTCCGACGGACCTAAACCAGTAAGCTATTTTCATATAACGACGGCAGCATAAACATTTTTAGGCGTGTATGTACATTTATGTTGTAAACTTAACACAATATCATTTATTGTATATTCTTTTATTAGATTTAATAATATATTAGATTTATGCAATGCTTATGACAGAAATGGACAGGTAAGTATCTACAGAATCCATTGATCTGTTTAAACATTATGGTGATCCAAATACCTTGTAAAAAAATCAATATTTCACGTGGGACTACGGGTACCAGCTAGTCATTACAAAATTACTAATTCAGGCCTAAAATTGGCCATTTTCTAAAGTGCGCATTGTAAAGTGCAACACCTGTCTCAAGAAAACGACAAAAAAATCCTCAAATAATAAACCGATGCAATCAAATCCGAAAATAAAGATCAAAAAACCGTGTTAATCAAATAAAATAAAAACATGAGTATTTTTCATTTCATTGCGGGCCTCTAATTCAGGTAGCGTTATACAAGCATCATAATTTTATTATACTTAGAAGGGACTAATAGCGGGGTGCTCGAGGTGGTTATAATTGCGGCCCGGTCGTGCGGTCCCGGGTTTGATAAAGATGTTGCGGTAAAAACTGCACAAGTTTTTATGATTATTAATATTTGTATTGTGAAATGGTTTTATTATTACTTAAATAATAGTAAGATGATTAAAACTTGTGCGAATAATATGAATGTGAAGGAGATAAATGCTTTTAATGCAGTTAAAAATAACTGGTAGATGTTTAATAAAAGGACGGATTTTTTTGTTCTGTGAAAGCTTGCTCAGGCATACACAGGTTTAATATCGTTAAAACGCAGAAGCTCTAATTCAATCAATAATTGAAATGAGTTGAAAACGTCGTGAATAGATGATTATTTTCACTACATCTGATTGCCTTCATAGCTCCGATGTCTACCTGCCTACTCCGACTTCCCAAAACTGGATTTGGTTCACTACGGGAGCGACTACCATAATTCCACCAAACTCTGAAGGTCAGAAGGTGTAGTACCGGCTTGCAAGTATAAAGTTAGCTTAGGATCCAAATACCATGGTGGGGCCCACACACTAACATTTATCGATCTCATGAATTCTTAACACCTTCAAGAGAATTACAAACTAAAAAACACCGTTATGTACACTCGAGATTAGTACAATTCGAGATTCAGGCAATAAAGCTTATAAACCGTAAAACTGTTGTAACACAACAAATAGCGTCAGTTGCAAGAAAACGCGACATGTCGGTGCGACAAAGCGAAGCGGGGTCCGACACTCGACAAGTCTGTCGCGACCACCCGCGGATGCAAGCTTTTTCATAGAACGGGAAACGAGGATTGGTCATCGGAATTATGAATTCATTGTATTTGAACAAAATAACGAAAGTCGAATGATAAATGCTGATTTTTTTATGTTGTCTTGTTTTCGGAAATGGTCTTTATTTCTCAATTATTTTTTATTATTATTGCAATTATAACTACAACCCGTGATACATAAATATAATAATGTGTGTATCTGTATATTATTTTAATAGGTATATTTTTATTACTGTACTCAATGAAAAATCAAAGGAAACAGCATCGATTGAGCTCATTTTTACACGTTACTATATGACCATAATAATAATTTTATTATCGTAAGTGATGTGATTCACCACTTACGATATAATCACTTTATCAGTGCCATTGAAAGTTCCGGAAGTACCAAAACATCTGTATCTAATAAAAAAAAATCTAACACTAATAAATCAATGGAGGGTCTTACTATCGAGTTTTAAAACTTCTCTAACCAACTAAATATATCACGATAATTTAGAAATTTGTTTAATTCTAAACGATTCCTTTCAACACCTCCACAGCTGCATGTCCAGCCACATCTGTCCATTGACAAATCTGTACTCCGAGTATAGCTTTGTAACTGGACAGATGTGATTATAACATAATATTTGGAATTTTAATGCTTATTCTATCCAAACAATCACATTTATTGGCTCTTGACCGATATAAGCCTTTAATTTTAATATCCAACTAAGTACACGAAAAATATTAACATTTTATTCATCGAACAGGCCAATGCGCATCTACCAGACTACAATATAACCAACATAATCCACTTCGTATACCTTATCTGCTATCTCATTTTTAAAAGATAATAACTATTCTAGCTTCCTAATCACATTAATCCACAATAATCTCTCCTGCCATCGAGATAAAGCCGGAAATTCATTGAGCTTAAACTATGTCATACGACGTAAACAATAGTAGTAGGATTTGAATATTTCTGTCTCTAGCCGATAGGGTTATTAAGATAAATCAGCTCAGAAATACCCAACAGTTGCTCATAAATTATAAGTACATATCTTCATATCTTGTCGCGATTCCATCGATATTCATAAACAAATTATAATTAATATACTCCAGTCCAATAAACTATGTAATTCCGTTCTCAGATTAGTCGAATAAAATGGGAATCGATTACACTATTCATATCTGATTTTAAATCGATTAGGAATGTTATTTTTGGTCTTGTTCGGCACGCTACTAATAAAGTAGACAATTAATTTAGTAAATATTTGTGAGAAAATGTTGAGATACCTCTAGTAATGATTAAGTATGATAATGCTTATGAATAATGTTTATTGCATGGTCATATAGAACTTACGTATTAGTTTTTCAAATCAAAATAAACTAAAAGGAAAACGGAGATCGTAACTAATGATGAGGTAGTACTTTTTACTTTTCGGAATATTTTTTTTTCTTTCTTTCTACTCCAAACGGTAATTTGGGTATATCTGACTAGATGTCTAATTTCGCATACTGTGTGTCAAGACACACTCGCATTTTTTCGAACTATATGCGTGATTGCATCCAGTATAATATATACTTTTTTAGGAATTATAAAATTCCAGCTTCTGCCCGGGCTCCGCCCGCGTGGATATCGGTTATCTCGACCAAACATAGCCTACGTCCTTCCACAATGTCTATTATACCCTTACACCAAATTTCTTCAAAATCGGTTCACTAGTTTAGCCGTGAAACACGGTCAAACAAACACACACATACACACACATACACATACTTTTCCATTTATAATATTAGCACATTATCACTACCACATAATAGTAACACTGTGATATTAGGTTGGACTACTAAGTTCCCTTGAAACAACAATATAAATTAATACTTCTTTGTGTGTCAGGACAGAACGGAAAGAATATAGGTACAGGAAAGGTTAAAATCTATGATACCTATATTATCTACAGATCATACTACAGATATTTTAAAATTTGAACAGGGTATTAACAGCAGATGGCTTTGTGTCTCTAGAGAGTACTTCTTCTTCATCCACGCGTTAATCCCAGTCGCATCCAAAGCGTTTCAACTTGGAGTCTGGGGTCCGCTTTTTACCAGTCTAGCTGCGGATTTGGTTAAACTTTTCCGTGAAGCGAATGCCATCTGACCTCCACAACCCAAAGGCGATATCGAAGCATTGCAGCTAGACCAGTTGTTGGATTTTTGAGGGCTCCAACTACCCGTAACGACTGCCATAGATGTTTGTATGACAACCGGGACCGACGGCTTAACGTGCTTTCCGAGGCTCGACCAGACCAATGCAAATACCCATTTTCATGCATACAAATATATGCACTGAGCGGGGACTGCGCGCCTCCTGCGTAGCGGCCGCGTTCACTACGGCTACGCCACGGAGGCCCTAGAGGGTACTATTATACAAAAATATTTTTGAAATATGTTCGATGTAGTTTTAGTTCTTTAGTTCTCGAAACAACTAATAGAGACACGTCAGAATAATTCCGCCTCTAGCCATGTCATATTTATAAGAGCGTTTTCACACTCATCCGATATCCGATATCGGTGTCGGACGCCGATAGCCGACATCCGATAGCCGACACCTTGTGCTGTTTTCACACTTATCCGATAAAATCGGCCCGATACGGCCATTTGCTCGATAGCACAGACTAGTTAGGGATGCTAGGAGTAAAAAAAAAGAAAAGAAGTGCAATTTTCGACCTTATTGACATGACATGGTATCAAGTTTTTTTTCTTATATTCGTGATCAGCGTCATCAATTAAAGCGAAAAGACATGTAACTCAGAAAATGTCATTAAGGTTGAAAATTGCTTGCAGTCGCTGTTTTACTTTCTTTGTGTTCCGATATCGAGCCAAAACAGTGATACTGGCTCCGATAACCGATATCGGGCCGGACAATGTGAAAGAGAGATACATATCTCATACATTTGACTTCCTCCGATATCGGATGTCGGATGTCGGATATCGAATATTGGATGAGTGTGAAAACGCTCTTACAGTACTAACTGAATAAATGGTCCTACTAATATTATAAACGTGAAAGTTTGTGAGTATGAAAGGATGGATGGATGTTTGTTACTCTTTTACGTAAAAACTACTGAATGGATTTTAATGAAACTTTACTATAATATAGCTTATACATCAGAATAACACATCTGCTATATATCATCACGTTACTACTTAAGAGAGCGGAGCAGTGATCATTAATGTAAAAATAGTCGAGGACAAAGTTAAGTAGATTAAAATGTATTAAAATGCTCAATAGCGTCAGCTCAACAGTAAGCGATAACCGACATCCACGCGGGCGGAGCCGCGGGCAACAGCTAGTACTTTATACTTTATATCCGAAATGAAATGATTCAACGTAGCCACTTACGGTATTAAATTTTACTTCAGTAGTAATGTTCTGTTTCTGATATATGATGCAGTTATAAAATTAAATACTGTAATGTACGAAATAATAACCAGTTATTTATTTCATTATTAAATGTATATAAAACTAAAGTATCAAATCAACACATAGCTCTTCTGATGGCTAGTGGTTATCGTAACCCATGAACGTAAAACAAGACGTTTGTTACCCACAGAGGGGAAGATATGCAAGGTATTCCAACCCACAATTACATCATAGTGCTACTTAAAATTGATTTTATTGATTCAATATTATAAAAAAATAGGTACCTAGTTAAGGTATAAGTATAAAAGAAGTCCAGCACGAATATTATTCGAATTCATAACGTAAACGTATCCAGAGAAAGGAGCAATGCGATTGGTCGCCTGCATGTTGTAAACCAATCGCAATGCTCCTTTCTTTTGAAACAATTATGTTACGAATTCGCATGTAATTCGTGTTCGGGCGCTGTTGACGGTATCGAAAAACAAAATTGTTGTTAATATCAATAAAATTTTGCCTAACTCCTAAAGAATATACAGACGAAAATGGAATGTATGTATGTACTAAAATTGAGACAATAATAATAAACAAACGAGTGGCCTATTTTTATCGATTATAGCCACATAACCTTAGTGCCTCTCCAAATTATTTTTCAAAAGAACGCGTATTTACCGACGCATGCATGTTCACTGTCTCACGCGTATTTGAGAAGCATCTATAACATCAATATAATCCGTGATTGTAACACCCAATTTTAATTGACACTATATAAAAATCAAAAGTAAGTCAACCAAATCGTAACAGACAGCGTTTTGTCGATAACCACATGGTGTCACGTTACCCGTAACTATTGACACGGTGCTAACGTTTCTCGACGTGTTATGAGGCTGATGGACATGTGTCGGGACTAATGCTGACAGCTGACCAGCGTGACAGGTGTGAGGAGTGTCGCCTGACGCGTGATGCTGATGTAATGGGCTTGACAAGGATTTTAATAAGATTTTTTTTAGTTACAGGTAGATTTTTTTTAGTTACAGGTAGATTTTTTTTATTTACAGGATGTAATTAGTTTTGGATTACTTTATGGTGCACCAAGGTAATGAGTCTTATGATATGTTCCACTACTAAGTCAGGCAAAATGTTACTGTATTTCGTGTAACCTAACAGCATGAAGTCAAAAGTATAGTTAGTTTAAATATCTGGTTGATGACTTACAGTGGAGAGTGCTTTTTTTATACCACTAAGGTGGCAGACAAGCACACGGCCCACCTGATGGAAAGTGGTTACCGTGGCCCATGGACGTGTGCAACACCAGGGGAAGCACGCTCGCGCTGTCGACCTTGTTAAAACAGGAAGTTTCTGTGCCATCAGTGTAGAAGAAAAAGCAGGTGAAGCCTTAGGTCTTCCTACTGACAGCACAAAAACTTTCCAGGTTAGTTCTGATTTTTACTTAGATCAATTGCATCAAACAATTAACGCGAGCAAAAGATTGTATGATTTTAAGATCACTATACTTACTGTCAATTATGATATACCAGTTCAACACCGAACTTGTAAGAACTGGATCATAATAAGCTAAAAAAGTAACACGTTAATAAAATTTCCCAGATTGCAACCAGTATTACATGTGTCAGGAATCTTATCTCGCGACACTGTAACATACCATCAACTTTGATGGAGGTCCAATCAGTGCAGCATCCGTTGATACCAGCTCACTGCACACAGTTTAGGTGGCGCTTTTGAGAGGTTCTGAGGTACGAACGTGTTAAGTATGGAGATGGCAAGTGGAGATAATGATCAGTAAACTGTAAATTGACTGGATAGCCACAACGTTAGACGCGGTTGCATTCAATACTATTGATTTGGCGCTGGAGTTTGTTTTCTTAGAACTCTTGTATAGTTTTTATCGGTTATCACACTAAACTTTACATCTTATCAAAGATCAAAAACCAAATGAAACTGCCCACAATTGTGTAACTTGTATTGGGAAAAGTATATGTATTGAGCTAGCAATAGACTAGCACTGCCTTATGTGCGAACGAAATAAGGATGATAATAATAAACCCAGCTCTGCTTATTCCACTGGGCATAAAGCTTGAACTAGTTTTGTTACTAATCGGAATATTTTAAAAAGCGTACCTAGTTTAGAAAAGGTAATCCCTACCATATATCAGTAATCTCTATCATATTACAACACGTATTCGGTAAAAGGATCTGTTAAAATTCTCAAGTTGTGGAGGCGTTCAACTGACATCGGGCTTAAACAAAAGTGGATCATGTTACCCCGGGCTTAACGGTGCAAGCCTTGAATAAAAGCGGAACTCGGGCGCCGAGGTGACGTTATCTCTCATGCTCTAACGGGTGGACAGACCTGGCTGAATTTGGTACTGGTATCAATAACAGCCTAGATTAAAACATACTTACATAAGCGGGCGGTAAACAGCTAGTCTAGAATATTTCAAACATCTTACTAAAAAATCGGCCGGTGTAACTTGGTTAAAACTTCAGGCTATTTAAATGCATTACTTACCGTTAACATGATTGTATAACTTACTGCCCTTTACGTACCTACCTAAGTTATCAAATAAAGCTATAAATCATAACTTAATTTACAATCACAAATGCTGTCGAGCCTCCCAGAAAATTGATTAAAGGACCTTTCACGTCCCTTGCTGAGACCTAAGATCTTGTTTATATTATGACTTGGAAGTTTTCGATCCAATTAGGATTTGGAGTGAAATGTTTAATTGAAATTTAATATGTTTACTCTGTTTAATAGTTATTTGACTACTATTGACTCTTGTAACTCTTGTTGATGTAAGAAGAATATTTTCATTTATTTATCATGATTTAACTTACAAAACGAAACCAATTCAGAAAGCTGACGACAGCATACTGCATGCTGATGACAGCATACTTTGGACTGGTTGCTTCTACTTTGAGGTATGGAATCATTTTTTGGGGCAATGCAACTGGTAAAGATTTCGTTTTTAAAGCTCAAAAGCGCTGCATTAGAGCTATATGTAAGATTGGAACGACTGATACATGTAAACCTCATTTTATTAGCCTGAAGATACTGACGATGCCATGCATTTACATATTTGAGACAGTTATGTTTGTTAAACAGAACAGGGAGAAATTCTCGGTTGTAACCAGCAGTAGAAGGTCTGATAGGCTATGCTTGGTCCCATCCAAAACGGCCCTACTGCATAAAAGCATATTTGTAATGGCACCTAAGATATATAACAAACTGCCTCAAGCTATTAAATCTTGTAAAAACCTACAAATGTTTAAAAAACAATTACAAGCATTTTTGTTGAATAAAGCATACTATTCAATAGAGGAGTATCTTAATGAAAAAAGCACTTAATGAAAAAAGCACTTAATTATTCTGATTTCTGACTTAATTTTTATTTAATTTTACATTGATAAAATTTTTTATTTGAATTGATTTATCTATATTGGTGACATTACTAATCTATTGAAACTGCTTGCATTTGTAATAATAATTCTATTTTATTTTATTTTATTTACATTGACATAATTTTTCTGAATTGATTTATCGATATTGTTGACATTACTATTCTGTTGACATTGCTTGCATTTATGATAATTTTATTTAATTTTACTTTTTTTTTACATTTGACATTTGTTAATAATAATATAACATCATTGAATAAACATAAATTGTAATATTGATGAACAAAACAAAATGATTTGCACGCCACATATGGCAGAGTATGTAGAAATATGCATTGTATGATTTATTGTAACATCTTTTGTACCATATTCTTGCAAATAAATTTAATTTGAATTTGAAAAAAAAAAAAAGCTTTGGAGGTCGCAAGTAGCCCAAGTGATGATAACCGGATTGCGGTATTAAATTATTCCTATTAATATCTATAATTATGAACATTTGTAAGGATGGATGAATGAATATTTATAGCCTTTCAGACTGCTGAACAGATTTCCATAAAAGTTGCAGGACGAATAGTTTATTTTTTTATCCCAGGAATAGGTTTCTGTAGATTGCAAGATTGTATTTCACGCAGTTTACCTATTTAGATGGTAAGAGATACAATGACATTTTCTACTCTCACTACAATCCTTCATACTTCACGGTAACTACTTTTCGGTAGCCTCTCGTACCGTCAGGCGCAGATTATCACCGGGCACGGTAGCTTCGGGCGGTATCTGCATCTGATGGGTATAGAGCCAACGCCCGAGTGCCATCACTGCGACGCGAGCGTGGACTAGGGGCTGCACACGCTCACCGAGTGCCCGGCGTTTGAGACGCCGAGGCGGGAGCTTGTGGCGGCCCTGGGGGAGAGAGTGCTCACGCTCTCCACCCTGCTCGCGGCGATGGTCCGCTGCGCGGATGCGTTGGCGGCCAGCGCCTCCTTCTGCGAGCAGGTCATGCTCGCGAAGGAGACAGCAGAGCGGGCGCGGCACGATGAGTGAGAAAGGCTCGCTGACATCGCTGCACGCGCCCAAAGGCGGTTCGGGCGTCGGAGGGCGCAAACTGACCTCCGCCCCCCATGAGCGCGGGCCTGAGGGTGACGGGTGGAGCCGCCCGTCACCCTAGCAGAAGCAGGCCACGGCGGCGGCGCGCATCGTAGGACGATGCGCGTCCCCCCACACCGGGGTTGAGTCGGGGACCGCGTGGTCCCCACCTCCCGAGGAGGGCCAGACCGAGAGGGATGGCCCTGGGTCAGCCAGGGTGCGAGGGATATGTCGCATGACAACCTCACCTTCGGCCTAGCACTACGACCCAGAGACGGCGTGCGGTTTAGTCGGTTCGAGTCCGACATAACCTACCCCTCCGGCTCCGGAGGAGTGGGTACCCGTGGGGATTTCCCGCACGTAAAAAAAAAGGTAACTACTTTTCAATTTATTTCAAAAATACCCATTTAAAAGTTTAATGCATCCAACAATGTATGTAACTTCAAAGAGCGCATCTTTATCATTATAAACGTCTCAAAACTTCATACTTTACAGAATGTGACAAAATAAAATATTGTGTCTTCGATTTTCTGCAACACTATTATAGTACATAGTTTTATCAAGACGGGAAAGTTTCCGACGGGAAATTGGTAAATCGAAGTTTCACCGACTGAGAATGCTGGACTTCAAAACGAAAATAACTAAATTGCTTTTGATATTTTCATAAAGAAGTTTCGTTTTGTGTATGTACTCGTATTTTCATATGTTTTTTTTTATTATAAGTAGATCATTGGTAGGTTAGTATTGAATAAAATTAATGGATTTGTAATTTGATTGTTTATAGAATACGTTAAGTTTCGTTAAGTAAGTAAGTAAGTACTGTTTACTGCTTCGATTCTTTTCCCAACTCAGAGTCTAACTAAGAAACACCCGATCTTCAATGTTTTTCATGAAGCGACTGCCATTTGACCTTTATAAAATATATATTTTGTTTTTTATACCACTTAGATGGCTGACAAGCACACGGCCCACCTGATGGAAATCGGTTAACGTGGACGTTTGCAACACCATGGGCTTCACAATCGCGCTGCCGACCCTGTTAGATCAGAGAGTTTCTGTGCCGTCAGTGTAGAAGATAAAGTTGGATAAGCCTTAGGTCTACTGACAGCACAAAAACTTTCCAGTAAGCTCTGGCTACCCTCTTCACCGCCGGCAACACAACACGAGGTTATTATGGCCGCGGTATTCTGTAGGAAGGAGGTACTTCCCCAGTCGGACTGCTCAATTGGACAGAAATACCATTGTGTGCTACCTGTATGGAAGTTCTGTAGTTAGACCTGTTGTTGACCAGATTTTAGTGTCCGAACTACCCGTGCGACTGCAGATCAAGACAACCTGGACGAACGGCCTCAATGACTGCTATGAATGGTGACCCTTCCTATGACATTATGAGTATTGCTCAAGTTGCCAATGAGTTAACTTACATGGTTTAAATTTGCAATGAGTTAATTAACCTTTACATTTTAATCATAAGGTTGCTATTGAATTTTATATATCCGTTTTATAAAAACGTATTTCGTCTGCTTACGGGTAAAAAGTAATAAGTGCAGTTAATGCCAATTCGAGTAAATGCATTTTAAAAGTTTACGTTTTAATTTGATCTAATTGAAACCCTTTAATTAAAAAACTGTTAACGCAAAATGGTGCAATAACTTTCCTATTTTTCAGATATACTCTCAAATAAAATTTGGTGTACGTAAACACTGTATAAAATTAAATTTAGATCGAAAGGGGGTCGCATTTAATACATTTTACTTGTACATTACCAACATGTTATATCATCCGAACTCATTGATATTAAGATCTCATTTCAGATTTTTATAATACCTTATTGTATTTTACACCAATTATTGGATAGGAATGTTTTTTTTTTACAAAATTTACTAAGGTATTGATATTTTTGCTACATTTAACCTATTTTACGTGTAGAGTTTTAGTATGAGTATATCACTTATTATACTAAATCAACTACAAAGTGATCAATTTAATAATTAATAGATAAAAATAAATATTTTATTACATAGGTAATCTATGAAACGATAATAAATGAAATAATATTTAGTAATCAAACTATTTTATTAGATACTCATACCTAAATTATGACAATCTAACATTGTTCATTAATGAAGACTTTTAAGTTAATGAATTAAAATAATAATAAGTGGTGCTTAATAATTAATCTTCTGATGAATCTTCGTCAACCGAAGGTTCAGGTAAGCGATCTGCTTCATTTATTGCAGTTGGTAAAGCAGCGTACCAACCATGATATTCCTCAGGAATTATTTTTTTAGTGCATAAACTGAGAAGATCCTTCTTTTTAGCTTCACTGATGGGTAAAGGATTCATGTAAAGCTGTTTTAAGATAATAGAATTATTCTGAGGCGTAGCGTTTTCCATGCGTTTTTTAGATCTTGTACTGAGACGGTGAGATGGTTCTGAATTTTTTGACACATCGATGTATAAGAATGTTTCTGACATGTCATAGTTGAAAAAAATTTTGGTACTTTCTGTCTTAAGATATTGCATTCTCTTTATTTTCAGCCACTTCACTTGATTTCCATTACAATCTTTTGAGCGATTGAAAATAGTTTCATCAGCTAATTTTTTTAAATCGTAAAATTCGTTGAATTTGAATTCTTTAGTTTTGTAGGGCGTTTTCTTCGATCTTGCTCGTTTGAAAATAGATAGATAATCAGGCATGCAATAAACCTCGGAATTTTTCTTTGCTGACTCAATACTGCTATGCATACTATCTACCTCCATGTAGCTGTGTCCTGATTCAAGAAACTTGTGTTCAATTTTTTGTAAGTGGGAAATGTTTTGAACAGCGAATAAAAACAATGCAGCAACATATTGATTACGGTTTTGTCCGCCGCATGTATCGGAATACAGACAAACCTCGGTTATATGAGAAGGAACGCACGTAGAAAGATAGTAAAACAGGATACTGCCTATTTCGGAACTGCCTCTTTTACCATTAATTTCAGACCAAGAAAAGCAATATGCGTCATTTGGCAGCGCTGCTTCGTAAATACAGAGGTTGTAAACACATAGTTTTCGACAGTAATAAAGCTGTCCCACCAGTCCAGATGGTATCTGTAACACAGCTTGTAAGTCGAATGTTACGCAGCAAAACTCTTTATCTTTTTCTGCTCTTTCTTTATCCTTCGCTTTTGCCGAGTTACAGGACTCTTTCCTTGCCAAATGATCTTCATATTCCCTTTTTAATACTACTTTTTCGTCATTACTAGCTTTGTTAAAATTAGAACATGTTAAACATTGATCCTTTTTTGGAACAAAAAAACTAAAATTGTAATGGTTACAAAATATTCTCCTGTATGTTATTTCAGATACTGGAACCTTATTATTTTCTGTGCACTTTTCTATGTAAAGTTTATGCATTTTCGTGATAGATAACGAAGCATCCAGATATAGGCGTTTCGAAGTTTGTCTTATGTAGTGTGGCTCCATGACAGGGAAGGATTCAATGTGTTTTTTCACAAAGTTCACATCAGCTTCATTAGTTTTATTGGGCGGTTCATGTTTACCTCTCCTGTCAATATCCTTGTACAGGCCCAAATCATTCCGCTTCCGAATAGCATCATTTACAACAGTCGGAGAAATTGCTAGCGTGTAACAAAAAAACTTCTGACATACCTGCTTCTTCACCCCGTTGTGAAAAAAGAAACATCTTTTTGTGAATTGACGCTGTTTCTTTGGTCCACGAATAGCTAGAACTCTCTTCGGGGCGTCTACTTCCACATTACTGAGAATGAAATTCTTTTGTTCAGTATAGCTCAAACTCCAGTAGTGACGACAGAAACTATTTCTTTCTTCTAGAGAAATTATACTACATTTATAGAAACATTTCTCACAGTCAATCTCTTTTGGTATTTTAGCACTCCTTTCTTTTTTTTTCGTAGTATAAGGTAAACCTTCAGATCGTTTTTTCTTCGCGACATTTACTTTCCAATTTTCAGGTTCTGGTTTCATCCAACGTTTTCTTTTCTGCGTAGCATCGAATACTTCTTTCAATAAGAGCTCCCATAGATATATTACGACTTGAGATGCATCAGATGTTGACAACACCTGTTCAATCATAACATCGCGGTCATTAGGTTGAACTGGTTCGTCAATATAATGGGCGTCGCCACAGAACTGCATAGCATTTTCTATGATCTCATCCTTGTCATTCACCCATTGCTCACCAAATAAATCCTCTGGTTGTATTAAAGATCCTGGATTCGGGCTGTAAGTGGGGTCTTTATCAGAATCATCACTGTCAAACATGCGCTCCATTTCAGCCACTATTTTATCCCTAGAGTCACTCAAAACCGAAGTGCAGTTCGAAGCTGGACTCAAAAACCTTTGTTGCGAAGGGCCTGGCTCTTCATTAAAATCATCTGTAAAAAAATAAAAAGATATTAGATTATAATGGAAACAAACAATGAATCACGCCCAATAACTCATCAAACAGTGTCAACAATCAAGAGAAAGCAAGTAGGTATCATAGAAACTACTTAGGTACTGACATAATGGTTGCAGAGCGATAAACAAGACACACAATACACCAAGTTATCATTTCAAAAAGATTTCTTACGTAAACTTTTAGAATAAACCAAAATCTAGCAACAGCCTTGAAAATGGAGTTGAGCTTAATAGAACCTCTCTAAGTACCTACATACGTTAAGATAAAGCTAAGTGTATAATAAAATCACCATGCAAGCAAACATTCCATAGGCAAATCATTAAACAAAACAAAAACTACCAATATAACCTCAAAATTTACAAATTTTGTAGTTAAAATTACTTACCTTCAAGTATTTTAGACTTATTTATCATGGACACTATTCTTTTTCCTCTGGATTCCATAATTAACACAAAATACAGCTTCTTAATGAATTATTGAAGTAATTATGTGTTTATTTTGACGCGGAACACGTGGAGCACGCGCGCACGCAATGTGACAACTGCGATCGATCGTTCTCGTTTTTACTGGTAAAAAAGCATAAATGACATTTATCTCATTCTTGCTGTAGAGAAATTAGCAAATCAAGCATAAGTTTTTAACTAGTAAAATGGAATAAATAACTTTAAAATAGTTTTGTTGTTTAAACAATCACGTTCATATTAATAAATGCGTTTATGACCGTTTCTCAGAATAATTCTTACCATTTAACTATTTAAATTATAAAATGTAAAAAGCTATAACCGTATTTATTGTTGTTTAACTGTAAAAATAAAAGGGATTTCAGGCATAACATTATTTATTAGGTTGTACTGATATATTTTTTTTAAATGCGAGAAAATATCACTTTTTCAAATTCATTATCTCTGCAGCTATTGTATATAGCATTTATTCGATTTTACCAGTAGACAGCGCGTAAAAAAATACATCTAACTGCATTTTTACCTCGATTTAGTAAGCAAATGTATTTATCTGGTTTTACCAGTAAGCAGACGATTTATAGTTGATCATTATCCTGTTTTTATATTTACCTGTTTTGCATTATATTACAGGCAAAGAGCACAACCAGTTTATAGTTATTATAGGCTATTAATCTAATTTGATATTACTCTATTAAGCGTGGAAAGCGTATTGCAGACTTTTACAGGTAACTACCTATTTAATAATAAATACTGAGCTATTTAATAGGATATATGCGACCTCAAAAAGTTATTCAGGGTCCAAATCAACCTTCACATAACCCCAAAAGATTGAGTTACTGATTTTGGATGTAGTGTAAGGGGGGAAATACAACCAATAATGAGACAACAAATTCGGATCAGCTTTTGATGCAACTGGAATTATTAATACCTTTCTAATAATATCGAACACTCTACTACTACACCATATACTTGAGTCAAGATTTTTCCACACAAAACCTGCATCGCAAGGATGTTAATTACTTCAAAAAATAAATTGTAAACAAAACATGATATTTACTTTTAAAATCAATGGTTTTGTCGAGTACAATGACAATGATGGTGGTGGCCACGAATGTTTTGAATTTAGCGTGTCATTGTGAAGATACAGACGTGCGCAGCACAGTCAACAAATTAATTAGCATGTTCGTGGTTCTTTTTTGTATTTATTTTTTAATAAAATTTATCAAAGACGGGTTTCACATCCGTTTTATTTTGCTACCGTTATTTTTTTGTAAAGTCTTTTTGTATTCATTGTTGGTTTTATTTCTGTGGGTACCTGGTTTGGGATGTTGAGAATTTCGTTTCGTTATAACTGTGTTTGCTATTATTGGGTGCAATAAAGTTGAACTATTAATATCTTGATTATTAATAAGAAAATTCTACAAATAGATGCATATTGTACATATAAACACACAGGTCAATTTCAATAAACATATTTACCCATAGAATTATTTTCACTGAACGGGAATCCAACCCGTGTTCTCTGACGTTGCAGTCAACGCTCTACCAACTTATCATTTTCAAAAGTCATAACAGAAAAGTACAAACGTCCATTTGTTACCTACCATCAGACAAACAACCAACAATCACTTTAAAAAAACTCAGCTCACTAACTTTTTCTACCGTGTATCACCAAGCGTGAAATGTACTCGACCCTAGTCGAACCGACAAACAAAAACGAATTGAGATATTATGCTAATACATGATTGTATGCAGATATCCGATAATAAGCTGTACTTAGAAATCGGCGCACAATTTTCCATAATGAGTGAGACAATAGGCTTAATAAAGATATAAGCTATACAAGGCTTCGATCGTGATAGTCAGTGATTGGAATGGAATTGGACTGGCGTGAAACAGCGATTGCACTGGACTTGGATCATTGGATTGCAATCGAAGATATGTGTGATTATACTATTGCTTTTTTAAGAAGATGTATATGTTGCAACCGATGGGCATGTCAACATCATTCTTGCAGTCTCGGTCGAAGTCCCCTAGGAGTCCGAGGACATGTATGAAACTATTATGAAAGTAGTAGGAGTGAAAGCGTATCCCAAAATCGTAGCAAATGGAAAGATATTATCTCTATCTACTCCAATAAGGAAAATTGTAAATGGCAGACTCGAAATACAAGAAGGAAATAATGGGTGCAGATTCGATATTAATTCTCGTTTTGAAGAATTCAAATGAAGATTTCATTATTTGTAGTCATTCGTTCCGCGAAGAACAAGCGCTCGTGGCCAGGTCCGATCAGGGGGTTAAGTTACCTAGGTGAAGGTTACCATTGGGATGGGTGACCGTTTAGTGGTGTTATAACCAGTGATCGGATAATCGGACGCATATTTACCTAAAGTGCATTTTTGGCTAAGAAATTATGGAAGCGGCTTCTTAAAAAATATTTTTTTAATATAAATCCCGGGATTCCAGAAAATTCGGGAATGCGAAACTAGTCTGTAACATGGTAAGGAAATCACGTCTTTAGAATGTGGTACTTATTTAAAAAAAAAACAGGACTCCGGGATTACATAATTATTAATGTGTATTTATGAGTATGTTGAGTGTAAGAGGAAAAGCAGGTTTTATTATTATTATATCAGCCGCAGGAAGTCCACTGCTGAACATATGCCTCCCTCAGAGTGGAGGAGGGGGTTTGCCCATAGTCATGGGCATGGTTTGACCACACTGGGCAGGCCAGTTGGTGACCGCGGTATTTGTAGAGACTGTGTTGTCTTCACGGGATGCGCTGCTGCCCACCTCTCGGATAAGCCCTTTAGTAGCCTTCTACGACACCCACGGGTAGATATGGGGTGGTGCGTGTGTACAGCATTCACAACGTGTGTGAGTTAAAGAAAGATAGTGCCGCGCTCAAGGTCATGGTTCTTTGTTCGTTGCGCGATAACGTTGCGCGTGTGCCGTCCATTTCTATTGACAGCGCTAATTACAATAAGACAAAATTAAAAACAAGAGATAGCCTACAAAACTTACCGACAGCTGACAACCACCCAAATAAGTCCAGTAACACGACCGTTTGTAGTAGGAGGCAGTGAAGTCACATAAATATTATTACTAGAGCTTTTTTTGGAACAAAAGTTAAAAAAAGTAAACATACCTACAACCGATTTTATTCTATAATAAAAACACTATAATAGCCAACACCTTATAATAAGTAAATATACCTACATCCGATTTGATTCTGTAGTAAAAAAAACTAAATTTGTCAATCCTGAAATCCCAGGATTTCATCGATTCAAAAGTGCATTCCATAATAGCCAACACCTCAACTTTAGGTAAATAGGCATCCAATTATCCGATCACTGGTTATAACTGAGTGCTTCTGTGCTTCGGAGGGCATATTAAAAGTCGATCCCGTCTGTCAACAGTCCTTAGGTCAAGACGGAGGCCTATATGGGCTACCTGAATGACTGTCGCAGGTTAGCCACCAACCATACAAAAAGAGAAAAGAAATTAAGTTCCAAAAAAATACTTACATATCAATTCCAGGAACGAACCTAGAATATTTATAAACGCAGACTTATGCACTGCGCAACACCGATAAAAAAAAACAAACACACACATTCTCACCTACCTAATTCCTTTTGAAATCTTTCAAAACTTCACCCTTTTGTTTATAAAAACCACAAAAACAACCAGTCTACCAGTCAGCATTTCTGTTACCGAGCGTAGCTTGCCTTAACAACTTTCAACGGCCTTTTCAAATAGAATTCTGAACTTCACAAACTTGTTAGAACCTCTCTAACCTAGGGTGGGAACAAAGCACTATTTACAGGCCTTTGTTTTAGGCCACCACTCCTCACAAGTGGCAACCCTAAGCTAAGCACCGTCTAGTGCCTGCAAAGCATTTTATATTTAGAGAAAGAGTTGGTACTTTTTTAAATATATTTTTATAACACAAACTGTTTGTAGACTCATTGAAAAGTATGTGTTGGATGAATTGTTTGTAAACTACTAATCAATCATCTAACACTATATCTTACGATATGTTTTTTAGGACGGTGATAAACAAGCGTAGCATACACCAGCAAATGAAGAGGTAAAAAAAGGGAAGTACTATAAATTTAAGTCTTGGAATCTACACCTTATAGTTCTTTTTGGCTTTTCCGTGAGCGACTGCCATCTGATTTTAACCCTCCCCTAACTCTCAGAGGGAAGTCTGTGTTAGGGCCTCCTCCATCAATGAACAGGTGTATCTACTAGCAGATGACTTCTACGTGACCCACGATGATCTAGATTAAACCCCATATTAGCCTAGATTACTTAAATTTAAACTAAAATTTTAAAAGATGTTTTTTGCTTCATATAACGATACAACCAAGAACTTTTCTCTTAATTATTTCCATTCCTCCCTATGTATTACTGATTCTTATAAAACGTTCCATAATATTTAAAATTCACTTCAGTCCCTACATTCCCCAAGTAACCTTTCCCATCGCGCAAAAAGACGTATCTACAACAACAAAACTGATGTCTCAATCGCGATGCCTATTTCAATTACAAATCAGCTTGAATATTCATATGCTTATAAAACTGTGTCTAGAACGTGCGCAAGCGTCGGCCCGCCCTCGCTTCTCATTGGCCGGCCAATTTTAAATTCACCAATCGCATTCACGCGGGAAAAACGACGTGTAATTTTGGCATAATTAGTCACGCATCAGTGTGACGTGTGCCAAAAAAAGTATCCATTTGTCTGATCCATTGTTTCGAGTAAATTGTTTCGTATTGTGTTGTTTAATTGTCGCATTGTTTTTGTTTGATTGTTGTTGATGTCAATATCATTCTTGACGGTAAAAATTCCAATGGAATCTAGCTCGGCAACAACATAAAACTTTGCTATTGTACGCCATATATACGTATGATGATATCGAGAGTTACTTTAGTACAACGTTAATGGTATATCTCCATCGTAATAAATAATAATTGCTTCTGATACTTTAATCCTACTAGTACCATTAAATTGTGAAACATGTGTGTTATTTTTGAAAATTTGTTGTTCAATTAATTAACGGCTTAATTGGCCAAAATTTATTTTTGGTCTGCGCAACATGTATATTTCTTGCACTCATCTCTAGTTGCAGTCATCTCAACATTTACTGCATTCTTAACCATATCATCTTTCACACAGTCCATCCATCTCCTTTTAGGTCTTCCTCTTCCCTTGTAGCCATCCACTTCCATAGATAATACTTTCCTTACGACACTATTTTCATCCCTACGCATTACATGTGTCTTACTGGCTAAAATTTGGTAAAGGGATGAATTATAGTCTGATATAAAACATAGGCACTATCCCAGAAATAAGTTCCCAGAAGTTGCGGATAACAGTTAACCCATCTATAACAGGTACAAATACTCATCAAATGTTTTATACTTCCAACCATTAACAATTTTAATTATATAGGTAATGAACATAAAATCGTAATTGTCAATAAATCACGTAGACAATACAATTTGTGTGAACTTATACGAGCAATATTATCTCTATAATATTATCAAGAGCCATACTGATTCATATTATATTGACGTTCAAAATGATATATGGGCTTCACATTATGGCTGTGAATGCTTTGGGCTTGTGTGATACAGAGAAGCGATAAATATGAGTAGCGGTAATTACTATAAATATCAGTATTGTTGTTGTAGAAGGCGGAGTATCGGGGGCTATGGTGTATATTAGTCAAAGATTTTGATTCAATCTAGAACATCATGGTTGTTTCTTAGTGACGTTAGTAATAAATTCTACTAAACCTAAGTTTACAACCGCTTCCAATACGCTGGTTCAGAAGAAACGGCGCAACTATTTAGACTGCGGCATGTTTTAAGACGTCAGCTTACAATATTTATATCCTTAAAGCTAAATGTGGACGAATCTACATTTATCTCGTGTCTGAATGAACAAAGTAAATATTAAAAAAACCTTATTATAAAATAATAATGAACTTAAGTTAAAAGTATCTGGATGACCGTATTATTTTATTTTGTTTGTAACAACGCCATCTGCTAAATGCTTTATTGTTACCCCCTGGGTCAGCCGGGGTGCGAGGGATATGTCGCAAGACAACCTCACCTTCGGCCTAGCACCACGACCCACAGACGGCGTGCGGTTTAGTCGGTTCGAGTCCGACATAACCTACCCCTCCGGCTCCGGAGGGGCGGGTATCCGTGGGGATTTCCCGCACGTAAAAAAAAAAAAAAAATGCTTTATTGTTGTTGTGTCGTTAAAGCAGTTAGTTACTCACATCGCCAATAGATGTCAGGAAGAGGCATATTTATTTTTTTAATAAAATAACATTTTCCAGAAATAAATCCTAGCTAGATCGATTTACTTTAAAACCCCAGTATACAAAATTTCGTGAAAATTGTTGGAGCCGTTTCCGAGATTCCAATTAGCTATATATATATAGCATTTTAGGAGGTGCCTGCACCGTGCTCAAACCAGGTCAGCTAGCCATTAAGAGAGGCCTATGTGCAACAGTGGACTGCAATAGACTAATTTATTGCTTGATTGTTTCAGAAGATGGCATACGTGTCAAAGATGTAGATGGATACCCAGGACCCGAGATCGTGTCAAGTGACAAAGTAAAAGCGAGAAAGCGGACCCCTTATTTCAAGGTAAAGGCGATAGATGAAACCGGGACTAACGCGTGAAGATGCTGATAAGTATTTGTACCTCAGTTATGTTCTTTCTAGATGGTATAATATCTATAACTGAGATTCTAGCAGTAGACGGAATTGAACATAATTTTATTTCAGTACATTATGATTATGACGTACAAATTAAACATAAAAACGTAAAAATTCCAACCAATATGATATTTCATAGTGGTTGGAATTTTTTCAAAATTAGAATCGTCATCACAGCATTAATCCCGTTCATCTGAAACGTGTCTTCTTTGAAGTCAGAGGTCTAATCTCCTACCCCTTCTCTAGGCTTCTGTCGGACTCACTGCCATTCCACAATTTTAGTTTTAAAGTAAAAGAGATGACAAGCATCGGTAACCACATTGAGGTAAAACAGGCGGCCAGTGTGTATCTTACTTTGATAAAAAAAAGTATCTACAATAAATATTTTTCTCTATAATATCGTACTTTTTACCCCCAAAATTCGGGGCTATCTCATTTCTCCGCCTCCGCTAGTGTAAAGTTCCACTCGGCTTACTACGGAAGGCGGCGACTTGATTACAGATTCGCTGGTGTGCCCACCCCCTTATTTGCGTCACTCAATGTGCGTGTAGCGTTGATGTGTTCCGGTACATGATTATTTCGTTATGTCTCAATGATTTAAGTGGTGATAATGTTGGGGGAATTTGTATTGTGGGGTATATACGTACTTTGTATGAAAGAAAATTATCTTATTATTGTGAGAGAAAAGAAATAATTAGGAAGGAGATTTACGATATTTGTTTGGCCGTACTTGGCTAGGTTTTTATAGTAAGAAGAATGAGATACTTGTACGGTAGGAATGTAGATACGACAAAATTAATTCATGTATGTTTTATGCTATGCTATAGTGATATAGTATTAGATTCTTACGCAAAGCTTTTTGATTAAGTCTGGGACCATGTGATCCATTATTATTGAATGCAATTGATAGATTTCGATTTTTAAAGCCCGCACAAAGGTCTTCTTCATGCAGACACTTTCAAGCCTGGAGCCCCATCTTTCTCATCCACAATTTATTTAACTTAACTTCCATTGGGTTCATAATGCCTCTGCTCTGGGAGGTTATGCCAGAGCAGAGGCTCTTGGAGGGTTGTCAGAGAGAGATCTTAGTGGGTTCGCTGGGCGTGTTCTAAGCTCACACACACTGTAATAGTAATTCAATAAATATATTACAGTAGTTCAACAGTCTAAGCTTCATAAACTTAGCTAGAGACAGTGCCACAGTCAACACGGAAACTCTAGTAAGTCTATTCTGAGTTTGCTGCCCCGATGTGTCATTATTTGATAGATTTCGCTCGGACTTAAGTTCGCGTGTTGAGTTCAACGTGGGTGTAAATATGCTATTCTTGTCTGTCATATGGCAAATGAAAGAGATAGATGACAAACAATTAAGGAGCTCGAGAAACTAGGGCGGTTATTATTGGGCATTGTATTTGAAATCAAAGCAGTTTTAAATTTAGCACGGAAATCTTTTTTGACGCGAATGTGCCAGTTTCGTTTTGAACTAACAGTTTTGTGATTTTATCGAAACTTTTTTCGGAATAAAATATAATAATCTTCTGTTAATCGCAGATATAAGAACATTCTAAGTTCATCATCCTAACATTCTAACTAACCTGTCGAGTCGTTGCTGTTTGAATTGCTTTCAAATATTTCCCAACATTATTTTTTACTTACAAACATTCACATTCATCACATAAGCACGAAGATGTTTCGCAAACTAAAGCACTTACCTAATTGAACTACCATGAATTTATTTTCTCAATATTGTATTTGAAATATAAAAAAAGTTCTACATTCATATAGTATTTACAAAAATTTAATTTTTTCGCTGAAATTATAGGTAATAGGAAAGTTTATTCAGCTCCATACAATGCTCGCATCGTTTTTAATTTTTAATCATCGAATTCTGAATAGACAGAACTAAGAAATAAACCAGCTACTTGAAAGAAACGCAAAATAGGTCACTGTCTTAATATTTACATTAGAATTTATATTATAACTATAAATATTTACGATTAAAAGGGAATCTACCGAGGAGGGTGAATAATTTAGTATGATTTAACATCTACATAACTTCTGATCAAAGATTTTAATGATGGCGAGACGAGACGGTTTTTCAAGATATCTTTTAGTGATATTTTTTTGCGTAACTATTAAATTTAATGTGGAGAGTTGAACAAAGTCGAATTGCGGCGATTATTTAAATAGCAGAAGTAATTTTATTTTAAAAAAAAGAACAAAGTCGAAATTAGTTGCATTCCATTACACTCATTTACTTGATTAGTTTTGATATCCATTTGATATCAAAATAGACTAATCTTTCCTGATTCAGAGATGTATCTTTGGTATTCATAACAGAAAAATCCTTTGCTTTGCTTGACCTGGAAATAGAAACTCAGACCTTATACATAACATTGACATTCACTACCACTCCACCACCGATAGCGTAACATATGTCACTCGTTTCGATATAAACGAAGTATCACTGAGTAATTAAGTTATGCTTAATTAAATATAATTGAACTTGTCCTTTATAAATAAAAATAATTAACGCAACAATATTCTAACAGCTACTTATCAGCATCCAGTTTCTAAATCCGACCGCAGTCACTCTACTGCGATGAAATTTTTATTGTGACACCTCCAATTATTACAGTGTTACATGCTTCAGGGTACAAGAGGTGGCGGGAAAGATACTGTGAATGTGGTATCGTTCATAAACGATAAGAGATTTTGGATGCCATTACTAAAGTTCATAATAATTTAAGTAATGCATTGTATTGTACAGAAAAATCTTGTTGACTGACATAGTCGGTTTTTTCTGTAAACATCTATCAATAACTGAAAATTGTTTTAAAATATTACTTCTATCTACGACTATGGTATGTTTGAATACAAGAAATTAAAATTTAAGTTCATAAATGAAGTTTGATGACAATACGTAACAAATAACACTTTACCAATCAGTACCTGCTTTGGGCTTGAAAAAGTATGGTTCTATTACCTAACACTTTTTTTTAAATTTCAGAAGCTATTTAAACAAGTATAAATTATCCGATTAAAATGACATCATACTGATATTACACAACGGACACAACTATTTAGATCACCACACTCCCTTTTTTAAGTCATTTCAAAACAGAATCATTTCAATTCCCCCATAACAAAACCGCTCTCGCCTTCACTCGTCACATATACCACACGGCCCTAAGACCGCGCCTTAATCTAGAAGGTGACACTCTAATCAACTTTCTCGAGCCATTGCCTCCACATGTGACGACGGCTTTAACAGCGATTAAACTGTCACAAACGAACCATTGTTGACACGCTTCGTTAAGCGTCCGCTGGTGAATTCATATTTAGGTGGCTGATCTTCTGTTTTTGGATTACAGTTGTTTGGGTAGTTAGTGTGAAAATACTATTGTTGAATAAGTAATGATGGTAAAGTATATTAGGTTAGGTTAGGTTTGAATTGATGTATTATAGTTCTATTGCTTTGATGTTTTGCTTTGAGTTGATGTTACAATACATCAACTCAAAGCAAAGCATCAAAGCAAAGCGATCCATCTTTTATTTCTTCAGAAGGTTATTAGCTATTATTAATATTTTTAAAAAGATTAACATTTTAATTTCTATCCTTTTTTCAGCAGCTAATAATAAATTTAACGTGCTCGACACATGTAAGCCTTCCTGATACATCATCTACCTCCGTACACATAATAATAATAACGTTTTGGGGACATATTTGATAGTGCCATTCAGACCTGTCCACACCTACTTATGTAGTAATGTACACCCAAGTATGTATTCAACTGGTGATGTTTCTAAAATGCGAATGCCCCGTTTGATGCTATATTTTTAGTGTAAAATTGATTTTTTGTCATTTATAATGATTTTTTTATTATTTCTATCCATCTATGTTAGATTTTCAATAAGTACTTTAGAGATATATTTGTACTGTTGGAAGACATATTTGATCTTAGGTAGGTACATCAGCCCACTCTACATTTCTTCAAAACTGTATAATTGTTCCATATATCTTCATTTTATCTTATCTTATAATAGTCATAGACAAAATACAAATGAACACACTTATGCTTTTAAATATTTATAATATTGAGTGGGAGTTGCCACGTTGTCAAAGCATTTTTAAGCCTGACTTGAATGTGTCATTTACTAGTTTTTCTTTCTACGTACCTAGTCTCTTCGATGGTACACATCGAGACATCATCATCATCATCATCATCAGGCTATATTAGTCCACTGCTGGACATAGCCCTCCCCCAATGAGCACCATAGCGCCCTGTCTTCAGCTTGCCGCATCCAGCATCTGCCTGCAGTCTTTCTTAGATCGTCATCCCACCTGGTCGGAGGGCGTCCTACACTACGCTTGCCGAGTCGCGGTCTCCACTCAAGAACACGTTTACCCCAACGGTTGTCGGTTCTTCGTCAAGACATATCTTGTACGAATGTCACGAGACAAATGAGGCCTTGGCGCACGCCAATGTTTTGTATTAATCTATGCTTGGTGAATTTGAGCTCGACCACCACCATAGCAACCCGTGTGTCAAAAGGCATCCGAGAAAAGTGTACTGTTTGTGTAGAGCACATTTTTGAATCAAGATAGGTATATGTTCCAAGGGATAGGGGTACCTTGAGGCCACGGTGGCGGCGCGCATGGCGCCCCCCATACCCGGGGCGAGGCGGGGATCGCGTGGTCCCACCTCCCGAGGAGGGCCAGACCGAGAGGGACGGCCCTGGGTCAACCGGGGTGCGAGGGATATGTCGCACGACAACCCACTTTCGGCTTAGCACTACGACCCACAGACGGCGAGCGGGTTAAATAGTCGGTTCGAATCCGACATAACCTTTCCCTCCGGTTCCGGAGGAGGGAGGGGGAGGGGGTTATTCGTGGTGATTTCGCGCACGTAAAAAAAGGGGTACCTTGAGAAAAGGCATATAGCCTAAGTCCATTCTCAAGGTTTGGTCGCGATAACCGACATTCACACGGTTGGAGCCGCGGCAAATGCTAGTACTAATATAAATAGTATATATTATCGACTTACTTCCAAACTAGTATAGCACCGACGAGAATCCCGACGATCAGTACGATAGAGCAGAGCGCGATCACTGCAGACGTCTGCAGTGATGGGCCGCTGTGGTTGTATGCGTCGATCTTCTGTAAAAAAATGGTTTTAAATTTAGAACACTCGTAATTTATGCTTTGTATTTGTAATTTCGACTTTGCAACCAGTCACATCAAAAGTAAACAGTTATAATATTTTTATTGATAGCCAAGAAAAATAGTAAAAAAGTGTATTTTTTCTTTTTTAGACTAGTTAAATCTGCCTCGCAAAAAACGATTTGAAATATGCAACTGAACTATAAAAAACTAGTTGTTTAAACTGTCAATGTGTCAAAATTTTGGGATGTATATGTCGCCGCCAACTAGCTTAATCAGCCGTTATATTAACTCTTTACTGAACGGTGCCGTTCAATTAACTGCCTGAATGGTGTTCAGCCATTTCATTAAACGCCTAGGTACATAGCTTGGATCGATGACGTTTAACTACTTGCTATAATGCCTAGCATTTAATTAAACAGTTAGAAAAATTACTTATTTTTGCTTGGTTATAAAAAGTCGGATGGCGCAGCTATATACCTCTGTCTACCACCTTGCGAATGTACAGGTGTAAGTATATGTATGTAATTTTCTATCTTATTTCGAACTAGTGCCCCATCCTTATGATAGGCCTAAGCATTAGCCAGCCAGGTTAACGATGTAATAAACGAGACGGCTGAATATCATTCAGGCTGATAATTGAATTGCGCCGTTTATTCAACAGCCTAGGCAGTTAATTGGACGGCTGATTAAGCTAGTTGGCAGCAACATATATATATGTCAACTTATACCAAAGTAATCCTATTTTTGAGACATTTGCTGTGTCTATAGAGTTTTTATATACCTAGTCTAAGATATTAATGACCAATTTATTATTAAGTTTTACACAAATGTATTCAACTCGCTTTGTGTATAAATAGTGTTGTACGCGGACGCATAATAGCTATTGACTGTACATGTTACGAAACCATTCATGGTTGTTATAATAAAATTATACAACCTTTTGTGCCAATACGCAATATTTAGGTGAATTAAAATTCAAAATGCAAGTATAATTTGTAATTTGGACAAGGGTTTTGGCGCACCTGCGTACTTAATTTTTTGGTTATTTCGGTTCTTGGTTATGATTTTTATTACTTTATTTATATAATTTATTTATAAATAAAATGAATGGGCAAGTGAAAACAATTTAATAAACGTAATTTAGAAGCTTAATTAATAATTAGATACATGGCGATCATTAAAATAAAGATGTAAATATTTTATATAAAAGATTATAAGTAGTGCAGATACTCTATTTCTTCTTTTAATTTTTATATTTTACTAGCTGTCGCCCGCGGCTCCGCCCGCGTGGATGTCGGTTATCGCGAATCGGACTATAATTTGAGATTTAAACTATCCTATCTCTCAAGTTGGATCGAACTGCACATGGTGTGCGAATTTTATTATAATCGGTTAAGTGGTTTAGGAGTCCACTGAGGACAAACATTGTGACACGAGATTTATATATATATTAAGATTTGTATTAGAGGAACAAGTATTAACAGTGTTAAAATTCTTACACTTAAAACTAAAACCTTAACATCATGGGTCATTGTCTAAGCTAATTCTATACAGTGGGCTTACAATATTGTTTCTTACTAGTAACTACGCAAAAACATACAGAAGCTACAATATCAGAAGAAAAACTTTTCATAAAATATCAATCAGATAGAGTGTATCAATTATGGTAATAAGTGAACCCGCGAACGATCTTGGAATATATCCAGAAGACGTAAAGAGAGACGATTAATTTGTTTTATAAGCAAAAAACATGTGTTTTTGGCAAATGTATTCGCTTCGTAAGTTGCCAGAGAAGTTTGTACATCATTTCTTTGATGCCCAGACTCGGATAGTTTAATTATCACCAGTTAAAGTTCAGACTTAGTTTTACTAGCTTTTTCTTGAGATTCATTGCTTTCAACTCGAAAATAAAAAAAATCTTGCCGTTCATTCATATGTGAGTGATAATTTATTCCACGGCGAAACTCACAGTAATCGTGAAATGGAATTATTTTCATCAATATGGTGAATACTAGAAGTGGTCTCACTGCCAGGGATGTCAAAAACAGTGTGAAGTGGAGTGGTCTCGGAGGTGACCAATGATAATGACAACATGAGAATAACATTATTATACATAATATCGCCTGGGAATCAGTTAGTGTATCCACTTTCAAGTGAGTTTGGTTGGATCCCGAAGGCTTGAAGGAGTACGAAATGATAGGTTAAATAAAAATAAAATTAATCAATTTGAATTTTTAGCATGCAATATGCCTAAAAATTTATTGGGCGGAGCAGTCAAAAATCAGTGTTTAAAAATGATTGAAAAATAATTCATTGGTTCCGACAGTTCGTAAGAATATTGGTAGACGCTCCTCTGTCGCCTCATAGACTCCTGAATTCTGGTAGCCTAATGGTCAAAGCATTTCCCCTCTAAGGCAAAGATCGCAGGTTCAAACCCCGCCTAGACCGATTCAAACTTTTCTTATTTTAATCATTTAGAATAAAATTAAGATTTATTATAATTTTTTTAGTCTTGGTTATTTTATATGAATAATTTATTAATCGATTAATGATAAACTTGTTAATATACAGCCTTAAAAACATGATTAGAGAAAGAACATTAAAATTATTCGAAATTTAAATTTAAAATTACAGAGTCAGCCACGCGAGCGTTACACTCCTAGAATTGTGAAAGTTTGTAGGGTATGGTGACATTAGTGACAGTTTTCTACTATGCAGGTCGTACTTGTTTGTCCACTTTGCGTTATGAAAACAATGAACAGATTTATTGCATATTGAAGGACATCCTTCACAGCGTTATCTAGACTCAAAGTGAATGTAGATCAACTAGCTTGTGTTATGAGTTCTAGAATACTTAAATCGTAACTACATAGTCGTTGTTAAGCGTCCCATCACTACCATCCATATTTTGGAATTAACTTGCATCTACTTGAACAAAAGAAAGTAAATTATTCAAATTATTCTTCCTAAATAAAAGCAAGAGCTTAAGTTATGCCTTTATCATCAGTTATCTGTCAATGATTGTCTCATTCAAATCGATCCAGCTATTGCAGAGATTACTCAATATTACAGAAAGATTGACGGACAAATGTTTGAGTTTTGATAATAAAATTAAAAAAAATAACTTTCTTTTAGTTGTGAATCCCGAGCATACTTTCATAACTACATTAGTTAAAAATAAAAATTCAAACAGACATTTCATTACATGTGTAGAGATACACACGAAATTATTTAAAGATAAGCTGAAAGTTAATTTCAGTAATGTTGTTGACTGCGGCTTTTTAATGCATTTGAATATTAAAAAGATAGAAATAAATATTAGAGCAGTTGCCTTGTGAAACACACAAAAGCTTTTTGAATTATGAACTTCTATGTAGGTATTAAGGCTATTCAGTAGCGAATTGAACTAAATTTTTCTTTCACTTTAAAGGTTTTGTATTCATTTTCTGAATTTTAAATGTGTTAGAAGCCAGTGTGATTATAAATAAAATACATTTTTAACTCTTTTATCTACTCTGATACTATAATACAAAGATTATAAATTGAAATCAAAACTGTTATGATAAACATTACGCACAGGCCAAAAAAAAGTTTTATTACGATACAGGTCTTGTATGGACACCTATATCATTAAATAACTTTTTAATCATAACGATACACCTATACAACTTCCGTCTGGACTGAACCTCTACTTTAAAAAAAGAAGACGCATGCGCAATAGATGTTTGCGCCTTGGCGCCAACATTTTACATTTAAATTAAACAAAGTTTGGTTTTGTTTGTAAAATAAATTCGTTTATGTATTATAAGTATGAGAGTAGATAAAGTAGTGTATGACACTACATAACTTGGTCTTATAACAAGACCAAGAACCCTTATTATGCAACAGTATCATAAACTACTATTTCATAATAAGTATAGTACTTGAAATGGCTGCTTTTCTTTTTAAATTGTTGGTAGCATCACGGAATAAAAAAAAAATTCTCGGTTGACGGCAATAATTTCTGTACAAAAAAGCTTAGTGGCTAAATCGAACAACTTGCCATCGAAATAGTAGAAGTTTGAACTCAGTACGAGTTTGAACTTTGATCGCTAAACAATAAACAAAATTATTCAACCAATCAAGGAGCACGTCCATTTTTCAAGTCGGTTAAAAATTGAAAAGCGGGCCACGCCCCTGATAAACGCGTTTGAAATAATAATCGAATTCAACATATGGTACCATTTTAATTACCAGGCGTTTGTATTAGGGTCGAAAGGTGTTTACGGATAAAAACGGGAGGCGTGCTTATGTATTATTTCCAACGTGCATTTCCGTCACGCAAGTGATATGAGGGTTAAAAAACATTATAGGAGTTAGAGTCCTACATTCTCCTGCATGCGTTGCGTATCCTCTTTTTGCTTTAAGACTTCAAGTGGGAAGTTGAATATTGCATTTCTTACGATTTATTGAGGAGTAACCTTCTATATCTGATACTCTTTTGCCCAATCTCCTCTTTTCTTTATATAATATATGTCCTTATTTTGATTATTTTAAAACCATTTTGATGGATGGAATTTGATTTCCTACGTTTTAACGGTAAATGCCTATGGCTAAGAAATTTTTTAATGCATAATAATTCCTGAAATGCAACCATGGTTATGATGACTGGCTCCGTGGTGTAGCGGTAGTAAACGCGGCCGTAACGCAGGAGGCGAGGGTTCGATCCCCGCTCATTGCAAATATTTATATGCATGAATATGGGAAATTCGTCTGGTCGTGCCTCGGAGAGCACGTTAAATCGTCGGTCCCGGTTGCCATACGAATATCTATGGCAGTCATTACTGGTAGTTGGAGGCCTCAAAATCCAACAACTGGTCTAACTGCAATGCTTCGATATCGCCTTTGGTTTGTGGAGGTCATAATATGGCAGTTGCTGCATGGAAAATGTCCAAGTTCAGCCAAATCCGCAGTTGGACTGATAAAAGCGGACCCCAGAATCCAAGTTCAAAGCTTCAGATGCGACTGGGATTAATGCAAGGATGAAGCAGAACCAAGGCTATGATTAGAGGCTATGATTAGAGGCTACAGAATAGAGATATTTTTTTACATTAGAAACTTTTATAAGTAGAGCAATTGCAGAGGCACCTTGACGTCATGAAATTAGTATAAATTGTTTTACGATTTCTATTTATAGAAACTTACGACCAAAACGACTTTAACACTTATTTCTCCACTCAATGAAAAAGGTGAAAAGGCGCACGTATTTCTATTGAGTTACTTCGACTTCTCAGTGTTATTTTTTTGCCAAGAAACTACTGCGCTGATTTATTTTTCGATACAATACTGGTGGGCTGACTGCGTTGGACGTTACTTGAATTGCCTATTATGTTTTACGAGCGAAAGATTGGCTGTTAATACTACTTCGGTATAAAATCCGGCATAAAATTCGTTGGGATGTGTGTTTGTGGTTTTAAGCTTTATCTGTTAAATGTTTTCAAGAGATTATTTCTCGGAAAAAGGAGGCACCAAATCAATAATTGGTATTATTTTCAAACTATACAGTGCCTATCAAAATGGAAACGGCGAATTTTGGTTTAATTATAGAATGGCGATATTTTCTTGGTAAATTATACCTTAATTATGCCTTTTTTAATCAATGTGATGTATTACAAAAAGGAAAAGCCATTTAAAGAACATTGGTGAAACTTTACTGACTATTAAAATCATCCTAAACCAGCTACGTAAATCATTGAAATTCATCATCTTATATTTCGTCTCGGTAACTGTATTTTAACAATTAATTATACCTAGTCAGTTTTAATAGAGTTTTCCAACAACTATGTTCAAAGTCGAATATATAATTATATGAATAATGTAATTGTTAACAAACAGAAACTCGTTAAACTCGATAAAATGACAGCTAAACAATTACATTTGGTTGTTACAGTTAGAAGTTACAACCAATTACAAGGAACACATCCCTTTGACATCCTTTTAAAGACACAAATAACAAAAATCTTTCATAGCAATAACCTAATAATCTGTAAAGTTATAACACTATTATTTAATAACGACACATATCTAATTCCTTCAGAGCTCTAACTTTCATTAGGCACCTAAATATTTTAATGTGAAACCTAACTCACACTTAATGATATTACATTATTAACACGTACGTCAGTAACATGATTACACTCTGATATAGCAAAAGCATCACTAATGAACTAAATGAAATATGTAGGTGGTCGCGTTATTATTAAATTATTGAATCTGAATAGCGTCTAGTTCAAGTTTGAGTCAGATTCATTGAATTAATTCGAAATTTGACTCGTGTTGATGGAATCAGAATATCTGGTTATTTGAATGCTGAGCTGATGAGTAATATTGCACCATTTGTTCAGCAGGAGTATATAAGCCACATATATCTTGCCTTGATGTGTGTGGGATTCCATACCATTTTAGATAATGAGAGTCTATATAATAGTGCAGTTTTATTTTGCAGCACGAAGGTGTTCACAGAGTTTTAGAGTGAAGGAAAAAGGAAGAAACTTTAAAGAACTCTTGTGGGAAGAAGTGTCATTCTTGCATTTGTTCTTACACAGAGAAAGGGATCGAAATGAAGATGACCAGAGGCTAATGCTGCTTTGTCTTCAACACTGACGGCACAGAAAATCTCTGTGTATACAGAGTCGGCAGCACGAGTGTGTGAGTGCAGCACTCCCCTAGTATTCGTTCATCGTTTTTTTTTTTGATACGCATAGTGGCAGAGTGTCGATGCCTTTGCCACAAATTTATGTGGAATCTAAATTAAAAAGAGGACTTTGCCGGCCTAGGCCTGCTAGGTTTGTATGAAATTCCATTACCGGCCTCTGGTCCTAGCCGCGCCTGAAACGTCATACTTCGCAGCCTATTAAGATGCCTGCATGTTTGAGAAAAGTAACTTACTCAACATCTTTAAGTCACGATTATCATTGTACAGAACTGAACAGTATTAATTTCTTAATCTTACTGCTAAGTGTTCCTTTTGTCTAGTCCACAGGCAATTTTAACAATAAATAGCATATTAATAGTAAATTATGTTTTCACGTAGTGGCAATGTAATTATCTTTTTGAAAATAAATATCTTCAAAGCTATATTTGTGAAACTATTCTCATTAATGTATGGGTTCGGAAGGGCAACGAACAACTACTTAAAATAGAAATTAAGTTAGAAGATAATACGATAGCCCAAGAGTTGTCCTGGGTTGTCGTATTATCTTCTACACATGTACACTTCTACGCTCGAGCCGACTTATTTGTATTGGAAAAATATGGCTCTACCTTGAAACTATATCAATTGTTTGGTAGTTAGCAATCACGATAATTAAGCATAAAATATTGATATCAAATAATATAACGGGTCAAAACAGCTCGATCGTATAGTTCAAAACCAGTAATAAATTCATTTCGTAAAATTGAAACAACGTGGTGCAATACCGTTCATAACACATAAAACTAATCTAGCAACAAATACTGTGGTATAAAGTGTCGACCAGTTAACATAGAGCTCAATATTCAAACCATAATAATAATATTTGAAAGCGATTTTAAATTTATTGAAGGGTTGAGGGGGTCAATTATAATTGGCGTCGTATCAGCAAGATCTATGAGGGTAGAATGTTTTTATGTAAGCGCTAACATATCGTGATTAAACGGGCATGCTGGGCGGTTTTATTGTACAATATATAGTTCTTTTTGTACCAAGATCGAAATGGAGCACAATAAGCTATGTCTCATTATAAACATGTATAAAATTGTCATTATAAGAATTGAAATATAATAAGATTAGGAAGATTCGGTTGCAAAGGAAGATGTGGATTCTATCTGAAGAAATGAGGACAGAATAAAGTGTCTCTAAAACCTGTAGAAGATAAAATGAGATCTGAAAACACCAAAACAAAAAATTCGTAAAGAAATAATATAATGTATCAAAATATTAAATATGCTATATATAAATATTAAAGGTTATGGCTGAATTTATTTATTTAACTAGTATATATTTGGTTGTAATATCACCTGATACAATACTAAATTATCTAACACTATTCATCAAGGCAATTTCTTAGTAGCACTTCTAACGAACAACCATTTCAGAGCTACCATAAGTTCCACTGTAATAATTATCATTACAAGATTTATTACGAAGGCTAAAAGTTAACAAATTTTAAGTCTACAATGATTAAGAAATAACCACAGTTCCGACACAATAAATTAATGAATGTGAAAGGAATATAATGAGTTGAAAGTCTAAAATCACAACGGTGCAGTTTCAGATGATGAAATATACAACCAACAAAAACCAGTCTATGTAAGTTCATAATTCTCGTAATTATGTAAATGCGACAAGAGTTACCGTATCCCCCTTATGTTTTGAAATAATAGAATGATTTGTGATAATTGAGTAGATCATATCGCTACAGATGTATAATTCATTATTTTTAATAAACAACAAAAGCCGCTAGCCGTCTTTTTTCATTAATTGAATAAACCAACCATACCTGTGTAAACTTTTATGTTGGGGAAATGAAAATTGATGACGCTATGTGTCGAGTTGTGTCGGAAGAAAGTTTCGAAAAATTGATAGAGTGGAAAATTCGACATGACTACTAACGTTATTATATTTTTAGCCAATCAAGGAATTTTGTATGATATAATATAAATGTATGATATACTTTATGTTATCATCAATATTGTTGACTTTTCGAACCTAGGAAAGTTGGTATGAAAACAATTACATATAGGATATTGAACCCCGCTAAGATTTTTTTATAAAGGTTTTTGATGGGATCTCATAAATGAATAACCGTAATGTAACACTTTCAAATTCAAATTCAAATTCAAAATTCATTTATTATTTGCAAATATGGGTTACATTAGATGTTACATTCACTAGGTATATAGTTTCGCCATATTCCACCACTAGCTGTTGCCCGCGGCTCCGCCCGCGTGGATGTCGGTTATCGTTTAGTGTTGATCCGACGCTATTGAGCATTAAATTCGCCTCTCTATTCAACTTTGTCCTCGACTATGTACTCACCTCTGTTCTCGACTTTCTACTCGCCTCTATATTCGACTCTCTACTCGACTTTCTACTCGCCTCTGTATTTGAATTTATACTTGACTCTCTACTGACTTCTCTGTTCCCCTCTCTACTCGCCTTTCCATTAGCCTCTCTACTTGCCTATCCATTCGATTTTCTTTTCGCCTGTCTACTTGACTCTCCACACTTCCCTATCTACTCGCACCTCTACTCAACTCTCTATTCGATCTCTACTCGCCACTACATTCATCTTGCCACTCGCCTCCCTATTCGCCTTTTCAGCATTCTATTTGATTCTATACTCGCCTCTCCACTGGCTCTCTAGTCGCATATCTACTCGCCCCTGTAGTCGACTCTACTCGACTTCCAATCTTTACACGCCTATCCACTCGTCCCTATAACAATCTCTACTCGCCTCTCCACTCGCTTCTATATTTGGTTCGCTGCTCGACTATGTCCGTTCCGAAGCTCTAATTCACCTTTGTACCAAATTTCATGAGGACATCTTAAAAGAAATTCTTACTATTTATGCCATATTCACCCCCTTTTTGTGCCATTGAATAATTAGAAACTTTAATCCAACGCCCTATGCGCCCCTCCCCCCTCCCCCTTCTATCCCTTTTTTCGCGATAAGGGGTAGCCTTTGTCCATTTCCAACCTCTAATCCATCTCTATACCAATTTCATCAAGATATCTTCAAAATTGTCAAACTTACATACCCTTGCCCTATTCCACCCCTTCAACTCCCTTTTTCGCAATATAAGGTAGCCTATGTCCATTTTCGAGCTCTAATCCATCTCTGTACCAAATTTCACCAGGATATCATCAAAAATGACAAACTTTCATATTTACTATCTAGTCCTTATCCCCCCCCCCCCTTTTACCACATTATTCGCCGTTACCAAGCTCTAATTAATCCCTGTACAAAAATTTCATCATCTTCAAAACTGTCAAACTTTAATCCCTTATTACCCCCCCCCCCTCCTATGCCTCCATTTTCGCGTCAATAGGTAGCCTTTGGTCGTTCCTAAGCTTCAATGCCTATGTTCGTTCCCAAGCTCTAAACTATCGTTGTACCAAATTTCATCAGGCAATCTTCAAAAATGACAAACTTTCAGCCCAACCTTTCTACTCCCCTTTTCGCGATAAAAAGTAGCCTATATCGGTTCCCAAGCTCTAAACTATCTCTGTACCAAATTTCATCAAGAAATCTTCAAAAATGACAAACTTTCATACCAGGCCCTAGTCCCCCCTTCTACCCCCCTTTTCGCAATAAAAGGTAGTCTATGTCGGTTTCCAAGCTCTAAACTATCTCTGTACCAAATTTCATCAAGAAATATTCAAAAATGACATAATTTCCTCCCAAGTCCCTAGTCCCCCCCCTTCTACCCCCCTTTTCGCAATAAAAGGTAGTCTATGTCCGTTCCCAAGCTCTAAACTATCTCTGTACCAAATTTCATCGGGAAATCTTCTAAAACGATAAACTTTTATCCCAAGGCCCTGGTCCCCCCCTTCTACCCCCCTTTTCGCGATAAAAGGTAGCTTATGTTCGTTCCCAAGCTCTAAACTATCTCTGTACCAAATTTCATCAAGAAATCTTCAAAAATGACAAACTTTCATACCAGGCCCTAGTCCCCCCCTTCTACCCCCCTTTTCGAAATAAAAGGTCGTCTATGTCGGTTTCCAAGCTCTAAACTATCTCTGTACCAAATTTCATCAAGAAATGTTCAAAAATGACATACTTTCCTTCCAAGGCCCTAGTCCCCCCCCTTCTACCCCCCTTTTCGCAATAAAAGGTAGTCTATGTCCGTTCCCAAGCTCTAAACTATCTCTGTACCAAAATATCATCGGGAAATCTTCTAAAACGATAAACTTTTATCCCAAGGCCCTGGTCCCCCCCTTCTTCCCCCCTTTTCGCGATAGAAGGTAGCTTATGTTCGTTCCCAAGCTTTAAACTCTCTCAGTACCAAATTTCATCAAGAAATCTTCAAATATGACAAATTTTCATACCAAGGCCCTAGTCCGCCCCCCTTCTACCCCCCTTTTCGCGATAAAAGGTAGCCTACTTCCGTTTCCAAGCTCTAAACTACCTCTGTACCAAACTTCATTAAGAAATCTTCAAAAGTGACAAACTTTCCTCCCAAGGCCCTAGTCCCCCCTTCCACCCCCCTTTTCGCGATAAAAGGTAGCCTATGTCCGTTCCTAAGCTCTAATCTACCTCTGTACCAAATTTCATTAAGATATCTTCAGAAATGACAAACTTTCATAAAAACTTTCATCCCCTATTTCCCCCCCTTAAACCCCCTTTCTCGTGATTTAAGGTAGCCTATGTCCGTTCTCAAGCTCTAATATACCTCTGTTCCAAATTTCATCAAGATCGGTTCAGCGGTTTAGGCGTGAAAGCGTAACATACAGACAGACAGACAGACAGACAGACAGACAGACAGACAGACAGACAGAGTTACTTTCGCATTTATAATATTAGTATGGATAATAGGCATGCAATTAAATAGCTATTAGGAAAAAAATACTTAACAATAATCTGATATTTTACTCCTAGAAATTTTTATACTGTCAAATTATTTATATTATTTATACATTCCAGAACACAAATCAAAATGTCATGTTACCTATGGTTACTTAGAAATTAAAATTAAACAATATTATAATGTATTATCTCAATTGTATTATAAATTTGTAATGTCAATTTAGAATTTAGTCATATGTTATAATAGCAAATGTCAAACAAGTTTTCAAGTTCAGTTTTCTGCCAAATGTATGCTGAACACATCACAGCTAAGGCACCTTGTACAGTCGTAATGAGTTATCAGAAAAGAAATCCTCTAGCGAATAGTAGCATTTATTAAGTAATAAATTACGGAGTAGTTTTTTAAATTCCTTAAATTCTGGTATGGTTCTAATGGACTCTGGAACATTATTGTAAATCCGCGGCGCCAGACAAAAGATACTCTCGTGCATCAGTTGTGTCTTACTAGCTACTATGTGCAATTTGGTCTGATGTCGTGCACGTGTACGATTTTTAAATAATTCTGAATTTTTCTTAACAAACAGTGCGGCCTCAAGTATATAGATACAAGGAAATGTCAATAGATTATTTTCTTTAAAATACGGTGCGCACGATTCAGGTGTACAAAAATTAAACATGGCTCTGATACAACGCTTTTGACCAATGAATACACGTTCTTGATCTATACTGTTGCCCCAGAATATAACACCGTATCTGAGAGCAGGGCTGACGTATCCATAGTAAGCTGTTACCAAGGTGGATGTGTTTGCTACCTTCCTTAATTTCCGAAGTGCATATGAGAACTGGGCAAGTCGTTTGCATACATACTCAATATGCAGTTTCCAGTTGATTTGGTTGTCAATATGTAACCCTAGAAATTTAGTAGCCTCTACTTCTTCGACATCGCTGTTCATATACTGAATCTTTAGGGCAGCTGTGCGACTAACTCGTATTTTAAAATTCATTATTTTAGTTTTTTCGAGGTTAATCGTTAAATTATTTATTTTAAGCCAGTCCATAATTTGTACCAAAGATTGATTAATGTCTGATTAAAAATTTTTTGTGTCGTCATTAGTAAAAAGTACTGTGCTATCATCAGCGAATAGTGTAATGTCATGTTGTGTTGCCGCGGGCATATCATTAATATATATAAGAAAGAGTAGAGGCCCCAAGATGCTCCCTTGCGGAACACCCAATTTAGGAGTACCAGTATCAGAAGTGCAGACTTCTTCAATTTTTGTTATGGGATTGATCCATCTTACTTCTGTAAATTGTTGTCTGCAAGAAAGGTAAGATTTTACTAGATTGTACACATTGCCTCTAACACCATATGCGTACATTTTACTTAACAGAATATTATGGTCAACACGGTCAAAAGCCTTTGACATATCCATATACAATGCCACAGCTGGTAATCCCTTGTCCAAATTCGTCATTACTTTACTTAAAAAGTTAAATATTGCTACATTTATTGATTTGCAGTTTCTGAACCCATACTGGCAAGGTGTGAAAATATTTTGTTTTTCAAAAAAGGTATATAGGCTTTTGTGTATAACCTTTTCGAATACTTTAGCGAAAATAGGTATTAACGCTATAGGTCTATAGTTGCTCATATTCGTTCTGTCACCTTTTTTAAATATTGGCTTTATAACATATATTTTTAGTTTATCTGGAAAAGTGCCTTGCTCTATGCATAGATTAATAATATGACTTAAGGGTTCAGATATAATCTGGGCCGCATCTTTAACGATGCTTGTCAAAATGCCATCAAAACCGGTACTGTTCGTGTTCTTCAAATTTCTTATTATTTTATATATGTCATCTGCGATGGTCGGTGCCATAAAAATTGAATTAGAAATAAAGGCTATTTTATTTGAAGAACTATTAGGTGAATTAGTGTCTACGCTATGATTATTTATGTCAAGAAAAAAATTATTAAATGATTTCGATATGTCTATAGGATTATTAACAGTTACGTCATTACTAATTACCTGACTTATGCTTTCGGTCGGATGCTTTCTATGTACACTGGACAAAATCTATTGTATACCACCTTTACATACAACTATTTATATAAAGGTGGGATACTATCGATTTTGTCGACTCTACAACTGATTGATAATAGAATTTATTATTAATGCAAGAAAGGTCTTTCACAGTTGCAGCAATCAAGAACAATGCTACGTACGTACGCTGTATACTTTTTAGGGTTCCGTACCCAAAGGGTAAAAACGGAACCCTATTACTAAGACTTCGCTGTCCGTCCCTCTGTCAGTCTATCACCAGGCTGCACCTCAAGAACCATAATAAATAGACAGCTGAAATTTTCACAGATTGTGTATTTCTGTTGCCGCAATAACAACAAATACTAAAAACAAAATAATAATGATAATTAAGGGGGGCTACCATACAAAAAATGTGATATTTTAGCCCTTTTTCATGCCCATTTTCAGTCGCCGAGCTAGATCTCAAGAACCGTAATTTACAGTGGCTACAACAACATGTACTAAAAATAAAATAAAAATAATATTTAAGGGGGGCTTCCATACAACAAAAGTATTTTTTTACCGTTTTTTTGCTCGATATTAATAATGGCTACACTTAGACGCTAGAAATAATTACAAATTATTAAGGTTATATATTTACTTTTAGCCTTTTTTCTGGTACGGAAGTTCGACTCACACTTGGCCGGTTTTTTTTATATATCGAAATACATAAAAACTTTGTAATTGTATCGGGCACTGGTACCTTAGGGATATTGCACATGAAAAAAACTGTATTAAAAATTACCTTTTAAGTTAATTAATATTCTACGATATACTAATGTATGTATGTTGCAGGATGTCGCAGTAAACATTGTTAAAATAAAACGACTTGTTTTTATATTTGGTTTGATCATTATTATTCGTTCAAGCAATTGATAAAAAACACAGTAGATACATTCGTCTGGAAAAAAATTACCACTGATCTGAATCCAGACAAAACTTAATTTCGTAAAAGCCTGAATTGGCAAAAATACAAGGTGTAAGTACAATACCTACCTTTGAATGATAGTTCTGATCAAATCTGAGTAGTATGAGTCCCGGAGTCAGCGGTCATGGATATAAAAACTTTACGAGAGGGTTGTCATTCAAAATCGGACGACGACATCTCAGGTATAAATCCAAGGGACGATTTTAACAGTAAAGTCATGTCCACATTCTCTATTAAAGGATGCCAATCTCCGCCCGTTTTATTGGTAGTTGACACCTGAGTAATTGAACTGGATATATAGATTTTTTTAACGTTTATTGGAAACATGTCGTGACAGCCCTGCATAAAGTTGATAACAATCTAAGCGCATGTCCCCAGAATGCATTAAGTCTGAAAAAGGGTCGTCCATTTGTCAAAACGTGGCACTATCAGAACGAGAATCCGTCATCGGTCCCGAGACAATATATCGGGGCATATCTCACGGAATCTAACAAACAATATCTTTGGTAAAAAATCCGGCAAGTCCGAGTTTGAGTAAAGTTTCAAGGTACTATCGGTCACTATTTTGATGATTCATGATAATATTATTGGTTCAAAATGAAATCGCCAAAATATTTTTTAACACATTTCTATTTTTGCAAAAGAGAACAAGTACCAACGAGTATGTCGTTAGCCAAGTTTTTAGCACTGCAATTGAGATTAATTTAACAGAATTCTACCCAGGTTGGGTAAGATATTACTAGAGTCTAGTGATACTTTGCCCAATGTAGACACAGAAGTCCCAATAAATTTGTTGCCCATCATCAAAGCTTCGATCAAGATGTTTTACAAATAATTTTGAGTATATTTATACAGCAATTTAGGTAGGTATAAATACAATTTTGCAGTATAAATTATTATTTATACTGCAAAATTGTTAAAAAAATATCGTTAGTTATTACTAACGATATTTTTTTCTTAAACCAACAATACATATTAAGTAAAATGGTATCAGTATAATCGGAACGGGACCCTAAACGAAAATTATATTCAGAAAGCTCGGTCTGTTTATCGAACTGCCTATCTTGCGACGGTAGCCGATTCGTCAATGCCCCTTCCTTAATTAATAAAAGAGTCTTTCTTTTGAGAGGAAAAAAAATGAATGAGAGCCTTAATTAATTTGGGTCGGTACGAAGTTTCGGTAAATTATGATTATCATCCCTCAACATTTTGCAGCGCAGCATTTTTTGTAGTATCTAAAAAAGGTTAAAATCGCGATTATTTTGTTTAAATCAATAATTTACATAAATGTAAACAAAGGTCTTTTTATTCAAGCTTGTGTCCACACTTCAGCTTCATCAACTTTGTTGCTGTTGTCATGTGACTGATTTCAAAATTTATGTTTCTACCAACTGTAGTGTTGCTTAAAGACAGGTTTACGTTTTTTATGTCATGTTTCTGATTATCAATATAGACAGTCATTAATTTTCAGCGGTTACTTTTTATCTAGTAAAAAGTGAAAAAAAAAACTTTAAAAAGAAAACGGTCACAAATGATAAATAAGCAAAGATTAAAATCAAACGAATAATATTATTTGAAGATTCTATTTGTTTCTAAAGTGTAACAATTTTTGTTTTGGGTACTATGAAAGAAAGTTAAGAGTTTATTGTTACCTATCGACAACAAAATTATTATAATACAATTTTGACATTGGAAACCAATAATTGCTCTACCTGAATATCCCAAATGCTACTTGAAATATTCATGAATTCGTACAGTAAAATACAAATAGAAGAAATTAAAACATACTTCAAACCAGGACATTTTTACACGGTTGATTCTAAGAGCTACTGTATTTTAAATGAGTTACAATACGAAATATAGGATTAGATAAAAAATATAAGATAAGTTGTATTAAAACAGTAACTTGTCTGGATTTACATACTGCCCCAAAAAACCCGCCCGAGGTACTACTTGGTATAATATGCGCATATTTAAGAAACTGCTGTCTCATCTCAGACAATTAGTAACAAAGTTCATTGTTTAAGACACTCGCAAGGTTTCGTGGGCTTTGGATAGTTTGAATTTATTAGAAGCTTATTTTAGCTTACATTCTTAGTGGTATTGTTGTGAGTTTACGCAATTCTTACACATTGAAATAAAAGTATTTTAACAAATTTTATTACGGATTGTTTTGTGTTTTTATTTATAACTACCGTTACAGATATTTCTTTTGCTTTTCAGCAGACATGATCATGAGAAGAGAAGGGTGTAATTATCTCATGAATATCTGGATATTTCCCATTAATAATAATATAGAACATTCAACGCCACCTTCTTGGCTGTATAACTGAATCAACCCAAAGCTGATTCAGACGAGCGTGTGACATTAGTGATTACCTGGTGAGGAAGTAATTACATATTACAGTTTCCTTGTGACATAATTTGTCGATAATGTATAATGCTAAAGCTTCAGTAATTTTTTTTATCATTATCAGAATAGTTCTTCATTTATATTACGAAGCAAAGAACAAGTAAAGATATGTACATTAACAATTTTATAATAGTAGGTGTAGGAAGATAAAACATTTGTTAGATGGGCTACAGTAGTTTCTAATTGAAGTCTAACGACTTCAGTTCCATTTATTGAATTGGACATGCGATACGAGGATTATAACTAAAACTATTATTAATTTACCGATAGCAAAACACACCCTATCCCTGATACTTATTACAAGAAACGTGTGATAATCAAATTTGCATACACCAGTGAATAGTGGAATGCAGTACGATGATTGTGTGTACAAATCAAATTTTGTTATCACACTGCTTTTGAAATGAATATCAAGTAAAATGTTTACCTTCTTTTAAATTGGACAAAAAAAACATACTTCATGGCATAAAGAGAACAAAGATATGTGGGTGAAAACCAAATATTCTCTAATTCTATTCAAATTGGTTCAGATTTTGTTTGTTTTGACAATTACCTAAAAACAGATCGGCTATATTAAACTCTCACGTATTGCACCTCTCCGCCCACGCATATGGACCACCAGGGAATCAATACACCATTTGGTTACACCGTTGCGTTATTCTACTATATTGGACCCTATTTTATTATACGTAGTAATGTGTTAGCAAGAAACTTCGCGAGCGTGGACTTGGGGCTGCACACGCTCACTACGGAGCTTGTGGCGGCCCTGGGGGTGAGAGTGCTCACGCTCTCCACCCTGCTCGCGGCGATGGTCCGCTGCGCGGATGCGTGGGCGGCCAGCGCCTCCTTCTGCGAGCAGGTCATGCTCGCGAAGGAGACAGCAGAGCGGGCGCGGCGCGATGAGCGAGAAAGGCTCGCTGACATCGCTGCACGCGCCCGAAGGCGGCTCGGGCGTCGGAGGGCGCAAACTGACCTCCGCCCCCCATGAGCGCGGGCCTGAGGGTGACGGGTGGAGCCGCCCGTCATCCTAGCAGAAGCAGGCCACGGCGGCGGCGCGCATCGTAGGACGATGCGCGCCTCCCCACACCGGGGTTGAGTCGGGGACCACGTGGTCCCCCCCTTCCCGAGGAGGGCCAGACCGAGGGGTCAGCCGGGGTGCGAGGGATATGTCGCATGACAACCTCACCTTCGGCCTAGCACTACGACCCAGAGACGGCGTGCGGTTTAGTCGGTTCGAGTCCGACATAACCTACCCCTCCGACTCCGGAGGGGTGAGTATCCGTGGGGATTTCCCGCACGTAAAAAAAAAAAGCAAGAAACTTTGATAACGTTACCCCATGTCAATAAATTGCACAATCAGAGGGCGTATCCTTGATATGTCTAACTCGCGGCTTGTGATAAAAGCAGTCGTAAATCGTAGTATAAATTTTTACTTATTTAAAGTGAGTGAGTTCAAGGTAATTGACGTGGATTAATAAAAAGGATGGGATAAAAATGTGCTGTAGTTTACACATCAAATATAATGCCAAATAATTATTAATTATTTGGTAAAAATGAAGCAAAGGTCTATTAACTACTTCCCAATAAACCGTAAATAAGACCACCCAATACTTCATCGAAAGGTGACGAATACTCGAGACATCAACACATAGCTTTCATTTTCCATGTGAAATAGGTGTCGATGTTTCAATAAAGTAGTTCATATAAGTATACGCAATCAAAATTAAGCTTTCAGTTAAGTAACTTAGATATGAATTTAGAATCAACAGGCACTTTATCTGCAGCTTGCAAACGTCGGATTTCCTATGAATCTAAATATTTATAAGATTTTAGTTCATATTCGATAAGAGATAAAGTTTCATATCCTGTGTACTTAAAAGATATTCTCAACACTTTGCTAGAACAAAATTTGGCATAATTAACATGTGGTTGATGTCTTAATAATTTTATAGGGGGACCTAACCGCAGAATTTTAGCACTGGGGATTTTCGCCTTCCGTACAAGATAAAATCTTATAAATTAGTATCTGGAAAGATATGCTTCTAGAGAAATGAACCGATAAAAATGTTTTTGGGTGTCCATGTTAATAAGGAACTTAATTTATAAAACTACTTTATTCTTGGTAGGCAATATTAAGCTCTAGAATAAAATGCGGTAGGTCAACCGAGTCATTTTATTTTTATTGGACTGTAATAAAACATTGATCAGGACACCCAAAGTGTTTTGTGAAAGGTGTCGCCTTTGCGGGTCGATAATTATATATAAATTTATGTCTTAATCATGCCGCAGGTAGACTTTGCCAATTGAGTCGGAAGTACTATTTTTAGGAATGTATCGTAGTTGAAAATACAGTATAAAATAATATATATTTTATATTGTTATATATATTGCTAAACTATCAGCTTAAAGCTGATGCTTGTATATCACTGCACTTGTGTTTAATGTTTTAAATGATTAGTTATAAATTAGTATTTTATATCATTAGATGTTCATTTCATAATAAGTTTATGTATGTAGAATAAATAAAAATTATATTCATGATAATGTTTCGACGGAATGGTTAGTATTTATTAGTTTGTCTATAATAAACAGTTATTGTAATTTTACAATTTATGTGTTATTTTTGATATTCCAATAAAGATTTATCTATTATTTCTACAGGTAGAATCCTTCTCACTGTTTCTCTCATCTGGTTTCTTTATTCTGTCTCACCAATATTTGAAACTGACATAATTGCTACTATATGTAAAACATTTATGAGTACTTTTATGACTACGAACTTGTGAAGCTATTAAAGTCGTAATGGTTCACATAAAAGGTTTAAAACAGCAAGAATATTTAGCGCTGATAGCCTTATTGCTTGTGGCATTGCTATGTAGAAAAGTATGTCATGAATCATAGCGATACGTTTTAAGCTGACTTCGTTAAACCACTTATTTTTTATCCTTCGACAAGATTAGACCACCCTACAACTTGCCACGTTTTCACAGCATGACTCATTCATAAGCCATAGTGAAACTTGTCTTTGCTTTTGGCGGAATAACTTGACAAAATGTTATGAATAGGACTGACTATGATTATGATATTTGAACACTATGCTCGTATTACAGAACGATGGTCAGTCCTGCCCCTCGAGACAAGTGGCAATTCGTTGGCCGGCATTTGATGGAATAGAATGACAAATGTATGGGATATGATGTATATGACAGTCGTTAACGCATGTCAAATACGTCAAATCTCATAGATTCGTTATTCTATTCCATCAAACACCATCCAACGAATTGCTACTCTAAATTGGGATTTAAAGCTTGATCTGATAACAGGTTGTATTCTAAATGATAGTTCTAATATCATTGTGAGAGACGATTCACAAGCTGAGTTTTGTTCTAGAATATGAGCCTTAATCTTACATGTGACGTTTTCTTGTTTTTAAGTATGCACGTCCATCTACTAAACCTATGCTTATCCCTTTGATATAGATATAGGAAACGGTTTGAACAGCGGTTAAACTTTGTTTTAGGATTACTGCTGCCTTCATTAATGTGTAGGCGAAACATTAAAACGAAACCTGTTAAATAGCTTGAGAAGCACTGACACCAACAACACGAAATAGTTAACAAAACTTGCAGTTTCGAAAGATTAGCTCAAGACGCACTTGAAACTTATCCAAACAATACAAAGTTACCGCTATTTAAAGCGACGAAGTAAAGTCACACGACAAAGCCAAAGCTAACACTACAGTGACAGCGCTATCAAATGTTAGAGTTACACAAACAGTTACACTTGAACAGCGGATTCACGGTTTTAAACTGAGTGTTTACGTACAAATATAGGAATAAGGTGATTACGAAGAATTTTAAGTTTCTATATTTCTTAGAAGTGTATTACGTTGACGCAAATGTTAGAAAATTTTAATTAGACGGATTATTCGGCGTCTTCAACTTGATGTTTTTTCTTGTTAGTTTCTTGGTTTTCTTTAGGGTACTTTTGGATTACATGTTTGGTGTAGGTGTAGACATTACTAACGAGACAAAATTAAAGTTAACTATTTTTATAAGTATCTAATGTAGTTAAAACTACTAGTAGGTAAGTCCTACTAGTAGTTTTGGTTTAGGATAAAACTTGACTTTTGTTGAATATTAATACATTTTATTTGTCGCAGTTATCGCAATCTTTCCAATTTAATTTCACTCTAAATATTAAGGGTAATTAATACATTATTTAGTTCTTTAACGAAATGTGTTTGTCAATTTGCAATAAAATTATATTAAGTAATAATAAATTAAAGTTAAAAAAATATTCTGTCTAAAATGATTTAACACTAAATAATATTGATTTATTCAAAGTAATCATTTCTCATTTCAATAAAGAAATTTCTGGCCACTAAATAAACAAATGTAAGCTTTTTATTCTCGATCGTTGCTATAAAATTCCACATAAGATTAGATTAACTACACCGCCAAAAGTTGATATGTTTTCCGTTTAGTATATATTCGATTAAGATTAAGGAACCTCACACATTATTACAGTGGCCTTTTAACTGCTTCAGATAGAAGATGTATTAGTTAGAATATTATGATTCAGCTTTGATGAGGAATTAGAACTTTTTTAGTGTGCATGATATTATTTTCCAAAGAATCTGTCCAAGGAAAGTGTCTGTTTGAACATCTTTCACGGTAAAGCCACTGAGCCGATGTAAAGTGGTAGAGGGGTAGATTAGACATTGAGAAAGGACATAGGCTATGTTTGGTCGTGATAACCGACTTCTACCCTGGCCGAGCCGCGGGTGAAAGCAATGAAGAGCGAAGACTAATAACACATGACAATTATAAATACACACACAATTGCAGCTACAAGGATTGTGTGCAAGGATTCTAAAGACAGAATTTTAAAAGACTTGTATGTTAATTAAGACAGGATAGTTTTTATTGGACTCCGAGATAAGGATTAATTAAAAATGGTGCCGCATTAAGAAGTCTGACTGCTTAATTGTTAAACAAAGTGTGAAGATAAATAGATAAGTGTGTATATAAATATATAGACTTGTTCAGTGAGAAGTTAGTTATAATATATATGAAGGAAATTTGCTAAACAAATTATATTTCTTGTTACAATAACAACTTTATTTATAATGAGGGTAAGCTCATTATAAAAATATATATTCTAATTGAACTTTAAACACGAATGCTAAAAGTAGATGACAGAACGAAGGCAAAGTTTATATGAATTATATTATTTTATTGTTTGCCAGTCTATTTGTTACTTAGTCACCTATTCACATGAAAAAGTGATTTTCTGCAATGATAGGTTGTGAGTTTTTAGTCAATTTATTCAAGAAGTACATTTTATACGATTGCAATAAAGTGAAGTCAATATATTTGTTGATTCTCTTTGATCATAATCATCTTAGCAATGAACCTAGTTCCATCCGAGGCATCGTCCTCGGAGAGCGGAGTACGTTTTCTATTTTATGTTTAGCTCAAATATTCAGAACGAAATCTACATAAATAAACACATTCAAAATTTTAAAATTGAGTGTAATTTTTTGTTCTCTATACGCACTCAAACCATTCATCTTATTACAATAAAACTTTGGTTTATTTTTATGTGCTTACCTGAGTAATTTTGCACTAAAAACAGGTATTGTATTTCACACCGGATATAAGCTCTTGTAGTAAGTAATAATTTTAATATTTTTATATAAAACAAGACTTCTATTTTACACAATCCACGTTTTTAAGAATTTAATGCTATCTTGTTAATAAGTTGTCGGTACTGAATGATAACGAAAAATGTTTAGCACGTTTTGTTCATTGTGTGTTGCATCGTGCACAACGGTAAACTGGTCTATTTGTTGGACAGTCGAAACAATGGGCAAATAAAATTGTAAATATACGCAATTGATTTTACATATTGTGAAAGGGAAGATATTATTTGTAACCATTTAATAAATATTTAACTTTATGGTAATTGAACCGACTTATTCATTTGAAATTCTACACTCGAATTGAACTGCTAGTTAAATCTACAATGTCATTTTTTTTCATTCACGTGTAACTATATATAATGTAATATTATATTGAATAAAACTTGGATAGTGCAAATCACTTTCGTTAAGACTTAGTCATTAAATTTGAATAAAATGTAAAGAAAATAAAAAATGCTTACTGGTTCCGTATCGCAGGTTTCCAAATCGGGTATTGGATCGTCACCGCAGTAGTATTCTGCTTGGAGAAACGGCGGTCGCGGCGGTGGCGGTAACAGAAACTCCGGAGGCGGGCCAAGACAGTCACACTCCGTCAAATCAGTGGGCTCTATTTCCCACATCGCGTAATCTAACTTAACACTACTCACAACCTTTTCACTGATATCACTATCACTTAAATAACCACTAGTATCACGTTTTTCGCGGTTCACTTCATTTGAAGTTCTCTCTTTAATTAAATTCGCTATGTAAAGTTCGTCGTCCACGTCACTCCATACATTTTTTCTGACTTCCTCATCTTCCAACGTATCGTCAACTACAGATTGTAGTTCCGCTATAAAACCAACGCTTCTTTTCTCTGTATTTTGGTATACGTCATCTTCTTTAACTGCAGTTTTAAGAACATTTTTAGTCTCTTCTTTTCTGTCCGTATTTAAGTCACGAACATGTTTATATTTGTTGCTTCTGTTGAAACCATTTTGATACGTCCAAACAGCGTACGATGACGCTTTTATTGGACTCCTATTGTATCTTTCGGCCATACGCAGTCTTCTTTCAGGTTATCTGCAACAAAACATATTTATTTATAACACTTACATTGAAAAGGCCATTACCGTCTCAACCAATTTCTTATCTGACGGACAACGTATCGATTTTCCACTGGCATCAAACTACTTATTATTTAATAGAAGAGCTAACACCTCATTTTGTATAACAAAGCAACCGCAATTAGAACCTACCGTCTCAGAGCACACAATGGGTGAGAGGCTACTATCGATATCATCAGGTGCCACGTTCCCTGCTTATTTTAATTTATTTTTTATCGCATCAATTGGATAGACGGGTTTCTAGCTATGCACTCGGTATTCCGCCGCTATCATGATGTGCCCGTCAGAAAAGCGGTTTTGAAAGTTTAAAGTTCATCGTTTTTTGATATTTAATTTTGATCGGGTGCGGTTGAGAGTAGACAAATAATTGCGTTCAGATAACTTATTAAGCGTCATGTAAGAATTGATCAATTTATACTCGACTCATTTATTTCTTGTTCGTCACAAGATGATGGCGATAAACCAGGCCATCTTATGGCAAGTTTTAATAGTCTTAAATACTCTTAACATCATAACATAGGAGAAACTTGTGATTCTGATCATGTCATGCCACTTTCAACTTCACTAGCAGCTTTGAAGATCTTATTCTGATAGAAACAAAACACAATGTAAGTGTTGCTTAATAGTAGTTTTTGTAAGTTAGAAGTTTTTGCAAGTTCCAAGGCTCCAGATTTGTACAAGAAATAATATTTTACTCTTTTTCTTTGTCTATCGTAAGCATTATTAGATTCTATAACTATATAAAAGTAGACGAGACGTGCTCTTAGATACAATATTATAAGGGAATCATATTTCCTGAAATATTTTCCTGTGTTCTGATGTTTTTCGATGGAGTGCCATGAGCACACAATTATGCATGCGTAAGCCGTTTCTAAGGAGTTACCGCAAGATTGCGAGGTCGCAGGGTCAATAGCGTCAGATAACACTCCAACTCCAACGAATAAAATATCGAGAGGTGTTATGGCATACAAAACAGGGCTCTCAGAAGCGATTTATGAATATTTTGAAGTACCGTTTGATATGTTGAATGATAGCGATCTTAAAGCGAATTTATGGAGTCAGTAATTTATACGATTAGTGTATTTAGAATTACATAGGTACATCAATGTTGTACCAAGACCACACTCATAGACATTCCTGAAGGAGTAGACAGATATGTATTAGCACTCACATTTCGTCCCTCGGAGAACAGAATAGTTGTGTATTCTGATCATTTGATTGCGGTAAGACAGCAAAATTGGGCACTTTGATCTGACAATAGATCATGACACAAACACATTCATGCTTGTTCTTAATATTATAATATCTAGTTGTTAATATTATAAAAAATATAATAAAGGTTTCACCAACACGGTAATCGAGACACAACAACGAATAAAAAGTCAACAAATTTACTGTCAAGTGGCAGATATCTAATATGATATGAGCACAAAGCATATTAAGATCATATCCGATACATATGGATTCAAATCACAATTTACTAGCTCGCTATCGAATAAGTAAAAAAACTCGCACTTGGCACTCGATATACTATTCTCTTCATGTCGTAGCTGTCTTACATTTAAGACCTCATTTGCTTTTTGCATATTCATTGCGATCTATCAATGTACATGATTCAGAATGTAATACTCCACGTCTCATTAACATTTGGCGTTCAGTGGCCACTCGATAGCTGTCAGAGGAACCATGACGGCGATACAATACTCAACGAGGGCCCTTAAGGGACTTAACGAACCCATTCTATAGATTTTCTCACGTGAATTATGGTGTAACGGTTGTGGGGTGTGTGCGGATCGATCAGAATTTGAAGAACGATTTCTATTACGTTGTAAGCAGAAATATGATTTCCGTGTCATCGAACAAGATGGAAGTTTTTAAACTAGGTTGGGGTTCAACGACAAAAATAAATGTAGTAAACAATTGCGTTTTGAATCAAGTTTGTGGACCAAAGTGAATCTGCTTTAAAAGTATTTAGTAATTATTAATGTTATACTATTTATTATATTTATTATTTATTTTATATACCTGTTATTGTCCTCAGTAACTCCGTGACATACTGTATATCTACCAACACAAAACCAGTGTAAACATACATATAGGCAATATGTTTAATATTTGTACTCATATTTACCTTTTACTTTGAATTCATAACGACTCACAGAGACTTGACGTCAAGAAAGGTCTTCGCATCCATTAGTTAATAGAATAACTCCATTATTATATTAATATGAAAGCCATTAAGAATATGTACATAACAAACAAAATACATGCCTTTCTTACGTACGTTGAGTAATTGTAAACATTTTGAAGACAACAAGGTGTAGGTATAACTTGTTTAAATCACTGACAAAATTTCTAAGGCATTCAATTAATCAGTTAGTTTATTGCAGTCCTTTGTTGGATATAGGCGTCTCCCAACATGTACCACGGTTTTTCAATTAGATTGACCGCCTGAAGAAGGTACGGAAGGTAGAAAACCGGGTTGTAAGACGGGCTCAAACACTTATGCAAGTTGGAGACCTGTCAGACAATGATGAATTTCAACTTTAAGAAGCTGTATTACACACACCGGCAGAATTAGCGGAACACAAAAAAGAGAGTATAAAATAGTTAGCTATATTTTTAAATAAATAATAATTAAACATGAAACAACAGTTAAATTAACATGTTTTGACACTCATTTGCAACATCATACTTAAATTTTAATTTAAAAAAAACTTGTCTTAATAAAATGCATTTTTCTTAGATTTTGCGCAGCATGCCCAGACGGATGGAAACCTTAATCACGAGGGGGAAAACACTCGTTATTGAACCTTCATTTAATTAATTTTAAACCGTCATAAAATCACAAAAATTCAACTGTTTCTCTGTCACTACGAAATCTTAGAAAAAGGCATTTTGTTTAGTTAAGTTTTTTTTTATTAAACTTTAAGTATGGTGGTGCAAATTAATGTCAAAACATGTTAATTTAACTTTTGTTTCATGTTTATTTATTATTTGTTTAAAAATAAAGCTAACTATTTTATAATCTCCTTTTTTTTGTTCCGCTAATTCTGCCGTAGTATAGCTGTAGTAGTATGCTAAATTTCGATTTATGTGAAGGCTTGCCTTTTTCCAATTCTCTTAATTTCTCGAACTAAATCATTTGCATAACGCTAGTGATGTTTTCAGCTATGCATGCATATTTATTTATATCACGGTACTCATTTAAAATCAAGTAGCTTCGTTCTTCTGACATATTTCAAAAAAAATAGTTTATTTTTATACGTTTTTTAGTGGTTTGATAAGTATAAAAAAGCAGTCATAAACCCTTAAACTGTGTTACGTTTCGATCAAGTTATAATAGGTCCGTTACGTTGGTCATCGTTACAGGCTGATTAATCAAATCGTGTTCAGAGAACAGTGATCGTGTTAATTCCCATAAAAGTAATTGTACGTCATGGAACGCTAAAGTTAAAATGTGGTTGTGGGTCAGCTGAAAACACAATCTATTTAAGGCGTGCATTATACAGGAAAGGCGAACTTAAGGCAACGCCTACATTTTGAAGTTGAAAAACCGGGAGAAAATTTGTTCAACCGGTTGAACAGATAGTTGAACATACTATACTTATTGTAATTTTTAGTCCAACTAGTTCAACTACATTTTGAAGTTGAAAAACCTGAAGAAAAGTTGTCCATTTTGTTCAACCGGTTGAACATAGGTAGTAGAGAATTTTGACCTATACCTTACGATTTATTTTTATGTTTCTTCCCTTTTCTTCGTAATAGACTGAGATCTTTTTTTGCCGTAAGACTAGTAAATACTCACGGAATTGTGAATAATATTACATCAAAATCAATTGTAGAAATTTATAATCGAGTTTTATATTATTTTCATTATCAAATTGTCTATCTGTAAGTCATTATCATTAGCCGAGCGTCAATCCTAGCGGCATTGTAGCTTTCACTTCAGGGTTCAGAGTCCGCTCTCTTACTCTCAATCGGTTATATATCTTGTAATGATATTTTTTATAAATTTTCTTACAAAATCATTCGTGCATCGTTTTGTTAAAGGTGCACCTTAAGTAATAATAGGTAAACTGATATGCTAGCCCGTTACTCACGAGCTGCTCTAGTGGTAATAGCTAGCTGCCCACACGGCAGAATTCAGTTTATTGCGCTCAGACATCATAATAAATCTATCTGTTTTGAAGTTTGAAGGCAAGAGGAAATTATTGCGGGCTATTTGGTTTTATTTAGCAGTCTGCAATGGTGATTAGAAATCATTTGAAATTGAAACTATTTTCTAGAGTTTGCCTTCACAATGTGATAAGACTTATGAAGTACATTGCATTATTCTTAGCAAAATTGAAAGACAAAAATGAGCAAACTGGTCAAAATACTTGGTATTATAAACTACTATAGTTACTGGAATCACGAAAAATACTACACCTACATAATAATTACTTTGCCATGTCTTAAGAACATTAATGTTTTTATACAACACGTGTTTGGAAGTTCGGGAATGAAAAAAGCACAAGAAAGTCGACTTCAACCAGACCATGTTGCATTTTCTACGGTGTGCGAGTATATCTGGGGTATGAACCTCCTTTTTGCCTATAATCCTGTGCCCCGAGCACGAATTATATTTGAATTCGTAACGCAAACGTATCGAGACAACTAAGCAATGCGATTGGCCGCCTGCCTACTGTCAACCAATCGCAATGCTTCCTTCAATACCGTTACGTTATGAATTCGAATGTTTTTCGTGCTCGGCCACTGATCTTATTAGCAACTCGTAAATGAAAACACCGATATTGTTAGCGTTCATAGTCCACGGTAACCAACAACTTTTTGTGTTAACAGTCTTTAAAATTACGTGTCAGGTGCCAAGGTCGTCTCGTCGGAGTAGCAATTTTTATGGTTGTGCTCTTATTCATTCGATCGTTCACTGATAACTGTTAAGTACTGTTATGTTCTAATTCCTAAGATACAGATTAAAACCTAATTTGGAAGCCAAAAATAGTAGAAAACTCGATTTTACAGTACTATATTCCTTATTGTATGGATAAATAAAAAAAAACAAGAGCAATATAAAAGTGGCAGTACAATCGGCGTTCTTATCGCTAAGCGCGATTTCTTTCAAACAACCTCAATGGACATGTTTGCAATGGATTAGTGTATGGGTAGTTAAGTGTAGGTACACAAATTTGATTTGTAATTAAATATAATATAAAATTGAAATACACATAAACACAGAAATAAATATATAAAGCAGTGTAGGTTAGGTGATGAAAACCAGAATTAAAACTTGAATAAATATTGTCTCCCTTAATATTAAACTTTTCCAATTTTCGAGTTCGTTCATTCGGTGCTCGTCTGTTTACGCCGACAAAAGAACTATAGGACGTTCTAATAGCTGTTTCCGTTACATATTACACACATTACATAATAATGTACACGAAAAAACTTGTGTTAATAGAAACAAAGTGAAAAGCATTTTAGTGACATTGAAATTAGTATTAGGAATAAGTGAAATAGTTTCCGGGATGTCTGTGATTATTGAACGCTTGTTACTGTAACTAATCATAGATATTTGACTTGAAGTTTGTTTTCGGTACTTACTCGAATAATAATGTATTATATTTGGTATGCGTTGTATTGTATGAATTGTATTGTATGAATTGTATTGAATGAGTTGCTAACTGTCGCATTGGGGCAACCTGTAATGGCGGTTGGTAGAATAAAATAAATAAATAAAAATATCTATCTGATTTGTGTTGTCCGAATTTCATCCATTAATTACATTTTTTCGTGTGGAAATCAAATGGATGTGTATCGCCTATAGGGGTGTCCCTAGAGGCAGTATATCGAATTCAAATCGAGTAAAACAACACATCGTTTTGAGTCTTCAGAAAGCGGGGTGTAAGGTGACCATTTCTGGTGGCATTTCTCGCAGATCATGGCCATATAGTAAATAACTAGTTCTAACAAATGATTTAGTCTAGTAAAATATAAGAAAATGGCAAAACATTTTGACCAAGCTTATTAATTATAACAAATAAAACACACAGAAGCCTTGGTGGTTACATTAGTGTGTGCAAAGCCTACTCATGTTTTTGGCGCCTTGCTAAGTAGCACTAAATTAATTAACTATTTGCTTCCGTTGTAAGGGTATCTACACATTTGCTACATTCTATCATTTAATTAGCACCAACCGCCTTATATAACATAGGTTCGCTAAACACATTCTTTCCTTTTCTCTTTTCATTGATATTTAACTGCTAGATAATATAATTTTATATTGCAGAGGGGTAAAGTTTTTGGATTTATGATGTTTTAGGGTGTAAATTCGAAATATACTGAATCGTTTTTGATAACTCTTTTACCGACTCCTCTAGACAAGTGGTATATCGTTGGCAGGCGTTTGGTAGAATAGGATGCCAAATTTGACGGATTTGACGTTCATGACATGTGTTAACGACTGTCAATTCCATACATTCTTTATTCTATTACATCAAACGCTTACAGACGAATTGCCAGTTATCTAGACGGCAGCTCACCTTAGCTTGCAAACGTAAACAGTACCAGACATAAACATGAAAATTTTATTCAAGAATCCAGGTAAAATACCCGCCTAAGCTTGCTACGAGTAGGTAGGTATATTATTCGGCCCATTTTTATTGCCTTACATCATAAAATATGATCATAAAACCCGAGAATCAGGTTTCATAATTCATGTCATAATATTTAGTTATTTATCGTAAATTATTTATGCTATTTATTATTTATTTACTTCCTGTCACAAAGTGAATGAAAACATACTTGATCGGTTGCAATGCTATACGCAAATTATAGTCGAATATTATAATTTCTTTTTCAATTCAAAATGAAAATGATACTTGTGTGATATGCTTTTAAATACCATACTGATATCAATCTTATCCTAAGAGGTAGAGCCTTAAAAAAATATAATGAATATAGCCCACATGCACTTCAAAATTGACATTGCAAGGAATGATATCCCAAATTCCTTTAATTGTAGGCCCGCAATTGAATACTACCTATCTCACCTGTAAGTGCGCCCAAGCAAACTATTCACTTAAGACTGTGTCTCCACCGATAGTTTTCTGGAAACACAGTCTCAGGCTCTAACCCACTCCTTAACAGAACGCAGAAGGAATGTATTCTCAAAACGTTTTGTTCGTATAAGTGAAATATTCAGCATTATCATGGTAACGTATCTCCATATTTTTGATCGTTCTATGACGGAAGGGGCTTGAAGGAATTGGTTATTCAGTGCATACACCGAAATGCATCTCGTGAAATGCAGCTCGCATTGTTCTATGAGACGAAAGTGGTCTTTGCTAAATAATAGTAAACATGTTCTAAACTCACACATAGTATAAAACAAAGTTACTTTCTCTGTCCCTATATCCCTTTGTATGCTTAAATCTTTAAAACTACGCAACGGATTCTGAAGTGATTTTTTTAAATAGATAGAGTGATTCAAGAGAAAGCTTTATATGTATAATACATGTTTAATATAGTAGAGGGTACAGCAGGAACAGGATCTGACGCCACGCGTTCGGAAAAATGTTGACGGTACGAAGTTCGCCGGGTCATCTAGTTATTTTGTAATTGCATGTAGAAATAGATGCAGATTTATAAGAAAGTATTAATAGAAAAGCAAATATGCTGTTCCCACACGGCCAACAATACATACACATACGTTCACGCTCCGTACGAATGTAATAACATTAATCCGTCGTATGTTCGTGATCAGTTAATTAGTTTCCTCTTATGAAGATTTGTTGTCTATTTGTGCGTAGCTAACGTTATACAGGCAATAGTGATAACATAAAAACGGAACTGAAGAAATATCAACATTACACTACCGTGACAAGGCATAAAATAAGTTGTGAAATAAGGGGTATGAACAGAAATTTTGCTTGAATACAGAAATCCACCGTTTCTTCAAGCTACTAAGGTATAAAATAGTTTGAGTGTTTAATATACAAGATACATTAGCGCCTATATTTGACTAATCCAATTTACTCACTAACAAGTAAAATGATAACGGATAACGGTACTTTTGTATGTTTAAGTATAATTATGTAATGGTCTTTGTTTGTTCTATAAATTTTGTGTGATATATTACGGGCTTCGATTGTCCCAAAAGCCTAAATTATCTAAGGACAGCGAGTAAACAAAAAATGCTTTGGGCCTATAATATTTATACTAATTTTTATAACCTAAGTAAGTAAAACTTATTTTTTCTGGTTTCGTGACTAATTTTCAACTAAGAGACCTTATATGGTTTTAGTTTGTTCTAGTTTTGTAACTGAGGAGTCAGGTAATGAATAAATGCTTTACCTGATGAAGTTGTAGCCAGATGTTTGACCAGGGAAAAATGGCAGTTTCAAGAATTAGTTGCTAGGCTGTCGTTGCATTTCGTATTATTAAGTTATAAGTAAAACTGATATTTTAAGCTCCGGTGTCCTACAATTCGTCTTGATTTGGCTTACCATGCCTTTTATGAGAGCGACTGCCATCTGACCTCCCCATAGTTGTATAGTTATAAAACTAAACTAACAGAAATTCCTTCTTTCTAAATTTATACACAAATCTAAGTGACAATTAAGTCGTCAAAATAACCGTCATTCCTCACTGAATAGTCACCGAAAACATTCATAAATATTCGTCCCTAATCTACTAAACAAAAAGCACTTCAACACAAATACTCCAACTCAAAAAGCTTTTCCATGAACGTAGTCAAAAGGTTCCGACGACAAGGTGGTCTATACAAAAAAGTTTGTATTTTCACAGCGTAACCCGCTCTTGTCCACGGTTAGCACTAAGCTGGACCAAGGATGGTGAGCCATTAGTCTGGCAACTAACGCCAGTGCAAACAAGTCGGTAAACAAAGGCTAAGTGATGGTGTCCAATGTTCGACGACACGGTAATTACTGGACGTATATTTCAATACCTAGAGAGATATTTCGTAAAATAGAAAGTTATATTCCATAACGAAAACAAAGTTGAATAAAATGAAGCATTGAACAAAAAAACACTTAAAATAAAATGTAAAGCCTGTGATACGATGCCTGTAAATCTTTTCAAGCCTGCTAACTAAAAATGTATTTATTTGAAAGCAATAGTTTTATTTAAATATCTTTCAGAAGAAACCATATGCAAACATGTGATACCTATTATATTTTGGTTATTACCAGATATTTCTTAATTGTTCCTAATTAATGTGTTCGTGGTTAGAGCTAATTTAAAACTCTTAAACAATGTTGCTCAACGATAAATATACGTCAAAATATCGTACGCTAATGGAAACGTGCATCTGAAGAGGCTAAAACGTCGGGCCGTGTGTGATTCCTTGGTCTGTTAACGCTGTGTTAATAGCGGTTATTGATGTTTAGTGATACTGCTGTGCCAACAGTTACAGGATTACCGTGTTGTTCAATTTTACTCTCCTACTAATGCTACCGTGCATTCAAATTTTGTACCAAGAATATTAGTGCAATTTGGAGAACAATTGCGCTATAACTGTTTTTTATAACACTTTTTTTAAGGGCTTTTAATCCTCTCAGTTCATTTTTTTTACTCAAGTTGGACTAGTCGCATGAACTAGAAATCTATTCATGTTATTTATTTTATGATATAGATTCGCAACTGCATCTATACTCTTAGATTAGAAGATTTGCGTATCTTTGCGATAAATTACCTAAATAAATTCTACAGAAGTTTCTTTTTGAACACTTGTTTGTGAGTGTTCTTTAACTATTTTAATTCATCAATGTTATAGTTACCTTTTAAATCGTTTGTTGGTCTATCATAGATAGGGTTAAATTTGATACTAAATACAAAAATATAGTTTCATTTGTACATCATAACATTGCAACAGGAAAAAATAAAATAGAATACCAAGATATTTTTCATTTATAAGTCTCATAAAGGCAAACCAAGAATAAAGACACAGCCCAAAATCCCTATTCATCATAAACACATATAGACAAGATAAGCTCCTAACCTAATTTCCCCCATTCACTCCGAATGTAGGGTGAACATTCCAACTGTAGTGAGGTTCCAAGTACATATCCGTTACTGCAAAGCATTTGCCAAGAGTCTCTGGCAACCTTTGGTATTCGTTTCCAAACCTAGTCACCCCTCTGGGGTGGGGGGGACTTGGCAACAATTCTATGCGCGCATATTGAGTTCAACGCTTTGTTTGAGGGCCGAAGGCGTGCGCCAAATATATTGGTATCTCTCCAGTTTTTGTATTTTGCCGTGAAAACTGTTTTATTTATGGCACTGAACGTTGTTCGTGACTCGAAGATGTTCTGTTTAAAGGTAACTTATTATTCTAAAGGAGAAATTTCTGGCAAACGTTATTGGAATATATGTAATTTTGTTTCACAGTATATTTCATTTTGAACATTTTCTACAATTTGTGCGGACGTTTTGACATATACATATACAAATATATGCACTAGTCCCGTCTCTACTCCATCAAGTTAAGCAGATATATCATGATTTTTATTTGCTACTTGCTGTTGCCTCCGCCCGCGTGGATGTCCGTTACCGCTTAATGTTTAAAATAAAATTAGCCTAAATTACTCCTTATTACATCAGCTACCTGCTAATTAAAGTCTCGTCTAAATCGGTCCAGCCATTTCAGAGATTAGACGGAACAAACAGACAGACATACAGACAGAAAAAATTGTAAAAATTGTTATTTTGGTGTCTTCCTTTCCTTATAGCGTCTACAATGTGTCGAGAATGGTAACATCTGTATGTCTAAGTTGATCCTTATTAGACAGCCCCTTCACATTGTATAAGTAATTAATTCAACTTTAAAATATATATATGAGCTGAACCATTATGTACTACAACTATATTCTACATAATACAACTAACAACACATTGCTTACTGAAATTTACTTTATTTTATTCTATGAATAACAAATGTGAAGCGCATTTACGAATTCCATATTTTGTTTAGACATTTATATGCTTCTTTCGAAAAACCTCATTAGTAAAGTCTCTCCCTAAAATTTAGAAAATCATGTCTAGGAATTTTATCCATAATTTGTCAAATTTACTTTCACCATTTAACGCCACATTTGACTGTTTTTTGTATTCACATAATCACTGGCATGTAAACTGGAAATTTATAAAAATCGAATTTTTGGCGAAAATGACATTTGTAATGAAATAAAATCACTCGAAACCGTTACATAAATACAGTGTTTTTCTTCTGCCGACGTAGAGAATGCCTCAAATGGTAATTCCATGCGATTTCCTCGAACCCTGGTTTACCTTATTGACTTTTTTTAAATATAGTACACGTCAATTTGACTTCACCTCGCCAAACGGTAAGCTGAAGGCAAAGTCTCATGAAAAAGGGTCACCATTACATACACGTACCATGTCAACAGTGGTGGCACTCAGCTTGAAGGCCTCATCAGATGCTTTTTCAAGCCCGGCTTAAAGGACCCGGGACTGTAGGAAGAAGGGAACACGTGAGCTGGTAAGGAGTTCCAGGTCTTAATAGTACGACAAAGAAAGGAATCACTAAACCAATTAGTTCTTGAAAGAATATTCTACACCGTATACCGGTGACATCTAAGCCCTGCTCGTGTTGTCCTGTGTAGGAAAAGAGAGGGCGAGACCAATTGGAAGAGCTCATCAGAACATTCACCATGGTAGAGACGGTAAAATACTGCCAAGAAAGCAACATCTCTACGCATCTGCAGAGGCTCGAGGGTATTCGTGACCTCGAGATTCCTAATAATGCGGACCGTACGTCGCTGCAACCCGTCCAAAGCATCTAATAAGTACTGTGCGGAGCCATCCCAGAGATGCGAGCAGTATTTCACGCAGGACCGAATTTGTTGTGAAGAGTATAGAAGACTATCGTCTATGATCATAAGATTCTTTTTTGTTATAAAAGTCTTTGAATTATCGACCTAAAAGTGACTGACACTGTATGGGCCGTCCTGTAAAGGGTTAAAAATTTACAAGCTATCCTTCCAAATTATTGGTATTACAATAAGATGCGTAACTTGGAAATATTCCGTGAAACAATCTTCCTCATACCTAAGTCATTATTATTCATTATAGCTCACTAAAAGATTCTCTCGCACATCACAGTAACAGTCGCCTATAAAGGGAGACATTCATTAGCGAACAAATTGGGATAAAATTTATTCTGAAAAATCATTGTGTTTTTTTTTTGCGTCAAGAAATAAGAGTGCCTTTAGATAAGAGATAGTATAGGTAGAAGAGAATAGGAAAGAAGTAAAAAAGGAGAGAGAGAGAGAGAGAGAGAGAGAGAGAGAGAGATAAAAGAGTAGTAGAAGTATTTAAATACCCTGGTGTAATCTATTCATTCTGGGTGGATCAATAATATAATTGTACATAGAATACTTATATATCGAATATCTCACTTTCCATATACTACATCGTATCCATATTTTTTTATTACTTTCAGAAATGATTTCTCTACATCTGAATTTACTAGTCACTGTTAATTAAATTTTGCAGTGACAGTTATAAATTAATAAGGGACCGGCTGTTTTGATTATAGCTTATCATATTATTTAATTATTTCTTTTCTCATTTCAATGCTTTTTACTGTTCACGCTATTTATACTCTCTATATATTATATTTATTACTGCGAAGGAATACTTAAACATTTTTATTTATAAAGAAATCCAAAATCGTCCAACAAGTTCGCCCATGAATAGTCTAAATAAAACACACTCTATATTTTCTACTCAAAGACGTCGTCTCCAGATTCCAGGCTGTTTACATTAATAAATACGGGTCTATTAGCGTAGTTTATTAAGATGGAACGTCGTTGATATATCTAAGTAGAGCAATTTTGCGTGCGAGCGAACCAGTGTGTGGGCTGAGCTCAACTATCGTTGAAATTGTTTTGCTTAGAGAAATTTGAAGAGATTCATTATTTGAAGGTTTTATTTACACATTCTTAGTTACATGATTGAAAGGAATAATAACTTTGTCAGTTTTGAAATACTTTTATGTAGTGATAGCTTTGATATTATAAGCGTCTGAATGCGTAATTGACTACGTATAGGAATTACTATAAGTACCCACGGCATTATGGGAAGAAAAATAATACCTATTTTTTTCCCGGGTTAATCCAAAATTATAACCCTTTTCTTTCATAGTCTTGAACTTAATTTTTACTATCTCTAGTGCTAAAATTGTTACTTATTATCTGTGTACACTTTATTTGTCAGAGTATGAAATGCTTCTTATAGTTGTTTTTATTCCTTTATACTTACATTAATTTAATTATTTATTCCTTTATTGACCGATAATAGATAAATTTAACCATGTTCAGTAGAATTAAGTAAACTATGATTGTCAATGATTGAAAACAAAACCTTCATATACCTCTCTCATGCTCATACAAAAGTTCGCGAATACTCATATTTGTACGTCTACATTGACAGAACATGTTGAAACTTTCAATGCAATGTAACAACATGTTTCTACAAATAAATTTATCCTCGAGAAAACAGGATCCTGTTTTTATTTTTTAGCAACTATATCAGTCCTAATATCAGGTAGACCATTTGCTTTTGACAACTATTTAAGTGGCATAACAACAAAAACTTCTGAAATGAAATTCAGAATATTCAGACCCCAACGTAATAAACAAGTCACCCTAAATCATAGTATCAACACATTATTTTACATTGAAGTTCCGTCACATAACTGGTTTTGTACCGCCGCTAACCTTATATCAATCTCAAGCGACATCTTCTAGGAAGTCACGCGTTGTGGACAGACAGACATGCCGTGCAAACGGAGCTACAAACCTGTTTTAATTAAATCGCCAATTTAAGATAGATATGCCATTAAATGCATTGCCACCCACTATTGAATATATCTAGCGTAAGCTGGATTGATAAATAGCTCTCAATGAAGAGACTAACTGAAGCTAGTACTATTATCTATTCTGTGACTGGAGTTATTTAGATGATTATATTTTCTCTAATACAAAATAGAAAATTAGTATACGGCCGTCATGATGGTGAACTGGAATCTATGAAAGCATTAGTGCTCAGCCTTGTATTTTCACTTAGAAGAGAAAGGGCGAATAAGAAGGATTAAGTAATGTAGTTTACTGCAATTAATAACTTGATAATCTTTTATGTATGTTGAAACGGCTAAAAGCATTTCATTACAATTTGAAAGTGGCGTTGCTTATATCCTGGATCTCCCACACAAATAGACATAAACATAGAGTATTTTTTATGTCGGTAATTGATTTCAATCTGTGAAAGAATAATTTCAATTCGCTTTAATACAAAGTCCATACGAATGACATCTAGTTGAATATAAAATATTTTAAAAAGTCTACATCATTAAACTGCTTCATCACTCCCAAGGTATAAGTTTAAGCTTATGTTTATGCTACCAAAAGAGTTACGAAAATTATTTAGAAACAGACCTACTCAATAGCCGTCAAACGAAAAACTGTAAAATAAATGTGAGCGTAATATACACCTCTATATAAATAAAAAACATTAAGAAGTGCAACTGCAGAAACTCTTGCATATCATTTGTCGCTAAACACATTTAAATTGAACTCGTTGATTACCTTGCCATCGCGTGCAGCGGACTAAAAACTAAAGAGACTTAATTAAGAGCTTAACGTCGCCAATTTATAAGGAATCCTGCTGTGATCGCAGACTTCAGAAGCTACTCGATATCTCAATGCTAATAAGATATGTTCGGGCTACTGTTTTTGAGGTGCGTATCTTTAGCTTACGTTATGTTACAGATACAAAAGGTTTTATTATGAGCAATTTATCACATTTTAGTTAATGTCTTATTTCAAAATAACGTTATTATTGACATCAGATGTTACTGAAGTGTGTTTTGATATAGCTCTAAGTGACTAATTTACTTAGAGATAGAAACATTGTTAATAACACAGAATTGAAGAGTGTGTATTGAATGAGAGAAAATAGGTGTCAAATGTATGTGTATGATAGTGCCTGATCGTAACTTACAAAGTAACAGACGGGTCTGCTAATTTATTATAAAGGAAAGATACATCCCTTACGCATTATTTTTGTAAGATTAAATATACAAATAGTACCTTAAGACAGAATGCGAACAAATGTATAGTACTTATTTCAATTGATGAGGCTATTCTTTCAAGTATCAAATTTCTTCAGATACATTGCTGCAATCTTTTGAACCCGTCTTGTTATTTCTCCACAGAGTTGAGGAAATTTAGTTAGGTTATTGAGAGACAGAATTCAAGGTAATCAGAAAATATGATCGTGGAACGTGTGCTAAGTATGTTCAAAGTACTGTTCCAGTTGTCATAATTGCGTTTACGTGGTTCGATTCAAATGGTGCCTTCGATATTCGAATCGTGCGCGCACTTTCAGAATTGGGTTGCATTTAGCGATTGCTTTTGAATAGCGCAGTTGTGTCAAATTACTTTAGTTTTCGGTTTTAGAAGAGGTTTTTGAAAGTGCTTTTATTGGGATCGCGACTTGTTTTTTTGCGAGAAAGGTTTGAGATTTTAGTCGAATGAACTTTTTATGACGACTGGGTTAAGCGTTCACCTTGACTCGATACTACACTCACGAAAGATTTCGATTCTATCACTACGTGATTTGCATAATGATATACCTCTGCAGGGTAATTCAATTTTGTTAGTTTAGTGGTATTTTTTTCTTCTTTATAACATTAACAATAATTATCCTAGACATTCTGCACAGCACTATCTAGAGTTAGACCCAAAGTAAACATAGCTTATCTAGTTTCTGAAATACAACAAACATATAGGGAATATCAGCTTACATACCTTTAAATTGCCTGACATGTCGACCAGGTTACACTGGCCAGCTTGTGACCAAGGCCTACACTGGCAGTGGTCTGACTTGGTCGAAACGTCAGGCAATCAAAGGTATGTAAGTACCTATACAATGATCGCGTTAATTCCCGTTATCTTCATTGTATTAACCATGGAACGCGAAAGCTTAAAAGTTACATTAGTTTGTGATATGATTTCTAGAATACAGGTAAGTACATAACCATACCAGGCCAATTCAAATATACATATTCATACACACAAACTCTTATACATACATATTCATACACACAAACTCTTATACATCAAAAATGTCTCAGAAAAATGGCCTTTCTAATTTTTTATCCTGTGCAATATTAAACACACTTCGCTTAGTGGGGCCGGTTGTGCACATTCCAAGCACTAGCCTTCGTATTTATATTGTCAATAAAACTCAGCGAGTCTCCAGGGAGTCCTGAGACATAAACATGAATGGAAATAGTCTGGAGCCGGCTTTTTGTGCACTCAGAATGGAATACCGTGTCCGTGGAAGTACGTTCAACGTGTGATAGCCAAGTACTTAATAGTTTTTTGACGATAAAAGTAGTTAAGCTTGATCTTTTGCATTTTAAATGCATTTGGGAAATATTTTACGCGTGGGATTTTAATGAATAATCTAAAATGACAGTGATAATATTTGAAGTGTATAGCTTGGTATGACTGTCAGATTTGTTTGATAGCATTTAAAATATACATCAAAATTGGACATCTATAATGAACAAGATGTTGTTTAAAATTTGGATTTGATTAAGTATTTAGGTATTTAATGATTTATAATAAAACAACGCAACTTATTTTAGATGTTCAAAAACACATTTTTAATTACTAAAAACTACTAATTACTAAAAAATAAACAAAATAATTAGAAAAAATATTCAAAATGAATAATATAACTATTTGAACATCTCTGCCCACCCCCCGAAAAAAAGCAAGCTTTAGTATTTATATACCAAAATAGACACTTAATCCATTCCATTTAACTTACGGACTAATCCATACAACATCATCAAAAAGCTATAAGAAAGAAATCATAAACCTTTTTACCAGGAAAACGTCCTGTCAATTGCCCATCTGATACCAATTACTGGTATTAAAACGTGCAAGCAATTTACTTGCTCCGCTGAGAGTACGATAAATTAAAGAGTGAACTAAAACAGGGCTTGCGGCGCCAATTTCATTCCCAATAAATATGAGCTCTTCAATTTTTCGCTTAAGTCTCCATGCCTTGTTACCATACACAGTGTGTATTTGCACTTTGGACAATAAATTTGTGGCTATCTCGCAATGGGAAACATTTGTTATTACTATGCAAGCAAGCGAGCAACGCTTTGTTACTTGCATTCGGTTTAGTTTATTTTGTGAATATTGGTTGTAAGACGATTTTTACCGGTTTCTATGGTGATTTATTTGGTGGTTATTTATTGTTTACTAGCTGACACGGTGAACTTCGTACCGTCAATATTTTTCCGCCCGCGTGGCGTCAGATCCCGTTCCCAATGCACCCTCTACTATATTAAACATGTTTTATACATATAAACCGTCCTCTTGAATCACTATCTATTTAAAAAAAACCACATCAAACTCCGTTGCGTAGTTTTCTAGATTTAAGCACACAAAGGGATCTAGGGACAGAGAAAGCGTCTTTGTTTTATACTATGTAGTGATAAAGCCTTTTTTTTTTTTTTTTTTTACGTGCGGGAAATCCCCACGGATACCCGCCCCTCCGGAGCCGGAGGGGTGGGTTATGTCGGACTCGAACCGACTAAACCGCACGCCGTCTGTGGGTCGTGGTGCTAGGCCGAAGGTGAGGTTGTCTTGCGACATATCCCTCGCACCCCGGCTGACCCAGGGCCATCCCTTTCGGTCTGGCCACGCCGTCCCCGACTCAACCCCGGTGTGGGGAGGCGCGCATCGTCCTACGATGCGCGCCGCCGCCGTGGCCTGCTTCTGCTAGGGTGACGGGTGGCTCCACCCGTCACCCTCAGGCCCGCGCTCATGGGGGGCGGAGGTCTGTAAGCGCCCTCCGACGCCCGAGCCGCCTTCGGGCGCGAGCAGCGATGTCAGCGAGTCTTTCTCGCTCACCGCGCCGCGCCCGCTCTGCTGTCTCCTTCGCGATCATGACCTGCTCGCAGAAAGAGGCGCTGGCCGCCCACGCATCCGCGCAGCGGACCATCGCCGCGAGCAGGGTGGAGAGCGTGAGCATTCTCACCCCCAGGGCCTGCACAAGCTCCCGCCTCGGCGTCTCAAACGCCGGACACTCGGTGAGCGTGTGCAGCCCCGAGTCCACGCTCGCGTCGCAGTGATGGCACTCGGGCGTTGGCTCAATACCCATCAGATGCAGATACCGCCCGAAGTAACCGTGCCCGGTTATCATCTGCGTCTGACGGTACGAGAGGCTCCCGTGTGGCCTCTCTAGCCACTCCCCCATGATGGGCCTTACCGCCGCAATGACGGCGTGCCCTGCGCGTGGTTGCCCAAGTCGTCGCTCCCACTCGGCCACCATGACCTGGTGGAGCCGGGATTTCTCGGCCCGAATGTCCTCGGGCTCGGGATCGAATCCCCGCTCCCGCGCCTCCTTTCGGAACTGGTATAGTGCCGAAAGGGCCCTCGCTTCCAGGATCCACGGTGGCGATCCGGCCAGGAGACTCGCCGCTTCGAAGGATATCGTGCGGTATCCCCTGATGGCCCTGGAGGCCATCGTCCTCTGCGCCGTACGGAGCAGAGGCAGGAATCTGGCCCCCAGGGTGTCCGCCCACACGGGGCACCCATATAGGGCCATGGACCGCACGACACCCGCGTAGAGTCTCCTGCAGGAGGCCCCTGGGCCCTTCAAGTTGGGCAGCAGCCGACTCAGGGCATTCGCCGTGGTGACCAACTTGGGGCGCAGGCTTCGGAGATGTTGTCCGAAGTCCCATCGACCGTCAAGCACGAGCCCCAGGTATTTCAGCTGGGGCTTGATGTCGATGGGAGTGCCTCCCACTGTAAGGCTGGCTCCCGGGCCTGGCCTGCGCCGAGGACCATGAAAGAACATGGCCTCGGACTTGTGCAGAGCCACCTCGAGACCCAGCCGCCGGATCCGCTCGACGACTTGGCCAACCGCGGTCGTGGCCCTCAGGGTTGCCTCGCGGTGCGTAGCCCCGCTCACCGTCACCAGCGTGTCGTCCGCATAACACGTGACGGTGGCACCGTACGCGAAGTCACCGCGAAGCACCCAGTCGTAACCGATGTTCCACAGTAACGGTCCCAGGACCGATCCCTGTGGAACACCGCACGACATCTCACGCCTACCGACTCCGGTCGAACTCGGGTAGACGACGGCTCTCTCCGTCAGGTAAGCCCCGACTATGCGGCGGAGGTAGAGAGGCACACCGTGGTACACGAGTGCCTCCCTGATGCAACTCCAGGGCAAGGTGTTGAAGGCGTTGGAGATGTCCAAGGACACCGCCAACATCACCTCGCCCCGGGCAACCGCATCCTCCGCCAGAGTCCTCACACGCATGATGGCATCCACAGTGGAACGCCACCGGCGGAACCCAAACTGGGTATTCGCCAGGTCCGGCCCCACTCTAGAGAGATGCTCGACGAGGCGCTTGGCAATTACTCTTTCGAAGAGCTTGCCCACCTCGTCGAGCAGCACTATGGGCCGGTACCCGGACGGCTCGTCCGCCGGGCGTCCCTTCTTGCGGATGAGGACCAGTTTCCCCGTCCTCCACATCTTCGGAAACTGGCCCCGCTCCAAACATGCGCTGAGGAACCCTCTCAGTCGGGGTTCGAGACCGTCTTCCCCTAGAGCTAGGACCCACGCGCGGCCTGGAATGCCGTCGGGTCCCGGGGCGGTGTTTTTCTTGGCTCTCAGCCTTCGCACCGCCAGCTCTAGTTCTACCCAAGTGACCTCGGGCACGTCGTCGTCAATCACCGCACTGGGCGCCGTACTGGGTGCCGTAGGCGACCGAGGCGGCGGAGCCATCTGCGGCGGAACATGTTCCGCTCGCGCCGGGAACAGGGATTCCACCACTCCTCCGAGCAGAGCCGGTTCGAGCACCTGGGTCAGCGGAGGGGCCCGGGGGCGCAGCTTTTCTCTTACCATAAGGTAAGGCCGCCCCCATGGGTCCCGCTCCAGCGTCTCCAGGAGCCCCCGGTAACAAGCGGCCTTAGACCGCTTGATCTCCGCTCGGAGGGCATTCCGGGCCTCCCTGTATCCCTCGTGAAGCTCCGCCAGTCGGGGCTCCGAATCTGCGGTACGGCTACGCCTCCTACGGAGTCGAGCCCACCGGCGGTGCGTGATCACGCAGGCTTGACGCAGCCTCGCGATCTCCGCATTCCACCAGTAGACCCGACGCCTCGGATTATAGGCTGGAGCCCTAGGCATACCCGCATACCCTGATAAAGCCTGACGTTTGGGTTCATTTTCAGTAGCTATTGTCACGGGGAAGCTAAAGGCGATTTTTTTTTGTTTTTAAAAAGTAATACCTAATACCTACATCGGTCGTGATGCAAATGTGAAGCTAGCAGCTCGATCTAATCTACCTGTGACCTGAGTGGTATAAAAAAAATATGATACAATCAGCTAAAAATAGTTTCAATTCAATTAACATTGTAAGTTTATTCAACTTATGCTGCTATATTTTTCTTACTGATATCAGAAATCGATTACATTGCCGCGCTATCCGTAGCGATGCAAATTAAGCAATAATACGCATTTAAAACGAATAAATTTTCAACCACTTACGGCGTTATTTTTTCTTATAATTTTGGATGAAATTGAATACCAATATTGATGAAGGATACACTACTACACCATGAATATAAATATTAAAGAAACTCACTTAAATAGACGTAAAATATTTGAGTAAAAATATGATAAATTAGGTTATAACAATGAAGAGATGCTGTAACACTTGTAAATATTTGATGACTTTTGCAAACATTATGATCTTAATTAAACTCAAAGCTAAAATGCGCGCTTTAAATCTTAACATATAAAATTCTCGTATCACAATGTTCGTTCCTATGCTCCTCCGAAACGGCTCGACCGATTCTTTTGATGTTTTTTATGCATATTCAGTAAGTCTGAGAATCGGTTCTATCTATCTGTCGAACCCCTCAGTGAAATTTTTATTTTTTGGATTAATTTTTATGTTTTTATTATGTGCATTAAAAATACATCTAACCCTAAATTTGCAGTCTTCTATTACCAAAACCCTACTTTTTAATAGTCATTATTTACATGGTGAAACAACGTTTGCCGGTTCAGCTAGTTTATTTCTAAAATGACCACTGGTAGTATACATTCTGAAGAAGAGAAAAGGAACTTATACTGTTTATAGTTAGTACAAAAACTGAATCGCAATTTTCAAGACGATCAAATAAATGCCAGAAGAAAAATATTCTTCGTTAAAATAGAACTTAAGACATAACTCCACTTGCATGAAACTAAACCACTTTAAGTGATTCTACAATCGCGTTACTTTGTCAAATTATTGATATCTCACTGAAGTCAGCGACAATTTATGCAATATTGATGTCATTATGCTGTCGTGTCGCCTAATATAAAACCACCCATAATCGAAATATTCCCGCCCACAGACCGCGACGAATCAGCCTGTCTATTTCAGTACAGTATGACATTCTAATAAAATAAAAGACAATACAAGCCTTTGATATGAGCAAAGGAACAAAACGTCGCACCGTATTTACCAAAAGCTTTTGTAACTTCATAAATAATAATACAGTTTTAGTACTAAAGAGATGAAAGCATGACAAATTAAAGGACAGAAATTCAGCGTGGACAATAATGTGTGTGATCTTTAATTTGGTGATGGTGATATAAAGATTAGAGTGTTGGACAAGCGGGTGTGTAGTTTTAAGAAAAAATCTTGGGTTATGTTAAAATGATAAATTGAAAAAAAATATTGGAATTCCGGTCTGTTTAACTATTTATTTGTGGACGCGAAAACTACTGGACAGATTTCAATGCAATTTTTTCATTAGAAAGGTCATGATCAGACTTAAAATATTTAATTCAGTAGAAACGGAGATATTATAAAAATGGTAACTAAAATCCACGTAGGCGGATCCACAGGATCAGCTATTTGTGTATATTATCTTATATACCATCTCCCAGAGCTGAAATTTTAATGTACACACGTAATTATCTTTGTTTGCAATGTATATCACAAAATTAGGTTAATGAGATACACAGGTGATGTGAAATATTAAATTCGCAAATTTTAATTAAGGCTCGTTAAAACATTAGATGTAAGTATAAAATATCATTTGAACGCGTTTTGGGACGAAATTCATTTTCTTTGGAGCATATTTTAGAAAGGGGCGTTTAAACACTTTATTGGCTTTGAATTTGAGAACTGAGGGTAGTTATAAATGTCATTTGTTAAGTTTACGAAAGGTATAAAAGTTTTCTAGTTCTACTAAATGTGAGAAGAAAGGTTTATTTCAGGAATGTATTTTTTGTTGAATATGTAATAAAATCATCATAAAAGCCAGATTTTATTGGTAGAAATCAATCATAGTTGGAATGTATAAATAAACAACGCTGTTTTTGAAGCTATAAATAACTATGCAAATACACCATACCATGTTTTCAACTTTGGGTTCATTTATTTGAACTACCGTTCCATTAAAACCCACTCAAAAAACCATTCGTGCTTTAAAATTCGAAGGAACTGGGACGCACGCGCTAATCCTCAGTAAAAAACGTAATGAAAACAAACGTTTTTGTTCGTGAGAAATATCAACATAGAAAATACAAAAACTATCCATTTTGAAGTTCAAAGTCCGTTTTGAATTACGACGTCAGGCACATCGCCTGTCAATTTGGTCACAGATTTTGAACGCACGTACGTTCTTGATCGAGTTCGTGATTCGACGGTGACAAAAAAGTGAGATTAATGACAACGGTTGGTTTATTTCGGTTGTGATTTTCACATCATGCATTAATTTGTATGATAGTCTATTGCAGTCATAATGTTTGCGAGATGTAGATAGAATTAAATATGAGTTATAGTCATAAGAAAGCTAGCTGATATTTTATTAATTTTAATGAAAAAAAAGTTAAAATATAAAATTTACAAAATAGTTGGCTATAATATCAGAAGAAATAATCTTGAAAATATGTAAGCGGATTCAATATTGATTTTTCATTAGTCTTGAAACATTTAGACTTACTAGAAATGACATCCACGCGGTCGCTCGATGCACAAGCAGGAAGAAGAGAATGGATTCAGAAAAAGAAACTCAAAATTATGGCGTTCTTACATGTTAACTTTGATAAATAGTTTAAACTTAAACGAATAAGTTTTATCACCTTTGCCATTTGCATATAGCACGATGGTTCTGCTGATCATAGGCTATTGATCTCCTAAAAACCTCCACAGCGGATTTGAAATTCCCTCTCAGTCATCATCCCCAGTCGTTGACACTAAACAAGTATTTTATTAAAGGCTAAAAACGTTTAGCGTATTAATAATAAGCTTTGCTGCTAACGACACAAAAAGATACACTTCAAAATTTTGCTCGCGTCGCATCAGCTCGAAGAGAGACATTGTAAATAATTGCTATGTGTATACAGAATCCATGTTCGGTATAAAAACTGATCATTGTCCTCTGATTATGGCGATAATAATTCACGCCAACACGAAAACTTTTGGATACAAAATTGAAAAGGAGATTTTTGTGTGGTATAAGTTTTGAGTTGAGAGCGATTTTCGAAACATCTTTTAAGTATTATGTTTTGAAATAATGAATTTTGTCACTATTTAAATAAATGAGTACGGTTTTAAAAAGCTTAGCGGTTGCGTATTAAATATTATCATAATAATATAAATAATTTTAGTAATTCAATGACTTTGCGCGTGCTATTTTGTGATTTAAGTTACATTTTTAAAATAAACTTTTCGGATTGATGAAAGAAATGCTGTAATTTTTATTATAGACATAGCTATACGCAGCATGCTTAACTTATAGTTGTCGAAACAATTAGATAGACACATGACTAGAATTTTTACTAGAGATGCAATAAAATTAACAAAATATTATGCGAATTACGGATGTACAGTCAGTTTCAGAAATATCGTGACGGAAAGTCTTAAATGATCTTAAAACTCTTGATTTAAGAAATTAATTAAATTGTATTGTTTTCCGAACTAAAGATGTGTACCACATATCAGAACAATTAGTCTACAGGAAGGGGGGAATACCAAGGCATTTAGTCTACAGGAAGGGGGGAATACCTTTTGAATTGGAAATTTGAATTTTTTAATTTTTTTTACATTGTTCATCTAGCTCGATCTGAGGCTGACTGTACTTTCCGCCACGTCTCGTAAGTTGTAGCCTTAGCCAGTGTAGGTAAACTTTTTACCCAAAACATGCCTACAGATTTCCCCGTTTAAATCGTTGGTCGGTTATGCGGCAAAAACAAGCCGGCTGAATAGCTCGTAAATTTATGTAAGGGCGCTTTAGGGTTTTTTCTTGGACTTCAAAATCGAATTTACTGGTGGAGTATGGAAAATGGTATCGGGGTTAATATAACGTGACTGTTGCACACTGTGTAAGCTGTAATATAAATTTAAATTCGGAAAACAAAAAATACGGTTTACCTTTGACCAGTCTCACTAACTCTGTTGATCTCTGTTAATAATTATGATAATCATGTCATCGTTTCGTGTAATATGATTGATCATAACATGTTTGCTGTATTTGTTGTTGAAGCGGCAACAGAAATACACAATCTGTGAAAAGTCCAACTGTCTAGCTATTACGGTTCTTGAGATCTAGCTCGGCGACTGAAATTGGGCATGAAAAAAGGCTAAAATATCACATTTTTTGTATGCGAGGGGGGCTCGCATACAAAAAATGTTCATTATCATTATTATTTTATTTTGACTATTTTTTGTTATAGCGGCAACAGAAATACACAATCTGTGTTTCAACTGTCTAGCTATTACGGTTCTTGAGATACGGCCTGGTTACAAACGGATGGAGAGACGGACAGCGAAGTCTTACTAATAGGGTTCCGTTTTTACCCTATGGGTACGGAACCTTAAAAACCAAATATTTTCAAAACTTCAGTTCTAACTAAATTGCCCGCTGACCATTTTGGCTATATTACGCACAGTAATTCAACCTTTAATCATCGCGATGTTCAAACACATTGTTCAGTTTAAAGTCGTAAAATACTGTTGTTTGTTCAGGCTATCTGCAATTTGCGTACACGCCCGACGGAAATATATGCACCATGATTTGTTACTATCTATTCTGTTCTAACAATGCATAAATCGACGAAACGTTACCCGTTGTTTGGGAAAAACGATGCTTTCGGTGGTAAATGCTAATTCTGTTTATGATTGAGCTATTAATGTTTTTGAAAAAAAATAAGATGAAAATTTAAAAATGGAATTACTTTTGCATAATATTCACTATAATTATGCTCGTCCACTGCAAGGGCAAATGATATCAGATACTCTCAACTTACAAGAACAAATAGAAAATGAACTATAAATGAACTATAGCAAAACAAAATTAATAATAATTTGTTAGATATGATATGAAATATCGCTTCTAATAAGAAATATAGCATAGCTTATCTCTGGACGCTACCTTTATGCGATACGAAGCCAGTGGATTTTCCTTTATTACTCAGCCCCTTGAATGAAGATGGAGGTCGTGGATTTGATGAGATGTAACCTAAATACAAAGTTTGCTTGGATGGAAATATCAACCGTGTGACTGTGACCGTGAAAATACTGAAGCACATGAGTGTAAAAATAAAAAAAGAAGGTAAATAGCGTATAAAATGAGACATGAAGCGAAAAGTGTTGTATATTTTTAGCGTTTTATATTTTTTACTTTCGTTTTTTTTTTCTCAGTCTAATTACAGATAAAAAGAATTATAACATGCTATGACATTGTTTTAAGGGGCTAAATAAAATTGTACTTTATTAAAAAGTTAAGTACCTAAAGTAAATCCAACTATTAATATTATCTAGTCATTGTTAAATCTCAATTAAATCTGTTTTATTCTAACAAAATATATCTTTCTTGGTTTAAAAATAGAAGGTATTAAATGCAAGTTGTTCTTATAGGTGGTAATAGTGATGTCAAAAAGCCAGAGAAAATATTATATCGAAAATATACTTCATCCACGTAGATATCTGGTTTTCTCGCGAAATCATAATGCCTTTACTAAAATAAAAATAGCCTAAGTTACACCTTATAAGGCCAGCTATCGGTAAAATACGGTAAAAATCTTGTTAAAATTAATCTAGCCACTTCGTATTCGAACAAATAGACAGACAAGAATTTCAAATCAGAGTTTATTATAAATATTAATGTTATATAGTTCTATAGTCTGTTAGGTATAGTCTATGAGTAAGTCGGTAATTCGAATATTTAAAAAAAATACTGCGGTTGAACTATCGACAACTAAGTTAACCAGCACTAACGCCAAGTATCGCAGGTCGTAAATCTTTCAGTTTTTCCCCGCAGTGAGGGTCGACAAAGATTGTAAAGACCTCCGAGGAGTCAGAAGTCACACCTGGCGCAGTTCTCCAACTAGGATTAATGACCAAATGGTGCACACACAGTTTCAGGTGAAATCTGCATAGCCAAAGAATTATTAGAAGGCTATAAATCTAGTGGATTTTTGGATTTTGAATTATTCAATTCTGTAATTGGATTTTTCCCAGTTCGAAAAAGAAACTTTTGTTTATTTTTAATTCAAACTTTTATTAACATACTTCTGTACTTGGCCTCTTCTATGCTCAACCACGGTGTTATGGTGATAAAAAATGTATTTTGTGAATATCGTACGTTCTTGATTTTTGCTTATCAGACTAATCAATACTCCTATCTCAATGTAAGAAGAAGTACCAGCACCACATAATCAAGCCCGTATAACGACGTCCGTTCATCATTTGTCTCGCAGAACTCATCAATCGAATTCCCAGTTATTCGAACGAATACAATTTGGAAGAAAAAGAAAGTCTTTGTCTTCAGCAGCTCAAAGCAATTACTCTGTAATTTGTCACCGGTCCCATCCACAGTTTGATTTCTTTAGTAGGGGATTAAAGATTGATTGATTAGCCATTTTAACTTCTCCAGTGCCTACAAACTAACGTAAATGGTTCTAAGATTAAGATTGGCGGTGTTCCCAGTGATATTTGGGTCGTGGTATCTCCGTTTGGTATGGCATTGCCAAGAAAAAACGTGTCATAAAATTAAGGAACATTAAAAGAATTTCAAGAGAGTTTGGAATATTTAAGTTTCAGAACGATTATGTTGTTTATGAAAGCTAATCCGAAGAGATTATTGCGTTTCTAACATTTTGGAGGGTTAGAGTGGCATATAAGGATTGTGAAACAGATACATTCTGAAACGTGTACAATGTTATTTTCTTATAAATTAGAGTTGAAAATTTTAGTAAGAATCTAGATGTTTTCTTTAGCTGAGGTATAATAATCCCTGGAGGTAGTCGAAATTGCGTTAAGCTTTTCAGGTGATCATTTAAGTATGGTAAAATTTTGCTGACGTGAATGGACTAAATCACTGAAAGAAGTTGACTTTAGTCAGTAGTATGAAAGTATTTATATGGCTTGGTTAACGCTTTCCGTCATACAACTTGATTGTTTATCCATGTTTATCGATTTATTTATTGCTTATTTATTAATGCCACTATAACTTAAGAAATCCACTACGAAAATACTTAGGAATTGCGGCACGATAGTCGATGACAAAAATAAATAACATTATACGATAGGTATGTGTTGAAATTCAACAATATCGTTTGCATATATTTTGCATTTTAAGAAAATAAATATTATTTTTAAGGAAAATATTTCAGAAAGAATTGTCGACAGTTACATGCAAGTAACAGCAAAAAGCCTGTAACAATTTTTACATAAATTCACGACTCATCCCTGAAGACTGTAAAAGGTGCTCGCAAACAATAATTACGTGCTGGCTTGCTCTTTAAACACACACTAAAAACAAACATGCAATGGGCAATAACTTTACATGTTACTCAGGTTTTACGACTGTTAAAATATCTTGGTACTTATTTCAGGGGAGTCAAACTTCAACTTGTAATGATGGCTCATTAGTTTCGCTTGAAGCCAGATGAAAGCGTAATATTTTGAGGTACAAAAAATATTTTTCACGCTGTAAGGAACTGTGAAAAATCTTCTTAAATAAGATGGAACTAAGGACTCGTAAAAACCATCTGTTTGAATAAACTTTTTCGTAGTATTATCATTGGAAATAGGTATTAGTACAGCATTATACTGTAATGTAGTGATCTCTTGCAGGTCTAAAACGGCCACTTTATTGGAATCCTATAAAAATAATATTTTGTCAGGCGGCGAAATTAGAATCTGCTTAGTAAATGAACTGCCAATTCATAACTTACTCGTTTTTAGCAAAATCGCTTAAAGTGGAGTTTTTATACATAGAAATGTTTGAAATAAGCTATACTCTACGATTTTACAGAGTTTTTTATTTGAAAAATGAAGCTCTACAGACTGTTATACATATTACAAATATATTATGGCGTAGTTTAGTCAGCAAAAATATTACAATTGGACGGATAACCGCCAGGTCCGTAACATCGCGATTTTATAACACCCACTGCGCTGCGGGCTGTCAGGGTCATAATAGGATCCAGCACGGACTATTCCAAATAATAAGTTGAGACTCGCAATGAACATGAAAATGCGTTGTTATAGCAGACTTACGAAAGTGAAATATTCCTGAAAGCGAAGGACATCTGCTTTTGAGACGATATGGTGACACTATACTATCACTTGTTGAGGATTTGGTTCCTAGGCAACCCAGATCCCCAGCTGCGATAACGTAAATCTTGAGATCTCTTCAAGTAAAAAAAAAGACGGGTTGCACTCTGGGAGTGCCGGCAGAAGTGAAAACATTTTCTTTTTTTCTTTCTTCGTTATATACATAGAAAAAGATAAAAAAGAACATACCATACCATACCCATAATATAGCGCTAATCATAGAACCTATCACTTATTTTCTGCTAATTTTCTGTCAGAAGAAATTAATAAATTATAAAAAGAAAAAATAATCACAAAAAATAATAAATTACAAAAAGAAAAAATAATCACCAAAAGTAATAAATTATAATAAGAAAAAACAATCACAAAAAATTCCTGAAGGCCAGGTGGTTTGAACCCGATACTATCTGAAACTATAAGGACTTACAGTCGAAGTGCTTACCATTTAAGCTACGACGATATCTATTGTAACTTGCAAAATACATAGTCTCTCTAATCTCTAATCTTGTATGACGTCAGTCGTCGGTTACGGTTCAAAGGTCAACTAATCCTGACGCTTCCTTAACATTTTACACCCATCCAACGCCGCTAAAGAAGTTTTCACTTCAAAAATCTGTACTAGACCACGGCAACGGGTTTCTATGACAGAATCAATCAATATTGCAGTCCACTGCTGGACATAAGCCTCTTTCAATGTGCGCCATAGCACGCGATTCTCTGATCTGCGCATTTGTGTATTTCAAGTGTTTTTATTCGTTCAATTTCTTTTCTGTAGTATTTTCAAATTAATTTCTAAAAATATTGCTGTGTAACTTCCGTTATAACATAACAGATAAAAATCTCGTGGAAGACCTAATTGAAAGTTTTGTGGCAACAAGTCAAACTTTCGTGATAACATTTCTATTACGGAAATGATAACTTTGAGCGTACCCAATTAGTGGGATTGGTGCTTTGTTTACCAGCCCTTTGATTATCCAAAACTTACAGTCTGATTGTGTCTTGAGTGTTACTTAATTTATGAAACTTGTTGTTTAGTTACCATCATTTTATTGTACGTTCTAAGTATTGTTCGAAGTTAACTTGAAATTCATGCAATGACTAAAATAAATAACGGCAATAGGCTCGTCCCCTATTACGTGGGGCCGAAAGTCGTAGTTGGCGAAATGTGGGTGTTAATGCACCTCTGCCTACCTCTTCGGTTATTTACAGGCGTGAGCGTATGTATGTCTAATGTATCAATTATTTATAATAGGGTACGATAGTACAAGTCGGTTAGTTTTACCTTACCATATTTGTTTCAATAGTTACATGGGTAGTACTAGTGAAGCTGATAATGCAGGATTACATATTGTTAATTCGATGGATGATTGAATAATGAGGCAACCTTTTAAGTAGCATAAAATGCTTGGCAATGATTTTGATGAATTATAACTATTTATTAACGATAAATAAGTGGGCAATTAAGAAACTAACATGTATCTATTCACGGTATACGAAACGTTTCAATGAGGCTTTTTGTATCGTGAATACTAGCACATTAAGAAATAACAAATTTACAGCTAATAAAATGTCATTAGTTACCATTCGAATTCAATTAGAATACAAAGGTAGCTTAAAATGAGTAAACTGTTAAACCGGTTCATGAAAGCAATCAAGTTTAGATATTGTAAACAAAAAGGCGAACTAAAAATGAATCTTAATCATAAGTAACAGAGAACAAATGTTTAGTAAGCTCCGCAAAATCCAACCATGGTCGGCAAAAAGGGAAGAACGCGTAGGTTAATTTGAATCCCCGCGTTTGTAAGCCCGAACAATAATTGGATTTGGACGTCTAAGTTGACAGTTCATTTCGTTGTTTCGTCCCTTGACATGTACCGTAAGATTATGAAAAGTTATTATTTCAGAAGATTCTTCCCTTGGCTAATTTGGATAAGAGCCAATTATAGAAACGCCAAACTTTTTCCTTTTTGAAACTGAGTTAAGTGTAACACAATTTTGAGAAGCAGATTTATGTTGTAATTTCCTTTAGAGGGGACAAACGCTTTGAGTTAGTTAACTTAAGCATCGTCTAATTAGGTACTTTTAATTTAAATTGGATCAACTCTCGACTCACAGTCGTAACTTTCTTCGAATTCCGCTCTGCAAAACATTGTCGACATAAAACAATCACAGCGAGACGTGTAATTATGTAATTATTCAAGACAAATTAAAGTTCAGAGGAAGGGTGGCTTGTCAAGTGCGCAAAAACGGTAGACAGGCGAACAACAGTGGTTTTTGTTTCGTCAATAACAAGGGAGAGCAAAAACCGCAGCATCAAAATGTATGACACTCAACCGGCGTTATTCTTCCCACTTTTTGCACGAGTATAAAAACTTGGAAGGGATTATAATGCTCGGAGTGAAGGATCTTAAGTGATTTCATCGTGTACAGTTGAAGACTTTATAAAACTTATTACTTCTTTGATGTTAAATCGTTCAACAGATATCTTTTTGATACAAAAAATATCGATTATTTTATTTTAAAGGAAGTTATCTTGTATACTTCTTTTTCACATGTATCTGTACTATCTGATCCAGCAGACATACTTACGTGTGATATTGATGACTATAGAAAATTGAATAATATGTCGACAACCATTACTTTTTATCAAAATCAATGGCTACATTGAATCGTATTGTATTGAACACGCACCGTCGGTACCAAAATGATTAACGATCGAACAAATAAAGTGTTGAAAGGACAAATGGCTAATGTCGTATTTTTATCTAAGTCTATTACATCAATTCTAGAATCGGCATAGTTGTCACGGAACAGAATATGTTCGATGAAAGACACCACCATAGAAATATTGAGAGAGAATAAAAAATGCTTAAGATATTTAAACAACCAGATTAAAATAAAAGCGTTCAAGCAACGAATCTTATTTTAGAGCTCTTGGGAAGTGAAAAGTTGCCACGGAAATAATTCAATCACAGGCAATAAAGAAGGGCAAAGGAAAATTAATACCAATGCTTGTGACAAAGTTGATCTTGTTCGACTTGACAGATGTCTGCGAGATGAAATATCGTGTCGCCAATGATGACAGCCTACAGTTGAAGACTTGTTAGAGACTTAATTCAAACAACTATATTTATATAGTTACAGTGTACGGAGTATTTTGGCAGGTATAAACAATGTGTAAAATATATTCTGGGGCAAACCACACAGCGTTATTTATGCCGAAATTAATATTAACACATTGAAATACAACTAGTTTCAGCAGATTCTATCGCGATCTAACCCCATGGCAATTGAAAAGCAGCCGAAAGAATAACGCAGTGTTACTGCTAAAATAACACCGAATAAATGGCTATGGAATCCGTTAAAAATAGTTTTATAAAGAGATATATCATAAAAATGCCGAGCAGGCACCTTTATGTTCATTAAAACTATACTAAAATGTTTTTAAGTGCGAAGATCTTATTCTTTCTACGATTAGAAAATAAACATTAAGGGAACCGGCTGGAAAAACACACATCAAATGTTTATTAGACCAAAAATCACGTTGAGCCTGTTATACGGCCACCCAAGAGGAACAATGTACCAAAGACTTACCATATCATAAAATCAGGCTTTTTATCTTGTACAAGTTCGTCCAAGCTTACGAAAATAAGACAGATTTAACACCCACTCCGGTAACATCGGTTGTTTTATGATATCTGATAAAACTCTAAGTGCTTATTTGTTGTAGATATTGCGAAATTTACTACTTTTGTGCCTGGTTATAGTAATGGCTTTGTTCAAATTCCATATATTATTTAATTCTTTTGTTTTTAGAATGTTTCGGAATATGATAGATTTATGTTGTATTTATGAACAATAGTGCGTATTAAAGTGCAAATATAACGGACTAAATCGTATAGCAGTGTGTTCGAAATTAAATACTCTTTCTATTGCGTTTATTTTAGCTGATGCTTAAAGAAGATAATAAAGTACTCTGCATACGCACGAATACGTCCAATTAACATCATTTTAGAATATTTCTATTAATACATTTGCGTTTCTTGAACATTTCTTGTAAACGTCTCCTTGATATGTTTATTTAATAAATACGAATAATTCTTAGTGAATTATGTGCGTGGGCAGGAAGACAGTGTTAGATTGGATATATATTGTGAAACTGTTCGTCTATGTTAGATTTATGGAAGGTACAGCATGTTGGAAGGTTCGGACATCATGTAATGTGGTGATAAATATGGAGGGGATTGCCGTTCACGACATTGATGCTGCTATGTTAGATGTTTTGATATCAAAAAGATTCTGGCAGACTTTTTTGTTTCCAAATAACCAGATGTAAAATAATTACAAAAGATATTGAAAAGAGGAATAATAAACTACATTTAAGCATTGTACTAAAAAGGTTTGATGGTAAGAAGGTAAATCAATCAACATTTACAAAGTTAACTTTAAGAACTATACGGAAATGAAATCATTTTCTTAGCTGTTTGATTATATGGCTAGGCAAGTAATTAAACGTCATTGATCCAAGCCATTGGCCTAGTCGTTTAATCAACTGGCTGAATATCATTCAGCTCGCTAATATAACGGCGCCGTTCAGTAAAGAGCCTAGGTAGGTAATTGAACGGCTGATTTAGCTAGTTGGCTGCGACATATTTAAGTAATTGAAACTAAGCCTGTCAAGTAAGAAAGCAAGTAAATGCTTACTACAAGTAAGTGTACTTATTATTTGTTGATTTTCATAATGCAACAAAAACAGTTACTATTACATATAAATAGTTTATCACATCACAATTATATCATCTTTGATGGTGCCATGTTAAGCTCCGCTCGTAATTCGATCTCTCCGTTAGGAATCATAAACTCACAATGGTAAATTGAAATTTGACCATATACGGCAGTCAATATCCTTTCGATCGTTTCTAGTTGTACCTTTGCTCTTTTCGGTGTGTTGCACAAAGCTATGGCAACTGCACCGAGCAGTTCGATCACATAAAAACACTAGTAAATTCTGTGACACCATGTCAAACATAAAACAGGATCATAAAGATTTAACTGCCCTTGAACCATCACGAGTATAAGTATAAACACATTTATTAGCTGAGGTGAATTCCTTTAAAATATTTTCTAAAACAATTAAATCGAATTCGAATTTTCATTTACTGCATACTTTAAGATGAATCCTAATGAACTGCATGCAAAATCAGGATAGCTATTGATATTGATGCAAGAATTGGAAAATATACGGAGTTCTCTAAACTGAGATCTGTTTTCTGAAAACAATATATCAATTTCTCGGAACAAACCCAATTACAGTAATGAGCGTATAAATGAGATACCATAAATTGCAAAGCTAAACTTAGGCCCCAGCAATTAGCAGAATACATGGTAATTCACAACAACAGCGAGAACGGAATTAAGCAACAATATTAAGCCAGTATTGATCAGCTACAACTGAAAATGCGTTTTACCTACATCAATTTATTGTGTTCTGTAACTATCCAATATGGATTCTAAAACAACGCAATAGAGGCTACTCTTAGGTAATATCCATCTACCCCTTACAGTGACGAATTGATCAAATGAGGACAAAACTAACGGCAGAAACACAAATATTTGGATGCTCAATTAGACAAATGAAATTCAATGAGAGAATAACAATGACACGAGTTTGAAATGAGATGGTATTTTCAACTGTTCGTGCATCATCTAGCATCAATACAAAACAAATCTTAATGATTGAATTAATTTTAACGTGATAATTGTCTAACCTCTAAAAGAATACGTTCTTTAGAGTTGAGTTGACTCATGCACCCATAAAATAATTTTGAAAAGTCATACATACTATACAACTATCAGTGATGATTGAAACATGTTTAAAATAGATCAATGAGTTTGGTTCACGTTACTGTACGCAACGAATTATGAGATACAAATTCGAAACACGCTGAGGAAACAAACATTTCTGTATACGGGGGTGTTATGACATATGTCAGCTGCGACCATGACGGTACACATTAACATGTAAAGCTGAAAATGTTCACTGTTTTCTATATAAGTACTCCTTTCGTAAGAGAATAAGTAAGCTCAAGACTTGTGAGGGGGATTTGATGAAACCTCAAAATGTACGTAAAACACTCGTATTTTCTTAAAGAGGAAGTTTGTGAGTTTTTACTGGTTATATTTTTATAGAAAGATAACTTTAATACATGGTCGAATAACTTTATAACGGTTACTTCTTTGAACTATTTATTTGTTATTAATTTTGAAACATCAATGGGGTTGTAGTAAGATAAATATTTGGCAAGTGAAGTATTATCAAAAGTGAACTATTTTCTAGACAAATACGCAATACAATTTAAAACAATAATATAGTAATCTGTTCTTAGTCGCTTTTTGGCTGTAAATCAGCATTATTTTACGAAGAAAAATTAATCAATAACTATTTTGGTACTGACCTAAAAGAAAAATAATCTATTTCAAACAATTTTAAGTCTAAAAACATTTCATTTCAAAATCAAATCAATACCCACTCACTTATAAAAGTTATAAACTAAACAAAATAAACAATTATTGCTCGTTCCAGACCATAAAACAGACTAAAAATATAAAATCATAATTCAAAATGAAACAGGGCTCAAACGTGACCGACTTTATTTAGTCATTACCAATTTTTGAGCTCATTACTTGGTCCCTTTTATGGGCCGCCGAACTATCTGGTGTTCACTAAAAAAAACGACAGATGGGTTTCAAGCTCTAAAATGGAAGTAAAATTTGAACAGACATTCAAAATTATCTTAATTTTGATATAGACTACAAAAGAGTGTTAACGCGCGACATATGTGTTGTAACGGTCGACAGATTATAGATAGCATTTGTTATCTTATTGGGGCTATTTTGACCATGGCCGTGACCACCTGATAAAAGTTTGTTATGACAAGGATTGGCTTCCAGCGCGGTCAAATTTGATACTTATAAAACCATTTTTCTAAACATTTTTATGATAATTATACTTTGTTCTTAGTTATTTTCAACATTCAATCTTCCATTATAGTTATACTTTCTAAAAATAGTTTCACACGCTTATTAATGTTTATGTAAAAAGAAAACAGTTACCAAAAACGTTGGGAGTTTAAAGCGTTGGTATTCATAATTAAGGATGCTTACGTTCGGGTAAAAAATGTAATAGGAACTGCAGCAAAACGAAACACCATACGGTGGTCATCGATAAAATTGTCCCTTAAGGAGCACCCAACGTACGCGACGATTTAAAAAAAAGAAACAGGTACCTTCGTTAGCGGTACGGAAACACAAAGCTAAAAAAACTGATATCAATCTATATAATTTCTAAGAAGTAACAGGGGTCTCCAGCGTTGAAGTTTTTGGTCACCAACGAATAATTTATCTTATACTGTTCACACTACGGGTCGTTAGAATAAGTTGTCAAGACTATTTGATGGCTTCTAGATTATTGATAACGTGAATTATAGTTTGTTTTATATGCAAGAATTTGGGGACGGCTTTATGGATGTCAATGAGCCGTGTCTAAGTATTGAAATTATTAAGATTCCAAATAATACCATGGGAAGTAGGTGACTATTTGAGTCAAATACTTTAGATATATTATGAAAAAAAAAACGTACCTATTGTATTATTTAGATTATTGTCAGTGAATTTTCAAGAAAACAATTAGAGCCGCATCCATTGTCACATATTGTCCTTTATAGACGTTAACAATGTTATGTCTATTTTATATCATACAAATAATGTGGCAATATTCTCAAAATTTTTGCTCTATCGGCACTTTCAAGAGATTTACAAGGTTCACGATTCCAAAAACCTTTGTCCAGTTCCAACTACAAATCGGTGCCTTTAAAACCGAGGGTTGTAGCCAATAAATTGAGATGTCTCACTAGTTTACTAGCGTGGCAGTTATTGTCACCTTTTTTTGTTGCTCAGGTAAAATCTCGCCCCGACCATGTGGCGTAGATTGAGTTTCTTACAAAGATGATTGATGGAGTTTCAAATTAGTGAATCGATGGCATCTGGATAAAAACTGTTTATAGTGTTGATGATCTATTTAAAAATGATACACGTCAGGTTTTGTTATTATTGTAATATTATGTGGTGAAGTGTAAGATAAGCAATACCTCCGGAAGGTATTTAGTGCCCGAACGAGGTCCGATGACATTTGGAAACTGTATGATTAAAATATTTTGTAATTGAATGAAGGTAATCATTTGGATAGGATTTTTCGGATTTCTAATAACTCATTCGGAAATAACATTATAGGCATCATTTGATATCACAATTTTAATAAAGCAAAAGGATAATCCCTACAATATGTTCTTTTTTATAGTTTTTTCTAGTAATTCGAAATCGCAATAATTTATAATAAACTAATAATAGTATAATAATAACGAATTATTGATATGAATAATACTTAGTCAGTGATTACTATCATAAGCTTATTAGAATATTATACAACCACTTTAATTTATATAGCTGGTTACGTTATTTATAAATCAATTCAGATTGATTTTTTTATTCTCATTGAATCTTGGAATGAATGTTAAAAAATGAAAGTTTCTATAAAAATCTCGTTTTACGATACCGAATATGAAATACCTAGGTATTTTACAATGTTGATATACGTAAACAATGATTCTCACAATAGAAACTAGACAGCGGGAACCTTCTCTTTAGAAATATATCAAATGTTTTTATATCTATTGCTAGTATTTCGTGGCATGAACATCAAGTACAAATAAAGATACAGTTCTTCAATACCATGAGGTATTAAGGAAGAATAAAGAAATGACTTTCTAATATAAATTTTATTTATTGCTTCAACATTTTGTAACAACAATTTTATTTTAGTTGTGACTGTATTACTGTAAAATGTCCCTCATATGTGTTTCTGTCCAACCAAAGTCAAAAGACGATAATGATATTGTATTACTAAAGGTTGTATATCGTATTAAATTAAAATAAGGCTTCACTGTTAGGGTGGAAGTGATTCTCCGAACTCATATCACCAGGTACTAATATATTATTTTAAACAGTGTAAGGTATCAAAAAATTCAATACCTACATTCTTCTGTACAGTGTCGCTACTTAGGTATTTTGCCAAAACATAGTATATATATTGTAATTGCAACCCCTGTCTTCATTCCTTACAATCAATAATTTTCAACACAATTGTGTATAAAAGGTTCTTTTGCGAGAATTTATAGCCTGAGCCGTCCATTACTTGGCATTTCAATTTTAAGCACTCATTGTATTTTGGAAGCTTTCGTCCATTATACTAGTACGCCTAGGATAATAATAAATGCTTTGCCTCTGAAACACTTATTGACAAAACAATGGAACGGTATATAACTAAGGACTTCAGAAGAAATGTCTTTGAAAATGTAAAATAAAAACAATTTCATGGCAGTTGCGTCATTGCTTACGAGAACGTACGAGTAAAAATTTTAACACCGTAAGTTTTTCTGAGGTTGAGATAAATTGCAAAGTAAACTTTAGCTTTATGAACCATACTTTGCAGAATGCCTATACATGTCTACTACACTGCAGAGTTATTTTCGACTGTATAAATTATATTTTCACTGAAACCATTAAAACCAAGTTGCATACCACCTAAGTACGGTATATGGTATGTACATAGTTTAAGAATAAGAGACAAAGAATGGGTTTTCATTTGCAGAAACAAGTCGGTGGTACCGCGCGTCTTTACCCATCGTTCATAAGGAGAAAGTTGAACCTCCTTACACTATGCGGATGAAGCTACCTGTTTTTGATCGATAACTAAGATCTGATCAATGTCTCGTTTCTCTTATACTTATCTAGTTTATTATTAAATACTTGCAATGTCCGTCCGACTGTCTTACATTTAAACGAAACATTTCAGGTCATATCCATTATTTTTTAAAGAATATTAGCAACCGAAATTTTCAAAATTACTAATATTCCCTTTAACCCTTCCAACTAAGCTAAATTGCTTGTGCTAGGAGTGGGTTCACGTCGTTCGTGTAATGGCCAGGATTCGAACCCGGGACGTCTCGATCGTAAGGCCGACCCCTTAACCACTAAGCTACCGACGCTTCAAAATTTTGTTTATATACTCATTGCTCTATATCCCTACTGTTCACGCTTGAAATGACTCAAAGAATAATCCGCAAAGATGTCTGAACTTGGTAAAGTCATTCTATCTTTCAAGACGTTGGAATTCAAATAAAACCATAAAACACTTTCACTATTGTCACTTAGAATAAAACATCTGACCAGCTACCTATATTTTATTTAATATTAAGATTTTAGTTTTTGTGCTGTCAGTGGCTTGACCTGCTTTATTTTCTACACTGACGGCACAGAACCTCTCTGTTCTAACAGGGTCGGGAACGCGTGTGTAACGCCCCTGGTGTTGCACACGTTAATAAGCCATGGTAACCACTTTCCATTAGGTGTTCCGTGTGCTTGTCTGCCACCTAAGCGGTATTAAAAAAAAAGATTTCTCCTAACCGGGAACCAGTGGTTCCCGCTCTAAACACCCACAGTGAAAGGAAAACCTATCAATTTACCCGAACATAAGTTATGTATTTATAATCAAGTATAGACTCTCATATACTTTTTTTTACGGTAAACTAGTTTGGTACTTTAACATATGTTGAATAATGAATCATCTGACAACAATATAAGCGTCTAACAATACTTTTAATCTCAGCTAAAGGCCCTTAAACGGGACCCTTAAAAAATAATAAAATGGTAGCAAAACTGTTTTCTTACAGTCATCCTGACAAGTGGCGTTGGTAAACAGAGTTTATGGGTCCGAAGGATGAATTTACTATTCATCTTTGGGGTTCCGTGTTCTTTTAAAAGTTAAAGGTTACTTTGAAGGTTAATGTTTGCTGTTTGGAGAATATTATTCTTCTCTATAGTTTGATTTAGATAAATATTTTCATTCAAAGTTGAATCTGAAAGAAACCAATGCAGTGAAGAAATATTTTTACTGAACACTTGCAAGAAAGTCTAGGATTATAATATTTTACTGAGTCTTTGAAAGATAAGTTATAAATAAATTATCGATTACATGTATGTTCCTTTCTACTAGGTACTTCTCCTTAAAATATATTTAAGTAATTACGGGTCTTTGTTAATTCTACTTAAAAATATAAAGAAATAATTACAATGTATTGCTAACTTTTCTTACGAAATTACTACAGAATACCTTTTTATTGTCCACATTTAAAATCACTTTTGTGATAGGTGTAACTGTCCAGAACATAGTTCAAGATCTGTAAGTGTCAAAGTGTGTTTAGACTACAGATTCAGTACATCCCAACTATGGCTTGACAAACTCATCTAGTATTCCACAGCCGTTGACCGGATTTTTGATATTAACACGGAACCCTAAGCTCTCCCAGACTGGTAGCTTCCAACTTTTTTTACTACGCTCGTAAACACGGCGCTATTGAAACGTTACCAGCTTGTTTAGCAACATATGTCTGGCGCCACGCTCCTAAAATAATAATGTTCAGCGCCATAATACAATACGAATTTTTTTCCACACTGAAAATTTAAGTTTTATGTTTTCTTCGTGGGGTGAACAGAGTTCAGGGTTAGATGTGAAGGCAGAAAAAGAACTCATAAAGTAATAGTTGATATAAGTACTGGAATACTCTTATAATGATGTTACTGTAAGTATAAGATATTAAAAAAATCATCATTTGAAAGAGGATTCTTAAATTTGGCATTTTAAAGTCTATCTTTGACCTATACGAAAAAAAAGTATTTAAAATCCACCGGAAAGGAAGTCAAATCTAAAAACGAGCAAGTTTTCAATATATTTATGAACTATATACATTCTGTTTACTTCTCAAGAACTTCACTTTTATCAGTATAATAGTAATAAAATTAACACTCACTCGCTAAACGCCACTGACTCTCCATTAAAAACGCCCCATATATTATGCACACTGGTATTATGACTATATTAAATAAATTAATGCCGTTGTATTATCATTGTGATTTTTCCAACTTTGCGCAAGTAAATTCACAAATTGTTCTATTGTAGTTTAAAATGCTGTTTGAGAGAAAATCAACCATAATGACCAGAAATAAGAACTATGAATTTTTGAATTGACCCCATAATTTGAATAGCGACATTATACAAAAGGCGTATAGTGGGGTATATTGAACCATCTGTCGTCTGAATTATGTTTATAGTTACGATCATTAATGATATTTTAGTATTGAATAAAATACTCTTAATGAAACCATTGTATTCATAACTCAAAAGAACTATACAATTAAGTATTACAAAAAAGATGTTATACACTTTTAAACTTTAGAGGTTGGCAATAAACTTTGTTTAAACGATTGACTTCTAAATTATTAATGCTTATAATTATATTTCATTTTATAAATATTACTTAAATAAATATGAGTTAGTTTAAGAAATTGAGAGTCCTAAACGTCACTGTCATATCACTTACTATTGCCATATTCTGCGTATCAATGAGTTAGCTATATGTACTAATTTAATACGCCAAGCCCACTCAGTATTTACCTGCAAGGTGGTATGGTACCATATTTTAATTACGAAATATCCAGATACGCACAAATTACCTCCATTCCCTAAAGGTGTGTGGAGGTTATACCCCATCTCGTCCTCCCGCAGCCACACTAAGGACGGTATAAAACATTCATTAGTGTAGACCCATCTTGCTCGCTCATTAGCGATACTTCTGTTTGCAAAGTTTTATAGCCTAGCATCAGATCAGTAACATGCTAGTTTACAAACCAGTTTTAGTACATTTTTTAGTTTTATTCTAAGTTTTTCTAAAGAAGTATCTCCCAATCTTAATGTTATCTAAATGCATCTGTATACAAAGAATGTGTATGTCTATAAAACATACCACGTGGCAATGGTTCACAAAAATTTATAACACGTCAAATCTTAATAATGGCTTCCTCTGATAGAGCCGTATGAAATTAATTGTGTTTGTAGCATCTGCCCCATTGTCCCTTTTTTGTTCGGTCAGGTTGGCTTGTAGGTTGCTCGTGTTAATATTTAGTCTCGCTACTATATAGTTTGTATTTAGTGTACGGTTATGGTTGAAAAAATATTCTATCGATGCATTCGATATCCGAAATTCTCGGACAGGTTTAAGTCACTTAAGTAATGAAGGTTCTTCCCATTCTTGTGTGTGATTGGTGCTATTTTTATGAATGTTGTCCAAAAAACGATATAGTTATAATTTTTTTTCGATATAAGAGTTGTTTCTGTTTCTTGATCATAATTCTGAAACATTCGTTTTGACAAAAAGCCGCTAAACAATTAACCATAAACTCAATTAATTTTAATGTCAAGTTTAATATTTCCTATCGCATTATGTTGTGTATTGTAATAAACAAGTATAGCTTTATGTTTATCGTAACAAATATATCAGATTCACTCATTACCAACGAGAAATCGATACCTGCTCACGTAATTATCAAAAACAATATAGGTACGCTTGTCACGCATGGCTATGATTGTAAACTACGCGATAAGGGATTCAAAATTCAATGCTTATATTACATTTCAATTACCATATAAAATGTTCTTACAACCGCGGAGCAAGAACCATTGCGTCTGTACCGATAATCATCTAATCAGAGATCATTCAATAACTTTTATTCCGAGCCGATCAGACCATTACAAACACACAAACTTTTACTTAACCACTTTCAGATAAAGCTCAAAGTTCTTTAAATGTGCAACCAGAAACTCCAAATCGAATCCAGAGTGTTATCTCAAGTTCATTTCGTTTCCAATGTGTCACTGCATGAAGAACAAAACTAATCGAAATTGACATTTATCTGCATCAGTGTAAGGTACATTTTCACTCAACGAGGATTTGATTCAAATGTCTTTCGAATACTGATACGGACATGGAAAATGTCTACGGGTTCGAAATTCGAAACGTAAAGCGATGTCGGTATCGAGACGTTGCTCCAGAGAGTTGTCAGTTAAAAAAAGATGCATTATGTACCTGTTCGTTATTTTTAATAGGTTTTCTTAATAATTAAAAATGATTTTTGTCTTGGATATTTTTGAACTTTATCGTTTTTAATGTTGTTGATATAAGAAAAACTACTGAGTGTTAACATTTTTTCTGGAAATATTATAAACGTACTTGTTATGTTAAAGGCAGAAGAAAAAGGTTTTTCACTTGTAGCAATGGGCACAAGAATCACAAAAAATATTTAAAGCAACAGATAAAAAAAAATCCGATCAAAATTGTAATAAAAACCCCAAACACCTTGTTAAACAAGTGGTCAATATGTCATGTCCTATTAAATGTGGAATCAAAATAAAACGTATTTAAAGGAATACAAACCTATGTTACAATTAAAAATTTATTACCACTAATAAAATAGTTTACTATAATGAAGCTCCCATTGTTTAATTCGTAATTAAAACCACTACAAAAGTTTGAGACATTGTATTCCTTGATAACAATAAAAACACTGAAAGAACTTTATTACTTAATTACCTACATCTGTTACACCGACACGATTTATAATGCACCTTTATAATAAATTTGACTGAAATAAAGATTTGCGGTCCAAAAAAAGGTTGTAAGAAGACAAAGGGCAGAATGAATTAAACAACATAATAAGGGCGAACACCTGCGGAAATAACATCTTCATTAAAAATGAAATAGGGATTGGAGAACAGGTGCTATGATTGGAACGAAATCCGCCAAGTCCGGAGTGTCTGGATCGTTCTGGATGTTGACGTTGATGCCGAATAATGTATATCCTTTTATTGCTTTATATTTAGAATCGTTATTATGTAATGTTTCATTTTCAAATTTTAAATTTATATTCCTTTGCATATATGTCAATATTTATTTTTAAATAAATCATTAATGTTTCCAATGATTATTTCGATTTATTGATTGAAACATAATATGTTTCGGAAATCTATGTCTACTGTTTTATGGATTCATTATCAAATAAATCGGGAGATGCCTATGTCCAGCAGTGGACTGCAGTGGGCTAATTGATATCAAATAAATATCAATCTTCTATATTTATTTTATACTATCAATATTTTTGGAATAAGAATCATATTCAGTATGTTTTATTGATTTTTTAGCATATAGGAATTCTTAGGACAATTTATTTATAGCATTGTGAACGTACTTCATTTGAAAGCAAATAAAAAACATTATAACATGTTGTCATTTATCTTCCAGTCAAACATAGGCAAAGCCACGGGTACAAGGTACTTTCATGATAGAGTGGGCTTGTTCTCAGGATCTGTATGTGTATCTATCATAAAAACATACAGGCCATGAGAACATGCCTTCACTTCAGAGTATTTCACTCACTCCTACTTAGGAGGTAGAACATGACGGTATATTTCCGTTCAATTGAGTAGTCCGACTTGGGGAGTACCTCCGCCCTATAGAATACCTTGGTCATAATAACCTCGTGTTGTGTTCCCGGCGGTCAGTAGGGTAGCCAGAGCTCACTGGAGAGTTTTTGTGCTGTCAGTGGGGAAAACAAAGGCTATTCCTGCTTTGTCTTCTATACTGACGGCACAGAAACTCTCCGTGTTTACAGGGTCGGCAGCACGAGTGTGACTCCCCTGGTGTTGCACACGTCCATAGGCCACGGTAACCGCTTTCCATCAACCGGACCGTGTGCTTGTCTGCCACCTCAGTTGTATAATAAAAACTTATTTTACTTTGCCAAATAATTAAATAAGTATATTAACATTAGAAATCTACTCATGATGTTATATGCTTTAATAAATAGAACCACTCCCTCTGCAATTTTCATATGCTCGAATCTATTATTAAAAAATCTTCTTATGAAGGTGTCAGTCTACTCAACACTCCCGGAACTGATCCCACTAAAGCTCAGTCAAAACAAACTCTATCCTACTTCATTCTCGTATTACACTACTTAGAGTCACCACCGGTAATTACTCGTCACTGACAGCGACGGGATTGACGGGAAGGAGCCAAGATGGCGGCTTGACCTGTATGTCAAAGCGTGGAGACATCTGTTCTGGAATTATAGTTTTTTTTATAAAATCTCTTTCGTGTAATTTATTTACGTGACTAAACTAGATAACTTGATAATTATATTCACTCGGTCCACCTCTTGAAGCTATAGTTTCTAAATTATTTTTAATGTTTCTTTTATTTAAATAGTTTAAAAGCAGGCATAAGAAGTTTCGAGAAAAGTCATAATATTACTGACTATTCACAAAAGAATTCATTGTATACTTAAACCTCACATTCAAATACCTTCGTATTATTTATGCCCAAAAATCGTAAAACAACACATTACACAATCACAGCCCGTAATTATTTTGCTCGCCGCAGACAGGGCCCGATTGGCGGGAACTTCAAGATGGCGACCCCGCCTGACCCGTGTGTCAGGCGGGAAACATCTGTTTTAACATGTCCGCTTGACGGGTAATAAGTACGCGGGAATTTAGGTATATTTGAGTTTTTTTTTTTTTTGAATTGGCGAATGTGTGAGAAATATTTCTACAGGTGTGTTGTAACATTTAGGTTTGAGATCAAAATTCAAGTATAGAATAAATAAAAAGACATTATTTTGATGTCTTGTGGAACAAAATATATTTTAAAATGACATCTTATAAATTGTTATAATTAATAAAGCAAGTCTAGGTAAAGGCACAGACTTGAAAAATCTTATTGAGCCAAAGTAAGGCTGCTATCATTTTACTTCATGGTATGAAATCTTCAGAGAAATGGAAGCCTCAGACGTTAAATATCTATAAGTTGCATAAAATAAAGAAGGACGGAAAAATATAGGTAGCTTATGTCTTTGTTGACATGTTTTAAATTTACACCGGTGGTGTCGTGGCGGTATCGGTGTCCCACAGTAAATTTTTTGCTAACCAATGTTTTGGTTCCACGAACCTGAAGAGTTTTACGATGATGCGTTGTCACCAGATTTTTTTGTTCTTATAATTAATATCTCAAAACTATACGCCCCCAGTGGTTAGCACTTCTGCATAAGTTAGAAAAAATATTCGAGCAATATGATAAATTTCCGGTGGCAAAAAGTTTTGAAACACGTTTGGGAATTATTTGTACTCGTATTTGTTTTTATTTGAGCAGCTCTATATAAAATATATAAATTTATATAGTCATTATTCAACAGATAATAATAATGTGTTTTGATTAGGATCTAAAAAATTGCGTGTCTAATAAATAATAGGTTGTTTATTAGACACGCAATTTTTAAGAGTTTTATGTTCTTTATAATACCTAAATATTTAGATCAATTTGATATGAATAGAAAACAATATCGAATATAAGTTACATAAATTAAATGAGGAACTAAAATCTTAATCTAAACCTATCGGTTCTCATTCCATTGTTTCAATCATTAGATGGAGATGTCAACCACTACTAAATACATACTGATTATTTCAGACGTCACCTCCCCGCGATTTTCCTGGCCATATCCTCTATTAAGCAATTCGTCCATTTATTCTTGTGTTAACTACTGTCTCTAACAGCTTCTACATTTATACTTTGGCTATTGGTAACAACATAACTCTCATTTCTTCTCATACTACATCCATGATTGTTATTCACTTACACAACTTTCAAACTTCTTCTTCTGTAGGCAGTTATTCCGATACCTTAACATTCGCGTCTCCACTACTGCTTTATACAATAAATAAATACCAACTATCGGTTAAAGTGCAAATCCTACTTATTTGTGTTACTCAAGGAAAGCAATAAAGTTAACTCAAAAGCATAATAGAGGGGCAAAGGCGTGCAATTTCCGTGTACCCTCTGTCTTCAAAAGCTCAAAGTTTTATAAGCAGCTTTGGATTTACATTAATAATAAATATGACCGTGTTTTTTATAAAGTCTGGTAATATAAAACCTCTTTTGTCATTGCAAAACAGTTTTTTATATAATTTTTTGCTGTTGAGTTACCGTCGTAGTCCAGGAACATTTGAAACACCAAGATTGCGTTTCGCATTACTGGATTCTTTCCGATGATGTTCTATATATCCATCATACTACTTCATGTAGAATTTGTTCAACAGATAAATATTAGCGAAGCGATCCAACGAATATACCAGTCTCTGGTAAATTCAAAAAGAGCCTGAATAACACTTAATAAGAAATAGCCCTGTCAGCGTGTTGGTGAAAACAGTCGTGTTGTATCCATAACCAATCAATGAGTACATTATTTCTTCCATATAATTTTTATGTACGTCCGAACCTATCTAACACCCATTCTTATTGAAAATATAAGTACATAAAAATACCTCCACGTTTAATACTTAAAGAATGAAAAAAAAAAAGCTACAAAAAAACAGCTCTAAACTGTTTACGTATAGTAGAAAACAAACAGTTTTTACAACGTACTCATTTACCTACTTATATAACATTCAACCATTAAAACTCGCAAATTTTATGTTCGTATGAATAAAAATACGTTAGATGAGAATACAAAATTTTATGGCCTGTAAAATAAGCTGGGTGGAAAAAAATTGGATTTATGATAATTTCGTCTCGCCACTAATAAAACGTGGGCTTGGTTAAGTGCTTTCAGTTAAGCATATTCTTCGTACAAGTATACGGGCAAGATTCAAATTTGGAAGTAAGCCAAGAGGACTAAGAAAGTAACTTGAGTTACAGAACATTTAGACGCAACTAAGAAAATTGATGCTTACATAACTATGAGCTATAACTATGTAGATGCGTCGGGAGCGTAATGTTTAAAGGGTCGAATCCTGGCCTGGCCATTATGCAGCAGTAAGCAATTTAGCTTAGTTGGAGGGAGGGAATATTAGTCATTTCGGTTGCTAATATTCTTCACAAAAAAAAAAAACAAAGAAAGCTTATAACCGTGGTTACCTGTTACCGTTTACCGTTTTGGTTAGAATATAAAGTTTTCTGTGGCAATATAGAAATTCAAGCCAGAAGATGTGCTTAGCTAACTTGAAGTGTATCTATTGGTACGAAATAACAGTAATAAAAAGATCAGGTTAAACCTTGATATCATTTTGAAGAATATGCATCTCATAGATGAACTTAACACTATGATGGCTAATAATTTTGTACTGGTGTAAGGTCTGCTAAACACATTAAATTTTTGATTTAATTTTAGTACATGGCTCTTTTTCAATTGATTTTAAAGGTCCCTTTTTAACAAAGCGAGTATAAACTAAACATTTATCATTATCATTTTCAACCGTCGGTACAGTTCAATAAAAGTTAAAACATTTGATTGACGCAGTTTGAGTGTAATTAATTTGATTGCCTGTTTTATTTCAAATAATGAGTAACTTATTACTTTTTAATAATGGTTGAGTGTTATTGCTGTGTTGTAAATACAAACGAACCTTTAACGATGTGTCCGTAAACGCCTCAGCATCTGAAAAGAACAATTTTAAGTGAGACTTTTTACGAGAGGTTTTATATACATTAGGGTACTGATAATTTTTATAAAACCAATATAATATTATATTGGTCCCATAAAGTACATTTACTTGAACACAAAACACAGGCACTTAACAAATAAATAGAGAAAAGGAATGGGGTTCCAAACAAGATTCAATTGATAGCAAATGTATAAAAGAAAAAATATGTACGTGACATCGTAATGGACTATAAAGTAGTAAATAAACTATACTCGCGACTTGCGAGCAATAGAATTGGTACATACATATATCTAACTGAAGAAAGTAAAACCGTGTATTATGTGTGTAACCACCCACATTTTATTTTTATTCCACGTAAAGGGCGCTAGTCTATTACTATTAGCTGTAGCTCTGAACTGTATATTTTTTAATGTCCATTTCTGCAAGATATTTTTTTCTAATTTCTTAAAGAATGAAAATTGGAAATTCTTTAGACACCGCTTCAATTTAAGGTGCAAAGTGAAGCAGCGGTTAAAGATTGTCAAATAAACAAATGACAGACTGATTTTGACTTTGAAGTATACGTTAAGAAGGTTAAGGAAAAAAAGGAGTGAGATCTTTTAGAAAAAATCATCGTGTACACTACTACTATAAAGAGGAAAGATTTGTATGTTTGTAATGAATAAACTCAAAAACTACAGCGCTGATTTCAAAAATTCTTTCAACATTGGTAAGCTACATTCACTCTGAGTAACATAGGCTATATTGGATTTCCACGGGAACGTTTTTACCACCCGTGCGAAGCCGGGGCAAATCGCTAGTCAGTTATATTTATAGAAGTAACTTTTTAACTTGACTATATTATCCCACTACTGCGCAAAAACCTCCTCCAAGTATAACTTATTCAAGCGCTCTATTTCTATTTGTGTGAATCCATTGACATCAAAAAGTACTCCTGTTTGTTTTGTAATTGTAACATTACGAATAGATTCTTTTATTTCTAATTGTTCCACTTGGAGCTTTATTTTCTGTTAAGAAAGAAAATTAGTATTGCTATTCGATATGGCAATATTATTTAGGTAGACATTAGACATTTGGTTCCATTAATAGGAAATCTTCTATGATCGTGTAAATACTATTAGCCTGTACTTAACATTTCTTCTATATAATTTTGACTATAATCAAATATACAAACAGAAAAGAATTTGATATAAAAATGCGATCAATTCCAAATTTCAATAGTAGTACTATTGAAATTTGGAATTGATCGCATTTTTCTTATCCTCAGAAGATGAGGATATCGTGTATTTTTGTTTATAATGAGTTATACGAAAGCAAAGTAACATAATTAGGAAATGTCAATTGTAGTGTTGATAAAAATCTTTGCTTTCTTAACCGAACTGTCAAGGAAATGTTATTACATTTAAGTTTAACTTTCACAAAAGATGACTAGATACTACTTATTTCATGTTTGCTTGTTATAATTGTCATTTAACAAAAATAAATGCATCCTGAAAGAAATCGCTTCCAGCGATAAGGCCGCCCATTGTGCATTAAACTTTATAGATACTCCCTACTTGTCCTACTGTAAATTTATTGGTGAACAATAAAGAAATATCTATGTGACAGATACTTTTTTAAAGCAGTTATGTCCAGTGAAATGTAAATATTTTATACAATAGTCTATGCATTTTTTAAATTCATTGGCAAAATTTGCTTCTACAATAGTCTTTTCATCCGAAAGTTTAGATATTCTATCACATCCAAAATGTTTGAGAGCGTCTCTCCTGTTCCTTCTTTTATTCATTTGTTTTGGTGTTTATGAGATTTATGAGATATGGGCCTAGGTCATAGAAATATATTAGGATTGAACGGCCATGTACTAAGCGGGAAATGCGTGGCAACTTTTTAAACATTTCCTGTCCTATGAGACAGGAACTTTCGAACGCTTGCTTAGTACCTAATGTTAAGACTAACTTAAGACTAGCTAACATGCAATATTGTGATATTTCCAACTGTAGAATAAAAATAGAGAAGTAAATTTTTAAAATAAAAGTATTTCTTTTCTTTCGTGAGTATTTATTTACAGTGAGAGTCGCCACGAGCGACATATAGATGTTCACTGCTTATGGCCATTCCTCACTTACTACTGTAGATTAGGTACGATCTGAAAATTCAATCTTTCATTCAATCTTTCAAATGAAGATTGCCTGTACCAAAAAGTGTCCAAAAAGTCATCCGTCAATCAGTGCCGGCTTGCAGGTAAGTTTGGCTCGGGCCCGAAAGATATTTGTGGGACTTCATATACACCAACGGATTCTACAATAATAACTTACTTTTCCAAATAATTGTTACAAAATGATACGTCACTACTTGCCGTGTTCAATAATAGACAAAAACCTCTAATGACACCTTATAAGATTCGTTCGCACGTTATTCCCATTACCTGGAAGATGTTAGACGAATTATAACGTATTTCTATCCTTTTCGTTATCATAATATGTAATATTTATATCTCTTTCGTCTGTATAAAGCCTTACCGCAATCTGGTTTGATGTAACAAAATTGTAACGCAAGAAATGGGCCAGTAAGACAGAATAAATGTAACTATCATTACCTTAGACATTAATTTTACTATGGATAAATCGTAGTAAGTCTCATAGTTATTTATATATTTATTTATGTTCGAACTATAATTTTACAAAAAGCACTTTGCGAGGTTTGGAAAATAATGAGAAATTGTTTTGTGAATTAAATATAAATAGGAATGAATTGCAAAAAAACACTTAATTGAATTTTATCTGAAGCATAAACAATAACAAAATTCGTAATATCACTCAATATCTACTAACAGTTCTTAAAAACTTCAATAGAAAATAACTTCTAACTAATCTAACAAAATTCTTACTTACAATAAAAAGTGTAATATTGGAATCCCAGTGAACACACTACACAACGTATTTAAATGAAAATGCACATGAGAAACTTTATTCCATAAATCGTCACAAAACTTATAATCACTCGATCTCACAACAAACCACAATCACGAACGAACCGGCGTGCGTCTTTACACAAAGACGCTTCATCGCACACTGGCCGCTCCAAGTTCGGGACAACAGCGCACACAAATACACATAAACTTGTATGTCAATAGAGACACTACGTGTGTGCGTGAGTGTGCTTCAAGTTAAACTTCTGACCAACTCTGTACTGCGTCCATTTCTGAATTAAGCAATTATAGTTAATTTCGAGACTCTCCATATTATGTTCAGTCGTGTCTGGGAGAAATGTGTTATTTTGTATCATAATTTGTGTGAAGGCATCCGCTTGAGCAGCTGTGAATTATATTCTATACGTGTAATGTATTCGTTATTTTTTATCTATTATTTAATAGATGGTTGTATCAAATAAGTTCTGACCGTTAGTTTGGAGCTGGCCTATTATTGTTTTGCTAACGAATGTTGCTTGTTAAGATTTAATTACCGTATTAGTTTATTAGTAAACCTATTAAACGTGTTTTGTCAAAATTTAAAACGTGTTATCATTATATTATGCGATACACAATATAGTTAATTTGCGTTATGTAAGAGGGCAGTCATGTGAGAAAGGCCGAGCAGCATATTAACTAGCATGTAACCAGAATCAGTTTAATAGTTGCCGAAAGTAAAATATTGATATTGACATAAATTTTTATTTAAATTAATAAAATACAAAATGAAAATACAATACCGAATAAAATATAAGTAAAATAAAAGTACAATTATATGTTTCAAATGAATTATTCGATCGCAATCAATATCATATAAAGCTACAAAAATAAAAATTGGGCGAACACACAAAAAACCTTATTCATCAATCAGTCGTTCATTGAATCGTTCATTCCAAACCGTTGTCAATTCAAATTTGAAATTTCTACGGTGAAATTAAAAATAAGAAGAAATATTAACACTCTAACTGCCAGTACTAATTTCAAATCATAAGCGGCGTGATTAATATAGCCCGGGTTTGTTCCAATGACACTTCATGTCAACGATGCTTAATTTGATTGGACGTTTTTGTATATATTACGACGCTAGGCGGAGTCTATTGGGTGTAATTAAAAATCATAGATTGTTATCACGCAAACCAGCCAAGTTTCCGGTGGAGAACGAAGGAATTAAAAAATGACGTGTGGTGTGAATTTTGAAATGCGTTTTTTTGTAATTATATTTTTTACAGGTAAAGTTTTTTAAAGCAATTCACGGATGACTGGCTTAGATGAGTAAGTATGTATATAATGCGGTTTAAAAAATGTTGAGTTCTATTTCGTGATCAGAAAACGTTTTATTCTACTTCTTATATATTAATAAATTTCAGTAGCGCTGATCAATTTATTGATCAAAAATCCAAAAAGTTCTAAAATTGAATCTTCTGCTATCATGCGGGCCTACAAATATCCAATATCTTAACCCATGTGATAAATGACTACTCATATCTTGGCAATATAAGAAAACATAAACACAATTCAATACAATTTGGTATTTTGCTGTTGTCAAAAAAATAGTATAGCTAAACTTATTTAAGCTTTGATAATGCCGTGAGGTGAAACCGGTCAGGTTAAAAATAAAAATAAAATAAAGTGTGGAAAAGTACAAGTGTTATAATTATTCAATATCTCAACTTATTAAATTAAGAACAGTAGAGTGATGGCAGTTGCGTCGGTATGTATTTTAACGATTTATTTATTTTTAGTCATTCACCCAACCTATTATAGTAAATGATTTGACTATTAAATATTATGACGTCACAAATAAATTTTTCACAACTTACCGTTTTGACGTTTAGTAAAAAGTAAAAAATTTGACTAGTCAGTCGAATACCCAATTGTCGTCAAAATAGTATGTAAACACGCATAAAGAGTTGTACAACTTTCCAGGTTCTCCTTTGCTATCTGTAATACGTAGGTACCTTAAATACAGCTTTAAAAGCAACGACTACATTTTAATGAGTCTTTACTTAACGCTCTATAATTATACGCTTAAGCCAGTAAGCTAGTCACAATTTAATTACTAACTTCAACCCAGTTTTATCATAGAACTAACCTAATTATTTTTGGATCTCAAAATTTGTATTTCGTCAGATACGAAAAAGAAGTTGAATTTTGGCTAAAGGAGCATGACGTTATTGTAGTTTGAGTTCATTGTGACAAGAAAATAAAATTTGTAGTCACTGTATGAATTAAAACGGCGCTAACAATGCGTAAAAAAGATGGGTCAAGAAATTACTGAATGTAATATTGAAAGGGAGAATGTCTAGACTGAGTTTTAGTTTTCTAGTAGTCATATTCAATCTGGCTGTATTTTTCAAGATAAACACTCTTTGAATGGCACCAGTTCCTCTTAATGGGAAATTACTCAAACAATGTTAAAAGCATAAATATGATTTTATTTACCTATTTCCTTTTTTAATTCATCTATTAATTTACGATAAGTTCAACAACGTGTAAAAGTTACATATTAGAGAATCTCAAAGCCAATGATGCCTGGCGTAAAAAATTCCAAAAAAAGGTTGTACCACAAGGGTTAACAAACCGACTTAAATCAGTCTGACGCAGATAGGTTAGGCTACAAGGTTTGGTAAAAAATTAACGATGGCACAGAACCAAACTCTTTTTGTAAAATTCGATGTCGGCTTGTTATTAGAGTTTAAAGCATATAAATATAATGTAGCTCAATATGTACTCTTAGACGATGTTTACTTAGGTGATTTTGCCTAAATAACCAGGTACTTGGTACTGCCAGTACAGTGAAGGAAAATTTACTTTCCTGTGACATTAATTATATGAATTGGCTGATTAAATGCATATCCTGGATGCATCCCAGATTTTTACTATGGAACTTGGGATCCACTTTAATAATAGGTTAGGACCACCCAACCCTGATGAGACAGAACCACACGTGTACCTGCTTGTGTTGAAATTCACTTGGACTTAGAGGTTTTGGTGGGGCCCGAAATGATTGACGGACTACTTTCTTTCCGGGGTTGGGGTGTCAGATGGTAGTTGCCCCTGTTAAAGCCAATCAAACCAAATTGTTATTATAGTAGGCATAGAAGGGTGGACTCCAAGACTTCTACACTGACGGTGTAGAAACTCTCTACTGTGTTTACAGCGTCGACAGCACGAGTGTGACTCATCTGATGTTACACACGTCCATAGGCCACGGTAACCACTTTCCATCAGGTGGACCGTGTGTTGAGAGACCGTCTACTCAGTAGTATAAATAAAATAAATAAGCTTCAAAGCGCAAAAAACGTAGAAATAAAGTATATAAACATTTTTCAGAGCGCTTTATCTGTTCAAGTTTTATTCGTACTACCTACAAGATATTTACGTACAGTGGTATTATTATTTATAAGATAACACCATGTTAGCACTAACGGTAACTACTAGCTTCAATCACCAAGGGTCCACAATATCAACTAAACAGTCTACCACCATTAGACGAAGGAACTCAACGCCTAAGTAACATTATTAATACACCCATCATCTCGCATACGAGTGGAGCTAGCAGTAATGTGTGTGTAATATAATACAGTCTTGTCAAGGCCCAATACTGTTTCTTATCACGTCTTGATGAATTATCACTGTACGGTATGACGCCGGTGGGGCTTGGTACAAGTTAGAGAGGCTAATCTATCGCCTATATTCAGGAATCACATATGTATACCGTAGATTCACAAAATAGTAATCGTTTATTATTAAGACAATAGAATTAAGATTGAGAAATTCTGAGTATGAACAGGAGGTAGGGCACGTCGGTATTTCCGTCCAAATGAGCAGTCCGACTGGAAAAGTACCTCCGCCCTACAGAATACCGCGGCTATAATAACCTCGTGTTGTGTTCCCGGCGATGACTACGGTAGCCAGAGCTCAATGGATGGTTTTGTGATGTCAGTGGGAAGACCAAGGCTATTCCTGCTGTAACTTCTACACTGACGGCACAGAATCTCTCTGTGTTTACAGGGTCGGCAGCACGAGTGTGACTCCCCTGGTGTTGCACTCGTTGATAGGCCACGGTAACCAGTTTCCATCAGGTGGACCGTGCGCTTGTCCGCCACCTCAGTGGTATAAAAAGAAAAACAGTGTTCTCATGAGCCTACTAGCTATAGACTTGAAATGCTTAAAGAAGAATCATCATTATCATGCTAGCGTGGTTCTCGGAGGTATCCGACGCTTACACCTCGGAACCTTGAGTCTGCTTACTTGTATTGCTTGGCTTTTATTGAAGATTTTCTTTATCTAAGCGTTAATCCCAGTCGCTTTCGCTTAGGATTTAAGGGGCCGCTTTAACAGTCTAACTGCGAATTTGGCTGAACTTCGATATTTTCCGTGAACCGACTGCCATATAACCTCCACAACACAAAGGCGATATCCAAGCATTGCAATAGAAAAGCACGACCAGACCAATGCAAATACCCATATTCATACATACAAATATTCGCACTGACCGGGAATCGAAGCCCCGCTTTCTGCGTACCGAACGAGTTCACTACCGTCATCATCACGCCACAGAGGCTGTAAGTAGTTAATTAATATTCTCAAATCGGGTATAATTCCAAATTTTAACGGAAATTATCGTTATGCTCTACCTATCAAAATAATACGGCGACCCCTTCAATACTGACCCATTAACAGTCAGACATGTTGCTTTATTAGTTAGGTTTCACATCCATTGGTCCACTACGGGCAAATTTAGGTCCATAGGACAAGAAGAGGTAGACTTATTCTGCACCATTTTGGTTATTTTGAAATATTTAGTATGTTAACGTCTGTTTTAAGTCTCGAGTTCTAAAGTTTTAAGCTGTATTATCTATATTTATATTTTGTCTACACTTTAATAATAAATTTCTCTAGTCAGTCTTGCTTGCCTCATTCATACTTACGTGACCAAGCCAGTACGCTTTTATTATCTTATTCAAATGCAGAAACAACAACTTTCCCTTCGTACAAACAATAATACGAGAAGAAACTAATCGCATTTAGCTATCTGCAGTGATGATTGATATATTTTTAAATGCCCTTAACCAATATCGTAACATAACCAAATTTTCTAAAAAACATAACAATATATTTTAAAGGGTTCAAAGATTAAAGGTTAACCAAGGTTATGCGTAAGCGTCATACATAAGGTTTTATCTAAAATATCATCTTCTGAATCCGTTTCTAATTAATTACACTCAGCGTAATTAATTAGAAACGGAGTTGGCACTAAGTTTAAATTATTAATCTAAGCATGATCGAAGTATTACTTCCAGATGCTTCTAAATGTTAACGTGAACTTCTGAACCTCCAGCCCTGACAGTAGGAGGTAGGACACGACGGTATTACCGTCCAATTGAGCAGTCCGACTGGGGAAGTACCTCCGCCCTACAGAATACCACGGTCATAATAACCTGCGGCGGTGAGTAGGGTAGCCAAGATCACTGGAGAGGTTTTGTGCTGTCAGTGGGAAGATTTAAGGCATGTCCTGCTTTATCTTCTACACTGCCGGCACAGAAACTCTCTGTTGGGTGTTGCATACGTCCATAGGCCACGATAACCACTTTGCATTAGGTGGGCCGTGTGCTTGCCTACCACCAAAGTGGTATAAAAAGACCTACGCATCTTCCCCCGGTAATCATCAGAAGTACTGGTTTTTTAAGTGAGTTTGACTTTAGAGCCGAAGATTGATTGGTGCCCCACTCATCCGATATCCGACATCCGATATCGGAGGAAGCCAAATGTATGAGATATGTGTCTGTCTTTCAAATTGTCCGGCCCGATATCGGGTATCGGAACTAACACCACTGTGTTGCCCCGATATCGTATCACAAAAAGACTAAAACAGCGGCTGCAAGCAATTTTCGACCTTTATGACATTTTCTTAGTTAAGTACGTGTCTTTTCGCGTTAATTGATGACGCTGATCAGAAAAAAACTCGATAGCATGTCATGTCAAAAAGGTCGAAAATTGCTTGCACTTGTGTTCTTTTTTTTACATCCCTAGCATTCCTGACTAGTCTATGCTTTCGAGCAAATCGCCGTATCGGGCCGATTTTATCGGATAAATGTGAAAACAGCACAAGGTGTCGGCTATCGGATTTCACACTCATCCGATATCCGATATTGGCGTCCGACACCGATATCGGATATCGGATGTGTGTGAAAATGCTTTAACAATGTTTAATTAAAACTACAAAGAATGCTACTAAAAACAAAACCCTTAAGCGCTTTGTTCTAGAAGATTTGTTTATTTACAAGCTCAATATCAAATATTTTGCATTTTAGAGGTTAAGTACTAAATTAATTTATGTCATACCCTCCACTGTCTCATGTCAAAATTACTGACATAAGAATCGTGGTTTATCCTATTTGGGAACACGTATAGGAGATAGAAACGCCATAACAGGGTTCTGGTACGCGAGAAGCCAGAGGTCAGTTTCAATATTTATTAGAGTCCGCAGCTTCTAGTCTTACCAGTTTCGGCTGTACATTCATTTTACCACGATGTGATTGTTATTTGATACCCGCAACTCAAAGGTGAAACAATGTTCTTCGCTTAAAGAGTAGCCAGTTCTGCAATTGGGAATTTTGCTGTTGTTAAAAAAATATATTTACCTGAACTTATTAAATTAAGAATGGTAAAACATTGACAACAGTTGCGTCGGTTCTTATTTTGTCATTTTTATTTATTTTATTCATCCACCCAACCTATAATAGTAAATGATATGACTATTTGATATTATGACGTCACAAATAAATTTACAATTAAATTTTCCTTACAACATACCGTTTTGACTTTTAGTAAAAAGTAACTAATTTGACTAATCAGTCCAATTCCGAAATGGATTAATCGAATTCTGTTTTGTACTACAGTATTTATAACTGTTTCATTAGACACTATTTCAGAATATACTTCCAACAATAGCTCGCTTTTTTTACAGTTGTATTTTTTTGTATTCTAGATGAATGGCGACCTGGTGAACACATCAGGCAATTCGAATAGCTCCCTAAACCATGATGACGACGTGAGTTTCAACATTATTATACCTATATCATGAAGCGCGAAAGTTAATAGTATACAGCTAATAATATAATTGGATGTCAATTACAGTTAATCCATAATGATCAATACATAAAAAATATATTTGCGAACAGTAAAGTTCTAACAGAAATACAACGCTGACGCTTATGGCCCAAACTGCTACACTTAGCTAAACGTGGGCAAACTAATACGACCAAATTCTGTCTCTACATTACCGTATAGCCTGATGTGAGGCCGTTTGATATGCAAATTTTGATGCTCAGGTATATTAGTCAATGCTTTATTGGTTCTGCCTCATGCTAAGTTCACTTTGAATTGAACCGAGAACAGTTTGATTAATATTGTATTGGGATTTGGGAGTGTTGTGAAATGTATTTGCGGTTAAATGGATAGGTTTTCTGGAAATTACTTCCACATGATTGAACACCTACGCATCAAATAGTACTTTAGTATATTTTTTTGCAAATAAGTTGTTGTTAATAAAAAGAAAATATATTTTTAAGCTCCGCTTTCATTCATCCACTGAAGTATTTTCCGGCAGGATGACAGCCCGCCTTTTGCGTCGGCTCTAACATACGTCAGACACTTCCTTCAGCGTTATTAAACCTTTCATATTTATCCTCAACGGTTTCAGGTGCATTTGACGTGTATTTTTATACAGTTTCACCATTGTATCTGTTACTGTTCATGGAGATATATCCTGACCTATTAAATCTTTAGGTACTTTACTTGTAATAAATAATTCAGTCAGAGCTAATACATTATTATACTTGTTTTATAATGTATGGAAAGAAAGTACAGGTACAGTGTAGAAATGCAGGCGTCGGTAGCTTAGTTGTTAAGGAGTCAGCGTTACGATCGAGATGTCCCGGGTTCGAATCCTGGCCATTTCACTACCGACGTGAACCCACTCCTAGCACAAACAATTTAGCTTAGTTGGAGGGGTTAGAGGGAATATTAGTAATTTCGATGATTTTGGTTGCTAATATTCTTTCTAAACAAAAAACTGTGAATGTTTTTTTTTGCCGAAATATTACTCTTAAATGATTTTGCTAGTGAAAAAGTGTCCAAATTATTTTTTCCGAAACGGCTGTAAAATCACCCAGTATATATACAGGAACCACCTTAGTGTAGCTCTTCGAATTTCTGTAACGTTGTAGTTATTAAATCGATCCATACACAGTGTCTGTTTATCTTTATTCCATTCGGTACGGTAAACACCCCACGATCAGCAAGTCCTGAACAGAATAAATAATAGAACCACGTGATATTAGTCATAACATAATAATCACAGCTTTCTCAAGTGGTGCGTATATATTTGATTGAGGTACATTTTTCTCATCAGCCCCCTAGACTGGTAGTAAAGTAGGGACAAGATAATAGGTCACTTTTGACAGATGTCAGTTTTATATTCATAGTGAGGTGACCTGCTTAAAAACATCGATTAAATGAATGAATCGAATGAATCGATACAGACTTGAAACATATGTGAATTTTAAAAATGATCATGCGAATCCCTGTCCCATTATTATTTTTTCTTTCATAAATTAAAGGAGCAAAATAAGACAAGTGCCTACGTAATTTAACAAAAAAATTGCTTTTATTCACTTGAACTATCGGAACTGCTATCTTCATCACTGCTGTCAGCACTCAGAGATATTATTAATTCATTTTCAATAATATTGTCTATTCTCACATCTCGTTCAAAATCTTGTAAAATTATTTTCTTTGTCTTCTCCACGACTTTTCGCCAGTCTTCTGTAGTGACTTCTGCACATGCAGTTTGTAGCAGAGTCATCATTTTAGCAGTACTGAAGGGTGGTTCAGTATTGTTCCGCGCTGCATGACCCTTTATTTGTGCCCAAATAAGCTCGATGGCGTTATACTGGCAATGGTAGGGAGGCAATCGAATAACTTCGTGTCCATGCTCTAGGGCTAGTTCATCGATTACATAGCGGAGCTTGGACGGCTTAGTTGCTTTTACCAGATTTAACAACATAACTTTTAATAAAGTTGGACTTGCCTCCACACCATTTCTTACCAGCCACGAGACAATTTCTTGCTTTTTATTTGCTTGAGTTGGTGGTGTGTTGGTGTGTGGTGTCGGCCTATAAAGAATAGCACCAACCCAACTCTGCCCGCGGGTGTCGTAAAAGGCGACTAAGGGACACAAAACCGGGGGGAGGGCAGCAGCGCCCCCTGCAGAGCAAACCCACAAGGAAACTGCGATCCCCAACCCGCATGCCCAGCGTGGGGATTATGGGCACTACCCCTATGATGGCACGACCAAAAAGATGGCCCTCAGTTCCCGGCCGCCTCGCTATTCCTGGCCATGGCAGCGGCCATGGTAACGGCGGGGCAGGGGGTGCGAAGAATCACCGGGCTACGGCAGGCTGCCACAAAGATCTGACCCTGGCAACGTTTAACGGATGCACTCTGAGGCTTGACCACCATCTAGCGCAGTTAGAAGTGGAGTTAGAGAACATTAAATGGCATGTTCTAGGGTTATGTGAAGTCCGTAGAGAGGGGGAGGACACCGTAACCCTAGACTCTGGCCATCTTCTCTACTTTCGCGAGGGGGATAAGAAATCCCAGGGTGGCGTAGGTTTTCTCGTCAATAGGGCCCTCTCTAACAACGTTGAAGAAATCTCCAGTGTGTCGACGAGGGTAGCGTACCTGATCCTTCGGCTGTCCAAGCGCTACAGCATGAAGGTCATTCAGGTTTACGCACCGACCTCGGCTCACCCGGATGATGAAGTGGAGGATATGTATGAAGACATATCCAAAGCCTTACACAACACCACCAAGGCCCACTTCAATGTTGTTATGGGGGACTTTAACGGCAAGGTGGGAACACAGACTGGCAACGAATCCCGTATAGGCCCTCATGGTTATGGAGTTAGGAATCACAGGGGGCAAATGCTTGTCAACTTCCTTGAGAAGGAGGGACTGTTCTTAATGAACTCTTTCTTTAAGAAACAGCCTCAAAGAAAGTGGACATGGAAAAGCCCCGACACTGTGACTAAAAATGAGATCGACTTCATCATGACGGATAGCAAGCACATATTCAGAGATGTCTCAGTGATCAACAGGTTTAATACCGGATCTGATCACCGACTTCTCCGAGGCTCTCTGAATATCAACTTAAAGCTTGAAAGAAGCCGACTGATGAAGTCCACGCTCCGACCTAACCCAATCCAGATCATGGCGGGCACCGAGAAGTTCCAGCAGCTTGTCGGGAATAGGTTTGTTGCCTTGGAATCCACTGACGACGTTGACGAGAGCCTACACAATCTGGTCGAAACTCTGAGGGATGAGGGCATCAAGTTCTGTAGAGCGCAGCGGACTGGCAGGATATCAAAACTCTCGGCTGAGACTCTCGGGTTGATGACAAAAAGACGGGAAACCACCCAAGCGACTTCGTCGGAAAGGTCAGACCTGAACAAGCAAATTGCGAAGATGGTACGGCGCGACCTTCGGAGCTCCAACACACGCCTCATCGAAGAGGCGATAGAGCGAAACCGAGGGTCAAAAGTATTCACTCAGCAGCTTGGCAGGAGCCACCTGACGAAGCTAAAAACGCACGACGGGAGGACCGTATTGTCAAAGTCAGAGATCTTCGCCGAGATAGAAGATTTCTATGGCCGATTATACGCTGCACATGCCTCTCATTCCCGACGAGATGACCACGATTCCAGAGCCACCCTGACACGCCACTACACCGACGAACTGCCTGACATCAGTCAAGACGAGATCGTGTCAGCTCTGAGGCAGCTTAAAAATGGAAAAGCCCCCGGTGAGGACGGAATAACATCAGAGCTTTTGAAAGCTGGAGGAGCCCCTGTCATACAGGAACTACAGAACCTCTTCAACGCCGTCCTTCACAGTGGGAGAACTCCAAAGGCGTGGAGCGGGAGTTTGGTGGTGCTCTTTTTCAAGAAGGGTGACAAAACCCTTCTTGAGAATTACAGACCCATCTCGCTCCTGAGCCACGTCTACAAGCTGTTCTCACGAGTGGTCACGAATCGTCTCGCCAGGAGACTCGACGAGTTCCAGCCGCCGGAACAGGCCGGGTTTCGCGGAGGATATGGCACCATAGACCACATTCACACAGTGAGGCAGATTATACAGAAGTCCGAAGAATATAATCAGCCCCTGTGTCTGGCCTTTGTGGACTATGAGAAGGCCTTTGACTCTGTCGAAACCTGGGCTGTTCTGGAATCCTTACAGCGATGCCAAGTAGACTATCGTTACATTGAGGTGTTGAGATGTCTATACGAAGCCGCCACCATGAGTGTCCAAGTACAGGACCAGCAGTCTAAACCGATCCAATTGCGCAGAGGAGTGAGACAGGGGGATGTTATATCTTCGAAACTGTTCACCAGCGCGTTGGAGGATATGTTTAAGACGCTGGACTGGAAAGGCAAGGGCATTAGCATAAACGGCGACTACATCTCACACCTACGATTCGCAGATGACATAGTCTTACTGGCGGAGTCGCTAGAGGATCTGAACCGGATGCTGGGCGGACTAGCTTCAGCCTCGCGACGTATCGGTCTTGGCATGAATTTAGATAAAACTAAAGTCATGATCAATGGCCACATTGATCCGATACCGGTCGTCGTACATGGTCACCTTCTCGAAATCGTTTCTGAGTACACTTACCTCGGGCAGATTCTGCAGTTAGGTAAAAACAATTTCGAGAGGGAGGCCAAGAGGAGGATCCAGCTGGGCTGGGCAGCGTTTGGGAAACTACGCCGAGTCTTCTCGTCATCCATACCGCAATGCTTGAAAACGAAAGTTTTCAATCAGTGCGTCCTACCCGTCATGACCTACGGAGCCGAGACATGGACACTCACGGCAGGGTTGGTCCACCAGTTTAAAGTCGCTCAGCGAGCTATGGAGAGAGTGATGCTCGGAGTTTCTCTGAAGGATAGAATCCGCAACGAAAACATCCGACAGAGAACCAAAGTTATCGACATAGCTCAAAGGATTAGCAAGCTGAAGTGGCAGTGGGCTGGCCATATCTCGCGAAGAACCGACAACCGTTGGGGTAAACGTGTTCTTGAGTGGAGACCGCGACTCGGCAAGCGTAGTGTAGGACGCCCTCCGACCAGGTGGGATGACGATCTAAGAAAGACTGCAGGCAGATGCTGGATGCGGCAAGCTGAAGACCGGGCGCTATGGCGCTCATTAGGGGAGGGCTATGTCCAGCAGTGGACTAATATAGCCTGATGATGATGATGATGATGATGAGTTGGTGGTTTATCAACTTGTACAGAATGATACGGAGCATTGTCCATTATAATTTTCGATGGGTTTTCTAAGCTGACTAGCAGCTTCTCAAACCACTTTTTAAAAACATCAAAGTTCATTTCCTCATGGCAATCTGTTGTAGTTTTAGAGGCGAATGCGAGGAGGCAGTCTGGAATAAAACCTTGAGAAGCTGATCCCGCGTGACATATAATAAGTCGGGCTCCTTTTCCCGATGGAACTTTTGAGGTGGAGGCCGCTGTATCATCGGTCCATGTCCGCGCAACCGTATGGTTCGCATTCAACCATGTTTCGTCAATAAACACGACATTGTCCCAATCCGTAATTTTATTTACCTGACGTAAGAATGTTATTCTCTTCAAAATAATATCGTAGCGTTCTAGCAGGATTTTCCGCTTGTCGGATTTTTTAAATCTAAAGCCAATCGATTTCAAAACCTTTGATAGAGACGATTTGCCTCCAAAAAATAAGCCTGCGCCTTTTAACGAACTCAATAGCTTTTCCCGTGTAGGATATTCTTTTCTCGAGTAATATCCATAAATGTGGTTGCGAATTGCAGCAGCATCAAAATTATCAACGTCAACAATTTTCTTCTCCCTCTTTCGTTTTTTCGGTGTACGTAAAGTCTTATCTTCTGAGCCTGATGGTCCGTATTTCTCTTTCAGAATTTGAGTTACTGTCTTCTTCCCTATTCCCAATGCTTCGGCAACGCGTTCTCTCGGTGGTTTCAATGGTAAAAGAGGCCCATCGTTAACTGATTCACGTCCAAAATAATTGTACAATTTCAGCACTAGTTCGCGAGATTGACTGTTTAGAGTTTTCCCCCGTTTCGACATAGTAAGACTGTAATGTTTTTCTTGTTTAATAATCGTTAAGCAATCGGAGTCCAATTTATAGCCAGGTAAACGTAGTCAGTAAGATCAGTTCAATGAAAAAGCCGGATCAGAAGAAAATAACAGAGAGCACACCAAAAACGCACAGTCACTTCGCACAACAACAAAAGACTGCGTCATCCTCATGTTATGGCGACATGACATGCGTCATCGACAGGCACTGGTGTTGCCAGCAACATCCACCTAAATTGCACCCAACATCAATGACCTTTCTATTTAGTTATTTTTTTTGTATTTTTATAGTTAGTTAAAAGAATAATAAATATGTATAATTAGGTTTTATTATAATCACAACGTGGTAATAAATTTATAGTGATTTTTCTTCACAAGTAATCATTGCATTCGATTCAACTTACAATCCTATCAGCTTTCGATTTTTAGAGTAACATCCCTAGTGTTTAAAAAGAAAAAGGGTTGACTGACGCAACATTGTAACGACGAACAGAGTTCTTTAGTACAGAAATTGTTTATTATGTTTAGAATGGTTTATTAGTGAAAGCAAATCGTAAAATTACTCGTATCGGTCATTATTACAATAAATATGTAAACGTAATTGAAAAAAGTTAAGCAATTGTGCAGTTCTTATTTTATGCCCGCCGTTACAAGGTTACGTTGTTGAATTTTGATGAAATGTCAAAAGTGACCTATTATCTTGTCCCTACTTTAATTCGTTGACCGGCGTATTGTAAAATAGAATGATGAATGTACGGCATTAAGGTAAAAGCACTAATGGTGAACACTATAAGGACAAATCAAACTTCAATATATTCACTACAAAATTTAATATATTCATTACAGATGTTAGATATAACATTTTTTTTCAACTGTTACAGCAGCATTTAGACAATAACTTTTGTAGATGAAGTCTTAAAAGCTATTATACTTTTGCTTTAAACAAAAATATTATACACTATGTTGTAAGTACACTTAAACACTTAAAAGTGATAGAAAATTTAGTTGATTGTTGGTCTATGTAGGTTAGCAACTTACATATTTATAACACCCATACTAAAATCACACCTATTAAAAATCACTCCTCTTCAAATCCATTTAAATAGAACTGTCTCCTCAAAGACAGATATAGAAGGAGAAATTTAAATTAGTCAGGACGAGGTCTGGGAGCTTAGTGGTCAAAGCATTGCCCCTGTAAGGCAAAGATCGCGGATTGAAACCCCGCCTAGACCGATTTCTTTTTCTATTTCAATCGATTTGAATAATTAGCATAAAAATGCTTAAAAATTTAATTCAAATCACCACTCTTACCAAAATTCTAAGAAGCAACTGGCTACAATTTAATATTTACTTGCGACAGTATTGCGAATTTTTGAACATATATATGCCATTAGATATCTTATAAGTATGTTAATAGTCATGTAAACTAAATAGTTACTTTGCTTACAATAAAAGTTTTTTCCTAAGTGTCCACTATCGGGTCAGTGTCCACCTGTGGTGCTTTTACATAACGTATTTTGAGGTTTATGATAGTCATCGATATATTATACATCGATATTGATACAAACGTATGACCACTTGCCTAGAGGGTCTAAAACTGGTCTTAACCCGGCGTCAGCATGGTAGAAAATAGGTACAACAACTGCTTGGTGGGTCATAATTACCCAGATTTTAAACCGTAGCTGATTTTTACTATTTCAATGACGTTTAGAGCAAATTTGTGTTTAACTTGAAGAATAGTTCTTAAGTTATAATATTTTGGAGAAAATAATAAAAAAAATAAGTTATATAAAAATCTTTTTATGTATTTACGAAGTAAGTATAAAATTTTGATCAAAATATCAACTTCTAGAAACTTATTAATAAAAAAACAAAAAAATGACTAATTAACACTTATTTTTAACTTTGTGGAATAACAAATATGAGAGCTTTAAAAAAGTATATGTTAAAATTATAAAGAATCTTAGGGTTGATCACTATTAGCATCGTCATCTACGCCACCGCCACAGAAAGAAATTATATGTTCAGAGCAAATTAATTTGTTGCATCTTTGACAAATATGGGTAGTTTTCGTATCTTTTTTAGCGGGACATATCTGGCATCGTTTCCGAACACCAGAAACTTTAGTAGGGGGCTCATCTGATGTTTCTCCTGTAAACTCTCTTATTCTTTTGCGCATCTCTCTTGGTAAATGAACTAAGTCCTTGCGAGCGCTGAAGTGATCATTTATAAGAGTAAGAACCAAGTTTTTCAAGAATTTACGGCGTTTCAGATTTCATAAGTTAGTGTTCTCTTTATAAATTTTATATATATATTTATCGCTGACATATTCAACATAGCGTACAACATGGTCAAAGGCCATTTTTTGATTTCCGACAAACATTGTAGGTAGAACAGAGTTCGCCAGCGACGTCTACCCCACCCTTCCATCCATCATTGTCTGATGCCTCTTACTCGGTATCACTCTATTGAGAACGCTCGCTAACGTGATCATCTTTCTCGCATTCCGAAGAATTTTCACCTTCCGAATCGCTTTCTTCTAAAATTGACAGAATTCACTGCCTTTCGCGTTCCTCTTTATCCATTATTCAAATACAACCTAAAATAACAAAATATAATGTAATATACGTAATGTCGGTACAAATAAATAAACGAAATAATCAAATAATAAACTTAATGTAATTGGCACAAAATGGTATCATCGAATGTATAGTTGGGTCATATTTACCTTTTTGTTGTTTGACCGCGTCTATCTACCTGTGCAGGCGCATACTGTGTAAGTTGACATAAGAAACGAGAGGGGCGGGGCATTAACTGCAGCTACTGAGAAGCGTGGTAACGTTACACTATTATTTTCTTAAATATCCGCATTTAAAAACATCACGGGTCATTATGACCCAACCCAGCAGACGCCAGGTTAAATATTCAACGTTTTAGTAGTTAGGAAACCTTTGCAGCCAAAGCGGTCGCAAATAAATCCTATAGTGTGCCTATGTAAGTACGTACTGTAAAAATTATCGCCTCAGAACTTTCTTAATTTTCTCAACCCATTAGCAACATAAACTTTAGCTATTTTGGTTTCGTAATCTATTACATATACACCGACCCCTATCCTAATTCCAAGAAATTTTATTAAAATTCTCTCACCGACGAGTTTTAAACTTTTACACGAAGAAAATAAAGCTCATTTTCTACTATTTGTGTCTCCGTAAGTACACCTTGAAACGAATGATACCAAATTAGAATAGCATGCTTTAAGTTAATTTATTGAACCGATGCCACTTAATAGAATTAATGTTTCAATTTGATTAATTGAAACCAATGTTGGAGTTTACATTTGAAATAAACTGCAATGAACGGACATAATTTTGAGCTTGGAAAAGTGAATGTAAAAGGAAATGGTTGTTTTAATTGAAGGAAGGGTAATTTGTATTATTTATGGACAATAATTTATATTGTTTGGATGAGGTCCCATTATATACTTGTGTATATTGTACTTGTGTATTGATACTCGCGGCTCCGAGTATCAGTTAGGTACTTTAATGTGTGAAATTTTGATTTTGATCCCGCTACCCATGGTAAACTATAATCGGGATAAAAAGTCTATGTGTTATTCCAGACTGTAATCGATCTCTGTACCAAATATCAGCCTTATCCATTCAGCCTTTAGGCGCGGTATATACAGAAGAGACGTGGTGGGGACGTAAGGCGGTGGCGGGGACGTAAGGCGGTTGCGGACAATTTAAGTAACACAATAAAAACCTTATGTCGTGTTCAATAACGTCGATTTTGTCTTAAAGGTGAATTGGGCCCGCGCCTCCAGGCGACGTCCCGCCACTAAAATGACGCGCCATCGCATTGAGTGACGCGCGTCACGTCATGACGTTATTTTACACTACATAAGGTTTATATTGTGTTACTGAAATGGTCCGCCACCGCCATACGTCCCCGCCACGTCTCTTTTGTATAAACCGCGCCTCAGAGCGCGATTGAATAACAAATATTTAAAAATCTTCGCAAAATTTCACATTTATAATTTTGGAGGGATTCATTTAGGAAGATGTTCTGTTCATATTAAACCACGTCGCTCAAAATGTTTCGCACTTTTCAGAAGAGTCAAGTTTTACCACGATATTTGTGCCATGAGCACTGTATTAAGAAAGTCTGCTGCTGACAATTTGGTAGCTAGAAGTTTGTTAGTCACTTTCTGCTTGTTTTATGTTTACAAATCCTGAGAATACTGTAGGTTTGGAAATAGGAGAAATAACTAGCCGATACCCACAGCTCTGCCCGTATCGCAACATTTGGTCGTAGTTCCGGGGCCATTCAACCGATTGCGAACAAATATATGTATACATATAAGTCTTCAGGCTTTCACGGCCGGCGTTGTATGTAGAATATACTGCTTCCGGGCTGTTTGGCAGTGGTCCATGTGAAACTTGCGTTCCAGATGTTTCGTCGATCACTGCGGTCGACATCTTCAGTGGCGCAGGTCCGGGCGTCGACGAGTTCGGAGACCTTGCCTCGTCGGCGGCTTCGCTGCGACTGATATAGAATCTTGAGTCGCTGGCGTATTTATAGGCGCGGTCGGAGGGGGGAAATATAATATGTACGATTTTAAGTCTGACCAAGCCCTTGTAGCTTAGCTATAGTCGCTAAAATATTTAATTTGAGCGATTACAGTCTAGTTGCATACCAAATTACACACAAGCAAGTGTGTTTCTGCCTTAAGACTTATGTAGAAATAAATTCTTTTCTTTATTATTTAAATGATAGCTTACTTTATCTCGTATCCACTTCTGAAAGTGAAGATGCGACAATTGTTTATTTACGAGTATATCCATTTCAACGCGGCGGCAAACATCGTGAGAGAATCCACAGAAGCGTGATATTATCTTCCCCAATATTATACAAAAAAGGAAATGTGAGTTTATTCGTGGCAATATCCGAAACCACAATAACTGAACCGAGGACTGGTAGTGAAGTATGGCTCTAATAAAGAAGTTATAGTGACCCACAGTTACGCCTACTGTTGGTAGCTTGGTATCATTTCTTACTCATCATAGGGAACATAATATACCTACCTATTATGATGTACTGTGTATGTAGAATCGTCGTCGATAGCTTGCTGGTTAATAAATTGGCTTCTAGAGTAGCGGGCCACGGGTTTGAATCCCAACCTACGTGAATGAACTCAGTACTAATCTAAGCAATTTATGATACTGTAGGAAGATTATACAAATATTATTCATAGAAATAAAATACTTTTAAAATTTAACTATTTCCTTTAAATTTTTCGTTTAGCTAAACCGGAGAGATTAACGGGTATAGTAATAAATTCTGATACTATTACTCAATACAAAAGCTATCCTTAGTAACCAAAAGCCATACCTACTTATTTTTTTTAAATTTAAGTGTACAAATAAATAAAATTAAAGTGGGAAAGGAAAACGAAAATGACAGACTCCTTCCCACTGATTATATCAGACAATCTCCGAAGTGGCTGGGTTGATTTTCACGTGTTTTAGAACAGAAGTAAACGGTGAGATCTGTACCCCTAGAAAGAAACAAAAAAAGAAAAAAGGTAAACCGTTTATTTTACACATACTACACAGTGAAACTAGCACGAAAAACTGTCGAAATCGTAACGTAAACGTATCGAGAAAATGGAGCATTGTGATTGGCACGCTTCACACACATACAGGTTCACAGTAGACAGGCGACCAATAGCAATGCTCTGTTCTCTCGATACGTCTACGTTGCGATTAAGTTTTTTGTGCTCGGGGTGCAGTTGTCTCTATTTAACCCTTAAAGGGAGAGTGCATATCACTACGTAGTATAAAATAAAGTCGCTTTCTCTGTCCCTATATCCCTTTGTATGCTTAAATCTTTAAAACTACGCAACGGATTTTGATGCGGTTTTTTTAATAGATAGAGTGATTCAAGAGAAGAATATAGTAGAGGGTGCAGCGAGAACGGGATCTGACGCCACGCGGGCGGAAAAATATTAGCGGTGCAAAGTTCGCCGGGTCAGCCAGTAATATTATAACGTGTGTGCATGTTATGCTTGAGATACTTGTCTCAAGAGGGTGCCGGACCTAGAGCTTGTAGTAATTAGAATCGTATAACGTAATATCATTAAATTAGTAATTAACACATATCATCTCCATTACCTGGTGCAGTTAATCTATAGATGTGCAATTAGTCTTATTAACTGTAATTTAATACCAATGGATCAACTTTGATAAATGTAGTTAATCTATCTGATGTAAAATTAGACAATTAACTCTAGTTGAATACCAAATGTCAACTTTGATTATATGTTATGCATAAATTAGCTTGAAACACTAATTTACAGGATGGTCTGCGGCATAGGCGGCCTTCTCAGAGCTAAGAGATCAGATGGCAGTCGCTCAAGGAGTGAGCAAACTTCGAATTCCGAGACTCAAAGAAAGCGGCAAGACTCGGGTGCAACCAGGAACGACACATAGATGCTAATTATTCACGTAAATTTTCAACAATATCAAGTAACAAATAAGTTCTTATAATATACCGGCCTGAAAACTTTCGTATTTTTAGTTTAAATATAGTAAAACATTTTTAGGTTGATACATGATTAAGTAACTAATATATACGACTGCGTCATTTACTGTAACAATTGTGCCATAAATAACATATTATCTATTAAAAACATGTCCAACTATAGTTTATGGTTAATGAATGCAAATTATTCAAATTGTTTCAATTAAGTGTATCCAAATTTAATAATGCAAATATATAAAATTATCTGATATATTCGAATGTGACAATTAATAATTCATATTTATAATTAAATATTACGCCACTTAGTTTGAATGTAAATGATTATTAAATTATGCCGCTTTTGTTCTATCACGATTGGCATTATTTTCTGCAATGTTCGCTAGTATAAGCTTGTAAAAGTATTTTCACCACTTTTTCTTATAAAGTGGCTATAATTTCACCGCAATTAGTCACATAATGACACCTGTAATTAAATTGTGACTTTTCGTCTTGCCATAATTCACAAATGAGTTATAGATTTTTTTAAATAACTATTGGTTAAGTCTCTTTTTTTTTAAATTTCGATACAAAAAAGTAAAAATAAATTAACAGTAAGTATTTAAATAGACAATTTTAACTTATACGTGTTTTATAAACAAAACTTTCACTCAATTACCTGATAACTTTGTTGAATATGTAAAAAACTTAGCACCACAAGTGCATTTAGTCCGCGACAAATAAAAAAGTAACCTCTTTTAGTCTATTGCCAGATGCGCGCGAATAGAAAAACAAATTAATTTTTCACCCTATTGTGAAAAAAAAATTCACAACTCGTTTTCACTTTTGAAATTATAGTTATTAATTCAAATGTCTACAAGTGCTAGTTATGGCGAAAATGATTTATATATTATTGTACAACGTCCAATATATGATGTGATTGATGTGAAACCCTTAACGTTATGAAAAGTTTACTACCTGAAAACGGCAAAAGTTAATCTATTTTAGTATTATTTTATTCACAAGAGTTATGAAAAACATTGTATGATACCCGTGTGTATTGATAATTACCGTTCTCGGCTCTCTTAAGACCGTCAACTAACGGCTCGGGTCTCAATAGCGCCTCATCGGTAATCACCAACTTTACACACTTGCACCATAATTTCAAAACAATTTTAATTATATAGCTGTCATTCAACATTAAAACTAATCCAAATTGTAATACGAATAATATTTCCTGTAAGAAGACTCTGACCTAATGAAACCAACCAAATGTGATTCTGTCTTGACCAACTTTAACCTGATACATACATTCATCATAGTTAATATCGGCCGTGTGTAATATCTCCGTAAGTACCGACATAATTCCAATCAATTTCGAACACTACTTTCAAATCGTAAGTGCAATTCGTGAACAATTCCAAACGCCAACCGTCATTCAGTCGGACTGACATTCTCACATTTATTACCGACGATATTCTCGAAGAAAAAGTAATAAGTGTTTCGCGGAGAAGACACCGTAAGTGTAATTTATGTACAAGGCTCTAGATATAATCTCACAGAATCCTGTGTACAGGCAGTTCTTCGTGAGTTATTTTGTTGTTGACCCGATAATTCCGAGGGGTCTTACCGTACATCCTTGTTTTGTTCCGGCAGAAGTATTTGAATTCGGAATATGAGTTTCTAAAACAAATAAATAAACTGAATGAAATTTTGAAGCAAAAAAAAATAATGATAGAAAATCATTCATTGGTTCCGATAGTTCGTAAGAATGTCGGTAGACCCTCCACCGTCGTCGCCTCAAAGATAGATAGATATAAATAAGAAATTTGGATTGGTTCGGGCGTAAGGCAAAGATCGCGGGTTCAAAACCCGCCTAGACCGATAAATTTTTTTCCTATTTCAATCGATTTGCTTAAAAATATGTTTTAATCAAATCCGACATTTTTTTTACATAGAACACGTCAATTTGTCTTCATCCCGCCTGATGGTAAGCTGAAGGCAAAGTCCCAGGAAAGAGGGCCACCATTATATACACGTGCCATGTTAACAATGTGGCACTCAGCTCGACGGCCTCATCACGCCCCGCTTAAAGGACTCGGGACTGTAGGAAGAAGGAAGGGGCTGGCAAGGAATTTCAGGTCTTAATGGTGCGACAAAGGAAAGAATCACCGAAACGCTTGATTAAAAAAAAATCTCTGTAGGTTTCTACTAATTGTTCTAAAAAAATATTTTCAATTAAAAACTGAAATAAAATAAATATAATAATAATCAACAGGAAAATATAATATGGAATGGAAGTATGACAATGTTATTACCAAAACAAATAAACATTGCTTTATTATCTTTTTCTAAGCATAACAGACTTCGCAACACTTTCGAAACTTTACTCTGGAATAAAAGAAAGCGTTAGCGACAGCCGGCGTCACTCAGTAGCTACATCCATTCCTTTTTTTGTTTCCTTTTATTTCTTTTTTGTAGTACTTCACTTGTTGGTTTTGTTAAGAATGTAAAGGAATTGACGTCTCCATCGCAATTTGTCACGCTTTACCGTGGTTGCTATGACGGTGCGATTTTTTCCGCCATTAAAATGAATATAGAGTAATAAACTAAGAATTATCAACTGTAACATCCAGTATTAGAGATGAATTTTGAGTGTCAAGATTTCCTATGTTGTGTTGCTTAAAATATACCCGTGGAGTAGCTCGAAGACCCCTCATAGGGAGACGTGATGACTTAATTTCAGACACCCATTAGGTATGGGTGCAAGTTTTGCACACGCTTTATAACTAGCCCGAGGCATTTACTAGTGATTGAAGACATGGTTAATATAGAAGCTATACTTAATGCAAAAAATAAGAAACATTCTGAGTTGGTTTTGGTCCGCAGATTGGCTATTTGTAGACGTGCTTTAGTTTGTAAACGTTTTTACTGTGAATTGAATTTTTGTTGCGATAAAATTCTACATTATTAAAGTTGATCCATTTCGTAACGACTAATGAAAGATCTTTGTGTCTCAACTGTATTTAATGAAGAATTAGTTTCTTAAATTTCTATCCTTGAAAGACATTTGCAAAATACCAACAGAAACTCAGCCATGAATTTGATTAAAAGTCGTGACATCATCATTTAAGGCAGACATGATGGATCCAACACTTCACCCCTCGTATTTATCTTAGTAACTCAACAATTTCATCGTATTTGCTTTCCTTACACAACATGTACATTTCGTTTGCTAAGTCGGATAACTTGTTTCAACTTGAAACACAGGGTTGGCATGGATGTCTATCATTGAAGCTTAGCAAACACGCTAAAATTTTACATACCTTTCCACTATCAAAGTGAGCTTACTTTATCTGAAACTTTATATTATTATAGTCAACTAGCTGTCGCCCGCGGCTCCGCCCGCGTGGATGTCGGTTATCGCGAATCAGGGAATGAAAAATAGATGTTGGCCGATTCTCAGACCTACCCGATATGCCCACAAAATTTCATGAGAATCGGTCGAGCCGTTTCGGAGGAGTTTGGGAACGAAAACTGTGACACGAGAATTTTATATATTAGATATACATTTTGTTCGTATACTTCAAAAACATTCTCTAGATGACTATTGCATCACAGTTTTATGGGTGGCAGACTCGATCAAAGAAATGTAATCTTCTCTCTTTTCTTCATCTTCTCTTGTGCTATGGAGAAACTTTGAGTACCGATTTGCTGTATTTTATACGGTTTGTGCGTAGCTAATGACTCAGCCTCCTTCTTCCTGTATCCAGGTGACGGACGCTGAATGCATGAATGGATATTTGTAGTTGTTCTCACATGATTGATCATTGTGCTTTAATGCCAAGGATAAAGTAAAAACAAATAAGTTACAACGATCTTAAGGGAATATATCATCAATATTGTTTCATAGTCCAAAATTAAAACGCAATCATTTGATGTGACCTTAGAAATTTCAAAATTACTGTATTCTTTTTTTGCCAACCCTGTTGGCAACGGATGGATGTGGATTGAGACGTTAGTGGCTTGCAACCTGTAGGGTCCGATGTTTTATTTCTTTTACCTCTTGGACTATAATGGTTCTTTTTCTCAACTTTTTTGCATTAAAAGTTGAACATTGTATGAGGAATGACGGTTAATTTGTTGTGTTAAATGGCTCGTGTTTGTAAAAGAAACCTTGTTTTTGCAATACTAGTAAAGTAAATGCTTTCTTTTGATGTTGATGTATGCCACTTGAGAGTGCACTTGGATATATTTTTATAAAGTAATATTTTACTCCACAGAATTACGTTCTTTATTTATCAAAGAAAATATTATATTTTATCATTATTATAGCAGGCTATGTGCAATTTTGATTTTAATTTTCTAGTTTGTGTTTAATAGCCAATGTTAAAATATTTAAAATTAGAATGAATATGTCTAACAATGATAACTTATGTTTAAAATTAATGATCGGCAATGTGACTTCAGGCCGAAACGATCACCGGGTGATCTTCTGGCGTATGTTATGTGAGGCTATGGACAAGCACGGCGAGTCATTGGCAATTAGTCTTCAACTTGGCACAAATCGCTTCTTTCCAAGCTACCAGCCTTTGGTCTGTCTCTTAGACTGTGCAACTGGATTGCTAGCTCCTTGCAGGAGCACCGTATTTGCGTCTTTTGTGATAGACGAGCCTCGGAGTTCTTACAGGTAAATGCCAGCGTACCGCAGGAGTCCGTCCTATCGCCAACTCTCTATCTTCTGCATATAAATACATGCGGTCTACCGGCAGCGTTCATTGCTATGCGGATGATAGCACCTTGCACGGGAGTTATCATGGACGATATCGCGGAAAAAAGCAGCTTATTGACACTGAGCTTGACCGGATCCTGAACCACATTTGGTCCACACACCAACTTGGTCGAGTTCAATGCTAAGAAGACGCAGGCATGTGCATTATCTTCTTTCCTACCCCTTCCCACTCTTCAGAGCACACCACTGCCACTGCAGGACAACCTCAATATCCTATATAATGTTCGCTGCAAATTGAATAACAAAAATGACATCGAGAGTATTATCAAAACAGCCTCACGTAAACTCGGAGTCCTGAACAGAGTGAGACGGATTTTCGCGCCAGAGCAATGGTGTCTTTTATAAAAGAGACAAATTCGTTCCTGCGTGAAATACTGCTCGCATCTCTGGGATGGATCCGCAAAGTACTTATTAGATGCTCTTTACAGGTTGCAGCGACGTGCGGTCCGCATTATTTGAAATCCTTAGGTCACGAGTACCCTCGAGCCTCTGCAGATGCGTAGAGATGTTGCTTCTTTGGCAGAATTTTACCGTCTCTACCATGGTGAATGTTCTGATGAGCTATTCCAATTAGTTCCTTCCTCTCCATTTCTATACAGGACAACACGTATAGGGCTTAGATGTCACCCGCATATGGTGCAGAACATTCCTTTAAGAACCAAGCGGTTCGGTGACTCTTGCCTTTGTCGCACCATTAAGATCTGGAACTCTTATGCCAGCTCACGTGTTTCCTTCTTTCTACAGTCCCGGGTCCTTTAAGCGGGGCGTGAAAAAGCATCTGATGAGGCCGTCAAGCTGAGTGCCACTATCGTTAACATGGCACGTGTATATAATAGTGGCCCTCTTTCCTGAGACTTTACCTACAGCTTACCGTCCGGCGAGGTGAGGCGTGGTGAAGTCAAATTGACGTGTCCTATATAAAAAAACTTTTCACACTAAAATGTAGATTAGATTTTAAAGGTAGGACTATTAGCCACTTAACCTTGATCGACGTAAGTTTGTGAAAATGTAATAAAACGAGAGCTCACAAGCGACCGCAGTGAGTTTTTCAGTACAACCATAATTAACCATTTCACAAGAAAATTATGTACATTATTAGGGTGGATGCCAGCCGACATGTCCTGATGAGGTCTTACCGATACATATTGTTTAGTTGAACATTTGTAATCATGAATTATACTTGAATTGAAGACTTGCCAATAAATTCCTTGACACAAATTGCATAACTATCTTCCGGATTAAGAAATATTTGAATTTTGAAAATTATAAGTAGTTTTATTTTTTTATTTTTTAAATTATTATAATTCTAACCAGTATCACACTCACTTATAAAGATTATTACGGATAACTGTACTGTTATATTACTAAATACGTAAGTATTCAACGTAAAAAAATCTGTTAAAAAAATTAATTCTATGATTGATAGACAAATAAGTACTATTCAAATAATATATTTTTTGTTTCTTCTTGCTAAACGCATGTCTTTTTCATTTTATCAAGAACAAAAAGGTAATCGGTCAAGTGTGTGTTGTTGGTACGGGTAAGTTCCTTTCATTTTTTACTCTCAGAGGCAGCTGCAGTGTCACTTTTAACAAAATGCTGTAATTTCACTTCCTCAGACGACCACACACGATTTAAAAAACGCAGGGTGGATTTTGTTTGTTTCTTTATTTTTACTGTGATCTGATTTTGGTTTTCCCATTTTTGTACTCATCATTCGTACAGTAACTTCAAAGTTCTTTGTTAAAAATATTTCTTGCAGGACTAACAACCGTTTAATAAATCTATTACTATTATATCACTGCATTTTATCTATACTGAGCAATAATAAAGTCAACAGTTGAATTTCAAGTAGAAAACACCCCCTGCGCTGCTTGAAGCAATTATCATTTAATGCATCCCCTGCCAGGCATTAAAACAGTACAACCAAAACAAACGGCGAACGCATAACACAAACAAATCATACAGGGGTTAGTTATCTTATCTTAGAACCCTAAAAACATGAAGGGACGTTCGCACCGCCCGCGGCTCCGCACGTATATAATAATTATTGTTAGACAAGCATCGCATTCAAAAACGCCGACAAATCAACACACGCACACCCACTAGTCTAGTACGAATAAGGACACACTAGTGCAAAGAATCACACATACTCATGTAAACTACTTACGTATACGCACACAAAAGCAAAAGTAAAACACGACGTAGCGCATACGCATTCACTCACACATATGAAGATTTTATTCGCGTTATTTAGGGCCGTTACACACATACGGCTTAACATCATAATTACGAGGGCCAGTGGCGTGCGTCGAGATGTAACGAGCTTAAGCAAAATGGCCGCCAATTTTGTTTTTTATACGAAAGGTGTAGGCTTAATAAGTTGATATTTGAATGATGGCTACGGATATCGAAATTGTGTGTTAAATTCACAGTTACCCATTATTTGTAAGAGAAGTGCGGGTAGATTACAAATGAGTTATAGGTAGGTACATGTTTTTATTATTTATAGCTTGAGCGGGATTAGATACTGTATGAATAGAAGATACATATAGTATAAATGAAAAGGGAATTACGCAATAATAACTCACGAATTATAATTTTGAGAATCATTCAGAGCCAAAGCTACATCACCTGCAGCCAGTTAAAAGTGCTCATACACGAACAAGGTTTTGGCGCAGCTTCTAGATTGGGATTATTGAGAGCTCAGACAACAGTCGTTCTCACAAATCAAAGAGAGTCGGCGAACGCCGAGGTCAGAGGTGGAAGCCTCCTATATACTACACAATAGAAAACAATACTAAGAAGACGATGATTTAGTATTAGTAAAAAAGAACAAATCTACTATGTTATTTTATTACTTTCTATAATTTTAGGTTTTTAATTAGTTTTAATACTGTAAGTTTAAAATTACCAATTTGTCTCAACACGTCACACAAGAGTATCATTTCCAGCATCAATGATAAACCAAGCGTTAAAATCCTTTTGACGTCTGACCAGTTCATCACAGAACAAACGCGTGAAGATGATAGCGATAAAAACATCATGATAGTCCAATTACCTCATGCAGAAGACGAAGAATAATCAGTCACTTCATTCTGTTATATGGTAATGAAGTCTAAGAATTAAATTCGTATGGGCCAGCGACTACAGTAGCAGGAAACACTTAAGCATGAGTTAGTAAGTGATTATCATTTATTAGTGAACTAGGCAACGTTGATATAAGTACGGAGAAAGAAAATGTAAATTTTATGAATTCATTTTGTAAAAAACTAGTTTGAAAATGTCTCTTGAGTTGTCGTTAAAATTACTTATTTATCTGGAGGTAATCTACATACTACATGCTGCTTGCAGCTATATTAAGAGAGAATGGCAATAGAAATGGTAAATTATAGTAAAGGCGATGTCTTAAACGTAGAGTTTTGTTTCGTGAACTTCTTTAGCTGTTCTTTTTGTAAATGAGAGCTTTCACTTAATATTTCTAAAACCGTTAATGGTATCATCACCACTCCCACTATTATAATCATTCGATATTCTTTATTGCATTATAAATTTTATACTATTGCGTGAATTGATGAATTAAACAGTTGATCAACCTCAAAAAACTGAGTGGGTGTTTTCTCGCTAAAGACGCTTTTTTATTTTCTATGTTCAGTTACAAATTGAAATAATATAAAACGTAATGCAATGTAACATTCATGCAGGAATTGCTACAGTAAGAATATTTTGGAAACGCACCAACGAGTCAAAACAACGAAGATAAATCGGGTAGTCTACAAAATAAAAAGTAACGAACATTCCTTAGAATACGCCCCGATCCCTGATAACGTCAGCGTAGAAATATAACCAGAATTAAGTTGACTAAAAGAGTTGTTACCGAATTAAGTTCAGAAAGAAAAATAACATACAAATAGACGATCAAGATTGTGGGAAGAATGAGTGAGTAATTATTAAAACAAGATTATTATCGGAATCGCTAAGTTCGAAACAAGTTTTGTACAGATTAATAACTAGCGTCAGTCATTAACGCTATACACGGTAATTGCCTGGCTCCATTATGATGAATTGTCCGGTTTTTGTGGCTATATTCTCACCAGCTACTTTTTAACGCTTCGAGGGATTTTTACATTAACATTGTTACATCATTAGGATCGATTAGGCAGTAGATTTTGTGTACCGTTATGAATGTCTGAAGGTTCTGATTGTGATGTTTGTTGGTGTCCAATTAATCTTCATGTATGACTATTAATTAAAGTTTAAATATAAACAATAATAAATTAAGTCATGTTTTGCTTGCGATAAGGCTGTGTTTTGTTATTTTTTATTCTTTCACTGTTCCCATTATGCAGATGCTTGATGAAGGGATTTAACTGATTCATTGCCAAATGAAGTCCAAGCCTGAATTTCTTATTGAATAACAGGCTACTTGATATACCATAACCAGGTAATTACATATCCTTATTTGCAGAAGCTTTTTCATTACAATTCCAATAACAAGGTTTAGTATTGAGCCGACAAACGCGGCGGCAATCATTTTAAAAGAAAACCAGAAAATCTCTCAAAAATACTAAAATGTCCTCACTTATACATTTTACTATCTTAAGTTTTATTAGTTAATATTTATAATCAGGTTTATATCTAATACTAATAAGAATAGTAATAGAGCTACTAAGATAACTAAGAAATAAGTAATATTATTTTTTAATTCATATTTCTATTCAATTATTTTGAGGAAACAAATTTATTTTTATTATTTCCTCTTTATTTATTTTAAAACTACTTACTTTAATTATAAATTACATTAAATACATATTAAAAAGATATATAGACATAAAACAAATCATTCAAAACTATCAAAAAAATATTATTATATTGCACCCAAAACTTTAATAATGTCACACATTTTATCCACTTTTTTATTCTTAAACAATCCTTTAGTAGAATATGATAATGTCAAGTGAAAATACCCTGGTCTTTGTAGCTAATTCGTTTACGAATGCCGACGAAGTCTCCAAAGAACTTAAGCCCTGTCTTATTTAAATTAGGCTCTAAAATAAATACAGCGGTCCTAGGAAACTTGAGTACGCAATACACAGGGCACACAATGACGCGACAATGTCGTGCCGTAAAAGTGGTGAGATTTTATTATCATACTATCATTATTGTAGTAATTATTATATCCCCAAGTTTTGTTTTTAACAATATCGTTACAATTTTAATTACAATTTATACAAAATTCATAGAAATATTATATAAGAGTATCTACCAGTAGGTACCTAAGCGTATCAAAATTCAGGCATTTTAACTCATTTTTGTTTCCCCTGTAGTTATGTAGGTAGGTGTGTAACCAAATCTCGGCACTCAAATTTAACCAACTGTTAATTTATCGCATCGATTTAAAACTTTGTGAGTACATCCGGATGATAATACATTATTTCAATACCATCTAAAGGAATTGTGAGAAAGTGAATAGTAGAATTTTTGGTGCATTTTATTTTCTGGTTGAAATGTCTATTTGATAAAATAAACATCGTTTTAGTAAAAAGAGCTATTTTAATCTTTACACTCATAGTATCATTATTGGATCACTAGTTTACCAAAAGTGCTGTTGTCCATGCCTTCATAGAGTTAAGAAGAAAAGGAAGAAAGTATGGGTATTTACTGGGCATGAAAATTGGCCAAGACAAAGACAACACTCTGATTGCTCTCGGTGTGCACCTTCTTTCACTGTTTTTACAATCTGTGCCACTGCTCGCAAACGCTCTCAACCAAATTGTATTATTTTGCATTTATTTTTGATAAGTTATACTTTTAAATGGACTCTTGAGATTTAAAATTTTAATTAGTATACTTCAAATTGTATATATTCTTTTAATTTTTCTTGTAAAATATCTCGGTCAGTGTATTGAATAACTATTAGAAATAAAAGACAGAAGATATATTATATTTTTTTTAACCTAAGGTATTAGACATGCGATGAAGATGTTGTTATTATAAACCTTACCCATATACTATCGATGGAAAGCATTTAGTTTTGTAGTAAGGGTTATTTGAACCCTAACATTTCATACAAGTTTACCTCAGTATTTAAGAAAAAACTTCTAACGAACAAGATTAGATTCCTTAATATAATATAAAACTTTAAGTAAATCTATGTGAGTCGCGTTTTATTGATACTAACCCTGCCTAGTGTCTACTAAAGTGACTAATGTTCTACATCTATGAAAATAGACATTTTTGATTAGCTTCATGGTTAAAGTTCACAAACCACTCCCCCTCCTTAGCAAAGCCGGAGGTAATGGAGCAGAAATAAGTAAACTTCTTACAACAAGAGAACACAAATATTATGGGTCTCAAGGGAGCCATATTGGATTCTTATAATATAGAATAATAAACACGCAGCAATTTCCTCTAAATAGATACAAAGCTCCCTATGGCATGCCCCGGATGTCACCTGTGAACTAGGAAACAAAACGATATTATTATCTTTTTTATTTATGAGTGTTGGTGAGTGAGTGTGATTCCTGTGTGATTACTGGGTTGGGTTATTGTTTTAACCGAATATTTTCACTCCTAATATAGACTAAAAATATAGGGTGAATAGAAGTTGAGCGTGAATGGAAATAAAATGGTCAGACAAACTTTTAAATTTCTTTATTTTAAGTGAAACTTCTCATTATATCAGTATAATAACAATTACATTATATAAGACAGCCTCTGTAGCGTAGCAGTAGTGAACGCAGCCGCTGCGCAGGCGGCGCGGGTTCGATCCCCGCTCAGTGCAAATATTTGTATGCATGAATACGGGTATTTGCATTGGTCTGGTCGTGCCTCGGAGAGCACGTTAAGCCGTCGGTCCCGGTTGGTATGCAAACATCTATGGCAGTTGTTACGGATAGTTGGAGCTCTCAAAAGTCCAACAACTGGTCTAACTGCAATGGTTCGATATCTCCAAGTCGATAGCTTCGTATGTTAAAAGATAATTATAACATTGTAGGTAATGACCACATCCTCTATTTGAATGTAGTGAATAGTGAATATTCAACCCGTTTTAGAGTATCAAAAATATAGTTGACAAAACGAGCATGTTTAAACTCCGCTGTCTAATAAAAATCCTTTGGACTATACAGGTGTACATAAAAAGTACACTATGCCACATGCCCCTTCACTATAAGTTCAGTAAAGCTGGCATTACACCTAGTTAAAGCCACACAGCATTAATAAACACATCAGAGCGCCACCCAACCAAATCGAACAGCATCCGAATCAGGCCATTTGACGTATAAACGAGGCATCAGCAAATAACACATCATACGATCTCCCGGATTACACATCATTAATTGAGACGTCAACCAAACAAAAAAGATAGGGCTTACTAATTTAGATATCATGCGTTGCACGACTAATCGCCAAGACAGTTCGGAGAATCGAGACAAGTCGGCAGCTTTGTATGAAGTTATTTTGGCTCAGACGGTCCGAGTGTTAAGGGGTTAGCCGATTGTCAAGTATTCACGGTTGAATGAAGTGATAAAAATAAAGCTCGGAATGCATATGAGAATTATTTTAAAGATTTACTGTACTATCTAAAGATCTTACTCATAAACTCTGCTCATTTTTCTTAATCCTTGAGCTTTGATAACATAAAATAAGAAACCAAGGAATCAGAAAAATATATTCGTTTTAACAGCTAAATACTATCCATTTCTATCTGCTGAGATAATTCTTTGCGCTATTCTATTGTGAGAAATTATGCGTTCATAATGTTTGACGATATTTAAATTAAAGTCAACTAAGCTCAATGAGAAAGTATTATGCTAGCTGCTAATAAACTAAAGGTATTAAGTCCGATTATGTACTTGTGCATAAAGTTCAATAAATGTTAAATAGGTAACAAAGCTGGTATATTTTGTTATACAACTGAGGTGGCAACCATGCCCACGGCCCACCGGATTGGATGGTCATGGAAAGTATCTACAGATCTTACTTATAAACTCTGCTCATTTCTCTTAATCTTTTAGGTTTGATAACATAAAATAAGAAACCAAGGAATCAGAAAAATATATTCGTTTTAACAGCTAAATACTATCCATTTCTATCTGCTGAGATAATTCTTTGCGCTATTCTATTGTGAGAAATTATGCGTTCATAATGTTTGACGATATTTAAATTAAAGTCAACTAAGCTCAATGAGAAAGTATTATGCTAGCTGCTAATAAACTAAAGGTATTAAGTCCGATTATGTACTTGTGCATAAAGTTCAATAAATGTTAAATAGGTAACAAAGCTGGTATATTTTGTTATACAACTGAGGTGGCAACCATGCCCACGGCCCACCGGATTGGATGGTCATGGAAAGTGGTTATCTTGGCCTATGGATGTGTGCAACACCAGAGGAGTCATGTTGGATGGGAATCCCGTCGTGTCCTACCTGCTAAATGTACCATCCGACTTTTGTTTGGTATCAAATTCAGTTAAAAATTAAAGTCCAGTTTAATATAGTTTTCTATGTTTGTACTAGATGATAGCAGTAAGTAAAGCAAGTCTAGTAAATACCCAACAGTCTTGAATAAAAAAGTGACACCAATTTTTTTTTTAAGATGCCTCTATATAATCAAAAAGCTTAGAACACAAAGCATACACTGAATACAACGTCAAATTATTAATTGAATCAGCCTCTATTTCCATCTCAATGAAAAAGACGTCCATATAGAAACGATCGTAATTTATGACCTCAAAACATATTAATATGTTAATGTTACCCACGTACAAGGGTTAATTGATGTTAATAATAAATAACAAAAAGATATATAAGCCACAGATTATAAAAATATATTTTACACCTGTAGTAACGGAATTAGAATCGATTCAATTCGATGTTGAAATAGTTTCTATCGATTAATAATCATTCAAAATGACTATCCGAATGAGTTTTTTTGTAATGGAGTCGCGACAGTGTGACCATTTACAACTAATTTGTGTTGAAAACGTGTTTAAAATGATTTTAGAAAAATGTTCTATAGGGTTTATTGACAGATTCACATGAGCAAATGATTAATCGTGGAAACTTATGGTGTTCAAGATTAATTGAGATTCTTGCATACTGATGTGGCTTCGGTAATATATTGCTTCTTTATCTTAAGCTTCAGAGCTTTAAATGAAAGTATTGCGCTTTGTATCTGTATAATTTGAGTTATAGGTACTACTTTCGAATGGTTCTTAAACTGTTTGTTTTAATTGTGAGGTGTTTGGTAAATGTAGAAGTAATGAAGTTTTTAATATTATTAGTCGTTTAGTAAATTATGACTTATATAGCGTTCAAAGCCAGGTTATTTATGTAGGATTATTTTTATGAAATTCTTGAAAGCATCAATCTGTAAAAAAAATTCAGTAAAAGCTTCATTTAATCAAAGTTCCCTTCCCTTCGAGACGAGAATGATCATTATTTTAGCGTGGTGTTCTGATTGCATCTGAGGTGTCTATCTCAGAGCCCGTAGTCTGACCATCAAGAACATGCACAGTTCTTAAAAAAATACAAAGAAGGAATTTATAAAAGAAATATTAATATATACAATTTAAACAAAGGAATTATTTAGAAATGTAGTTTTAAAACCATTGTTATGTTAATTAGTAAATAAATAAAATGAATATAATATAGCGTCGGTAGCTTAGTGGTTAAGGAGTCGGCCTTACGATCGAGAGGTCCCGGGTTCGAATCCTGGCCGTTACACTAACGACGTGAACCCACTCCTAGCACAAGCAATTCAGCTTAGTTGGAGGGGTTAGAGGGAATATTAGTAATTTCGATAACTTCGGTTGCTAATATTCTTTAAAATATATATATATATATATTTACAACAAAGGAATTGTAAATTAATCAGATATTTAACATTCACATAGTAGCCACAACAACTTATTTAAATTTTTCAACTCATTATAAATATTAAGTTCAGGAATTTGTGCATAAAAATGTAGTACATTCTCTACTTCGATAAATTTCACTGAACCTCATGAAAATAGTCCGGCTAAAAGTTTATTAACATTCAGTGTGCTGGTTTCTGGAACGTCACATACAATTATACTAGGTCATGCGATGCAAAAACTGACAGTATAATATAATTCTCTGCATAAACAGTCATTATTTTATTGTAATAGAGTTTCATATTTATGAATGTTGGTATTTACTGCAATGTGTATGGTAATATTGTAAATGACTGAGACACACAATACTCGGTATAGTGGAACTGATATTGTTTGCGTGCAAACGTTAACCCTTAGACCTTAGCAGATGATAAATTATGAATTTTATGGTAGAGTGGTCATCATGCCTTTAGTTTTGTCACGTGCTTCAAATGTTATAGTTTGATTTTTACCTTTTTACTTGTTCACGAATACTCACATTTTTACATTGACATTAACAGAATATCTTGATAATTGTGCAACATCATCTGTATTTATAAATGTATCTTTATTTTCATCCTTTAAATTAGCTAGACTTGTATCTATCAATGTATCAATGTTATAATCACCAAATTGAAGATATTCAACTTAACAATTGGTAAGTACTCGTATTAAGAATTTTTAGTATCATTTTTACCATTTTACTTGTTCACGAATACTCACATTTTTACATTGACATTAACAGAATATCTTGATAATTGTGCAACATCATCTGTATTTATAAATGCATCTTTATATTCATCCTTTAAATTAGCTAGACTTGTATCTATCAATGTATCAATGTTATAATCACCAAATTGAAGATATTCAACTTAACAATTGGTAAGTACTCGTATTAAGAATTTTTAGGATCATCATCTGAGTACCAGTATTGATTGTACACAAAACTTTCTGTTTATTGCCCGGGTCCGCCCTCCCTTTCTTTTTTGTGGTTTGATTTGTCTTGATGGAAATAATTAGTACTGTCTGACCATTAAAACCCCCAGAGGAAAATATGCTCCAAAGCCCAGTCATCAATCAGCATGTATACTTACTGGCTTGCTGTAAAACTCAACCTAGGCCCCGAATATTTTGATGGAGCTCCACACACCCACACCCAATATAATATTTTATGTCTACTTAAAAGTACTCGACTTTACAATTTTAATAATCGAGCATTATAACTATGTGTTTACGCAATGTAAAAATTATCACTGGGCAATAACATGTGTCATGGCTTAATTATAAGTTTCCGACAGCTGAATATATAAGTACTGCAATTATTATGAGTTATTATCACAAAAAGTTTTATACATGAGTGTATGAGCACCCCACCAAATATTTTGGGGACAAGTCAACCTTACCCGCCAGTTGGTACACCTGCTGATGAAAAGACGAAGTGCTGGTTCGGGGTTAGGAAGTACGACAGTATTAAAATTTGTTCCTAATAAAAGCCAAAATAATCCAAATCAAAATTGACTCGATAGCCTCGGATGCAATCGAGAATAACGTAAATATCATAGTGATTCTTCTTCTTTATCCTATTGTTAATTCCAGTTGCTTCCGAAGCTATCAGGTCCGTTTTCTACCAGTCCAACTGCGGATTTGGCTAAACTTCGACATTTTCTGTGAAGCGACTGCCATATGACCACTACCCAAAGGTGATATCAAAGCATTGCAGTTAGACCAGTTGTTGGTGGTTGGTGTTAAGATGATAATGATTGATAAAATAAAATGCATTGAATGTATACACGCAAAAGATATTCGTATATTGATCTTCGCTATTGAGTCTTGAGCCATTGCGATCAATATTGTGATTGTCACTACGTATATTTTTAGCTTATTCATACAATGCTCGTAAAACTCGAATATACTTCGTGCGTGGTTACGCATTTGTATCACGAGATAATCTCTACGTTATGTTTGGACAGTAAAATTGTATCTTTGTAATTTGTATTCACATGCATTAAACATTTTGTTAATCTATCATTATTTCTATCTAATGTTGGTGTACAATAAAGAGTTATCTATCTATCTATCTATTGTTACTTTTTAGAGTGAATTTTACTAATACTAGGAATAGCGTTTAAGAGCAACCTAAACTGCGTTACCATAATAATATGGCTACAGTACAGACTCAATGCATCTGTTTCGTAAAACGTGGGAATTCTGTTTGAAATTCAACCCCATAGCTCTAAATTTTCTTACGCTATTTAAGTAAATATTTATTATATCTCTTACCTATAAAACTAAAATAGAAACAAATATATCAAAGATAATGACATAAGCTAATGTGTCCAGTATTCATTTAAGTATATAATATCGATTACCAGGACATTACCCTTCTAAATTTGCGTGACTAATAAATTATACGCAGTAAATATAAGTATCTATTAAAGTAGTAGATAATTTGTTAAGAACCGATGACATTTCATGACAATCCCGATTGGAAACACGCAACCGTGTTTCGAGATAAATAGGCAAATATAGTAACTAGACAGTAGAAAAGTTACTTGCTTATATATTTAGTTAGGAATGTTTTAAAAAAAAAAAATCTGTGAATAATAAATCGTTTTAAATAGAGAAAAAAAATGAATCGGTCTAACTCGTCTAGATCGATTAATTTTTTTCTATTTAAATCGATTTGAATATTAAGCATGAATGATGCTTAGAAATTTAATGATAGACCTTATACTACTAAGGACCTGACAAGCAGTTCTTTCAGGTGGTAGATATAAGATGGCATCTACCACTGGTACAGGTAAGAATTATCCAATCTTTACGTCTTTCTAAAACTGGGTATGGGCCTCCGCCAAGACCAACGGGGTAAGCCAATCAGTAATTGATGGTCGAGGTCAGAAGAGAATCGTTCAGATACCGCAAACCAAACTGAACGAAGGAGAAGGAGTGAGCGGAACCCTGGCTCCGAGGTGACAGACGCAGATGCAACTAGAACAATGATAACGACACCTTTTTCAGTTTGGGCTGCATAATTTATCATTAATACACATGTTTGCACAATTTATTAAAAACAAAGGATTTCGATAAGATCAAAGTACAGCTGCGACATACTCACACGTAATTGTAATTGGCAGTTCATTTACTCAACATAATAATGTATTTTAAAAATAAAAAGTTTTAACAACGTGTAATGACAGCTTTTGTTCCACTTAAAATATTTTGGTTGTTTTTGTAGAAGTAGCGGTTTGTTTACGTGTAATTGTGTGGTTTTAGTTCAATTTCCTGATTGGGCCAAGGGTGGTTCCTGTTCAAAAATTCTCAGTAGTAATATCGTGTCCGTAAACGTTGCCCTAGGCTCAGCCGATATTACGTGAGAATGAGAAAGAAATATATGTGCAGAAATATATGTGTCTACCAACATTTTCGTGGTAGGTGATTGGTATACAGGGGTGCAGTACTTTCCATTAATGTTAAACAGTCAAGTAACTAAACTAAAATTAGGATTCAATAATACAGAATAGGATTTCGTGAATTTGATGTCCAACAATATTTGACTACTAGGTGTTGCTCGCAGCTCCAATCACATTAATTTACGTCCGTCAAACAGCAGATGAAATTTTCCTTGGGCCTCGAAAATCTCGATGGAGCTTTTCAAAATATAGACGTAGTAACATATACAACATATAACATATACTCGTAGTAACATGGTTAACCTACGTAGTCAAAAAAGTGACTAACTTTAACACAAATAAAAAGATTCATTGCATTTTGCTTTTATAAGTCTTTACACGATCATGATTTAGGTGTATTACACAGGTTACCGCTAAGTCGAACTAGTCATCATAATTGTATGAATTCTATGTTAAATGGAATTCTATTATATACGACAAATGCTTAGAAGTTACTGTATATTTACTTGTTAGGAGTTGGTAACTGTTAAGTATTGAAAACCGCTATTTGTCGTAAAATACTAATTCCCTGGACAGAAATGTTTGTACACGTATTCAATAAGGATCTAGTATCTATAAAATTTACGACCGTCAAGTAAAAACGCAAAATAGTTTGAATTTTAATTGTTATGAGACTTTAGTGTTTGCATGGTACTACAGTAAGAACATGTAAGAACATTCAAGAAGTATTTGTACACCTAACACAATTGATCCAGGCCAGTTCAATGTAAAACGAAGAAGGCCAAATTCAACTTCAGGTGCTAATTAATGTACCGGTGTTGACGGACACAGCTCTGGTAAAGGCTTTCTTATCGGGGTTGGGAGGTTAGACAATAGTTGCCCGTAAAAGCAAAGATATATCAAATAAATGATGAAGAGAATCCGAATCAAATTGCAAGATTTGAACGCATTCCAATGATGAAGAAGTTCAATGCTCAGCAAATGTAAAATTGATTTTAATTATGTAATAGAGAAACATCATATGAATCGGTTTCCAACAAAATAAATAAGAACAAACTGGAGGAGACTTAAGTATTACATCAAGCTGCGAGTAAACGTTGAACCCCTAATAAAATTGATACCAATATTAACAAGTAGATAACTTATCCACATCACCGTGTAAAGACATTAATGTGTGATGTAACTTTGTGAGGTGTACTGTCTATTAATCATTTCGGAGATAATAAAGTAACCAAGAAATGTTGAAAGAAAATATTTAGTTACAACTTGATTTCTAGCTTTTAATATTCACTACGAAAGTTCTTTGTAATAAAAGTCTATATTCTTGGTTTCGTTTACTGAGAAAATGTTTATTGTCAATAAAAGAACTTGCTTTTATAAGCGCAAATACCTCGACTCGGCCATCCGATATTAAGTCTTAAGTCTCTATTCATCGGTATTAAGTCTCTATTAACATCATCTGTAAATTACACTGTATTGAATTTAGCACGGTTTATGATGTATCTATAGATTTTTCTTCTATTCTTTAGTTTTTCTTTTGTCTACTATTTTCTTTTTTTTTTCTATTCACCTATGCAAGTGAGGAAAGTACTCTAGTCTTGCAAGCATTCATAAGAAATACTTTTTGGTCTGTTCTGTTGTTAATTAAGTGATATAAAAATGCGTCTAACAAAGTTAGCCTAAAAATGGTTGAATTAACCTAATAAAAGATATCTACATTCAAATTCATTAAAATGAAGAATTTAGTTGGCAAAATGTGGGTGTTAATACTGAATTTTGAAAAGATATTGTTTCCAATATCAAAAAGTTAATCTTTATATGTACATACTGCACGGTATTATTAACGATCAAGTAAGCTGCTATAATCGATAATCAAGTCAAGCAGGCTTGAACATTATTAAGACATTAAATAGTATACAGGTGGAAGTAATTGCATATCAATTTATCGGTTCTTGCAATCGCCAAGAATTATAGAGTAAAGTGTTCTCAGTTCAGTCAAACTACGTAACTATAAACTCAGATTGATACATGATATCAATATTTAATTTTACTACACGTTATAATTTAACCGCCTCTGTGCTGCAACAGTAGCGACATGATATTATCTTGTGATTTTGGAATCTAACCCAGGTTCCTATCTAGATTAGGGTCTCAATTTTTTGGTCTGGAAAAAATTCTCAGAAGCAGTATTGAAGTTAAGAAATGTTCCCGGTTGATGACTATAGGTTTGCCTTCCACTATGTTGTATTACCACTAGACTTCAAAGAGATAAACGTTGCATCATAGGAATATTGTGGAACACAATTTATTAATAATCTCGTTTTGCATACCAGGATATTAGTGACACATATCCACGTGTACCGTTTTTATACTTCCTAGGTAGGTAAAGGTTTACCTAAGTTGGTAAAACTTTAGTATCAATGTGTATTGATACTAAAGTTTTGCCAACTTAGGTTTATTTACCCACAGTATTGCTATTTATACGCCTATCTACCCCTGTGAATATAAAAATAATCAGTAAAGTCTACATGAAGAAACAACGAGTACTTAACGAGAAGTATTTATAATGACAAAGAATAAAAACTTGTTTCAAAATATTGTTGTCGTCTTCTTTATATAAAGTTGGAGATAATTATGATAAGAAAATACATAATAAATATATTCAGCAGTTCGTACTCATAATGAGCATTGGCTTTGTTAAACATTTATTGAAATGACTTGATCAACCGATCAGATACCGAAGAAAAAACAGTAAAAGAAATTATTTTTACTCAGTAATTCGATGAAATTATTCGTTACATGCAGCGAAAGACTTTAATTAACAGCTTTTTGTTGCACCAGTTTGATTTTCACTATCACTAGATTTTTATGTGTAGAAGTCAGTAAGTAAGTTTTAACTAATATAACTCAATATACAGGTACTGAAACAATAGCTTAAACACGAACCTAGTATTGTCATGAAAACGAAGTATATGAAACGCAATCAGGGTTTATATGGCAATAATTTATGTATAAAAATAATAAAACTCCTCGTACACAATAAAGACGACTGCAATCCTCGTATAAATAAGCCACGATCTCAACTTACGAAGACTTGGCGACGTGTAAAATATTATCATCGATAATAAAACTACAATAATTCAAGGAATGAAACGACTTTATACTGAACCTTGTCACGTATTGAGAAATTTGAGACAACATGTAAAATAATCTCATCCGTTATAAAATAAGATCGGTTTTATGAATAAATTATAGCAATGTAAAGTATGATAAACGATGGTAAGGATCGTAATGAAACGGCATGAGGTATACAACCAACTGCGCGCTAGACAACTGATGATTTTGAATTTTACCTCGTAGTTAATAAGGTCTTTAATATTAATGGTTTATCAAATGATGACGGAACTTGTGTGAACGGTTGTACGCCTCACATCAAGCGCAGCGGGTGGTTCCGACAAGTAAACTAGTATCTTGCAGTGAGGGTAACGTAATAATCTAAGTATTAACAGCCAGGCTAACAAGGCACTTATTAGCTAGGGATATCAGTACAACGATTTTAATAAAGGAGGTCAAGATAGAATAGGCGAGTACTATTAATACCTATGTTCATTGAACACTCACGATTCAAATGATTATGTTGTTACGAATAATTAAAGTTCTGACGTTTTTAGAACAGGTCATTGAGTGAAGAAATTCTTGCTAGTCGTGTAGTTGTTTCAAAATAAGATATTAATTATAATATAGTGATTATATTATTAAATGTTATGTTATCTATTCAAGGTATTTTAATTTATATTTTTTATACGCTCACGCCTGTTGGATACCCGAAGAAGCAAAAACAGATGTACTTTACATTATTTTAACTTTACTCACGTATTAAGGAGTAAATCTGCTGCCATTTTACAGTTCTATAGTATCCACAAAAATGTATTTTAATTTTATCATTTTCTTTATTTATATCTATTGTAAAATGGGGTTACCTCGCTACATCTAGTCAATTGTTACAGTAAAAACTATAAAAAAGTATTCTCAGCAGTTATACATATTGCCACTGCAATTGAAAAAGCTACCACGGGCATATTATATTTTCAATTAAAAAACACGTATAATTCCAGAAGCACAAAGTGTGCAGGTATTATTATAAGTATAATACTCGGAGGTCGGCGACAGGTGACAAAAACTGTTATGAATGCCGGACTGAGCTTCGTTTTTGCGTCAAACCCGTCTTGAATGCACAGTCCACACTTAAGAATGCAGTAGCTGAGCCGATGGGATGTCAGACGATTGACAACATTTGGCTAGGAAAGCTGCGATTTCTATTTGAAAGATTGTGCAGTCGATTGAACTCAGTGACATTACTCGATTGATACGTCGTAAATAGTTAGATGCTGTTAAGTTTGTACATTTGATAAAGTTTATTTTGTTACTACTTTCTTAAGAATTTAAAGTCCTTCAACATGATATGTTTATGAATTGTATAATATAAAATGCCAAGTTTTTGCTCATGATTACGTTGCGGTGGCCCTCTAACCTTAAATTATTTGTTATTATTCCATAGCCCTCGCAATACTATTATATTTAAACATTAAAATTTATCTCTTCAACTTTGTTTTAATCTTATTCTTATTTCAACGAAATTATTCAAGACTAAACTAAAGCCACACAGTGTGATGAGGATAACCTATTTTCTATTGTTAGCCTTAACATTATGTCATTTCACATAAAGTATATAGCTTGAATATTTTGTACAGTATGATCAAATTAAATCTACTCTTTGTTCCTTAACTATATCAAAATTGTTAAGTAAGTCTTATTAGGTTAATTAAATAACAAGAGACATGGTCTTTTTGTTGTTCATAGATCTTCATTAAAACAACTTTTAAAAATAATTGCAATCATTGTTTGTGTTGTACACTTTTTTTTTTTTTTCGACCGTATACAGATCCACAGCAACCACACCCATTTTTTGGGTTAGTATTTATACAAATACAGTTTTATATTAACACAATCCGATTACCATCGTACCGTACAGTGCAATTAAGCACATTGTATGAACAATCAGATCTTATACTCAGATATTGGACTCGATGACTTGTGATAAAGATCATTCTGTTTGCCTCCAAGATTGATGTTCTTTCTTAAGTCATGCTGATGACCGATTATCGAGAAAATAATATTGTTCAATATTATGTATGTAATTACTTGCATTTTCATGTGTTGATGGTAAGTATTTTATTATTCATTATAGAACAATGTATGTCATAAAATGTCTAAATCATACTATGAATTTGAACAAGAAACGAATATTGTAACTCAATTTTATGCTAAAATATATTTAAATTTCAGTTTTATATATACAACTAATTATACATCTATGCTGGGATATTTAAACTACAATCAAAATTTTGAAAAAGAAAACAGCATTGAGATTTGAAACATATTTTTACATTTAACGTTAGAGAGTAAGAGAAAATAAGTAAAGTTCTAAAACCATTTTTAAGAAGTCACAATCAGTTGCTTAAAATAAAGACAACCCTTTGAAGTTAAGTGTTTACTATGCCATCAAAGTCACCCCTCGTAAGCTCTACAGTCAAAATAAATTCTCAAGTATCAGTGACTTAAAAATCATCATCCACATTTGTTCCCAATTATATTGCTGATATACCGTGAGCAAGGATGTCTGTCTGTCTGTAATTAATATCTCCTGAACGGGCCTTCAACACATGTGGTTAAAAACGGATTTATTGCATAACTTGATTTTTTTTCCAAGCGCTCCCGAGGTAGTTTATAAAGTGGAATGGTTTGTTTATCCGATGGAATTTTTACTAAGAAATGGATTGATTGATTTGAAACCTGTGTCTTGACGCTATAGTTCTAACTGTATGCAGTCCTTCTATGTGAATCATTCATAAACACGGGTTTCAATAGCTTTGTGCTGGATAGTTTATTTTTATGAGTTTTTTATACAAGTTTTTGACTTCCACTTGTGATATAGGTTTTCATTAGATTCACGTGTATATAACGTTTTATTGCATATATAAGGTAATTAGTTTACCCGATCCATGACGATTTATCAAACATAACTTGTTTTTCCCATCATTTTACGGTCAGTTCCCTATTCACGCCTAAGGGTTCCTGGTTTAGAGATAATTTTAAGTGGTAATCAAGTGGTTCAGCTCTTTTTAAAGTGTCTTCTGTCTAGCAACCATGGTGTTTTAAGTTAATTATAGCGTTTATCAGCAAATTTTATGAGGCTTGATAAAAGATTAGTGAAAGTGTGTTTTTTCATTTGAGATATGAACTAATAAAAGTGTTTTAGATGATATTCGGGAGACTGGTTCTTATAAGATACCTGGCGGTATTTATTTTGAAGTAATTATGGCTTTACACTGAGTAAGATCTTTATTAACATTAAATTGCTTTGATAGCGTCTCACTCAAAAACAGGTGATTTTCTAAAAAAATAAATAATGAAAGAGTCTACTGTCTATATAATTCACACCCAATGTAATTATAACATGTCCCACATATTATATCTCACACGAACACAGACGGGAAACAAATATATATTTTTTTTAGGATGGCGTCACATCGAACGTTATCAACGCTGCGTTAGGTCGCCGGTATACTCAGCAAGATAATGGCCAACCCGGTCAATATTTGAAAATCCATCAGTGACAACGACAAAATGACTTCTTCACTTTACTAAGGCAATTTGAAAATAAATATCGGTGAGTTCAAAAATGAACCAAACTACCTTAATGATAGAGTTAAATTTGTCACTGGTGACACATTAAAGACGTGTGCATGTGTGCTTGACTACTTGATCCATTAAGCATCGTTTTGAGTATTAAAAATAAAAGAGACGGCGTAGAAAATGTAGTTCGTAATGATTTGGGAGTCGATATAATTGAAATTTTTACCTAAGTAGCTTAAGTACATGATTAAAGTATATTGTGTAAGAGTGTTTGTTAATTCAAAGTTAAAGACCACTTGAATGCAGGAAATAGTGACGAATTAACTTTTGACCACCATAAAAAAGTACTAAAAGTAATAGGTAATAATGATAGCAACCGTTCTAGATTTATTACTTAATTTTGTTCTAGTTTGATGGCTTAATGTTTGTCTGAATGAACATCTTTAAAATGACTTGTGTTGTTGTATAACAATATAAATTTTACTCAAATAATATTCAAAAATATTTAAAACTCGTAATACAGAGAACAAATTTTCAGTATTAAAACTCAATGCAAAACCCGGGAACTTCTACAATAAATTTTAAAACAAAACAGACGCACAGTAAATAAAGATTAAAGTATTTAATCAGTTTGTTCCCGTTGTTTAAAAAGTTTCGACATGACTTATATCTTGTGAACTTTCAGTTAAATTAGAAACGTTAAGAAATAAAGGGAATTTAAGAGAGAAGCATAATTCTACAGCGACTTTGACCACGAATACGAGGAAATTAAACATTTACTTGAGAGTTTGTATTTTCGTTGTAAAAGGAAAATGCATATTATATAAGACAATGGAATGTGTCAAATTCAGAAAACTTATATAAATGAAATATAAGTAAGTACGTAGGCTTACCAAAATGAACTCATGGTATCACCAACAGTACCAATAGCAAAATTTCTTTTTTTAACATTTATTGTATTTTTAAGATGTCAATTCTTAATGAACTACAAAAATAAAAAAAACACAAAAATAGTTATACTATCCTCACATTAATTAATAATCGAGCTTTTTCTTGAAATTATAATTGAAAAAACTATAACTTTTTACAGCAAAGTTGTAAAAAATAACTGCGTTGCAACCACATTGATAAAAAAAGATACTCACGAAATCCAGTAACTGAATATCTAACATACCTGTAACAAAGTTTAAAGTCCCATTAAACAAACAATTATTAAAGAAAACATCAAATCCTATCGGATCCATTAAAAAATTGACAGTGCATCAGTATTTATAGGATTTGGAGCGTGTAGGTGTGAGATCAAAGAGAGCATTATGCGTTCCTTATACCCAGATAGTGGTGTTATAGACGGCTATGCTATACGGTTAAAGATTACAATTTTATTTACTACTCAAAAACGTTTGATAATCTATGTCTTAATTAACTAAGCGAGAGAGGTCCCCTTACTACAAAACAGAGTCGTTTCGGTTGCAAGTTGAGACGGCGTTATAAATGCATTCTAAATTCAGTTCTTAAGGATGAATAATAAAGTATAATATTGATTGTCGAATTGGACAGATTTTTAATGTATGTGACTATCATTTTAGATACATCGGTACAGACCCTTTTACATGTGTTGCATCGGAAACCAATATCCATTTGCTTGCGGGCTGATTTGATTAGAGCATATTTTTATAAATAACATCACAACATTATTGTGTTAAGTGTTGAATTAAAATTCCTTTCATAAAGCATTCACCTTGAAGGTGGATGATCGTAAAATTCACATTAAGAGTGAAAAGAGTAATGAATTGTATTTTAATAAGTTCTTTTATCTGACTCGATCAGCAATAAATCTGATCGAATCTCTCCAGTTCACATTTTAATACAGGAGCGTAAAACAAACAGATTGACAAAGTACTGTAGTTGTAATCCTCTAGGAAATTTATTAAGAGGAATTCGTATCAATCACAAAATGTAATCCTGTTCGATCGTAAACAATCTTTGAACGGCAAGGTCCCGTTGCGAGCGGAAAAAGGACATTGGCTTATCGCTCAAGTGGATTATCATTGACAGTGTCAAGTGATTTTAATCAAAAGCTATAGGTATTACGGCTTTGTCACATCGTTTGGAGACTTCGGAAACAAACTACGAAAATGAACATGATGATGATTTTTTGTATACCAAAGTAATATTGGATTATGAATAATTTCGACAAAGTGAAATTGGATTCTCACATAGTCACTGGGTGCAAAGTGTAAATCTATGTACCTACCCAATCCACACCTGCACCATTTCGATAAGACATGTAAATAATTGTGGGTAGTTATGGTCAAACAAAGTCCACAAATTCAAAGTTTTACCTTTCGGCAATTACCGAATTTAAGTTTCGATAGTTATCACACCGCTTTAACTTAAATGAAAGTTGGTTTAATCACATATTTTTAATATATTGTAGTTTAACCCTTGACTGTTCATCTGTGCGTATATACTTTTCACAATGCGCACGCGAAAGCTTTTTTATTTACCAATTCTGGTAACATGATACAGAATATTCACATATAGAATAGCGTGGACTTTATTTTTACTAATGACAATGTCAACACTCTACCCGCTATTGCTTGAATGTATCCGTTATCCGCTTATAGTGAAACCACACGTCATCAACAAAGACACTTTACGACCTGCCACCTCGTTTATTACTAAAAGCATTGCATTGAGACAAAATTTAGGATGCCAGATTATAGTATACGTTTAACTATTGTTCGTAAGAGTTACGACTATATATCAGTATAACCAGGATACTATTTCCACATTTTATGGAAGATTTTTATACACACTATTAAGATAGGACAGTTTCTCTTGGCTTGTCAACTTTGGAAACACTAGAGGTGTTCCTCAAGGTGTTGCCAGCTGTGGAAAGAGATGGTGAAGATCGAGGTAAAGGAAGACTGTCTTAAAAGCATGCTATTTTTAAATCTATAATTTGTTGAAATTAACAACATAAGCATCTCCTGTAGCTATAATAATGATGATAAAAATGAAATTCAATACATGCAATCATTAATAATCCGGATAAGTATTAGTCTAATATATTATGAAAAAGCTAACAGGGCTGTGTAGAGTTGTTGAAGATTTACTTTATTCTATTGTTTATTTTTGCCAATGAGAACGATATTTTATAAATTACTACCGAATTTTAACCGTCCAATCGGCCAATTGCCTATTGAAGACTCTTTCGCCTCTAACAAGAAAAGATAATGTTATTTTGATGAGGCTTATAAGCATTAATCAGTTACTTAAATAGCTAAATATTTATTACAAAAACACAATTTCACGGATATCAAAGACCAGTTTAAGCATTTCACAATGTGCTCATAAATATCATTGATGCATGCGCGCATAAGTGTTCGTTAGTGCTTGACAGTATTATTGACATTGATGCATGTCGTTAACGGAATAGTGCAATTTTGTTGCGTGGCATCTACAAAGTAACTAACATATATATGAGCGCGATTTGGACTGTATCGTTAGTGCCATGGCATACCTTTGTACTATAAGTGTACGTTCATGGGGCTTTGGGCTTCAGGAGAAGGTTTATTACATAATTTTAATGAGGTATTTTAGGCAGCATGGAGGAGGAATTAAATGAGACAAAATACTATTACAAACTTTCTATCTTTCTATTCTTTAACGTAATACTGGGAGTATTTAGTTTAAAAAATTGGAATACTGTTAAATAGTATGGATCATAAATAGCTGTTTACGCTAGCCACGGGAGGGATGTGTTATTCCAGACTATACATGTAATCTATCTCTGTAACAATTTTACAGTCTTATATGACCAGCATGAGAAAAAACATTCAAATACCTTCACAAACTTACAAATTTATAATATTTGTAGGAAAATATTATTGAAATATTCGACAATAATTCATAGGTAACACACTAATGCACCTGAAGTCGTTCTCCGTAACTTATTTCATTATGATTTCAAAGCAGGTAAAGGTGACCCACGGACTCCTGAATCCATGAATAATATTCAACTCAAAGAGATGGATATTCAACATTACGAATTTAAATGCATTATCACCTCTGTAAATGATTTATTTTGCAATGAATTCTTTTTACATAATTCTAAAACCTGTTAATAGGGTTATGGCTTGCATGAAAAGAATACACATAGATATGGCAGTACATATATATAGGATTCTATATAAATATATTTTAATTATATCTTGAAATTATGCACTCACAAATTACAAATGTGTTGACTGTACTGACGAAATGGCGCACATTGAGAGAGGCATATGTCCACTAGTGGACTGCATCGGGTTAATTGATTGATTGATTGTTTGACTGTACTGCTGTCAATGGCACAAAAAGAGTAAGTAGAGTAGGTAGTGAAGAGCAGAAGGAAAAGTTATGACTAATGAGTTCTAGCTTCAATTATTCAGATATATAAAGATTTGTTTTATTTTTCTGTTCGAAATTAAAGATAAAATAGTCAGACAGTAAAATAACTAACCAGTGAAAAGTGTCAAATTTATTTAAACCGACTTCCAAAAAGGAGGAGGTTCTCAATTCGAACGGTTTTTTAATGTATGTACACCGAATGTATGTATATTATTCTATTGACGTGTTTTTTTTTAGTTCAATGCATAATAATTGAGAAGAGAGTCCAATTAAAATTTCATATAGTTGTTCTTTTTTTTGTAATTCTTTGTATCGTTTTAATTCAAACTTCTAACCGACATACTATTTATATCGTCCTATATTTCCGTCGTTTATGAACCAATTTCAAAAATTCTTTCTACATTGGGTCTAGTATAACTCACAGGTATAACACATGTTGATTTCAAGGGTACTCGACCTTGGACTTCGGAGACACACCAGAAAACTCTGCAAAATCAAATAGGAAATAGGAAATTATTGCTTTTTAGCTACTTTTCAGACGATCCTATGACAAGGTAAGCTAGATTATGATGGTCAAGGAAGTCCAGGGATTACCTAGTCTTGATCTATGGAGGTAGATAACAGAACTTAATTATGTATAGTATGAATTTCTGGTTTATGTTCTTGAGAGCATTGTGTCAATCTTACTAAACAAAACTCAAAAACCATGGTCGTGGGCATGCTAGATTAAGTCACTAAAAAAGGGGAAAAATTAATACAATTTAAAGAACAACCTGTTACAAACACTGAAAAGAAAACTACGTTTAAAAAACCGACTTCAGAAAATAAAAAGTATAAAATAACCAAGCAAAAAATAACTTCTGTTAGACGTCAGTACCACCTTTGTTTGTGGTGCTCCTATGCTGGAATCTCGCAATATAACCACTCGGGCTAGGCACCGATTTCTAAGAGATCAGTAAATCTGTAAATTCACATATTTTTCTCTAGGTCATTTTCAGTTTATGCGGTCGGGTTTTTTTAAACGTATTTTTTTTAAATTGTTTTTTGTCTTTTGTCCATTGTAATGCTAACTACTTGATACTAATGTACTCAATGCATCATAGATTTAGGTAGGTATAAACGTTTTGACCAGCACCTACAAGCTGTTCGTCTGAATCCGTGGTGCGAATAAACTGCTCAGTTGCTTCAGTGTCGACAAACCACTTCGTCTTGCCATTTCAATTTGATTGTCGTGACGATTGATTGATAATGTTTGAAACCATTAAGCTAATAGTAGGTACTTAGTCCAGAAATGTTAAAAATTGTGCTCTTAACTTTCTAATTGTCATGTGCCCTTTTTATCACTTATAATGGTTTAATAGTCTTATTTGTCATGAATCTAATACATCGAAGATTGTGTTGTTGTTTCTGAGAATTGTCTCTTTAAGACAATCTGCTAAGATTTCTATAACAATAGACTAAGCTCCATCTTTAACCAAAGAGCAAATAGCCTGGTACATGAGCAGCTCCAATATTGGAGTGAATTTAGCATAATACATTGAGGTAGTCTTGGACAACAATTGCCTCATAAATGTAAAGATTGTGGTTACGCTTCAAGAACGTAGTGAAGATGTTCAATGCAGATAAGACGGTATGTGGTTAAAACTAGTAAAATAGCTTATACCTTATACTTAAAAAAAAAATCAGATAGTCTCAGCTATCTAAAAGAAAAACGACACGATGGACAGCCTTAACTAAAATTGACCCATAACTTCACTGACCTCGTCATGTTTCAGTCAGTCAATTGACAGCCCTGAATTCCTCCCAATCGTGAGTCGGATGTCGCTCTTATCTAAGCAACTCGTGTATATTTTTTGTTGCATTGTTAAATTCTTTTTTAAGTCACTGCTACAATTTGAACCAGTGACAAGTCTTTGGCCGGCGCTTTGGGTATTATGTAGAAATAATATATGTTATTAATACGGAGTACCTTTTTTCAAAGCTTTTAGCTTGACTTAACGTTGACTGTAATTATTTTATAAACCTATTGACACAACTAGCCTATTTACATAACTATTATCTGACTATTTTTCAGACAGGTGTGAATTATGTAGATATTACAGAATAATCATAATAAATATCATTTGTGTAATATAACACACTAGACACTGTTGACACTGTTATCTATTTTATAATACGAAAAAACATCACGTATTTCAAACGCACGTTTGTAGTCATCCTGATATTTTTTACACTATTTATTACACCAATTATATTGTAAACCAAGGATTACATTGTAAGTAAGAGATACATTATTACAAAGTATGGAACAAGATTAAGAAAAGATTGACCAGTGGATTGAAGGAGGTATTTCTGTCAATGAAACTGTGCAGTCTCGTGCCTGCCTAAGAAAGATGTTTATACGTAAGGACAGTAGGTATTTAATTTTACTTAAATTTCTGGTATGAGTAACAACTTAAATTTGTTTTTTTTTGTGTTGAGAGATGAAGTAATTATGAAGTAATAATAAATATGTATGAAAAAAATAATAAAATTAAAAAAAAATAGAAGAAGGGAATCTTTAAGTAAAACCCAACCTGCAAAATATATAGACATGTACTCGTCTATGAGTCTAAAGTTTTAAACAAAATTGTATCCACAAAAGCGTGTCACATTTTTCGAAATCCCAGAAATCGAATCATTTAATCGATCAAATGGTGGACTATTAGAAAAATTGCCCGTTCCATTTCTGACGGCAGTTAAAAAACTAAATAAAAAAGATACGAAGGCGAAACAAAATGAAGAAATTAACTCGGAATCGGTAAAACCGACGGCAGATAACTTAATCGTGGTGAAACCGGTTGAGGTCACGACGAGTTGTTTGTAATACCGACCCACGGTGATTGTTTTTGATGCTCGGATCATAAAACACGCTTGCTCCTTTGTGATTATTCCGTCATAAGTTTTGAATGTGAATGTTTTCGGCGATTCAAATTTTGAAGTGTGCTAGTATTAATTATTGATTGATGAATTTTAAGTCCGTAAAAAATAAACGACACAGTCATTTAAATTTTGAAATATCTAAATTAAGGATGAGGATCTTTGTGAGTCTATTAATCTTGTCAAATTATCGATTGAAATTATTCTTATCAATGGAAGTTGATATTTTACATAGTTAAGTGTTCCGTCATTTACATGGGTATATGAAAACACCTTGTATATCTTTTACTGATATTGATAAATTACACCTTTACTGATGTCATCCCATAGGTTCTTGAGAGCACTCTCTTTGATTCGTTATTATTTAAAGCTATTCTATTGGAGTAAAATTCCAGACTTACAGTAAATCACCTTCAGTTAATTCAAGATCGTCTGTAGAACGTACGTGACTAAACTTGATTTTTGAATTATTATGTATACATTGATTTTAGAGAATCTATAACACTGTGATATGCAAATAACGGTAATGCAAACGTTAATTTATATTGATTTCTTGAAAGTCACCTGCTAAAAGTCGTATCTTTTTTTTGTTTTATTCACAAGATATTGCAATTTTTATAAATTTTACCAATGGTTAGTGGTGCATATTTATATTTAGCTCAGTAAGATTTAATACATCTTAAAATATACAAGACTAGTCTTAAAGAATAATCTGTCAATCCATTAGTTTCATCATCGGTACTGAGTGAACGGCAAACCTTTTTTATATTACCCATCACGCTCACCTTTTCCCAAAACTTGCTTTCACCTATTATCATCTCGTCTCGTGTTTGGGGTCCAATTTATTCCTTATTTAGGTTAAAGACATTGGGTAACATTTCTATATGAGTAAATAAAGATGGCTTTTTGTTCGAAAGAAGGTAGGTGTAACATTATAAGTTAAAATATATTTATATAGCTACATTATTAAATATAAAAGTAAGCATACTCTTATCCTATAATAAGATATGCATGTGTACATAATAATGTCTGTATAAAATATTTAACCATTTTAGTAATACTTATAGTAGAGTTTCTCATATGCCTTGAAGGGTTAATCCAAATAAAGGATTTTACGATGACAGTAATATGACATAAATATAAAGGAGAGATAGATTTATGTACTTACTCTCTTCACCTATGTACCTCAGTATTCAGCTAACGGAGGTGTAAAACTGCAGCCATGATTTATGCTACATACATAAGTACAGTGAGTCGTTCTCCCACACCGATATTAGATCGTGCCACCCGCTCGCAGGATCACGAGCGGCTTTTGGTGAGTGGTGTGAAATATAAGAGACTTACTCTCTTTTAAGTAATGTTGGGCAAATCAAAATCCATTACGGTCTTTTCGGATTTAACTTTCATATAAAATTGATCAAAACTTAAGTACTTCTTGTAACATAATGGTGTTCTTTTATCGGCAATACTTATCAGTAACAAGAACTATACTAAAATATAATCCAATAAGTTACTCACTACCTAATAGTATCAAAATCGGTCCAATCCAATTACCGTAAGTCAATTTGATAGATTTTGGTACTTAATAAGCCACACTATAGCACTATCGCCCCTATTGCCTCTGAGTAGGCGCTCATGGCATCATTAAATGTGGTTCCGTCCATTCAGTCAATTCTGGTGCAAGTTATAAGCCAGTATGTTTTTTTTATTTGCCTGGCAAAATAAAGAAAAAGGAAGCTGATTCATATTTACATTTTAAAAATGAACTTGGGAGTATTAGAGACATTACATATTTACAGTTTAGAATGAGACGCGTTTAACTTTTCAATTAGACCACACCTGGTTGAGACGAATTATTATTTTTATAGTCCGCGGTTCTCAGATAGATTGCTCGTGATTTGAGGCTTTTACAGGCCGCGTCGGCAACTTTATAAATGTCGAAATATATTATATTATGGATTATATTAAGGATTCCTAGACATTTTGTTAAAATTTTATTGATGGGAAGTCATGATTTTATTTTTTACAGTAAATGGAGCTTTAAACAGTTGTCGTGGTTTTACACTCTCTTACAATATTGAACAGGGTCAAAGCTTTGTGTTTAAATATAATCTACTATCAGAGTGTTTTACAATTTTATATTATTTTAGCGAGTATTAACACCCACTTCAACAAACCATGTATGCTTTTGTTCCGCATATAATAATTCTAATTTATAAGTTTAATTCTGGTATCCCACATTTTATGTTATCAATTAATCCTTTATCACGAAAATCTCTTCAATGGTGGTCCCATGAATATTTTCTCAAGACCTGATCGTAAAATGCATGAGAAAATAATCACGGCTGTATTGCAATAGTATATACACAACATTATGGGGTCGTTATTCATTTTGAAAATTATATTTGATGTGAACGAGGTGGGTCCTATTTACAGACCTACATTTAGAGCTTAAAGTTAAGCATTGGCTCTTCATTTTATGCTCTCTCCTACTTTTTCTCTTTGTTTGAATTTTGAGCCCCAAGCGTTTAAGCGTCGGTAGCTTAGTGGTTAAGGAGTCGGCCTTACGATCGAGAGGTCTCGGGTTCGAATCCTGGCCATTACACTACCGACGTGAACCCACTCCTAGCACAAGCAATTTAGCTTAGTTGGAGGGGTTAGAGGGAATATTAGTAATTTCGAAAATTTCGGTTGCTAATATTCTTTATAAAAAAAAACTTCAAGAGAAAAGTCTGTGTCATAACCTCAACCGTCTATTACTATATAGGTGTTCCGGCTTCTAAGTTAAATACATTGGCGGCCCAGTGGGTCTTGGTGCATCTCATACACACGAATATTAAAACGCTTCTATCTATTCGGGATAACGCAGGCGTAAGAAAAATGTGATATATTATCATCAGTAGAAACACAAAAAGCATCCCCTCTTTGAAACCACACAGAATTTATTTTCATTATTCGGTCAACTGTGTCCGGCTCTGTCATACCAAAGATAATAGGAAGAGATGAAGGCAAAGCCGACATACCTTTTTATTTCAATAGAAGCTCAAAGTAGTCACCTAATCTAATTAATCACAATAAAAATCGAGACGGATCACCTTACTTTGCGCCACCGTGACGCCTGCTTATCAACCCTGTTCGAAGTAGGGTAACCATATTTCGATGAATTTTCTCCATGGGCTTTTGTTATTTATATGCGTTTAGTAGGTTTACCGATTAACTAAGTGTATCTATATTAAAGTACAGAAAGTCGGATTAAACCAACTACTAATTTTATTAACGTACCGATTTCAAGTCGTTCGGATTGTATGTATCATTTGACACGTTCAGAAATCTGGAGATATTTTTAGTTCCGCCAGCCTCAACGACATAATCCGCCGTGCTCTTGTCACCGCCGGTGTGCCAGCTGTGCTTGAACCAAACGGTTTGGCGTGCGACGATGGCAAGAGACCGGATGGCATGTCATTAATGCCTTGGAAAATGGGTAGGACTCTGGTGTGGGACGCAACTTGTGTCGACACCATTGCCCCTACTCATTTACCTGGCACGGCTGGCTGTGCTGGTGCTGCTGCAGCTTCTGCAGAAGCTCTTAAGCGGCGCAAATACTCCAATCTCATTGGAGATTATGAATTTGTGCCGTTTGGAGTCGAAACGTTTGGGCCTTGGGGTCCGAGCGCCCGCAATCTCTTCAGTGAGATTGCGAAGCGTATGGTCGACGCTTCTCGTGACCAGAAGGCTGGCCTCTTTTTAGGTCAGAGATTAAGCATTTCCATACAACGTGGCAATGCTGCCAGTCTTCTGGGAACACTTCCACAAGAGGCATGCGATGCGGATGAATTCCATGACGCATTTTAACTTCTAGTTTTCTTTTTAGTAGTGTGTAATTATTTAGAAATGTAGTTTTAAAACCATTGTTATGTAAATATTAGTTCAAATAATCAATATGTATGTGTATGGTATGGTATGATAAAGATAAAACGGCGAATATGCTAGGCTCTAGGCAGTGCCTACTGTGATAACCCTTTTGCTAATCATGACTATTATATATTTATTAATGGCAAAACGCCAATTCGTCTCACCATCAATAAATTATATCAATGTTTTTTACGTGATATTAGTGACATTGCACCGATTTTGCTGCAGAAACTTAATAAAAAGAAGACTAATTTATAGAACTCATTATCATCTACTTGCCTTGGTCCCAATTATTACCATACCATACCATAAATTTCTGTCAGATACTCTGTACTGCCATTTTGCAAGTCGGTTTTGGCTAAAGTTTTACAACCGGCCGCCTCCTGACCTTAATCCTCCTTGGATATGTAGTTGTAGACGATTTGCCGACCGCCTGTTGGGTGCTTTGTAATTTATAGAACTAAGGGTGGGTAATTAGTTTATGTCCAAATGGCACTGTGTAATGTCCTAGAATTATTTACTTACTTATTTTTTTAACATGATCTTATATTTACAACCTGCCGTTCTTTCCTTCATTTCATGGTAACCCTACCTCCTAGTAGCATGTCAGTTCACTTATCATTTTGTAAATAAGGGTAGACAGGACTTATTTAGTGAAAGGATGTACGGAGTGGGCAGATAGTAAGATTGATCGTGCGTTTATCATTTTGTTTGGTGACGGGGCGTCATGTTCTGATATTCAGTTCTTTTTTTGTAAGCGCGTCGGGCGTACTCGTTCCAATAATAATTGATATGTCATTCTGTATGTTAAGAAGATATGAAATGCAAACTAAGATCGATAAAGATTTTTTTATCTCTTTTTAATAAGACTTGTAACGTCTTTATTTTATTTGCCCGTTTCACTAATTTTTACTAAAAGAATTTTAGCATTAAGTTAAGCTCGCCTTTTGTTCCTAAGAATAATTGTTACTGTAATACATTTTTTTAAGAATATTAGGAACCGAAGTAACTAGTATCTTTTAGAACCCTTCCAGAACAGCAAAATTTCTCGTTTTAGGTGTATATTCACTTGGGTAGTGTAATGGTATAATTTGAACACGGAACCAATGCACGGAACACTTGCATTTTGCAGACCATGTTTTCAATTCCACGTTGAGTCGTGCCTATTACCACTAACCTGGGGGTGAGAGTGCTCACGCTCTCCACGCACATCATAGGACGATGGTATGGGAGGGCATAACGGGGGCGAGTCGACCGCGTGGTCCCCCCTCCCGAGGGGGGCCAGACCGAGAGGAATGGCCTTGGGTGAGCCTGGGTGCGAGGGATATGTCACGAGACAACCTCACCTTCGGCCTAGCACATCGACCCATGGGCGTGCGGTTTAGTCGGTTCGAGTCCGACATAACCTCTCCCTTCGGCTCCGAAGGGGGGGTGGGGGTATCCGGGGGGATTTCCCGCACGTAAAAAAAAAACCACTAACCTAGCACTTTTAGCCATCGATAGATAGAGATGGGGAAGTTAATAGTCACTGGTCAGTATACTTTGCCAAGAAGATCCAATTAACAATGTAATTGCTTTAAGTTTATTTGTTTTGTAAGGAACATAATAATCTTCTATTTCTGCAAGTTATGTGTCTACAAAATTACTTTAGAATTACAATCGTAAAATATTTCTTACATTTGATTACTCACTGAAAATAACTAAATCTAGAATAGGTGCATGAATCGTTGTGGTAATTGTATGCTCTATAATTAGTAATAAAAACCGATATGAAACACAGGCATCAAGATACTAGTCATAAAATATAGACTTCTATCCCCATAATAATTGAGTATTTATAATTCTGATTGCAGCTCTAAAATTGGCAAAAACTAATAAAACAATATAATTTTCATTACTATGATAGTCAGCCGTAAAAATATTTTAAAATGATAATAGTTTTTAAACCCCGTAGTGATTTCAATTGGTGCAGTTCATTTGGTATAACTTCGTTCCGGAAGTCCATAGGAGAGCCCTATGTTCAGCAGTGAACTTTTGCCAATTTCATTTTAAACGAAAAGAATCTAAGTTATATCCACTTTCAGTGCTGCCTGGACCTGCTTAGTAATAACGTTAAAATATTCAAAGACCTATGAAGATCTGGGGCACGGTAATTGCCTTCTATATTTTATAAAGGTTTAACACAGACCTGTTCTCGTGATAATTACTGCTAAGAGCAATTAAATTCACTGCAAGTGAAATCGTCAGAGCATGGAAACTGACTGCAAAATAAAAATCCAATAAACAGTTGTTTGTTCAACTCATTACTACTCATATGTAAATATGAATAATGGATTGGCAGGACCGAGTTACTGAAATAGTACATTAAGTGTGTAGTTGGTGATTACCGCTGAGGCGCCATTGAGACCCGAGCCGTCAGGCGAGGGTCTTAAGAGAGCCGAGAACGGTTATCAACAATACGCACGTGTATCATGCGTCGTTTTTCAACACACTGCGCATACATTTTTACTTAAATAATTTTACCTACTCTCACACTGAAATTTAAACATAAAAAAAAATAAAAACAAAACTTTAATGGCAGTCTATTTTCTTTATTTCTTTATGAGAAAATGTGTTCGACATCGACATCGTCCAGGGGTTGTGGAAATCAGATGGCAGTCACTTCGCGAAAGGAATATGTTATTTTTATACAGGCATGTGTATACAAATAACATAAAAGGTCAAACATAAGAGTCACCAGCCAAACAAATAAACAGCCAATCGGCTTTCAATTCGTAATCTTTCTCAACATGATTCTTAATGCAAATTTATGCTAAGAGAAGCAGATTAATTAAAATACACACAATTAATTTAAAAGCATCGGTAATTTATTCCATAAAAGAGTCAAATTACCAAAAACATTTCATAATAAACAGATATTCTATCTGGTTTTATTAAATTACGATGTAGTTGTATATATAACGGTATGGTGGAAAAACGTTCCACTGCTTAGTTAGAAGTCGCAAGTTTGCATCCCGCTCAGTGCAGATACTTATTTGTATTCATAAAAATGAATATTTGTATCTTAGTACTAAGGGAAATCGCGTGAATGGTGCACTAGATTTCTTTTTTGAGTGATCAGTTAGTGCCGAAAAAGACACGACTGGCGGTTTATTTATTTATTTATTTATAATAAGTACATATACAGCTTATGAACTAATACATTGTCCCACAAAACCGTACAAACGGTTTGACTGTGGGATCAGGAAAACCATCTAGGCATATCTATTAACAATATATTATTATATGGAGCATACATAAATTAATAGTGTTAACTTAACTCATGGCAGTGAGTCTATAAAATGATTTTTCAATTTCACTTTAAACAACGTGTTTCTCTTTTCAGTTCTTATATCAACCGGTAAGCTGTTTAATACGTTCATAGTGGCGTAGTAGTCTCCACCTAGATGTATAAAAATTGAAGCAGGTGCGGTTGTTGTGTGGTATAAGTGGGGTAAAGCTGGTAGGCAGAAAGATGAATACTGAGATTCGAGATAGGTGTGGTCTGAAACAGAATGTTGTGACGAGGATTGATAAGGGCAAGGTGGTTTGGGCACGTAGAACGAATGACACACCAGGTATGTAAGGCACAGGTGAAGGGGCAGGCCAGCCGGGGTCGACCTCAGAGCGTTTCACATTCATCCGATATCCAATATCGGTGTCGGACGCCGAAAGTCGACCTCCGATAGCCATGTGCTGTTTTCATATATATCCGATAGGATCGGCCCGATACGGCCATTTGCTCGAAAGCACAGACTAGTTACGGATGCTAGGGATGAAAAATGTCAAATTAGAAAAATGTCAGAGTCAAATGGCGGGCTGTTATCTCTGCCTACCCCGGAGGGAAATAGGCGAGAGCGTATATATGTATCTTATACTTGCGGCAAGCTATGATGGCCATTTTGGCATAATAATTAAGTTCATGGTCAGACATCTGTAGTTGAGTTGATAAGATAGTAGATAAGGTGTTATTTAACGGCCGTGTAAAAAAGAGAGAGAGCAAGCAAGCTCTGCCAAATTCTCTAAGTACTTACCGGCCATCGTACCGTGCCGGTAGTGTAATATGTTTATCCGCATTCCTAATTTAGGGGACCAGTAAATGAATTCGACCCTAATATAATCAATGATCACCTTTACGTCACTTGGTAGGTATACCTAAATATTATATAAGTAATATAACCTTACAGCTCTATCAGAGTTCATGATATAGATAATAAAACCGAATAACCAGACTTGTGTCTTAGACATTTTTTATTAACGTTAAGATTATGGCGGAATGAGGCCACGCTCATGAATCTGTAAGTAAGGGTCGTAACTTTTTGGGTCAGTTTGCTTCTCTGGTTGGCTTGAACAGTGAAAATACTTCTTGATAAAATACTATGAAGAGCCCTGCCCCTCCAGACAAGTGATAATACGTTGGTAGAATAGATTGATCAATGGATGGGATTGACGTTGACGACTATCATAAATGTCAAAATACGTGTCAATCCCACATATTCATCATTCTATTCTACAATACGCCAACCAACGAATTGACACTTATCTAAGGCGCTGCGTAGACGACGGACACCGGCGGTGCTCTAATTTTAGTGCCCTTAGGCATTTTGTCCGCGTAGGCAACTTTAAGCTATTATTTAACCAAAGTGCAACATTTGGTAGTACCTACTTTTTTATACAACTTAGGTGGCAGACAAACACACGGCTCACCTAATGGAAAGTGGTTACCGTGGCCTATGGACGTGTGAAACGCCAGGGGAGTCACACCAGTGATGCCGACTCTGTAGCACAGACAGTTTCTGTGCCGTCAGTGTAGAAGACAAAGCAGGAATAGCCTTTGGTCTTTCCACGGACAGCACAAAAACTCTCCAGTGAGCTCTGGCTACCCTACTCACCGCCGGGAACACAACACGAAGTCATTATGGCCGCCGTATTCTGTAGGGTGGAGGTACTTCCCCAGTCGGCCTGCTCATTTGGACGGAAATACCGTCGTGTCCTAACTCCTTACTAATAAATCACGCTACGGAAATTTTGCTACTGTCCCTCTTTTGCGAAGTGCATTACTGTCCCTAAAACGTTTGACAGGATGCAAAAAGCAGTTCAAGTGCAATGTTCTGTTTGGAAACTTTATGTCTAATTCCATTTGTAACATGAGTAGTTCGTTCGTGTAGATTTCAATAAGTTAATGTATGCATGTTGGCAAAACAAGACAAGCGCTAAACCTAACTATCTGTAATACGAACGTGTCTGTTTAAAACATGTTAAATACATAATATAAACGAAGATTCTCTTAAAATATCTAGTTCTTGGATATTATTTCATGTATTTCCTTTATTCTCAAGTTCCGTCCAGAATTTTGACCATATCCGATCTAAATCTACTTGAAGAAATAGAAATAGAAATGTATTTGGACATAATTTAATCGCTTGATAATAATTTAGGTTCTTCTTTGATAAATTTTTGGGTATTTAACTGACTAATCAAATTATTTACTTTTTACTAAACGTCAAAAAGGTCAGATTAGGTTAGGTTAGGAATAAGGAAAATTGTATGAAAAATGTATTTGTGACGTTGTAATATTTAAAAATCAAATCATTTACTATTAAAGCCTGGGTGGATGATTAAAAATAAATAAGAACCGATGCAACTGTTTTCACTGTTTTAGTGTTCTTAATTTAATGAGTTCAGCTTAATAATTTATTTTAACTAAAGAAAAATACCAAATTAATATTCCTATCGATTTAGATTGAAAAAAAAATGTTATTTTCTTATCGAAATCCATATGTAGGTTCTCTTATTGCTGTCATGTCTTGCAATAACCATAAGTAAATAATTCATTTTGAATCCATGACATTCACATTCACATGAGTTATTGCAAAAAATTACGATATTTGGGAATATAACGTACAAAATATAAAACTCCATGAACAATAATAGCCCTGAAGCAGTACCATTTTATCGTTTCCTATTACAACGTATAATTGCAAAACTTTGGTACACAGACAATATGAATGGATCTAATATATTACATTTTCGTTTAAAAACTTGATCTTTTTAAATGAAAGGTAACTACCTCGCACTTTTCGAATGACGACACTGTCACGGGGCGGGACGTGCCATGACTTGAAACTAAGCCAAGCCATTCAGCGTCATTCGATGGTATATGTTCATACCTTAGTATGAGATGTGTACAATTGTATAGTGAAAATCTCATTCAAATGATCAATACTTGAAACACTAATGGACATCCTACTATAATATTGTAATTGCGAAAGTTTGTGAGTATGGATGGATATATGTATGATTCAGATTCAGATTAAGATTCAGATTCATTTATTTTGAATCTGAATCTGAATATGGATTTTTGTTACTCTTTCACGTAAAAACTACTGAAAGGATTTTAATAAAACGTTACAATAATATAGCGTATACATCAGAATAACACATAGGCTATACATCATCACGCTACTACTCAAGGGAGAGGACATCCACGCGGTCGTAGCCGCGGGTAACAGCTAGTACATATATAAGTTAAAGGTGGCTGGAATAAGCCGGGTATAGAGGCTGGTGTCCAGCGGTAGTATGTTATATGCTAATTAATTGACTTGATTAGGTAATATTGAAAATAAAGGAAATTCTCAAATGAACACCACAAGTAATATGTAAAAGTTTTAGATGTTTGGATTTTCTTTGCTTAATCAAGGTCTTGCGGCTGAAAGAATGAAATTTGTTACCAGAGTATATAGACAACAGCATGGCACGCAGGTTACAGGTTGAGACTTGCTTTTTTAATAAGAGTTTTTAAAAGACACTCGGACAGCGTTATCACCCCACTCTTGTTCGTAAAGGAAAGCGAACGATCATCGAAGGCTGATGGCTTTTTAACTATTGCCGGCTTTGACTTCCTCCTATATCGGATATCGGATACCCAGGGTGTCGCGCTACATCTCCTCATCATGACTTGCGTTGACCCACGTAGAGTGAAAGTCTAGAGACAAGCTTACTATAGAAATGATCCGACATTCGCTTACGTGAAATTTTATCACTGCAATAATGAAAGTGACGTCATTTGCAGGGCGCCATCTAGTGGATCCTAAATGAATGCGGTGTCATAAGATGCACGTTGGGGAACAATATACCTAGTTGCTTATGTTGCGAATAAACAATTTTTGCAAATACTATTTATTCTTTTAAAAACAGTAAAAACAGTAAGACTTAGAATCCATCGAATTCGACTTATTGGTGACAAGTACAATTTATAAGACAAGTGCAAGCAATTCTATAATTACAAATAATAGCAAGAGAAGTAAGGCTGATATTTCAGCTGGTATTCTTCTTTTATCCGAAGATAGTTCTCTAATGTCAAAATATACTTTTTGCCAGCCAGTGAATGTATCAAACAACTACGATACCACATCTTTAGCTGTCCAGACAACAGTATGTGACAATGACTGACGAATTCCACTTTTGGCAATCGTTTGCTTTTGTTATATTGGTATATACCCAACATAACCTAACCCAACATTGAAGTTATAGGGCTCAGCTAGGTTAGTTAAAACTAGTAAGTATGTTAAACAAACCTAAAAATAACAAAGTTCAAATACATGGTGGAAGTAGAGTAAAGTGAATCCCAGTTCCCGAGGTGAAAGCGTCGGATCCGACTGGGATTAAAGCTAAGATGAAGACAGGCACCACTAATACGGTATTTCTCTCGCCACGCCCGTTACCCAGGAGCCACCGTGTGGAGGTTTCCAATCTTGCATCCTAAATTGGTACCAGTTACATTCTAAACCGGAAACAAAGTTCAGTCATTTCATATCTACTCATTTTAATATATATTTGGCGTCAAAGATAACTTTATTTTTGATAAGGTTTCTGATGACTCCTTGTGTAAAAATGCTATATCTGCTGGCACTGAGTTTATAAGTAAAGATTTTATGAACTGCCTTTCATTTAATTTACCATGTTTGTTAGACAGATTTTATCTTTATGATAGATACTATGGATCGATACCATAAAAATACAGGATGTTACTTCTTGGGATTTTAGCCGGTTCGATTACCGGGTGTGGCAAGCGAGTTATCAAAAATCTTCGAATTCAGTTTTTTTTTAAATAGAGGAATGTTTTCTTTGAGTGAAATTCGCTATCTCCAGTATTTAGAGTACTTCCCTTCCAGGTAAGTTTAAAATCTTCCACCCTGTATACTATTACAGAATAAGAACATGCAATCACCACCCGATTTGACCGGTCATTGTAAGAAAATGTTTGTAAACGACAGTTATCAGGCTTTTTACACAAAATATAATGCCTGGCTAACGCACAAATTGCCCATTGAATTCTCAAGGGTCAATGATAAAAAATATCCATTTAAATTATCGCATCCCTAAACCCCATTTAGACTAAATTTCGGTGGATGGAAGAAAAATAAAAAACGTATCGGTGTTAGCATTTTAAGTATTAGCAGTATTTTAAACGCAGGCGTTAAAAAAGAGATGTATGGAATGTAAGCGTCCAGCAAACTAAATGTATGAGTACGGCAATTTGCTACTTAACGTGGATTTTATATGAGAGTCTGTTGTTTTTGGTTGCATCGGCCATTCCCTGGCAAAGAAACATCTCCTTCATAGCTGAATTTGTTAATAGCATTGCTACCATAATAATACCTATTAATAGAGGAATGCGATACACATCTAACACAAATCGATTAATACGGTCCATTTCTTGTCACCGTCTTTGATATTTGATCAGCTTGCAGCTTGCATCCGTACAAATATTGATTCAGTTAGTTTGAATAAACGTGTATGTTCCGTTTAAACTGTACGAATGGAGTGTTTTGATCATCAAAGGGTAGCTACAATCGTCATTAATGAAAAAAATCGATCGTATGTAACAGAAAAAACAAAATAATAGTATTCCAAAAAAAATGGGCGTAAAAAAAATGTTTTATTAAGACAACAGCAGATACTCATGCTATCAAAAAATGGGACAACTTGATATAGAGCACAAAGATAAAAACTGCCTAGTATACTACGTAAATTATTTTGTGTGTTTGCAAAATTTATTACTCCTTGTATAAATAACAGCAAATACGAATAATCTTCATGTATAGTCGATTATATGAAACAACAGAATTTAATTCAATTATCATCAGAAATGTTCAATGAGCAAAACATTCCGTCAGTGTTTTAACAAATTAATCTTGTTTATTGATTATTCAGTGGTTAACCAAATAACAGCGAAGCAATTTTATGTGTCCAAATTAAATGAATAAAATTTGTACAAACGTTTAAAGCTAATTTAGATTAAAATTGATTTAAAATAAAATGGTTGCATTTGTCTCCTGACTTTCATTACTTCTTTATGTTAAAAATCCTCTTTATTCCTTTTTAAAAACTTACAAATTATATTTGGCAATACATAAAGAAAAAAAAACATCGCTGCATAAATATAAAAAGTAATGCTCCACCGGTATCGGATACAAGGACCAAGCTACCGGTGGTTAGGGCTCCATAGAAGCAAGGAGCACTGCCTTCTGCGATTAAAAATAATAATTTAAATGCAATCGCCAAAATGACGTTTTGCTCTCTCGGCATATCATGATTATCTTAGCGTTGTTCTCAGTTGCATCCGATGTATTCACCTCCGAAAACCTGGTCCGTTTACTCTTTCTCCTCTGTATGATATTTCTTATGGAGTATTTATGACAATGACGTGACACACTGACCTTCCAAACTAGAGGGAAAACACGGCACCAGATGCCAGGTAAAGTATACAGGCTTGCTGGTGAAGATTGCTTAGGCCCCAAATATGTAGTTTCATAAACACTTATGGTTTTTCTTCTTCCCGTCCTAAGCATTCAGTACTTCCAATATAAATGAACGTAATATTAGCTGACAAGAAATGTTGATATTTATTTTGTATCCTAATAATGTAGACACTTAAGTCTGAGTATCGTAGAGTTTTCAAGTAATTTCACCTCATGCAACCCATCCTTTCAGTTAAATACACAGAACCTGCCTTCCTATTCACAGTAACCTTTTCGTAAAGTATTCCATTCCGTTTGATTGAACACCAAGGGTTGCTATTGACAGTTTTATCTCATTCACTATCAGAGAGGAACGATTCGTGCTCGAGTTTTTATTTGAGAAACTGTTTAACCCTACCTCCAAATAGTTTCTTGATTTTAGTTAAGTTGATTTTCGTATTCAGTTAAGTATGAACTTCAAACAGATAAAATCTCTTAGTTAAAATGAGTTTACTTGGTACAGAGACTCAAACAGCATTGTCTAGAGATTGTCTGAATTTTCTTCAGTAAAAGTAGTAAGTATCTTTAGAAATGTTATATCTTTAAAATAGTTGTTCTGCATTTCTTTGAATTATTTGGAATCTTTAAATTTGTTTGGGTCAACTCTCATTTGATACATACCTAATATACATAACATACGTTGTTTGTAATTGAAAATATGAATTATTTATCATTCTCTGAACATTAACATGAATACCGATGCTACAGCAAAGCAGATCTCAGATTCATGACAAAGCGAAATGATATTATTTATGATAAAGGGTTTGTTCAAACACCTCTCGTATCCAAAAACAAAGAAACTACTCGGGTATCATTATAACTAGTGTTGTCAGGTGTTTGTCTTTTGTGAGGCCGTCCCAATTCTCAGAGGTCTAATCAACTGGCCTGACCTAAATCCCTGTGGAATGACAAGAGTCCCGATTTCAGATACGGCAGTTATGAAGTTCATCTTTGATTAAAATCTGATATTATAAACATATTACATACACACATTTTTTATTTTTTAGTAGGTTGATATTGAAACTATGATTTAGATCGATCTCATTTTTCGAACCGATCATGTTTTTATTTTTTTGTTAGGGTTATCGAACGAACTATGAAGTTTTTATAAATGAAGTTCAATATGATATGAAATTGTGATAATTTACACTAAGGATTTAAAACTATGCAAAGTTACTAAAAATGTTTACTCACAAACTTAAAAGTATTATTTAGTTTTAATTATAAGTATCATAGATAAATATAATAGACTGCACCAGTCAACAGTCCCGAGTCCATTAAGCGGGGCGTGAAAAAGCATCAGACGAGGCCGTCAAGCTGAGTGCCACAATTGTTAATATAGTACGTTTTTTTTTTGTTTTTTTTGTAAATAGGATTCGTCAATTTGACTTTACCTCGCCTGATGGTAAGCTGAAGGTAAAGTCTCAAGAAAGAGGGCCACCATTATATACACGTGCCATGTTAACAATGGTGGCACTCAGCTTGACGGCCTCATCAGATGCTTTTTCACGCCCCGCTTAAAGGACCCGGGACTGTAGGAAGAGGGAAACACGTGAACTGGCAAGGAATTCCAGGTCTTAATGGTGCGACAAAGGAAAGAGTCAATGAACCGCTTGGTTCTTGAAGGAATGTTCTGCACCGTATAGGGGTGACATCTAAGTCCTGCACGTGTCGTCCTGTATAGGAAGGGGGAGGGTGGGACTAATTGGAATAGCTCTTCAGAACATTCACCATGGTAGAGACGGTAAAAAACTGCCAAGGAAGCAACATCTCTACGCATCTGCAGAGACTCGAGGGTACTCGTGACCTCAGGATTTCCGATAATGCGGACCGCACGTCACTGCAACCTGTCGAGAGCATCTAATAAGTACTTTGCGGATCCATCCCAGAGATGTGAGCAGTACTCCACGCAGGAACGAATTTGTGTCTTGTAAAGAAGACACCGTTGCTCCGGCGTGAAAAACCGTCTCACTCTGTTCAGGACTCCGAGTTTACACGAGGCTGCTTTGATGATACTCTCGATGTAGTTTTTGTTGTTCAGTTTGCAGCGAACATCCATACCGAGGATATTGAGGTTGTCCCGCAGTGGCAGTGGCGTGCTCTGAAGAGTGGGAAGGGGAAGGAAAGAAGATACTTTTGCTGTAAACGCACATGCCTGCGTCTTCTTGGCATTGAACTCGACCAAGTTCTCAGAGCCCCATTGGGAAATGTGATTCAGGATCCGGTCAAACTCAGTGACAAGAAGCTGCCTTTTTTCCGCAATATGCGTCTGCTTATCCGCAGGACGTCCATGATAACTCCCGTGTAGGGTGCTATCATCCGCATAGCAATGAATGCTGCCGGTCGACAGCATGTCATTGATATGCAGAAGAAAGAGAGTTGGCGATAGGACAGATCCCTGCGGTACGCCGGCATTTACCTGCAAGAACTCCGAGGCTCGTCCATCACAAAGGACGCGAATACGGCGCTCCTGCAAGAAGCCGGCAACCCAGTCGCACAGTCTAGGAGGCAGACCAAAGGCTGGTAACTTGGAAAGAAGCGACTTGTGCCAAACTCTATCGAAAGCTTTGGCGATGTCAAGGCTAATTGCCAATGACTCGCCGTGCTTGTCCATAGCCTCACCCCAAATATGGTTAACATACGCCAGAAGATCACCCGCTTACCGTTTCGGCCTGAAGCCATATTGCCGGTCATTAATTAGGGAGTGATCTTCAAGATGACGCATGAGCTGTTTGTTAATAATGTGCTCGAACACCTTGCACAGCACTGAGGTGACGGCTATGGGTCGATAGTTGTTTGGGTCTGAGCGATCCCCCTTCTTGGGGATCGGCTGTACATTCGCCTCTTTCCAAGCCGAAGGCACTGTACCAGAGCTGTAGGACAGCCGGTACAGCCGCGCAAGCATTGGAGACAACTCCGCTGCACATTTTTGCAGAACCACCGCTGGAATACCGTCTGGACCACTGGCTTTCCGGACATCGAGTGACTGCAACACTGCTTGGATATCGCGTTGCCTGATACGAATATCAGGCATTGCATGGTCACTGACGGGCAGTGTCGGCGGCTCCATACCACAATCATCGACTCGGGAGTTGGCCGCAAAGAGATTAACCAACAAATTTGCTTTCTCTTGCGGCTCATGGGCCAGGGATCCATCGGGATTGCGCAGCGGGGGCAGCGAAGGCTGGCAGAAGTTGGCTTTGGCCAGTCGCCAGTAGCCACGGCTGCCCGTGGGATGCTCTACTAGCTCCTGACCAAGCCGCGCTATGCGCTGGGCATCCGCTCTGACATAAGCCCTCTTGCAGGCCTTTGTGGCTCTGTTGTACGCCGCCTTGAAGTGGCCCACATTGGGATCGCACGTAGCGCGCGCCCTGATCCAAGCGCGGTACGCAGGCTGTTTATGATTAACAGCCTCCGCGCACTCGCGCCCAAACCAGGGGCGCGCCCTGCGGACACCGGCGACATCAGTGTAGGGGATATAATATTCCATGCCCAGACTGATCTCACCGGCGACAGCAGTTGCGGCCTCAGATGGGTTCTTACCTTCAAAGCAGCGTTCAACCCACGGGATGAACGCAAAATAATCACGCAGTCCATCCCAGTCCGCTGACGAGTAGTGCCAGAGACGCCGCTTCCCCTGCACGGGACGTGGGGGCGCTAAAATGGGCACCTCGGAACGGACCACACAATGGTCGGCTTCACCTAAAGCGGCGCTCACCGAAACACTGTACTGGTCCGGGCGACTCGTCAGCAGAAGGTCTAGCAGAGAGGGCTCATGGTCCGACCTTTTTGGTATCCTAGTGACCTCGTGTACCAATTGGGTCAGGCCATGCGCCAGAGCAAATGCATGGGCGGCTCTTCCCGCGTGGGTTGTTTTGGCGGAGTCCAACCAGATCTCGTGGTGGGCGTTAAAATCCCCCAAAAACACCAGTTCAGCGTTCGGAAACCGCTCCTGCGCATCATCTGCCGCCTGACTCAGGTATTCAAAGAGTCGAGTTGACTCGGCATCTCCTGTATGGGAGCGGTAGAGGCACACATAGATCTGACTCGTAGAGCCATGGTCTATGTGTACCCAAAGGGTGGAAAAGGATGGGTCCTCTAGGCAGCGCAAACGGCGACAACAAACATCCGCCCTAACAAACACGCACACCCCGGCTTTTGCGCGGAAATTCTCCTCAAGGACATAGCCGGGGTAGAGTAAGTAGGTCGTGTCATCAGGGCGGCGTATTTGTGTCTCCGTAAGAAACAGCATTGCTGGTTTCGCCGTCTCCAGGTGTTGGTGGACGGCGTTGAGGTTTGTATGGAGCCCACAGATGTTCGTGGACTCCACCTCAAATAGCGAGCTCGAGGGAGAGTTTCTTGCCGTTGTGTAGACCAATCTACTGTTATTATGCGCTGCCATGAGAATGAAGAGGAGGGAAGGCGTGAAAAAAGAGGCGATTGTTGTCGCAGCACAGCGTGACAAAGCGTGGGATATTGGTTTTATCTATGAATGTGAGGTATGGCGAGAGCCGACGCGCCGAACGGAAGGGCCCCCGTACCCCCCCGAGTATGGTCGCCGGGCTCCCTCGTCCGGTCACCAACCGGCACGACGAGCCATATCGGGATTATGCGCGACCTGGTGGGGCAGCCTCCCAGGGTGGTTAGTCCCGGTTGGGCCCCTGTACTATGCCGCGGGCGGCCAGCGGCACCACCGTTTCTACAGGTCTCCCTGTTCGGCGCGTCGCCCCGCGCCACCCCCCACTAGACTACGCCAAGACCCACCGGTCCCACTCGTGCTGCGACCTCAATCCCCCCCTGCCCGACTATACACTTGCTGACCCCTGAACGCAATCCAACCGAGATTGGATTACTATGGAGGATTTTTCGCAAAAGTGCACGGTGGTACTCACCCGGTCGAAATTTGTGACAAATTTGTGCCATCAAATTTCTACTACCCTTGTAATGGTGATCCTCATTCTTGAGACTTTGCCTTCAGCTTACCATCAGGCGAGGTGAAGTCAAATGGACATGCCCTATATAAGTATATAATAAAAAAAGCTAAAAAAAGCTCGGGTGCCATTACATTATGAATTGTGTGTCACTATGACTGTATTCCATCTTAAAGGAAATAATCACTAAGACCGTATTAAATGGCAAAAGCAATTATTATTACTTGAGAGTGAATGATATTCTCTTCAATTTCTAAGAAATGAAGTAAATTTATGTGTGTATATAATTAATATAGGTACGATTCAAAACTCTTTGTAGCTAGTCGTGCTTTGTGTAAGCTTTGTGATGGTTGTGGGCTAATCAATTATAATTTATTTTGATGATGCGTTTGCAGACTGTGATATTATATGGATTTCACAATTTTATCATGTGAAGAAGTAATTCTTTGCCCATACAAACTAGATAAACATGTACTTAACGTCGATATATAGCACTTGTTGTACGTAGGAAAGTTTCTGTAGCTCCAATTTCACAATTATCGGAATCAGTCAAATCAGTTAAATCAAGTATCATCTGTGGGAGTTAAAGATTAAGTTTCACATTACTTTTGGAAAGAAGTAAATTTTGAAGGACTTTACTTGACCTGTCTACGAATTTGACGCTTAAATATGGTAATTATCTAAAAACAACTATAGTTTTGACGGTATACCCTTAGGCTTAAATCTGGATTGTCAGATTTGTTATGCCTGTAACTGTAGTTTTCAAATTATGTCTTGAGTTTAACATGTATGATTTCCAAATAAAACAGCCGTTGAACATGATTATGGCTTTTCTCCAATCCTAATGCACATTCAAAACAGACGCCAGTTTATTTTATTTAAATCGCGTCTTTAATAATAACAAACAGCTACTATGTAACTAAACACTCCCTATAGTCTACCTGGCTTCATAAAGAGGAATACTGATCATGTGTCAAAGTGTCAACACTGATGGAGGTTGAATGAATACAAAAAATGTCATAAGTTGACAATCCGTCTTGACAATTTGCTTCGGTCAAAACGGTTGACATATTTCGGGATTGTAAGTTTCAAGTCAGTTACGTTGAAATGTCATAAACTTTTAAATCTAAAGTTTCGGGTGTTTAGACGAGGGTATTTTTAACGAAAATCTGCTAAGAAATTAAGATAGATTCATATTTTCTAGCACACGCATACACGCTTAGAACATTTAGACCTGAAAATTCTGTTATAGGAACTATTATATTTTGCAGTCAAAAGGGCACTTTTTGACATTCATAAGTATGTACGAAATTATAAGTGTTGAATGGAGAATAATGTTTTGCATATTGAATAGACTACCTGTAGTATATAAGAATAATGTAGAACACTATTGGATACAGACAAACGTCTTGGCTGAGATCACAACACTGTGACTATAATTTAATCAAACAATCAATTAGCCCACTGCAGTCCACTGCTGGACATAGGCCTCTCCCAATATGCACCATTTCGTCCGATCCTTTGCCTTTCGCATCCAGTCTGTCCCGACCAATAACATTATAAAAATTAAGATGTACCTTTGATCGACGTATTAAACATTGTTAATAATACCAAAAATGTACAAATGAAACTGATTTCTATTCAGTAAATCTTCCTTCCTTTGGGCTCTTGTTTCCTGTTTACTTATTGCAAGAGCTTCAGTGTGATTGAAAGCATCTATCGACACACAGAGTCCCAGTGGATTTTGACACTGAAATGGAGTATAGATTTTATGACATGCTTGAGCTGCTACCTGTTGGGTTATTCTACATCAGCATGTAATGTTTTATAAAGAGAACGGGAATTAACGCGATCATGGTACACCGATCGTGGTCACAGGCTGACTGCCTGTATGGCCAATCAAGTTATGAATACAAAGGTATGTAAGTATGCCTGTGACCATGGCCGGTGTAACCTGGTAGAAACGTCAGGCAATCAAAGGTATGTAAGTACTTATACCATGATCGCGTATTTTCCCGTTCTATTTATAATATAGAACGCGAGAGTTTAGAAACATGATTTGGAAGATTGGAGTGTTAAGAGAATTAGGGTAAGTGTGAAAATGCCAAAAGTTTAGATTCCCGGCTCTAAAGTGATGATAAAAACTAAGACTGATGTTGTGATGATGACGATGACTTTTGTCCTTCTTGGGGTTATGAGGTTAGACGGTAGTTGCTATAATAAAAGCCATATGAACACAAAAAAAAGGAAGTTTTGGAGAATCTTGGTTCCAAAGTGCCATTCATAGATGCTACTGGTACTAATGCGGTGGCAGATGACATAAAAATTACCATGCCAAATAGAATCTCTAGATACAATGTAAATCAAGCTAACAATTACGAAGTATCAGATGTGATAGTAATTTCAAATAAATACCTCGTAGCGCTAAAAGTCGTAACTCAAGTTTTATTACTATAAGTACTTAGACGATAATTGGCTATATTATTTTTTCTAACTGTGAACGTTCTCGCAAGATACCATTTATTTTAGTACCAAACTGCTCCACTTGGCACAAACTCAATTGTTTATCTTTCATGTCGCCAAAACAGACATCAGATTAATTCTACTTGAATTTAGTTCCTGTGTGATGACAGGATATAAATGCTTGTTTAATTTCTTTGAAATATCTCGAGTCATCCGGTTTCAGTTTGTAATTAATCTAACTTCCTTCATGAATGAGTTCAAAAACAGTAGATATATTATGGCCAGTGTGCTTGCTAAGTTTTATAGCCTTTCTTGGATTTACACTATCAAAGTTTTTATGTAGTTTGGGACTCCTATGGGTATTGGCTTAGCGGTGAGCTCAGTAACCAGATTAATTGATTTCGGTGGAATTAAAATGACTAACTGATTGCATGAAAACATTAGTCGATTCAGTAATCAAAGAGGGATTTTTTATATTCATCCGTCGAAGATTGTGTAGTCAATGGTCAGCGTGGGCTATGGGAAGGCTTCTTTAATTTCTATAATTCACTACATTACCGACTAAGGTCTGTTTCTGATACAGCAATTAGAAACCGTGCTCATAACTCTCAAACATGTACATCTAAAATCTAATAATTGTTTATGTCCCTATCGTAATACGACCAAAAGCCAGGGAGACAACAAAATTCGAATTTATTAATACTATGTTCATAATCAGTAAATTATATCATAGTATGATTGAACGTAGATTTATTGATATTTAAATATTACATAATAAGTGAATAAAACTGAACTACAATGAGGTCATTAAATAACAAATGTCCCACTGTCAATTTCAACGTGATGCCAATCAAGTTATGAATACTTATGAAATTATTCACGTGTTGTAACATTGTACAGTTTTGATTGACTAAATACGACACCTATTTGGTCGAACAAAGTATCAAAACGTATTTATTCATTATGCACGGTTACATAGTTTATTTTTAAATTTATGATAATTAGTGTGGTCGTGTATAGAATAACAACAAAAATTATTATACTATGCTTGTTACGTATTTAATGAATGTATATATAGGGAGACTTCGATGTATAGTGTTATATATTGTTTACTTTGCTAGTATTAAATGCAAGCAGACTAATTGTTTTGAAAGTTTCATAACTCTCAATTAAAAATTAAAAAGGAGGATATATATATAGCTTTTATAATTAAGTATTAAATTACTGTGATCCATAATAGAGATTACAGTGAAATGTATAGAGCATTTTTTCCATTTAAACGATGTAATTTTTTGTTATTTTGTTGTATTTTTTTAATACAAATAAAAATTATAATGAACGTAGGTCCATTATAATTTTTAATTTTATTTTATTTAATTTCCAATGGTCATTTCAAAAATTTATTAACTCATACTGATTTTTATTTATTTTTATTCTTGTTAAGGTGTTTCGCTGTATTTAGCGCTTTGATTTGATTTGATTTAAGGTAATAATTACGGGAGTGTTTATTACTTTTCCGACCGCTCTATTTATACCGTAAAAAGAATTTTTGTATTTCCTTCTTGAAGTTTTTTTTCTATTGAACTGAATCATCATAATATTATTATCATCATCCTTGCTTTAGTATTGATGCCTTCATCTTGGAGTCCGGGGTCCGTTATCATTTCTGGGAGACAAAATTTGATAAATAATTTTAGAATAAATGCCGGTTGGCTGAATTGTTTAATTATAATGAAAGATTATATTCGTTCTGCCTTTGAGTGTATACTAACCGAAGCTCTTAAATTGTAATCTAAATTATTCCTTATTCAATTGTGTTAAGGGGGGAAAAAGACAAAAAGATATCATGTTGAGTTTCTGAAGCAATGAAAGAAATGGGTTTGCTCCATGCGAACCAGTGATCAACGCTCTAAGTAAATTGGTTAATTCGCCCTAAGAAATGAATGTAATTGGTTTACTTAGATATCCAATTTGACTTAAAAGGCAGTTTAATTGGCAACCATAGCGCGTATTAATTTTGTTGTTGTTGATAATTGATTCAATTTTATATTTATGGTGAAGGAAATTATTGGACTTGAATAATTTTACTTCATTTCCGGGATGATTTCAATCATTCTATTGACATTGTTTAATGATTTGTAAAATGCTTCTTATTGTGTAAAAAGTTTAAAATTTGACAAGGAAGTGTGAAAGGAAATGACATGTTCGGCCAATCCCAAATAATTGGGGTGTAGTGATAGGACTTACCGTAAACAAACTTCTATTTGATTATTCGTATATTCTTCCAAAACAATATTTATAACCAGGAAAATCGCCTTCTGGGTATCGGCTAGGCGAATTGGCTTTGAAAAGGATCTTCTGCTCCCCTATAATTCACAATATATCATATCTCCACCATCTCGGATTTGCTAATGCTAAAGCGATAGTCTATCATTCATTTGCTTTCGTGCTCAGCGAAGCCAGATAGCTTCTCATAAGGTAACCTTAAAGCAGTATGCTATAATCCTAGGTGAGCATAACATAGAAAAGATAAAATAAATAGATATTCATTTTGCATGAAGCAATTATTGAGATGGAATTCTGATTTGCTCCCATTGAGTTACAATAAAGGTAAAAGCAACTAAGTGTAATATCTATCTCCAGCATGATAATAAGTTATTTAAAATTCCTTTCCGCTTTTATCGAATGCTTTAACAAGACGGGAGCCATTGAAAGCGTCTGTTGCTAGAACACTTGAAATAAAAGAGAATATCTACAACTATAAATCATACCTAAATAGGCACTGGCTGGTTTAAGTGTCTTTGAGCAGGTGCTTAAATTATGGGAAGCGGCTTTAATATTCTTTGTTGGAACAGACGAGTGTATGTAGCAGTTCTGGTTGTACAGTTCAGATTCTACAGTTCAGATTCATCTTATATTTATTGTTTACCTACATAACTATATAGGTATAGACACAGTGCAGTGGTGGCATCATTAGTATGTTGAATTTTAAACGGATTTTACATTGATGCTGGTATAAATCAGTCACCATGAAGAAATTACCTATTTTGGTAAAACATATAAACGTGTTTCCAAACAAAAAATAGACATGATTCTGAAAACTACTATTACATTTTTATATTTGCGAAAATATGGATTTAATGTTTGATCAAAGTGGTAAACTTTATATACTTTTCTTAATAACGTCTTTAATATTACACATACATTTTGAGTTTCTTATTTTTTTTTCACTTTCCTTGTCACAAAGCTTGCGCGTGCCCTAACATTGTCAGTAATCGTCTTGTATTATTTATTACTGCAATGTTAAAAAATATTACTCTATAATATGGTTACTTCCGAATATACTCCCATAAAAACGTCCAAAATTCCAACCTCGACAGTTTAATATAAAAGAAAACGAAGCAATTGATACAAATCCTTCAAAAAAAGAAACATCACCTGGCCCCACACAAAAAGAAAAAGATAACCAAAGGAAGCGATACACAAAACGAGGTAAACCCGACATGGGACTATTCATATCAGCCATTGTTGCTATCAATGAAGAAACTTTATTTGCTGTCATTTATACATTTTATGCCAAATCGGGGGATTATGTCAAATGTCCCGCGGACTTCCGGGCCTTTATGTTGAAGAATAATGACAGAAGTTGCGTTGAGGTAACCAACCACAACATCGAAGGTACCGCTCCATTTGCAGTGGAAACAACAAATAAAATATTGGGTCAATGGATACAAATTTGCGAAGATCCCGAGGGAATCGCGTTATTGCGTCATGGTGATTTGTATTTCCTGCCGTTTTTATATGTATTATTGCTATCGGAATAACTTTTTAAATATGAATTGTTTTATAAATATGGCGCTAATAGATACTTAATGATAACAATTTAATTAAACGTTTTTGGTAGCTAAGTGATATAATATGTGAGTTCGATTGAGTTCGATTGAGTTCGAGAGAATTCGATTCGTATCACGAGTTTTATAACATAATTATAATGGGTGTTGTACGGTACGGTGTACACCGCAAATAGGCTCAAAGCTGAATCAAAATGCTTAAATCAATTTTACTCTAACCTGGATGGTGTAGTTCAACTTCAATAATTTACAATAACATATTATGGACAGGTGTAAAAACAGGCCCCTTCTATTTAATACCAGTAGTTCCCAAACTATAAAAATATACGTAACTATGTTCGCAAACCTAAATTAATCAATTTCAATTGGCTTTAAAACACCTTCGTCAATTTTCAATGGGCCATATTATGTACCATGTATATTTTTAACGATTTTATAACTAAAATTAGTGATGATTGTAATCAAAATGTGGCCTATGTATGACAGCTATAGATACAAAAGATGATAACTATAAGGAAATTTAACTAAATACGGTTCCACATGGTCTTATTAAAAATATTAGAGAACTGAAGAATTTATGTTATTATACTAAAAGAGATGTTATCAACAATTTATTGTTATGAATGCTATAAGTATTACCCATAAAATGTAAGATGATACTATAAATATTTTTAATGACGTCATAATAAAACACCATTTTCATGATGGTAACCTGATTTTTCTAGCCATTAAGAATATGGATAATCTTCTCGCGATAAAATTTAATTGTAAAGTGTACAAAGGGATATAAGCTAAAACACTTTATACAATTTTGATCCAAACGTTCTTTGTATGCTATGTCCATTTGTACATTATTGAATATCCGTTCGTGTAGTGTTATTTATTTCTGACAACATATATTTAAATATTGTACTGCTTTAAAAATTTATAATTATGTGGTTCCCTGGCTATATTTTACGTGACATTAAATTGTGCAATTTTTTACACATGCAGCAATAATCGGTCTTACTTACTTGCAAAATTTATTCTACGTAGGTAAACCAAAAAAAAATTAACTACTTAAATTTTAAATTAACTAATTCGTATCAAAAACAAATTTTACCATAAGATTATTGAACGCTTCAAGCAAGTAATAATAAAAGCAAATTAATTAAAGCAAAGCAAGTTTACTGAAATCAGATATTTCCATAGTCAAGATTTTAGTCAAAACAAAATCGGCGAGCTTTTGTTAGCAATCCACTCGGGTCGGTGTCATATTTAAGAGGGTTGAAAGTACGGTTGGAATAAATGCATCTGCAAATATTTTTGCGGCCAAGTATCATCAACCGTCACAACAGTGCCTTGGTATATTTTTTTCTATTGTATTGGTTTATTGATTATTACTTCTGTTTGATGTAAGGATTAATGGCAGTTAAAGGAAGCTTGTGAAGTATGCAAGGATAGAGTCAAATGGCGGGCTGTTGTATCTGCCTATCACACTTCTGTTCGATACTTTGGAGAAACATTTTTCAATCATTGGTAGTTAAAAACAGGATGTAGTAAGAAAAGTTTATATAATAGTATTTAGTTAAAAATAAATGTAACATTTTAATAATTTATGTCTTTGATTGTAAGGGTATAGAGCTGCGAACCCGCAACGGTAGTTTTTAAAAACCGAGACCAATTATGTCAAAATTTAGCCCAGCGCGCCTTGCGTTGGCCAAAATCAGATGAATTCTATGATTGTACCTTTCACGCATAAAAATTACAAACATTAAAATGCTTTGTAGTAAGAATAAATACTGTAGTTGAAAAATATGGTTGTTACTATAAATACGCGGCGCGCATCGTAGGACGATGCGCGCCACCCCAAACCGGGGACGAGTCAGGGACCGCGTGGTCCCTCCGGTCAGCCGGGGTGCGAGGGATATGTCGCATGACAACCTCACCTTCGGCCTAGCACTACGACCCAGAGACGGCGTGCGGTTTAGTCGGTTCGAGTCCGACGTAACCTCCCCCTCCGGCTCCGGAGGAGTGGGGTATCCGTAGGGATTTCCCGCACGTGAAAAAAAAAGTTACTGTAAATACAGTACTAGTTTAAATAAAGCAACAATCTCTCATTGGAAAGGTTCACAAGTAGCCATTAAAGAGTTCCAATTTCCACATCAACATTCTGATTCCATCAAAAACGCAATGGCATAAAACTTCAAATCGACACCACATGTGTAACACGCTTATATGGTATATACAGCTCAACAAAAAGAAATAAAACTCCATTGTTTTCATTTACATTAAAAGAAAAAACACTTTGAGACGAATGTAGCAAGTAACTTGTTTTGCAAACCATCCGTGAATTATGCTGCGAATCCAGGACAAAAGATAGAATGTCTCCCGGTCTCTCCTCGATGGCAAAACAGCATTATACCAAGGAATCGAGTTACATGTGTCATTTACCAAAGCTATTATACTGCCCATGGAGCCCCTGTTTGTGTTATGAAAACACATTGTGTACCCTATAGGTATATTATATTCACGCTCATGACAATAGTTTTATTTTGTGTGACAGTTTATTGAGATTTTGATGGGAATACGTTTTATGATAACAAAATCATTGAATAGTTTGATATTGCAGTTTAATATTTATTAGCCAAATCAAATAATTATGTACATCATTTTATAGCTAAAGAATCCGTATATAGTAAGAAATCGTATTACAATTCCTCTGTGCACTACCGGGTTTGCTGGAAGAGAACTCAACTTTGAATTAAGCTCACCTTTGTAAAATACATCTGACTATTTTCTATTAATGTAATTTTGTGCACAAGAATCAATAAAAAAAAGAATTAAAAAAATCTCGATACGTTTAGTAAGGTGTTCTTATAAACCATACGACATACTGTAGCTTATTGCTACTGTTGATATTAAGATCGTGGTATTATCAGATATTTCTTTCTCATAGGCTACTACTGTGGTAGGAGAAATTCTCAAATATCATGAATACATCATTATCGACTATTATAACAGAAAGTCTATGTTTAATAAAATAAAGTATTCTGCTGATGAAAAGACACTAGTGAATAGTAATATTATATTGAAAACATGAATCATAAAATATACCAAAACATTAAAGTTTACTTTCATATGAATAACTTTTAGCAAACTAGAATATTCTTCTGAAATTCGGACGAACCATTCTCCTATCTTTCCCTTTTGCCCATTCTCCTCCTACACAAGTACAGACTATCTCTTATCATTATCAAGCGATGTGTAGTTGTCCTTTAATAGCTATCGGAAACTTGTATCAATACTATAGACATATAATATTGATATCAGTCTATAGTGTTTAACGTTCCCACGCCATAATATTTGCACGAAGCGACGAAGCCGCGTTGCCGCCGTAAAACGGCATATGTGTTCGTCAGTAGCTCGTCAACAGTTGTGATGTTGCTGATAATTTAAATTAACAAGAATGTTAGTAATTAGTGAACATTATAATGTGTTACATAATGAAGAGTTTCCTGAATCTCGTTGCTTTAAAAACTAGTATCAACATAGTCTCTTTTGAATGTTATCCGTTTATAAACTAGATGTTGTCCACGGTTCCGATTGCATTGCATTATGATCAAATCTTCACAAAATGCTGGATTACATAGATAGTTCATACACACATAACTCATATTATGTCATTTCAGACTATAGACTAGTCTTGTACCTACCGATTTTAAGCCAGATCTGAAATCTGTTCAACTGTTCACCAATACATTTAAGTCATTATCATTAATAAACTCATCAACAAAATTCATTTCAATTTATTCAACACCGAAATGATGTTATAATACTCTTGAAATGACTCATTCGTAAACAATACAGCTGATTCAATTTGCTTTAAAATCCACTTCACACAATCCTAACAGTGCAAACAGGACAATATAATCTGACATGTCTAATAAAGTCAACAGACAGTGAGATGCGGGACAATGGGCAAGATTGGGTCAGACCCTGCGAAGTGCCGTGTGAACTGGAGGTCTAATACAGTGGCTATTAATAGGAACCAGTCGGAGTCGAATTTGTTGAGTAGTTACTCAAAGAATGAATCCGGTAGGGTAAGGTTGCTTCACACAAATGTGTGCAAACTTATATAGTAATATTTGCATATTACTGTTTTATTATTAACGCGTGTTTACGGATAAAGTAGAATATTCGTTACTTCTTTCCGAGGGATTTGCATGCCGGACTTCAAAATACAAACTTCGTACCTATACAACTGGGATAGATAGGTACTTAGATAATGATGTTGAATATAATTATATGAGGAACAGTATACTAGTTTATGATACTGTTGCATAATAAGGGTTCTTATAACACGAGTGTGTTCTAAAAAAACGAGCCGTAGGCGAGTTTTTTTATAGTATCACACGAGTGTTAAAAGACCAAGTTATGCACAGTGTCATACACTACTTTATCTACTCTCATACTATAATACATAAACTAATTTATTTTACAAACAAAACCAAACTTTGTTTAATTTAAATGTAAAATATTGGCGCCAAGGCGCAAACATCGATTGCGCATGCGTGTTTCTTTTTTTTTCTTCCGAATCGGTGGATTCTTTCTTTCAAGTAGAGTTTCAGTCCAGATGGAGGTTGTATAGGTGTTATGATTAAAAAGTTATTTAATAATATAGGTGTCCATACAAGACCTGTATCGTAATAAAACATTTTTTTTGGCCTGTGCGTAATGTTTGTCACAAGAGTTTTGATTTCAATTTTATAATCTTTGTATTATAATATCAGAGTAGATAAAAAAATATTACTTGACTACACGTTATAAGCTACTAAAGAAAGTTAAAACTTATAATATTTCTTTCCTTCTACAAGTAAATATGCTATGATCAAGCACAAGAAAAATATTTTCAACTTTTAAACTAAACTTACTTTTTCTTGAAATACAACCTTTGGCTTCACCCGCCTCACGCTTGATCAACTTTGTAAGATTTTAGCTCGGAAATATTTTCACTGTCCTAGGTAAATGTAGCGTAAAAGAATACCGTAAGTCACCTTTCAAACTTCAAGGGAATCTAGTTACTTTTACTTGAGGTTTTTTAATTACTAAAAAGAGACTTGAATCATTTTGAATTAAATGTTAAAGTTACAGCAATACTTTGCAAAAAATACTTATGTGTTTTGCTGTCAAAAGTTCTATTCCGATTTATTAATTAATAATGAGTTACTTGTTTTAATTGGGGTGGTGGGTTGTATTAACTGAAACTCATTTTAACCTCACTTACGAGTCGATAATGAACAAGATTCTGGTGAAGCAAACCCTCGAAGTTAATAAGCCAGAAAATGGTTGCTTCCATAAAAGGAAGACAAGTCATTAACTAGAGGAAAAGTGTGGGAAAGTGGATCCTGGACTTTAAGTGCAAGCTTTGGATGCAACCGTTAATCCCAACGCTGGAATAATGATGCGTTTTTTTATATTTTACACTTTTACAGCCTCCGTGGCTTAGCGGTAGTGAACGCGACCGCTACGCAGGAGGCACGGGTTCGAAACCCGCTCAATACAAATATGTGTATGCATGAATATGAGTATTTGCATTGGTCTGGTCGTGACTCGGAGAACACGTTAAGCCGTCGGTCCCGGTTGCCATACGAACATCTATGGCAGTCGTTACGGGTAGCTGGGGCCCTCAATCCAACAACTGGTCTAACTGCAATGCGTCGATATCGCCTTTGGAATGTGGAGGCCAGGTGGCAGTCGCTTCACGGAAAATATCGAAGTTCAGCCAAGTCCGCAGTTAGGCAGGATGCAACTGGGATTAATGCTAGAAGGAAGAAGAAGAAGAAGACAAATATGAAGAAGAAGACTAGATTTGAAAAAAAGTCTTATAACTGCCTAAACTAACAAAATTGAAAATATAGGGGTTAAAGTATGAAATTGCCGATTTGTACTGACAAATTGAAATTCGTTTTTTTTTAATTTAACGTATTTATTTAATCAAAATAATTACCATTATTATCTATACATTGCTGCCATCTAGTAGGAAGGTCATTTATGCCTTTGCGATAGAACTCTGGTGATCTAGATTCGACAAACTGTGTGAAAGCATTTTGTACTGCCTCCTGAGAAGAAAACTTTTTATCACATAGAAAATTGTCCAAATCACGAAAAAAATGGTAGTCTGTTGAAGCAAGGTCTGGCGAATACGGAGGGTGACGGATAGTTTCTAATTGCAGTTCCTGTAGAGTTAAAACGGTTTCTCGTGCTGTATGAGGTCTCGCGTTATCATGGAGCAATAATGGTGAAGATCGATTCATGAGTCGGGGCTGTTTCACTGCTAGTTTTGCTATCATTGTTCGGAGTTCGGCACAGTAGATATCTGCCGTTATTGCTTGACCAGATCGTAGAAAGCTATAGTGAATAACACCATGCTGAGACCACCAAACAGTTACCATTACCTTTTTATTGGTAAGCTTTGCTTTAGGACACTGTTGTGGCGTTTCACCTGGGGTCAGCCATTGCATTTTTCGCTTACGGTTATCGTAAAGAATCCACTTTTCATCACATGTCACAATTCGATCCAATATTCCTTCATTTCTGTATCGATTCAACAAGGCAACACAAGTTTCAACACGCATTTCTTTCTGCAGATCAGTCAAATCATGAGGTACCCATTTTTCACATTTTTTTATTTTATTGATTTGACGCAAATGAGTCAATATTGTTGGTAAGGTAACGTTAAACCATGCAGCTAATTCCTGGGTAGTTTGGCTCGGATCGGCTTCCACCATGTCTTTCAATTCATTGTTATTCACCTGTGTGGACGGACGGCCTTCCTCGTGGTTCGTTCTTCAAATCAAAGTTTCCATCACGAAAGCGTTTAAACCAAAATCGCACGGTGCGTTCATTAGCAGTCCCCTCTCCAAACGCAACATTGATATTGCGAGCTGTTTCTGCCGCGTTAGTTCCGCGTCGGAACTCGTATTCAAAAATCACTCGAATTTTCGAAGTATCCATCTTTCTTGTCTAAGCTGAATAAAAAAAACAACTGAAAGTCGATAATCGAATGTTGCACATTTTTAAATGAAGAACTACATAGGTACCATGTGGAAAAAGTTTCACTCAAAAATCTCAAACCATGAAGGTTCTATGTCAATTCGAAGTACCTATTACAATGAAACGGCAATTTCATACTTTAACCCCTATTATTAACGGACAAATTTTGCCCGCCTAGTGAACCATTAATAAGAAGAAATTTTATAATACACACAATGACATTTCATAATCATAGCATAAATACTATACATTGGCGCTATCTAGTGATATGAGCCTGAACTTCTTAAAAACAGACGATCCTGAATCACGCAATGAAAGTTCTCACGCTTATTACTATACTGGTAAATACGACATACCAACATGAGCCGTTGGTCCACCAGTGATCATTTAACTTGGTCGGTGAAACCTCATACTCTGATACTTTACACTATTAACAAACTACTTAATCAAAATAAAAATGTAATTTCAAATTCATAATGTAATCACTTAAGTTATAATAGGTACAAACTGTGTTCAACCCCACCCACGCTGTAAATCAATAAATTTCAAAGAATACTATTTGTACAGTTATAAATTTTATACGGTTATTATAAAGAGATAAACCTGTGTTTGTTTGCGTATCTGACTTTTGAGATAATCTCAGAAACTACTGGACTGATTTGAATAATTCCGTCGAGTTTAAATTTTTATTTCCAGAGGCAAGGTTAAGATGGTATTAAGGGCTCCAAGATGGCTCGAAACGTTCTTTATTTTTAAGTAGAATTTAAAATTTTATGTTTATATTTGTCGCAGGTTCACAAAAATATTTAACCTTAAGTTTATAACACTATAAGAAGCAAAACGTCTTCTGAGCTTACTTTAAAATAATTATTGTGATTAAAATTTAACGCGTTGGATGCGAGGCACTTCTAACTATAAACGAGTCTGAATCGATGATATCTTTCGTTATAATATGTAGTAACTTTTCTGCGTATTAGGTGAATGAAAAACTGTATGAAGTATATGGAGCCTCTGGCGCGTCCGCCCGTAACTCACCTTACCTGTAAACCGGTACACCTCATATGCAGTGACGGATAAGAGACTCTAGGTGGGACTTTCTTCGGTGTTGGGAGGTCAGACGTTAGTCATTCTAATCAACTCTCTCCTCTCTTTTATCGTCTCTGTTGTTACCTGCGCTTCTTAGCGTTTAAATTTAATTTTTTATATTTAATTTTAAATCGTAAATACAGATACGCATTGAACCACACTGGGTATTAAGCTTAGTACTAAATGTCATATTTTACAATTTCAATAATCCTCAGGTTCTTGTCATAACATAATGCTTCAAATAGGTTAAAAATAATCAAAGAAATGCATTTCATACACTTTTGTTAAGAACCTGCTACCTTTTCTAACATAACACCTCACTGAAATGACGTAATGTCCCGTAATTCCCAAATATTTTAAAAGCATAGAATAAAGGATTGCCGAACAAAAGCCTGTGTTAGGCAAAAATAAACAGGAGTTTGCGATACGGGCGTCAAATATCGCAGTATTGTACTCAGATGTCTATACATTGAATGGTTTTATGGCCTTATTTTGCTATGATACTTCAGCTCCCTTACTCACAATCTCAAATATCATCTAAAGATTGTAATTTAACTCCATAGATTGTTGTGACATCAGTTGTTTTGAAATTACTTATTTATTTTCTTTGTAAAAAGAAAGTTGGATTAAAAACCTGTCAAAAATGTTCGATAACTTTTTTATTCAGTTAAATTATCTAAAATATTTTGATCTTGATAAATATAATCTTTGACAGTTCTGCGTTTAATATAATTCTAGCTTTTGCTTATGTTTTCATCTGTAATAATGTACTGTATGCGTCGGTATGTGTGCAACAACGGTCATTTTAACATGTAAGAGGGGATAAAGAAGAAATGCAATGTTATACTAATATGTTTACTTGAAGTTCATATCTAAAATTGAATTTTTACTATGAGAACCTATTACCAAAAAAGTAATATTTACTTTTACTAATCTAAGTCATGCTCTGTTTATGTTTCAATCAGCCATATACGTTTAGCCATTTACGTTATTGACCCACATAAACCTTTCGCATTTATAATAGAAATAATAGCTTTTGCCCGCAGCTCTGCCCGCGTGGACGTCGGTTATCGCGAACAAACATAGCATATATAATTTCAAAAGGTCTAATCTACCCTTATACCAAATTTCATCAAAATCGGTTCAGTGGTTTAGGCGTAAAAGACGGACAAACACACACACATTCCCATTTATAATATGAGCATGGATACTAGACTAAAAAAACTTACCTAGATTAAATCTTCCACAGTATTAGGTACGCTTAGATCTGTAAACAGAAAATAAAATATATTCAACATAACGTCGTTGACAGATTCTAACAACACTTTAATATCTAAAGTGGTTTAGACCCTTTGTAACTTTGTAGCTCTTAAAACTTTAATGCACAAATAGGTTTTTAAAATTCAAAGTCTCAGGTAGTTCCAAGTTTTTTAGTTCTGATCCGTTTGGGTTTAAATTCGCTTTCACGGTAAATTGCCCTTTAAAAAAACTCCATTGAATTATGCTTTTTATATTTGCTGTTTCTTCGTGACCTGTGCACGGTTTAAAAAGATTTAATCTAGTGTGAAAAGAATAAGAATAATCTGGATGTTTTTGGTTGAGCAGATTAATTTTATTGAGTTATCAAATGAAATGAAAGGGATTTTTATGTGCTAAAAACTATGTATAATCTCATTGGGGGGAACTGTGACATGTATGTTCCAGTAAAAAAGTTTTATAACAATGCTTCTAATTTTTTTCTCTCTGGGGTTGCAAGCGCCCACAGTCTAGGTAACACTATCAAAAATATTGCCTGCTTTCTCCACTTGAGTGGACGTCTGATCCTGTACCCACGTATTGACTTTCCGCGATAGCGTGATGACATTATAGCCAATGACACTCACAAATATTGTGGCATTCTATTAGTCCAGTCGATCCAGAGATTACCCTATACAACGTCACAAACTCATAAACTACACCTCTTTAGAATAATAATACCTAATTTAAAAATTCATGCGGTTAAGGAATTCTAAAATATATTTTTTAAAAATTGCAGCAACACAGCATAAGCTCAGCGCCATCTAGCGAAGGCAAGCAGAACTACTCATCCTGCAGCATGACTTAAATGTTCTCACGTTGATTAAATGGATCCATATAATATGTACAACAACCTAACATCAACCATTGGGCCGCTGCCCACCAGACGTGCCCACCTAGCATGAGAATCGGAAGGATCCTCCCTTTGTGTCGAATGTAAACGATTCAGATTTTCAATAAAAGCTTTTATGTTGCCCTAAAAAATTAAACATGAAGGAAATTCACATTGAAATCCATACTAATATTATAAAAAAGTAACTCTGTTACGGTTTCAAGCCTAAACCACAGAACGTATTTTAATCGGTAAAGAGATAAATTAGAGTTTGAAAAAGGACATAGGCTATGTTTGGTCGCGACAACTGACATAGACGCGGACGAAGCCGCAGTCAACAACTAGTATCAATAGAATTGAAGACAAGTAGGAGCACGAATAATGGGCAAACAACGCTATTATAAATGCCTTGAGCAAGAACGGAACATGTGTCGAAGTTCTGTTGTCAGTAGAAGATTGCAAATATATTATTTAATTTGCTAGCCTAATAAATCACCGTCATATAAAACTTGGTTATTTAGGTAAGCCACTAAACAATGCTTGTAACTTAACGCTACAGTTTAAGTAGAGTTCAAACTTGAATTGATTACAGAGCTATCACCATAAATCACATGTTTAAGAATAAGGGCAGTTGCAAACTAGTTCAATATGACTTTGAAGAAACTAAAACGACGATTATTCCAATATATCGTCAAGAATTAACTATAAAACACAAAAGATTTTATAATGTTAAGTGGAGAAAAATTTTTACTCTCATGATGTATATCTTATATGCTTAAATTGAATAACCACGCATAAAACCATCTGCAGGCACTCAATCTCCTACAAAGATCCTTGAAATACGACCTACAAATAGTTATTAATTTATCAGGTATTTCGTTCTCTTATTTCCCTATCAATAAAGTTCTCAAATAAGCTTAGATACGCAGTTTTGTTCATAACATCCAAACATTTTGGTAAATAGACATTGCTTTGAAGGGACCGTTTTCGTCAGGTCCGGACTATTTGTTTCGGGTGTCCTTTGCCGAATATCAAATATATCGGGTTACATGATGACCCCGCCTTCCTAATGGATACTCACAATGCCGACTGCTTCTGTTTTGTTCAGTTGGAAATGGGTTCCTATGATAAATAAACCTAATAATGTTTACTATGGTTCAGAACATGATATCCGACAGCAGTTTTTAATAAATTAAAATGTATTGTTATGGTGTGTGTAAATCAATGAGTTTTGCACTCAATATCTTTTTAAGCAGTACAATGAAGATTTAAGAAATTTGTGCAACTCAAAAAAGGATGAAAGGCACAATTTCTAATTTATTGCTGCATTAAATAAAGATGCAATGTCAGAAATTGAAAAATATATGATGCGAGAGCAAACATAATGCATATCGAACGAAAGAAATACCAAGTATTTTTTTTTTACTATTTGGAATGGAATCAAATGGACAGGACTGTTACAAATGTAACCTAGATTTTGGGGTAAGCACAAATACTTACCCCACAGGGACCTAGTAGTTACGGATCAAGTAATCTGAAATAAATGAATTTAATTAAAAAGTGCGTGAATATTATTTTTTATTAACACTATTTATTAGTACAGTGTATACGGAAAAAAGTAACTAAGGACATAATATCTGACTGCAAAGTAGGATATAATGACATGTTGCGCCAACAACAAATAAATGGGACAAGTACAAACAGATGACGATCATGATGCCACGATTGTTGATCTTATTGTACAGTAATGGGAATATGGAAAGTATAATCTCAAAATAGTAGATTTTACAACAAGTGCACAAAACGAACCATTTTTATCCGAGACTTTTAGCAGCCCGAGCCGGAGGCGAGGGCTGATAGTAATGTCGAGGATAAAAATGGTTTTGTGGACGAGTTATAAACTCTGCTTTTCACTTCGATTGCGAGGAAATAAAACAGTAGTATAACATTTCTTTAATTAAAATTCAAAGTAAAATTAGAACAGTTTTGGATACTGAAGGAAATTGTTTTTCCGGGCATATTAACGGTATTTAAGTCTTAAAAAACACATAAGGCAAAATAAATTAAAGTGAATGTTATAAAATAACAAATTCTATCTATGAACTTCTTATTGTGTTAGGCTGTATGGCTCATTTTCTTTGCCTTAATATAGATACATTTATGAGTAGATACGTTAATGCCCTTGTGCACAAAATTCGATTTTGTGCAGCCTATATCCTGCACAAATAAGCACTTTCAGAGCATGAGAAGTGAAAATAATATTACTTGTAAAATCAGGATCTAAATACAATAATAGTGAAGGTAAAATAACACAAATGGGCATAAATTATTAGGTGACCATACTGATCTAGTGCACAAGTTTCCTTAACAAAATATTTCCAAAGAAAGAGATCACGACCGCGGCCGCGTTTACAAAACGTGATACACTCGCCGAAGAGCAGTCACGATGGTTTATTAACGAATCTATCTTTGTAAATCGTCAGCCAAGGATTATTACTGATAAAATGATGATAAATTGTTCTGGCACTGTAATTTCTCCTATGATAGTGAAATAATGATTGTGTATATGGTAGGGAGTTTAAATATATAATATTCACATCACTGTAGCTAATTCGAGACGATTCAAACATTATGCTGTCAAAGCTGTCTTAATTATGTTATACATCCATCTATTGGTGTTATTAATATTCAGTGCCAGATCATTTTCTCATCTCTCAGTTAATTTGTAAAACTGTCAATCTTCACTGTAATAACTCACTATAATCATTCTATATTTATACTATTATTATGAACTGCTAAGTTATAGCAAGTGACTTTGCCAACTGAATTAAGAATTGCAAGTACGATTCCAAGATCAATTTCATCACTGTAGATATGGTGAAACTATGGAACATTATGTCTTATGCGTATGTTACTAAAGTGGTTTAAAGTAAAACATAATGTAAGGTAATTATACCTAGGTTATTTATTAACACCAAAGTTATTAAGAACTAAAAAAATACAGTTTAATGAACTAATATCTAAATATCTGTGAATAAAAAATAAGTACTAACCGGTTTCTAAAATCATATAGCATAAACTATGCATGGTTCGGTTTAGAAAGCGCCTTATAAAATATCTAAATATCATTTTTATTGATGCAACAAACAATTAAAAACTCTACTTTAAAGGATCTTCCTTCCTTATATTTCACCTGACTCCGGAAACGCATTGACAAAATAAAAAGATATTAGTTACGGCACTGTGTAACAAGTGGTCGACATTAGTCACATCTGAACTAACGGTGTAACTGTTCAAGAATGACGTAAAGGAATTCTGACCACTTGCTGAGAGTTTTGTATAGCTCATTGTCTTTGTACCGCGGACAAGTCTCAATGGCCCTTCAAACAACCAAATCTAACATGTGCTCCTTTTTTTTCAATTGAGGAGAACACAGATCTTATTTCTTAATGTGTAAGAGTGATTTTTCAAGTATACAAATATTCCCAATACTAAAATGGTTGTTGTCAAAAACACTTGTATATGTCATAGATGTCTGTTAATATGGGACGTTGAATAACTTTTTTTTTCACAATACGCAGAAAGTTTTCAAGTGTCTATACAAAAGGCTTGTATTTCCTTGTTGATTGCTTCTTTGTCTTAGTTTTTTGTGTTAAACGTTTGTTATGAGGTCCGATTGTCTAATTTAACATTCTGATTTCTTGTTACGGATTTGGGCGGTACCTGTTATGAACAAAAAAGCCTTTTCGGATTATTGTAATAATGAATGATTGAATAATTTGGACATTAAAATTATTCAATCATTTATTATGTAGTGCAGATGCAAAAGATGATTTCGATAAACTGTAATATTGAATTTAAAAAATATATAAACAGTGTTCATGATTTATGTTAGAGTAAAAAAGATGATTCTTTCTTTAATCACAACCCCCAATATTAAAAACGGCTAATTAAAAAAAAGGTTAAACCTTCATTTCTTATTATTTTGGGGTTGATTAAATCCATTTTAATGCAAGTCTTCCTTTTTGTAATAAGGGGAAAATTTACCAGAGTTTAAGAGTCATTAACCAACATCTCATTTTGGAACAAAAATAGCAGAAATCGTGTCGCTTATATTATATATTATGTTCTATACAGTGGTAAAGGTACTTTAACCACTGGTATTGAATGAATCCACTGGTATTGAAGTTCAATTTTTTATTGAATCCTTATAACAGCAATAAAATCCTATCACAAATTATGATCTTCAAAAGCATATAGACATTAAATCTTTCAATAAACGCACTGGTAGATTCTTTTATTACCTGTCTAATAGTTAAACTCAAACAGGATCAGTAGAACACATACGTTAAAATGGTGAATTTATGACACGACTCAAATGATAGGTTGACATTCCATCGCCTACGAACTTCATACTAATCCATTATTACCCATATTTGAGTACGATAATTGCGTGGGATGGTAAGCAGAGATTATTTCTCCGCAGCCTCAAGCGATACTAATAAATATATCTGTTGCCAACATTACTCTAAGCTCTGATAGCTGGATACAGTTAAATTTAGGTTATAAATCTAGGTATTAAATAAATGATGGTGTCGCATAACTAATGAAGTTAAGAAACAAGTAATATAAATTACACTATGGAATTGTATGTGTTGACTATTAAAGGGACTCTAGAAATTGCAATATATTACCCTGGACTACATATTGTATAGGATCTTAGATTTCATCAGATCAAAGGAAGACCTACCGCCTGGCCGCTATTGGCCCACTTGGAAGTTATTAAATCGCCTGCGGACACAAGATGAGGCGTTGCAAGGAAAATCGAAGATACGTGTAGAAAAGTGATAACGCTGTGGCTGTGGCCCAGTACTGTGCCTAAAATTTTTTGCAAGCAGACGTTTTGATAATTGAGCCATTGACTCAATGAAGAAGAAGAAAGATGGTAATAAATGTCAATAAGAATAATATTATAAATGTGAAGGTAGAGTCTGTTTATTTCTTACTCACCTTCTTCCACTTCAATTTGACATTTGATGAAATTTAGAAATAGCCCTTATATGTGCTATAAGGGGGGTTATAACTACGCCCACTTAATTATGAGTTCTTGGTTTCAAATCCTGCTTCTGCCAAATTCACTTACACATTCTTCGAATAAGACGCTCTAATTAACGAGCCAAGAACTTTAAAACCCTCGATAAACAAAAAGATACAACTATAGCTCGAAAGAAACAAAAGTACCAAAACGAAAATAATAAACATAAAAAGGAAATATCCGCACCCATTATTACCAGCCATCAGTCTGAACCGCAATCCTTCAAACAAATAGTTCCGTCTTTCTCACAATCAATTGGACGTAATGAAGACATCGCCGGCGTATCGACAATCGATCTGAGATAATCGTTACACGATCACTGTGCCGTTCGCAGAATGACTTGACTATTTCTTTTGTATCTTTTATGTTTTGTGGTAAAAGTAGTTGTGATTGACTATTAGTACTTATTACTCATTGTTATTTTAGTTTGCAGTTCATAAAATATCCTGTTTTTATTTCAGCTTCAAAATTAAGTTTTTTCTTATAAATATAAAATTCTTTTTTATTTTTGTATTTATTTTTTATTTTGTCATTATATCATTCAAGTGAATGAAATATTTTTGTCACACGATACATTAATGCGTTCACTTTTAGTAAATTAGTAAGTGAGTCTAATTTTGTTAGCATAGCGTTGCTGAAACAGTTCTTATTAGAAAAGGGCTGACAACTGTATTTATTGGAATTATGAAAGTAATAAAAGACTTCATAGATGTGTAATACATATATCTGAAAAATATATTCTGCAGAACACTGAATGAAAGAATAAAGTATATGATATTGATGAATAAATTCACGGCCATTTGAATTATTAAATGGGATGATAAGAATGTTTGAATTAATTTATACATCATCTTTTTTATTATATTCATAAATTTTATGTGATTTAAAAAATATATGTTTTTGTATCCATATGTTTTGTGTTCATTGAAACTAACCAAGTCCCTGCACCACTCACTCCTAAGTGCGAGAATCGTCACACGCCTTTCTCCCTCCGAGTTGGAGCGTTTTCACATTATCCGATATCCGACATTCGATATCGGGGGAAGTCAAATGTACATATGACATATGTATCTCTCTTTCACATTGTCCGGCCCGATATCGGTTATCGGAGCCAACACACTGTTTTGGTCCGATATCGAATCACAAATAAACTAAAACAGCGACTGTAGGCAATTTGCGACATTAATGACAATTTCTTAGTTACGTGTTTTTTATTGTTAATTGATGACGCTGATTACGAGTAAAAGAAAAAAAGCTCGAAAACATGTCGTGTCAATCTTTTTTTTTCTTTTTTTTTTATCCTTAGCATCCTTAACTTATATGTGCTTTCGAGCAAATGGCCGTATCGGGCCGATTTTATGCTATCGCATGTCGGCTATTGGCATTACGACACCAGTATCGGATCACGGATGAATGTGAAAACGCTCTTAGGCACAAAAACCCGCCATTTGTTTCTGTCCTTACATACCTCACGAGCTCCCCTTAACCGTAATTAATCCTTTCATGCAGGCCTACCGGTTTCGAGTATTTCTGACCTGTCCTTTTTCCAGAACATTACAGATAAAGGTTCATATAATTAATATACATTAACTAAGGTTAAAAATCTACAAAACTGGAGTAAGTTACTCTTAGTCTTAACGCCATTCACAGTCTTCTTCCTGACGATGACGGTGCGAATTTAAAGGCGGATACTATACTTTGTCACTGATATTGTGTGCTTAAAAATATTCAAGGATATACCTAACTAGGTAAGTGATCAGACATTGACATTGCCATTCAACGTGGCAATGCCGCCTTCTAGCCACTCTTCCAGTTCACGTCGATGCGGGCGGCATTCTTTGATATTTAAAACTGTAGTTTGTTTAAATATTGATTATTCAAATTTTTATAGGTAATTTACTTTGTTAATATGGTCTTTGAGAACAATTTTGAAAACACTTAAGCTATTATATTAATTTTTTATATAAAAAAAAAAAGATTATTATTAAGTTCCTGGATGACCGAGTTTCGCTCTGTATTTGTTTTTGTAACAACGCCATCTGCTGGTAGCTTTAGTGTTGTTGTGTCGTTAAAGCAGTTAGTTGCTCACATCGCCAATAGATGTCAGGAAGAGCCAATAGAGTCTAAGAGAGTTATTTTTTTTTTAATAAAATGACATTTTCTGAAAATGAATCCTAGCTAGATCGATTTATCGCACCCGAAACCATCTTGTATACTTAATTTCATGAAAATCGTTGGAGCCGTTCGAGATTCCAATTACATATATATATATACCTATATGTACAAGAATTTCTCGTTTAAAGATATAAGATTATGGTGATGGGTCGGTATTAAGTGATACGTTTAGATTTGTTAGTAATGTGTAATTTAGTATTTACATTGGAGAATGATTCGATACGAAAAATTATAATAGCAATGATTTATGACACAATTTCTATTCAAATCTGTGACTTGTTAATCCTGTTGTATATAATATTATTGCAGTTTAATGTTTTAAAACCGATTCAGAAAGTAATATAATCCTTATTAGAAACTAAGTATCCGATTTCTTATTAGAATTTAATGAGTAGGTAGCTCTTATAAGATTCTATTTAGTCAAATAATCAGTAAATCTTATTGATATTTTGAAAACAGGTCGCCAATCCTTATGAGGAAATTTGCAGAATACCATCACAATGTCCTAAATTAAATGCCAAGGGAAGACAAAATAGTAATTTGATTTGATTTTGATATTACAGAAAATTGTCAAATGCTTCAAATTTATACTCTTCTCGTATTAATACACAAGCACAGACTATAGTTGTTATTAACTGTATTTCTGCCTAAACTTTAAGGAACACCCAGGAGTGAGTGTACCGTAAGAGAGAATCATAAACACTTCTTATAAAACTAAATTACATGACCTCACATTCCATACCGGTTTCAATAAAAGTGTTAAAGCACACAGACAGACAAATGTGGCCTATTAATATGCCGTCAGTGTAGTAAAAGAAATTAGACAATTCATTAGGAGTCATTGTCATGTGTGAGTCAGCGTTTCTTACGGTAATGAAGGTATGTAATGATAAACTCAAGTTTGGTATTTCCTCTGTTTGTACTGTGCGTAATTTTCCTTACTTTGTGGTTGGAGCCTTTCATGCTTGTCAGGTTTCATGTGAATTTAGTCATTTTGTGTGACGAAAAAAGAAACTGCCAAATAATGACTGCAATGAGCGATGGACTCATATATTTGGCATTTCCCCTTTTCATACGTCGTTGTAATTTTGCATACAATTTTTGTCTTTTAATGTTACTTTTTTGTGCGTTTAGTCACATTTAAATTTGAATAGGAACTTAATTATTTAAACGAATGATGTTTTCTAGACAGTAAAAAATAGTTAACGATGTGTTTGGCTATTAATCATCACCATGTGTCATAGTTGAAATATTTTTATTTAAGGGTTTTGTAATGGTGATATAAGACTTGTGATAACATTAATAAGGAATATTGGAAGATGTTGAATAATACATTCTTATAAGAACTTTTTTTTTAAATATCTTCATCGTCTTAGTGTAGTTCCCGGTGGCTTTTACTTAGACGGCCAGGGTTCTCTTCCTCTTCCGTTCACCTCCTTGTGGTTTGGCTTAAATGCAAACTTTTATGTGAACGACTATCTCCAAACTCCAAACTCCCAATCGCAAGAAAGAAACATCTCCCGGTACCTCGTACTCAATCAGTAGATTGGCTTAGGTCCGGATTATCATGGTAGCACTCGAGTATTTTCTATAGTCTGGTCTATTGGTGATGATTATTATTTCCCTATTGGTTACACATCATTTAAATATTCAAATAAGAGTCTTTCAAGATTTCAAATACTTCTAGTCAAATGCAAATTAGCTTAACCTTTTTCAATTCACCGAGCGTTAACTCTCAGCGGCAAACGAGCTCTTATTGAGTTAGTATTTAAGCTAAAAAATTATTCAAAACAGTACCTACAGCCATTTACTGATGCGACGCTCATACCAATGAGAGAATATTGTATAAGAAAAGGTTTTCGTTCAAAGAGATGTTTTTTATTTTCAGTTTTTTTTGTGAAGGCTGATGCGTCATTGTCGTTAGCTTGATTTCACTTTTGGTGCCTTGCTACTAGACTACTAATATAAGCTCTAAATACAACTAATATCCATACTAATAGTAGCAAAAGGTCCTATAGAACTTTGATATCGCTACGGAGGTCAGACGACAGTTTTGTTATTTTTTGTAACATAGTAAATATAAGCTTAAAAGCAAATGCCAATTAGTACCCAATCACGGTGCAAGTTATGTCGCACATCTTTCTTAGCTATGGGGCTACTTCTATTAATTTTATACTCTGTGGTTATACAGCTCTCGCCTACAAGTACAAATTCCGATTACAAAAGAACTTTCTGAACAGCTTCTGCCTTTCTATAATCACCTTGATTACCATATGAATATATTACGTTAGCAACTAAAAAAACATTAGTCACATCCCTAGATTCAAATCCTCTCGGCTTACCTTCACCATACCGCCTTTGGAAATGGTTGTTTAGTATTCAACGAGCACATGCTTCATAATTCCCTTGCTGTTTAATATGGCCTCATACTCGACCACTGCAATTCAAAACCAGATTTCAAGACCTCCTCCACCTCCCTCTTTGAAATAAACTCTGATTCTGTAGGTGGGTCGTTATGGTTAACAAGAGGCCAAGTTTGGCTGGACGTTTTATCTCGTACTGCCCTCATCTCTTTGTTTCACGAAAACGTGATATAAAAGATTAACTTATTAGTATTCGAGTAAGGGACGAGATCGGTCGGCTCAGATGGTGTGCGAGAAAAACGCGGTTTGAACTTAGCGGTATCACTAAGTCCTATTTGGGTCTGTGTCAATATGTTCCGCTATTCAAATTTGGAATAAGATGATAAAATTTTGGGTCGTATTAAATATATAATATTCTTTATTCAGGACGAAATCTCTCCTAAAATAATACTAGCGGTTGCCCGCGGTTTTAACCGCGTGAAATAATGAGCTCGTTCCCGCAAGCCACAGGGACCAATTCTTGGGATAAAGAGCCTATACATATTGGTGGCCGCTCCAAACCTTTGTACGAAATTTCAGGTAATTTTCATCAAGTCGTTTTGTGTGATTAAGTAAATAAACTGACTTTGGCATTAGAATCAAGCAATATTTCGATTATAACAATTTCAACGTTCCTCAGCTCTGACATCGATTTTAATATTATTATACGTACAAGAGTATTTAAATTAGAGTACTGTTAAAATTATTTTTACCAAGAATATGTAAAAGTAAAATAGGAAAGATTATAATATTTCATACTTCCCAACATTAAAGTCTTATATTAATGTTACCGAAGAGCTGAGACTTTACAAGATATATTTTTTCACAGTATCCTCAAGTGAAATTACGATAATGAGCTATTCACCTCCTAAACTTCCATAAATATCTAACACAGATTTTTTAAATTGTGTTTACTTAGAAATAAATTCATAAGCCAAATATAATTTCGTATAATGAAGTTTTTATTATATTCTGTAATGTTTTTAGTACTACAAATTATTTCTTTGTTTTACGAAGAGAACTGCTAAAATTATTATCCTAGAATTATTAACATAAGTAAGCCAAAAGTTAACCTATACATGGTGTACACATGTCATTCTACTCATTCATTTCATGTTATTCAACTCACTGATTCGCTACTCAATTCACTCACTGTTTAATTCACTCATTCTCTCCATGTACCTAACACAACACTCTAATCACATAATGTATCTATGTAATTTCAACCAGATTTATAAGCTCAAAATTTCTAGCATCACTTTCCCACACATTTCCGGATTATTAAAAGCCACCCCTCCAATAATGTATCCACCATAATAACCTCTTAAACTTGCCATCATAAATAAACCGCGCTTTGGAACTTCGATCTAATGAAAGAAATAAAGCAATTTAATTGCATCTTAAAGATGGACGCGGAATTGCTGGTCCTCGAATATTACTTTGAGTCCAATAATTTCCAATCCATTACTCTTTGCAGACTCTTATTAATTCTTGAAAGGTACTTTGATGTACTCGAAATTGTATTGTATAGGTTTAACTTGAAACTGGTTTCGCTTGAATATAAAACTTTTGATTACTAAATTGGAGCGGATAAGTTTGTGTTTTAGCGACATAAATGCAGAGATATCATCTTCTTGCTATCTGAGTGATAACTGAAAAGGAGATGTGGGCAATTTATTTTTTTCCAAATTGTGCAGTAAATTTTAGTTTAGTGTGAGATAATCAGCATCACAGTAACAAACTCTTGTGTGAAGATGTTTGGAGCATATTCCGTAAGGTATTCCGTATAGTGTCATCCACTCAGTAAACCACTGAATAGAAGCCACAAACAATACAAAGAGTGTATTTGACGGCAATAGACTCGCACCGGACAATCACCATGTACACAACAAAATAAATCGACTTACCCTAATATTCACGCACGTCTCTCTAGTAAACACTTTGCTGAACACACACAGATCTGCACAGATTTATCCCAGACTTTCACAACAAATCACAATTAAAATACAGATGTACACAAGAAAATAACAAGATGAAATTCCACGCAAACCCAGTTACAAAAAAATCCTATTCATATTTCATTAAATAAGGAACATAAAAGTAGAAACAACAGCTTGGATAAAAATAATCTCAATTTATGCGAGGCAAACTGCCAAAGTTTAAAATTATGAGCATAGTAAGCCTATATTTTGAGGTAATCAGAGAATCCAGTGGAAGTTTGCTTGTAAAGTATCATAGGCGCCGGGATATGGACGCAAATACCGGCATATTTTATTGTAAGTCACTTGTTAGTTCCGTAATAAGCTTTGAACGTTTCTATTGGAACTAAAAATGGTAACAAGTTCACAGAATTGTCGGCAGTTGACGTGAATATCACTCGTTGAAATTAAGGCAAATATTAAAAGACGCTATTTGTTTTCTGTTTGTATCTTCACTATTCCCGATGCTTAGGTTTCTTTTCAGCTATATTTCTAGGAAGACAATGATGGTAATTGTTTTTTGTTGGGCTATGAATGTTCTCCTAAAATATTTCAAGCACAACATGAAACACTTTTTTATGCAACTGACGTAGCAGACAAGCACACGGCCCACCTGATGAAAAGTGGTTACCGTGGCCTATGGACGTGTACAGCTCCAGGAAAATCACACTCGTGCTGCTGACCCTAAATAACAAATACCTTTCACGATCAGTCAAATGGTAGACTCTCACATAAATACTACGGGAACGACTGCAGTTTGACTAATCAACGCCAAGAGGAGGCTCTTCCATCAATTAACAGGTGTACCGGCTTGGGAGTTTGGTCTGGCTCTGAAAATCTTGGTAGGACTATCCACCCTACTAATATCATAAAATACTCTGTTGCGATGTTTGTCAATCAACCGCACTTCAGCGCCTCAACGGATCTTGCTAACATTAGGTTCAGGGATAAATTCTGATAAAAATCGTTATAGGCATTTTTATCCTTGAAAAAGGTCCCCATGGATTGCAGGAGCGAAATCATATATCCAAGCAGGTAAAGCCGCAGATAATAGCTAGTACACCATATAACTAAAATAAGATATTATTAAATAGAATCAACAGAATATGTATTATCTATTATATTTGGGTATATTTATGTCTACTATAGTTTACATTCAATATATAATTAACAGCAAAATTAACACGACCAAACCAAAGATGTTTAATAATCTCGTTAGTTTGAAGTTTCCGAGACGAGCAATATAATCTATGTTTTTACAATATAGCACACGAAACCTAACCTAAATTGTTTGTGTTAGTATTGGGTCCATGTCTATAGTGTAATAGCTTGGATGTGAACCCGGAACCTCGATTGTAAGGTCGACTCCTTAACAATTAAGCTACATGTCACCGTTTTAAACATTACAGACGCTACCGCTGCACCAAAGACAACGAAGTATGTTTTTTATAATGACAAACAACAACGCTTCCCCGTTTCAATAATGTATAAACATAATTAGAGACACTGTTACTAAACTAGGAACTGCCAATAAAACTGATTTGAATCAATAATAGTGATGTTTCCAGCTCAGATACCATTTTATACCAGCGATAACCAATACAGATAATTTTAATACTTATCCCACATGAACAAAACAGCTCCTTAATTTGGAAGCTTATCTATAATATTATGAAAGTTTTATACAAAGCAACTGGTTTTGAGAGCGCATCATTATAATTAACCAATTTAGGAAGACCTACGATCGTTCATCGAACTGTATAAAAGAATACTAGTAATTGCTTTTAAACTAAGCGTATTGTAGGAGATCATCAAGAGGTGGATAGATGAGATGATTATTGATACAATCTTTAATTGAAACTTGATATCTAGTTTATTCTAGTTAAAGAATGTAACCTGCACACGTGGGCAAAGAATTTTTTAAATTTTTATTCAGTAAACATGTTTTGTGTTTCTTAAATTTACGATTGTAATTGTATTTTATCACCAAAACATTACGACTAATTTATAATGCTTAAGAGATTTTTAACAAAATATTTTCAACGTCAACTAACGATGCTATTAGATTGTTATTAAATTTTTTACAAATTTCTTCCGGCAATAGTAGGAGCTATACATTTTTAGAATTTAAACTTTATTACTGATAATGATTTTCGAGATTAATACGTTGTGTAACATTAATTTTGGGTCTAAATAGTGCTATAAAATAGGTATATCTGAGGATATTCCTTTCCTCCGAAAACGGACAAGTCAGAAGTGCTCGTTACGAGGCAGATCGTGTTCGCATGAATGGTTTAACGACAGTAGAAGAAGTTCATGTAGTGTGTAAAAGCAGCAGGGTATGGAGGGTTGTTCTCAATGCACTCCCTGGAGGGTGAAAGGCATAAACATTGACATGGTATCCTTACTGGAGAGCTTTTGTGCAGTTGGTGGTAAGACTAAAGGCTTTTTCTGCTTTGTCTTCGACTCTGACGGCACAGAAACTCTCAGTGATTATAGGGTCAGCAGCACGAATGTGACTCACCTGGTGTTGCACACGTCCAAAGGCGACGGTAACCACTTTCCGTTAGGTGGGCCGTGTGTTTGTATGCCACATACGTGGTATAAAAAAATACATTACCTCTTCAAATACAGATAAATGTACTGAAAAATAAAATGAAGTTGCTCTATCGAAAACCGGTTCCTACAGTCCCTTGCATTAATTTCGAATAAAGCACTGTTTAGTTAACCGTATTATATAATAATTTGTCTAAGCTACCGGTCATTATTATTATTATTGCTTTTGACAGTTCCCGTGGTGCAGTTGTTTGTACCGAAAGCGGCAGCTGTGAATCTTTGCTTACGTAAAATGCTACCGGATTTTTCTGTTACGAAATTCTCCGAACAGATGCAAATGGCGGGCTGCTGATTTTGTCTACCCTAGACAGTTTTATTTCTATTAAAAGCGGTTGAATGAGGACCCCAACCAAATCTTCGGAGACCCACTCTCACTTGTTATTTAGTCCACCTGATGATTGACAAACAAGGCAAGCTTTTTCTCGAAGTTAGGAGGTCACACGGTAGTCACTCCTACAAAAGTCAAAAGAGAACAAGTAGGAAAACGAATCCCGGGAACCAAATCATGTGTAATTCAACCAGGGCTAACGCTATTATGAGGATTATATATCTATATGAGACACTCTCAAATAAAAAGTAAACGATGATTTGATTGCCTATGTAACGATAAATGTGTGTATGGATATCTGATTGGTGTTACATTAGGGTCGTATTGAAAATTCATAACTTAGGAAAAGCGGTGAAGGGCCCGACGTTTCAGATAAGGATGTGTGCAATTTACTTTACGTTGTCGTTTTACGAAATGCTAGGGATGGGACTTGTTTTAAAAAGTAAATCGAGACTATTTATTTTTAATATATATCTGTGTACCAATTTTCCTTCAGATTCATCTGTAATAGACTTTCTTAAAATAAAACTTTTACGCTACACCAATGTTAAAACCTAGCTCTTCTGTTTCTTTTAGTAACCTATTCCAAGGAACCTATTGAGAGATAAGAAGTTGCTAATTAAGAGCGTCATTTTTATAACTTATCTTAAGCACAATGTATATTACGTAAGTCGTGTTAATTCAGTATATGCACCTTACTGTGCCTTAACCAGCCATTGGTGACCTGTATATTTGTGAGACCGGGTGATAGTAATAAGTCGAGTAACTTTTTGACCTACCATCGATGCGTGTTCAAGTAGCTGCCTCCTTTGACGTCCCTCACCATTGGTTCTGTCCGCGACAGTACCACGGACGTATGTGCCAATAGCTTTGGCCTAAACCCGGTCCATGAGACCGGTGTCACCAGTTATGTAAGTAAATTGTTCAAAGTAGAACTTTCATACTCTTTAAAGTTTGTGAAAATAATAAATATAAGTGATGCATTTTACTGTTATATTCATCAGAGTGATATAATGTATTCATTTGCCAAATAAGTTTTTGGGTAATTTCATTATTATTAGAGTATATTAATCTATATATTATACATGTTGAAATATGGTTTCAGAATGTCTTTTGGCTGGAATAATGAGACTTTCAGCAATTTTGAAGATTGATGATGTACCTTTTTTTTAGGGCTGGTGGGTGTTGAAAAGTAGAAAAGCCAAATTATTTTGTTTTGTTATATTGCTATATTGTATGTGTAAAATTAAAACTAAACTAACTATATGTCATATATATAATTAATTGTTGGCAAAGTCCTAGTTGAAAAATCCTGGTCCGTGAGACCGACGCGATGTGACCAATCATGTAAGTCTAATTGACGTCACCAATGGCGGGTTAATAATAAGTTAAAAATAAAATCAACTCCATTATTTATTTACTTATAGTTATTTAAACCGGTACATAAATAAATTTGGTTTTGCCCAAGGAAATGTATAAACTATACGTACCTATATACGTTCCTAAACTCCAGACAATTACAGGAATAAACTCGATATCCAATCATCTAATCAAGTCGAGTAGCCCCATCACTATTAAACTCACTGAGGGTAGAACGGCTGCTGTAACAAAGGTTTATCGCAACGTTAGCTCCGTTTTCGTTTTATCGAATCCTCACATTAGGTTTGGATGTGAGTAAATAACAATGCGTATTATATCACTCTTTTTTCTATTAAGCTGATTGTGTTGGTTTATTTATAGGCGATTTACAAGATCTTGTATTTGGATAAGTGTTGAAAAGATTTGATTTTAAAGTAACGTTTCCGACTGGTAATCGGAAAGAAAGTTGTTATTTGCTTTTTTAAGATTTAGGAGTTCGAAACGCAAAGAAAGTAATATGTACAAATACAATTGCTTATGATTATATAAGATAATGTTTTCAATTTTTAGAGAAGTTGAAGAAGAAGACACGATATGTGATGTGACTCACACAAGTTGCCACCAACAGAGGGTGTTTAAGCAGAGAGAAAGAAAATAGTATTTATAATAATAATAGTACCTAGCGGTAGTAGTTAAGTTGGTGCAGTGTCCTGAAACAAAAGAAATTCAGAATATGTACAGCTACTTGAAGACAAAATAAAATAATAAGTAGTTGAATAGCATCGCTTCTACATTCCTGAAACAAACTACTTAGCTGTTTATTAGTTGAGATTAGTGCTATTCGTAAGCACTCATTAAATTTGCTCAGTTATGAACCAAAATTCAACAAAGTATATGAAACTTTTTACTCAAGTTTAACAAACAACAAATCTTTCCTATGTGGGATGTTAATTTTCACAGTTCTTCATCAGGCTCTGATTACGTACTCATTTTTTTATCACAAGTTCGTATACGTACGTATGTTCTCTTCAGGGAGATTGCGAAGCGTATGGTTGAAGTTTCTCGTGACCAGAAGACCTCTTTTTTTTACGTCAAAGATAAAGCACTACCATATAACGTGTCAATGCTGCCAGTCTTCTGGGAACGCTTTCACAAGAGGCATGGGATGTGGAGAAAGTCCACTGCGCATTTTAATTATTTTTAGTTAAAATTGGTATAATAATTCTTATATTTTTATATATTATTATTAAAAATAAATTTATTTCTTAATTGGACGGCTGATTAAGCTTGTTGACGGCGACATATATAAAATGCATCAAATTGAAAAAAAAAAGAACAACTAGCCAAGGCAAATTTTTCAATTTACATTTCATTAAATATTCAGAAATACAATCATTATTACAGGATTCATCCAATTTCATAGTGGCCATTATCTAATTTATGCATACATACACAAAGTTATCTCAGTGGGTTTACCCAGGAAACGGTAAAATATAACCACCCTGTCAGCTACTTTGTTGAGTGTACTGTGTACATAGGGCGTTCATCATTGGTGCTTTGCCGAGCAAGTTGGTCGGAAGTCAGAACTTAGCACTAAATTATTTAGCATAGGTATATTATAGAACAGAATTAATTTTATTCCAGTATTTTCAGATTTAACTATTTTTTTAATAACTGCGACAAATAAAAATAAAAAGGTAGGTTTTAAGGCATCGTGGCTGAAACTTGCAAGGTGTTTCAAATTGAAAAGTTTTCTTCTAAAAACCACTTCCGCCTTTTGCAGTTGAAACTCAGACAATATCGATTAGATAGATTTTTTTATATTAAATATTAGCAACCGAAATTGTCGAAAGTACTAATATTCCCTCTAACCACTCCAACTAAGCTAAATTGCTTGTGCTAGAAGTGGGTTCACGTCGGTAGTGTAATGGCCAGGATTCGAACCCGGGAATTCTCGATCGTAAGGCCGACTCCTTAACACTAAGCTACCGACGCTTAACGCTTAGATACTGTATGTGAAATGCAAAGAACATGATTTTGCAGCAGGTGACCCTGAATAAGTTTTGACATTACACAGGTGAATAACGGTACATGTCGTGTCAAAAGGCAACGACATATTGTTATGTTCTTCGAACTTGATGTGACTTTCTTGCCTAGTTTTTAGAGGTTTGGTGTACGACATCATCTACCTGGTATTAAATTTCTATGGGCAGTAAACTGTTACATGTGGTCCTTTACAGACAAGTTCATTATTCTTACTTCGTTTCTACCACATACATGTGAACTCAATTCAACTATTTAAAGCGGTGACTTTGGTTTTGAGCTATCGTGCTATTTAGTACTATCTTCAAAATTAACACAAAAGGCTGGTAGTACCAAAAACCCACAAAACATTTGTTAGCGTAATCGGTTTAGGTGTTCACAATAGTAAAACAAACCGTAAAATTAGACGTGTAAGCAGTGTACAACAAAGCACGACACAAATACGATAACACAGTGACGCAATCTACGGTATCGAGTCCAGTAGCGATAGTAAAGACGGCAGACTTGGAGCTCTAGAGAACACTGAATGAGTCACTAAGCTAACGTTTGGAACCACGCTAACCTAAATTTATGAATAATGGATAAGGACAAAATTATAAAAGTAGTATTATAAGATTTCCATGTAGTGAAGCCAGAGGGATAGTTGCACTAAAACAAAGCGTGTCAGCAGAACCCAAAAATAAAAGAAGCCTATGTTACGCCACATAACACCAGGTATCTGGCAATTAAAATTGTAAAGATTAGCCAAGTCAAACAGATTGAAGGACAGACAAAGGGAAGTTTACAAAATTGTTTTTTAATTTGTATAAATTACTAGCGATCCGCCCCGGCTTCGCATGGGTGGTAAAAACGTTCCCGTGGAAATCCAACATAGCCTATGTTATTTAGGAGGAATGTAGCTTTCCAATGGTGAAAGAATTTTTGAAATCGGCACATTCGTTTTTGAGTTTATTCATTACAAACGTAAAAAAATACAAATCTATCCTCTAGTGAAAATGTAGATAGTGTAGATAACTAGTGTCATATATTAATGAAATATGTGACACTAATCATAATACAAATCATTATGACTATGAATAAGGTGGCTGTAAATAATGACCTTTAGACAGAGAGCCTTGTGACCTTTATAGCCGACATATTTCAGAACATCGTTTTCCAGTAAGAATACTTTCGTGTAAGTTTCTTAATGCATAAGCCGTAGCTGAATAGATTTTATGCAAATACTTGCCAGTAATTGCACAGTAACTCGTGTGCTCGTTCATTAGGGAGAACTTACGATATCTAAGCGGCTAATAAGTTTTAGAATAAGTTACAACGGGAGCTGCAATTCGCTTGTAACTTATTTACGACTTAGTTTGATCTGATATTTTGTTAGTATTCCTAATTTTATATTACCTAATCTTAAATTAAAGCTTCAAAAGCGACAAAATGGAGACTAGCTATAAAAATATTGAAAGCTTATTGTAGAGTATTTAACACAGAGCTATCTAGACTCAAAGTAAGCATAGATTAACTGACTGAGGTAACTTAATAACGGAATAATATGTAATACTTATTAAAATAAATTATGTATGAAGCGTAAGAGCGACCCGACATCCGATATCGGAGGAAGTCAAATGTATGATATATGTAGGTATTTCTCTTTCACATTGTCTGGTCCGATATCGGTCAGCGGAGCCAACACCGCTGTTTTGGCCTGATATCTAATCATAAAGAGACTAAAACAGCGACTTTCGATCTTGATGACATTTTATTAGTTACGTTTTTTTGCATTAATTGATGACGCTTATCACGAATATAAGAAAAAAAAACTCGATACGATATCACGTCAATCAGGTCGAAAATTGATTGCACTTTTTTTTCCTCCCTAGCATCCCTAACTAGTCTCTGCTTTTGAGTAAATGGCCGTATCGGGCCGTTTGTACATTTATGCACAGGCACATTTATCCAATAAAAATCGGATAAATGTGAAAACAGCACAAGGCTATCGTCGTCCGACTCTGATTTCGAATGAATATGAAAACGCTCTAACGCGTAATTATAAAGATATATACGCCTATAGAGTATATGGACAGACATCTTAATACACTTTGGAGTAGAATAGCGTACTCTATTTTACTTGCTTAAATAAAATAATCATTTTATGGCAATCTAATAATGAAATGCCCCAAAGAATTTTCACGTATCCGCCTTTCTCGACGTACTCGTAGCGAGGTTCCGATACTAAAAGCGCTCTCTCTTTTTTCTCTTATATTAGCGAACATCGAAGCTATTTTGCATAAAAATGAAACAATTCATAAAGTGGTTTTAGAAGAATAGCAAGAATTTATTGAAGACAAATATTGCATATTTGAAACTTTTCAGATTTATGTTATCATATTTTTATCAAAACTTGCACTGATGGCTATGATGTTTAGATACTTTTCGATTACCTCAGTTGATGTGTACGTATGTACAACTGTACATATTACAAATAATATACATTCCTAAAGAGGTAAGCAAAAGTGTTAATAAAAAATTGCTAATATGGGAGGGAGCTGAATGTATTAAGTTCGACTAAACTCTAAACTACTACTGAACATAATAAGAATAATATGAAGTACTTAGAACTACAAATTCAAATATTAACTTTGCAGACTAGTTAATACACGATGAAGAACAAGACAGAGATAGGTATCACACTCAGCAAATAACGATAGTGAAGAGAAGTGAAAGATAAGGAACGCAATCTTCCAAGGATTGTTTTGAAAGTAATTGTAAAATAAAATGAAAACTGTCCCTAATTATGTTAAAGAAGACATTTGTATGCAATTGATAAGCGTACTTTAGCTCACTAACTGTTTTAATTAAGTTTGGATAATTTGAAAATTAACACAATGGAAAGACATCTTTGAATAAATAGTCTTAATAAAAATAGCCTTGTATTTATTGAACTCTAAGTTTTAGACTTACGTTTTTACATTTATATTGATTTGATCAACATTCAGTCAGGCCTGGAGCAGTAGTTCAAAGAGCCGACCTGTCACTCACAGTCATCGTACCATGTACCAAGTTAGTCATGTTCCGGGTTCGTAAACCAATATTTAGTCGTCATTTTTTATTTCTTATAAGAAATTCTTACAATTATCAAGATAGCCTTGATGTCATAAGCTGGAATACCTTCTTGTTGCGTGACATAGATTACTAATTCGTAACATCTAGATATCTTTGGTTTTTTTAGAGGAAACTTTGAGGCCTCCGATCGTTTTTCTACCGAGTTTCTGGTTCTTTATGTTCTCTGAGTATATTTTAGATTAGCAGAAGGCAAGGAGGCAATAGTGTGTTAATTTACTGTTCATAGACTGATCGACAAGTCGATATGCTCTGAGGGTCTGTCATTTTGCAGTTCACTTCTAGCATGACACAAAAATGTCTATGTATCGAAAGCAAATGGTCATAACTTCCAGGGATTTAACTTACTATTTTATAAGGCTGCAAACAATCTCACTGGCCATCTACTTGGTGATGTGTAAGTATTCGATGTACTCATCACCAACTAAACGAGAGATAAAAATAAATTCAAGGAATGAAAGGTATTTAATACCCTTAAAACTGTCAAAGACTGTAAGAAATAGCTGTCCGAAACTTAAAATAAATGTTAGGCGAATAATTACTCTACCAATCGATTTTACATCTTATCATCGTTTCCCAAATGATGTTTAAAACATTAAGGTGATACAAAATGTTACGAAATGAAAGCAATAGCTCTAATTAAGGTCAGCCAAACACCGAGCCACTGGGTAAACGTAACACAAAACCAAGTTAAAGGGTCCGATGTTTTATAAACATCCCAAAGGAAGCTTCAATTATCACTAGCTCATTAGCGTATGGGAATCCCATAAAAGTAGTGAAAGGACTTTAATAGAACGTTTCCTATTAAATTGTTTTACTACTTCTGTTTCGTGGTGAAGTGATTTTTAAAACATCTATAAACAATGAAAAAGAAACTGTGTTCGATATTGCTACTGTGTTTTACTTCTTTTTTTTTTTGAGAAAATCGAATATTGAATTTACTGTTCATATAATATGTATCTATTTTCTATCTCTTGACTTTTATTTCTATAAAAGGGTTCATATTCCAGTTGACCGTTTCATGATTCCGTGCTACTACTTCGAGTTTTTGTAAATGCACTTGGGGAATTGTTCCTTTAATTTTCTGATTTGTCTTCATAAAATGATTTTGACGTTATTTTTTACAAAGAAGTGATGTTGCACGACTTGAGACAGTTCTGTCGTGAAATTAATTAATTTTCTTATTATCGTTAGGGGAAAATTAGTTATTGGTAGTAATCCGGAGGATATTTTACTCTATCTCCAAAAGTACCTCGTTAAACAGATTATCAGTCCGAAATAGAGTCATTGTGATAAAACCATTTTGTTGTGCCCAGGGTAGATATTGATTACTATACAAAATAAAAGGAAGAAGTAATAAAAGTCAACTCAGCCGCCGACGTCTCCGAACTCGTCGTCGCCCGGACCTGCGCCACTGAAGATGTCGACCGCAGTGATCGACGAAACGTCTAGAACGCAAGTTTCAATTAGACCACGGTCAAACAGCCCGGAAGCAGTATATTCTACATGCAACGCCGGCCGTGAAAGCCTGAAGACTTATATATAATAAAACTTTGTGCGTAGAATACCTCACAAGACTATAAGTTCTAAATCCCTAACATAAAATATTTTTATTAACTCAATAAAGTGATAATTATCGAATACTTAGCCAATGAATCTTGTAATATTATCTCAGAGTTTTTATTCACCTAATTTAAGATTCAAACTCAGTCAAAGAAGATTCAAGATATCTGAACTGATATTTATTTTACGAAGTATAACTTTAATAGTTAACTTTTTTATGAATGTACGTGTATGATGCCTACTGTTTGATATTTTATTTATTGTAATATCATTCAAACTATTTCCCATGGCTATGTATTAAGCTGCTGCTTTATGGATTTAAAACATATAATGTATGCATACAGATTTGAATCTAAAAAAGGTAACATCCATAATGATCTGAACTCGAGATCAGTCCCTTGCAGAGGAAATGCTGTTTCTAAATGCGTTCATTTTTAGGTAAGATTCCGAACTCTGCAGCACGCAGCAGTATTGCACAGCAGTGTTGCAGTGTTTGTGGTGATGTGCTGCTGTATATTTATTAATTTACATGTAGAAGGGCTGCACATCACTATTTCACAGCAGTAGTGTAGTTCGGAATGTAATCTCATAAGTACATACTCGTAGAGATTATATGTGAGGACTACCTTTAGTATACCAATTGCTTTAAAATGTCATTAAATATGCTTTGATATATTTTAAGATTAAACAAAAAAATATTTTTTCAACAATAAATTCAACTAAAATCTTCCTTCTTTTTAGTCTGTGACAATTATTCATATTAAATTTAAAATATTCCATTTGAAATTTTATTACAACCCTACGTTCAGAAAAGCATAAATCAAGGGCGCTCATTAAAATCGTCATCGGCTGTCTGCACCATAAATATTCCCATCTGTTTCACAAAAACACAAACAAACTGACATGGAATATTACAATTTAAAAATAAATTGGTTTATCTCCAAGGCGACATAATTTTAACTTTATAATTGCTGACGATATATATTTGAATACAGGAGATGCAGTGGATTGACAAGTATCACAGAGTAAACAAAAATATATGATGATAATGTTTGATATAATTTGAAAAAAAAAGGCAACTGAAATGCCTGAAACTAGCAGTTTTATTAAATTCTACAACTATTATTTAATCCTTAGGGTTGGGTTTGGTTGGAGTTGGGTGTCCTAATTTGTATCAAATTCTTGACTGTTTGTTCGTGATAGACGAAAAGTTATCATACGAATATTTTTGTATTTTTTAATAGAAATTTTTTGGTCATATTTAAAATTTGCCGGATGTTTGATCGCAATTAATTGAGTAGAATCGGAGATATGACCGAGAGTCGCGATAGCCATCGATTTGTCGGGTATATATTATACAATGATACAAACAAATAATGACAAAATATCAGAAGAAAGAGTTTAAATTCAATGTATAACACACACATAAACTTTAGACAATACTAGACATATTTTTGTTGTTATCAAAGCAAAAAAAAACTGGTTTGAAGGCAAAAATAATGAACACCTCGTTATTATTTCGCTTTTATTGTTCAGAATACTTTAACAAAATACTGTGCTCATTCAACAGTATTTAATTTCACCAACATAAGTACCTATACTATTTATAATATAAAGGTCATCAAATTTCATTCATCACTTATATAGCATCGTCTTCATGAATTATTTTATTTAATATTGACATAACAACAAGTATTGTTCACTAGATTCAAGTACTTTTACACTTCAACAAAAGTTATTTTAAAAGTTCCGGTCATAAACGTTCAGAGATATTCAAATATTCTGCAACTGATGTGTGTTTACATACAATTTCAAAAACATTTATCGAGTCCACCATTTAGCTTTGAAACTTTCTAATTTTGGTTCTTTGATCCTTCTGTGATCATTTCGGTTTACTTATAAGGAATTTTAATGTGTATTGGGTGGGGATGGATTAGTATCTAGAAATAAAACATCGTAATGAGGATTTTTGTTAATTATAGTTTCTCACTTTTAAAATTAACTACCGGAGTCGCTTTAAGAAGTGTCAAAGCTATAAAATGTTAACTAACATAACAAATTCGAAAGTGAATTTGTTTATTTGTTGCACTTTCACGACTTGGCTATTGAGCAGTAAATGCGTGAAAGTGCAGTACCGTGCGCCAATCATTATTGAAATTTTGCAAACATGTAAAAAGATTGTTCGTTAGGAACAGAGAAATAACTTTCTTGACGCAAACAAAGCCGCGGGCAGAATCTAGTATTTAATATTTAAAAGTGTATCACTGACTTTCCACAATCAATTTAAGAAACTGCATATAAATTATATTGCTTCTAAATATTTTTATAACTGGAACTTAGAAACGTTTAACTATTAAGAAGTTATTTTTATGTCACACGACGAAACATCTAAAGTTGCTACTGTACCGCCCGACAGATCAAACTTCCGTCCAAGACCATCACAAAAACAGATCATGGATGTGATTTATGACACAAATATTGAACAAAATTTGTCGTAAAGCAGTCTTTATTGCTTTGTGCCTCTATTCAAACTTCCCCGGTATTATATTTCAATCCTGATTAAATTATGACCGTAATAAACAATTTTAAAGAGGAATACTGAGGCGACTGTGAGCAATTATGGTCGTAAATGTATGATATTTTATTCTATATGTATTGATTTACAATATAGTTTTAAAGCTAGGAATTAAGTTCGAGTATTAAATTTAATGGTACACCTAAATGATTATTTAGAACCATTTCATTTAATTGTATATTTACTTCATCACATTTGTTACACAAACGGACATACTGTGTTTATATAAATAACATCAACAACAGCCATTATTTACCTGAATAAATTACTGATATTTCTATTGTACTTGTACTCTTCCCAGTTGATTCAGATTTCTTTCAGTGTAATAGGTTGCAAAAATAAATTAAAACAAGTCAAAAAATACGACGCACACAAATTGCAAATAATAAAACCGAGATGGCGTCATAAAATATAAACGACACTTCTTCGTTTGGTACATATTTTATTAAAAAAACTTTGGCTATCGCACCACCGCAGAAGTTGCAAGTTTGTGAGATGCTGATCTCACTCTATATTGAAACATTTTACAAGGTAAATCTTTGAACAGACCGTGTGAATGTCCTACTCATCTAAGCCTCTGAACGACATCAATTTACGGAATTGAACAAGGAAAAAAGTCGACGCTGATATAAATTAAAACAAACAGTAAAGGTAAATTCGCTAACTCGAGAGAAGAAAGTTAATGCTAATTCAGCAAGAATGGAGGAAAGTTTGTTTAGAATTTGAATTGATGATGACACAAAATTAAGTGGCAAGTGAAACCATACCTTTTTCCGTCACAGTTTTCATAATTAAAAAGATTGATTCATTAAAAATATTGTAATTTTTATTGAAATATTCAGTGGTATAAGTGTTAATTGTTATGTCTTTCTAAAAATTCACGAAGCTATAGACATATTTTATTTTAATAAGTCTACTAACTCAAAACTCGGTCCACTGAGAGACATAAACCAGTAAAATTAAGAAGGAAAGAGAGAGTATAACTTTCAATGTTGTTTCATTAAACATGGTGGAAACTTTTTAATATAACGTCGTTTGGAAGTTTGAGTTCGGACATTACTCGTCCATCTTCAAAATATATGAAAAAGTTAGGCAGACACTATGTTCTAGACATAGAGGTTAGAAAATTTAAGGTCAGGTAAGATAGATTTATTAGCATTTATTAGGCAAATATATTAAAAGAAATAGATTAAAAACAATCATCTCATGCTTACAACAGTTACTACCTAGTTCTAAACATTAGCATATTTCCAGTCAAGTAGCCCATTCGACAGGGATACTTTTCTTTTAGTTCAAACCATATTGAGCTTCTATTGTCAAGGAGAAGATACTAAATATACCTATGCCAATATACACCAGTACTATATTAGAAATATAATTTAAATTATTATGGTGTAAACAATCTTGTGAAATAACATTAAAAATAATTATATCTTGTTGCCCGGAAGCAGTATATTCTACATGCAACGCCGGCCGTGAAAGCCTGAAGACTTATATATCTTGTATTGTTAACAATTATATTTCTGTATGTTTACCAATATTTTGCTGTCAAATTCTAAGTAGCTTCATCACTTCTAATTCATTACTCATTTCCTTCGCGTGGTTTGAAGACTCTCCACTTATCTTTGGAAGCGGAAGTTTCAGACACTTCGTTCAAGGCTCCTAATCATACATGTATCAAGTTTACTTTACTTTTAACATTACTTCCGGCCGTCGAAAACTTTGTATACGAAATTTCGAAATGGGATTACTACCTTCTTTACATGATGTTAAGTTAACTTTACTTTTAACATTATTTCCGGCCTTCATAAACTGTACTTTAAGATATTTGAAAATGAATTCTCTTCGCTCGTGTGCTCTTGAGAATTATTTTTATGATTGATTGATAAAGTATGATGTATTATCGAGTCTATTGATTTCTTATTTGAATTAACTTCAAACAAAAACTTGATATTGATGTTAGTACATCCGTAGAAATTTATATTTTATTTAAGTTTGTGGAAATCGTGGTAATTTTTTTGGCACTTACTTCTAACTACGCGGACAAAGTACCTCAAAAAAGTATATTTATGAAATTATTGTAATCTGTGAAGTAAAATTTCCCATTACTATATATCTCTGTGGTCACATATGTATATATTATTATGAAAAAGAAAACCTTTTCATATTGGACCCTATAAACGTTCCCATCAACCCCATCTGATGTTCAACAAAAGCTTATTACAGTTGTTTGTGAAGTTCGAAAGGGTACAATTTGATTACGTGTCCTATATAACAATATACGTTATTTATAGTATCAATCTGCTATGATATCAAACCATACACACATTATATAAGTCTTAATATTCCAGATGGGTTACGTAGAGAGGTACTAACAGCCATATTTAGCCAACCACGTTTTTAGATTTCTTGCACCTGGAGGTGACTTTGCTGCCATTCAGGAAGGTATACCAGTTTGCTTACCGGTATACCTAATCTGCTGGCTAGGATAGTTTGGACATCGAATATTTTGATTGGATCCTTTATACCCTCATAACCCTTATCTTATAAGAAGTGTAATATAATTACTTATCTATGGGCATTGATTCTTATTACACAATACGCAATACCATTTTATTTATATTACCTGTTTTAAACATACACTACTGCGACCATTCTGAATAAACCCGAACAATATCGTCAATTTCTAGACTCGCTATCTTTAGAATAAACTAGTTCAAATTGTCCTGTTCTAACATTACCATTCAGGCTTCGGTAATCACAAGTTAAATCTTCCTAATGACTGGCCGACCTTATTCGAGGCTCGCATCATTATCATCTACAGGGCTGGCAGTCTTTGGACGCGTTAAGACAGTTCTGGTGAATTATAAAGCTTATCACCGATGTTACGATAGGGATGTAGCTCGTTTGGGATTCTCAGGTATGGGCTAACATTTTTTTTTTCATTTATATAAAAATGTTTGTCTTAAATGGATTCTCTCTGCCAGAGGCCCAATGGGGAAAGAAGAGAGGAACCAACCACACGCGTCCATTTGCTATTATCCTGGCAACATCTTATTATCTTACTACTTTCATAATTGTTATCATACTTGGTCTTTTGAAACATGTCTTCGATCTGATTGACATACATATGCCTAGGTCGACCCTTACCGGGTTGCCCATTCGCCCTTACTTCATTAATCTAACTTTTAATTTTCTTTTCCTTGCTTTCATAAATGAAACAAGTCACTTATTACTCGTAAAACTTGTAAATGGCCTTCAGCTTATACATTCTTGACAAACACTGTTTGTTTTTCATAAAAATAAGTGATCAGTCGCACAATTTCATCGCTTGTTAAATGGCAGTTATTTAAGTAAAGAGAAACGAGAAGTTTAAAATTACAGCATTTAAGAAACCAGCCTCATAAAACATGGCGTCTTCAACAGTAATTATATTATTTCTTTTTTCAAGTTAACCATTTATCTTCACATTTATTGTAATAATGCGTATGTTCATTTCTTCAGAAATAGTGATAGAATTTTATTACCAGTAGCAACTAATCAACAAAATGAGAAAGAAGTTATCGTCGCAAATTGAGCTTTTGCAAGAACGAGAAATTATTTAATATTTGATTTGAAATATTTTTTATCCTCAACATAATCTTTAGGGCTCAACTAACCACACTTACACTTTCAAATTGATGGACGAGGTTCTAGTGCCAGCTTTCTTTTCAGGGCTGTAAGGTGAGATGGAAGTCGCTCGCAAATATTCATATAAATCAAATAAGGGGGCCCCGGACTCAGAAGTATAAGCCTCGGATGAAACCGCGAACAACACCTAGATGATGATCTTAATGATAAAGTTACTCCTTTCTACAATAAAAGTTTTAATGAAACACTGAAAGGTTTTTAAACACTTCACAAAGTGTTCACAGCGATCATTAACTTCGGCGAAGTATTATAGACGAAATGTCTAGTTTAAGTTCGACAACCCTATCTTGTGTCTAAGTGTTATCTATGTAAACGACGATGGGGTGTCGTTATTTTATCGCGTCACTGAACTTCTAAGTCTGTTTTGTAGTACTATTGCAGACAGGTAATCAATTTTCTACTTAATATTACCTTAAATATGTTGCTCGTAATCTGTTACGGTTTTTGATCAGTTTTGCGGTGCAATAGCGTACGTTCATCATCATCACAGCTCCAGTTCTGGCTACATCTAAGACCTGTGATTTGGAGTATGAGGTCTGCTCTTGTACTTTTCGGTGAGTCAGGTCGATTGCTAACATACACGGCTATCATATCATCAATACACTATACATGGGATAATGTATTGATCATATCATCATACGCTATGTTGGTTTGGTGTGGTAGAGAGTCATATACCTGCCAATGGTTTCACTATCATGAATACCCAAGACTGTGCGAGGTAGTGGAATATTCAGAAGGCGCGCATAGACTCCTAAATAACGTATACATTCGGGATACGGCGTCTTTATGATAATTAACTATTTTCTGTATCATTGTCCGAGTCATAAATAGATTAAAATCTAGATCCAACACAAACTTGTGACAAGCTAGACATACTTATTTACTTTTTTCATTCCTACAAATAGATTATGTCTAGTGAAAGGCTGTCTTTATTTCTAGCTCGCTATCCCAGCGCCATCTATTCAAAGCAGATGCCATGTCACCGCTTTATCGGGGCAGGAACTTCTGAGCTTACGTGGCACATCTCGGGTAGATAATTCACTAACGCAGCAGTTTCATTTGCTTTTAGTTTATTTTTGTTGCGAGAAATACGGTACATTTTGTTATATGAATTGTGTAAGACGTGATGTTAAAGAATTAACTGACATTTTAGTCATTTTAAGCCAAGATAACTAAAATAAAATGTCAAATAATGATGGGTACACCGTTTTATAGGTTTTATTTAAAAATGTGTTGAATCGGTAGATTAGTGTTTATGGAGTCGGCCTAACGATCGAGAGGTCCCGGGTTTGTAACCTAACAATAAAATACCGATGCGACGTTCTAACGCAGTGGACTCTCATCTCATCTCATCCGTAAGGCTATCTATATTAAACAAATTCCCTATTACTGAGAGAGACGGCATACTTGATAAGCTGAGTACTCATAACGTTAACCCCAGCTGCTCTTTGTCACCATCAGTGGTGACACCGTCCTTTTGAAGAGGGTAAACCCTTCTTACCTCTTGTGTAGATTAAACTACTTACTATGCAGGAAAACGGAGTGCTTGAAAAAATACATCCGATATACCTACATGAGCCTTAGTTTGTCCTAAAATATAATTTTTAAAACTAGGTATTTTTACAAAATTGCTTCCCACGTCTGGAAAACTGTTCACGTTTCTTGGGATAAAAAGAGAGTATGAAATTTGTTGTTTCAGACTATAATCTATCTGTGTGCCAAATTTCATCCAGATCTGTTTAGCCGTTGTACCGTGATTGAGAACAAACATCCGTCCAAACTTTCGTATTTCTCTAAATATTGTTTTTATGTAGCACACGTCAATTTGACTTCACCTCGCCTAAGGTAAGCTGAAGGCAAAGTCTCAGAAAAGAGGGTCACCATTACATACACGTACCATGTTAAAAATGGTGGCACACAGCTTGACAGCCTCTTCAGATGCTTTTTCACGCCCCGCTTAAAGGACCCGGGACTGTAGGAAGAAGGAAACACGTGAGCTGGCAAGGAGTTCCAGGTCATAATAAAATATCATGTATTTTATGAAATTGCAAAATACACCGCTCAGGATATAGCACTTCAGAACTGCAGTTTGATAAATATGTATACTTTCCTCACTTTATAAGTTTGTTAGTGACATCTCAAACAAGAAGAAGAAAGAGCAACTTGTAAGGCGGGACCTTGTAAGTTTAATTAGTGAAATTTAGCAAAACTTAGTGGCATTACTTGTCAAGGTGAGAATTCGTGAATTATTAATTTTGATTACTTGTGTGAGGTTGGTGCAATATGTACCTATTGTGTCAGCTAATTGTTTTATACACGCACTTATTATTAACTATATATCTATCTAACTATGTTTTAATACCACCTATAATATAACATGACCTATTACTGTCAACCAGGGATGTTTCGAGACGCCATACTCCTAATAAAAAAGTCTTAACAGAAAAACTTAAAAACATTTTGGTTTTGTTTTCCAAAGTTTTTTAAAATGTACGCATATTTTTAGGAAGTTTTGCTTGGAAGCGGATCATCACATCATAATACTTTTACGCTTTTAAAAATCTTCAGAAAACTTTTTTGACCTGACTCACGGCTATTACCAAGTTGAAATGCCCCGCATATAAGATTTATAAGGAGTTGACTGTCAGTAAGTCGTGCCAGATCTCCCAGTCAGGATAAATGTAGCGACACGTTTTGAATAACATTAAGTTACTTATTTCGAAGTTGGTCAGATCCAACGATTATGTACTACGCGAGAATTTAAATCCGATATTGGTGATATATTGCTTGTAAGATCACTGTTGGTTTTTTAACGCTAGCGTTTGAAATGATATTATGCAGAATGGTGCAGTAAGCTATTGAATTCGTTTTGCTTGTAATGAGATAATATAAGATAAATATTTATTTTCAACATATAAAGTACAACAAATTTAACACTACAATTTACAAAAGAAATCTTAGACCAATTTACAATTTAGTGTCACGTTATAAACCTTACTTCCCATGGTAATAGTTAACTTGTGTTACGGGTACAAATGTAATGTATGTATTCATGGTCCTTTGTCTTCTTAACGTAGAGTATACTTACTAGTAAATACCAAAACTATGATGTTATATAAGTTACCATAAAACATTAAGTAATAAATTTACACGCTATTGAGACGGTATATCGTCAAATAGCAGATAAGACACCGTACATCTGACCTGAAAAATAGCTGCGACAGAATGGTTGTTCACGATTGAAGTAGGGTTCTTGAAACTACGCTTTAAGAATGAATATACTCATATCAAGAGCTGCTGGTTTGCTAAACTAAGGAGGTACTGATCTCGACATGTGAGTACTAATTTCATATGAGCTAAGTCCCAATATACCCTAACGCCTGTTTCTATTACGAACAATCTTTCAAAAATAAATATTTCGCAAGGTTCAGTAATAATTTACATCTTCATCATTATTAAGCTTTAAATATAAATTAAACGTAAAAAGTATTTGGAAGCCCACAGTCAATAGATTTTTTATTTATTTACCATTTTTCATCTCCCGAACTCTAATGATCTTAAATGAAAAGAAGCCGATATAGCATTCATTTTTTACCGCGAACAGACACTGTTTCATCTGAATATGGACCATCTATTATTTATACTTGAGTGGCTCTGAATGAAAATATAAAATAATTCTTTTAAGGGTCAGATTTAGAAGCACCTGTGGCTCCGGTATTGAATGCCTTAAAAATATTCAATGATGTTGAAGATAATAAAGAACGAGAAATAAACTTCCTGCAGATATCTGAGAAATCCGTTTGATGTTTATTTGAACTGAAAGTAATTAAGAATGTAGTTCCAACCGTTTGATTGCTTGCTTAATCTTCAATTTCAATTTTCAGTTCGAGGTTGATGGAGATTTATCTCGAGGTAATATTAGACTATTGTGTTTGATCCATATAGATTCTTATAATGCCTGCATTTTCTTTTGTTATCAACCACGTTTTTGCGTTCGTTCTTTCGTAATTGGTTTTAGCATAATATCTTTAGTTGTGGTTTAGTTTTATTGGATTTCAGCTACTAGTGACTCTTTTTAATTATTGGTTGTGTACTATAACGAGCTCATGCAATTGTTTCAATATGTGTATAATTTTATTTTTGTTTAATGTTACAAGGGGTATCTATAAGGTTTGATATAATTTATTGGAAATATACTTGTTCCCTTTGGTTAAATATGAAACGTGAGTGAAACCTAGAGACGCAGTACAGATAACGCCAAGTCTGTCTGTAAAGAGCACGATTTACTAGTACACCAAATAGGGATTGTGGATAAATTATATTATTGTAAAGATTTATAATTTTTGCTAGCTTCAATATTTTGGAAAGTTGCCAAATAAAATTTTACCTCAATATAAAAACCCTCAAAAGAGTATTACAGATTGAGATTAAATTATTTTCAAAACAAAATTCAATCAATCAATCGACTAGTCTATTGCAGTCCATTGCTGGACATAGGCCTCTTCCAAAATGTGCTAAACAGAATTTCATGAAATTATTTGGAGATATCGGTCGTTTATTTAAAGATATATATTTATTTTACTTCTAATTTGAGATTTTTGCAAGTTCCAACCTTTAATTCTTATTTAAATGAGCTAAAATAATAAACAGCCCCTGTCATTCATCATCTTCAAAACTAATATGAATAACTTAAAACAGGTTAACTACATTAAGGAAAGGAAGATTTTCACATACAAATAATTAAAGTATCAAGTAATAATAAATAAATAAGGCTTTAGGTGCAGGTTTGTGAATACGCATATCTGCATACATAGACTTATCAGCAGATAGTGTTGAAAGCTATTGAGCTGAAAGTGAATGATCTAACGTTAACATGACAATATCTGGCTTCTCTAAATTACGCTTATCTTAGCCATTGTTAGAACAACTGCCATCTAATATTTAAGCCAGAGAAGAAAACCTGAGCTAGAGATCTAAAACTAGTTTACAGATGAAGTTGAATTCGGCACGGAAGATTTTGATGGAGAGGGGAGGAAGGTCCCATTCCCCTAATGTGCAAATAACTCCAAGAGTATTTTCGTAATACAATTTAAACCTGAAATGAACAGTTTTTTAGGGTTACGTACCCAAAGACTTCGCCGTCAGTCCGTCAGTCTGTCACCAGACTTTATCTCAAGAACCGTAATAGCTAGACAGTTGAAATTTTCACAGATTGTGTATTTCTGTTGCCGCTATAACAACAAATACTAGAAACAAAATAATAATAATAATAAAGGGCGGCTCCCATACAAAAAACGTGATATTTTAGCCCTTTTTCATGGCTTTTAGCCTTTAAGCTTTTTTTCTGGTACGGAGCCCTTCGTGCGCGAATCCGACTCGCACTTGGCCGATTCTTAAACAATTAAAATACATTCTAGCTACAACTTAGCACATAGTTATTATCATTTTCTTAAATACCATCTTTCCTTCATTTCTTCATAGAAGTAAAATTACACTGATTTCTAACTCACTCAATAAAAATCTCCACCTCCTGCTTTATTTTAAGGAGATAAAGAAAACTTATTTAAAATAATATTAAAATCAGACTGATATGAAATTATAAATCCTTTTGAAAAGGTTTCATGTACGGGGTAAGCTGTTTTTCTGCAAATCTCAAACAAATAAGGAAATAAGAAACTTTTCTCTTTGTTTCATCAGCATATTAGAAAGTTGACGGTTCTTTTTGAACTATTGCTCAAAGGAAATTGTTAATGTAAGAAAGATGTACAATCTCGTGAATCGATATTCTGCATTCTGATAAATTTGAATAAGTACATTTACAGAGAATATTAATGGTTTTTAAAGATTTCTTTGCTTTTTTTTTTATTGAAAACTTACATTTGGGGCTGATTTTTAAGTTTGTTATTTTCTTTTTTTAGATACCAAGGAGAGGTCAATTTCAATTAAATCCAAGTTTGTGGGGTTGCAACCCTTGTACCATGGCCGCCATCTTAGAAAAGGGAAACCAAATGTTATTTTTGGCTTACCTCACGAGCTATAGGTCCCAAAAACAAATACTTAACATTTTTTGTTGCAAATAACATTATCTACAAATTTTATCAGGCAAATTTAGTCGTAGAATCAAAAATATGGAGTAATACAGGGTGAAACTTTTCGACCGGACCTGGAGGGAAAGTACTCTAAATACTGAAACTCTTACCTAACTTACTCCAAGGAAACTTTATCCGATTTTTATAGAGAAACGAAAAAACGCTTCCACATCCGGTTATCAAGCCGACTGAAATCCGAAAAAATAATATTATTTTATACTATCAGCCTATAGGATCAATCATAAGCATGAAATCTCTCTAACAAACGTGGTGAATTAAATGGAGGTAAGTCCGTGAAAACTAATCTTATAAAATATATGGTTCTTACTTATAAATATGGTCCGGGGTTTCTTGACAAAATTTGCAACCCAAAAGGTAAAGATTTTTTTTGTATGCTTAGTTCTACAAAAAAAATCGACAGATAAACCATAAAACCAATTTGAACCCCTTTTTTCAAGATGGTGGGCGTAGCACGAGGGTGACAACCACACAAACTTGGATTTGACTCTAAACTGATCCCCCTTGATGTCTAAAAAAGAAAATTGAGTGCTCTGATAAATGCACGCGAAGCCCAAAAACTGTAACATTTCAATGGACTACATGGGTGTTAACTCCTAGAAGTAAAAATATTTAATACTGACTTGTTGAATTTTAAGTACTACTGACGCATACAGTCCATCGTTACCATGACGTATGAAAGCATGTAACACTATATTTAAGCTTACTATCAGGCCAGTAGAAGTAAAATTTACGTGTTCTAAATTTGAAAAAAAAAAAAACGATTATTTATGAAACCATTATTTGTCATTCTCTTCTTTTTCATTGCTTTTTTTCTCTATATATAGCATTAACACTTAATTGATAGCTCTGTAATTTAAAGATTTCATAGGCTATCTCCCATGAGCTTATAGCAGCACCAAAGTGAGTTTAAAAAAATATGAGGTATTTCATCATAATAAAACAAAATTTCATAACATCCAAATTACCATCTGTAGAATGCGTGAAAAAATTGTTTATACTGACTTGAATATGTAGATCAACGATACAAAGAGTTCTAACAAAACGTCTATAATGGCATTGCGATCGTGCCGCATCCATCAAATTCACCAAACTCGGTCAGGTATGCTGTTGTTGACTGTACTGTACAGTGTACATGTACATATAGCTGTACAGTACATGTAGATGTACAGTATATGTATACATAGCTAGGATGTACAATTTACGCGTAGCTCTTTTGCAAGAGCGTGGCTGGAGTTATTTAGATCATCTTTCAGAAATTTAATAAAGCCACCTTTCGGGTATATGGAATTTATAAAACCTCTTTCATGATATTTTTCTTAAAAGCAGGGTAACTTATTTTTATCAAGTACCTACATGGTACTCCTTTGAGAATTTTTAGAATATTACGTGATGTCATATTTTGTTTTAAGCTTTGGTGTAATTTGAGTCATTGGATACCTATATATGTGGTATCTTACTTTTGCACTAGATATGAATAAATAAAATAATTAATAAATATTCTAGGATAATACAGCACTGTATTGAACCAAGCTGAGTAGAGCTTGTCATATGGTAACTACATAATATTACTACTACATTGCTGCATACACATTTGCAATGAGCGGGAATCGAACTTGCTAATTCTGATTTAGCAGTAAAACACTTCAAATCACCACTAAGTTGTAACAGGGTCAGCAGCGTGAGTGTGAAGTCGTCTTTGGGTGCTATTAGAGCCATGTGCCGAAAATTCTTGGAATTTATTAGAAAGTGAGCATACTTCTAAATTTCATACAACTAGTCCATGTTTAATATTTGCCAATACAATTACAACAGTCCAACATATCTTCACTACCCACTTCATTAGTTTATAACTAATATTCTAAGTCTCTAGTTAGGAAAGACTATTGGATTAGCAAGTTCAATCTTCCAGGGTTCATCTGGGTCGAGATAGTTTGAGATAATTCTATGTCTGATGAGCGGTCGGTATGTCTAATATTAACTATTCATATATTCATAGGCAAGAACTTGCACAGATGTTATTATTTATTTACTCAATAAAATCAACATTTTTGAGATCAAGTATCAATTATAAGAGACAAATATCAAGATATTTAAGGTCTAAACTGATTGACTGACCTTACCTCTGAGCTGGCGTGGTTGAGTAATTAACATCAATCTATACATTTTGTGATACAATCATACATATCTACATACAAGCGTCCCGCCTTTCACAATTTTAATACCAATCCTCCAATCAATTCAATTCAATTTATGGTGTGGAGTGCTATCCCGATATTGTCGACAAATTTTGCTAACAACAGAAGTCCGGAGGAATTGGGCGTCACTAAAAAGAGGTGTACCTATACTTTTGAATTTATCTGGTTTGAACTGATTGAGAGCAAGTTGATTATTGAGGTTATACACTGAAACTAATACAAATAATATGCAGGGTTACTAGTAACTCGACGTATTCCTGTCAGGGTGTTAGAGGACCCAAAATGCTACAATTTCGATCCCCCACATGTATGGAGGAAAATCAATAGTTTTCGAAATAATTGACTCCTTGAGATTTTTCCGTAGGTAAGTGAAACAGGTCACTGAGTGGGAATCGTTCTAATTGTTTGTAGGTTTTACTAACCTAAAATAATAATAAAAATTAAAAAAAAAACTGTGTTTTCAATATAAAAAATTCTGCAACATTTTATGATTTTTTTTTCAATTTTCACCTAGCTCTCCAGTAAGTGTTATTCATTCCAAAATGACTATGTCAGTGAGCGTACAAATTACGAAAATAACTTGTGCGTTTATTGAGCTTTCCAAAAAGATCATAAATAACACTTACTGGAGAGAAGGGTGAAAATTGAAAAAAAAAAATAATTTTCGTAAAATGGTCCACAATGTTTTTATTTAAAGATTTTTTCAGTTTGTATTAATATTTTAGGTTAGTACGAAACTAAATGAGAATGTTTCCCACTCTGTAAAAGCTTTTTTAAATTTGCATTTAGAAGTCTTATTTCTGGATCAATACGGAAAAAACTCTAAAAGTCAATTATTTCGAAAACTAGTGATTTCCGGCCAAATATAAATATAATCAAAATTGTAGCATTTTGGGTCTTCTAACACTCCCTGACAGGAATACATCGAGGTACCAGTAGTCCTGTAAACAGACAGCTGAAACAGCAGAAGCTTTACTCCATTCGGCGAGGTACACGGCGGTATAATGTCTTATTTAAAAATTCAGTTTATTAATATTTTTCTATTTAGAAACTTATTTTAAAGACTAAAATTTGAAATTTAACCATTAGGTAGCCTAGTTTTTTTAGCTGAATATGTGTTTTTATAAAAAATCGCTACAAGATTGTTTACCATTAGTTAAGTACATAACCAAATTGAGTATAGCTGTCAGAATAAAAGAGTTTTTGTTAAATAGTGCATAGTACTAAACCTATTGTGGTACTTATTTAATTTTTGTATATTTTGACTTAAGAATATTTGATAATAAATTTTTTGCAGTTAATTAATATAAACTGGATATGCATTATAATTACAATATACTACTATTTTTTATTATTATTTGGTCCCTCAATTGACTAACCCCCGCTAGATTGTAAAAAGATAAGGTGCAGTCCAGAAGATACGGGCCACTACTTCCGATACTGGTAAACATAAAACCTTACCTTGACGGCTTCGATAGATGGTTCCCTACCTCTACCTTGACGGCTTTGATAGATGCTTTTCACACCCCGCTTGAAGGACCCGGGACTGTAAGAAGAGTGAACCACGTGCCTGGGCAGAGCATTCCAGCTTTTTATCGTGGGAGAGAGGAAGGAGTCCTTAAACCGCCTAGTGCGAGACGGTATGGATTCCACCGTGTGTGGATAGCACCGCAGGCTAGCACGATTTGTGCTGGGCAGGAAGGGAGAGTTTCAAATGAAATATCAAGATCAACATAAAGCCCTGAACTTCATTTTAATATTTATATTGTTATTTCAAAGTGGCTGCTAGATAATCTATTTTTTAATCCGCATCGAAATATAATAATTAATACTTCTATATTCAGTTTCGGGCATTCTTACAAAATGAAATAATTCAACCAGCTGACACAAAACATCAAATTAAAAAAAATGGTGCACACACTTCACAGAGATTCCCAAATTAAAAGATTCAACTCATTTTTTTTCAGAATTTTTGCTTTAACGTTAATTGGACCCCATGGGCGCGACTTCATTAGCAAGCATTCCTTTCATTGAAGAGATAATGATAGAAAAGCGTAATGACTAAGGCGTTAGGCTCACGATCAAGAGGAGACGTCTTCGAACCGCATTCATTACAACCGACGTGAAACGCATCAACACAAGCATTTGCCTTAATTGGAGGGGTTACTGAGAAAGAATATTTGTATCTGATTCACGTAACTAATAGCCTGTTGAATAGAACATTCAATAATAGAAATATGGGTATTAACTTTCCCATTCAAATATTATGTACAGTGGTGGTAAAATGGTCGACTGCTGTTGCGACAAAGGCCGGTTTTAATTTGATGCCTATAGGTTTGTCAATACATACGGACATCAAATCCAATGAATGCGAGAGGATTTGTGTACGGTACACTATTATGCACAATTTACAAAAAAACTCAGTAAATATTATTAGGTGTAATGATCTCAGCCTGCCCCAGATATCTCATCTGGCACTTGATACTGATGGGAGTGTCTCCCACTATTAGGCTGCATCTCGTAGGTGGTGCGCCGAGGTCCATAACAGACTATAGCCTCGGATTTGTGCAGAGCCACCTCGAGACTCAGCAGCCGGATCCGTTCCAAGACTTGAGCAACCGCGGTCGTGGCCTTCAGGGTCGCTTCGCGGTGAGTAGCTCCACTCGCCATCACTAGCGAGTCGTACGCATAACAAGTGACGATAGCATCGTCCGTAAGCTCACCGCGTAGCACCCAGTCGTATCCGATGTTCCACAGGAGCGGCTCTAAGACGGATCTCTGCGGAACACCGCACGACATCTCATGATGGACGTCGGCCTAGGACTGGTGGATGGGGCCGACTGTTACCCTAGCAGAAACCGAAGATGGCCCTGGAGGATGGACATCTGAAAACCCAAGACGGTGTGCAGTTTTAGTCAGTTCTGTTCCGATTCCGATTCAATTATCGTGTGGCTGTCCCACCGGGTCTTCAAGAAAAAAGGTAAGGTAAGCCAAAATCGGCAATACAAATCTCAGCAAAGCTTAATATTATTATAATATTTGTTTGCGGTATTTGCTTGCCGTACCGTTTGTCCTGCAGCGTGCATCGTGCGATGCGTGCCTCCCAATACCGGGGGGGAGTTGGGAACTGCGTGGTTCCACTTCCTGAGGAGGGCCAGACTAAGAGGGATGGCCCTGGGTCAGCTGGGATGCGAGGGATATGTCGAAGACAACCTCACCTTCCACCTAGCACAACGACCCACAGACGGCATGCGGTTTAGTCGGCTATAAAATTTACTATAAAAACGTTGCCATTCTTTTCTTACTATTCATTATATGCCGTTTCGGTTCCCGGTGGCGTAGAATAGGGCCACCTCATCTCTTCCTGTGGGTATCGTTGAAGGTGACTTACGGATAGAGCCCGTAAATAAACGCCTAATTGACGGCAATAGGCTCGCGGTCGAAAATCATAGTTGATGAAATGTGGGTGTTAATACCTCTGTCTACCCCTTCGAGGATTTACAGGCATGAGTATAAATATGTATTTATGAACGCAAACGAGAAAGATTTAATGAATGGCTGGTTAATTGTTAGGTACTGAATTACGCAAGAATGGTTGAGCTGATCATTAATGCCTTTCCTGAAAATAAAAAACGCGATTGTAACACACTTATTTTTTTTCATATAGAACGTTCAATAAGTCCTTTAACATGAAATCGATAGATATTTCATAGCAAGGCCATCTCGTAAATCATTGGCGCATTATTGGTGCAATATTTCACTAATTTGACATTATTACCGTTTCACGATAGATTTTTTAACTGACTCGTGTTGACTCCTATCTCATCAGAATTTGGTGAAGAGTGACGATGTGGTCGATTACAAAAATATAAAATCAGACTTATAAAGCATCAAACTGGTTCCACAAAACTTTACAAAGTAATGTTAAAAACAAAAAAAAACCTTATTCTGCTAAATATTTAACTTATTCTAACATTTTATTATTCTATCGCTAACCACATAAACTTCAACTACATTTTTGTCAGCTTTATAAGGGATCAGGATTCCACGCTTAAGTGGAAATTAAAGGATTAGATTATCCAAATATTTAGGACAAGCGTTATCAAGTGAGTAAGGATAACACAGTACGTCGACGGTTTAACTTTTTAGGTCACAGGAAGGGGATAGGTCGATTTAGCTCAAGGTTAATGACGGGAGCACGTATTGGACCAATTTTCTAATTTTAAAAACCCAGTTCCCGTATTAGGGAAATACCCTTTTATCGCGGGCGATTTGCAAACGTGCAATTAACACACACGGTGCGGATATGAATAGCATAAATAATGGGACCATTGAGAGTAATGGGACTTGAACAGTATGGGACTAATACCCACTGGGGATAGATCAAACATCATGACCACTTAAATCATTGTGTTATTAGTAAATTGTTGAAGAATCATCTATGATATATCATATTTTAAATGAACATTGATTTTATAGAGTAAAATTAGAACGGTGTAATGTAGTTATCTGCAAAGAAGTTTTGTAAAAAAGTCTTTATGAACCTTCACGAGATGACGAAGTGTTCGTGAAATTTTACCAAAAATAGATCATGGTAACTACTTGCCATCAAGGCGTACAGGATCTGCAGTAAAAATAAACAGTTTAAGGATGTTTTTATAATTCCAAATAATACCAAGCATACAATTCATAGACCATAAAACTGTTCGACTGATGTGGAGCCGAAAAATATAGTTGTCCAATTATGTATGTTACCAGTTTCTGACTTCCTTTTCTTATGGAATGAGTATAATATGCGTGGTGCTATGGTAAATATAATATTAATTTCAAATTCTATTGGTCTTCAAAGCCCATTCAAACTTTCTCATCGCTTTTCTGAGACAATACTTGTATAACCGAACGGATGCAATAAAATATCGACAAGTTTCTATTAATTAATTACTCTTTATAGGCAATTTATTTCCTCCTTTCCATACAAACTTATTAGAAGATAAACTTTGAAAAAAGAAATTCCAGTTTCAATTACTACTTTGTGATTTAATTAAATATTTTCATTATCTTGGTGTATATTAGTATGTACTTACAGAAATAGGTGCTTTATACAACAACATCAAAGTGTACAGTTAGAGTTTTAAAATATGTAAATATAAGTCAAATATTTCATTTTCTATTGTAAAAAAAAACTCAGAACGAATATTCAAGACATAATCATCAAATAAAAGTTTATGCTATTGTGTTACATGTTATTAACATTTTAAATTACTGAGTGTTTGCATAACACTCCGGGGCAAACCGACAACGCCTTCACCAAATACCTATGAAAAGAATAAAATAAAAGAAAAAACAATACTATTAAGTAACAAGCTAAGTGCATTCCCTTAGACAACGAAATTCTAAAACTAAAGAATAAAGAAGGGACCGTTTATAAAATATCTACTCACGTATATATATTTCTTTCACAATTTGCAAATTATGCAAAATGTCATCACATTTCTGCCAACATTTGCAAAAACGTTATCCCTTGTCACTTTATCTTCAGTACGTAATACTTAAACTGTCAATGATATTTTTTTGTATCAGTTACTTATAGCTGTAAAATAAAATGGTCAGTTTGATGGTCCTTCAACGCGTGGGTGAGATCTGTACGATTGACTTTTTACTGTTTTCGTATATATATTACTTTTTTATTTTACTCATAGTACTTTATTTTTCAAATTCTAATCTGAGATGCTTTAAATCTATCGCTTTGTATGTTTAAAACCCACTTTCGTTTAATAGTACCAGTAGTTACAAGCCTATTGTACACTTTAAATCTACTACAACTTTTTATCACACTTTTTGTGACACTGCATTTGAATGGAAAGCAATTTCAACAATGTTTATTCCATCTAAGTATAGTGCAAATTACTTGGTATAAATAACCAAATTAGTTTTCTATTACAGTACTGATTTCCAATTAGAAGCCCATTGACCAGGTTCAAACATGGATTGTTTCATTAAGGCGTTAAGCGTGCCTCATTCAACTTACTACCCACTGAAATATTAAACAGGCGTGTACAAATAAAAAACTCATTTCCTAACAAAAAGCTCAAACTCAATCACAAACAATGGCCTATTGTTATAATGAATTGTTTTGTTACTTGTTCAACACAAAACTGCCCAATCACTGTTATCTTTTATTCCGCCCACATAGTTCTTTTTTTAATAAATTAAATCAATTAGTTCTACAATTGTTCCCTCATCATCCCTACTGCTAATTTGCATTTCGGTGTTCGCCACTCTAGCGGTAAGCGGTAATATCATAAAATTGTTCGCTTCTGAAGCGTCTAAATATTATCTAACAATATCGTGCCTGAACGTTAATGTTAAAATCATAACATTTCTCTGAAAGCATTTTATCGCACATTTCCGTTACCGTTTGTACATGTTCCATTAAACTGTTGTCAGCAGACGGCAACATAGCTTTAATAACGTCTGTCATACACATGTTTACTTTTGCCAATCAAACAGATCTAACTGCATTAGCCACATCCGTCTATCGTGCGTATTGCAACATCGTGATTGACCATCAAACAACGTGACACACTCACTAAATACTCGGTTAGCACTTAGTCTCACAACACAAGGAATCCTTCCATTTAGGGTTTGTGGGCCGCACTATCTGAGAACAAACATCCCTATACAAACATTGCGTGCGATGTTTTGGACGCGGGAACGTCGGCCGGCAGCGATAAGACTCCTCCGACGGCCGGTTAGCGACTGGCTGAAATCATGTTTAGTTGTGAGCCGCACCGGCTATTGCATCCGAGCACAAACGACTACGACCGAATGTAATTTGAGGTGCAAACGAGATAGCTGAGAGAGCATAGGGAAGGGAAAAGGATAGACACTCAGGTGGGGTGGGAAATGGCTGCATTAGACCAGGGGTTTTGTCTATGCAGGTTGGAGATTTAGAGTGCATTCGACCAAAAGGCGCCGAGTACTGGAGACGCCTAGGGCGTCGAAAGCTCTATCATTTAGTACTATTAATGAATTGATGTCTTCACTGACCCGAATAGCGGCCAATCTTATTTAATTGTTGGAGACGATAAAGCATTTTTTATGATAAATTGCTTTAGAATTGATATAATTGTTTTATGTGGGTAGTAACTAGGTCCATGGTACAATTTTTCTTTGACTAATGGTTAAATACCTTATTATTAAATGATATGACTCAATTAAAGTTTCTATTGTTTACTCTTAAATATGTATAACTCACTCCCGAGTTTTACAAAATTCAATTCTTGTGCACGATGTCTCCTGGATTTAATCATCTGAGCATGACATTTAACATACAAGGGGAAAGTAATCTATCAAATTGTTAATAGAAATTATTTCTTTTAGTTCAGTTCAGAAACTTTAACTTTTGGGGTTTGGACTTGTAATCACCCCCGGTCCTAGATCACGTCACCAAGATGTAATGTCCTGGTCACGCGGGACCAAATTGTAATAAACACTGCCTTAACCATAGTAATCCTGGTGAGCGGCAGCAAATTGTACCGTGATCCTGCGTCACAGCACCAATACGTAATAAAGCGGTGGTCATACCCGCCGCATTTCACCACACTAAATAAATCGTCTATATTGTTAATTCTACTTTGGCCAATGATCGTATAATGGTCAGAGGAGACCCTAGATGAGCCCGCATATCCCGGATCCTATAGAGTTCTAGGAATGCTGGTATTTATATAATGAAACATTACTATACAATTACTTAATTCTACCCCCACTTACTTTAACTGATTTATGTTAAGGTACAACAATTTCTCAATGAATGAGTCTCTCACAAATAAATTTCTCACAAGCAACCTACAACCGTACTAGATCCTAACACTGCCCTAATTACTACTACTGTGGCAAACAACCCGAATAACTTTATTGATCTAACTTTTTACATTGTCGACTTAGTGTTGCAAGCCTAACACTGCCCTAATTACTACTACTGTGGCAAACAATCCGAATAACTTTATTGATCTAACCTTTTACATTGTCGACTTAGTGTTGCAAGCCTAACACTGCCCTAATCACTACTACTGTGGCAAACAACCCGAATAACTTTATTGATCTAACCTTTTACATTGTCGACTTAGTGTTGCAAGCCTAACACTGCCCTAATCACTACTACTGTGGCAAACAACCCGAATAACTTTATTGATCTAACCTTTTACATTGTCGACTTAGTGTTGCAAGCCTAACACTGCCCTAATCACTACTACTGTGGCAAACAACCCGAACAACTTTTGCTCCCCATAGGCATATACTTTGAATTTGTTAGGTTTTGTTTCCCCGTTGACACATACTTTGAATTTGTTAGTTTTTGTTTCCCCGTTGACACATACTTTGAATTTGTTAGTTTTTGTTTCCCCGTTGACACAGGCTCCACCAATCGCCGTGTGCAGTGGGATACTACCAACTTTAAATATCCCCCCTCTATCCTTTTGTAAGCACGTAGCCCCAAATGGAACTTACGCGCCTTTAGAGAGTAGGATAGCTGACTCGTATTTTCCCTCCCCCAATATCTGAATCCAGACAAATGTATACGTCTAATTAGACTTGAATTAGAAAGGCGTTGCCAATTAATTGTAATTCAAAATAAGATTATTTCTTTCACAATATTGTCAAAGCATAGTATGACTAGTACAGATTCAATGAATAGTTTCATGTCGTAGCGCGGTCTGATGACCAATCCATCAAATGAGATTCTGTGTCCAAAATAGGATCTTTAACATGTCAGAACTGACTCATACTTGTCACGTGCATAAACGAGATCGATATAGTGTCCCTGGTGTAGAAGACAGCCATATCTAGGGTCAATTGCCCAAATCAATTAAGGTTCGATACAAGTTCCAAATTAGGAAAGCGCTCTGCTAAGGTGAGCTAGATGTACCTCGCCAAAATGATTCCTCGGCTACGACGCTCCGAGTAATAAGTATTATTTATAGCATAGTATTTTATTCAAAGTCAATTGGTAGATCAGTCAAACAAACTTCTCATTTCGGAATAATTTCCATTACGAATTTGATTAATTATGATGTGGGTGGATTTAAAATATGTTATGCCACCAATCTGAGTTTCATTGAGACCATACTAAGTCAGTTGCTAGGCAAGTAGAACATTAGCAACGCGGTCCGACGACGGCTCGCTTATAGGTCTAATCCGAATACAACGAACGCCTACTAAAATATACAACACGATAGCTCGTATACAATTTACTCAAATCACGATTTCACCACGGCATTAACGCACGAAAAACCTTAACTAAATCAATCACAAGCATCACCAAGGAATGATATGTCACATCACCAAGCAAAGGCCCGATTAGCTCAGAACCGTTACAATACTAGTCCTTACTAATACACTTCCTAACCTATTCCCATTGTGTGAGTGCCTACTCTACCCCCAACTTAGAACTTCTGTTCAACCAAACTAGGTGTAACGTCACCTTATTTACATTTAAACGTGTGGTGTGTTGTGAGCCTATCATGTATTGATGGTATTCCATCAACACTCCTGCTCTGCTATGGGTGCAAGCTAGTTAGGCTTGACTGGCCTATCCTCATAACTGTGTGCTTGCTCCAGTCCACGAGCCGAAGCTCAGGGATGTGAACTGAAACCCTAACGAGATAATAGTTAGTGTATATATAAATAGATATATAAGACTGAACTGCGAGCTCTGTAAGTTCTGATCCAGGCCCAATTGGACGGTTCCACTTCGACGGTACCTACCCATCACAGAACAAACAGTCACCCACATTCAGGAAGCTTTTCCGATCCCGTTTCCACAGGTAAAATCGGAATGCCGCCCGCTTCAAAGGTTACCGGCCCCTAGCTATTCAGATAAATATGGAGTTGTTGCCACCGTTAGGTATCCCTCCATAACCAGGCACATCGCCATGGGTTTCCTACGGGAGAACTAGCTAAAACACCGCAGTGCTACCCTCAACTACTAACATAACAAAAGATGATAAAACGACAGCAATGACTTTACGAATGCACTGCCAGACTCAACAGCACAAGACAGTAATAATACGCATACATTTACACGTACTATCCCTGCCCAATGTAAGGTGTCTTCATTTTCGTAAAGGCCCTAAGTCCTGCTCCGATCGCGACCCATCCCAATATTCGACGCGAGAACTAGCCTACCCCACGCCCTAGTCGTAACAAATCTTAATCGCGCACCCTTGTACGTATCACGCCCAACCACACACAAAATCAAGATTTACAATTAATTTCAACAATTTCAACATAATAAAGATGATAAAACGACCGTAAGGACTTTACGAATGCACTGCCAGACTCAACAGCACAAGACAGTAATAATACGCATACATTTACACGTACTATCCCTGCCCAATGTAAGGTGTCTTCATTTTCGCAAAGGCCCCAGGTCCTGCTCCGATCGCGACCCATCCCAATATTCGACGCGAGAACTACCCCACACCCCAAGGTTTACAATAAATTTCGACAATTTATAATTTTTACAGAATTATAAAACTCTCGGCGGTACATTGGAAAAACTCTAAACTGTTCGCGTTAAACAAAGACAGCTAGTAATCCGTTTATTACACAACACCGGCAACAATTTCATATAATTCACAAAAGGAATTTAACACTATTTCTTTACAACGATAGAAATATATAACTTACAAAGACAGTCCGCCGAGCCGTACCCCTTTTAGCTATCTGGATCGAATGAATGACGAAAAAAAGTCCCCCCCGCCTCCAGAAGACCCATCTTTTAAAGGCGAGGTCTCCCTTCTCTAAACTAACCTCGCCGTTTCTAGAACTACACATCATCCTTCATCCAATCGTGAGCTATTTCCGGCAAGCCGCCTCAGCGAATTTGCTCCTTTTTTATAAAAACTCCTTAATTCATATGATTGGAATAAGAATAATCCAAGATAATGTCTAACTAATTTTCCAGTTAATTATTCGTATACTAATATTTAGAATTCGCGACTAGTGCAATATCACAGAAAATGCAGCCAATAGAGATTCCTGGTTACATCAACCGCAGGATCAGTAGCAGTTGATGTTAAATCTTATTTCAATTTTTTTTTACGGATAATCTTACGTTATTTCGCTACCAATAAGACAAACATGGAATTTAATTTATTTACAATAAAGGAAATGGCTCAATCGCAGCGCCATCTAACAACCCTCTTAAATACCACACCCATTTTTTGAATTTTTAATTTTAGCTCCATCTACCCATCTAATTGTGAACTACTTCCACTCACCATCCGCAGTCCGTTACATCCCGACCCCCGAATCTTTATGAAGGTACATTCTTATTTTTTTTTTTTTTATGACCGGAGTAAAGATTCTACTAATTTTAATACAGAACAATAAAAGACAACCTGATTTAAAACTCACACGGGCTGCAAATCGAGGTGAAGATACTTCTTTACCCACAGGCCCCCTTTTTTTTTGTATATTTCCCGCTTAGCTAGAATCCAGTCATCCCACACATTAAGTGTCTGTGTAGTTTAACCATATCAAGACAAACCACTTCTCAGTCCCGATACCAAGCTTGATAGTAGTCCCGCAACACAAACTATCTCCTCGAACCAGGACATGACAGTCTAAAGCAAGGAAAGCCTGGTTGTGAGGCAAGCTCAGTCCTAGCGACTCAGAGTAAAAGTTTGTGGAGCGAACCTATCTTACGTTCTTCCACAACCAATTACCCCATCCCCCAATAATAAAGTCATCCCTTAACAGCCGTCAAACATAGTAGGTGCAAACGGTCCACCCCACTTGGCTCGAAACCCAAAAGCATTTGCCCCGAAAATGGCGCATGTACAGTGTAGCTCGTTATAACCTAACTGTATAGTTGAGGAAGTGTGAAGGTACCTTAACGGTATGCTTAGACCTCGGATTCATCAATCTCGAGCCCGTCTATTATCCTAACTCTTAGCAATCCTTCATAATTCCGATTGAGGTGCATGCAGAATGACTAGACTATAACCAAGCCTCGCGATTCTACTCCCCATAGTGCTGGTTGGGAAGGCCCTTCACACTGAATTTAAACAAGTACTCATTCAACATACAACCTCTCCATGACCATTCCTTAACGTGAATATTCCTTTCGCTCTAACATAACCAACTTCCATGGTCATTCAGACTACCAACCAATCAGCACCCGATACAAACGCATGGTTATTGTTTCGTAATTTCAGGAATGCTCCAGCTTTTGCAAGGAAAAGCGGATTTCAGTATCCCCCTCTATTGCACACCACGCGTGGCAAATTGATAAATTTTGATTAAGTCTTAAAGTCGAACTATAACGAACCTTACTACAATTTTTTCCTTTTGTAATATTTAATTAAATTTTTTTTTTTTTTGGTAAAGCCACCCTGCTCCCCACCATCTGACGGGATGAGAATATATTTCGTTAACAATTTAGGGTGAAAGTGACTAATGTGAAACTAAGTGAAAATTACTATGATCAACTCATTCACATGATGGACTACTGCTCATACTATCAGATGGGCTTCACCCTATCCACCAAATTTATTGATCACATTTTTTTTTTTTTTTTTTTTTTTTTTTTTTTTTTTTTTTTTTTATATATATCCTCAGAACAGATCTAAATTATTAATTGAATATAATTTTAAATCAATCCTACTTACTAGTTCTACTTAACTAACTACATTACTTAAATCTACAAATTCTTACATACTAAGTAAAGTAATTGCAAAATCTAATCAACAATTCAAGCTTAAGTTCACGAACCTTCTCTTCTCTTCCCGATCCAGCCCCAGCCTACTGCGTATAATATCTAGACAGATGTATAGTATTGAACTTCCCCCGAACCTCATTAGTTTGGGGGTCTAACAAAATGTACACATTTTGGTAAGGATTTCCCGCCACTACGTATGGACCTTCATACAACGCCTCAAACTTCTTGGTTACCTTTAATTTCGCGCTAGATTTATTTAACTTCCTAATTTTTACTAAATCGCCGACCTGATATTCAATCAACCGATATCTACCATTAAACTTTGCCTTCCGCTTTTCCCCAGCCTCTTGTAGATTCTTACGCGCTATCTCCCTGACTTTCTGTACGTCTAGCTCTCCATTACTCCTACCTATAATTTCGTCAAACGACAACCTCGTAGAAGTTCCGTACATTATCTCACAAGGGGTAAATCCTGTGCTTTCATGATAAGTGTTATTATATAGCTCCTCCAACTTGGGAAGAGTCTTTACCCATCCTTTGTGATTCGTGCTATTATATGTCCTAAACAAACGCCCTAACTCCCTGTTGACTCGCTCTACTGTATTTGGTCGTGGGTTCCTAACCGTAGTGTATACCACTCTAACCCCCAACGTTTCCATGCCCTCTTTCCACACTCGACTAGTGAACTGGGTCCCATTATCCGACATTATCGCCTTCGGCTTTATTATGTCGAAGAACCTCTTTGCCTTATTAAACACTGCCACCGCCGTTGCCTTCTTAAGCTCAAAAAATTTGACAAACTTACTAAACGAATCCTGTAGAACGAGTATATAATTCATTCCAAATTTACCCGTAGGGAGAGGCCCGTATATATCTACCATCACTAAATCGCCAATATCTCTTGTAATTATTGAACAGCATGGGCCTACTTTGTTTGAATTAGAATGCTTTGTTAACTGACATACGTCACAAGTCCTCACTAAACGTTTCACACTCTTAGTTAATCCTTTCCAATAAAACCGATCCCTTATATACTTTATCACCTTGTAACCTCCCTGATGACCCATTTCGAGATGTACTTGCCTAACTAATCCTTCCCTAAGGACATTTGGTAAGAAAATGACTTGTCCCCTTTCACCCCCCTTATCTATATACAAAACGTCATTAATCAATCTACACCTACTCGCCAAACCCGCTAACTCTCCTCTTGTGCTGGCCGTACTTATCTGATTAATTAACCTACTTATCTCTACATCAGCCCTTTGTAATTCAGGTAGTAGTTTTAATTGGTTCAGTAATTCTTTATTTCGTTGCGCTTCCATATATAGGATGCTCGGTGACCTAACCTTTTCTTCCTGCAAAAGTTCCCCTTTAGGAGGATAGCGCGACAATACGTCCGCGACCACATTATCTCTCCCTTTAATATGTTGTATTTCATACTGAAAATTCTCTAAATAGTTAATCCACCGAGTTACCTTAGCGTTATATAACCTCCACGTCTTGACAAATGCCAAAGCCTTATGATCCGTCCTAATAACTACCCTAGCTCCCCTCAAATACGTTTCGAATTTCTCTAAACAACAGATTACTGAATAGAACTCCTGTTCAGTCACTGTCCAATTTAATTGAGCCCCCCTTAATGCCTTACTATAAAACCCCAGCACCCTCTGCTGATCATCATCGCCTACCTGATATAAAACCCCTGCTAATCCCACCTTAGAACAATCCGTTTGCAAATAGAAAGGTTTAGTAAAATCCGGATGATGCAATTGGATAGTTTCTAAGAACAAAGCTTTAATTTGTTCGAACGCCCTTTGTTCGAGTTGACCCCAACCCCAGCCTTTACCCTTCTTCAACAAATTATATAATGGTTGCGCTTGAATATTAAAGTTAGGTATAAACTTCCTATAAAAATTACATAACCCCAAAAATGCCCTCACATGCTTTATCCTTCTAGGTATCGGAAACTCTTGTATAGCTTTAACCTTATCTGGGTCAGTGTGTAATCCCTGAGTAGAGATGATGTAACCCAACATCCTCACTTCCTTACAACAAAACTCACATTTCTTTAAATTACACGTTAAACCTGCCTTTTGCAATTTACCTAAGACTATGTCCAAATGTTCCAAATGTTGTGTGAATGACCCTGTCGTTATTATCGCTAGGTCATCTAAATAATTAACACAAAATTCCCTGACCTCATGTCCTAATATTATATCCATGGCCCTACTAAAACTTCCCACGGACGTTTTCAACCCTTGGGGCAACACATTATAAACGTAGGACTTCCCATTGAAGGTGAACCCCGTATATTTTTTACTATTCTGCGTAATAGGTATTTGGAAATAAGCATTATTCAAATCTACTACACTTATATAGTTAGCCCCATGGAAGGAATTCATGACATCAATCTGTAGTGGTGGTTTCTCCGTTTCTGCCACCATATATTTATTTATCTCTCTAGCGTCTAATAACACTCTAATCGAATCATCTCGCTTAATCGTAAAAGTCAATGGACTACAATAAGGAGTTGCAGATCGACTAACTATCCCCAAATCTTCCATTTCCCTTAGCTTTTCTTCTACTCTCCCCCTATAAGCATATGGCACCGGATAATTTTTCTTAACAATAGGTACATCTGAACACATCACTATCTCGTGCTGATAGCAGTTCGCTCTCCCTAAACGCGAAGTGAACACACCCTTATATTTATGTAACAATTTTAGCAAGCTATTCCTCTGTTCTGTCTCTATAGCAACTCCGGTCTCTAGACTTGTCCAGACTAGATCATTAAACTCGCTACAACTATCCATGGCTGATATTAATTCCTCACTCTCCCTTAGGTCGGATCCCTTTACTTGCTCTAAAAACGGTATTACCTCTCTTTGCCCTGCCTGATCCAGAACTAAACCTCTATCTATTTTTCCCGTGTTGATAGTTACTTCATTCCCCTTTAACCAATCAAATCCTAAAATCAACGAATTAACTAGGCCTGGAACTACTACAAACCCCATATTTTGTACACACTCTCCTAGCTTTAAAGGCAATAGAACTATTTTCTTAATCTCTCCGCTCCTATGACCCACAGCTGTCTTAATTTTAAAGGGTCTAATCGGCATCCACGGTATTTCGCGACTCCTATCCGACCTCAGTACATCCCAGAATTCCTCTGAGATGCTGGTTATATCACAACCAGTATCCACTAATCCTATAACCTCATGATCAAAAATATGCACTATTACTTCTGAACTAAAGGTTCCCTCATCGCGTTCTGTAGACCTTTCATCAAATACCGCCTCTATCGACACAGGATCGCCTTGTCTCAAAAGTTTCTGTTCAATATTTAATTTAATCACATCAACTATTTGTTTATCGATAAAGAGACTCTTTGGTTCTACTGTTCCAAAACCCAATCCCTCACGTATACCACGAGTAGTCATCTTGGCCACTAGCGGCGCCCTAATACCGTTTCCTACCTTACCTAAAGCTAGCCCTGGATTCCAACCCATTTTGATCATCATATCTAACGCTGCGCTCCCTGTGACTGAGGCTAGATCGGGAACAGAACTTCCAGCCTCTACTAGTTTAAACCTGCGGGTGACGCTAACGCCGATGTATCACTCTGCACTACCGTTGCCACCTGCTCACCAGACGGTCGAGTTTTGCTTGGCTTAGGCCAACTGCGATAGTCCTGACGAGAATCCTTAGCCCTTTTCTCCGGTATCCTCTTCTCGCCGCCAGAGGTTGGAGTTGATACAGCCTCTTGCCGAGCTATATCGTCCATCCCTCTCAAAAACTCCGCTGTTTCAATGATGTTATTCAGCTTGGACGTATACCATCCCTGTTGCACATACTTCGGAAACTGCCTAATTATGTCCCCAATCAGTTGTTTCTCGGAAAACTTATAAGTTAGCATCTGAGCCTTCCCGGTCAATCTTAGGAAATGGCCTAACATAGTAGGCGACTCCGCTTTATTCCAAACTCCATGCACTATAGACCGGCGTAATTCGTTCTGTTCGCTTTCTCCCCAGAAGGTAGCCAAAAAGTCCGCCTTGAAGTCTTGCAATACGCTCCAACGACATTTGTAAACTCTTGCCCATTCTCTGGCTTCACCCACTAGACATTCTTGTATCAAGTCTAATTGATTGCCGTCCCGACCGACCTTTCCCAAATATGTTGTTAGGTCTTCCAAAAACGTCACCGGATGCACATCGACTTTGTCTCCGAACTTGGGCTTCTCGAACGTTACATTTCTCACATGGTAGTTTATGTTTCTAGGTAACTCCGAGTTGACACACTCCACGGAGATCGAGGGTTCCCCATTTTCCCTTAATCTAGGAGAGTCTGTATATAGTTGTTGATTCAATTCCGGATTAGCCTGTTCCCTAACCACAGACAACGCTTCTGTGGGCACTGCCCCCCATTCGCGACTACTTCCGCTTCTGTCTGCTGGAGAAGCTCTTGTCTCACTCATCTCAGCCCTTAACGTCTCCAATTTCGCAGCTAAATCTTCTATAGTACGATTCAACTTCCTATACCGAAGGTTAGCTAAAGAAGTGTTCACATTCACACTTCTCCCCTCCGGTCTCCTTCTAGCTTCAATTGTCCGTCTCACACGCCTAGATGTGGTAGGTACAGGTTCATTGGGCGTCGTAGTTTGCCTTACAGGACTAGTCGTCCCTTGCTCACTTGTCCTGTTTTCCCCATAACGGGCAGGCGCCCGCCTTTTCCTGCTCGGCTTATCCATACTATATTTATCACTGATCGAACACTCAAAGAACACTACACGTAACGATTCGTCAATACAATCACTATAAACTCCCTTTTAACTTATAAATTTGAACACCACTTTCAGCTAAGACTCACGGCTCATAACCGGAACTATATATACACGATAAGTTAACAAATAATACATTATAGTGTTAACTGTTGGTTGGGATGCCTCACTGTCATACAATGTTGCACTCCAACGATATGTGTAGGTATTTCAATTCAATAAATGTTTCTCCCGAGTTCGACCTACTCAAGTCTATAAGATACTTAATATCGACCCCCCAACAATTCGACTGATAACATCCTAACCCAGACTTTACGACCCCCCATTGTTTATTATTCTCACCATTTTTCATTTTACACTAAATTCACCCCAGCATAATTTCCTAGAGACCCTTACCTATAATACAGCAACAAATTGTACGGTATGCAACATACCGTACTCCTACCCTCAACTAACCCACAACAAACAAACACAATGCCAACGACCGATGGTCAGAATATAGTGTCTATCCCGAACACTGCAACGAAATTGTCCCAGACTCTGATCTCAGGTCTCGGCTCCAAATCGTACTGGCGCCTGACCTTCCAACCTATCCCCGGGCAGACAAAATGTTACCATCCTGGTTACCGACACCAAATTGTGGTGTCGTCCTGGCCACCAGGCATTAACTTGTAGTGTGTAGTCTTGATCCACGTCATCAAATTTTAACGTGTAATCCTGGCTTACGGCCCCAAATTGTAATGGCCTAATCCTGGTCAAGGACACCAAATTGTAATAAACACTGCCTTAACCATAGTAATCCTGGTGAGCGGCAGCAAATTGTACCGTGATCCTGCGTCACAGCACCAATACGTAATAAAGCGGTGGTCATACCCGCCGCATTTCACCACACTAAATAAATCGTCTATATTGTTAATTCTACTTTGGCCAATGATCGTATAATGGTCAGAGGAGACCCTAGATGAGCCCGCATATCCCGGATCCTATAGAGTTCTAGGAATGCTGGTATTTATATAATGAAACATTACTATACAATTACTTAATTCTACCCCCACTTACTTTAACTGATTTATGTTAAGGTACAACAATTTCTCAATGAATGAGTCTCTCACAAATAAATTTCTCACAAGCAACCTACAACCGTACTAGATCCTAACACTGCCCTAATTACTACTACTGTGGCAAACAACCCGAATAACTTTATTGATCTAACTTTTTACATTGTCGACTTAGTGTTGCAAGCCTAACACTGCCCTAATTACTACTACTGTGGCAAACAATCCGAATAACTTTATTGATCTAACCTTTTACATTGTCGACTTAGTGTTGCAAGCCTAACACTGCCCTAATCACTACTACTGTGGCAAACAACCCGAATAACTTTATTGATCTAACCTTTTACATTGTCGACTTAGTGTTGCAAGCCTAACACTGCCCTAATCACTACTACTGTGGCAAACAACCCGAATAACTTTATTGATCTAACCTTTTACATTGTCGACTTAGTGTTGCAAGCCTAACACTGCCCTAATCACTACTACTGTGGCAAACAACCCGAACAACTTTTGCTCCCCATAGGCATATACTTTGAATTTGTTAGGTTTTGTTTCCCCGTTGACACATACTTTGAATTTGTTAGTTTTTGTTTCCCCGTTGACACATACTTTGAATTTGTTAGTTTTTGTTTCCCCGTTGACACAGGCTCCACCAATCGCCGTGTGCAGTGGGATACTACCAACTTTAAATATCCCCCCTCTATCCTTTTGTAAGCACGTAGCCCCAAATGGAACTTACGCGCCTTTAGAGAGTAGGATAGCTGACTCGTATTTTCCCTCCCCCAATATCTGAATCCAGACAAATGTATACGTCTAATTAGACTTGAATTAGAAAGGCGTTGCCAATTAATTGTAATTCAAAATAAGATTATTTCTTTCACAATATTGTCAAAGCATAGTATGACTAGTACAGATTCAATGAATAGTTTCATGTCGTAGCGCGGTCTGATGACCAATCCATCAAATGAGATTCTGTGTCCAAAATAGGATCTTTAACATGTCAGAACTGACTCATACTTGTCACGTGCATAAACGAGATCGATATAGTGTCCCTGGTGTAGAAGACAGCCATATCTAGGGTCAATTGCCCAAATCAATTAAGGTTCGATACAAGTTCCAAATTAGGAAAGCGCTCTGCTAAGGTGAGCTAGATGTACCTCGCCAAAATGATTCCTCGGCTACGACGCTCCGAGTAATAAGTATTATTTATAGCATAGTATTTTATTCAAAGTCAATTGGTAGATCAGTCAAACAAACTTCTCATTTCGGAATAATTTCCATTACGAATTTGATTAATTATGATGTGGGTGGATTTAAAATATGTTATGCCACCAATCTGAGTTTCATTGAGACCATACTAAGTCAGTTGCTAGGCAAGTAGAACATTAGCAACGCGGTCCGACGACGGCTCGCTTATAGGTCTAATCCGAATACAACGAACGCCTACTAAAATATACAACACGATAGCTCGTATACAATTTACTCAAATCACGATTTCACCACGGCATTAACGCACGAAAAACCTTAACTAAATCAATCACAAGCATCACCAAGGAATGATATGTCACATCACCAAGCAAAGGCCCGATTAGCTCAGAACCGTTACAATACTAGTCCTTACTAATACACTTCCTAACCTATTCCCATTGTGTGAGTGCCTACTCTACCCCCAACTTAGAACTTCTGTTCAACCAAACTAGGTGTAACGTCACCTTATTTACATTTAAACGTGTGGTGTGTTGTGAGCCTATCATGTATTGATGGTATTCCATCAACACTCCTGCTCTGCTATGGGTGCAAGCTAGTTAGGCTTGACTGGCCTATCCTCATAACTGTGTGCTTGCTCCAGTCCACGAGCCGAAGCTCAGGGATGTGAACTGAAACCCTAACGAGATAATAGTTAGTGTATATATAAATAGATATATAAGACTGAACTGCGAGCTCTGTAAGTTCTGATCCAGGCCCAATTGGACGGTTCCACTTCGACGGTACCTACCCATCACAGAACAAACAGTCACCCACATTCAGGAAGCTTTTCCGATCCCGTTTCCACAGGTAAAATCGGAATGCCGCCCGCTTCAAAGGTTACCGGCCCCTAGCTATTCAGATAAATATGGAGTTGTTGCCACCGTTAGGTATCCCTCCATAACCAGGCACATCGCCATGGGTTTCCTACGGGAGAACTAGCTAAAACACCGCAGTGCTACCCTCAACTACTAACATAACAAAAGATGATAAAACGACAGCAATGACTTTACGAATGCACTGCCAGACTCAACAGCACAAGACAGTAATAATACGCATACATTTACACGTACTATCCCTGCCCAATGTAAGGTGTCTTCATTTTCGTAAAGGCCCTAAGTCCTGCTCCGATCGCGACCCATCCCAATATTCGACGCGAGAACTAGCCTACCCCACGCCCTAGTCGTAACAAATCTTAATCGCGCACCCTTGTACGTATCACGCCCAACCACACACAAAATCAAGATTTACAATTAATTTCAACAATTTCAACATAATAAAGATGATAAAACGACCGTAAGGACTTTACGAATGCACTGCCAGACTCAACAGCACAAGACAGTAATAATACGCATACATTTACACGTACTATCCCTGCCCAATGTAAGGTGTCTTCATTTTCGCAAAGGCCCCAGGTCCTGCTCCGATCGCGACCCATCCCAATATTCGACGCGAGAACTACCCCACACCCCAAGGTTTACAATAAATTTCGACAATTTATAATTTTTACAGAATTATAAAACTCTCGGCGGTACATTGGAAAAACTCTAAACTGTTCGCGTTAAACAAAGACAGCTAGTAATCCGTTTATTACACAACACCGGCAACAATTTCATATAATTCACAAAAGGAATTTAACACTATTTCTTTACAACGATAGAAATATATAACTTACAAAGACAGTCCGCCGAGCCGTACCCCTTTTAGCTATCTGGATCGAATGAATGACGAAAAAAAGTCCCCCCCGCCTCCAGAAGACCCATCTTTTAAAGGCGAGGTCTCCCTTCTCTAAACTAACCTCGCCGTTTCTAGAACTACACATCATCCTTCATCCAATCGTGAGCTATTTCCGGCAAGCCGCCTCAGCGAATTTGCTCCTTTTTTATAAAAACTCCTTAATTCATATGATTGGAATAAGAATAATCCAAGATAATGTCTAACTAATTTTCCAGTTAATTATTCGTATACTAATATTTAGAATTCGCGACTAGTGCAATATCACAGAAAATGCAGCCAATAGAGATTCCTGGTTACATCAACCGCAGGATCAGTAGCAGTTGATGTTAAATCTTATTTCAATTTTTTTTTACGGATAATCTTACGTTATTTCGCTACCAATAAGACAAACATGGAATTTAATTTATTTACAATAAAGGAAATGGCTCAATCGCAGCGCCATCTAACAACCCTCTTAAATACCACACCCATTTTTTGAATTTTTAATTTTAGCTCCATCTACCCATCTAATTGTGAACTACTTCCACTCACCATCCGCAGTCCGTTACAGACTCATCATTGCTGTTGATTCGGGTTTAAAGAGTTCAAGCAATCGTAGTGTAGTTCGAATAAATGCCGAAAAAGTTTCTTTGACCGTTTTCTTATGTACTAAACGATGAACTTAGAAGGTGAACTCGAGAAGATGAGCCATGCGTCCTTATTTAGTGATGCATTACTGAAAAACTTATGCGATACGATATTCTTAATAACATGGACCATGGACTGTCACCGTGGTCACAGAATTATAGTTAATTTATTATTCACGAATCAATCAATCAATTAGCCCACCACAGTCCACTCCTGGACATTGGACTCTCTCAATGTATGCCACTTCGACCGATCCTCTGCCTTCCGCATTATTCACCAAGGAATCGGTAAATGCAAATAAGTCTCTGTCACAGAGCGTATGTTGCATGGGATCCCAAGACCCTCAAGGACAAGCCAACCTCATCGACAACTTGGTAACCTGCTGATTGACGGAAAAGACTGGCGTATGCGTTCCTCTCGGAGATCTCACAATAGTTGCTCTTATAAATGCCCCATAAGCTAAATCTAAACAGTACGAGGCTCTAAGACGAGGGTCTTAAATGCAACCGTGAAATGTGTTAAGAATCAAAAACATAAATTTCAAGTACTAAACATTGTTATCTATTTAATAATTTACTGTATTTAATGGTGAAGGTACTAATAATATTATTGATGTAATTGCAACAGTAATAAAACATGTATCATCTTTACAGCATCTTACCTTTTAAAATGAAATCCGAGCTCCTGCAAAGCAATTAGCTTTCTTGTCTTTGCATTATTTACGAGCTATTCATGTTATTGAGTCGAAAATATATGCTTATGGAATACACCGTCAGTTCTTAAATATACGAGACGGGAGTTCTGTGAGTTATTGCCAATGCGAAGGTGTGATTGAGGAAATGGTAATTATAAAATATCAATCACTCTCACTATTAAATGAAGGAATCTTAGTAAAACGCTTTTCTAATTACTGTTATATTCAGAATAATGGAAGTTCAGAATAACGCGGAGTATTGTTTTCAAATATAAGGTACATACGAAACTCGTCCTTCGGAAAACGTCGTTGAAGATTGTTTTTTGCATAAATGAATTGCGATTGATTTACATTCATTACATTTACATTATTCATACTAAATTATATGGATAATTATGGAGCGCGGGTTAGACCTTTGGGTCTAAACTAACCTTATCTACAAGCCTTAATTAGTTGATGAGGCTCTAGTGGATGTTTCCTTTCGGGGTAGGGAGTTCAACAGAAACCGTATAACTCTGAAGACGCCTTAAAACGGTGGGCCCTAAGCTCTGAGGTGAATTGTCTGTGATTTTGTTTATACCACTGAGGTGGCAGACAGGTACACGGCCCACCTGATGGAAAGTGGTTACCGTGGCTTATCGACGTGTGCAACACCAGGGAAATCACACTCGTGTTGCCGACCCTGTAAAAACAGAGAGTTTCTGTGCTGCCAGCGTAGAAGATAAAGCAGGAATAGCCTTTGGTCTTCCCACTGACAGCACAAAAATTCTCCAGTGAGCTTTGGCTACCCTTCACTCCGCGGTAATCTGTAGGGCGGAGGTACTTCCCCAGTCGGACTGCTCAATTGGACGGAAATACCGTCGCGTCCTACAATAAAATAATGATAATGAGTATGTTAAATGTTATACTGATAACAAAGAAAACAATGTCTATCCTCAGTAACAAATTATTATACTTCATTCTAGAATTAACATTAATATTACTGAAACAATTGCACTAACGATGGGCATTATAATTGTACTCATCAACGTAGCTTAGCAGCATATCGGATTCAGCAGTTATAGGATTCTGAATACAAAATTGTTTTAGGAAAATTAAATGGACGCAGCATGAATTTCAACCAAAATATGCATTAGTTGATCAATCTACCACCTAAAATTATATTACGCATTTCGTTAGTGAGGAAGCCGTATGTTTGTAATTTGGAACACGTAAACTAAAATATATTTTATCTACTCTGATACTATAATACAAAGATTATAAAATTGAAATCAAAACTCTTATGACAAACATTACGCACAGGCCAAAAAAAAAGTTTCATTACGATACAGGTCTTGTATGGACACCTATATCATTAAATAACTTTTTAATCATAACGATACACCTATACAACCTCCATCTGGACTGAACCTCTACATTAAAAAAAAACGGCCGATTCGGAAGAAATAAAAAAGAAACGCGCTTGGCGCCCAAATTTTTTTTTTTTTCATTTAAATTAAAAATAAGTTTGGTCTTGTTTGTAAAATAAATTTGTTTATGTATTATAGTATGAGAGTAGATAAAGTAGTGTATGACACTGTACATAACTTGGTCTTATAACAATCGTGTGATACAATAAAAAAACTCGCCTATGGCTCGTTTTTTTAAAACACAGTCGTGTTATAAGAACCCTTATTATGCAACAGTATCATAAACTACTATAAAAGGGTAGGCAAAAGTGCGTCTTTTCTTAATTCAACATTAATTACCTATTGTTTTTTTTATCTCCTGTTTGGGAGGGCTAGTTTCTTATTCTTCATCCTGGCGTTAATCCCAGTCGCATCCGAAGCTAACAGCTTGGAGTCTGGGGTCCACTTTACCCGTCGACCAACTGCGAATTTGGCTGAACTTCGATATTTTCTGTGAAGCGACTGCCATCTGACCTCCACAACCCAAAGTCGATATCGAAGCATTGCAGCTAAACCAGTTGTTGGACTTTATAGGGCTCCAACTACACGTAACGACTGCCATAGGTGTTCGTATGGCAACCGGGACCGACGCCTTAACGTACTCTCCGAAGCACGTTCAGACCAATGCAAATTACCCATATTCTTGCGTACAAAATTTATATTATCGAAGTGATTGAACTCACGCCTCCTGCGTAGCGACCGCGTTCACTACCGCTACGCCACGGGGCCTTGGGAGGGCGAGTTTATTTGTAGTTTTTGACCAGTAGCGCATACATTTCATCACGTCTTTATCCCCGGAGGATTAGGCAGAGGTGAATTAACACCCACATTTCACCAATCTGTATTCGGTCCCACGTAATAGGGGGTGAGCCTGTTGCCGTATTCCGGGCACTATTATTGACTCGAGCCATGCATCTGAGGTTGAGTTTGGGCTGTACATATCTGTCTGATGTTTAAGTTAATCAGCCCTATCCCTTAGTCGCCTTGTACGACACCACATGGAAGAGAATGTGTGGCCCAAATGCTACTCTGTCAGGAACCACGCGGAGCCTGGGAAAATCTTTGCATAGTAAATGGTCATTTTTCACCAATATAAATAAATTATGACATAGTTATTACCATTATTTTCATTGCGTACGTGGAAAATTTAAACAAATAATATTTTACAACTCAAATGTGTAACAAGACTAAACCATTTAAAATTATTACTGATCCGATATAGTCGAAGACACATTTTATCGCGAACATAACGCGTTTAGGGCTATCCGGATATGTCACTCGCGGGCGCCTCTCACACGTATTTGTATTTGCTCCTGTTGTTCCAACTTGAAAAGCAGTGATAATTGGAATAACTGAACAATGTGTCAGACGTGCTGATGGGATATGCAATTGCAAGTTAGCAACGTGGGTGTGCTGAGAATTTTCAGTTTCTGTTATTATTATCCGTACTGTTTACTTCAACTTCACCGCAATTGTGATGGTGATCTTTTAACAAAACAAATTCATAGTCATGTAGAAGTTTAGCAGTAGTAAGAGTGACAAATCAAGATGCATAATATTTCAAAATAATGATTAAAATTTGGTCATTATCGAGAAATAACTCTAGGTAAAATAAACATGCAATCAACTTGTTTGTACTTGCTGATTTAATGGTATCTGCATCTATATGATGCAGATACCATTAAACCACCACCAAGATAAAATAAATGGTTTTTGACTTTGACTTTGTAGAAGGCCTAAAAGCTGCATTAAATAAAAAAAATCAAAAAGTTATCCGATCAAGATCAGTTTATCCATCGGATCAAACCGTTTGACTAGAAGCAACCCAGTCGTAGTATTATGATACAGTAACCCAACCTGTTGCGTATAAATTTTCATATTTTGCACATCTTTGCGAGTTCGTCTGCGATTAAGTAAAATCAATTTGCACTTTCCCTCCCACGTGAGACATAACTTTTGTTTCCACCATTATGCAACAATTTTATAGTGCCGTCGTACTTAACAGCAGAAGTATAAACAGAGAGATGAATACAAAAAAAATGAGGTAAATTATTATCAACTGATGCTATAAAAATGTTGTCCGTATGTTACAAAGTGTTGGACAGCGTGTTGTATGTTGGGTCTCATTGATAGAGGATTGAGATCGATTAGGAGGAAGAATCGTTTGTCAAAATATTAACATTTGCGTTTAGGCTTGTTCTCTGTTGATAGTTATGACGACATGAACACTCTAATTGACCTAGTTTATTTTCTTCACTTTTGAATAATACCCTTCTCTTCTACAGTTTCCGGAGAATGCTGAATGGTAAAACCGATATGTTTCAAAATTATAAAAACTTTTTTTATATAGGACACGTCAATTTGACTTTACCTCACCTAATGGTAAGTTGAAGGCAAAGTCTCAGGAAAGAGGGCCACCATTATAATATATATATGTGCCATGTTAACAATGGTGGCACTTAGCTCTAAGGCCTCATCAGATATTTTCACTTCACGCCCCGCTTAAAGGACCCGGGACTGTAGGAAGAGGGAAACACGTGAGCTGGCAAGGAATTCCAGATCTTAATGGTGCGACAAAATAAAGAGTCACCGAACCGCTTGGTTTTGGAGGAATATTCTGCACCGTATGCTGGTGACATCTAAGCCCTGCACGTGTTATCCTGTATAGCAAAAGAGAGGGTGGAACTAATTGAAATAGCTCATCAGAACATTCACCATGGTAGAGACGGTGAAGGCAGCAACATCTCTGAGCATCTACAGAGGCTCGACGGTACTCGAGACCTCAGGATTTCCAATAATGTGGACTGCACGTCGCTGCAACCTGTCAAGAGCATCTAATAAGTACTTTGCGGATCCATCCCAGAGGTGCGAGCAGTATTCCACTCAGGAACGAATTTGTGTCTTGTGTAGAAGACATCGTTGCTCCGGCGTGAAAAATCATCTCACTCTGTTCAGAACTCCGAGTTTACGCGAGGCTGTTTTGATGATACTCTCGATGTAGTTTTTGTTATTCAGTTTGCAGCGAACATCCATACCGAGGATATTGAGGTTGTCCTGCAGTGGTAGTAGCGTGCTCTGAAGAGTGGGAAGGGGTAGGAAAGAAGATACCTTTGCTGTAAACGTACATACCTGCGTCTTCTTGCAATGGAACACGACCAAGTTTTCAGAGCCCCATTTGGAAATGTGGTTCAGGATCCGGTCAAGCTCAGTGACAAGAAGCTGCCTTTTTTCCACGATATCCGACTTCTTATCCGCAAGACGTCCATGATAACTCCCGTGCAAGGTGCTATCGTCTGCATAGCAATGAATGCTGCCGGTAGACAGCATGGCATTGATATGCAGAAGAAAGAGAGTGGGTGATAGGATGGACCCCTGCGGTACACCAGCATTACCTGCAAGAACTCCGAAGCTCGTCCATCACAAAGTACGCCAATACGGCGCTCCTGCAACAAGCCGGCAACCCAGTTGCACAGTCTAGGAGGCAGACCATAACTGTGGGAAATTATCAATCTTCAGTATAAACAAACGTCATTATTGTTTACTAATATTGTTTTGTTAATAGTAATGTTATGTATCACTAGTGTCTACTACTACCTGTAGAGGTAAAAAGAGGAAGATAAAACTGGAAAAAAATATGTATTGAAAAAAAGGTAGTGACAAGTTATTTGAAATTGTTATTATGTGAGACGGTGGCGCGACCACTGTGGCATAGTGGTGATAGTAGTCTGCTATGTTTGATTTCCGTTCGGTGCAAATATTATCTTTTTTTATTAAAAACACTTGGGCTTGGCTGTTTCTATGAACAAGATGTATTTACTAAGAGAGTAAATAAATATGAAAATCTGTGTTCTAGATTCCTTAACGTCAATGTATGGCTTTATTTCTTACAATATTTTCATTTTAATCCAAATTTGGACTAGACAGTTCTAAAGGTATACTGCAAACATAAACGTTACTTTTATATCGATACTAAACCTAGCTAACACAAACGCCATACCTTTTCCCGCCTACGTTCCCAACGCAGTACTTTGGCGATGTTTGCACGACCGCTGTACCGCCCGTGGGCGAGATCCCGATTTTATTGCTCTTACTTATTCACTTCGTTTTATATCGCCATAAAACGATGTTCGTCTGTATGTTTGCATGCGTCCGAGTCGGAAACTACTGTATCTGTCTTGTAATGGTTTTCCTTTAATATGTAGATGAAATACTATAATCCTGCCTGGTGCATGCAATCGCTTGCAAATTATAACGTTTATGAAATTAATCTGTCAATATGCTTCTTGTTGGATGTGTATACTATTATATAATTGTGAAATAGTCGTGTCTGAACATTGGAGATATTGAAAAAAAAATGGAGTAGGTATATTATATTAACAATACTGAACTCGAAAATATTTTTTTTTTTAAATCTGATGATTTATAAATATGTGTATGCAACTAGTATATTGAAAGAAAAATATTATGAGGTTAAGGTGCTCCTTCAATATATTATATATTATTAGGGTGGGCACCCATCTTTTCATTTGCTACGATTTATAGCTTAACTTTCACTTCTTCTACTTTCTCATATAATTGTGCATCTTCATTATAAAAAATGCTAAGGTAATGCAAGTGTTGAATAATCTAGCCTTAGACCAAATAGCGTTTTTACATTCATCCGATAACCGATATGGGTGTCGACATCCGATATATTTTCTTTCTTATATTCGTAATCAGCGTCAATTAACGCGAAAAGACACGTAACGAAGAAAATGTCATTAAGATCGAAAATTGCTTGCAGTCACTGTTTTATCCGATATCGGGCCAAAACAGTGGTGTGGGCTCCGATAACCGATATCAGGCCGGGCAATGTGAAAGAGAGATACATAATGTCATACGTTTGACTTCTTCCGATATCGGATATCGGATATCGGACAATGTGAAAACGCTCTTATTCTACCTTCACCGAGTTGTCTATTCTAATGAACCTTTCTGATTCATACGTTTTACAAATACTAAGATTGCTTTCTGCTGTACGCTAATGACGTATTATTCATATCTTCAAATATATATATCAAAACATAGCCTTTTCAACCTGCTCTTTAGTGTTAACCTAAGAAAAGAATATTTTTCAAGTGCTTTTAATTTCTTTCGTTTTAACTGCCTTTTATTTATCAATTCACAGAAGTATATTTATAAATTTATGAAGGACCATCCGAAAATTGTAGGGCTTCCATTAGATGAAAAGCGGCTTACGTGAACAGTAATGAGCTTATTTATTACATATTATTGAGTATTTTTAATTCTGTAGAGTATTGTACGTTTCGTTTTGTGTGACCTAGATTGTTTTTATTATATTATTACATATTTTAGATTATTATTTTCTTTGTTCTTATTATATTGTTAATCACGTTTATTAAAATAATAGAGACGCGTAATCCACTGGTATAAGCCACCGTACCACGAACACTGCACTAGTTGCTTGCTTTGTATGAATCAAGTAAGTAATTAATGTACGTTGTTTTTTTTAAGAATTTTAGGAGCAGGCTACATCTGTCGAAGGACCGATGGCCGATGAAGCAAACACGTACTATAGAGACCGCGAGAAGGTAAAAAGAAAGTAGAATATGCTCTAGCAAGATGGACTGACAATCTATTAAAAGATGGCTGGGACAGACTGGATGCAGATGGTGGAGGATTTAGAGCAATGGCGCACATTAAGAGAGGCCAATGTCCAGAGGCCAATGAACTGCAATAGGTTAATTGATTGATTGCTAGTGACCAAAATTACAAATACTCTTTTTCCTGTACATTGTTTACCCTAGGAATCATTTTACAGAATTCTTTCTTCCTTGACCTAAGATCAATTGAATTAATGGTTGAGTTAGCAATTAAGATTCTCTTCGAAGTTTTGAGGCACCAACATTCTGAAGTACTTTTACCAAGTTAAAATGGCGACAACCTTTAAGAATTGATTAAATTACGTTCCTATTATGAACGACAGTGATGGGCTTTAAAATGTTCTTAAGAAGTATCTCATAAAGGAATGAAAGTTCTTTGAAACTCGATTTTTAGCGAAGTTTCGTTCAACTTTCGTAAATACATTATGAAGGTTGTTGATATCGATTATAATATTATTTTCTTCTCATTATACTAATAAAGTAGCAAAAGACGAACGGATTATTATTCCGTTATTTCATTTCAAGATTGACCAGTCTCTAGATCTATACAAGTGACCGAAGTAAGTTTTAGGTTATATTGTGGTTTGACCGATTCGATACCTCGGGACACATATCTTGGACCTAACGAGACAAACGAGGCCCTGCAATGAGCGGGTTGTATTGTAATAATATATTTAGTAAATTTGAGCTCGTCAATCGTCGTAGCGGCCCGTGCATTCCCTAAAAGACACCTAAGAAACGTGCATACACAGTACATTTTGAGCATATTTTAGGCCCAAGAATTACGTCCCTATGTATATTAATATCTTTTGCCTTGTGCATTTCAATGATTCTACTCATTTCTCACAAAACGTTCACATCCAGAAGCCTTTGTATTTCAAGATCTCCTACTTATAAACATTCAAACTACTACACGACCCAATTCACAAGGCTCAGAGCAGTCACCAGGTCGTGTCTATACACAACACAGTACTCATTTTTGCGAAATGAACAAACAGTATGACGCATTGTACAGCTCTGGTGCTCATAACTCGGGGTTGGTCGTAAACGCGACGCGCGTGATGAGAGTCCGCGGAAACTTTGTTGTGAGAATAAGTTTTTATGTCTCTGCTTTAGAAGGGTTAGGTTTAATTAAAACAAGTGGTCTATATAGTGGTCGATCATATTCATTCTTACATTTTCGTATCTCGAAAACGAAAAATATGAAATCCTTGTAGGATCACTTCGATGTGCATTTGCTTGCCGCAATGGAGTTTGTTGCGCCGTTTCTTCACCACCAGCGCTTTGAAAGCGGTGGTAAACTTAGCTTAAGTATAATTATTATCAACCTCAATAAGAAACAGCCATGTTGTTCCTAATTGACTTTTTTTTTCTTACGAACGGTACCGGTGGAGGTAGGAAGTACGGTGAAATTACCAAGTTGTAATTAAAATCTAAGTCAATACAATCTAAAATGAATTCATTTATACAGCACAATCACAAAATCACAGGGGAATCAAAATCTATAGGTATTGAGCTAGAATTATGAAAGAATTGAGTGCAAGTGTTGTGGAAGATGATGAATGGATGATAGATGGGATTTAGGAAATATTCAGTTGGGGCTCTAGAAGAAAGTAGGAAGGAAATCATGAGAAAATTTCCGTCTTCTCTTTGGATCAGAAATCTGTGAACCAAATGTTGGTCAATTGGCCTACTGCAGTCTACTGCTGGACATAGGATTCTCCCAATGGGCGCCATTTTTGCCGATGTTGCGCCTTCCGCAAATGTTAGTATAATACCATAATCTAATAAATAATAAACCTATCACCGCTTTTTGCTACACCTTATGCCACCAGCAGATAACGTTGGAAGCTGGTTATTTATAGTCTCTACTGTCCACGCATAGGCACGACCGTCATATCACTTAATGGCTACAGAACTACGCTTTACATCGCATTCGTAGTTCATAGTGCCAATTCTTATATTATGCTTGTTAGTAGTACAATCTTCCCAGTATGTTGGAACTATAAAATACCCAGAAATTCTATGTAATATTGGTTTGTTATATCAATCTTGATATTATTACTTAATTGAAATTCTAATTAAAAAACTGAAATTCTGTTTGATTTGAAAGCATGGCCTAATCTTCAGCACTACAGACACTACAGTACACAGTAGTTATGTCTGAAAGTCATTATCAGAAATCGTCAGTCGACATTACTTAGAATGTTAATTAATTTCTATCTAATAACATAATACATTGAGTGTGTCTGGCCCTACTGACACCTTTTAGGACTTTTAGCCCACCTTATCTGCTAATCAGTGCACCTGCTAAACAATAAGTGAGGATCCAGTGCAGGCTTCCTTTCAAGATTGGCAGTCGCTCTAATAAAAGTCAACCTATCAATTAAAAGCAACAAGCGCATTTTGGGCTCCAAAGTGCACTTCTAACCTGAATGGAACATCACTATGAGGATGACCATGATGACATTCATCTCAAAGTGAAATCTAAAACTAAACATCTATCTCTTTTGTAAGTATAGGATGACGTGAAACTGAAATTAATCTCATCATGACACGAGAATCTGTGCCGGCGTCATATTCAGGAGAGATATTACTTAGAGGGCGTCATATTTGCGGTACTGTGCTTCTGGCAGATGTTGCGAGTTATTTGTTTTATGAAGGACATGTTTGTGGGACTGCTTAGCTAGATAGTGGTCAGCTGGGCCAGTGTATGTGAAACTATCGTACCATATTTGAGTTATAATCGGAATATACATAGATAATAATTTATATAATACAATAAAATTGATATATATGGCCCGTCAAATTTAGTGAATAATTTTGGTAGTTTAAATGCATGTTCATACCTGTATCATAATTGCGTTGGTTTCCATGAATACCATTCTGCATAAAGAGTCGACAGCATAAGTGTAACGCTTATTGGACTCGTCCATAGCCCGCAGTGACTGCTTCCCATCAGGTGTACCAAGCACCACCTTAGTGGTATAAAAAGCGCCAGAAGTAATCAAAACGTCCTCGATGAAAGATTTAAAATGATTTAAAGAAAGCACGTGATGTGTGTGAGAACATAACTGCTACCTCTATCTACACTGACGGGTGACTAGAGGAAATAAAATGCATAAGTTAGTTACAGTAGAATATGATAATGAAGATAAAAATGTTTTAAGAAATCATTTGGTCCATTATGTCAATCACTCTTTGTTGATCAGGTTTGGTCTGGTCAGTGTTTTCTTACACAGACGAAATTGGTAAAGTATTGAAAAATGTCACGAACCCCGGGGGTATTACATGAAAGGTTTAATAACAGTAACGTCCTGCTAGTGAAGAAGGCGCCCCCGCCGTCCTAGCTTGACGTTGTGCAAATGGTCTCACTACCATGGACGCCTAAGATTGTGCGAAGTGGAGAAGGAAAATCGGAAGGTGAGCCTCGAGGGCATCTCGGCCTCGGATGCAATCAGGATAGCGTCTTATCGTCGATAATGATGATGAGGGAGACAGTGAAGTATGTAAAGACAGAAGCAAGTTATGGGCTGATTTCTCTGGCTACCCCGAAGGGAAGTAGGCGTGAGCTTATGTATGTTTATTTTCTTAGCATACTGTAACACTTATAAATGTGTAAACATGACCTACATTGGACTAATTAAAGCTAATGTGATGTGTTATATGCGTCTAACCCACAACAATTTGGAAGGGTACTGATGAATTAATTAGCCTTTTCGCACAAAACCCCAAAGTGACCACAAGTTTTGAGCAAATTGCGCGAAATAAAACCAACAATTACGAATGCCCAAGACACGTACCTAACTAGGGCCGTGAGAAAACATAATGTCGATAAAATTTAGACTTGTTTTTAAATATTTGTCTGCTATTAAACAGTAAATAAGGTATTCATGATTTTATTGTGGTTAAACAAAATTATGAGTTATCTATTAAGATCAGAAAGACTAGAAAATACACGAAGATTTGTTTGAAAGGAAACGTCTTACCCCCCAATCCTCCCTCCCTCCGTTAACCCCTTCTATCGCGATAAAACGGAGCGTATGTCCGTTCCTAAGCTTTATGCATCCCTGTACCAAGTATTAGCCCTTTGATCGCGTAATATTTTATATTCAAATAATTTGTAGCGGCCTGCTCGACCCGACCCGATGCACAGCGCCGTGGCTTAGCAACAGAAATAACCACACTGTCACTTCTCCTTATATGATGGCCGGATTTGTTGACATTAATGATCGCTGCTCCGCTCCCTTGAGCAGTAACGTAATTATAGATAGTCTATGTGTTATTCTGATGTATAAGCTATATTATTGTTAAGTTTCATTAAAATCCATTCAGTACTTTTTACGTGAAAGAGTAACAAACATTCATACATACATTCATTTATCCATACTTACACACTTTCGCGTTTATAAAATTACTAGGATAGTAAGATTAAGAATAAACTAGCAAGTATACTGTTAATTTTACACCAATACACACACGATTTTTAATATCTTTGATATACTGAACTTTTTTCTTTTTCTCCCTCGGAAAACTTAGCCTTTAGATGTCTACAATATCAGCGACGTTATCTACGTTTTGTCCGAGAATGTGGAAATCTTTATCTCTAACCGGTAGCCTTACTCTCTAGAGAAACAATATCAGAGAAATCATTACACACTTTCAGAGTAGATTCTCTTGGCAACTCTTTAAAAAAAAGATATATGCGTTGTAGTAGTTGGAAGATCATATCAAGCATTTTTACACACTTAGAGGGACCATACTGCAAAGCATCAAATGTACCAAAGCATTCACGCAGCAAATACTTCTTGATATCTCTTGTGAAGAAAAATTTTTTTTTGGCCCTTATTAAAGTATAAATAATGGCTTATGTTGTAATAAAAGGCGTGTGCAATCCCCTATTAGACCACAGATATCTGTGATTTAGATGAACCTCATGGTAGAAAGTAACCTCTATAGTATGTAAGCTTACTACCAGTATTTAACATTGCCTGTCAATAGCTAACATTTTATCCAAATTATTTCATTTTCCTAACACATTATCATAGAATCATCGACAATAACGCACCTTTTCAGACAAATCACCATTCAGTTTGCCTACCTTTAGATAATGTGGACTAATGAAAGATCCACGTAATTAGTTGCGAGTCATCAATTATTTATGGTCGGGGACTACCCTGCATAATAGATAACATAGGAACTCCTGAGGGACACAACTGAAATTAGCGGCGACGCTTATTAAGTCAGTTTAGGACTTCCTCGTTTTAGTTTACCTATTATTTACATGTGTGGTGTTGATACCCAATAAGTTTGGGAAAGTAATCTACCTGTAATGTATTTGGCAGATACTGACGATCAACTTATTCTTGTCAAGGGTCAATATAAAAATTTCAGTACTTAAAAATTGTCTTCATTATTAATAGGACTCCTCAAGGTATGTACTATATTTTAGACTTATCATCATCGTCTTTATGTTAGTCCTCGTCACCATCAGGGTCCCTATAAAATACTATTGTAAACACGTATAAGCTTTATCGGTTATCGTTTAGTGTTAAGTCACCGCTATTTTTCTAAAATAAAAGTAGCCTTAGTTACTCCTTATAACATGAGCTACCTGTCCATAAAAGTTCCGTCAAAATCGGTTCAGCCATTTCAAAGATTAGCCGGAACAAACAGACAGACAGACAAAAATTGTAAAAAAAGTTTTTTTTGGTGTATGTACCGTATTATATTCATATGCATGTAGTAAAAAACGGTTATTTCAATATTACAAACAGACACTCCAATTTATAGATTTTTTCATGCTCTTTGCTCACCAATGCACGTTCATAGTTTGCGGCTCAAGCAACAATCACGTACAAAAAAAATGTGTGTAAACGACAATGTTTACATAATATTGACCTTATGTTGTGAGAGACGGACAAACAGACACACATACACACTTTCACATTTATAATATAAGTATGGATTGTATATGTATAGTCAGTTCCGCCTAGTACCATCAGATAAAAATATAAAAATGGAGTCTATACAAGGTAAATATTTTTTGAACATTATGATTTCTTTAATGCTTCTTCTGTGGGAAAAAGCTTTGATCTGATTCATGTAGTAAGTTACCTCACCATCGGTTGAATATTTTAAAATTGCTTTCTTCAACTTAGATAAAGGGCAGTAATAACGTTTCCTTATTATTTGTAGCATCGTAAAATCAAAATTACACTTCAGGTAGGCTTCGCTGAGCTTCAAGTTCAGATCTATATTTACAGTCACCAAACTTTCTATTACACGATATCGAACTTTGTCATTTAAGCGATAAGGTTTGAAATTTTTTGTAGAGTAACAAAAACTGACTTGCGCACCCATTGAGTCAGTTATTGTCTTCGGAGCGTAAAGTTGTCAGTAAAAAATATTTGCATTCTGTTTCATGCAAGAATGGTTTAAATCATTTTAGCATTAATGTTCACGTGAAATGTATTTCTTTTGTTTGGCGAATATGTTTTATGTAAATTGCTATGATTATCTTCAAAAAAGTTGATTAACATATAACTTACATTATGGTTACTCGATTCACATTGTTTTATTAAACACGGTTGGTAAGTTTTCTCAGAAACTTATATCATCGCAAACGAATTTGCATGTTTATTGAGCTGTTTGTTTTATTACTTTTTCATTGCTGTGTAATCGTCTTTGATGCACTTAATGTTTGTTAATTTAGTATGAAGACCTACCTACACTTGTATATTTTACACATATACAATAAGTATTCAAGAACCAAGCGGTTTGGTGACTCTTTCCTTCGTCGCACCATTCAGACCTGGAATTCTTTGCCAGCTCACGTGTTTCCCTCTTCCTACAATCCCAGGTCCGTCAAGCTGAGTGCCACCATTGTTAACATGGCACATGCATATAAAGGTGGGCCTCTTTCCTGAGACTTTGCCTTCAGCTTACCATCAGGCGAGGTAAAGTCAAATTGACGTGTCCTATATATTAAAAAAAAAAAACATGTACCCATTGTATAGTTTGGTGAACACCCCATTATCTAAATATATTTAATTAATCATCATCATTACTGTGATATTCCTGTTTACAGCCAAAGCTTACACTACAGAACCCGAGGCTCCTCTTTGCTTAGTTCTTGATTTAGCTTATCCTGGTTTTACAGAAGAAACCTCTATCTATTTAACCCCTGACTATGTCAGAGCTTCAGCCATCAATCAGTATATGTACATGGCTTGCAGTTGAGGTTACCTTGGGCCCCTAAAATGCATTTAAGACCCCATAGTTTTTAATAATAGTTCTTAAGATGGAAGGGCACGACGGTATTCCCGTCTAATTAAGAAGTCCGACTGGGAAGTAACTCCGCCCTGCAGAATACCGCGGCCATAATAACCTCGTGTTGTGTTCTCGGCGGTGAGTAGGGTAGCCAGAGCTCACTGGAAAGTTTTTGTACTGGCAGTGGGAAGACGAAAGGCCATTATTCTGTCTTCTCTTCGCCTCAGAAACTCGTTGTGTTTATAGGGTCAGTAGCAGTAATGCCACGCCCCTGGTGTTGCACACGTCCATACGCCACGGTAACCACTTTCCATCAGGCGGACCGTAAGCTTGTGTGCCACCTCAGTTGTATAAAAAAATCACTTCTAAAAAACTAAGTTCCACATAGAACATTGAGTTAATACTCTGAAACACTCACAGGAAATACTCGTGCAATTTTAATAACCTACATATTTATTTACTATATATAGCTATCTAAACCTTTCATACAGTTTTACTAGTATGAAGTTAAGAACTATAACGCCTTTGACACCGCCATGAAATATTGCTACAATGTTAGAATGGTATTATACATCAAGTCTCTTGACACTTTGACTGACGGATAACATGGCTTTATTTCACCCCGTCTATTTCACACATAAAACCATTTTTATCCGCGGTGAAAGTTGTATGAGATTTTTGATAGGTTTGTTTTACTTTTTTACAGATACTGAAACACATTTTAGTTTTTTTTTAAATATATAATTTTGAGGTTGCAGACAAGCACAAGGCCTAACTGATGGAACGCGGGTACCATGGCCTACGGTCGTGTGCAACACCAAGGGAGTCACACTTGTGCAGTCGACCCTGTAAACACAGAGAGTTCCGAGTTTCTGTGCTGTCAGTATAGAAGACAAAGTGGGAATAGCCTTTGGTCTTCCTACTGACAGTGCAAAAACTGTCCAGTGAGCTCTGGCTACCCTATTCACCGCCGGGAACACAACACGAGGTTATTATGGCCGCGGTATTCTGTAGGGCGCAGGTACTTCCCCAGTTGGACTGCTCAGTTGGACGGGAATACCGTCGTGTCCATCTTGTTATTATCATTATTATTGTTTGTAATTTTTATGTTGTATTTTATTAATCACTAGCGACCCGCTCCCGGTTTCACACGGGTGGCAAAAACATACGGAACAATAAAGTTATTTAAAATCCAATAAAGTTTATGTTACTCATGAAGAATGTAGCTTTCTAATCGTGAAAGAATTTAAAAAATCAGCTCAGTAGTTTCTGCGCTTATTTATTACAAACAAACTTACAAATCTTTCCTCTATATAATGTTAGTATGAATAAGAATAACAAATAGTCGTTGTTAACGGTAAACAGTCGCATGAATTCTTTACTAACATTGCAAAGAACATACGAGCTAACTTTCAAATATTTATAAAGTTTGCATCCTTGTTTGGTGTGCAATAAAAAATAAATATGACCAAGAATATGATATGTCACAGGTTACTATGCACAAGTGAGTCATGTCAAGGATACAGAATCATTATTACACGCGAGTGGACCCACAGACAACAACTAGTAGAGCATAAGACTATTTATTTTAACATACTGATTCATTTTAGAGACTGTTTACGCCATGAGTTACTTACATAGTCCACTAAGTGCGTAGCAATACATTTAAAAATATCAATAAAACAGAATACTCCCGTTTGCTCACCAGCAAAACTTATCACTTATAGTATTAGCAGGATAAATCACGAACCAGTCCTCTACCAGCAATGCGTACTGCACCAGAATCTCGCTCAGATGAGATATAAACCTGTCGACGGTGATTTAAACACCAATAACTCCTGAGCGACGCACCGACTCTAATTGCGAGCGTCCGATTTCGCACGCACCGGAAACAATGGTAGGGGATTTATTTTACATGTCTACGTAAGTAGCCGGATAGTTGTTACTATGAGAACGCTTGTTTTATTATTTATTTTAATTAAAATTATGAAGCATGGAGTATTGCAGTTTGCATTTAAAAAGTTTTGTTCAGTTTGTCCTGCTTTATCTTCTATACTGACGGTACAGAAACTCTCTGTTCTAACAGGGCAGCGCGAGTGTGACGCCCCTGGTGTTGCACACGTCCATGAGCCACGGTAACCACTTCCCATCAAGTGGGCCGTGTGCTTGTCTGCCACCTAAGTGGTTTAAAAAAAAAACAATGTTTCGCATCGGTCATTCAACTCTGAGTCACTCGTAAGGACAAAATAGTGAGAAAATATTCGTTTGGTCAGTTTGGTTTTGGCATCAAAAAGCATATAGTTATACAGTACAGTTCCAAACAGAACAGACAGAATTAGAATTTATTTGAAAAACCAAACAATTCCAAGTACTACATCAATTCACTGTCATTACATTACTCAAACAAAATAAAAATCTAATGTTACAAAGCTTATTAAATAAGAGTATTCTAAGAAATAGTATAACATACCGAACATTATATAAATATACAAAGATGGTTCATTCTTCTAGTTATTGATAAAATTTTAGACATAAACAAAACATTGAAACTTGCATTAGTTATATTATTATTATTTCTATCACTAAGTGCCTGTTCCTTGATTGCAACAATGTAACAAGAACTTTCTGTGTAAACCGCGTGGACAATGCTAATACATTGTTGATAAGATAAAATGATCCTTTAAAATAATAAGCGGTTTAATTTAATAAACACGATGTTCAAATATGAAGGAGGTGCACCTCCGCCCTACAGAGAGAGGGTTTGTGCTGTCGGTCGGACTTGTCCTGCTTTATCTTCTACACTGACAGCACAGAAACTCTTTGTTCTAATAGGGTCAGCTGCGCGAGTGTGGCGCCCCTGGTGTTGCGCGCGTCCATGGGCCTCGGTAGCCACTTTCCATTAGGTGGGCCGTGTAATTGTATGTCACGTAAGTGGTATAAAAAAAAACTAGTGACGTAAATTTGTATCACAAAGTAGAAGAAATAAATAATAACAAATATAGGTGTAATTTTTAATGAAAACACTGACTAGGTGCGAGTCGGAGTCGCATGCTAAAGGTTTCGTACCATTACGTTTTATTCTGTTTTACTTCATTTTTGTTATTTATTTGTTACAACGGTAACAAAGTCAAAGTCAAAGTCAAAAATTATTTATTCTGTATAGACCATTAAAACGGTACTTACAAAACGTCAAGTTTAAAAAAAAATCTAGACTAGTTTAGCAAATGGACCACCGGTTCGAAACGCGGCCCCGACCTGAGAAGACTCCGGCAAGAAACTCAGCGGGCATTTTTTTTTGGTCTATTTACAAACATTTGCTTAGTCTACTTAGTCTAAATACAATAGTTTGCTTGAGTAGCATAGTTTGAGCGAACAGCTCATTTCCAAGCTTGTTTATCATCTAAATATTCTTGGATTTTATAATAGCCTTTTTGGCACAGTTTAGTCTTAATTACATTTTTAAATTTATTTACAGGTAAATCTCTAATTTCATTAGGGAGCTTGTTAAAAAGCGTATACAGTTGCCCCGGAAAGAATTACTAATTTTATGGAGTCTACTATCACAAGCTACAAGATTATTTTTATGTCTTGTGTTTATATTATGCCTGTCACAAACTCTTGAAAATTTAGAGATATTTTTCCTTACATACATCAGGTTCTCGAAGATGTATTGTGACACTACGGTTAGAATGTCTATTTCTTTAAACTTTTCTCGAAGGGAAACTCTTGGGCCCAAATTATAAATAGCTCTCACAGCCCGCTTTTGTAAAATGAATATTGTGTTTAAATCCGCGGAATTATCCCAAAACAGAATTCCGTAGCTTAAAATACTATGAAAATAACTGAAATAAACTATTCTTGCCGTATATTTGAAAAAAAAAATACATTTAAAGTTAAATACATTATCTGTGAAATTTTCAGAAGTCCAGCTATTGCGATGACAGTCAGACAGCGGAATCATAGGGTTCCGTATTTAACCTTTGGATACGGAACGCTAGAAAAAAAAAGACGGGTTGCACTCCGGGAGTGCCGGCAGAAGTGAAAACTTTTCTTTCTTCGTTATATACAGAGAAAAAGATAAAAAGAACACACCATACCATACCATACCTATAATATAGCGCCAATCATAGAATCTATCACAAATTTTCTGTCTGAAAAAATTAATGAATTACAAAAAGAAAAAATAATCAGAAATAGTAATAAATTACAAAAGAAAAAATAATCACAAAAGTAATAAATTACAAAAAGTAAAAATAATCACAAAAAGTGTCAGAAGCTCAGGTTCGAACCTGATACTATCTGAAACCATAAGGGCTTACAGTCGAAGCGTTTACTGCGAAGCTACGAAGCTTCTTAATGCATCTAACAAAATAAACAATCTGTAGCTGTTGTAATGTTGTATGACGTCAGTCGTCGGATACGGTTCAAAGGTCAAGTAATCCTGACGCGAGTTTAACACTTTTTACCCACCCAACGCCGCTAAAGTAGTTTTCACTTCAAAAATGCACTAACAGGTGCACAAACAGCCAAAATAGCCACGTATGTCCCAAATTTATCACAAACAGAGCTCCAAGATACCCATCTGTGTCTAAATCACCACATTTTCTGTTTCTTCGTAACAACCTCGTTAGTTAGCCGAGGACCTGTTGCTTAGGTGACTATAAATAATGATAATTAGTTCCATCAGATTAGACCGGCATGTGACATTAACGCACGCCTATTATCGCAGTGATCCTGGCACGGCGATATGCGCAGTGAGATGATATCAGGTGTAATATTGATATATACGTACTTGAGCAGATTGGTTGTAAGAGCAAGTTAGCTATCCATACTAATATTATAAATGTGAAAGTATGTGTGTGTGTGTGTCCGTCTTTCACGCCTAAACCACTGAACCAATTTTGATGAAATTTGGTATAAGGGTAGATTAGACCTTGAGAAAGGACATATGTTATGTTTGGTCGCTATAACCAATATCCATGCGGGCGGAACCGTGGGCATAAGCTATTATTTTATAACAAACTAGATTGATTTAGTGGTAATTGAGATTTTTTAAGTCATATTGGTGTACCTATCACACCAATATGACTTCACCTCACCTGACGGTAGTCTAAAATGGCTATATATGTAATATGTAAAGGATCGCAGGTCCTACCCAGTACACCGCTGACGAATCATTGATGACGTATGATACACTTCACTATAAATCTTTAAAAAATATAGCAATCGAGCTGTAATTATTACTGAAGAAGAAAAAATAAACATAGCTAGATATTACAATTACATTTATACTGGGTGATTCTATTTTGAATAAAAAGATTTCGGACACAGTTTCAATGATAAAATAAAATGGCGAAAAAAATTTAAGCGAAATCTAAAAAAAAATTAAACCCCATAAATTATTCCTTTCCTTTCACATGTATATTTTTCCCTTACATCACATAAACTTTTTTTCACCAAATAAATACTTTTAATCTGTTCCCAATTTTTTTAAACAACTATGAAACCAGGGTGTAGAACCAAAAACCGTTGGTAAAAACAAACATAAATATCAACTATTTTAAGTTTATCCTTTTCTAGGACTAGTAGGGAAATATAATACCGTTCTGTAGTCTCATTCACACAGGTCTGAACCAGACGTTAAGCTCACTTAACTCAAACGTGATTTTAATCCGTTACAAAGCACCTCAAGATACCACCACTTAGAACATCACTATAAAGACTAAACCTTAACGCAAGTTCTTCAAAACTAAATTCTAACCGAACTGTTTAAAGTACAAATTTATTTGCACATATCCTGAGACACATACCTCCCACTCTTGAAAATCATATGAACCATAAAGAGAATTAAAATCTCAGTTATATCCGTGTGAAAGGTGAAATATCTGGAGGTGTTCTAGCGCAGTTGACGAGTCAGGCCAGCTAAGAGGTATTTTTGCGAAATCGTCTACGTGAATAGGGTTGATACCTCATTGTATTATGAAGGTATTAAACCGGAAAAATAGTTATAATTCAAATTATAATTGTGAAGTAAAGGCAACGTTATGATGAATCTAATTTCTACACACACCTGAATATAAATGGCACAGTAAGCCCTGTTTTAATATAATAGTGTCCATAATAATTATTTGCTTATATGAACTAGCTTAAATACACTGCTCCGTGGCTCTCTCAGATTCAAATTAAATGAATTCGATTCTAAAACACAATGAAACAGTCGCTTAAAATTAAACTAAATTAAATTTCATATGCATTTTTAATTGTTTAATGTCTAAAAAATATAATACTGCGCTGAACTCGTTAGAGTAAAAACACTCTTCTTTACTACCATGTTAGGTATCATCAGAATTCATAGAAATAAGTAGTGAATAATATAAATGTTAACATCTTCAACCAACGAGATCAACAAAGCGCTTGTATTTTGTTTTTAATGTTTCAAAAATATTCAGTAAAAAAATTCGCCAGTGATATTTTCTTCAAACTTTTACTTTTTCTTACAATCGCGATCCTATCAACCCTAATTCTGAGGGGGACATTTAACACTTATTGTGGTAGCGACAACAAAGCGATGGTCGAACAAAAGGCCAGTTTGGGCTATAAATATCGCTTGTCTCACTGGATGTGACCGGATGAGCTACGCTACTGAATCAAATTTTGTACCCGAAGCCAAGTTTTATATTTATTTTACATTTGATTTTAGATCAGTGACGTCAGGTTTTATTTTGAGACTATTAAATTGATGCTGGGATAATCTTTTTCGCTTATTTAAGTAGGTGGTTGTGAAGGTTAGGTTTACTCCTGGGTTGATATTTTTAAATATATCTCGGTCAAAAACTTCAATAAGACTACGAATTATTGTCAATGTTTAAAATTATTATACTAAGTTTACAAAATAAAGTAGGTATATAATTTTAATACAATACTCTTGAAAGTTTACACAAATATCACACATCACTCATTAAAATGAAAACCACTTTTTAAACGGTTATCAAATAAATCTACATAAATAAATAAATAAATATTCCACATCTTTTCACACAACGCTTATTAGACCCATGGTAAGCATAGCTTAACTAGCTTGTGTTATGGAATCTAGAATGCGGATAAACATACTTAGATACTTCTTTTTTTGTATATACATACATAATATACATAGAAACACCCAGACCAATGCAAATATACATATTCATGCATACAAATATTTGTACTGAGCGGGGATCGAACCCGCGCCTCCTGCGTAGCAGCCGCGTTCACTCCGTGCACGACATAGAATCCGTTAAAAAGTGGTCAAATTGCAATGAAAATACAAGATATATGTATATTATTTTATACTTAATTTTGTCATGTTACGTATGAAATTAAGTCATTACGCATAAACAGATCCATTTGTTCTACATCTGCGTTCAGTTGATCCCAACAAAAGATTTTCACATTACGCCCGTCGACCTCAAGGAGGCCTTATCCGGAAGAGTCCACTTGTAATGTAAATATGGCATTGTGCTCACTGAGAGGTGTACCAGCATTTCGGACCGCGATTGTTTAATAATGTCTGTATTAATTTTGGAGAAGTTTCAATTGTTATATTTGCAATCCTCGTCTATCTCTTCATTTCCTTCATTTATACGTCTTACGTTTATTTCTTTTCTTTAAGGTGTCCTATAGATTTTTTATTGTTTGAGTTTTAGGTGATAAATACTTTTTTTCTGTTCGATCATAGCTTTATCTCATTTTATAGTTTCTAACATTACGGAAGGCGATTGTTTAATCATGTTTTGTATTATGTATTGTATATGTACCCATTACCCAAATATATACTACTTATATTCAAGATATTTCTAAGGTTTTGTGAGTGTGGGTGATTGAACTATTCTGAAAGTCGTTTTAAAAATGTATCGTCGTAATACCAAACAAGTAGCATCTGATAAAATATATATTAATGGAGCTCACTGGAGATGTTTTGTGCTGAGAGTGCGAAGACCAAAGGCTATTTCTGCTTGGTCTTCTACACTGACAGCACAAAAACTCTCCAGTGAACTCTCGCTACCTTACTCCCTACCGGGAACACAACACGAAGTATTAAATTTATTAAAGAATTGATGTAGGTATCCTACTATCTAGTTAACGCTGGAAGAAGGATTTCAGTCTTTAACTTTAGAATGAAGTAAACCTCATGAAGCTCATTCATGTCAAGGAGGGTGAAAGTGTAAAAATCACTAAAATTTATCTTTTTGTTCAGAGAATATGTTACTAATGAACTGACAGATTTCGATATATAAAATGTTTAAAGAATATCAGAAATTATATTGAATAATGATATCACTTGTACTTTTCCACACTTATTGTTTTTATTTTAAACCTGGCCGGTTTCATCTGACGGCATTATCAAAGGTGATATCATTATTCAATATGTGTAGTAGTTTCCACCAAGTGCCATCAACCTCCAGTATAAACAATATCAGAAATTGTTATGATATTTTTTATTTGTGTAAACAAACAGCAACGCAATGCAGTATAATCTTAAACTTAAAAGCTTAAACTAGCATGCATACATCCATTCTAATGTTATAAATGGGGAAAGTGTGTGTGGTTTTGTTTGTCCGTTTTTCACCTCTTAACCACTGAATCGATTTTGATGAAATTTGGTATAGGAGTAGATTAGATCTTGAGAAAAGATATAGGCTATGTTTGGTCACGATAAAAGATATCCATTTGAGTGGAGCCGCGGGCATTATTTTATCCGTTCTACGTATTTTAGTCAAACAGCTTGATTCTGGATAATTTTGTGGATAATTATTCAGTTCACTCTGGGGTAGTGTATGGCAAAAAAGTGCAAGAAATATTGGGGTGAAAACGGCTCGAGGCTATTCTTCAACTACAATTTATTTGCATTATGTATTCTTATCTCACCCATGAATATTTTTATGCATTTCGAATGCACTCCTAATACAGAAGCCTTCTCTTCCTTTTATAGCCAGAGAGTGTTTATACACATATGTAAATCTTGACCAAAACATCAAGGGTGGATCAACCAGCTTTGAGATAAGTATTACATAATGCTGACTCGGCTTTTCTCAAACCATTAAGAGAGCCACAAAGGGGGAGTGTCGATACAAACACAAATAAATCCAAGATAGAAAGATCAGATTCTGTAGAATGATGAATGGTTTTAAAGCGAATGAAAGATCTTGCTCGGTGTCATAAAAAGGAGAAATAATTTGGATACGGTATAATATAACTTAGGTTATTAAAGCAAATAAATAACGTATATCAATAAATGAAAAGCTATTTTTATGATTACTGTATTAAATACTAGCTATCTTTATATATTAACAACTCACTTTACAAGTTCCACACAATTATATTTAGTTTTAGTTTTATCACTATATAATACTAATATTTAATTTATAATATTACGACATGTTTCGAATTACTCATCTTCACGTAAAGTGAGTTGTTAATATATAAAGATAGTAAAATGAAGTTCCATCAAGAAGTTTCAACAAATTCAATCAACTACATAAATACTAGCTGTTGCCCGCGGCTCCGCCCGCGTAGATGTCGGTTATCACTTAGCGTTGAGTCAACGCTAGTGATCATTAAATTTTTTTTAGCCTAAGTTACTACTTATTACATCAGCCTCCTGACATAAAAGTCCCTTCAAAATCGGTTCAGCCATTTCAGAGATTAGCCGGAACAAACAGACAGACAGACAGACAAAAATTGCAAAAAAAAAATTTTGGTGTATGTACCGTATTATATTTATATGCATGTAGTAAAAAATGGTTATTTCAATATTACAAACAGACACTCCAATTTTATTTATATGTATGTATGTATATAGAAGATTTGCGAAATTTACAGATTTCTGAACCTTACAGATACCACCAATGTTCAGTTATAGATTCACACACAAAGCTCTGTTTCAGACTTAAAAACACAAACTTAAGTGCCAATACCAAGGTAATTTCGTCAAGTAACAAGGTATCAACCTTAGTTATTTGCTAAATCGATGTTATATTGTACTAGAAAGTAAAGATTGTCGTCTTATGAGTTGTGTAAAAAAAATCTCCACGAGCTCAGCTCCAATAACTTAGTTTAGAGTTGCCTTCTCCAAGATTTATGCAACTCACACCGCATTATTCATTGAATTGGTGAAAATAATAAATCTGCTGGTTTTTGGATACGGTATCGACCGCGTGGGCTTTAGATACATTTTTATTTTATTTTTAATTGACAGCCTCTTTGGCGTGGCTGTAGTGAACGCGGCCGCTACGCAGAAGGGTTCGGGCCCCGCTCAGTGCAAATATTTGTATGTATTAACATAAATAAATAAATAAATATATATAAATATAATAATAAATAAATAAATAAATAAATGTATATTATACATGTATTTACAAAAAAGTATTTAATTGTGTTTATTCGCATACTAGAATCCATAACACAAGCTACTTAAGCTATACTTATGAAGGGTCTAAATAGCGTTTTGTGAAATATTGTGGAATATGTATATTGTTTATTATTTATTTATTATTTTACAATTTCACTATACAATAATAAATAAATAGATAGATAGATAACTCTTTATTGTACACTAACATTAAATTAAATGTATGAGTATCTCACATTAAATGTAGGCGTCTTTTAACTGTCGCAGAAATTTGTCTATTTTCAATGATAATATTATCATGACTCTTAAACTATCTACAATTTTTTAACACTATGTTTGCATAGTTACTCATCAATATTACCTCCGCCCTACAGAATACCGCGGCCATAATGTTGTGTTCCCGGCGATGAGTAGGGTGGCCAAAGCTCACAGAGGTTTTGTGCTATCAGTGGTTAGACCAAAGGCTATTCCTGCTTTGACGGAGTGTGACTCCCCTGGTATTGCACTCGTCCAAAGGCCACGGTAATCACTTTCTATCAGGTGGGCTGTGTGCTTGTCTGCCACCTTAATGGTATAAAAAAAAACATATGGATGAAGCCTCGGGTAAAGGCTACTATTCGCAATAAAGGCTCCGCAAATAAATAATGTGTATGGTAGTTATAAATAAAGTTGCATATCGTCCCACTTTTGTAGTAGAATCTATTTGAATAGGCCTTTCTCGGTTGTCGGAGGCCGTAAAGCGTAGTTCACACGTTTTTAGTTTAGTTAAACATGTAGTTCATAGATTGAATATTTATTCTTTTATTCTATGTTTTGCCTTAGGATTATAGTGATCTGATCTTATTTAAAAGAAAATTCATGGCATCCTCACCTCAGAAGTAGGAAAAAACCATTTAGAAAATAGATGCGTTCTTTCCAAACCTGCAGTTTCTATACAATGATTTGTCTGCACTTGATCATTGTGATGACCGCAAACTCTCCGCAAGTTTTGATTACCCAAAAATCTTACAATCCTCCTCTTCTTTGGTAATTTATATTGAGGCTTTTTTCGCTGCAACCCGTTCTTCCACCGTTCATGTGGATTATTGGTAAGTGAGATCTGTATCAGACCACGCCTGTCCCTTGAAAGGCATACAGAGAAAATACTGCCTTAATTCACAATTTCTTCGCTGTGAACAAGGGTTTACAAACAACAAAATTTTACCCGAAGATGCCATTCCGAATGGCCTGCCTTGTTCTATGAATTGGGACGGGTCACTTTATATTAACTAAGCGATTGCCCCACTGAAAAGTTGGCGTGTTGTGGTTTTTCTTTTCCCTGTAAACAGTTTTGAATTCATTGTTCTGCATTTAATAAATAATATCTACTAAAAGTATAACAATAAGAAAACTGTGAGATTATGGTTTAAACGTATATTTGCAGATAAATAGATTTGTTTTATTTTTAACACGATTATGGTAACCTTACCCAAGAACGAAAGAAAGATTACAATGAATAAAATTTGTAACACATCCTTATAAATATACGTAACTGAATTTATCGCTATTTCGATGTAACTTGGCCAAATAATACCTTGGGTTACGTTAATTAACTTTTATATAATTGTTTAACATTTTGCTCAAATTATTAGTTTACAGGAACGTAACATTGTTTTATTTGTTTTTTTTTTAATTGTTAAACTTAATATTACGGATCCGCGATCAGATTTTTATGGTAAAATACTAAGAACGGTTTCATAACATAGCTATTGAACAAAAATAACACCTTACAGGCAAGCGGCGGACATCGATGACTAGAGCCCCGGGCGGCTATATACAGCACGATCTAAACGAGAAAAACTATTTATTATTTTTGTATATTATAAATTGCGAGCTATTCTTGGAGTTTTTTTTAAGGAAATTCGTAATGAGTTAATTTGACAATTGAGAATATAAGCTGATGGCTAATGGACTGGCCGTATCTGATAAAAACCCTATAGTGTGTGGGGACTAACGTGACTTAGATTAGAATCGAATGTTTATGTCGCCTCTAACTAGCTTAATCAGCCGTCCAATTAACTGCCTAGGCAGTTAACTAAACGCCGCCATTCAATTAATGGCCTGAATGATATGCAGCCGTCTTGTTTATTACATCATTCAATAACCTGGCTGGCTAATGCTTAGGCCAATCGTAAGATGGGACACTACCTCGACATAAGATGGAAAATTACATAGGTACTTACATACATACACTTACACCTGTAAATCCCCGAGGGGGGGGGACAGAGGTATATTCACAGAAAATTAGTGATAGGTTTATTGTGATAACTGCGGAATCCGACTTGGTTAGGTTAGGTTAGAAGGTTAATGTATTAAGCCTTCGTGGTTATTTTTTTTTATAACCATGCAGAAATAAGTCATTTTTCTAACTGTTTCATTAAATGGCTAGGCAAGTAGTTAAAGTTCATCGATCTATTAGCCTAACCGTTTAAATAAATGCTTGAACACCATTCAGGCCGTTAATTGAATGGCGCCGTATAGTTAACTGCCTAGGCAGTTAATTGGACGGCTGATTAAGCTAGTTGGCGGCGACATATACACAATTACATTTACATTACATTACAAAGTTCGTCTGTTAAATTATTCCTTACTTCTGACCACTGACCCAGAAAACAGAAGAATAACAGTAATGCCAACCCGGTTTTTGCAGTTATCATGAAAATTAAAGATCATTTGCCTAGTTCCCGTAGAATAAAGTGAGTCGGTAGTAATAATGTCTAAAGCACTATTTTCTCTTATCTGTAAGGACGATATACACGTATTCGCCATAAATTTACTTATCCCATTAAGTCTGTCAAAAGAGTCTAGACTGTTCTACAAGATTGCTGTAAAATCATTTCAAAAATCAAATTACTATTTAAATTTGAAATTGTGGTTAAGATTTGTAATTCAGTTGGGCCATTATATTAAAATTAAAAGTAAAAGATATTTGACAGAAAGAATTGAAATCTTTATTATTTGCACGGCATAAAAATTTGAATTTTCAGTGACATCTATATTTATATTTGTTTAATAATGATTTAACTTGTTGTTTAGAATAAAATGTTGGTGCCTTTATAGGTGACAGCTGATGGGAGCTACAAAAGAGAATAAGTTAATCGTGATTGAACTCCATTAACTAACCAAATTTTTTATTAGTCGGTTTTTTGTTAATATTATTTATCTTTGAACAAAAGAAGGCATTGTATATTTTACGTGAATTTAAAACAACAGCCTGTAGCAGAGAATGTAAACTTATAATATGAAGGAGCAAGCGATCGACCGATAAAGCGAGATATAAGCGATTTTATTCAGTGCCCACCATTTGATTTATATCTATATTGTGAACCAGGCATTGAGTATAAAATACGACTGAACAAAAACCAGTTAGATACAACTTTGTTGATGATATGGCTGTGTTTTGTTGCTCTGCGCTAGTAGGAACATTATTAACATAGCAACTGCGCGGTTGCAGTGATTGTACTCGTTATGTATTCGTAATGAGATTAATCAGATAACATATTGCTTTTACTGACTTTTGAAGACTATAAGATTTTTTAAATTTATTTATCAAGTTATAAGTCTTCAGGCTTTCACGGCCAGCGTTGTATGTAGAATATACTGCTTCCGGGCTGTTTGGCCGTGGTCCATGTGAAACTGACTGCCGGACCTGCGCCACTGAAGATGTCGACCGCAGTGATCGACGAAACGTCTGGAACGCAAGTTTCACATGGACCACGGCCAAACAGCCCGGAAGCAGTATTTTCTACATATTTATCAAGTTGTTACAAAAATTAAAAAAGGATAAATTAGAAGCTTTAGTTGTTGTGGGTTTAGCACACTGTTATGTTCTCGTGAGTACAATATAAATCTTTGAAATTAAACCACGTTTATCAGTTTTTGAACGCAAATTCAATTTGTGATATTTGCCTAAGCTTACGATAGTATCAAATATGAATCCTATGTATTATAAAGATAGTGTACAGGAGAATACTAGAAGAATGTGTATGTTTATCAGATTTTTCCTCATTGTAATCTTCAAGATAACGAGCCTGTAACGTTAGGGAGGACATTGATTTATATAGAAAAATTTAATCGGTCTAGGCGGGGTTTGAACCCGCGATCGATTAAAGGGGCAATGCTTTGACCACTAAGCTACCAGACCTCACCCTAACCAATTCAAATTTCTCCTTCTATATCTGTCTTTGAGGCGACAGTGGATTGTGTTTACCGATATTCTTACGAACTTTCGGAACAAATGAATATTTTTTCAATCATTTTAAACGTTAATTTTTGACTACTCCGCCCATACAATTTGTATTAAATTTTTAGGCATTTTTCATGCTATTTAACTTGCAATGTATGTTTGTTCGGGTGGAATCTTACAACTCAATTTTAAGGCACTTGCCCTCAACCGATTGAGCTGAAATTTGGTATGCACGTTCAGTTCGGATGACAATGCAAGAAAAAAAAAAAAAAAGGATTGTTTTTAAAAAGGTTTTAGTATTAAAATTAACTTATTTCTATTTAAATCGATTTTAATACTTAGCATGAAAAATGCCTAAAAATATAATTCGAATTAGGGAGGAAATTCAAAAATAACATAAATTTTAATATTAGCAAGTGGCTATAAAACGTTGAACGCAGTCCAAGTTCACCTTTATGGGAGACGACATTGTCCAAGTGAGCGTTTCTCGGTGTTCCCACGATCAAAATACATGCCAAGAAGACGTCAACTCTACTTACTCGAGTAGAGGTTAGAATTTATATAAAATAGTCTTGTACTTTTAAAGAAATGCATTGCTCTTCTTTCTATATAAAATCTTGACTGTCAATATGTTAGATATTGACAGTCAAGATTTTTCGCGTGCTCAAAGAGCGTTAAATTATCAAGTCAAAAGTCACGGGTTTGATTCCCGGTCAGTGGTGGGTGAGATGGTGAGAGTGTTTTTTTGGTTACCATGCATATTTTTCCAAAAAGTATCAAGTATGTTTATATTACCAAACAATAAAACCCCTATAGGTGGCGTTGCGGTGCGCTAGTAATAAATAATTATTCATTTTGCATTGGCAGGTGAAGCAGCTGGCTGTAGCTATATTAAGATAGATCCTTAATTAATTGCTAATGGCATTTTGATCGTGGTCATTAATCCCATTACATCAAACATTTGCATGCCACATGCCACTGCAACAATTTATTGGTGAAAAGATCTAGATTGAGTATCATTTTATGGAATGACATTTGCATAAGGTGTACGGTGCACTATCAAGACTTTCGAGGCGATCTTCTGCGAGATCGACTCTGACTTGCCTGCCCATTTATACATACCATGTGTCTTTTACACTTGGTATATCACCAGTTCAGTACTCATTCATCCTCCATGCTAAAACTACCTACCCTTGCATAAGGTTAATAAAAGCATTGTAATATGAAGAGTCAAATCCATAACCTTAGCTTAGCTTAGCTCACCATTTAGGTGAAAATTTAACTTACTTAATCTAACTTTTTTAAAGATTAATATAATAGTAACTGAAATAACTAAGATATCTGTTTACTAATCTAAATGAACTAGAATTGGGTTAAGAGTCCGTCGAACCCAGGATCTCTCGATCTGAACGCCGACTCTTTTGACACTAAACTATCGACACTTAACTCGTAGTTTTAGTTACACCCTCCTAAATTTTAGATACAACAAACCTTCTAAATTTCAACAAACAAGCCTCAAACTATAAAACAATAAAGGCGAACGTCCGCAAAACATGACATCCCATTTAAATTGAAACGCGAAATGCTCCAGAACATTTCAAACGATCTGAGACATGCCATCTCTTTCATTACATTTTTCCGATAGCTACCTGAAAACTTTATAGCAGACTTTGATTGGAAATCGTTGTTCGCTACCGAAAACTTTGTTCTACATACGAACTGACAATGGATTTGTTTCGACAAGGCTGAACACCTTTTCATTTGACAATGGCCACCGAAATTTTGTTTTGGATTATTTCTGTTCTACTATGGAATGTGACAACGTTTTGAATTTGTACAGGTGATAGATACTTTCAGGATTAAAAAAAAATACACTTTAATGACAATTTGTTGTCTATTTTGATCTTTTTTTGTCTATGATTCGGTATTTTATTTCTCAGTTTTTGTAAAATAAATAGACTTTAATTGTACTTACTAGCAACCGAAATTTTCGAAATTACTAATATTCCCTCTAACCCCTCCAACTAAGCTAAATTGCTTGTGCTAGGAGTGGGTTCACGTCGGTAGTGTAATGGCCAGGATTCGAACCCGTGACCTCTCGATCGTAAGGCCGACCCCTTAACCACTAAGCTACCGAAATACTTACTTAGCAACCGATTTTTCATTACTTTTAGCTACCTATTTTGTAGCTAAAAGTAATGAAAACTCATAGTTTAAGTTTAGTGAGGCAATATTAATTTTAAAATGCATATTTTTCAGAAAAAAATACGAATAAGTAAATAAATATTTGGTAAAATCCTATGACCATGTCAACATTTCTATGATCTAATAAAATAGCTTATCAACACTTTACTCGATTCGGAACTGAATGCGAAACATGATGTACAGCCATCTCACTCTCAAACAAACGGGACAGTCAAAACTAACGACAATCATCCTAAAATAATTCCAAAAACGTATAATAATTTACATTCCCATCCACACCGAATAAACTGTCCCATACCAACTACCAAATGAAGATATCATTAAACCCAAGGAAGCTGTAGTACGTCTAATTAATTAGAGGTACTATCTAGATGGTTTGCGGCTATTAATCAGGAGATCGACAGTGATAGCGGCCGCCTGGCCACACAATGCGGTTATCGACTGATATAGTTTTCTCGCTTTATTCAGCTAATTAATACTTTCATCTGGATAATAAAATAGCGTACAATGTGTAAACCTTTGAGACGATGGAGCAATGTTTTTCTCAGCTTAGATAGGTTGGATCAGTTCGGAAAGTAAATCACTAACTCTAGTCTATTGGTGGTGGGTAGAATATACTATCATCTGATATGAGGAAGGATAGCCAATTTGTTCTCTGCCGAATTATCAGAATCAGGGTAACCTATTGAAATATCGAATTTCTGTTACCCGAATCTTAAAACCCCGAAAACGGTTGGTAGAACTTTTAAAAGACAGATGTAATGAATGACAACTTTCTATAATTCCGTTTTTCATTTCCCAGATGAATCAATTTCCAGGTGCACTAAAACCAAATTTTCAAATAGTATTTTTTTGTTTTCCATATTGTCATAATCCAAATATAGTTATACCAGATTCTCAGAATATTTTTTTTTGTTTCCCATCGTACCATTTTCCAAATAAACTATTACCAAATTTTCAAAATCTTTTTATTTGGTTCCCATACAAATCGTGTTCCAGCTAAACTATATACAGGTATAGTAAAAATCAGTAAATTTATACGATTCATTTAGGGTGTGTAACGGTTGATATAATAATAAAAAATCTAACGTTCACTTAAGACATAAATAATTTCACTTAATATAATGAAAGCCTGAAGACTTATAAATATAATATAAATTTGTTTAAATTATTGTTTTTCATGTCATGCATGAACAGTTTTGTATGCAGGTATAATCAATGAATCAGGAAAGCGAGCTCGTGAACACTGCGTACCACACCCGACCCGACTCGCCGTGGTACTTGTCTGCCCTACACTAGAGTGTTATTTAAGAACCGGAGGCGCGGAGGGAGGGGAGCCCCTTATTTCGTAGAAAGAAATTTCATAGAATTTCGTTTCACAGAAAATGCTTCATATAATATTTGGTTCTTATATTTTTATTTCGAATATTATTGTTTCAAAAACAATTTCCTACAATGAAACATATTTCACAGAACCACAATTTTTAATCAAATTTTTTAACAAACTTATCAAGCTGTAGAATTATTTTTAAAGAATATTAAACCACCTTTATAGTGTTCTAAATCACATTTTTAGCTGTAACATTTACAATTTTAACACCCCGACTCAGATTACCCCGACTCGGATAGGTTAGGTTAGAAAGCTAATGCGGGAGCGGAGCGTAGCGAAGCTCCCGCATTAGGCCTTCGTGGTTATTTTTTTATAAACCACCCAGAAGTAGGAGCCCCGCGTAGCGGGGCTCCGTCGACCTTGTAGACGCATCAATTGTTTAGTACATAAAAACCATATATATATGATAATATGTTATTCTTTGTAATAAGTTTCTATTAAATAAACAATATAATGATTAAGAATAGTTGATTTGATATTCTATAAAATGATTATTCTAATGTTTAACTTTATATGAAACAAAATTCAATGATTTAAAATTATATTAATTAAATATAATGATTATATTGATTATTCTATGAAACGAAATTATGCGAAACATTTTCTGTTCTACGAAATTATATTAAACAATTGTCTATAAAACAACGCACACCCGCGGAGGGCTGCGGAAGCGAGCATGGGTGCCCGAACTTTGTTACGCAAGGGCGGAAGGAGTGCACTTCCCGCAGCGCCGGAGAAGAGCAACACTAATGCTTGCCTGCTTGCCTGCATGCTTGCGTGCTTGCCTGCATGCATGCCGGTTTGATTGCCAGCTTGCCTGCATGCATGCTTGTTTGCTTACATGCATACATATATTTTTTAAGGCAACGTGTGTTTTGTTCAGTAGGTCTCCAATTGTAGTTAGTAGACGCCATATGAGGTTTAGTTTTAGGTTTAGAAATCTGGATATTGTTTGTCTGGATATCAATTAACTGGATATCAATTAATTGCATTTCAAAAATTTGTGTTTTAAAAATTGGGCTTTCGTGCATATGGATTACGGTCATCTGGATTTTGTGCATTTAGATTTCGTGTGTCTGGAACTCGTTCGTCTGGATTATAAAACGTCGTACAAATGAATAAATGGGCAAATGAAATTCGGAGTTGCGATTATATAGAAAATAAAACTTCGGAATTTGAAAAACCGGGATTATGAAAAATTGGCCAAACGTTTTCTGGATTATGATATTCGGAATGTTAAAATTCGGGATTAAGATAGGTAACCCAGAATCAGAATAAGAACCTGTATCACCTGTACGAACATGATGCTGACTATAAATGCCATAGTAGAACCATTTCTCGCTAGACGAAGTTTGTTTCCAATATACTTTTTTTTATACCTCTGAGGTAGCAGGCAAGTTACGGCCCTGAAAGTGGTTAATAAATTATGTATTTTCTAGGAAAATAAGTTTTCTTAATATTTCGTGAATAGCAAGAATAATATTCGATCATTTGACAAAAAACGAAAGACAAATCTTCATTTGACAAACGACGTTTGACAAAATTATAGTTGATAAATTTATCATTGTACAAACTATTGTTTAACAAGCTACTCATTAGACAAAATATTAATTAGGAAAAATTTCATTATACCTTAACAGCATTTTACAAATTGATTATTTTGTAAACATTAGTTGGCAAAACAAGTTTTACCCTTCAATAATTGGCTTGAATAGTCAAAAGTTGTGACAGAAATGAATCTTTGCAAATCCGACTTCACGTGGTCTTGTTTGCCCTACCCCTAGAGTGTTATATAAGCCCGCGCAGGCGCGGAGGGTTGGGGCGGCCTACGAGCTGAGGAGCAGGTGGTTATAAAGCCCGCCGCCGCGGCTGAGGCTCCGAGGCAGAGCCGGCCAGCAAGGCGAAGCTGCGGTGGTGGGCGTTACAACCATCTGCGACGACAAGCTCGTGTGGGGCCGCCGGAGCCCCGCAGCGCCGGAGCTGTGACAGAAACGATGTTTGCTACATGCTTCTTGCCTACTGTATCCTACATGCGTAATTTATGCTTGTTTGTTTGACTGTTTGTTAACTGACTTTATTTGGTCAAATGAACATTTTTAAAATAAAATTTTAACAATTGAAATATTTTCTATGTGATACATTTGCAAAACATTTATTTATCAAACGATTTTTTCATGAAGTAATATGTTTGCAAAATGAAAGTTTGTCTGATTTCAATATCCTAGTTAGAGTAAAAGATTTGTTGGTATTTTATTTATAAGCACACTGAGCAGCAAATAATACCCAGTACATCTAAAACATTGTAGATAAAATATGGTTTCATAACACCTGTACTAATGTTCTCGGAGAAATATAGATGTAATTATATAAAAAGAAACACACGAATAAAAAACGTTAGAATGAAATTTGTTGATACAACTGTCTTGTACCAACAAATTCGAACCCAAACGACTGCTAAGTAAGCTATTAACCCATCAACTGCACCGTTTGTTACGTGACATACGCCCACTTTCCATATTCAACTATAATAAATACACAAATAAGTTGTTTTAGAACGAAAACTTACTTTAAAGTACAGTCGGGGTAAGAAAAGGTTCGTTAGCTTAGTGTCGACATTTGTGGACACCAAGACATTTTAGACAATCATTACGTACCATGCTACTAATTTTCATTTCAAATGAAACTGAAATATCATAATGACACTTCATCATTATTCAATAAATATACTATCACTGACAACAAATAGGTACTTACAAATAAATAAAACATTATTTGATAGAATTATTTACGAAATTACTTAAGTCATTAATAAGGTTTCATATGATCAGAGTTATTACCTGACCCTTGCTTTCATGGAATTAAGTATGAGGGTTTTGCACTCCGACTGTACCAGTAACTCGTTGAGTGTCTCTTTAGCGCGATAGGATCTCGTCCGCCGGGCAACCAGCGATGAAGCAGTTAAATAGTAAATTAATTACATTATAAATATGCAGTAGGCAGATTTCTTGCTTTTTTTTTCGAAGCTTGTAAAAGGGTTTGATTAAGCTGAAAGGCAAGAAATGGAGATTTTGGGGAGGCAACGAGATTTTTGGCAGGGCAACGAGGTTAGTTTTGATGGAAAAATTTCGTCATTAATTATTCAAATCAAATCAAATCAAATCATGTTATTGCTGAACATGTAACATAAAATTGTACATCTAAGGTATTGTGTGATGTTAAAGAAATACATGTTCTACCGATTTCGGCATGCAATATAGGAACATTGGCAGTAGGTACATAAATATTAAAATTAAAGATTGAAAATAACAGTGTCACAAAATACCACAATAATTATGAAACAAAAAATAAAAAAAAAACAAATGAAATAGTAATTCAATGTCAAATGATAAAAATGTCACTAATTACCATACATAATAAAAAAATATATAAAATATTTTATTAATAACTTAGTAACAATTGTTATTTTATTAATAACTTAGTAACATAAGCCTCCCAACATTGAAAGAGGCCTATGTCCAGCAGTGGACTACGATAGGCTAATTCATTGATTGATTTGATTAATGTCACTGTTTTCAATATTCAAGAAGATTTTTTGAAGTGAAAACTTCTTTAGCGGCGTTGTATGGGTAAAAATTGTTAAACTCGCGCGTTAGAATCACTTGATCTTTGACCCGTAACCGACGACTTTGAAGTACGACATGACGTCATACAACATTCCTAGCTACAGAGTTTTTTTTTTGCTAGGTAAGCTAAGAATCTTCGTAGCTTAGCGGTAGGTGCTTCGCCTGTACGTCCTTATGGTTTCAGATAGTACCGGGTTCGAACCTGGGCTTCTGACACTTTAGTAATTATTTTTTCTTTTTGTAATTTATTACTTTTTGTGATTATTTTTTCATTTTGTAGTTTTGTAGTGTACAGAAAATTTGCAGAAAATTAGTCATAGGTTCTATGATTGGCGCTATATTATAGGTGTGGTATGGTAGGGTATGTTCTTTTTTCTTTTTCTCTGTACACAACAAAGAAAGAAAGAAAGAAAAAAGTTTTCACTTCTGCCGGCACTCCCGGAGTGCAACCCATCTTTTTTTTATACAACTGAGGTGGCAGGCAAGCACACGGCCTATTGAAAGTGGTTACAGTGGTCTATGGGCGTGTGCAACACCAGGAGATATCAAGGAAGCAACTCGCACTGTAGACTCTGTTAATACAGAGATTTTCTGCGACGACAAAGCAGGAATAGCCTTTGGTCTTCCCACTGACAGCACAAAAACTCTCTAATGAGCTCTGGGTAGTCTCGAATCCTTTCTTGATACCAATCAATTGAAGTTATAACGTACATACTTATAGACCTATAAAAATAAACTGACGTTATTGACTAATAAATATTCGTTTTCTATTATCACTTGATTCTTCGGATTGATCCGGATAAATAAAGCGCGTTACCGGGCATGGTTATTGGCTATTTAACATCACCTAAGAACCAAGCAATAATAATAAAAGACCAGAATGTGAGCGGCCGCCACTCGAATTGAACGGAGTACGGCAAGTAAAATCACGTGACACAGCTAATCTATTGTAAAGCACTAAAACAGGAACCATTCTGTCAGTGAACCTGTGTCAGTGTACAACATGTAAAAGCAATAATGGTCTCAAGACAGTCAATATTTCTTCTTAAATGCCTACTCTTGCATTTAAAGGATACTCAGCAAAGTCCAGAAAAATAAAGAAAATAAAAATGTTCGTGTATTATTCCTACGGGTTCAATTTATACTTTAATGTTTCAAGAATGAAATTTATTTGGATTAATATGATTCTCAAGGTTGTGCAGATACACGTCCAGTGGTTTTAATGAAAAATATTTATAATATTGAGTTTCATTCAAAGCTGGAAAGGTGGAAATAAAACAAGTTAGTAAAATTTATTGGATGTGGTACTTTTATATTATCTAGTGGCCTTTGGTTGTGTAGTTCAAAATAAAACAGTGCTCTGATTTTGATACTCAACCTATCAGAAAACCACCTGATTAAATACTCAACTTTTTGCGTTAAAACCGCTTCCAAATTCAAATTGAGACGTTAAAAGCAACCTGGGGCGATGCTAATGAAGGCTTTTTTTATATTTTTTCTTAATTTTAGCATAAACGCGTGGGAGGTACAGTTTAATTCACCGATAATGGACATTTACGGGTTAATAATATGGGTTGACTGAGTAAATTGAACGAAAAAGTTTGCTCTCTCAAAGGATTACTGATACGTTTTTGCGTATTTTAATGTACCTAATTCAGATTTCTTATTATAATTCAAACTACAGCTTATCATAGAAACTGCTATGGTAGCAAAAATGCATTCGTACAGCAGAATTGTAAGATGTCAGTCGATATTTAATAAAATTCATGCTTTTAATGTTCCTTAGAGCATTTTCACATTAATAGATGACGCTGATCACGATTATAAGAAAAAAACTCGATAGTATGTCATGTCAATAAGGTCGCAATTATTTCTGTATTTTTTTTCTTCGCTAGTCCATAACTAGTCTATGCTTTTGAGCTAATGGCCGTATCGGGTCAATTTTATTGGATAAATGTGAAAACAGCACATGGTGCTTTCGGAGGTCGACTATCGACGTCCGACATTGATATCGGATGAATGAGAAAACGCTCTTACAGTTCTAACATTTCCATTATCGTAACTTCATCTCAATATTATAACTATTGAGTCAAAGTAAAGAACGTAGTTTTTAAAAAAGTATTCAGAAGTCCATTATCATTTTTTAACTCAGTTAATTTCATTGATTAAAACAGTTTAATTGAACGATTTTTTACTTGTGAAACTCTGCCCTAAGTCGGTTAGCAAGAATATCACCTGCCTCATATTATACGGTTAACCTATGATCGTTTTCTTCGTTTCTAAGGAGCCATAGCAATGGCCCCCACTATTTCAAACTAACTAGGCGATATATTTTGACTATCAAAACATGTTACACATTAAGGCACCAATAAAATATGTGGTATATTATAACAAATTAAGGTCACCCGTGAAATATAACAGTCATACGTCTCGGTCGGAGTTATTTTTAAGAGTTAATAGAATAATTTATTCGGATACGTTCGTTAACGTTCAAGTTTTTTAATTAAGACGTCTTGTTTCCAGTGATTAAGGACTTATGTGGTTTTTGTCATTTTGTTCACAATTTAAGATTTGAAGTTTAAACGGAAATGTAAATTATTTCAGCTGGGTAAGGTTTGATTTCTTTTGAAGGTGTATGTGATAAGATTGGGAATTTTGTTCGTGAAAACATTTCAAAAATGCGTATGTCATTATGGGTAATGTACATTTAATTGAAAGATAAAAAATATTTTTAATCAAAAACATATAAAGAAAACGGTAATTGCAACTGGTACCTGCAGATATTATTGTTACTCATTGAATTTAAATAATTTTATCTCTATACCTTAGGGCAATTAAATAAAGAAACAATACGGATAGATTGCACCAAAAAGTTGCATTTTGGAGCGCAGCGCTCACTTAATCAGTAAGTTTAAAAGCGTCGGTAGCTTAGTGGTTAAGGAGTCGAACTTACGATCAAGAGGTCACGGGTTCGAATCCTGGCCATTACACTACCGACGTGAACCCACTCCTAGCACAAGCAATTTAGCTTAGTTGGAGGGGTAGAGGGAATATTGGTAATTTAGATAATTTCGGGTGCAAATATTCCTTTAAAAAAAAATGTCGGCCAGCTTGCAGACGAGGTCAACTTGGGCGAAGACTCATTTATTGTTTTATTAAGTCATGGTATCATCATTATCATCAGAACAGCCTCCCGTAAACTCGGAGTCCTGAACAGAGTGAGACGATTTTTCACGCCGAAGCAACGGTGTCTTCTATACAAGACACAAATTTGTTCCTGCGTGGAATACTGCTCGCATCTCTGGGATGGATCCGCAAAGTACTTATTAGATGCTCTCGACAGGTTGCAGCGACGTGCAGTCCACATTAATGGAAATCCTGAGGTCACGAGTACCCTCAAGCCTCTGTAGATGCGTAGAGATGTTGTCACCAATATTCATTAATTTTTTCGCATAATACAGTCATAACAATCTATAGTCAGTAAAAATAATTAAATATGTACCGTCTACAAGCTTCTATTGTGTTAATATATTGCCACAATCAAGTGAATAAACACCAACAGATATTTACCTCAGCTTTATTAGAAAATACTTCTAGCAAATCGTATAATAGATTATACGAACACAGAATGCAATTGGAACGTATGTTAATAGCTTAGTGCGGAACGTTCCGTCTGCTTGACTTAGAATATTTGAGAGAGCATTACTTACTCCTTCCGTGGACTATTTCGTGCGATGTCTTTGCTTTGTATACGTTAAATAAATAAGGTGAAAGCGTCTTATCCTAAAAGCTACTGAAGCATTTAACGGATTTATAACTGAAATTGTGAAAAACGAGCTATTTTTATAGACGTGTTTCTTAAGATAATCATTATCATTCGTTTTCGACTGGCATCTAAAAAATAATAATTACCACCGATTGTCTTATGGCAGTCGTCACGGGTAGTTGGAGCCCTAAAGCCTTGGGGACTTTGATACCGCCAATTGCTTGTGGAAGTCTAATGGCAGTCGCTTCATGGAAAATATTGAAGTTCAGCGGCATTGCAGTTATACTGGAAAGCCGTCCCCAACTGAGCTGTGAAAAGATTCAGAGAATTATAAGGAGTGTGGTCGATGGGCTCCAATGTGGAATTTTCGTATGTTTTTTTTTTGGTACCACTGGGGTGGCAGTGGCTTATGGTCGTGTGCAACACCAGAGGAGTCACACTCGTGCTGCCGACACAGTTAGCACAGAGAGTTCCTGTGCCGTCAGTGTAGAAGACAAAGCAGGCATACCCTTTGGCCTTTCCACTGACAGCACAAAAACTCTCCAGTGAGCTCTGGCTACTATGCATAGAGATGTCATGGAGAATGCCACTTGGAGAATAATGATGAATCTACTTCCTGTGGGCAATCAGAAGTTCTTCATGAAGTTGGTTATAAATAGAAAGCTTGACTTTTATATAACTATATCAACTTCTTGTCATTAAAGAGATTGTTTGAAGTCATTAGAGTCATAAAGTTCCATAAAACCCATTTTACAAAAATTTATGTTCTGAAAGTACCTGAAAATCGATCCTATCGAATCTACTTAGATATAAATTTAGCTGGCACTCGATTACAGCTATCCAGTTCACCGCCAGGGAATATATTATCTGGCGACGTGATACTGAGGATAACTTCATTGTTCAATATTGATCGTGTAGCCCTTAAGATGGTTAAACCCCCAGTTTGGCTATGATATGTTGGTAACTTTGGCTAACATAATATAGTAGTATTCAATATAGTAGTACAGAAAAAAGTGGTCCATTCGTGTGATGACGTAGAAAGAAAACAATTTTCACCACCTTATCTCATTAAGGGTCGAAAGAGGCTACTAAAGGAAAATACGCAGACGAAATCACTACAATAGAAGGAAAGCTGGAAATTAAACCCTGTACCAACCCGCCTGGCTAGCGTGAAAACGGCAGACTAAAGCCTACCAACTTTGGGAGAGGCCTATGTTAGTGACAGAAAAAAGAAGGTTATACCCGCATTCACTCCTCAGTCTAGGTGTTAATAGAATAAAAGTCATCGACGCCTACTTCCCTAGTTCCAATTATTCGCATTCAGTGGACCACGTCATTCTCTTCCATACAGTCTAAAAAAGAAAGCCAAAAGGATTTATTCTGTATAGATCATTTAAACGGCATTTACATTACGTCTCATATAAAAAAATAAAAATTCCACACTAGTTTAACAAATGGACCACCGATTCGAAACGCGCGTCTTGTCTTTAATCTTATTTCCTCGGCCACTCTCACTTCTTTGCCTCATCTTCTTTCACTAATGTTATCAATCTTTTCTTTGGCCTTATAAAAGTAGGTACTTGTAATCTAAATGTATGTCATTACTCCTTCGAGGGTAAGTATTACGTTTAGGAACATGAATTATTATTTAGTTAACTACAAAATTGCCACCAATGCGAATACACGAGCATTATTCCAACTACAGCTTTACCAGTTACCTGGACCTACTTTCTATTCCTAAGTACACACTACATGATAAGTAGTAACACATTCACATAAGTTACGCCTCGTGAACTAAGTCATAATGCCCGCTCTTGTTCATCACATATGCATTGTGCTGCAACTACATAAGATTTAACTACGATCATTTGCATAAATGATTTAATATATTTGTAAGCGCTTGGACGTGGTTTTACGGGTTCATTTAAATTGTAAACTGTTAGTCTATAAATTCCTGTAGTAATTACATCAACAATACATAAATTGTACCGTTTTCACAAAGTAATAAAGACAAAATAACGTTTATACAGTTTTGTACTTCAACTAACTGCCTGCGGATCCGGCCGCGTGGGTATTGAGATTTCTTCCTCACAACTAACGGCAAACAATTCCAGTCTTATACGAAGCATTGCAACTTAGAATCTGAGGTCCGATTTTACCAGCCTAACTGCGGATTTGGCTAAATTTCGATATTTTTCGTCAATCCACTGACATTCAGACAGCTGCAAAGCTTCGGTATCACCTTTGGGTTGTGGAGGTCAGCCTCCACAACCCAAAGGTGATACCGAAGCTTTGCAGCTAGATCAGTTGTTGAATTTTCGAGGGCTCCAACTACCCGTAACGACTGCCATTGATGTATGTTTAATTAAAAGCATAGACACAAGAAGAACAAGCCAACTGGCGGAACTATCCAGAAGAAACATGAGACTTGTCATAGAAGTGATAACAGGCCACTGTCGATTGAACAGGTACCTGACACTGATAAGAGTGATGACTAATCCCAGATGCCCGGAATGCAGCATCCATGTTGAGGAAGCCAGCCTCCACCTGCTGGCCGAATGCCCCATTTACTAACTGAATGATGGGAAATCATGGGAACGAACAGACTAGACTTAGAAGACATCGATAAGGGTGGAACAGATCTTAAGTTTTTGCAAGGAAACAGTTAGGTTCGACGAAAGACCGTGATTGTTGGACATCTCATATCCTCCACAGGAGAAAAATAGGGGAAATGGATGAAATGGCCCACACCAAAAGGCAGATCACCCATCCGGACGTGGCGCTGGCAGTATGTAAGTAAGAGTAGTAGTCTCAGGCTAAAATATAACTGTTGCCAGCTGCTATTATATGGATAGACCCTTTAGGGTGCCCTCTAGAGAGGAAAGCGTGCGTCAGAATCTCAGCAGTGCAGGCTTGTAAGGAGGAAGGGTCCCAAAGATTTTAGTGGGGCTCCATACAACCCTATTAAGTAGGTATCAATAGTTCTATATCAAGAACGTCATCCCATGCGTATTCCTGTCACATCCCTTGATATACGCAGTTAATACTTATAAGCTATGAGGTTTTAGTCATTAAATTAAACCATAAATTTGATGCAGCTTATCGGCAACGCGTTTAATCCTGTATTTATGCGATATCAGTATCTCATAATGATAAATTTTACCCACAAATTTCTATTTAAAATTGCATTATTTACATAATTTACCTACTTTCTACTCTTTGAGGGCAGTTTATGACATACATAATATCTTCTTTTTTTTTCAAAGGGAGTCCTACAATGCCTTTAATCGATCGATGATGTGATGTCAAAGTGATAATATGGTCGACGGTGGAGCACACTTGTCTAGAATTAATCTGTTTACTTTATACTTGAAGGTTATTGTTTTTTGGAAACGCAGAGTCAGGCAGGAGGCAGGGCATTCCACTCCTTAGCAGTACGTATAATGTCTTTTAAATAGCAGTCAAGCTACAGAACATTGATAGCATCAGTGAGTTGTGGAGGTTAGGTAGCAGTAACTTCACGGCAAACATCAGAGTTTGGTTGGTAGTTAGATAGAAAAAACTTAATTCAACTAATTTGGGAAAAGGCTCCGCGAGTGATGAAGACTCAGAGAAAGGTAAATAAAACTGTGTTAGCACATTTAACTCAATTAATCTCATTCAGAGAAACATTAAATCTCAGTTTAGTATTATGCATTTTAAATTATGAAAGATCAGATCAGATCATCGCTAAAATTAGAATGATGATGACATTGTATCTACTTATATTTTATACTTGCGAAAAGTAACACGAAATAAATTAATTCTTTACGTACTGTAAAAAGTTTTAATAACTGCCAACCCAAATAATAGCACAATCTCGATAAGCTGTTCAAAAGTTACGAAGGCCACTCTAATTGACATTATAAACAACTTTGTGACACAAAGTTGTGAGAATTCGCGAGTTTTTCGCGTTTATTATATTTACATAGTTAATACGTGAGTGTCGAAAGTGTCACGTTGTAACACGATAAAACGGCGCTTGTAAGTTTGTTCTAAAAATACGCTAAATGACGCTGTTTTTATTGATTGTCAATAGCAGCAAGCAGGTATTTAACCAAGGCACAATTCCGTTAAAATCCTGTCGACTAATGAAAAAAGCTTCGGCTTCGGCTTGCAGCTAGATCAGTTGTTGAATTTTCGAGGGCTCCAACTACCCGTAACGACTGCCATAGATGTTTGTATGACAACTGGGACGGATCGCTTAACGTGCTCTCTGAGGTACGACCAGACCAATGCAAATACCCATATTCATACATACAAATATTTGCACTGAGCGGAGATCGAACCCGCGCCTCCTGCGTAGCGGCCGGGTTCAATATAACTATACGGAGGCTGCTTAAAAAGTAACCAGTGATTTTGCAAACAAAATCTATCCTTATACCAAATTTCATTCAGATCCATTTAGCCGTTTGAGTGTGTTTGAGTAACAAACATCGAAACTATCGAAACGTCATCACAAACAGTGGTAGTGAACGCGGCCGCTACTCAGGAGGCGCGGGTTCGATCCCCGCTCAGTGCAAATATTTGTATGCATGAATATGTATATTTGCATCGGTCTAGGTGTATCTATGTATGTTATGCATATTTACAAAAAAAAAATAGTATCTAAGTATGTTAATCCGCATTCTAGATTCCATAACACAAGCTAGTTAAGCTATGCTCATCATGGGTCTAGATAGCGTTGTGAAAAATGTTGTGGAATATTTATTTATTTATAATATTAGTCGACAGGATTTTAACGGAATTGTGCCTTGGTTAAATACCTGCTTGCTGCTATTGACAATCAATAAAAACAGCGTCATTTAGCGTATTTTTAGAACAAACTTACAAGCGCCGTTTTATCGTGTTACAACGTGACACTTTCGACACTCACGTATTAACTATGTAAATATAATAAACGCGAAAAACTCGCGAATTCTCACAACTTTGTGTCACAAAGTTATTTATAATGTCAATTAGAGTGGCCTTCGTAAATTTTTAACAGCTTATCGAGATTGTGCTATTATTTGGGTTGGCAGTTATTAAAACTTTATACAGTACGTAAAGAATTAATTTATTTCGTGTTACTTTTAGCAAGTATAAAATATAAGTAGATACAATGTCATCATCATTCTAATTTTAGCGATGATCCCAGTGGTTTTCATCATTTAAAATTAATTATTTTAAACTGTGATTTAACGTTTCTCTGAATGAAATTAATTGAATTGTATTTCTCTGAGTCTTCATCACTCGCGGAGCCTTTTCCCAAATTAGTTGAATTAAGTTTTTTCTATCTAACTACCAACCAAACTCTGATGTTTGCCGTGAAGTTACTGCTACCTAACCTCCACAACTCACTGATGCTATCAAAGTTCTGTAGCTAGACTGCTATTTAAATGACATTATACGTACTGCTAAGGAGTGGAATGCCTTGCCTGACTCTGCGTTTCCAAAAAACAATAACCTTCAAGTAAAAAGTATTAATTCTAGGCAAGTGTGCTCCACCGTCGACCATATTATCACTTTCACATCACATCATAAATCGATCAAAGGCATTGTAGGACTCCCTTTGAAAAAAAAAGATATTATGTATGTTATAAACTGCCCTCAAAGAGTAGAAAGTAGGTAAATTATGTAAAATAATGCAATTTTAAATTAAAATTTGTGGGTAAAATTTATCATTATGAGATACTGATATCGCATGAATACAGGATTAAACGCGTTGCCGATAAGCTGCATCAAATTTATGGTTTAATTTAATGACTAAAACCTCATAGTTTATAAGTTATAAGTATTAATTGCGTATATCAAGGGATGTGACAGGAATACGCATGGGATGACGTTCTTGATATAGAACTATCGATACCTACTTAATAGGGTTGTATGAAGCCCCACTAAGATCTTTGGGGCCCTTCCTCCTTACAAGCCTGCACTGCTGAGATTCTGACGCACGCTTTCCTCTCTAGAGGGCACCCTAAAGGGTCTATCCATATAATAGCAGCTGGCAACAGTTATATTTTAGCCTGAGACTACTACTCTTACTTATATACTGCCAGCGCCACGTCCGGATGGGTGATCTGCCTTTTGGTGTGGGCCATTTCATCCATTTCCCCTATTTTTCTCCTGTGGAGGATATGAGATGTCCAACAATCACGGTCTTTCGTCGAACCTAACTGTTTCCTTGCAAAAACTTAAGATCTGTTCCACCCTTATCGATGTCTTCTAAGTCTTGTCTGTTCGTTCCCATGATTTCCCATCATTCAGTTAGTAAATGGGGCATTCGGCCAGCAGGTGGAGGCTGGCTTCCTCAGCATGGATGCTGCACTCCGGGCATCTGGGATCAGTCATCACTCTTATCAGTGTCAGCTACCTGTTCAATCGACAGTGGCCTGTTATCACTTCTATGACAAGCCTCATGTTTCTTCTGGATAGTTCCGCCAGTTGGATTGTTCTTCTTATGTCTATGCTTTTAATTAAAATTTTTAACTGTCTCATGACGAGCGATGATTTCCATCTTCGGTTGGTCGCAGCCACTATGCTTCGGCTGATGACTCCCTTGGTGATTATGTGGGCGATTGGTAACCTGGGATGGGACTACTCTAACATATTAGAATTCAAATTCAAAAATCTCACAAATTGTAAGATCAACGCCATCATCATCATCTACTTGAAGGGTTGTTCTAAAAAGTCAATACTGGGATGTAATGCAAATCCTAACAAAAACATCAAAATATAAAGCCTTACAACAGTTATTATTCAGATATCATTTCAGTATTACGAAGCATTAAAGTCTCTGTACCGTAATCGATTCTATTCGATAATTTAATAACTTTATCTCTTATAATGTAGATAAGTGTCTTACGCGCAGATCCAATTTTACGAGAGTATAATTTTATCGCTCAACTTTAGTGCAATATCACTGGAACTTGATCGATTCTTCATAATATTACGGAAATTAGAGTACGATATGGCCACGACCTAACATTTAAACAGAAACATCGCTTAACAATCAAAAAACTAGATACAAACGATTATAAAACTTCCTTCCTTTTGAATTTGGTTTAAAAATGAATCGATAAACTTGGAAGTGCAAACCTTGAAAACAACTAAACCGATTTGGATGATTTATTCATTATTAGTTAATAATTTAAAAAAAAAGGATCGACTGCTATGGCAGGAGACAGTAATGAACTGATTGACTGATTGATTCCATTTGTAATTTTCATATGGAATCATCCAAATCATACATATAATTTTAGAATCAGGCCAATAAATAAAAGAATAATATTCTTTCATATAAATGAAAGAATATTATTCTTTTTTTTTTTTTTATGCGACTTAGGTGGGCAGACAAGCCGTTACCTATGGACGTGTGCAACACCAGGTCAGTCGGTGATTCAATCGGTCAGTGCTGCCGGCTCTGTAAACACAGTGTCTGTGCCGTCAGTGTAGAAGACAAAGCAGGAATAGCCTTTGGTCTTCCCACTGACAGCACAAAAACTCTTCAGTGAGCTCTGGCTGCCCTACTCACCGTCGGGAACAATCTAGACAATATTAATATTCTAAATAATCCTTGAATTAAGAGTGGTACATTAGGTAACACCCGAGTACCTACTAACAGCTTTTTACGAATATAAATGTATTGAGACATGAGTTTTCGATAAGTTTATTACTTGATTTAAGTCATAAATCATAACTCATATCGTCTAACCATATTATTTCGCATGCTGATTCGAGCGGTGTTAAAATATCTTTACGTTAAGTATGCGAGGTGTATGAGCATGTGTTCCGTGGGGCGCACTGGTGGGCTCGAACCGGTTCGCATTATACCCTCTGTACCCACCGCGTGGTACCGGTCGCAATTTAGGCAATCGACAAAATATTTTTAATAGTTTCTACAAGAAAAAATTGTCATAATTAATTCTTCTACGGTTTTTAAGTGGTATTTGTTATGACAGAATTTACTATGCAATGAAGATTGTTGCTTCGTAAAACGCCTTCAACACCTTGCTCTGGAGTTGCATCAGGGAGGCACTCGTGTACCACGATGTGCCTCTCTACCTCCGCCGCATAGTCGGGGCGTACTTGACGGAGAGAGCCGTCATCTACCCAAGTTCGACGGGAGTCGGTAGGCGTGAGATGTCGTGCGGTGTTCCGCAGGGGTTGGTCTTGGGGCCGCTCCTGAGGAACATCGGTTACGACTGGGTGCTTCGCGGTGACTTCGCGTACGGTGCCACCGTCACGTGTTATGCGGATGACACGCTGGTGACGGTGAGCGGGGCTACGCACCACCGTGGATCCTGGAAGCGAGGGCCCTTTCGGCACTATATAAGTTGTAGTAAGGCGCGAGAGCGGGGATTCGATCCCGAGCTCGAGGATATTCGGGCCGAGAAATCCTGGCTCCACCAGGTCATGGTGGCCGAGTGGGAGCGACGACTTGGGCAACCACGCGCAGGGCACGCCGTGATTGCGGCGGTAAGACCCATCATGGGGGAGTAGCTAGAGAGGCCACACGTTAGCCTCACGTACCGTCAGACGTAGATTATCACCGGGCACGGTAGCTTCGGGCGGTATCTGCGTCTGATGGGTATAGAGCCAACGCTCGAGTGCCATCACTGCGATGCGAGCGTGGACTCGGGGCTGCACACGCTCACCGAGTGTACGGCGTTTGAGACGCCCAGGCGGGAGCTTGTGGCGGCCCTGGGAGTGAGAGTGCTCACGCTCTCCACCCTGCTTGCGGCGATGGTCCGCTGCGCCGATGCGTGGGCGGCCAGCGCCTCCTTCTGCGAGCTGGTCATGCTCGCGAAGGAGACAGCAGAGCGGGCGCGATGAGCGAGAAAGGCTCGCTGACATCGCTGCACGCGCTCGAAGGCGGCTCGGGCATCGGAGGGCGCAAACTGACCTCCGCCCCCCATGAGCGCGGGCCTGAGGGTGACGGGTGGAGCCGCCCGTCACCCTAGCAGAAGCAGGCCACGGCGGCGGCGCGCATCGTAGGACCGCGTGGTCCTCCCCTTCCCGAGGAGGGCCAGACCGAGAGGGATGGCCCTGGGTCAGCCGGGGTACGAGGGATATGTCGCTTGACAACCTCACCTTCGGCCTAGCACTACAACCCAGAGACGGCGTGCGGTTTAGCGGTTTAGTCGGTTCGAGTTCGACATATCCCTACGGATACCCACCCCTCCGGCTCCGGAGGGGTGGGTATCCGTGGGGATTTCCCGCATGTAAAAAAAAAAACCTTCGTAAAACAAGGAATTATGGTAATATTGTGCCTTACTACTATGTCTGCAGTAACATCTAGAAAAGGCATTTTTCGAGTGCCATATTCAGTTAATTAACACCCACATTTCACCAATCTGTATTCGGTCCCACGTATTAGGAGGTGAGCCTATTGCCCTATTCCGGGCACTATTGTTGACTCGAGCCATGCATCTGAGGCTGAGTCTGGGCTGCTGGTGAAATGTCGGTCTGCCTAACTCTCCGGGGATAAAGGCCTTTGGAGCTTAGTAGCAGCAAATCGCCTGAGAATGACCAAAAAAGAAATAGACCCATAATATCTAGATTTTTTCGTTTGTCCTACCTCTTGACCTATTTTCCATTTTGAAGTATATAACTCTAAACGCAGATTTATATACTTTAAAACTGTTTGAACCAATACGATAGTAACTGTTGGTTTTATGTAGTTGATTGAATTTGTTGAAACTTTTTGATGGAACTTAAATTTTTTTGTTTGTTTGTTGGTTTCATGAATACCGAAAGTGTCTTGTTTTTGTCTTATGTGAAAATAATACTCGAAACTTCACTTCATCTTACTAGAATTTAATAAGAACACTCTAGCATAACTCATAATAAATCCGTTTTTCTGCGAACCGTACCGAATCGCAGATCCTCGTATCCGTTAAAATAAAAGCTGAACAAGGTCTGCGACCTTTAACTGGATTCAATGAGCACGCACAATCATCTCGATATCTTAATTATGAATATATATGATCATGTGCCTCTTCGAGAACGGATTAATGGTAAAATCATTTCGAGAGTGAATTAGAGAGTCGTTAAAATGTCAAGTGATTCACAGGTTGTAATTTCCTGTGATATTATATTATTACTTTCTTAAAATTTGAGACATTCCATTTATTTTTATTTAATTTAAAACACTCATTATAGGTTTAATAATAATGCAGGTGGCTGCCACAAAAATCTGACCCTGGCAACGTTTAACGGATGCACTCTGAGGCTTGACCATCATCTAGCGCAGTTGGAAGTGGAGTTAGAGAACATTAAATGGCATGTTCTAGGGTTATGTGAAGTCCGTAGAGAGGGGGAGGAGACCATAACCCTGGACTCGGGCCATCTTCTCTACTTTCGCGAGGGGGATAAGAAATCCCAGGGTGGCGTAGGTTTCCTCGTCAATAAGGCCCTCTCTAACAACGTTGAAGAAATCTCCAGTGTGTCGACCAGGGTAGCGTACCTGATCCTTCGGCTGTCCAAGTGCTACAGCATGAAGGTCATTCAGGTTTACGCACCGACCTCGACTCACCCGGATGATGAAGTGGAGGATATGTATGAAGACATATCCAAAGCCTTACACCACACCACCAAGGCCCACTTCAATGTTGTTATGGGGGACTTTAACGGCAAGGTGGGAACACAGACTGGCAACGAATCCCGTATAGGCCCGCATGGTTATGGAGTTAGGAATCACAGGGGGCAAATGCTTGTCAACTTCCTTGAGAAGGAGGGACTGTTCTTAATGAACTCTTTCTTTAAGAAACAGCCTCAAAGAAAGTGGACATGGAAAAGCCCCGACACTGTGACAAAAAATGAGATCGACTTCATCATGACGGATAGCAAGCACATATTCAGAGAAGCTTAAAGCTTGAAAGAAGCCGACTGATGAAGTCCACGCTCCGACCTAACCCAATCCATATCATGGCGGGCGGTGAGAAGTTCCAGCAGCTTCTCGGGAACAGATTTGTTGCCTTGGAACCCATCGACGACGTTGACGAGAGCTTACACAATCTGGTCGAAACTCTGAGGGATGAGGGCATCAAGTTCTGTAGAACGCAGCGGACTGGCAGAATATCCAAACTCTCGGCTGAGACTCTCGGGTTGATGACAAAAAGACGGGAAACCACCCAAGCGACTTCGTCGGAGAGGTCAGACCTGAACAAGCAAATTGCGAAGATGGTACGGCGCGACCTTCGGAGCTCCAACACACGCCTTATCGAAGAGGCGATAGAGCGAAACCGAGGGTCTAAAGTATTCACTCAGCAGCTTGGCAGGAGCCACCTGACGAAGCTAAAAACGCACGACGGGAGGACCGTTTTGTCAAAGCCAGGGATCTTCGCCGAGATAGAAGATTTCTACGGCCGATTATACGCTTCACATGCCTCTCTTTCTCGACGAGATGACCACGATTACAGAGCCACCCTGACACGCCACTACACCGACGAACTGCCTGACATCAGTCAAGACGAGATCGTGTCAGCTCTGAGGCAGCTTAAAAATGGAAAAGCCCCCGGTGAGGACGGAATAACATCAGAGCTTTTGAAAGCTGGAGGAGCCCCTGTTATACAGGAACTACAGAATCTCTTCAACGCCGTCCTTCACAGTGGGAGAACTCCAAAGGCATGGAGCGGGAGTTTGGTGGTGCTCTTTTTCAAGAAGGGTGATAAAACCCTTCTTAAGAATTACAGACCCATCTCGCTCCTGAGCCATGTCTATAAGCTGTTCTCACGAGTGGTCACGAATCGTCTCGCCAGGAGACTCGACGAGTTCCAGCCGCCGGAACAGGCCGGGTTTCGCGGAGGATATGGCACCATAGACCACATTCACACAGTGAGGCAGATTATACAGAAGTCCGAAGAGTATAATCAGCCCCTGTGTCTGGCCTTTGTGGACTATGAGAAGGCCTTTGACTCTGTCGAAACCTGGGCTGTTCTGGAATCCTTACAGCGATGCCAAGTAGACTATCGTTATATTGAGGTGCTGAGATGTCTGTACGAAGCCGCCACTATGAGTGTCCAAGTACAGGACCAGCAGTCTAAACCGATCCAGTTGCGCAGAGGAGTGAGACAGGGGGATGCTATATCCCCGAAACTGTTCACCAGCGCGTTGGAGGATATGTTTAAGACGCTGGACTGGAAAGGAAAGGGCATTAACATAAACGGCGACTACATCTCACACCTACGATTCGCAGATGACATAGTCTTAATGGCGGAGTCGCTAGAGGAGCTGAACCAGATGCTGGGCGGACTAGCTTCAGCCTCCCGACGTATCGGTCTTGGCATGAATTTGGACAAAACCAAAGTCATGATCAATGGCCACATTGATCCGATGCCGGTCGTCGTACATGGTCACCCTCTCGAAATCGTTTCTGAGTACACTTACCTCGGGCAGGTTCTGCAGTTAGGTAAAAACAATTTCGAGAGGGAGGCCAAGAGGAGGATCCAGCTGGGCTGGGCAGCGTTTGGGAAACTACGCCGAGTCTTCTCGTCATCTATACCGCAATGCTTGAAAACGAAAGTTTTCAATCAGTGCGTCCTACCCGTCATGACCTACGGAGCCGAGACATGGACACTCACGGCAGGGTTGGTCCATCAGTTCAAAGTCGCTCAGCGAGCTATGGAGAGAGCTATGCTCGGAGTTTCTCTGAAGGATAGAATCCGCAACGAATACATCCGACAGAGAACCAAAGTTATCGACATAGCTCAAAGAATCAGCAAGCTAAAGTGGCAATGGGCTGGCCATATCTCACGAAGAACCGACAACCGTTGGGGTAAACGTGTTCTTGAGTGGAGACCGCGACTCGGCAAGCGTAGTGTAGGACGTCCTCCGACCAGGTGGGATGACGATCTAAGAAAGACTGCAGGCAGATGCTGGATGCGGCAAGCTGAAGACAGGGCGCTATGGCGCTCATTGGGGGAGGGCTATGTCCAGCAGTGGACTAATATAGCCTGATGATGAATAATGCAGGAATCTCGTGAAGTATTTAAGGACAGATGGCAAGCCATTGTCTCTGCTCGCCCCGGAGAGTATAAACGTGAGTATATATGTATGTATAAGGTACTTTAAAAAAATATAAGGTATTCAGATCTACTTAATTAGAATGTTACAGAACAATACAAAATTACAGAACTCTCTATTATTTGTACTGCAAATATTTCTATATCTTTTTAGATTTCTACGGCGCGACGGTGTACGCGTATCCTTGGAATGGCAAATATTATGAATTTTGCAACATTGTTTTAACACAATATTGCTTTATTGTGCTAACATTGTACTACAATCTATTTTCCGTTTTTTCTTAATAAATATTATTGTATTCATCACTTGATATGTCCATTGGCTTTAATATTTTCCTGCTCAAACTATGTTTCATTCTAACTATGACTACATTTAAATTCTATTTATATACTACGAAATAAATAAATATTTTATCAATGAATTCGACATATAAGGAATAGGCTTAAGCTTACGTAATTTATAAAATGGCAGACGATGGGTATAGGACAAACAATAGTTACTTCTGAAAGTTACTGTGTAAGTCAGTTATAAGTTACCACAGTGGTGTGTATAAATACTTTGACAAAAATAATATCACCTCATTGTTGTAAGCACAGAATTTATTACCGTTATTTATAGTTCTACCTACCCACCTATACGCCTATACGTCTCACGGAAACAATGATCTGACGTCACCTGCACAAACACACAGACAAACAAAGAGACAAAACTTGATATTTTAACGAGAGCCTTGTTTTAAATTTATAATGCTACCTTCTGTATTCAACACTCGGTGACTACCAATTTTGCAACGAGAATGTATAAGAGAAGCCGATGTTACTGCTAAACTTTTAATTCAGGAGTTTCTTAAAGGTTACCAACGTGATTCATGTTTTTAAAGATTACCAATCGAAAGTACAATATTTATTCTAGAATACTCATATCGATTTAAATAGAAAAAAATTTAAACCTCGCCCTAACCAATTCAAATTTCTCCTTCTATGTCTGTCTTTGAGGCGACATTGGATACGACGATTTGAATAATTAGCATAATTAGCAAGTACTTAAAAATTTAATTCAAATGGAATACTCATAGTTTTGCACAAATAGACCTTTCCAAAGAATCTATCAACCTCTCAATTAAGAACGTGAGAGTATCGAAGCCTATCTGTTAAGGTGACAAAAACTACAAGGTGACAAGTGATACTACAGTTCTTCAAGCGATAGCAAACATGCTGTCAAAGTAAAATTCCTTTCCTTAAAAATATAAACAAGTTTCCTCTGAAATCTAAGAAGAATAGGATAAAAAAAGAATCGAAGAAGAAATCAAAGATGAAGACATCCTAGCGTTAATCCAAGTCGCATCCGAAGCTATTAACTTGGAGTCTGGGGTCCGCTTTTACCAGTCCAACTGCGGATTTGGCTAAACTTCGACATTTTCCGTGAAGCGACTGCCATCTGATCTCCTCTACGAAGTTTCCTCTGAAATATGGAGACAGAAAAGCTACTTTTCCAGTCGGTTCCAAAATTGAATTAGCAGTCTGATGTCTGTGTAGGTCGATCACGAAACGGTGTTTCGTCACATTGGGTTGAATGGCGGGGAATCTGGTGTACCCTAGAGAAAATATAGACCAAAGACCCCGACATACTTACTTCAATTCGAAAATATATACAACTTGAAATTTCCCTAAACATAAGCCACAATGTATTTCACTTTACCTGGAATTGATTTCCCCAGAGCGCTGTTTCAAATAACTTGTTACCAAAAAGTTCACTTAGGTACTCGAATTCCTTCTCATTGAATATTATTTTACTTAAAATAGTCTGTAAAATAGTAATCAGGGTGGTTGCTTCAATATCTTTATATACTTGGATTATAATCTGTATCCTATACTAGGTAACTTCTTGCCCTGAATGATTTATCAGCAAAAAGCTCTAATTCTGACCCTTTTCCCAACTCAGTTAGTGCTATCTTTTGATCTAACTATGATGTGACTGACTTCGGTCACTCGGGTCGGGACTTCGGACAGACTGCTATCTGACCTCCATAGTAAATTGGCAATTCATAAGTTCCTAAGTAAGATTGGTCAGACTTTTTGGGGTTCGAACTACCTGTAACGGCCTTAAAATTGAGAGATTTTAAACGGTTCTCTATTCTGCTCCCTCTCCCTGGTCTTCCGTCATAACACAACGTTTTCATGACAGGCTGTTCATTGGTCTATGTAGCTGCAAAGACCTGTCAACTTCATCGCACTTAATGAACAACTTACACTTCAAAATTAAAAAACAACACAACACTGGACACAATTCCGAACTCCATTATACAACATACCAAGTGAAACCAATACATTACAATCGTACACCCGTTCCGCAGAACCTATCCCATTGTTCGCTAGTAAATCACATGAAGCCCACATCAAATCAGCAGCTAAGCTCAACATTAATCTGCGTGGCTCCATAATGCTGCTCAAGAACAACAAGGGACTCCATAAAAGCGATTGAACAGTATTCGCGCCTACAAATGCATGGCAAAAGCTTCTTACATTACGTTATTGTGTTAAACAAATCATGGTATTACTTTATACTAGGCCGTGCAGGCGGATTTGCTTACATGTTTTGTTTGTTTTGGAGTGCTTTTCTGTACAGATTTTTTATGACCATTTAATAAAATACCTCAGAAATTGCTCTAATGGTTTAGGCAGAAATCACTAGATATTTAATGCTAAATTAACATTTACCATTCATTACCATTATAAACAAAATCATTTGAAGTTATACGTATAGATGGAAAAAAATTGCCACGATAATTATAAATTACACAATTAATGTATAAATTTAATGATGAAGTCGGTAAAAATGTTACGTCAATACAATACAATGACAAATTGTTTTCATTGTACTTGGCATTATATTTCATAAATCCATTGCCACATCTCAGTGAGTAAAGTATTCATGTTCACGTTTCATACTTTTCTATTACTCTTGTTCTATTATAATTTTGCTCTCTAATATCCAGAGTCAAGGCATAAAAGTTGATAAAAAGTGTTTGGAATATTCCATGTGTGTTTTATTGCATTAACAATGCAATTTCCCTGTCAAACGTATTAATTAGTGCGTCCCACTTTCTAGCCAGACTTCAATTTCAGTAACACATTGTGGCAGTTCGTTGACGAATGAAAATAAATCTGAAAAATTTCGTACTGCTCTAAATATTGTGCAACATTTTTCAGAGAAATTTCGAATATTCCATTTTGTTTTGACATTTGTGATTAACTTGGAAATATTATCGTCTGTTGTTTATTATTTTGTTTTATGTCAACCCCATCGAACCTTTAAATATTACACAGGAACAATATTATGTTTAGGTAATTACTTTAGATGATACGATTCAGAACCATTATAACCAAACAACATAAGTTATAAGTCTTTATTCGATTATTTTAACTTTTATCCAATAAAATGTAAAGTGAGTCTCTCATAAATTCAAGAAAATCACATATAAGGCAACGTACACACCGACTTGTTATTAGTAGCGGCGTTGGACGCAAGGCCGGCGGCGCACACGCTTGTGTATAAATCAAGTTATTCGTTCCGCCCAGGCCGCATTGTCCTCGCCTTTGCGAAAAAAAGACAGTATCGAAAATCGAGCTCGTCAAAATTTATTTCGATGCTATCGACTTCGAATTCTGTATGTTGCAGTGATTATGAAATATTTGACATTTTATGTATTTTACTATTCCTTTATAAATATCATAAGCTTTTTCTTTGGAAGGCAGGTTAAGGAGCACTCGTTTTCCCAACCGAACACTGGTGTAACAAAACGCCGTGCGGTTTTAGTCGGTTGGTACTATAAGGTGATAAGCTTTCTTTAAAAAAAAAAGATTGTGTATGTATCTATATATGTATATTAATATAGGTATATTATATTAACAAATAAATAATAGGTAGGTATATTTGAAATGTGAAAGTTTGTTAATATATTTGAATGTTCTAAGTCGGTAAGGTCGGTATAATGTACAAGTATTTTCTTAAGAATCAAATCTAAATAGTAACTGCACACTCCGTGCAGATCAATCTTAGCTGTAAGCAGCATTGCACACGGCCAATCTTCCAATGATGGATGGCTGTTTGTTTCTTAGGATTCTCCATGGCTTGGAAGTTCTTCAAACTATCAGTCTCAGTTGTCAAGTCATCTTAAGAGTAACTAGGTGCAGACAGGAACTTGAAAGATCGGGCAGCAGTTTGCAAAGTACTTTGAAAGATTTATTAATAATATTGTATGTTATATATTTCGTTGCAGCTTTGATTGCGTAACAGTACATGAGAAGGAAGCATTTTGATAATGATACGTTTTGCGAGTGTGAGCTGCATTTGCAGAAGGTATATTCATTGCTTAAGCCAATTTAACATTGCAAGTGTCTCTAGGTATTGGTAACTTCGTAACCATATCATTATTTAATTAGAAGTTAAAAAGATTAATTAACTGTCTACTTCATTTTCTGAACTCTGATTCTAAATTCACAAAAGTATGGAATGAAGATCACGAAGATCATACAATCAGCTTAAAAAATATAATAATGAATTTATTCCATGTATTGATAATATATTATGAATTTATGAATTAAAAATTTTCTCTAAAAGATTTCATAGCAATATTAAATAATTTCATACGAGCTGAATTGAAGTCATATCCATATTAATGTCGTTTTAAAGCCAGATTTAAAATATTTAATGCTACTCTTCAAACACTGATCTCCCAAGGAACCTTTTCTCACAGCGTCAGTGGGACGGGCCGCTCTGTAACTTATTAAGACAAAATTTATTAAATACTTGCACTAATGCTGCTGAGCGTGCCCGCTTACTGGCAGTTGGAGTGTGGGAATCGGGTCTTTGGTTACAAGCTCTTCCGTCATCTAACGTAGGGACTATGTTAGATGACATTACTTTCCGCATCGCGACGTGCCTCCGCCTAGGTGCGCCGTGTGTCTCTCCGCATCAATGCCGTTGTGGAGAAGCAGTTGACCGACTCGGACACCATGGCCTGTCGTGCTGCAGGAGCGCTGGGCGAATTCCACGGCACGCCAGCCTCAACGACATAATCCGCCGTGCTCTTGTCACCGCTGGTGTGCCTGCTGTGCTTGAACCAAACGGTTTGGCGCGCGACGATGGCAAGAGACCGGATGGTATGTCATTAATGCCTTGGAAAATGGGTAGGACTCTGGTGTGGGACGCAACATGCGTTGACACCATTGCCCCTACCCATATACCTGGCACGGCTGGTTGTGCCGGTGCTGCTGCAGCTTCTGCAGAGGCTCTTAAGCGGCGCAAATACTCCAATCTCATTGGAGATTATGAATTTGTGCCGTTTGGAGTTGAAACGTTTGGGCCTTGGGGTCCGAGCGCCCGCAATCTCTTCAGGGAGATTGCGAAGCGTATGGTCGACGCTTCTCGTGACCAGAAGGCTGGCCTCTTTTTAGGTCAGAGATTAAGCATTGCCATACAACGTGGCAATGCTGCCAGTCTTCTGGGAACGCTACCACAAGAGGCATGCGATGCGGATGAATTCCACGACGCATTTTAACTTTTAGTTTTAGTTTTTATTTTTTATTTAGTATTATGTATTGACAGCCTCCGTGGCGTGGCGGTAGTGAACGCGGCCGCTACGCAGGAGGCGCGGGTTCGATCCCCGCTCAGTGCAAATATTTGTATGCATGAATATGGGTATTTGCATTGGTCTGGCTGTTTCTATGTATAATATGTATGTATTTACAAAAAAAAAATGTATCTAAGTATGTTTATCCGCATTCTAGATTCCATAACACAAGCTAGTTAGGCTATGCTTACCGTGGATCTAGATAGCGTTGTGTGAAATGTTGTGGAATATTTATTATTATTATTATTATTAAGTATAGTAACTTTATTAATTTAATTTAATTTAATTTGTATATAATAGGTTTGATTTTGTAAACATAGAAATAATTTCTTTTCTTAAATTAAAAAGAAATCTTTAATTTTTTTTGTATTATGTATATATAGTAACTTTATTAATTTAATTTAATTTAATTTGTATATAATAGGTTTGATTTTGTAAACATAGAAATAATTTCTTTACTCTTTTAAGAGGACATAAATCATTGATCATTTCACATTTGTTTCATTCGAGAAAGTCATTGTCCGATTCCAGTGATTGCGTTATTCAAAATTGATACCTATCATATTGTATTTAAAAGGCTGATTTCAGAATAACGAATATTACTTCTTTTAAGATACAGTAGTACTCTGTAGCTTCTCGAATATTTTGCGAGATAGAATTATAGTTATAATAAAAAAACGTTGTGTAATCTCATTTACAACTAAAAGACCGGCTCGAACCGGCTTCAAAATGCAAGCTTTGGATGCAACAGGGGCTGATGCTACAAGCCCTTTGCTCGTGACCAGATGAGCCCACTGTTTGGTAGCGCGGTTATCATTAGATTGGTGACTGCTCTACCATTCTGCTAACGAAACTGTGTTCAAAAAAATGTAGCTCCGAAAAGACTATGAAATATGTATGTTCGCGATAAATTCCGAAACTACTGAACGTCCAATATGGTCCAACTTAAAAGATAGAATAGGTTTTATCTTAGTCACGGGAAAAGGAACTAGAAGCTAGAATCTAGAAGCTAATCCTTGAAAACAAGAGGAGTTCAGAAACCATTCAAGGTTGTATGTCGTCGAGTTCCCTAAAATTAGTAATACTATCCCTAACTCAAGATTGAAATCAAATTTCATTTTTGTTATTTACACTGGCAAGTCTCGCAGCTAGAGTATTGCTGAGTGGTATATTTATTAAACACCTTTGATAAAATCCCAGCATAGTAAGCAGTGTACCATAACAATAGGGTATCGATGGCACTTGTCGAAAAATTAAATAAAGAAATAAAAAATGGACCGCCGCCGAGCAGGCATGGAAGCTTTTGTTCGCTTATTTGTGCTGCAGACTGCGTATTGGACATAAAATGTAGTTTTGATTAAATTTCGATCTGGTTTTGATGCATATTCTGATAAACATAAATTTTATACGTGTTTTTTTATTCTGAAGGTATAAAAAATGTGGCCATGTATATTGAATAGGATCTGTTTTAGCTATTAGTGGGTCAAATTTTGCTTATTATTAGGCACAGTTCTCTATTTTTCTTCGAGACTGACCTGCTAGCCGGCAAATCTGCTGATAAACGAACAAGGATTTGGTGCAAGTTGTTCATTGAGTGATCCGCCTACAGCAGCTTACATAAAAGTAAGAGAAGTAAGAAGTACTGTGGCGTGGCGGTAGGGACCGCGGCCGCTACTCAGGAGCCGCGGGTTCGATCCCCGTTCAATGCAAATATTTGTATTGATGAATTTGCATTTGTTTGGGTGTTTCTATGTATAATATTTATGTATTTACAAAAAATGTATCTAAGTATGTTTATCCACATTCTAAATTCCATAACACAAGCTAGTTAAACTATGCTTACCATGGGTCTAGCTAGCGTTTTGTGAAATGTTATAAAATATTAAAGAATATATATTTTAGTAAATGAACCAAGTGTTCCAACGCGAAATTTCCGCGTGCAACCGGAAACTCCGTTTAGATGATGACGAATGTTATATTTATATATACATTCCTGCCTACTCGGGGTATACCTAAAGATTTATGTCTCATAAAAGAAAGGGTAAATGTAATTTGTAAATATTATATGAAGCAAACTAAAGGTAGATAAATTGCTGTCATTTATATCGGTTAACCCTACGTGAATCTTCACAAATAGCGAGTAACAAGCCAATTCAAATATTCCATTACTGCAACATAGCAAATCATCCTTCCTACGCGTACATACTTACAATCCCGCCAACAAGCAATACATTACTATTCGCTCTTTCAATAATTCCAAAGCTAATCTTTAATACCAAAACCGAGAATTATGTAGAACCATACCTTATTAGGGAAACGGTGCCTTGAACATTATAGGGAGACACTGTATCCACATTAACTTGACCTCTGACGATACAAATAGTTTTATTTTTTCAGTACTAATGTTAGTATCCGTTTGAAATCTTATGGGTCTTACAGATGTGGTGGCTATGTGGTATAAAATACGGTCGATATAGAAGAGGATAGGCGACAACAATGGACATTTGGAATTTAAAATTGCGTGTAAAATTCAGGGTTGTGCCTGATTCGGATCTGATTATTTTTTGTAGAATATCTAATTGAATTTTATTATGTCGTTGTTAAAGGTTGGTCACTATCCCTACGAAAAAGAAAGTTTTCAAATTGATTTTGAGTTGTATTTGAATGATAGGTATTTTTTTTTCACAACTACTTAATAATAATAACTGTCGACATGTGGGATGTGGACTCAGCTATTTTGTACCGATAGTCATCTCAGTTCACGGACATTACGCTAAGAACCTCGCTCAATATCTTATGAGGCTCTCATTAGACAGCTGGCTCAAGGGCTTGATGCAGAAGGCAATTTTGCTAGGTACGGCACACATACTGACGAAGTTCCTCTCCCTGGAGCTCTAACCGCCGCGCCGGTAGCTTGGTCCCTGTACATCGGGTACAAGCCGAAGACGTGGCCGAAGGGACACTATTTTTTTTATTCTCAAAAAAAAAATTTTTGGAGTTATCTTTATAATGTTATTCATATGTATTATTAAAATGAATAAAGGGAAATAATAATAGTAATAATATAACTCTTTATTGTTCACCAAGGATATAAATAATAAAATAGGGGTACAATTTATTTGGTACACAATTGGCGGCCTTATCGCACTGATGCAATCTCTTACAGGCAACCATAGGATGGAGAAAAATACAGACGAAGAGTACATAAAAAAGTTGTAGTTCGTGGCTGGTATATCGAACTAAAGGCTTCAACTAATTCACTCCAATTTGACCTCACCATTATAGTACTGTATATCATCATGGACAGTGTTTACCATAATATTCTCCAAAGAAGTTTGCTGTCTCATTAAATCATGGATTTGAGTAACCTTACTTCTGTACTTTTCTAAAAAGATTATAGTTCAAAAAGCATCAGTGACACCCCTGTGACCGCCTATCTTCAAGTCGATCGCTTGCTTGTTTTACCACTTTAGTAGTTCAACACCTTACATTGCAATGAAATATTGCTTATATAAGTAAGTTACTTAACATATAAGTGGTTCTATGGCTTTTATTACAGACGATTTGGAACCTCAATCTACGTCTTAACGCCATAAGACAATTTGATTGAATCAGATTTCCTATTCACTGAACACCAGATGTGAGGCAAAAAAGTTAAAACAAAATTAGTAAAAGCCAGAACGAGAGGTAAGCCTTTTGCACTCACAAAACCCCTAAAAGGTATCATTCTGTTTCTTGTATTACATAGCCCGATACACCTTCTGGAGAATAGATATGTGTGATTACAAAAATAATTTATATCACGAACATCACGAAATGTCACATAGGTACATAACAAAAAATATCACAACCGAAAGCATTCTGTGCTAGAACTAATACTAAAAAGTTACTATTTTCATTCATAATTTAAATATTTTCATCTTCAAATCCTTATATCGTCATTCCAACAGTACGATTCTACCATTACTCAATTCTATTACTAAGGAAGTTAAAAATAAAACTGTCTATCGTACGCAAAACATCATTCTTGTCTCTCCCGTAATTACTGAAATGGATATTATTGGCTTCTACACAGTAAACGTAATAAATCACTTGAGAATCAGTGACTTGCATCAGATCCAGTAGAAAGGTTCCATGCCATAGATTATGTTGCAGTTGAATGGATTTTTAATTCTGGATTACTTTAAGCACATAACCTCCTGGTTTTTTTGGATATTTTAATAGGTACTGTTAAAGGTGGTTAAACTGACTGACTTACGAATATCTGCACTGACTCCAACATCATTATTTTATTATAATTTGAATCTCTTTGAAAGTGCACTTCTGGAATGACTCCCTTACGTTATATCTCCCTGATATGACTTATCTTGACTTTTACGGGAGCAATTCACCCCATATTCTACTTACATCTTCTACTAAGGAAAAATATGTGCATATACACACTTATACACTATTATTATAATATTTAATATGAATAATTGGTGTTTCAGGAAGTCTACACTAAAACGTACATAAAAAGATAATTAAATACAATTGTTATTTACTTGTACATACTGTTTGTTCTGTCCCCATACCGGGGGCGAGTCGGGAAGCACGTGGTCCCCCCTCCCGAGGAGGGCCAGACAACCTCATCTTCGGCCTAGCACATCGACTCGCAGACGGCGTGCGGTTTAGTCGGTTCGAGCTCGACATAACCTCCCCCTTCGGCTCCGAAGGGGGGGTAGGCGTGGATATTTACCGCACGTAAAAAAAAACTGTTCTGTAACAGAAAATCATTTATCTTGAAGTATTGTAACAAAACTCACCTCTACCGATCCAGTTAACTATGGATCCTTGGTAATCTCATGGAGCCCATTAAACCTTACAGTTTTCTTTTTTAAATATCTATTAATACGATTCCATTGCAAAATTGATCGATAGTTTACCATACCAAGTAGCTCTTCTTTTAAATTATTATCCTTCAGTTTATCAACAACTATAGAATCTCCACCTTTAAGTGCTAAGTTATAAGAATGTTATTTCCATTCATGATCTTAAAGATTTCTACGCTGGAGTAACTACGACAAGTCTATAGATGATCTGTCAATACGAGCTTGGAAAGATTCATCTTCGTTTCAAGTACCTACAAACGAAAGCTATTATTTTAAGTAAAATTCTTTATACGTACGTATATTCTTAAAATATCAATGTAATTTATTTTAAGAACGTTATAATAAAAGGTGATGTCAAAAGATAAGGAGGTCTACTGGTGAGTATGTATGACAACCAGCAAAAAGAAACATTGACAAAAGTGGCCGCAAGAAGTGAAAAGCATATACCGGGACATATAGATAACAAGTAAAAAAAAAACACTTTTTAAAGGAAGTTCTCGCGATTTATTTGTTATTATACGAGCATAGATATATTATATACCAAGAATGATTCGCAAGGCTATTAAAATTGAAAAAATCACCCAAATTTTAATAGAGAAGAGGGTTGGAGCGTACCAGTAGCCTGGGACCACCCAGTCATCCACTTAATCAAACAGCAAAGTACAGCAAAACTTAACGACACAGTGAGCTCAGTTTGCTTAAATAGTACAATTCATCATGATTCGGGTACTTTGAGATAACTTACACTTCAAACTGTGGCGATACCACATGTACCCAGCGCCATCTAGCGACATCAAGCAGAACTACTACGATAATACAAATCCTGCATCGCGAAAGTGAAGTTCCTGCGCTGGTACAATACATATACAACATCCCAACGACAATCGTTGGGCCGCGGCCCGCCAGGCGTGATCACCTTGCCTGGTCGGAGGATCCTCCCTTTGTGTTGGAGGAACATCACACCTCGTTCCTCTACAGTGGTGACCCCGACGTGATCTGATCACGTAACCTTCGCTGAGCATATCAGCAGCATTCTCATCGTCACATCCTATTCACTTCTTCCGCATGAGCGGTAATCAAGTCTTCGCCATCCAGCACCTTCGGCCCTTACAAGGCTACCACAGCATGCAGCGATCGCTGCAGCCTGGTTACCCTTCGGCCACGCCTGCATCTACGGCACACAGTACACGTTCATACGGTCACGTAAGAAGAGGACATCTCTCCCGTCTACGTAGTAACTCAGCCATTTCGCCCCAATACACGGGGGACTACCTCGCCTTATCGAGGATTCGCCCCGTCACTACCGAGGACTCACCTCAACTCACCGAGGATTCACCTCGCCTCACTAGCGGCTCGCCGAGGTTTCTTCTCGACGCTTCGAGCCCCAACTAGCTGGGCATTCAACGCAGGACCGCAGCACCGCAGCACCGCACTTGCCCCGCATCTTCGGGACCAGCGGTAGTCCCGACTCACTGGGACTAGCGTGGATGACTGTTCCGTCAATGGAATAAGCGGCGTCCAGATCCGACGAAACGGAACTACTCAAGACTGGCAGTGGCACGCTCCTCAAGAGAGCTAAGACAGCTGACTCATCGCAATCAACCTCCGGTCTTGGAGGGGAGTGATGTGGCGATACCACATGTACCCAGCGCCATCTAGCGACATCAAGCAGAACTACTACGATAATACAAATCCTGCATCGCGAAAGTGAAGTTCCTGCGCTGGTACAATACATATACAACATCCCAACGACAATCGTTGGGCCGCGGCCCGCCAGGCGTGATCACCTTGCCTGGTCGGAGGATCCTCCCTTTGTGTTGGAGGAACATCACACCTCGTTCCTCTACAAAACTATATGTCAACTACCATCCTTAGTCAAACCGCGAACATGGCTGCTGAAAATTAGTCGTAACGTCGGCTAGTAAAGATAGAATCGGTTTAAAAGTGTTTTTTTCTTTCAATTAATGATATTCGCGTAAACATCAATAAATATTAAGTAGAAAAATTTTTCATCTGCCTACACCAAATCAAATCAAATCAAAATCAATTTATTGTTAGTCACAGGTAATAGAAGATGTTGTAAATTACATTTATAAGTTGGTATCACTGTAGCACGTCTGATAAGACGTACAATAAGATTTGTTAATGACATTAAATAAACTAAAAATATTAATTGAGAAATATAATTAAGTATTTGGATAGATTTAGATCAAGCAGACCAATAGGGAAGAGCGCAAAATTTCAAACCTAGACAAAGCCAGCCCTGTACAAACAGAACACATAATGTATCAGCACTTGTAGTGTTAGTTGTCGCTCGTTATGGGACAAACTGTGGTTCGATTTACATATAACAGGGTACTAACGCTACTAAGGTAGTAAAACAAAGGTCTAATAGACAGTAGACTATAAAGAACATAGGCACTCTGTTCACACATCACTTAGTAAGTCAGATGAAGGTATACATATTTTGTAAAGGTGTATACCTTCTACTAAACAAAAGTCCCAAGACTACTTACCATCTTTTCAGCTAGAATCTAACCAAAAGTAGTAGCCATAGCGTATGTTATTAGTAGTTCTGTGAACAGTATACCTCGCGAGCACGCTTTACCATATTTTATGGTCATCACCATCGAAATTTAGACGCTATCCCGATTGCATCCGAGGCCAAGATGACATCGGAGTTCGGGGTCCGCCTTCCGACTCTTCCTTCCTCACTTCGTACGATCTTAGGCGTCCATGGTAGTGAGCTCATTTGCACCCATGTCACCCTGCACTACGTCAAGCCAGGACTTTTTGGGCCTACCCCTTCTACCTGGACCCGGCGGGGGCGCCATTGCCAGGCATTTGCTACCCACGTAGCCTGGCTGTTGCCGCAAGACGTGGCCACACCAGCGAAGGCGACTCTCTTGCATTTTATCTGCGATGTCACGGAATTGAAAGCTGCATTTTATGGTAAACTCAAATAAAGGGCATTCTATCTTTGTAAAAATATTTTGTATTAAGTGCAAGAAGTTTAAATAAATAAATAATTAATACGTATCTTTTTATCTTAAACAGTCCTAGATATTTCAAAAACTAATAATGACGATAGTTTCTTAAAAATAACACAACAGTAAATACCCCCCTCCCCCTTTATCCTCATCAGTTTTTTTTTTCACAACAACCTATGCAGAATTATTCAAAGAATCAAAGAATCAATTTCGATTATTCAGTTAAGGCACAAAAAGACGACATATGAACGACAAAATTTTACAATTATGTCAAGAAATAGTAAAAATAATATAAAATAAAGTAAATAAATCATGTCCTTCATGTTTCAGCTAAAACTCATCAAAATCCGTTCATAAATAACGCGAAAGCAAACTCTCCTCCTTTTCTCCCTCATTTTCCCTCTTAACAAATAATGAGCCCTCTAGCCTAAAACTGATAAACCGACAAAGATGCGGACAAAAGCAAAATCTGCTAGCTTGTCGAAACGGAGACTCTCATTCCCTCACTCGATCAATTATTTCGTGATTATTAGAAAATATGGCAAAGAATCCCGACTGTGGAGATGTCACACTTCACAAGATGTATGGATAAAAAGACAGTTTGATTTGACTCTAAATAATAATTGACACAAGGGTAGGATAGAATGATAGATAATGATTATGATTTTAGATTCACATTATAATAAATCACTGACGATACGAACTTTACAGAGCATTTTGTGGTTTTTACAAAATTATGTTTCAATTTATTCCGTCAATAAATGTCAAAAAAAGTATTTTTCCATTAGTCACGTTAATGTAAAAAGTTTTATTTAAATTGCGTAGACTTTCAGTCCAATATTGCTTTTGTTTTCATCTAATCAAAAATCTCAGACAGATAAATCACTATTATAAACTGGGTTGTCACAACGAAAATTACGATATTCTCTAGGTCACAAATGAAATCAATGTGGTGCGAAATTCAAATCAAAAATTTAATTTGAAAACTTGCTACAGACGTCGGACACGATAAGCATCAGTCGTTTATCTAAAATGCTATTAATATTATTAATGTGAAAGATTATGAAGATATTTTACTTTTTGTTTTTTTTGATTTACTTAATCATGTTCAAAAGGCTGAACGGTACCAACCAAAAAAATGGAACAATGTGATTGGCCGCCTGCCTACTGTGAACCAATCGCAATGCTCTATTCTTCCGATATTTTTACGTTACGTTTTCGAATGGTATTCGTGCTCAGGGCATGGATCATGTTGAAATTTAGTACTTTTTTTTTACGTGCGGGCCTTCCCCACGGATACCCACCCCTCCGGAGCCAGAGGGGGAGGTTATGTCGGTATCGAACCGACTAAACCGCACGCCGTCTCTGGGTCGTAGTGCTAGGTCGAAGGTGAGGTTGTCATGCGACATCCCGCGCACCCCGGCTAACCCAGGACCATTCCTCTCGGTGTGACCCTCCTCGGGAGGGGGGAACCACGTGGTCCCCGACTCAACCCCGGTGTGGGGAGGCGCGCATCGTCCTACGATGCGCACCGCCGCCGTGGATTGAAATTTAGTACAATATATATATTATAGTCTGGTATATCTATATCTATATATTATATCTGGATATATTATAGTCTGGAATAACAAATAGGTTACTTTTTATCTTTGAAATAGGTTGTCATGGGTTACGAGAGCAAAATTATAACTACATGCGGGCCTAGCTATACGAACATCAACTAGTTAACAATTTTAAGGATGATTTATTGTTCTAGATCTGTTTGATTAAGTGTCTAGATTATATCAAGTTTTACTGTGCATTGAACTTATTCGAAGCTAGTGAAGGTATAAATTTAAGAAACCTTCGTTATGCAGGGTATAAAACTTATATGAAGCGCTTTATACGCAGGACTAGAGGGACTAGGGGAATTGAGGGACTGGGGAACAAGGGCAACTAGAGTGACAAGGGGCTTGTAAATCCTTAATCACTTGGTTTCTTGGCATACCTATCCTCTTTCACGTATTCCATATTTCTTTATATTTCTTGAGTCTGCTTCCGCTCCTAACCCCATGACTGTATTGTTCATATTTTGTACCTTTTTCTCATATTTAATATATCCTTGTTGCAGCTAAACTAGCTTAATCAGCCGTCCAATTAACCGCTTGGGCTCTTTATTGAACGTCACCGTTCAATTAGCGGCCTGAATAGTGTTCAGCCATTTGATTAAACGGCTTGGTTTAATAGCTTTGATCGATTTTTACTTCCTTACTTGCCTCACCATTTAATTAAATAGCTAGAAAAATGACTTACTCCTACATGGTTATAAAAAAACCTAACCTATCGAAGTCGGAATGCGTTACCTTCTCAATAAACCTATCACAAATTTTCTATGAATACACCTCTGCCTACGCCCTCGGAAATGTATAGGTCTGAGTATATGTACGTATGTAATTTTCTATCTTATTTCGGAGTGGTTTCCGCATCTTATGAATTAGCCAGCCAGGTTATTAAATGTTGTAATAAACGTTACGGCTGAATATCATTCAGGCCGTTCATTGAATGGCGCCGTTTAGTTAATAGCCTAGGCAGTAAATTGCACAGCTGATTAAGGAAGTTGGCGGCGACATCCATACCACATACCATACCAGGCGCTTGCTACATCAACTTTCGAACTTCCTCTTACATACTCCTCCTCTAACTACTTTATTGTTGCTATAATGAAGTATATCTACTGTAATTTATACAAGCTGTAGGTGGCAACGAAACCGCATAATCCAAAGTGAAACATTCTTTATTTATTATGATACAGTAAATTACCGGCGTAACATAATATTACGCGACGCATGCTTCACATAGCTGCAGAAATTACTCGATACCAGAAGGTTTAGTATATGTATGAATTTCAGATAAACTAAATTTGATTTGTCACAATGCCACGTTGATAACATGGATGGTATTTGGTTAAAAGCCACAGTTCTTAACTTTAAAACTTAAATAAATAAGAAACGAAAAAATTAATATATTTTGGTTGGAGAATTATTTTGATCAGATTTTTGTATCGAAATGGTGCCCTTAAATCTTAGCCAAAATAAACAGGATTAATATTAATTAGACTATGCGAACGGTTCAACCTACATAATTGTTTATTTAATTCTTAAGAAGGCTCGTTTAGACGAGGAGAGATTATCGCCCGCAAGATACGATTCTCGAAAGGATAGAAAGAAGTCTGTTGCTTCGTCTAAACATTCGCAGAAACAATTGCCGTTCGCTTGTCCACGCCTGGTGAGAATTGCCTCGCAATTCAATATTAATCGTTTCCGTCTAAAGAGAATTTTAAAGTAATGATATTTAATATTTAATAATAACAATATAAGTAATAAAGTGATATGTCACTTGCAAATCTCGTATGATATACTCGTAGGCGAGAATTGAGTTCTTGTCTGTGTGTAAAAATTTTGATACGATAATGCTAGTGCGATTGTTGCTAGCGGTAGTTGCATACGATTATCGAACCAAAACGCGCGAGAAACATTCACCGTCTGTATAAAAATTAACATGTGTCGTACTTCATCCATAACACTGTTTGCGTGTTTGTGTAAAAATCAAATAAATAAACAAACGCATTTCTAAAATTACTTAGTATTTGACATCAGCGAGCAGTTCCTAGTTTACTTTATTTCCAATCGCGAAGCTTTTTCTGCTGTAAAATTATTTTATTTGCTTTTCTTAGTGTAGTATATGTTTTACTATTTTCTTTGTATTTGAGTCACAGTTAGTAATTTATATAAGTAAAATACTTGGTTCTTGGAGAAATGAAAGACCGCGTTCGAAGAATTCATGGACTTTTAAAAGTAGGGGAACTTTAAAATTACTTGCAGTTGAGTTGGTAATATTTCTTTTAAGAGATTATTTTAAGGTTCAAGTAGAGTAAGAGCGTTATTACAAGATTAGTTTGCATAACAATTTTGTACGTATCGTCAATACCTTGAGATTTTGATATGTTCATTGGTCTGGGTATTTCCGTACTTCGTAGTGCACTTTAAGACGCTGGCACTTTAACCTGTTGTCATACGAATATCTATGGCAGTCGTTGTGAAAATCAGATAGCAGTCGCTTCACGGAAAATATCGAAGTTCGCACTTCACAGTTAGACTGAAAAAAAAACGCGGTCACCAGACTCCGAAGTAAAGACTGGGATCGACAAAATCGAAAAGATCGAAAAGAATGGGATCGACGCAAGGGTGACTTTGAAGAAAGAAAATCTCTTAAAAAATTACTGTAATATAGATTTGATCGAGAGACACATTAATAATTTTAAATGTCAGGTTTTTAATAAAACAAAAGCCAATAAATGTAATCTGTTTATAGTTACCGTTTAAAATTTTGTAAACCTACGTTTCTCACAGCCAATTGCAATCATGGCACTGCAATATATTTGTATTAGAACCGCCCTACACAAGCTGTGTCAATCCATGTTAGTTCCAATCCAGAAACCATTTCCAATATTGACTCTTGAGCGCAGTCACGACATCTCGCGTGATTCTTACACAGTATGGCTTTACGGATCGTATTAGTCACTTTATTAAGCCTAGGCTTTACAGTGAAAGTGATGAGTGATATATTTTGGAGTTAAGACCAATGACGTGTATTATTATATAGACTCGGCATGTAGGAATATTGCGGCTAAGTATTATATAAAAAATATAGCTAATTTTTCAAGTGAAGAAAGGGCTAGAAAATATTAATGACACCATACGGTTTATCTATTGTTAGAGGAAAATGAATGTACTTCCTTAGTTGATTTTTTGCGTAACGCTATTTCAAATTTCTGATTGGTGCGTAATAATAAATCGAATTTTTTGTTGCCATTATAGAGTGCGCAACGCATCTATAGATTATTATATCATTAGTTAAGACATTGTTGTGACTGCCGCGTTGATTCATTAACTTAAGTTAGCGCTTAAGATTGTCTTCATTTGGGTAAAGAGTTAGTAGATTTTTCTGTAATTAAATTCTCAGTGATAGGACATTCGTTAGAAATGTAACCAGTAGACTGTAATAACACATAAGTTAGTGCAGTGGAAGGGTAGGTTAGGTATTATATACCTACGTGTTTATAGGCGTGATCATATAATGTCAAATAACAAACAGTCTCTTCTCTTTACACTATAGGTACAAGTAACCTTCTTGACATCTATTTGAACACATAAGTTTGTTCTTGAAAAATGCAGGCGCTTTTTAAAGGCGTATACAATCGTAATCAGTAAGGGCGTTTTCATATTCGTTTTTTATTTTTTAGTTTTCACATATATATATCCCTTACTAGTTTGTGTTTGAAACCATAAATTAGTTAGGGATGCTAGGGATGAAAAAAATTTAAAAAGTGGTGTCGGCTCCGATATGCGATATCAGACCGGACAATGTGAAAGACAGATATCGGGTATCGGATAGTGTGAAAACACTATAACGTTCATCATAATAATATTTTAAGTTAATACTGAAGATTGATGACACTTGGTGGAATCTACTACACATATTGAATAATGATATCACTTTAGACCGGTTTCACCTCACGGCATTATCAAAGGTTTACCGCGGTGAGGTGAAACCGGTCAGGTTAAAAATAAAAACAAAATAAAGTGTGGAAAAGTACAAGTGATATCATTATTCAATATTTTAAGTACTTATTTAATCAAAAGATTCATGGATACGAAATAATTTAGGGGAATTTTAAGGTTGCATACCCAAGGGGAAAAATGCAACCCTTTTACTTAGATTCCACTATTTTAGTTTCATGATGTAATCCTATACAACAAAATTAGTATTTATCACATTTCAGAAAATTCAATCCTAATTTCCTGTCAATCTAGTATCAGCCAATTTATCTCCATAGTCTATGACCCATATACTGTGAATGTTGAATAAATATTTCAAGTCGAAGTGTCTGTTGACTCGGAGCTAAAATGTTAGCGATCAGCCGATTGCTGTTTTAAGATCTTATGTAAATAACTTCCCTTCGGAGGCGCAAGTTTGTCGCGCTACCGTCGAGCTTGGCATTTACCTGGAGGTGGTAAGCTGCGATAGGGTATCTTTTGGCGTCATATAATTACAATATTTCTCTTAATTTTTGTAGTATTTATTAGTAAGCATTGGATCGTTTTTGAGGAAGTAATCGAAATGATCTAAATGCCTCGGTTTCTCCTCCTTCCTGTAGACTAATTGTTCTGACCTTTGATACACACCTAATTTCGGACTATAATACAATTTAAATCAATAAGACAGTTTGATTTGCTCTAAATATAAGAGTTTTAAGATCGCTTTGAAATATTTTTGTCAAGATATTTCTGATGCTGACTAAACATAATATAATTCGTAGAGAGATGTAAATTTAATCAATCAAATTCATTTCTAATTGCTTTTTTATTTATTTATTTATTTATTTATTTATTTATTTATTTATTTATTTATTTATTTATTTCTAAGAAAACCAACAGCGTTACAGTAAGTAAATACGTACATTAAAGACAAAAAGTAAGGCTAATAACAGGTTTTCCTTAACTATCACATAAAGTATAAATCGGCATGTGAACGGACAGAATTTACCTACTACATTTTTAACTAAATACAGAAGACGAACGAAGCGAGATTTAGTTTAATGTAACTAACATAATCAGTATTAATATTACACCCTTCGATAAATCTACAATCTCTTTTAGAGTACTTATTATCTGTAGCTTGTATGAAGTCATACTATTAGAGCATGAAAATAGGTCAATTTCATTAAAAGTAAAAAAATTAAAAGTAAGTAGCATTTTTTTAAGTTTCTTTTTTTAAAGTTTATTTTTTATTCATTAACATAACAATGGTTTTGAAACTACATTTCTAAATAATTACACAATACTAAAAAAGAAAAATAAAAGTTAAAATGCGACGTGGCATTCATCCGCATCGCATGCCTCTTGTGGAAGTGTTCCCAGAAGACTGGCAGCATTGCCACGTTGTATGGCAATGCTTAATCTCTGACCTAAAAAGAGGCCATTGTTTTTCTAATTGCGACGATACTTTAATGTCCTTTTCTTTATCCCCTTAATAAATGAAATACCGCATCCGAAACCTATATACATGATAGAACCACTTGAAAAATCGATGCCACCATCGCCGGCGTCTTTTACGTGTTTATCTTAGAATATTTTTGCAGATTTATAGAGTGATCTTCTGACTGTATTGCTCATTCAGATTCTGAAAAGTACGATGCTACATCTCGATGTGATTATATGGATTCTGGAGAATGTTTTATGTTGATTACGTGAAATGTTTATCGAGTTGTGGCGAGGGTATGAAAGTATTAGAAAATTTTAAGCTCGAGATACTGTATCTCTTATCGCCCAACTGCGGAGCAGTAAATAAGGCGAGTTTTGTGTTTAACTTGATGTATGTATACAATATTGATAGTATAGTAGTAGGCTGCGGAATATTGATAGTACTGGGTATTCTGACATTACAAATTTATTCTTACATGCGTTCTTGACTTAATATTGTCATTTTTTTTATAATGGACATTTTATTTGCATTCCAATTATTTTAATCTTATTAATTCTTAATTAAAAAATATGTGACAGTTTAAATTATATTAAATAAATTTTAATTAAATGTCGGACATTATTCGATTTTTACGGTACGATAACACGGTATTTAACACAACTGTAAAATACCGTGTTTCGAGCAATCATTGATTTACTTACTTACTTAATAATGTTAACAATCATACATAGTCATACATCTTAGTAATATAACCTTAAAATATGATAAACACTTGAGTATTGGATGCAATAAATGGGATCCTGTGGTCGTTAACTAACGTGGTCGAATCTATATATATATATAAATAGATAGATATATAGATATTTAAAAAAAAACAGATTTCGCTATAATTTATTGAACCTAAAAATCGAAACCTGGATCAATCCCAATATTCGCATTCAACACAACACCGCATCACTGAAACATTCTTGTCAGTACACTATCTTTTAAAAGCATTCGCTTGGCAAATATTACCTCATTTACATCCAATTATCGCACTAGGCTGTTTAATAGCTTTGGTCTTAGCATTTAATTTAGCTTCTTGAACTGTGTGGGTAGTTATAAATGTATACGTTTGTGGAGTTAATGAACGTAATGACTCTGATGCATGTAAGGAATTGATTGAAGAATGTACTTATCGAAATTCTATCGGTTCGTAGGTGGTGGAAACATGGTTTTCTTAGCACGAATAGGGCTGCGGAATATGAAAGTTGACTACCGACTTAAATATCACAAGTCGGATTTGGTGTCATAGTGCGATTGATTTCTATTTATGGCTAATAATATGTGTATATATTCATTTGGTGAATGACAAAAAATGAGTAAAAACAGTAACACCAGAACGGATATAATTTCCTTTTATGATATATTTGACGAGCTCAGTTAAAGGAATCTTTTAAACTTGCCCACGATTCACATACTTCAACTTTAATGCTTGTACTATCAATGAATAGTTAGTCTGTTGCAGTCTACTGCTAAAAAGAGGCTTCTCACAGTGTGCTCCATTGGTACCGATCCTCCGCCTTTACCAAAAACTCAATCATTCAAAGATTATCTATTAAGCTATAAATGTATCGTAAACATTCAAAAATGTGTCCTATAATACAAATATCAACGAAAGGGCTCTCCAAAATCCCCTCAAAATCCCACTATCGATCAACCTGACGGCCATAGAACATCCAACATAAAATTTCCTAAATCATGCCATTGCGAGCTAAAAACACTTCCGTTCCATTGGAGATAGTGGCGTTTTGAAAGGCCAGTGCAAATATTCCGTCGAACATTAGCATATGAATGATATGGGCTAAAAAAGCCCGAGCCACCCCCCAGGTGGCATGTCCGGGACGGAAATACGTTCAAGCGCAGCCACCGTAAGCTTCCTTCGGTTTAAAAGGTAAATGGTGCGTTTCGATTTTATGCATTCAAGAACGTTGCTGCAAATATGCTGCTTCTAATTTATTACTATTGAAAAGACTAGACGAGAATGCAATTAGTGTTGTTTAAAATAAATTGCCTCTCCTAGTTGTTACTAGAAAAGGCAATATTTACCTATTGGTAATAATAGCAAATTCGACATGAAACACACATGAAATTACTTAAGCTTTTTTGTTTTAATTAAGTATAATTATTTTTGTAGCAATTTTACTACACTCACCTTGTATTATACTAGTACCAACTTCGTTTAAAGTTAAGAATTTAAAACAGCTAGATAGCACATCAAAGGAGTGTATCCTTCTTTCCAAGATATGATTATTTTGTCATTTCAGGATTGATTGTTGTGGAACTAACTAACCACCACTGGGAAGCATGTGATAGAGCATCGTCCGTCAATCAAAAGGTGCACAGGCTTGTAGGTGAGATAAGCTTAGACCCCATAAGTATTGGCTTGGCCTTCCTAATAAATCAATACAGTCAGTGACGCTAATTTAACACTTACTTACCACCCAAAAGCTATATATTTAGCTCATTCTATACTTAAGAAACTAACAATGGCAAACCTGCATTTAATATTTCTAAAATCCAATGTCAGTGTTTTCTAGAGTATGTATCGTTCGTTTGTATTCTAAGTGTTTGTTATATCTAACAATGCAAGTTCCTGGATATTTGTCCGCAAACTTGGAACATCAAATATATTTTTCCTCGGTGCCAGCTTATAGATTCAAGTCATTCCAGTTTAAAACTTAATTTTACAATTTAAAGATTAAAAAATAGCGTAACTCTTTACGTAGTATGGTTTAACTGTGGTACAATTTACAAACGGATGTTTAAAAATTAATCGTTACTGTAAGTGACTGTAATTTGAAATATATAAGATAGAATAAATATTATATATATATATATATAAGAATGAATTAATGGACAGCTAAATGGAACTTTGTAACTCTTTAACGGAAAGTGACAGAACGATTCAAAGTGAAATTTGGTACACAAAAATTTAGCATAGTTTGAACTAGTTTATAAATATGCTACAATCTATTCAAGAAATAAGTTCTTGTTAGTTCCCTCTAACCCCTCCAACTAAGCTAAATTGCTTGTGCTTGAAGTGAGTTCACGTCGGTAGTACAATGGCCAGGATTCGAAGCCAGGCCTCCCGATCGTAAGGCCGACTCATTAACCACTAAGCTACCTACCTACCTTCGATAGAGTCAGCATCTGATCGATATCATTTATTTATGCTTATACTGTTGATTGATGGCATGGCTCTGATAATGCCGTAAGGCGAAACCGGTCAGGATTTTAATTAATAATGTGGAATAGTACAAGTAATTTCATTGAAGATCATTTATTTATTTTCTATTTTGATAAAAAAAAGAATATTAGCAACCAAAATTACTAATATTCCCTATAACCCCTACAATTAAGCTTCATTCTTGACAAGCAAGTAATTTTGTGAACTTGCTGTATGAGTATTTCAGACGGGTGGGACATCAGATAGTTTTAAATAATATAAAAGCGTCAACCCGCTCCCGCCTATCAATTGTAGAAAAACAGACAAAGAACATGCGGGGCACGTCTAACCTCGGAACGACGCCACTGCGCTGATTTCAGTCTTTTTACTTTCTCAATGATAGATAGATTCGATTCTTTTATTAGGCGCTTCAGTTCTTCAATGGTATCCCTTTGTTGCGGTCTCTAGTGCAGTCTCTTCGTACGTAATTGTATTTAAACTTTGTTTTAGATCATATCTACATTGTTTTTGTGAAGGGTGGATATTGAGTTGTGTTTTGTTACTTTTGTTGTGTGGGTAGTTGTTAATGTTTATTTGTTCCTTTATGACTATGGTACAAGAATTCAATGCTAGTTATTTAGTTATTCCCTTATTGTTTCTGATGAAGTGGTTATTTAACAGGTGTTTGAGCATCACTTTTGACTTCAACATCATTGTTTTGTAGGAGGTAGGACACGACGGTCGGGAAGTACCTCCGCCCTACAGAAAACCGCGGCCATAATAACCTCGTGTTGAGTTCCCGGCGGTCAGTAGGGTAGCCAGAGCTCACTGGAGAGGTTTTGTGCTGTCAGTTTGAACACCAAAGGCTATTACTGCTTTGCTTGCTTGTCTTCTACAATGGCGGCACCGAAACTCTCTGTGTTTACAGGGTCGGCAGCACGAGTGTGACTACCCTAGTGTTGCACACGTCCATAGGCCACGGTAACCACTTGTCATCAGGTGGTCCGTGTGCTTGTCTGCCACCTCAGTTGTATAAAAAAAACATGTCAATATTTCCTGATTTCTTCCATGGATTTCGTCTAAGAGCATTGGATCCATTTACTGCTTCTCTCCCTTTTGATTTGGCTTACACAGCTTATATGGGAGCGAGTGCTGTGAACTCTCAACCCCGAAAGAAAACTGTTGTCCGTTAATTAGCAGGTCTAGTAAATGAGGTTGCCTTGGCTAAGGTATAAAAATATTTAAGTCCATGACTGTATCAAACAGTATCAACCACAGAATAGAATGATATAATAGTGTTTCTGAACGAAATTAATTCTATAAAATGTTACATTCATTATTACCATCTCGGATTTCTGTTAAATACGACGATCGCGTAATTGAAATAATGTCATACCTCCATTCCCAGTTGAAAAGTGTTCCGTTCAAAATGAACAATAAAACCACTGAGGCCAATAGGTACTCGCTCGCAATAAATTTTTATTAAAATCTTTCACAGATATGATGGAATTGGTACTTACTTTATTTCTGTATCCGTAATTTTTTTGTTTGTGATGTTAAATGTAATAAAAATAAAATGGTCAAGTAATAAATAGTAATCGAAATGAGAATGAGTTTAATGAAATTTTAAGCTTATAAGTCAAAATGGAGGAAGAGACTTGAATTCTGAATCTAGTCAAAGTCGAAGTCAAAGTCAAAAATAATTCTAAAAGTCATTCATTCAGTCCCTTCCTAATGGAAATACGCTGACTAACTGAGCTACCTGGAGAGTGGACAGATCCTGGATATTAAAAAAAAATAATTTTTTTATAAAACTTAGGTGGCAATCAAGCACACGGTCCGCCTGATTCTCCTTGAGATTGGTTTTGGGGCGACGCCCAGGAGCTATCTACCGAAAATCTCTTATAAACTAATATAAACTTTCACCTTACATATATACATCTTACATACTGTGATATCCGCCCTCCATGGCAGATATTACTAGTTGTTTGCCTGGACAATCATGTGTCAACGATTTAAAAATAAATCATATGAATATAAAAATTAATTCAAAATATAGAAGATAGGGAAAATAAAGGAGAAGCGTGACAGTTCCAGAGTTGACGTGAGGGCTTCGGTGGAAGCCAACAAGACGCCGGAAACTCCAGATTTGAAGACAAGTGATATAGTTTCCGTGGTCCTCTGAAACGAGTATTATATAAAATATAAAAAAACCTCGCGTAAATCCCATTTAAAAAAGCTCGCATAGGATTGAAGTATTATTTTTAATAAATAACAATATTTACGGCAAAATATTGTTTAGTTTAAAATATCTGCGGAGTCTCATTCCCCGGACACCACAATACAATCTAAAATATATTTTAAATTTTAATTGTTTGAAAAACCTAACATTTACAAAACTTAACATTATTAAAAAAAATGCTTTTTAGGTACTTAGATATTGACAGAACATGTAGAACATTAAACACTAGTTTATCAATCTTAAAAGCAATATCTCACCAATCACCATCGCAAAAATAAAGCTTATTATGAATTCACATTTACGTAAACTATAAATATTTAACAGTCTTTTCATTTTCATACCATTGTAGTTTATATTAGTATTCAGTAATCCTGAATCCATTATGACCACTACCAACTCAAAGCTAAAGACTTTCATTCTCGTAAATAATCGTAGATTAGTCAATGAGATCAAAAGAAAAGTTCTCGTAGTAATGCGGGTAGTCTATTTGAATACAGACTAATAAATTTGACAGAGATATTTTAAATATTAAATTTTTATTTTTCACGTGTAAAATATTACATAGGTTCTGAATAAAATCTATTTCTTTTTTACGTGTGCAAAATCCCTACGGATACCCCCCGCTGGAGTCGAAAGGAAGAGGTTATGTCGAACTCGACCTGACTAAAACGCACGCCGTCTGTGGGTCGCAGTGCAAAGTCAAAGGTGAGGTTGGCAACCCATATGCCTCGCACCCCGGCCGACCGAGGGCCATATCTCTCGATTTGGCCCTCTTCGTGTGTGGGCACCACGAAGGCCCCAACCCGTCCCCGGTATGGGGAGACCCCCAGGCCCGCGCTCATGGGGGACGGAGTTCATTCTACGACCTCTGATGTTCGAGTTGCCGCAGTTCACGGGCAGCGCGGGCCGCTAGTCTTCTTCGCTCCCGGTCTCGCTCCGGCCCCGCCGTCTCCTTCACGAGCATTACTTGCTCACAGAAGGAGGTCGCCCATGCTCCCGCGCAGCTAACTATCGCCGCGATCAAGGTGGCGAGCGTGAGAACTTTCACTTCCAGGGCCGCCATCAGCTCCCGTCTCGGCGTCACCCACGCCGGGGAATATAATCAATACTTTACTGGAATACTTTAAATAATTTCCTGCAAGATTTTTTGGGATACTATAGCTATTCTCCGAACTTCAAAAAATGCAAGTGAATGAATCGAGCTACTGAATAGTTGTAGCATACTTTACCGTTTTTTAAAGTGTACTAGTAACTGAAATGACTTGCATGTCGCCGACCCCAACAGGTAAACTAAATTACTTGTTTTTGAAGTGGGTTCACCTTGGTACTTAGTGTAATGGCCAGGATTCCAACCTGGGTTTTCTTGACTCTGAGGTGAACTACTCTACTGACGCTTTATGAGCATAAACTTCACTGACGATAAAATATATACTTTTAATTGGTAATAATCAAATGCCTGCCATAGCCGTGTACATTATACATATAAGACATAATATTAATATTTCACCACCTCTGTATTCTAACTTACTCTACGCACATTATCACTTAAGCCGACGCAAAACGCAAATAGACTGCTAATGTGTTTACTAGCTTCTGATTTAAATAAAACGGTTTGAGTAAACAAATATTAGGTACATAACTACATAATGGAACCCCACTGCATTAACATTTGATGAAAATATGACATAACCCGTATTCACTGATCGTAAATGATTTATTTTTATACCACTTGCCCGTCTTGCTTGGCTTGTCCTGGTTTGTTTTCTACACTGACGGCACAGAAACTCTCAGTTTTTACAGGGTTGGCCACTGTAACGGTAGGTAAGTGGTATAAAAAAAACTCACGCTGCGAATCCCGTAGGAACTTTCTAATGCCCTTGTCGCCGATGCCTAATGTCGCTTGCAAAAATCACAGCAGGGAGGATCATTGCATGAATAAGCAAAATTGCATAAGTAATTGCGACAGAGGGCTTATTATATTCACTTGAGAATTAGTTTACCACAGAATAATGTCTAACTACGTCGGATTCAATGTAAATGATTAAATAATTTGCTAATAAGTCGCAATGGAGTCCATAAAAAAGGTTTAAAAATTTTGTTTGTTGCTGACCGCGGCTTTTTCTGTTTCAAATTTAGACCGTTTCAGTGGTTTCATTTTGGTATTGGAGGTCAAATGGCAGTTGCTACCTTAACAACCATGTAAGCCAAACTAAAAGTGGAGAAGTAAGCGGATCTCAAGGTGAAAGTACCGTATGCTACCGCGAGCAAAACTGAAAATGATCTCATCCAGATTCGTCTAAATGTGTAAACGAGAAGAATTCAAATACAACTCAACAGACTCAATTCGCAAACATACTGCTACGCCCGGCGCTTGGCCACTTCAATATATGGCCAAATTTCCATAGGAGTGAGCGAGACGGCACTATAGAAAGAGACAGCATGCCTTGACGTCATTGTTCTAGAAGGAATCGAATGAATAGAACGAGACGTCAGGCTAGAAAGAGACACAAGACCCAATAGAACCTTCCAGAAAGTTCCTGTCTTTTTCAGAACGTACCTGTCTTTTCTCGATCTTTCGCCACAGAATAGATAATAGTACTAGCGTACTTTTGGTTACTCGGCCGCGCCCGATATAAAAGGCGAGCTAACAGCCTCCGCTCAAGTTAGTCTACGACTAGTATTCGAAGCGATCAAAGCGATAAAGTGTGCGAAGCGATACAGTGCGATTTATACAAGTGACTGTGTATTGTGTAAGGAAGAGTTTTGAATTTCTACGCGTTTTGCTGTAATTTAAGTGCAGCTGAATAAAATCTGTCTTTAACGGTTTTGCTTGCATTTTCTATTTAAACCGACCCCCACGCTCGTAACAATACACAAACTTTTGCTTTTATAACATTATTGAAAAGAGTTATCAAATTGACCATTTGAACTATCCTATGCCGTGAGTTTACGTAACATTGGTATTTCTAATATTTCATCATGAACAAGTCACGATTCATTAAAATTATCTGCTACTAACATTTAACATCTCAAGCATCATAATTTCAGTACCAACACCATTTTAGGCCGTCTAAATCTCTACAACTGAACAAGAATTCCCCCGACTAGTCGCAGTTCAGTTACAATTTATTTCGCGCCAGACCGGGCGCACTCATTTATCGGCCCAATAAAATAAATCAGGCCCAGTTTAGTCGCGGCGACGTTTACGCGCAGTTGACACGTCGTTGTTGGTTAGGCTGGCTGTACAATTGCGTTTGTCTTAGGTGATTTAGCTTTATTTACTTTTTTATATTTGGCTAGCCTATTTCGTGCTGTTATCCCTGGTTTTGCATATTTGTATTGAAAGCTGTGAAGTTTGTAGTTGAGTGTGAGTTTGTATAATGAATTAAAACGTTATGACAGGGCAAGTGTATGCTTTACCTTGTGCTAAGGAATACCGTAGTACAAGGTAAAGCGTACACTTGGCCTGTCATCTATGCCGTCCAAAATACAAGGACACTGAATACAGTGTTCTTGTATTTTGGAAATTTATTCTATTTATGTAGCCTAGTTTACTTTAATAAAACTATTTGCGAAACAGGACTTTTTTTTTACTTTTCTTACTTTAACACACACAATTAATGAACAATAAACATGCAAATTTAGCGATACTTTGTATGAAACATATTTACATATAGTTTTATCTCATAACTGGTTGCTAATTAAGTATAAGTAAATTAACCGAAACCATTAACCGTGAGCGTGTAACTGGCCTACTTTAAAGTAATCTCAGCTCAAAATAGAACCGTTTTCAACATTCTCTCGACTCAAATTATATTGGTGTATCCGCTGAAACTACGTTACCTAACATTTCACTTGTCCTTTGTTTACATTCCTGAATAATGTACAACTTCTCGTCTTTATTTCATTAATATACTTACATTTTTGGTTTTACAATTAACTGTCTGATTATTTTGACATACCAATCAAGGAAAGAACTAATTATTTTTAATTCGAAAGTAAATAATGGATAACACTTTTTGTTTGGTTTTCATCAATGATTATTGAGTAAACCGTGAAAAGCACTGATTATTAGAAAAACATAATTATGGTCTTTTGAAATGTGTAACTACTGGAATATATTTTAACTCCTTCACAAAATGTACTCTTTGCATATAGAGTAGGTACATTTTGTTGCAGTTTACGTTTTTGAAGATAGTACGGGATAGTACGGCGGCACAGTAGCTCGAATTTACCAATCATAATTATATTATATCAAACTCATTCGCGCGCAGCAGCGCCTTCTCTCGCGACTAGGTGTCAAGATATTACTAAATTATTTAAAATCTAAACTGTACACTTGTGCCGGGAAAAGGAGAAAAAGGACTTTTCCCTGATGGAGGTGGCCTTCACCATCATCATCATCTGAATGACAAGCTTTCTATTTTATTTATTTATTTTAATCAACCAATTACTATTACAGGCTCACATGACTGCAAATCTGTTCATATTTAACCTAATGTGTTTACACATTTTTTATTTTTGATATGCAGGAAATCCCCCACGGATACCCCCTCCCCCTCCGGAGCCAGAGGGGGAGGTTATGACGGACTCGAACCGACTAAGCCGCACGCCGTCTGTGGGTCGTTGTGCTAGGCCGAAGGTGAGGTTATCTCGCGACATATCCCTTGCACCCCGGCTGACCCAGGGCCATTCCTCTCGGTCTGGCCCTCCTCGGGAGGGGGGACCTTGCGGTTCCCGACTCGCCCCCGGTATGGGGGGGGGGGGGGATCGTCCCGCGACGCGCGCTGCCGCCGTGGTGTGTTTACACACTCATACACTCTCTACAAAATCTCTTTACACTTTACAAAAATTCCCTGTGGCTGTTATCTGAAAACATTCCTACCGAAAATAGTAACAGGATTTCACTTCAACCTATCCCTTTGTATCCGAAATTATATTTGAGTTTCAAATTACACACGAGCTAGCGCAAACCCGAAACAATTTGATATTGCAAATGCAACGTATAATCACAAAAATCCTTTGGAAACCCATCTAAATTTGCATGTTACGCAAGACAATCACTTACTCTAAGTAATTGGCAAGCAGCGTTTAGATAACCAATCAAAGGCTTGTGACCTCAAAGACGGAATACCTCCAATAGAAGTTAAACTGAAAGAGAGTGTTACTAAAGTTGAAATTGGTGTGGCAAATGATGTCGAAATGTTGCTAATATACAGATGAGAAGCGAACGTAGAGGCCAGATATCGGCCTAACAATGTAATTGAATATTGGAGTTTCAACCTCGATTGACCCAGATATGGCAAATTCCGACATGATTTCTGTCAAGACGTTTTATGAATATGAGAAGCTTGGGAGTTACTATTCTCCGATATAAAAGCTATTTAAAATCAGTTTCACTCGGAAATAGCAGCATCATACAATGCACAGTTTCACACAGTTTACAGTTTCACGCTGGTCATAGTTTCACATACTTTACAGTTTCACACAGTCCATAATTTCACCATAGTATAACGAGTAAAGTGAAATTGAAGTATGAGTCATTAGACTGTGGTTGCACTCACGCCAGAGATTTCAATTTTATCTCAAGCTTTAAAGAAAAAAAATTAGTTACCAAGATTATCGAAATTATTAATATAATAATCCCCCTAACCTCTCCAACTAAGCTAAATTGCTTGTGCTGGGAGTGGGTTCATCTCGGTAGTGTAATGCCCAGGATTCAAACCCGGGATTTTTCGATCGTAGGGCCGACTACTTAACCACTTAACCACTAAGCTACCGACTTTATTTGCGTAAGTTCTGATCTTGTACAAATAGCTATTGGGATAAAGTAGCCTAGCGTAGTAGTTCATCGAATGTAGCTATTGCCAGTGGTTCCGATCAAAATTGTTTCAATGGTTTAGCCCTGAAGGCGTAACAGACAGACAGACAGAAAGACAGCGACTTTCGCATTTGTATATTAGTAGGAATCTAGTATAGAAAATAAAGATTGTTTCAGTAAGGTCTTGAACGATGAGTTATGTAAATATTCAGGAGATAGAGTAGACGAGAAATCGATAAGTTATTGAAAAAAAAAAACTTAAAATGCTTCAACCAGCTTCAACTAAAAGATTGACGTAAAACCATTTCTTTCCATATTTCTTTTGAAAAATTCACCTAGGACTTGGTAATTCAACTGGAAGAGTTTAATGGAGAAATTGAAAGTAATAGGCAATCCATTCCGTTCATTTAAATAGCCGTAGACGCTTTTAATCAAATTCTACTGCGTACTCTTCAGTTTTTAAGTGGATTTATGGATTTTTAAACTAATAATTTTATCAAGCTTCTTTGGTACTGGAGTACAACCGCGTACAATTATAATTTCTTATTTGTTACATACATAGTACATTAAAATTTTTCGTTTTATAATTTTTATACTCATGTATGTTCATTTCGTTTAGGCACATGAAGAGCACATTATGAATGTCAAAATTTTACAATCATGTCAGTAAATAGTTTTAAAAAAACAACATTGTTTTAAAAAAGAAACGATAATATTGTTTTATTTACTTTATTAAATATTATTTTAACTATTTACTGACATGATTGTAAACTTTTGATACTCATGTATAGAATTTAGCTAACAATAGAATTTAACTAACAATATAATTTTACTAACAAAAAATATGATTACAATATTTAAAAAAAATTGGCAGGTAAATATAGCTCTTCAAACTTGTTTCAGGATATTGTGGCAGGCGCGGTATATAAGACCAAAATGGTAAAAGCAGAAAGGAAAAATGGAATATATTTTTGTAAGTTATATTGCATAAAAACAACAATACTTGTCAAAAAAACCAAGTCACGCTGTTCTTCCGTAAAAGGTTGTGAGTTCCATGTAATACTAAGTCGGTTTTTAATTTATTTAATCTCTACTTAAGGGACCTTCTGCCTAGAGTTGTTACGTAATTATCCAACCTAACAATATATTATAATGACCATATCAATATTTTTTTTAACGTTTTAAATAAATATAATGGTTGACGTCGGTCAGTCGGTGAATGACAAAATTAAGAAACTTTGACTCGTTATAATTCTTGAACTACTAGTTCAAATTGAATGAAATTTGCAGTGTTTCGTGTTTATATAATGTCTGCTTAACGAAATTTCGAGAAAAAATGGTACAGCCGTGCTGCTTTTTTACACGACTTGGCGGGGGCACTGCCCTCAGAGTGCCCCCAGATACGTTCGTAGTAATTATTTTTTTCGAATAGATAGGTTCCCAAAGAAGAATGCACAACACAGATATACTATTCTCCCAGCCGTATTCTTTCATTATTGAAACCAATAAACTTACTTTTACCCAGACATTTAACTTAAAATATCAAAAAGAGCAAACAAATGGATCATAAATAATTTGAACCCAAATATTATTGGCCTCTAACGAGACAAGTCTACTCCCACACTACGCAATAATACCAATATTACACAGTACACATAAAATTGAAATAAAAAACAGCACGATATTGTGAATCAAAACAACGAAACAAAGTCTTTCGAACGGTCCATAAAAAAATTATAAAAAATTGAAAATTCATCGAACAAGTTTTATAGCCGACTGTACATTGCAGGTAAAAAGGCAGTAAGCGGACGTCGGCAACCGAATCGAGTAGCTCTTCTATTACATGTTCACTAGATTACTGGAAGTCGAAGTGCATAAAAATGGATACGGTATAAGATAAGTACCATTAACTATGGATGTAAAATTTTTGTTACACTGCTATGGACGCGCGGTCTCGCAGACCGCTATCTTTAAAAGCTGTATTTAGTTGAGAAAGTATTGTACCACTTCTTATTTGTATTCCTTTTATGAGCTACGAAATGTATTTAAAATGTAATTTAAATGAATGTGTACTGGTTTTCAACTAAAATCTAACCGTATTACAATCCCGAGGAGGGCCAGACCGAAAGGGATGGCCCTGGGTCAGCCGGGGTGCGAGGGATATGCCGCAAGGCAACCTCACCTTCGGCCTAGCACCACGACCCACAGACGGCGTGCGGTTTAGTCGGTTCGAGTCCGACATAACCTTCCCCTCCGGCTCCGGAGGGGCGGGTATCCGTGGGGATTTCCCGCACGTAAAAAAAAAAAAAAAAAAAAACCGTATAACAATAAAAGGCGCTTTTCAGACGTTTTTTTTCGAGATCATTTCGTAGGTAAATTAGTTTTGTTAGCTTAACCTTTAAATAAAAAGAATGGAAAATAGAAAAACTTAACATTAACTTCGGAAAAAAAGAAAAAATTGATAATCGTTCAACTTGTGCATATTTGTAGGCAGTTTTCGTATAATGGCTTTGAACATTGTAGGCAAATTGACTGCTTACAGCCTACAAGTGTAGGTCGTCATTTTTACTGTCTTTGGTGGACAGGGCTTACACGTCTTTTATTTAGAAACTATAGTGTCTTAAATTGGTAGCTCTTGGAATGGCATATAAGGACCCAAAAATCAGTTCCAATTATTACACAAATTTGGACATGCATTAAACTACTTTGTTCAAGGATCTCTCAGTTATAGCAATCGATTAAATGTTCGCATCAAGACAACTTGCTATTATGTAAACGCCTACGTCAAATTGGGTGCGTTCGCAATATATAGACTATGAATTACTTGTAGTGATATTTCATATCACTACAAAATCCTAAAAGGGGTAGGCAGAGGTTCATCAACGCCCACATTTCACCAGCAAAGCTGATTGTCGTTAAGTGGGCACTTTTTCATCATTTTTACTGTCGGATGGAATACAGACGTCTCTTTTAATCGCTTTCTACGACACCCAGGGATGTGGCGCCCCCATTCTACTCCAGGAAAAAACACAACATCATATGTCACAAATCCAATATGCCTTCTCCACAATTTTGTTACATCTACACCCCATTCTCTTCCATTTGTAGCCCAATTCATTGTGCTCTAGTGGCGCCTTAATAAGCAAATGTGAATATAATTGAATATTATTTGTTTACTGGTCACATTGTTGAGGCGCACTGTCGTTACGGCGTAAATACGACTTCCGATGACTGCTCGTAATAGCTGATGATTTATTTAATATGGTATTTTGAAAGAGGATGGACTTAAACTGATGTAACAATACAGTTAGTTTTTATTTGGAGAGCGATACTTTATTATGCACTAGCTGTTACCCGTGGCTTTGTTTTCATAGAACTTGTTTTATTGATGATTTAATGGGTTACGAATATTGCGCTTAATCATACAGCCTCTGTGGCGCGGCGGTAGTGTACGCGACTACTGCGTAGGAGGCGCGGGTTCGATCTCCATTTAGTGTAAATATTCATATACTTGAATATGAATATTTGCATTGGTCTGATCGTGCCTCGGAGAGCACGTTAAGCCATCGGTCCCGGTTTTCATACGAACATCTATGACAGTCGTTACGGGCAGTTGGAGCCCACAAAAGTCCGACTAGTATAACTGCAGAACTTCGATTCACATTATATTATATTCACGCTCGTTCATCTCCAAAGATATAGGCAGGAGTGTATTAACACACATATTTCGTCAACTATAAATATCAGTCTTACAGTGTAGGGAGCGAGCCTATTGGATCTGTCAGCTAGTTCGACCTATTCAAATTATTTATTATTATTTATTATTAAGTACCTAGTTTGAAGCATGTTTGGTAAGGCCATCAATAATTACGGTATTCCTTTGTCCTTTGTGAACAGTAATAACCCTATCTCATCGGGAAACATAATCGATTACAAATATCTCAATAATGCATGCGTACATTAACATTCCAACATGATAATTTATTGTTAAACAATATGTTCTATGGATAGCTCATGGCCAAGTGCCGAGTAGGACGCTGCGCGCCTCCCCACACCGGGGTTGAGTCGGGGACCGAGTGGTCCCCCCTCCCGAGGAGGGCCAGACCGAGAGGGATGGCCCTGGGTCAGCCGAGCTGCGAGGAATATGTCGCATGACAACTTCACCTTCGGCCTAGCACTACGACCCAGAGACGGCGTGCGGTTTAGTCAGTTCGAGTACGACATGCAGGTAAAAAAAAAAATGGCCAAGAGCCTGTTCGGTGGGATAAGCTACCTAGGCACAGTTGCCATTTGGATGGGTGGCCGCTAAGTGGTGCATCATTTGAGCGCTACCGTACTTGGGTTGGTACGTTAAAAATCGATCCAGTCAGTCAATAGTCGTTAGGTCAAGACGGAGGCCAATATGAAAGACCTGAACCATTCTATCAGTCAAGTCAGTCAGTGGGTGACAAATCAAAAGGTACGTATGTACCTATACCATGATCAGGTTAATTCCCGTTTATATTAAAGTATATCATGAAACGTGAGGGTTTAAGTTAGTCAGGCTGGGTGGTCAGACGGCAGTTCCTTCCATTTTTTTATTTTAAACAATTTACAAACATACATAGTGGTTGTATAAAGGTGGACTTAATGCCATGGGCATTTTCTACCAGTCAGGTGATGCAGAGCTATTTATTCCAAAGGTGCACAAAGTATTGCAGTGATAGTTTAACCTTTTGTGGTACAAATAATAAACTTTTTGATGACAATTAAATATAATAATATATGCATATAATAATTATATGAAAACATCATAAACTACATACATAAACAAACCAAAATATATACACAAAAATATATACCTATATATTAATATAAGTAGTATATATATACTGAGGCAAGGATATAATTTTCCATTGATCGCAGCGAGTTATAATCTAATATATAAAATTCTCGTGTCACAGTTTTCGTTGCCAAACTCCTCCGAAACGGCTCGACCGATTCTCATGAAATTTTGTGGGCATATCGGGTAGGTCTGAGAATCGGCCAACATCTATTTTTCATACCCCGATTCGCGATAACCGACATCCACGCGGGCGGAGCCGCGGGCGACAGCTAGTAATTATATAAAAACATCATAAACTATATACATAAACAAACCAAAATATATACACAAAAATATATACCTATATAATTAGTATGTATATACTGAGACAAGGATATATATTTTCTATTGATCGCAGCGAGTTATAATAATATGTATAATATCGGGGGGAAATCAAACGAACTCACCCACTATAATATTGCTAAATTGACAGTTTCATGTCCAAATACAATGAAATAATAACACTACCGCCAATAAAAAAGCACAATACGAACAATAAATCTAATTTCATTTACAAAATAAAAATTTCTCATGTGAAAATGTATAAAATTGTATTGTTATATTGAAATATCACGCATAACTGTCATTAGTGTAACAGATAGAGGTAATGAGTTAGGGTAACTATGATTATGGGAATATTTTGTTGTGAGGTAATGACCCTTCGTAGGGAATTGGCTACTTACTTTATGTTTGTTAAATGAATACTTGGCATCTATATTATTACACCGGCAATTTTTTTTTGTGATTTATTGTTTTATTTATTATTACTTTCATTAGCATTAATTATTTTCCATCGTATTAGTAATATAACCGCGGTAGCCTAGTGGTATGGGTAATGGACTGCTGAGACGAGGTCTCGGGTTCGATCCCTGGTTTTCCATGGCACACACCAATGACTTTTCGATGCTTTTCGAAGTTATGTGTGTATTTATCGCAGGTTTATAAGTGCCCAGTTAATGGCAATAGGCTCGCCACCTATTACATTGGGACCTAAACATAAACCGGCGAAATGTGGAAAAGCACCTCTGCCTACCCCTTCGGGGATAAAGGCGTGAGTTTATGTATGTATTAGTAAAGCTTAATGAAACGGCAATTTCATTGAAAAACATCACTTCAAAAAGCACGAGCTTGACGCCATCTGTTTTTTTCTATTGCTGTTAAAAAGAAACGAAAATTAAAAAAAAAACATCAAATCGCAAGAAAATTATGCGAATATGTAGTGTAGACTTCGGCCACGGACTTCGGCTTCGGAAGTGTTCCCTTGACACCCGGTATACTATTAAAGTGTCTGTACAGTTTGCAGTGAAGAAATTGAAAAAAAAAACTTGAGTTATGACGCATAGCCCTGGGTCAGCTGGGTTGCGAGAGATATGTCGTCTGACAAATTACAGTGGCGATCGCAAATTGAAAAAATAGCCAGTAGATTAAGTTCGGCTTCGTACACTGTAAAAAAGATTAGGACATTAACAGACGTGGATACCTAGAATAGTTTATTTCAGTTATTTTCATAATATTTTGAGCTACGGAATTCTCCTTTGGGGTAATTCCGTGGATTTAAACACAATATTTATTTTACAAGACTATATATATAATTTACAATATCTATACTAATATTATAAAGCTGAAGAGTTTGTTTGTTTGAACGCGCTAATCTCAGGAACTAATGATTCGAATTGAATAAATCTTTTTGTGTTGAACAGCCCGTTTATCGAGGAAGGTTATAGGGTAAATATCATCACGCTACAACTCAAGGGAGCGGAGCTGTAACCCTATCAACAAATCCGGCAACCTCCCATAGGCTTTCGAAGTGTGCCACGGGCGAAGCCGAGGTGGTTCAGCTAGTAATTTATAATTTGGGCCCAAGAGTTTCCCTTCGAGAAAAGTTTAAAGAAATACCTAACTTGTTGTTCCTATATATGTACTTACTTCCCGTTGCCGTTAACTGAAATTTTGTTAATATGTGAAAACTTTTACCTGGCCCACTCATAGATAGGTAGGTACTATACACACTAGCAACATGTTATTAAAGAGTAGCTACCACAATATATTTAAATATGTAAAGTCATGACATCAATGTCCAATAATAATAAAGCTATTAACAAAATGGCCTTCCATTATCCTGTTCCGGTAAACATTTCTACCAATTATTAGCTTCGAACAAACTGACGGAACGATTGAGTGGGACGTGTGAAGGATTACGTTTGCTCTCTGCCTATATAGTCTTAGTTGGGGTGAAGAGAATTGGCCATTGGAAGATATTTTTTTTATCGATTAAGAATGGAAAAAGTGCCTTGAACCCGGGAACTGTAAATTGTAATAGTGTAGTGTGTTTAGGTTGTAATATTATTGCATAATATTGGTCATCGTTATCTTAGCGGTCTACGATCATTGTCCTGATTTAAATTTGACATATTGACTTTTATGGTACTTAACCCTGTAATTACCTGCACCTGTGTCAATTACCTGTGCCAGCTTGCAAGTGAGGTGGACTTGGGCCCCGAACCTAAATATATCCTCGCCATATTGGCTCATACCGCTAATATTAGTGAAACTAAATGTTAAAATGACGTAATGGTAATATTTCTTCTAATTCTGTTTGTTTTTCAGACATTTCCTGAAGCCTTCACCCGCACGGGGGGTTCCTATGGAAGAAATCAAATAAATAATATATAAATATTACCTTAACTATTAAATATTAACAAAAAATACTACTATTATAATTACTAATCCACTAAACAAAATGTCACTAAGTTCATAGGAGCAAATAAAAAGGCTTTTTAGGTATATTTTATTTTATTTTTATAATGGTAATATTTAATAGAATTATATATATAATATATATTATTATATTATATTACTACCATGAATATGTTTTCTAACTTGAAAATGTATCTTATTAAATTGATTCGTGTGTGGTTTTCGACTACAATATGGGGTTATTCAAGAAGGGCATTCGAAGGTTTCTTCGCCCCTAGTGTTGCAGACGTCCATATGCCAAAGTAACCACTTTTTATAAAATGAGCCGTGTGCTTCTCTGCCACCTAATTGATATAAAAATAATAATAAGCCAATCTAAACGGTTACTACTATAGTGATCGATCCATTACTGATAAGAAAAGCTCTCATTTAGAATGCTATTGATCGATACTTGATACATTTAACACGTCGAATATTATTTTTAAATGTGTTACTTTTATGTTTAAGCTTTTATAGCAGTCGAGTGTCGGTAGCCAGTGATGTTTTTATGGACAGTCACTTTTGTTTATACAAACAACACTCATTTGGTTTACTCCACAGAACTATGTTTTTTATAGACAGTCACTTTTGTTAATACAAATAACTATTTAAAAAAAATATTTCTTAAAATAGTGCAAATCGAATTAAGAACATCTTTTAGACGTCAATTATACTTGAATTAAGCTTACCTTCGCTTCCTAGGCGCTTGTGAAGAAGAAACGGCATAACAAACTCGACTGCGGCTTTTAAAACACTAATTACATTTTCCCCATAGAAGTAATATAGGTACAGGTAACTTATAATGAGATGATGTGGTTAGTGACTGGCAATTAAGGTAAGTCAAAGATGTGTGATCGCGGTAGCTAGCGTTCACAGATTGGAAACTCGACACCCAATGACATTCGACCATCAAGAGTCAAGCGGTGCGGTGGCAATACTTTAAATTCTTTACCGGCTTACGTATTTCTTTCTTCCTTCAGTCCCAGGTCCCGGGTCCGGGTCGTTTAAGCAGGATACGTAAGAAGCACCTGATGATGCCGACGAGGGCTATTATTGTAAACATTGTTGATGGTTGTAATGGTGACAATATTTCTATTAAAAAAACACTACTTGCGTAAGTCCGCTCCCAGGGTTTGTAACTGGTTGGTAGCTGGAGGCGTAGTGTTATCCTGGATTTTCTTAAATCTTCTTATATTTTTAGGAGAACAGCAGTCTGCAAGATACAAGAATCATAACGAAATTTACCAATGAGAGACTAAAAAATAGTTATCAAAGCAGATTCCACTCACACAAACCACTTAATGTTTTTTTAGAATTTTTTGTTTCTAAGCATTTTACACACAAACAATTTTTTTTTTAAACAAAACAGTATTATCTTCGATCAAATGGTACTGTGCTATTAACAGTTTATCAAGACAAATCTTCGTATTGTGATGAGTCGACACGTTTCGTATCGCATCTGCCTAAAACATAAATGTTTTAGGCAGATGCGATACGAAACGGCTATCACTGTTGTAGATTTGTCAAAATAATTTAAGTTCTACCGCTTTTGCACTGAAGTTTAAAATCGTTTGGCTAAATTCTATAATTAGTTTTATTTCAAGCATGAGAAATTAACTGCAGTGATTATTTTTTATAAAACAAAATGGCGGCCTGGATACCGGCTTGACCCAGTAAGAAATTCATAAAAGTCCTTTATCCCGATTGCACCTAACGCCACCTTTCATGCAAATTGGTTCAGCCGTTTCGGAGATGGATAGACTTAAGTAACAATAGGACTGCCATCTCTAAAAATCGTAAACTCGAACAAGGAGCGTCAAAACCCCGGTGAAAAGACGTGTGGAAGACGAGGAAATTAATCCTCTGACCGTAGGCCAATATACAGTGTAACTCGATAAGGTGTGCAAGCTCTCTGGAAGACTGTTTATACTGGAGATTGATGGCACTTGGTGGAATCTGCTACACATATTGAATAATGATGGCACTTGTACTTTTCCACACTTTATTTTATTTTTATTTTTAACCTGACCGGTTTCTCCTCACGGCATTATAAAAGGTTTAGTAAACCTATTATAACCTATTTACCTATTAGGTTAGGTTTAGTAAACCTTTGATAATGCCGTGAGGTAAAACCGGTCAGATTAAAAATAAAAATAAAATAAAGTGAGGAAAAGTACAAGTGCCATCATTATTCAATATCTCTCTGGAAGAATTATTGCGAAATGTAACGTCGAGCACCTTTCTAAAGTGAGGCCGGGCGGTCGGTGCGGGATGTCGTACGGTGATCCGCAGTGAACGGTCCTGGGGTCACTTCTGTGTAACATACGACTGAGTGGTACGTTCTATGCGGACGACACCCTAGTGACGGCGGCAGGTGCTGTATACAGGCCACGATCGCGGTTGCCCAATTGTGGAACGGACCTGGTGGCTGGGTCTCGAGGTACTGCACACAACAAAGTCACGTTTTTTCAGTTCTTTCAGGGGACTCGGCACACCATAACAGTAGGGACCATTCTGTCACTCACATCGGCACCAAGGCCCTGATGAAATATTAATAATTGCACTAGGAATATGGACTTAATCAATTTAAAGTCGTATATCAAATCAAAATAGATTTTAAATGCTTCTGAATGTTCAGAAACCGCTTTCGAAATTTACTAACTTTTAAATTTTCGCTGATATAGGAACAAAAGGGCTCTGGCCTGCAGAGGCGACAGCACTTTTCCCTATTTCGGTAACGAAAGAAGGCGTGGGAGCAGGGATATGAACGCGGGCCTGGACCTGGTACTTGGTAGCGGAGTGGGAGCTCAGGCTAGAAAGGCCTTAGGGTGGCCTCTAACACTGGCTGATGCAGGTGATAGCTGGTCACAGGTGCTTCGGAGTCCGAATGCCATCACTGTGATACAAACGAGGACGGGTTGGGGCTGACCGAAGGCCCGGCGTGGGAGAAACCGAGGCGGGTCCTAGTAGGGGCCCTAAGAGCGGGAGTTCTCTAGCTCATCGCCTTACTCACAGCGATTGGAACGTTGTGCGAGCGCGTGACCTGTAGTCTGGAGTATACTCTCGGCTCGCACAGCCCGGAACAAGAAACAGCCGGTCCAGGACAGCCTGGGAGTGAAGGGTGGAGTCGCCTATAACCCTAATAGAACTTGCTTAAATACCCTGTGGGCAATCTTAAATGCAATGAAGAAGAGGTGGAGCTCATGCTTACATAAACTGCAGCATTCTGGGTTTTAAATGTAGTCCAGGTTTGATGAATCCGGGGAAACCCGGAGGGAAGGCAGTCCTAGGTAATAAACACACGTTAAACTAAACACTATACCACTTATTTACTTTCAATAGTTCATCCAATAAGCACTCCTGGTTTTTTACATATTTTGCATAACATAAACACGCAAAGAAGTACTTAGTTGCATAAAATTTCACATTTACCAACATCCCCTAATAAACCTCTTTGAACCGCATGTCCAAAAAATCCAACCTAACCCAATTATATCACAATCCAACTAAAAACGCGACGCTCCCAGCTGGAAACAAAGTTGAAATTCAATTTGCTGTCCTCCGCAAAAACTGTTGGACAAACAAACAGCATACATACATATTCAACCACAAACAAAGCAAGTGTATCATATATTTATGTATAGAAGCAAATTTATCGGAAACCACGGCACGAGCAATGGTTTCATGTCGAAACTTGTGTACTATTGGGCGTTATCACATGTTTCTGTCAGTTTATATGAAATTATTTTGTTTCACGATAAGTAATAAGTAATTTTTGAGCAGTTACTGCTATGGATGATGATCACGAATAATGATATATGGCTATAGTATATTTAAGTCAAAAAAAGAATAAACAGGTAATCGAATAAAGAGAAAAAATTAAATCGGTCTAGGCGGCGTTTGAACCCGCGATCTTTGCCTTACAAGGGCAATGCTTTGACCGCTAAGCTACCAGACCTCACCCTAACCAATTAAAATTTCTCCTTCTATATCTGTCTTTGAGGCGACAGTGGAGCGCCTACCGACATTCTTACGAACTATCGGAACCAATGAATGATTTTTCAATCATTTTTAAACATTGATTTTTTGACTACTCCGCGCATATTACACTAAGCTTAGTACATTACATGCTTCGTTCGCATTTAAATCAGTACCATTTAAACGACGTATAAATCGTACTAATGCGAAATTCGCAGTGGTACCATCATGGAACTGACCAATGGAACTAATGCGAACTAAGACATTACATCTTCACAAACTATCCCATTTGATATTAGTACGATACAAAAAGGATAATAAACTTAATCCTAAACGAACCCCACTAATTCATGGGCATGATACCTAAGCTACCTTTTTAATTACTGCCAACAAATAAACCATTCCACACAAACCAATGGTAACGCTGCAATAATAACAGATGCATCGCAAAATCTACCATAACACTAAACAAATAAAGCTACACATTTGATTGTGGACTCAATTGTTTGAATTTCACACATCAAAAATTCTAGAAATACAAGCGGGCTACGCAACGCTGAAAATAATTAATCTCTACCAAATCCATTACCGGTGAGTGGCACAGTGAAACTGTTGGCTTAACAATAACTCGCGGCTCTTTAATAATCATAGTGGTGTTTCGCTTTGTACTCACTTATTTCGTTTGTTTTTCGTGAATATGAAAAGTAGGAAATGTATAATCATTTTTTCACTTCTCAGGCTCTTAAAATGTTACTTTTGGTGTTTTACGTGTTAGTCTCTGCATATCGGGACTAAAGTTCCTTATCTAGGGACTAAAGTAATTTTTCTTTAATTTACTTTGAAAACTCCTAAACAGCCAATCACGGTGTTTGTGAATGGGAGGATCATCACCTTCTTAGTGATTGTGTATAGAAATAACCTCAAAATGACATTTAAAAAAATCTAAAAAACCCATTTAATTTCGTGAAACACGATTAATGATATTAATTTAATTAATTATTAGTATGTAAGAATTAAGGATTAATTCATTTTATTATGGATTTCCAATTAGTTTTAAATTATTTTTCAAATTTGAATCTGTTGGCTTAATATGCAAGCATTTAAAGCGTACGTCACTTAACAAAAAAAAACCGGGGCACAAATTTCTTTGCAATTTGAATTTTGAATAGAATGTTTCTTAGGTTAGATTAACGATTAATACGTAATTTTAAGAAACTTTGTTATTATAAATATTATAATTTTGGATAGAAGGTCGTTTTTTTCATCGCATTCAAAGTGAAAAGTAGTGTTTAACGTGGGACTAAACAACCATAATGACACTCGAGTTATTAGCCACCCTCCCTTCGCTCGGGTGCCTAAAATATCTCGTGTCATTATGGCTTGTTTTAGTCCCTTGCTGAACAATCTACTATACAGTACCTCTTTAATCAGATGTTTATAATAACTGAAATCACTCGTACCTATTCTCTTTATCGCCTCCAACTAAAAATATATCGCGGGTGTACAACGCCTCATTAACGTCCTTGAGAATTAAGTCAACCTAGCCTGCAATTGGTGCCAAACATCAAGAGAGTATCTGGCGTAGATTTTCCTTTAAGGGTTGGGGATTACAGTCCCAACCGGAAGAACTGATGTAAATACTTGTATAAAATAATTCTGTAGTAGATTCCCCAGATCACTTTTCTAATATATCGTTCAATATTAAATTCAGTGCACGTCGAGCTAAGGTCACTAATCTTATATTTTAAAAACAACACCTCATATTTTAATCCAATTGTAAGAATGGCTCAGCAGTATAATGAATTATTGAAGAGTAATGTCGATATCAATATTTTTTAATAAAATTTTACAAACAACAGTTACATTAGGGCATAAAGGGTATCCTCCAACCTGACATAAAAGACACGCTGTGTCCTGGTAAACAATATTCCTTGTATCACTATTAATTTAGTACCATTAAATGTTGCATGTTGTAATTTTTAACTCGTTTCGGTAACTCTTTCTCTGTTTTTTTTTTGTATACACTGTTCTGAGTTATTATCTAGTTCAAAATGTTTGCTAGTTACTTATGTATCGTTAATGAATTGATTGTAATATTTTGTGGGATGACGATCTAAGAAAGACTGCAGGCAGATGCGGCAAGCTGAAGACAGGGCGCTATGGCGCTCATTGGGGGAGGGCTATGTCCAGCAGTGGACTAATATAGCCTGATGATGATGATGATGATGTTGTGTACCTAAATTTTAAAAAAATCGAAGGCGAATCTCGAGCTGCAGAGTGCAAAATCTGGACGTAACTACGAAATGGTAATGACGATGATGAAGATACAAGGTATGTTCTTCATCCTAGCATTAATCCCAGTCGCGTTCAAAGCTCTCAACTAGGAGTCTGGGGTCCGCTTTTACCAGTTACCAGTTAGACCAGTTGTTGGATTTTTGAGAACTTCCCGTAACGACTGCCATAGATTTTCGTTTGGCAACCGGGACCGACGCGTGCTCCCCGAGGCACGACCAGATCAATGCAAATACCTATATTCGTGCATACAAATATTTACATTGAGCGGGGATCGAACCTGCGCCTCCTGCATAGCGGCCACGTTCACTACCGCTACGCCACGGATGCTGTCGATAAGATTCTAGGTATATATTGCTAGGTATATATTTAACTTAGCTGTACGGAGTGTAAAACTCATACCATAGCATAACACAATTGTTATGCTATGGTATGAGGGCCAATGCCCACTGTATTTTTTTTTATAAATGTCAAATTACTTAATACAATGACAGTATACATCAATTATTTAATTGTACAAGTTTTCATCTCAAGATTAACAAAGCAGTGAAACTGCATTCAATTTTGGATTCATTTCATTTGTGACGCCCGGTGCAATCTGGTTTCAACTAGCAATGAATGGGAGCGGTCACACAGAACATCCTGTTAACATAAATTACTGACTAGGGATTGAATGCTCGTCGTCGTTGGCTAACGATCCAAATACTTAGATTGATCGATGTAGGCTATTAGAATTTGCCCCAAATTTAGTTTCACACTCAAAATCTGTGGAGGATAATATTATTTGTAACTAGCTGATGCCAGCGGCTTCCCCGCATGGAATTCGGATACAAATTACGTGACGGCGTAACCCTTTTTTAAATTTTTCTCTGCGTAAGAACCATAGGGGACCGCGTGGTCCCCCCCTTCCCGAGGAGGGCCAGACCGAGAGGGATGGCCCTGGGGCAGCCGGAGTGCGAGGGATATGTCGCATGACAACCTCACCTTCGGCCTAGCACTACGACCCAGAGACGGCGTGCGGTTTAGTCGGTTCGAGTCCGACATAACCTCCCCCTCCGGCTCCGGAGGGGTGGGTATCCGTGGGGATTTCACGCACGTAAAAAAAAAAAAAAAGCGTAAGAACCATCGTTGTACTGCAATAAATATTCTATATGAAGAATTAGCGAAATCGGTTTAGCTGTTCTCGAGATTTGAGCTTGATGCGATTCATTTTTATATTATAGATTATTTTCATTACTACTAATTTATAACTGGAGTCATATGGGTGTGTTTTTTATGCAAATGGAAATATATGATATCTGCCTACCCCACTGGGAAAGAAGCGTGAATGTATATAACTTATGTATGTAGAAACGTTCAGGAGTCGAACTCACAATCGAGCGGTCCCGGATTCCAATCCTACCCACAGACGTTAACTCATTCTTAAAAAAAGCTGTTTGGCTACGCTAGTACTATTATCTATTCTGTGGTTTAGCTTAACTGAGGGGATTAGTGCGAATAGTTTTTAAAATGAAATTGAAGATGAAACGAGAATTCGTATTGAAATAGTCAACACATTATTAGGAATAAATATGAAGACAAACGTTGAACTGAGAATAATTGCTTGCGTTAGAAGTAGGACCACAACAATAGTACTCTGTACTGAGGGAGTTTTAATACAAGCAATTTCTTTTGATAGCAGAAATTAATAAGAATGCTACTAGCTTGAGGTTCACGTTAATAATTATCTTTCGAAAAGTGAAAACGTACGAGACATTACACCGTATTCAATAATTTTGTCTTAAATAATTTTAAATTTTAATACCTCTGTATTAAAATATAGCAATACATTAGGCATTACTTTTATGACTGATCAACAATACATGTATTTTTCCTTTAACGTCTTCCTTTCTTTACTTTTATAAAGAAATCGCTAAAATGACTCGCAACAATTTATCCAGTGTTATTCACCTGTGAAAATGTCAAAATCAGCACTTAAGTCATCTTATGCTTTGGCTTTTGCATAATCTCAAAGCTCTAAGCCTAGCAACTGTGATTCTGTGATGGGGTGTACTTAAGGTCATGTACATGTAATTAAGGTTGAAAGTCGCTTACACTGTTTTTATTGTTGAATGTTACCGAAATACCTATGAAAATAAGCTTTTTGGCATCTATAAACAATCCTGATCACGAAAATAAGACTAAAAGCTGAGTATGTACGAATGGAAGTTATTAATAAAAGAAATTACTAACATTTCTTAGTGCTAAATATGGATCTAGTTTGTATATTTTTGTGTAGTAAACTCAATCAATTAGCCGTTTACAAAAAAATAGTATAGCAGAGTTGATTAAAACCGCACCGAGAGTCATAAATCCACTTACGGAGCGAATATTTCCTCTCGTTTATAGTCATTTCAAAGTAGGAATGTTTTAAATTGCCAACACATTAAATGAGACATGAATTTTTACTTTACTTTTTACCAAAATTTTAATAGTTCAACGTTACGTAAAAAAATATAATACAAAATTTAATTATTTCGTCGGTTTTTCACTTCTTAGCCATTACATTTTTTTTATACCACTGAGGTGGCAGACAAGTACACGGCCCACCTGAAGGAAAGTGGTTTCCATGACCTATGGACGTGTATAACACCGGAGGAGTCACACTCGTGCTGCCGACCCTGTAAATACAGAGAGTTTCTGTGCCGTCAATGTAGAAGACAAAGCAGCCCAAAGCCTTGAGCACAAAAGCTCTACAGTGAGCTCTGGCTACTCCACTAACCACCGGGAATATAACACGAGATTATTATTGCCGCGGTATTCTGTAGGGTGGAGGTACTTCCCCATTTATATTGCACAAATGAACGAATAATCCTTATAAACTGTATAAATGTGAAGAATAAATTGTATTTGTGAACTTAGCTGTTAGAAACGGTGAAATCATGAATCAGAAATTCTTATAAAATATTCTGCACATATAACTTTGATCCGTACTTTAATTTACTCAACTATGCGCGCCACCAATTTTCTCAAAGCAAATTTTCCAAACCTCGTATCGAGATACAGATATGTGCATCCGCCCTATGCTTATAAATTTAGCCGCACAAAGGTTGCAGGATCCCGCGTGCACTTCCGACTAGCTTTAGGCGTGTGCTCAAAGAGCTAGATCGCGATAACGCGGGTGGTTCCGAGCATGGTTCATGTTAGAGTGAAGAATTTATACGTTTTCATTTAAGTTTCGATTACCTGTTGGATTGGATTTCGTATGGGTTGAAAAACTAATGCTACTTTGTTTTAAAAAAGTTTCTTAGTTATACTAGAAAATTTAAAGAAATGAGCGCTAATTTTGACATTTTTATTTTTATTTATCGAAGACTGTACAAAATGAAAACGTTTTCACTCTTTTCATTTGTTAACCGATTATGTGTTTATTTCCTTACTATTTTTTTGGGCGTGTATGTATATTCTGTCTTCTGTTTCTTTCGATTGGTATATTTGTGATGTTTTATCCCTTAACATTACTGTTTAGGTAAAATAACAGAGTTATTTTATACTCTTATTCCTACAGAATTGCAACACTTGCTATAAACCGTCCAAAACCCGCTGACCGCTCTTTCATATTGCCTAATGGCCGGCGGCTAAATCTTCACATGGTGTTTTACAGTCTCAGTCAATAGGAACCTCTTCTCGTTTTAATCGTAAAAGAAGACCTATTTATATTACTACTTACTACAATCCTTACTAGGTGGTATTATTTATATTTGGAAGAGTTCTTTGCAGAAACGTCAAAGAGTAGTATAAATTAAGTACTAGGTATTATGATAGGTGATTGACTTGAGAGTAACATACTTTTTTAAATGTTTGTCTTTAACCATATATGTGTATTATCATTATTTGACTGTAAACTAATGCATAGTATATCGGCCAAAGATCAAGGAACTGAGCTGGTAAGGTCTCCGGGAAAAGGATCTTGCTAACAAAACGTGATGTTCTTATGACCTAGCTTTGCCCGAGGCTTCGTCTACGTGAAATTTTAATCGCGTTCCCGTAGCTTGTTCCTGTTCTTAGGATAAAATGTAGCCCATATGTTATTCCAGACTATAATCTATCCCTGCACCACATTTCAGCCAGATCTGTGCAGCCGTTTAAGACTGATTGAATGACAAACATCTCCAGGAAATTGCAATATACCGTTAAAATTAGAATGTGATATAAAATATGATAGCATAACAATTTATAAATAATTTGAATAAAACTCATAAGTACCGATTTATATATTTATCACAAATCTAGAAAATCAGTTTCATTATCATACCAAAAACAAATATAGATGAAACTTTTATAACATTGGCACTGTTCATGAACCCAAACCTTTCGGCCTGGAGAACCATTTCTACAACAGAGTCCATCACTTCTTGACCTGTTGGTAGGATCTGATCTTCAGGTAATAAGTGACCGTAAGTGCCACGATCACGAAGCTCATAGCAATAGACGAGGGGAATATTTAGGGCTTCTTTCACCCAATCAATGCTGCCGCCTGTTGCAGAATCTATAAAAATATAAAAATAATATAGGAAGCTTTATTTGAACTGGAAAAGTGTCATATACTTAAGTAGGCATTAAGTCATACACTTAAGCAGGAATTAACAAAACAAACATTTTTGAAGTAAAAAGTGTTAAACTCGCGTCAGGATCACGTGTTAAACTCGCGTCAGGATCACGTGTTAAACTCGCGTCAGGATCACGTGACCTTTGACCCGTAACCGACGACTTTGTAGGACGACATGACGTTATACAACATTCCTAGCTAAAGAGTGTTTATTTTGCTAGGTACGCTAAGAAGCTACATAGCTTAGCGGTAAGCGCTTCGACTGTAAGTCCTTACGGTTTCAGATAGTACCGGGTTCGAACCTGGGCTTCTGACACTTTTTGTGATTATTTTTTCTTTTTGTAATTTATTATTGTTTTTGATAATTTTTTCTTTTTGTAATTTATTAATTTCTTCTGAAAGAAAATTTGCAGAAAATTAGTGATAGGTTCTATAATTGGCGCTATATTATAGGTATAGTATGGTATGTTATTTTTTTGTTATTTTTATTTTTTTCTCTGGATATAACGAAGACAAAAAGAAAGAAAAAGTTTTCACTTCTGCCGGCACTCCCGGAGTGCAATCCGTCTGTTTTTTATAAAATGTGGTTTTGACCAAACGTTTGAGACTGACTTGGGCTTCAAAGAGTTTAGGAGCTCTGCTCATACACCCTCTACCACTGATGTTGCAAGCTATTATTGCTTACAGTAACTGCTTAATGCTCTCTGAGGTACTCTGTCAATGTTGGTCTAAATGTTTTAAAAATGGTCACCCATCCTGATACCAATATCTAGCTAGTTCGGTTTTAGAATCAGAAACCTTAGCTTCGCTTAACTACTCAATTACCACTAAGTTACAATCCTCTCGGCTTTGAGCCTTCCATCAAATAGGCACAATGTTTGGTCACTTTTTTATACCACTGAAGTGGCAGACAAGCACACGGTCCACCTGATGGAAAGTGTTTACCGTAGCCTATGGAAGTGTGCAACACCAGGGGAGTCACACTCGTGCTGTCAACCCTGTAAACGCAGAGTTTCTGTGCCTTCAGTTTAGAAGACAAAGCAGGAATAGCCTTTAGTCTTCTCACTGACAGAACAAAAACTCTCCAGTGAGCTCTGGCTATCCTACTCACCGCCGGGAATACAACGCGTGGTTATTATGGCCATGGTATTCTATAGGGCAGAGGGACTTCTCCAGTCGGACTGCTCAATTGGACGGAAATACCGTCGTGTCCTACCTCTTAAGTGTGTGATTAGACACTTACATATGGCTTCAGCAATATTTCCAGAAGTATATGGAGTTCCATATTGAACCGATAATGCCCCCAATGCTCGTCTACCGACCTTTAACTAAAAGAAAAATAGTTTTATCAATAAACATTTTTAGGTTACAGTTGTTCTGAAATATAATCAAATGCATAATCACCTTCGTTCTTTGTAGATTTACATTTTTACCGGATCTGCACTAGAGATGGCAGGTTGCAGAGGGAAAATTTATTCAGACCATTTCTTTACAAAAAGAATTAGCGAAATTGGTTTAGCTGTTCTCGATATTTGCGCTTAGCAACATATTTAGCTATTCATTTTCGTAATATAGATATACTTATCTCCTTTGCGGACTGTATCATTCTCCAAGCCGTTTTCCCCTCTCGATTGATTCTAACTGGTAAACGAACCCTAATCTGCCATCTGACCTCCTCAATCAATTGGCGAAATCGGCAATCTGTAGTTAGACTATTCGGCCTGTTAAGGAGTCCAACTCATGGTGACCGGGATCGACGGCTTATCGTGCTCTCCGAGGTACGGAAATACCCAGACCAATACAAATAGACGTAGTCCACTAAGAGCACCCGTCCGGCGCGAATAGCACCAAGCCTAGTCCACGAAAGGCACCCATCAATATTTTTGGCAAGTGCTATTCGTGAATATCTATTCATGTATATGTATATTTGCACCCGCGCCCTCTGCGTAGCAGTCGCTTTTAATACCACCACGTCACAAAGCTTTCCGGAGTACTTCAACTATTATTTTTAAACCAGTTAGGTGGCAGACAAGGACGCGTCCCACCTGACGGAAAGCGGCTACCGTGGCTTATGGACGTGTACAACTATACCTAATAACTAATTTATAAAAAATATACCGAATCGTAGTAGTTAGCTAAAGGTTCTGTTGTATTCCCAAACGGTAGTAGAAGAATTTGCCCAGCAGAATGCAGTGAGATGTACAGATCAATACTTGGAGCCAGTTCACGAATGTAGGTAGATAAGGTCCTCGTCTCGACTTCAGAGAAAGGCGCACTGCCCGCAAAATTATTTGATGATGGGTCTGAACTGGTACCCGCACCTGTAAAAATGGACAATGATTGCATAACCATGATACATTACAGACTTTATATCGTCAACAACGGTCAATGAATATTAATAAGAAAAACGATAGCAAAATGGCATCCCGGAATACGCACAGATGGAAAGAGGCCACGTGCCTAATTACAATAATTCGTCGCTATCACATTATATCGTTATAATAAACAGTATCACAATACATGACTACGTTAAATTGTAATGAGATAAGACAGTCTATCATTTAAGTAATGTCCACCTTCGCTTGAAATCTCAATAATTTTTTGTAACGCTACGCTTGACTGAGCGTGTATACGTGTAACCGTGAATATACTTCCACTAACTTACTAAATAATATAGTTCATAACCGCGGTCTGTTTCCTCTCACTATAAAGTGAAGGCAACGCGCAAGTAAAGCTGTCACCCTTTCTAACTTCTTAAAAAAATAACTTAAGGTGCGGTTCGAGTAAGTGTTGTGCAAGAAGGAGAGTAAAAAATACGCATTATTAGACTTTAATCAGCAAAGTAATTTTCACTATGCGACAGTTATTCTGGCCTGAACTTGTCGTACAAGTTTGTCGTAGAGCTTGACGCTGTATGGTCAGAGAATTGTATTGTAATAAAAGCACAAACGTGCTATATGCATTTTTCTTAATGTTAATAATTGAAATTGCCAAAATTTATTTTTTACGAGATCAGTTACCTTTTCTTCATTAACTGCTACAAGACCGTACATATGGAGGAGACTGCACAATAAATGATACAGCCAATAAACGAAAGATCTCACCTCGCCAATTATTGTCCCAGTTTCTGTTCAAATCCACACCTATCTGATCACCATAGGGAGCTCTGTTCTTACGCCATATTCTGCTCTATAAATAAAAAGAAACGATGCAGAATAATACTATTATTTTAAAAAGTAGGTTCAGAAGAGATCTTTTAAAATAAAACTTATTTTTGATAAGTATCAATTTTCATACTTACTCCATCTGCTGCATGTGTAAAAGCATAACCATCAGGATTCGTGACAGGGAATATATACCAGTCATAACTTTGGGCGATCCTTTGTATCTCATGATCTTGACTTGATAGAAGCTCGTTTATAATATAATTGGTAGTTGCTGGTGTTATCCATTCCCTAGCATGAATTCCACTTTCTATGAAGACTGCTCTTTTATCATCTCCGTGAGAAATCCTGATACCTTTTATGTCACGTCCTTCATGTGTTTTGCCGCCAATTACAATTGAGGCTACATCAGGGTAAGTAGATACTAAATCATCCAGCCAGGTGTATATCTGTTCTAGATTATAATAAGCATTCCAAGTCATGCTTTTTATGTCATTCTTTGTGTAGGTTTTCTTTATTTGTTTATCAATTACACTGAAATTTTTATAATTCAATAATTTATTGATGAAACCCACAAAACAGGGTGAGCCCAAGAGCACAAAAAGGTATTTTAATTCTGCCGGGCTTAAAGTTAATAATACTACATATATACAAATACCTTCAGTTACATGGGGTTAACAATATAAGCGTTGTATTTCTAAAGTTAATAATACTATCAGTGCAATCTATTTGAAGACTTGAAGACATTTATTTTGGAAAATTTGTTCAAACTATACAGTGATCACTATTATATAAGTTTTCCTTACTTCGTTTTTTTTGTAATGAAAATAATAATTATAACACCTCTGAACAACATCAAGATTTTAATTACTTTAATTGTATATAATAACATGAAACAATAATAATTTCATAAATGAAGTATAAATAATACTTACTCTTGAATATTTTCCAATGTTACATCAAAATCAATTCTCGCTCCACTCAAAGTGGTTTCCAAGGCAGGTCTCAATGAAGGCTTTGACAAAATATTAACGTAATCAAATGTAACATCGTCCCAAAAGTCATATTCAGTATTTTTTGTCTGAAGATCTTTTAGGAATTTAACATGCTCCACATTTTTCGGTAACACTTTATACAAGGTGTAATTGTCGAAACGTTCACATGATACAAAAGTTGACAGAATCAAAAGAAAAATTAACCTGACCAACATGTTGAGATCTATTCAGTAGTCCAGAAACTGTCTGTTGATAATAGCACCAGGAATAGGATATAAGATACTAATAGGATAGACCATTGATGTTGTAAAACTGTAAACTGATAAATTGACTATATAATATTTTATAGCGACTATAATAATTATATTGAGCTAACTTTCGTCTGCGACTTTTTTCGCGTGATTGTGATTATCGTGAGCGTGGTTAAAGTTTTGACTTCCAAGTGATTCTTCAACACTTTATCCATGTTTCAGGCTATTTCATTGCTAAGTTTCATGAGCAACAAAATGTTATCAAGTAACATCGTGTCTGATCTATTTTTAATAGATACAAATACCTTCAGTTACATGGGGTTAACAATATAAGCGTTGTATTTCATTATATATTTTTTCATCGGCTTCTAAAAGGTTTAAATAATCTTGCAAATAATCTCACCTTCATATACACCTGCTGTTTGTTGTACCTATGAGCCTTTGACGTAAAGGAGTCAGAGGGTCAGATGAAAGTCACTAAATCTACATTAAAAAACCAAATTGATGGAAAATAGAGAGTGAAACCCGTCTTCGAACTTTGGCCTAAATCAGGATGGAAACTGTAATGAAGAAGATATCTTAGTTTTATTAGTTTTCAGGCAAAAAATATTGTAATATGAAAATTACAATACAAATGATCCAAAAACAATATAGCTATTTATTGTATCGGAACAATACCCTTGAGCCTATTCAAATGGACAAATTCCATCAGAATAAACCATAAAACTTATCGTTTTATTATCTGTATAGCCAGCTCAATATTTTATGGCAGCCAACTTGTTTATTAAATTCATCAGAATTTTGATCAATATTGGCATTTAGGTACCGGGTTTCACAAACAAGTTTCAACGATACACTTATTTAGTAAAACGGCAGGCATTTTCTTTCTAAATTTTATTGTGTTAGGGAAATAAAATCAAGGTGTTGAATACTTTTAGTTACTCTATTGGTCACAGGTGCAATGTAATTCTATACTAGTCAAAGGATACACCTGTAAATCCACTGGAGAAATCTGTATATTGAAGTGCTTCTGACAACCCTCTCTTGGCAACATCACTAATTTCATTCGTGACAGTTCTGTATATGTGCGAAGTCGGTTTTGACTGACATGCCTACGTACAATTTCATTGTCTTACGTATACAGTTGGAATATAATTCGTTTTATCAGCCCAAACCACCTAAGAACATATTATTTTTCGACGGTCGTAGCTAGTTTCATGTATTTTTTGTTAATACCACTGAGGTAGCAGATAAGCACACGGTTCACCTGATGGAAAGTGGATACCGTGGCCTATAGACATGTGCAACACCAAGGGAGTTACACTCCTGCTGCCGACCCTGTAAACACAGAAAGTTTATGTGCCGTCAGTGTAGAAGACAAAGAATAGCCTTTGGTCTCCCCACTGCCAGTACAAAACTCTCCAATGAGCTCTGGCTACACTACTCACCGTCGAGAATACAACACGTGGTTGTTATGGTCGCGGTATTCTGTAGGACGGAGGTACTTCCCCAATCGGACTGCTTATTTGGACGGAAATACCTACCGTCGTGTAATGCCTCCTAAGTTTTTGTATTTTTTGCCTAATTTCATTTTATCAGCCCAAACCACCTCAGAACATATTATTTTTCAGCTGTCGTTGCTAGTTTCAAGTATTTCGTTTTATTTGTATAGGTTTATACTAATCTTACTAAACAGGTGTATTTAGTGAAACGGGGCAGTAAGGATGCAAGGACGCCTTAGCCTCGAAATTCTTATATATCCCACCATCACCATCACCATAATCGGCCATCGGGGATTCAGGGACATACGGCATTAGTACACTACATAAATACGAAAAACTTTATTCCGAAAGTCACAATCACTATTTTCAAAATTCTGAATTTTTATAATTCCAAATGATTCGAATTCCGAAAGTCAGAAATCCGATATATCCGATATCCGATAAATCCTATTTATTAAAACTCCGAATTTTAAAATGCCTAATGTTCAAAACTACGAATGTGTCACAATTTCAATTTTCAAGATACCGAACCATTACAATTCCGAATAAATAATAATCCGAAATATCATAAATACTAATTCCGATTATCAAATGCCGAAACAACACAAACCCGACTACAAACGCCTTGGAAACTTCTTTGTTATTTTGAAAAATAACAAGGACTAATGTGGATGCGGAGCGTTTCTGTGAATACACCTCTCCTCTATGTATATAATTTTCTGTCTTATTTCGAGGTGGTGCCCCATTTTACGAATGGCCTAAGCATTAGCCAGCCGGGTTTTTAAATATTGTAGTAAACATTACGGCTGAATATCATTCCGGCCGTTCATAGCCGTTTAGTTAACAGCCTAGGCAGTTAATCGAACGGCTGACTAACCTAGTTGGCGATGACAGAAACACGGCAATTCACCTTTAGCCCAATTTTTATATGAAGTAATTGGAAAGCTTTAATTACTTGATGTAAAAATTCATTGATTCTTCTTCATACATACATACATATAGTCACGCCTTTATCCCCGGAGAGTTAGGCAGAGGTGAATCAACACCCACATTTCACCAATCTGTATTCGGTCCCACGTAATAGGGGATGAGCCTATTGCCGTATTCCGGGCACTATTGTTGACTCGAGCCATGCATCTGAGGCTGAAACTGGGCTATACATATCTGTCTGATGTTAAAGTTAATCAGCCCTATCCGTTATTCGTCTTGTACGGCACCACATGGGAAGAGAAGGGGTGGCCCAAATTCTACTCTGCCGGGAACCACGCGGCTGCTTCCTGCTTCTTCATGCGTGTCAAATCAAACTTTTATCGATTTTTGAAACAAATTTTCAATATGAGAATGACATTTTGGAAATTTGAAATAAGAATGACGTTTTACGGGCAAATAACACCACGAATTTTTGATTATTCGTACAAATGAAATTCGGCAGAGTGAATATTCGTATTTATGACTTTCGGAAAAATAACTATCGTGTTTTTGAATAGTTGGGGTTTTGTTTCTTAGGAATTATAAATATTCGGAATTTTGAAATTCGGAATTAAATATTTCGCCATTTTTGGGTGTTGGGGGATCTTGGGGTGATAGGCGGCCACATCAATCTCCCCTGCCGGCTTCAGGTAAGTGGTGCTAACAAAACCGTTGCCCAAGGTGCACTGCGTAGCAGTCCTCGATCAGACACCCAAAGAAATAATCCCTTATTTTAAAGTAAATTTGCCTAACTCTAAATGGATACAATTATTTTTCAAACGCTGTGTTAATAATTGCGTCTACTATTGGACTACAGAAAGGAGTTGACATTGAACCACGACACTGGGTCTGATTCAATGGAGTCTAACTACCGGTGAATATTGAATTTGGTTCTAGATACAGATTTCCGTATTGACATTTTTGTATTTCTAGATTTCAACCGCTTTCCATCAAGTCAGTGCAATTTCATCAAAAACCCTAGAAACAAAAGGAAGGATGAAGGGACTTTATTTCATATTGAAAGCTAAACAATATGTTCTTGGTAGTAGCATATTATATAATTTTAATATTCATTCAATAATTATACTTATTGAAACCCTAGGTTCCATATTTATACTTATTGCAACACTGGGTTCCATGCTTTTGGTTAATAAACAAAACAATACAAATTATTACTTTTATTTAAACTTGAGTAAATTTATATAACATTTATAAACCTGGCTTCCCTGAAAAGTGCTAAAAAGAAATCGTATGTTTCTTCACAACTGGGTAAGACTTGTTGCACGGGTAAGGTATACCCCCTAGCACCACTATCTCTAAGGAGGACAGAAGCAGCAATCGGAGGGTTGTATCGATATTTAATCCAGTCGATAACGTTGCCTGTTGCACCGTCTGTAACATAAATAGATATTTCTATTACTATGATAGACTTGTGATGGAAGTAGAAAAGAGTAATATTGTAAGAACGAACTAAAACTAGGACTAAGAGTTAGTTCTAGGAAAAGGTGGATGGATTGTGTGAATCATCAGATAGTGCAATTTGGCAGATGTCAAAAATAACGTGCTGTATTTTTTTAATATAAATAAACAAAATTTAAAAAAAAAAGTTAATAACTTCTGCTTCATGTTTTTTTTATAAAGGTCACGACATCTTAACATTAAATAGTAGTATATAAGCTGGTATCTAGTGTGTGTAGTAAATAAATTGAAAGATACCTAAAATTACTTTAATAGACACAACTCAGAACAAGCTTGCTTGTCTTGTTAGAACTTCAAAAATATTTTATTGTGTATAAATACGCAAAAATGTTAACTGTACTCGTGTGTACATTTGTGGACTTACCGTATACAGCGCGCGAGTTGCCCACTAAATATGGAGTATTATATCGAACGGTTAACGCACCAACAGCTCTTCTTGCGATTGTTATCTGCAAACAAACATACAATATAGTCTATTGTCTAAGTAACAAAAAGAATGATTTCATAGTTATTTCTAAACGATATCAAAAAAGGAGGAGATTATTAAATATGGAAATAGATTATATAGCCAGTAGACTTTCGGTAGATGGCTACATCGGCGCTTCAAACTTTTATCTTGGAGAATTTTGGGTTTCCCGTATGCCCAAGAAAAGAACTTAATACCGATTGCTTCACAATACCCTTAAAAACCTAATTAATTAAAAAACATTCAGGATTCTACTTAATGTGTTTTTTTCGATAATAGTACACTTACCATCTCCTTATAATTGTACAACTCATCATCAGTATGTGCGAAAGGAATCACAATTCTTTGTCCAAATGACCTGAAGTTCAAGTATCCAGTAATATTTGCACCGATGTAATTAATTATGTAGTTTGATATGCCTCTAGTTTCAGGTTCAGAGAAAGGCCCAAGTCCAATGTAATTATTAGCATTTGGGGCGAAGCTACCGCCGCTCACTGAAAGATAAATAACAATATAACACACATAAATTATTATGTTACTGGGTTTTTCAGCTAGGAATTTTGCTCTAGCAATACGGTTGAAACGTGCCTGGTAGAAGGTAACACTAAAAGCAAATATATGCGTCTGAATATAAAATGGACTTTCTTTTCGAGACATTTTTCTTGCCCGCGCCATAAAGAGTAGAATTTTTTTACCAAATCACCTCTCCCGAAAATCCTGACTTAAAGCAGTGTGAAAAAGCATCAATTGGTAGTAAATTAAGGGTCATGCTTTTGTAGAAATATTGATACCAACAATGTAATTTTCCTGAATCGGGCCCTGGTAATGAAATTTGTTGTAAAATGAGTAGTTTGAACTATTATTTGACTTCAGCATTTTTGTTCGTAAGATCCAAAGGAAGGTCTTAGTAATGAAAATCACCATAACATAATATGTACATAATATGTTCAGATATTAGCCTTAAAAAATTAAACGTAATTCACAACGAGTGACTCTCTTGAAAGGTTTAAAAAATTGCTTCAACAGATCCTACTGAACATGAAAGTAGTTCTTAGGTTTTTAGTTCTAATCGAATTGAAATCATGCGTTATGAAATTCTGCAGTTACTGAATCTGTCTCCAGGCTTGATAACCACGATATCAAAATATATAATATTCTCACCTGCCCACTGTGAATTCCAGTTCTTAGTAAGATCAACACCAATGCCTGTTCCGGTTGGGATAGAAACTTCTCTTCGATTTTTGGTCCAGAGTCTGGTCTGTAAATTGAAATGGAGTATACGTATACCAATTTTGAACCTGGATTTCACATCTGGTATATTCATATTGGAACTAAAAGTTGGTTAGACCATATATTAGTAACGCAAGCTGCATGGCCATCTATTGTCAATATAAACATACTATATGATGTATACTGGTCTGACCATTTTCCTGTAGAACTAGTATGTAACTTGAATGTTATTAGATCAAAGCCGACTACTAGTAATAAATTTTGCAATAAAATTGTATGGGGAATCAGAGATCGGCAACAAATTCAAATATATAATGAGTATTGTAATGAACGGCTGAGAACTATTGATTTTCCAACAGAACTGTCGCAATGTTGTGACCGTTACTGTAGTGATCCTTCACATAGAATCGTAATAGACCGAATGTATAAAACTATTGTAGATATTCTATCGGAAGCTGCAGTGTATAGTGGCGGCAAACCGGTTAGAAGAGGGAGACGGTATGTGACCGGGTGGAACAAACATGTTCAGGAGGCACATGCTGAGGCCAAAATTAAATTTTCAATGTGGTTAAATTTAGGGAAGCCCACTGAGGGAGCTGTGTTTAGAGATATGGTTGAGAGCAGAAAGGTCTTTAAAGGAAAATTAAAATGGTGTCTTAATAACCAAGACCAGATTAAGATGGACACACTAGCACTCCATCGCTCTGAGGGCGACTTCGGTAGCTTCTGGAAGGCCACTAATAGTTTGGGGGGTGGTCCCAGTGTTCCTGAAAGTATAGATGGTATTAGCGACTGTAAACAAATTGCAAATGCGTTTAAGGAGCATTTTAAAATAACTTCAACACTGGGGCCATCACAGTCCTACTGTGGTGTCCCTGCTGAGACTGACAATGGTCCGATAACTAAATTCACGGCTAAGGAGGTAGGCAGTATTATTCGTAATATGAAAAAGGGAAAGTCTCCAGGGCATGATAGTCTCAGTATCGAACATTTTCAGGCGGCTGGAAGTCACTTGCCGAGAGTGCTCTCTATGCTGTACACAGTCTGTATAAGGCACACTTACCTTCCAGAGAGTATGTTGAGAACGGTTGTTGTCCCAATAGTTAAGAACCGAACAGGGGATGTATCGGACAAGGGGAACTATAGACCCATATCACTGGCAACAATAACAGCTAAGGTCCTGGACGGTCTGCTTGACTCGCAACTTGGAAGATGCATAAAGCTCCATGATTTACAGTTTGGCTTCAGAAGGGGAGTTTCTACCGAATCGGCCATTTTGTGTCTCAAGCATACCGTCAAGTATTACAACGATAGATCTACTCCTGTATACGCTTGCTTTCTTGATCTAAGTAAAGCCTTTGATATGGTGTCCTATGACATCTTATGGCGAAAACTAGAAAGTGATAATGTACCCCAAGATTTAATAGAGGTTCTTAAGTATTGGTACAGTAACCAATGTAACCAGGTGAGGTGGAGGGACATTCTGTCCGACTCTTACCGACTGCAATGTGGAGTGAGGCAGGGTGGGCTGACCTCACCCAACCTCTTCAACCTATATGTGAATGGTTTGATTGAGGAGCTCAGTGGCATGCATGCCGGATGCTATATTGATGGTTTGAGTGTCAGTAATATCAGCTATGCAGATGATATGGTGCTGCTGAGCCCCTCAATCGGAGCCTTAAGGAAACTAGTGGCTGTGTGTGACTCATATGCTTTAAGACACGGTTTAGTATATAATTCGAGTAAAAGTGAAATTGTGGTGTTTAAACCGAGAAACAAAAAACTCGATTATGTGCCTACTATTTCAATAACCGGGAAACCTCTTAAAGTAGTCGATAAGTTTAAGTACCTGGGTCACATTATCACAAACTCTCTGAGGGACGATGCCGACATGGAACGGGAAAGGAGGGCACTGGCAGTTAGAAGTAATATGTTGGCACGCAGGTTTGCTCGATGTACGAAACAAGTTAAAGTCACCTTATTTAAAGCTTTTTGTCAGGTCTTCTACACGAGCGCCCTGTGGGTCGACTATACCAGTAAGGCTTACAATGCTCTCCGAGTTCAGTACAACAATTCCTTTAGGGCACTGTTGGGGCTACCCCGTTACTGTAGCGCGTCGTTAATGTTTGCACAAGAACGCACGGATGACTTTTACGCTATACGGCGTAAGAGAATATCTTCCCTGTGGCGCAGGACACGGGCGAGCCCAAACAGTGTCCTACAGGCAATTGTTCCTAAAATAGACTGTCCCGTGCTAAACCACTGGGCGGGACAGATAAGCAGCAGATCAATCAAGTGTAGTAAATGATACAGAATCCATTATTGAATTTAATTTGTTTTCATTTTAGTTTATTTAATTTAATTTAATTTAGTTTAATTTAATTAATTTTTATGATATATTTGGTTTCATTTTATTGACTTTGTTCTGATTTTACCTGATGGATTTCGATTTAATTTTATTTGATTGAATTTGACATGATTTTGATTAATTTTATTTCATTTGATTGAATTTGTATTGATTTTGTTTAATTTAATTTAATTTGATTTTATGTAATTTACTAACCATAGATGTAAAAATAATTATAACTAACAAATTGGGCCCTGTTGCCATTAATAAAATGAATTTATTATTATTATTATTATTTAACTGAATACTCCATTTCAATTGGTAGTAATTACAATAAATGTGTATTATTCCCAATACAACGGGGCACACATCTTGCAGTGCCCTTTTGGGCCAAAGATTATCTCTGTTAGACGGCTTCTATTAAACAAAGGGCAAGTTTCTGGCGCAAGCCTTCCTTTCGAAGCTTGGAAAGTCAGACAGCAGTTGCTTGCAGAAAGGCTGCCAGATTTAGAACAGTCGGCATAGTTTATTTGATTGGTAATTAAACACAATATCAGAATCCTGGGTACCCAAGTTGCTATAAGGATAATCATCATGAATTACATTTAATAATATGATGATAATACAGTCAAAAATAAGAAATATTTCTTACCACATCTTGAGAAAATTCATGACCATCAATGTTTAAAATAGGGAAGATGTACCACGTGAAATCTTCAGCAATCGACCTGATTTCAGGATCATCGCTGTGAATGAGATGGTCTGCAATATAGGTCACGACAGTTGGTGACAGCCAGTCAGCGCCAATTTCACCAGCTTGTAAGACGAAGACTCGTCTACCTGATCCTCGGGTTATTCTAAGGCCTGTGATATTTCTACCTGGAAGTTTTAAGCATGCGATAAAATTAAACTGTTTTGGAAGAATATTGAATTAAGGTAATTTTATATTCATCGTCATCGTCTTAAAAATGTATTCCATCACAACACACGGGCCAGTGGCTACAACCACAAAACGCCACTATTCACATATTTCCTGTAGTTTTCTTTCATTTACGCACACGGTTGATGCTGCCGGTGGCCGCCACGCGCTACAAATCATCGCAACACCACCACACGCCACTTAGACAATTCCTCACCCTTAACCTTCAACTACAGAGTCTGTTATGACACTGCGCGCACAGGTTACATAAGTAGCGTATCAACCACTAGCCACAATTGGCTGTTGCGCGCTTCCAGCCACTTTTGTGGCCGCTTCGAACTTCTTGTAGCGGCGTTTGTGGCTGACGCGTGTAACGTACTAACATAACACCATTATAGATTTGTCAGTCAAGTAGCAACGCAATACTGTTTTGGATTATGAATTATGTATTCTATAGAAATATAACTGCTAAAATCTTGTTGAAAAGCTTATAAACACCTTCAATCGTTTGTCCCACAGTAACTTGTGTAACTATATTGCTGTTATTGGCAACGACGGCATCAAACCAGTCGTAGATATCTTCTACTGTTTGGAAGTTTGTCCAGTATAGCTGTCCTTTTACGCTTCGTTTTCTTCTGCTAAGGACTTGTGCATCGAATGCTCTGGAATTACAAAGAAATACCTAAATATCAAAGACGAACTTGTGAATCTCGTTTACAATATTTTTCAGCGAACAATAATGTTTTTGACAATTAAACATAGATATCAAAATCTATAATTGTCAAAAACTCCTGTAATCGTGCGGTGAATAATCAATCAAACCTGTAACCTAATTTTGTGTGTTGTTATAAAGTCCATAACTAAATACTAAATCTATGCCATAACTAAACATGCAGCTAGTGTCATATACGCAACATAACTGGGTCCTGGTATTAATGCAGGGTACGCACTGTTTAGCATTTTGTTACTAAGTTTGCTCTAGAGACAGTAGAAACTAGAGAAATCCGATACACGAATTTTTTGGTAGTGGCTCTCTGTAGCTAAGTCTTGAAAATATTTACCCAGTCCACACTCTTTAATATAGGACACGTCGATTTGACTTCACATCGCCTAATGGTAAGCTGAAGTCAAAATTCTCAGGAAAGAGGGTCACCATTTGAACGGCAACTTCACTTTACCTCACCCTTATTCTAATTTATATTTTAAGACTACAATAAATGTTCACGTAAGACTACAAGAAACCTAATTTACTCAATTCTATCACGCAATGGTCTTCATTTTCTTGATTGCTCAGCGGTCAGGCTAGTAGTAACGATACATCTTCCAAAATAAGAATGGCAAGTTAACTTACTCCTGTATATTTTCCAACATAAGTTCTGAGTGAATCTCACGTTTCTTTACACTATGCTCAAATTCTGTTCTCTTTTCTGGTGGAGCCACCACACTGGCATAATCTCCAACATTGCTGGGCTGTTTCCAAAATAATAAATTATCATTGCTTGTTTCCAAGTTCCTAAGGAATCTTACATCATCTTCAGTTTTTGCATTCACTTTGTATAACGCGTAATTATCATATCGCACTTTTTCTCCTAATACAGAAACTATTAGAAGAATAAATGGTAATATTTTAATAATCATTTTGTATTAATTCTTTTTAGTAGGAGACTCACACTGACATTATTTTTAATATAATGATAGACTATCGTGTATTTCTTAATCAGTCAGAAAATTAAAATTATTTGAGCATTTATTTCTTTGGAATAAAGTTCTTAATCGTTTTGTATTCTTATAGAAACTCTGATAAAAAATATGACTATCAAGTACTATCAAGTACGTAAGTAAAAAAATCTATCTGTTTGTTTGTTTAATTTCACTGCTTTATTTCTAATTAATTATTAATATCTAACTTGACAATGAAATAACTTAGATTTTAGAAGAACATTGATTCATTTCAAACCATGATTTTGTTCTCATCCCTAATACTTAATCAGTATTTTCACGGACAAATTCACACGTAATAGCTAGTAGTTTAATAGTTTATCTAAGCGTACTTAAAGTGTACCGCAAGTCTATCAGTTGGTCAATTTCAGATTAGATTACAGACGTAGATTAACTTAAAATCGATTAACGTGAGCAAACGATTATTTTAAATAGATCAAATATGTTAATAGATTAGTCACAGCATTCTTTGTACGTTGGAGATCTTACGAAAATTAATAGCCAACAGAAATAGATACTGATTGGGCATCATTAACTGATTAACAAACCACAAAGCCAACGATAGCAAAAGGACGAAGTGCAGAAGGCGAAATATAATAGGAACTTCATCCAATACACGCTCAAGTTCTGGAACGATATCCCCGCAGTAGTTTTTCCAAGCGAGTAGAATATGGGTTTCTTCAAAAAGGACGTTAGAAGGTTCTTATAGGGACGGCAGCACAAGTATGACGTTGCACACTCTAGTGTTGCACACGTTAACCTCAATGAGACGGTATTCGAAATGGTTTCCCCGGTTCAAACTAAAGGTACAAATGCTTGTTGCATTGCATTCAGCGATTTCTTTTTTATGGATAGTATGAAGAGGGGCTTACTTCAATTAAATAGTAGTACATATTTTGAATTAAATCTTTGGCAATTTTCATGCTAAATATTGAAATCGAATTAAAGAGAAAAAAAAAAAACAAATTATATGGGCGGAGTAGTCAAAAATCAATGTTTAAAAATGATTGAAATATCATTCAGTGGTTCCGATAGTTCGCAAGAATGTCGGTAGACGCTGCACTGTCGCCTCAAAGACAGATATAGAGGGAGAAATTTGAATTGGTTAGGGTGAGGTCTGATAGCTTAGCTTAGATTAGATTCATCAACTACTGACATAAAGTTACTAACTTTAAAAAATGTTTCAATATCCATTTCGTATCTTTTAATTCCCAACGGCTAGATGATAAATTATATAGATGATTCATGTTTTAAATGTTTAAAAAAAATTAAGGTGACTTGGATATGTCTGCCAATGTATTCCACAATCTTAACAAATATTTAAACCATTTATATCGAACTGTGTGGAATGCGTGGGTATTTTGAGTATCACGTCTTCAAGGACTTAACATGCTTATGTATTACAATATTAAGATATAGATAACACTAATGTTCTATATCTTCATAGCTGTTTATCAATATTAGTGTTATTACATGATAATGGAATGGATACACGCAATTAAATCTAAAATATTCTGTACAATGAATAAGTGAATTACATTGCATTACAATAATATCATGTTGAAGTGATATAATCCTGCCTTTATTGCCCTTGTCTCAACTCGCTACATCTGTTTTTGATATGACACGGACAGAAAGTGTGTTAACTAAGATTACTTCCATGAAGTTTATACTAATTTATGGTGTAACTAGCTTTTACCCAGGGCTCCGCCCGTGTGGATGTCGGTCATCGTTATAAATTTTAGCCTATGTGTTTTACTGATGTATAAGCTGTATTATTATACAGTTTCATTAAAATCCATTCATTAGTTTTTACGTGAGAGTTACAAACATTCATCCATCCATGCCACATCCATGCTTAAAAACTTTCGCGTTGATAATACACACACCGGCAGAATTATGCTGCGAATGATGTTGTCAATGATTTCTTGGGGCAACCTCTGCCATTCTTCAACTAATGTGTTTCGCAGCTCGCCTAAATTTTTAGGAGATGGCATTCTTGATTTGACACTCCTTTTTAGCAACTCCCAAACGTGTTCAATCGGATTCATATCCGGGAACCGTGTTGGCCGCTCCATCACCGTTACACTAACATGGTTTAGGTATGCCTGTACTGAGCGAGCACTGTGAGCCCGAGCATTATCATGCATTAAAATGAAGTAGTTACCAATAAATGGGGCAAATGGCACAACATGTTCCTCTAAAATCTCCCTGATATACTGATCAGCAGTCAGATTTCCGCCGTCGATTACCGTGCGAGTTCCTAAACATATCCCTCCCAAGACCATAATTTTGTGTTCCGCTAATTTTTCCGATGTGTGAATTAGTAGGATTATGTTTCTATCAACCTATCGCAAAACAGAAAAGGTATTATTTAAACTAAACGTAAATTGAGTCACTTCAAATTACCTTAATTATTGATCAGTGTGATAATAAACAGAGCAAACCAATAATAAAAACTGCCGCCTATCTTACTCTGTAATAGCTTTTAAACGATTGCATTACATGATGTACAATACATGTTAACTGAAATTAACGCGATCATGGTATAGGTACAAACATACGTTTTTTTTACTACTGAGGTGGCTGACAAGCACACGGCCCACCTGATGGAAAGTGGTTACCGTGGCCTATGGGCATGTGCAATAACAGGAGAGTCACAATCGTGCTGCCGACCCTGTAACCACAGAGAGTTTCGGTGCCGTCAGCGTAGAAGTAAAAGCAGGAATTAGCCTTTGGTCTTCCCACTGACAGCACAAAACCTTTGATTGCCTGACGTTTCGTCCAGGTTTAACCAGCCGTGGTCACAGGCTGACAAGCTCAGAGGTGAACGCCCGCCGACTTCGAATTCGTGTTGTAGAATGTTCTTCATCTACCCGCATATTCTCGATATTTTTCATATTGTTTTCTCTGAGCCAGTCAGCCTGCGACCACGGTCACATCACGTCCGGCAAATCAAAGGTAGTACCTATACCATGATCACGGTAATTTCCGTTAAGAATATTGTATGTCATATTCTATATCAAACAAACCAGTTACATTTCTCGTCTTCATACATTTAACCATTATATTAGCTGTCACCAGTAAGCTTAACTAATATAAAGTAACGAAGTTCTACCAATGAACATGAAAATTACATTTCACAAAATAGATTAGCTCAAACTAAAATTAACACTTCATAAAGTAATGCGAGGTGACATAAAACTGGCTGCACACTAGCGTCTGCGTCGCGTGGTCATCGCTAATTGTGATTAATAGTCGTTCCCCTGTAGCCGTCATTTGTCTTGGGACTCGTCGTGCCGGACAGTTTACTTTCTACTGTAAGTTTGCTGAGTTGCAGACAAGTTGCAGATGGGCGATAGTTTGTGTAAAATACGTAATGTAAGTACGGATACTTACAATTTTTTGTTGTAAAAATGTTTTTGATATAAGTACAGATATACCTGTGGATATACTGTCCTATTAATTGTATATCTATCTATACATTATCTATTAATCTTTTAAAATACCTTCTTTTTATTAAATAATTATCATTATCATTAAGACATCGTGTGAAGATTGCATCCGAGGCACAGGGTAGTGAGACCATTAGCATGCAAGTCACCGTCATCTACGCCAAGCCAGGTACTTCTTGGGTCCCTCCTACTAGGAACCGGTGGGGGCTCCATTTGTTTGTACGATAACTTGTAACGACTATTTATTTCGCTTTTACAATAATAAATACAAAAGGAATAATGCCTGCCCTTTATTTTATAGAAAAGGATTTGACCTGATTTGACTGATTAACTAATGATTTATTGCTTCAAAATTACTTTTAAAATAAGTATTTTTTATACCACTTAGGTGGCAGACAAGTGTACGGACCACCTAATGGAAAGTGGTTACCGTGGCCAATGGACGTGTGCAACACCAGTCGCGTCACACTCGCGCTGCCGACCCTGTTAAAACAGATAATATATTTTTTGTGCAGTCAGTGTAGAAGATAAAGCATGACAAGACTCAGGTCTTCCCACAGACAGCACAATAACTCTCCAGTGAGCTCTGGCTGTCCGCCAGACCGCCGGGAACACAACTGCACGAGGTTATTATGACTGCAGTATTCTGTAGGGATACCTCCCCAGTCGGACTGCTCAATTGGACGGAAATACCGTCGTGTCCTACCTCCTACAAGTAACCAAAAATATAAAAATACCAGATCAAAAACTGCTTATACTGTTGATTGATGGCACTTGGTGGAACTTGCTACAGATCTTCAATAAAAATACTTGTACTATTCCACATTATTTATTAATATCCTGACCGGTTTCGCCTTATGGCATTATCAAAGGTTGATACATGTTTTTTGGATTGATAATGCCGTAAGGCGAAACCGGTCAGGATATTAATAAATAATGTGGAATAGTACAAGTATTTGCATTGAAGACCAGATCAAAAAATTATAATCAAAATACAAAAGTTCCAACAACGTCAACTTTTAGTCGCCTGTCTGCCCCCGTCACGGCAATGAAGTTAAATCCACCTCTTAAACCGCGTAATTATTGCTCCCGATCCGTCGAGAAACTGAAGTAATGCGTTTGCTACACGAAACAAATGAAGTAAAAACAGTTTAGGACAAAATTAAACATCACTGTGAAATGATGTTGCGGTTTGTAAATGTTGTTATAATTTTGTGTTGATGTCAAATTATATGTTTTTAAATTGTAAGTAACTGTCTCAGAACACTCACTGTATATTTATGTGTAGTATATTTAGTTTTGATTTATTTTGACCAAGTTTCTACTCAGTTTTAGCTACAAGAAATATATGTAGTTGGTGTGACTAGGGTTTTAAGACCCGATCTGATACTAAATTAGATTAATTAGATTAATATATTATAAATGCGAAAGTAACTGTCTGTCTGTCTGTCCGTTTATCCGTTAGAAGATAGGACACGATGATATTCTCATCCAATTGAGCAGTCCGACTGGGGAAGTACCTCCACCCTACAGAATGCCACGGCCCTAATAACCTCTTGTTGTGTTCCTGGCGGTGAGTAGTGTAGCCAGAGCACACTGGATAGTTTTTGTGCTGTCAGTGGTAAGACCAAAGGCTATTCCTGCTTTGTCTTCTATACTGACGGCACAGAAACTCTCTGCGCTTACAGGGTCGGCAGCACAAATGTGACTCCCCTGGTGTTGCACACGTCCATAGGCCACGGTAACCACCACTTACTATCAGGTGGGCCGTGTGCTTGTCTGCCAGTTTAATTTTATAAAAAAAACCGTTAAAATAACTGAACCGATTTTAATAAATAAAGAAGAAAGGATTTGGGCTATGTTTGACTGTGACAATCGCCTTCCATGATGTTAGAGATTACTTAAATCAAAGTTTGACTACATAAATATTTGGTTTATGACAATGAGAATCTAATAAATTCCTTTGCCAAAATTCAAAAAATTTGTGGTTTTATATAAGATTTTTAACGGAATTTTTAGTGAATAAAACTGACAAACTAAAGTAATTTTGTTAATATTCTGAAATTCTTTGAATAATTTTCAGTAATCTTGTTACTTTCCCTCAGATTGTAGCAAGGTCTTGCGTATTTTTGCTTTTGTTATATTTTAAAATATTACCTAGGTTTAACTTAAATTCAAAGGGCGTATCCAAGCCAACGTACACGTCACACTTCTGATTGTGACTGTGCTGACTGCTGCTGATTGGCTGACGAAGCTCAGGTGCTGGCGTAAGAGGTCAAACGGCAGTCACTCCCATGAAAGTCAGATAAGCTATTTCAAAAGGAGAAATACGCAAACGGAACTGGCTTCAAATCCTTGCCGTCGTCCAGAAAATCTAGAAAAAAAAGTTTGCTTGAATTTATGACTACTAAACATTTTGTACCAGAAAATAATATTATGATAATTACTTTTAAACTCTCGTGAACCATGATGTAACCTGGTCGAAACCTCAGGCAAATCAAAGGTCTCATTAATTCATGTTATCATTGTGGAATATTGTGATAGTATGAAAAGAAAAAAATATAACGAAGCGGTATGGGATCAAGTTGGGGCTACTCCGTCTTCATTCCACGAAAACTCATACCATTTCAAAAATATATTAACCCAAAATGAACTTTAGTTATTTTTATTCTTGCGTTTTACCCATATTCAATTTGGACTTTAGCTCATAAATAAGCTAATGGATTTAATTAGAAGCAAATGGCGCTGTCAAAGTACAAGTAAATAACAGGTTTCTTCTAGAAGAGCATTAAAATTTTATATACATTGTTAGCAGCACGAGTATGATATGACACTACAGGTGTTGCACACATCCATAGCCTACGGTAACCACTTTCCATCACGTGGACCGTATGCTTATCAACTACCTAAGTGGTTTAAAAAAAGTATAGTCTTCTTGAAGTTGTGCGTAAACACACCAGCAGCGTTACACTCGTACTGCTAACCCTGAATAAATATCCTTCTTGAAGAACCCCATATTGTAATCGTTTGGAAAAACCAGAGCAAAGAGTTCCACAGATTAAGTCTGCTTGAGATGAAGTTCCTTTCATACCGCACAGTGCCGCAAAGTGTGAGGAGGAATTTCCTGCCTATGGCAAGCTCTGCGACACGACGATGGAATGTAGCTGTGGCACTCATTCTCATTAATTTATTCATAAAACAGTACAATTTGTAAATTTCTTTTATATTTAGTATTTGAGTAAATATGTAAGCGCAATAGTCACAGCAGCAACTATTTGGGTTTACTAAAAGTAAATTATAGGTTCGTACTTATTTGCGTCACGAATGCCAGTGGCATGCAAAAAGGCTAAGACTTAAAGTGTAAATTACATAGTACATTAATCTTGGACGTCTCTGTCTGCCACAATAACACGGCCGACTTCATCTTCTAATAATTCTCTTTGTGCTGCTTGGATCGCGTTTGCACTTTTTTCTGGTGGTCCAAGATGTGAGAGGAAGATGTAAGAAACTAAAATGTTTAATGTGTTTCGAATAAGCAATTGTACTAGTGTGTTATTTTTTCACGCAGTCAACTAGCTTAATCAGATAAATGGCGCGCCATTCAATTAACGGCCTGAATGATATTCAGCCGTAGCGTTTATTACAACATTTAATAAACTAGCTGGTTAATGCTTAGGACTTAAGACTCAAAATAAGATAGAAAATTATACGAGTATACATAGATACCTATACTCACGCCTGTAAATCCCCGAGGGGTAAATAGAGGTGTATTCACAGAAAATAAGTGATAGGTTTATTGAGATAGCTGCGCAATCCGACTTGGATAGATTAAGCTAATGGTTATTTTTATAACCTTGAAGAAATAAGTCATTTACTTAGCTGTTTGATTAAATGGCTAAGTGAGTAATTAAACGTCATCGATCCAAGCCATTCCCCGAACCGGTTAGTCAACTGGCTGAACATCATTCAGGCCTTTAATTGAATGGCGCCGTTTAATTACCAGCCTACGCAGTTAATTGAACGTCTGATTTTCTTTTATAGGACACGTCAATTTGACTTTACCTCACCTGATGGTAAGCTGAAGGCAAAGTCTCAGGGAAGAGGGCTGCCATTATATTAAGTTAGTTGGCTGCGACATATACATACATGCGCTCACGCCTGTTTCTCTCCGGGGTAGGCAGAGACAAAAGCCCGCCATTTAACTATATCTTTTATCCTCTACTGCCGTAATTTCCTGTTACTGTGGTACATATATTATTGTGGATGAATAAATTACTCTCAATATTCAGGACAGTTTTATCAAGCAATGAAAGAGCTTATTCCTATAATATTATTTAACTGAAGTTCCAACTAAAATCCAACTATTTTTATGAAGTAAACTTAAAAATAATTGCATTTAGATTTAGGGCATTATGAGTCGTAAATTATCTAAGACAATGTAATCTATAATATGTATGATTTAAACTTTTATGTATCTTATTTTCAGGCAGAAATCTCTAGGTAGAACATAAATGTTTAACACTAGCGCTATCTAAAACCTTAACGAAACTATTATTCTAGGCCCTTTTTAACAAAAAAAGAAACAACATTTTCACATAATAGCTGTATACACCCAATTTTTTATACGTAACACCCCTAATGATTAATCAATACCCCAAACTTGTAAACAAAAATACTTACCTTTTACATGGGCGCCTCTTATTTCGTAGAAAGAAATTTCATAGAATTTCGTTTCACAGAAAATGTTTCATATAATATTTGGTTCTTATATTTTTATTTCGAATATTATTGTTTCGAAAACAATTTACTACAATGAAACATATTTCACAGAAACACAATTGAACGAATTTTTAATCACATTTTTTTTGTTTAACAAACTTATCAAACTGTAGAATTATTTTGTAAAGAATATTAAACCACCTTTATAATGTTCCAAATCACATTTATTTTTAACTGTAACATTTACAATATAGTTAACACCTCAACTCAGATTACCCCGACTCGGATAGGTTAGGTTAGAAGGCTAATGCGGGAGCGGAGCGTAGCGAAGCTCCCGCATTAGGCCTTCGTGTTCTTGGTTATTTTTTTATAAACCACCCAGAAGTAGGAGCCCCGCGTAGCGGGGCTCCGTCGACCTTGTAGACGCATCAATTGTTTAGTTTATAAAATAAATTGTCCCATTTAAATGAGGGTATGCATTTTATGAATTGAAACGTTTAGAAACTGTCACTTTGATAATTTGTTATTCTTTGTAATAAGTTTTCTATTAAATAAACAATATAATGATTAAGAATATTTGATTTGATATTCTATGAAATGATTATTCTAATGTTTAACTTTATATGAAACAAAATTCAGTAATTTAATATTCTTTAAAGTAAGTATTCTGTATATTGATTATTCTATGAAACGAAATTATGCGAAACATTTTCTGTAATACGAAATTATATTAAACAATTGTCCATAAAACAACGCACACCCCTTTTACATTCTTCAACCCGCTTATTGTCTCTGCCGCTCATTCTTTGCACCATACACCATCAGCCGTACATCACAACGTGTCGTTAAGGGCAGGAGGTGGCCCAATAAATCAGGGGACGTCGTCTGCGTTCCGGTAGCACTCGCTAATGCGAACGTGTAATGAATGAGATCACGTCTGTGATTGTAACAATTTTTAGACTTCCCCTTTGTTTATGGAACATTCGGTTAACCTACTTTGTCCTAAGTGTTTCATTATCATAAAGCAGTTTCGTACTAGGAAAAAAATACTACCAGTTTATGTTTAGATCCAAACATGTTTTTGGGACCCCACCATGATTTAGACCCAACCCAATCTTACCAACAAGCCGGTGGTCTTACAAACAATGGGCGCGGATTTTGCGCATGATTTTCTCTCGGGGTAGGGAGGTCAAACAGCAGTCGCTTAAGCCACAATGCTTACATATTTTTCCCTTCGGAGTAGGTAAAAGAGTTCTTTCAAACAAACTTTTTCCTGACAATGCCATACAAATATAAAAATCCATCCAAATTTGTGCAGTCCTTTAGAAATTACAGGCGTGTTACACTTCGATACATTTTTGTATGTATGATAGATAAACAGTCATGCATATGGACGCTTATACGATTGAAACAATCTTTAACATAATTTTATATTTCCTATAGTTTGCTTAAGATAGAAAAACATTATTTTTAATAAAGTCTTCAGATTCAAACTTTCAATCTCTTCCTTTGCACAATATAACATCGATCAGTTTCAGGAGTCCCCCCCCCCCTCATTTTGTCAACTGCAATACAACTCCCCGAAGCCACCGCATCGATCCATCTAACTCTACGTTAATTTGTCCAATTGCTGTGCTGTTGCTACTCGTACCATCATCTGGCTTCACGCCAAAAACACGCTCTAATTGGAATCCCGATACTTTGTATTTGTTTCGATTTAATAGATTTATTAGTTTACCACACTGATCCCGGTGGGTAATGGTGATTTTGAGATTGATTGAAGAGACGGTTTGATATATTTTATTTATGTACTTTGAGACGCAGGAAAACATAACTGTAACTATTAATAAATAATGTGTAAATTGGTCAATATTGTTTTACTATTTTTTTTTTTAAATAGGTCACCTCAATTTGTCTTCGACCCGCCTGATGGTAAGTTGAAGGCAGTCTCAGGAAAGAGGGTCACCATCATATACACGTACCATGTTAACAATGGTGGCACTCAGCTTGACGGCCTCATCAGATACTTTTTCACGCCCCGCTTAAAGGACCTGGAACTGTAGGAAGAAGAAAACCCGTCAGCTGGCAAGGAGTTCCAGGTCTAAATGGTGCGACAAAGAAAAGTGTCACCGTTCGTTGTCTCTTGGTTCTCGAAGGAATATTCTGCACTGTATGCTTTTGATCATGTTGAATAATCGTTACAACACCGCGGTGCCCCAGCCCAACCAAACTTTTTTAGTCAAATTAAAATAATTTATTGCATAGACTTCCAACAAAAGAACTATTGTTAGTAATTTATATTGATTAATATATTACAAAGTTGTATTTTTTTTTAAAGAATATTAGCAACCGAAATAATCGAAATTACTAATATTCCCTCTAACCCCTCCAACTAAGCTAAATTGCTTGTGCTAGGAGTGCGTTCACGTCGGTAGTGTAATGGCCAGGATTCGAACCCGGGACTTTTCGATCGTAAGACCGACTACTTAACCACTAAGCTAAGCTTTATTTAGCGACGCAGCAAGGGTGAGTTCCACCTATCTTTAAACGTTACTTATGTAGCGGATAAGCACAAGGTCCACCTGATGGAAAGAGATTACCGTGGCCTATGGACGTATGCCAAACCAGGTGCGTCATACTCCACCTGCTGCAAGTTGATACATGTAGCTCGCTAGATGCAACCGGCTGAAACGACACGATGATGATAATGACTCATCTGTGCCAAAGTTAAGAAATACAATAAATAAAGATCTGATAACTCAAATTACTTACAGGCGAGTCTTTTTAATTAGGTATTTGTTTTATTTTGAATCGATTTAAATAGAGAAAAATGAGTTGTGCTAGGCGGGGTTTGAACCCCGATGTTATTTTGGTTTCCCATGTTACCAAAACACACGTAGGTACTTTGTTAACAATTATAAACATGGAGGTACTTTCTGCTATCGCAAATGTGTTTTCATAAAAAAAATGTAAACATCAGCTGCCCAGTCTGATTTGTTTCAGTAAAAAAACAGTTTACTATTGGTACGAGTTCTTCGCACTATTTGGTTATTTGATTTTAGATTTTTCCACAAAATATTCAGCGAATCAAACAATTACGCACGTTCTGTTTTTACAGCTAAAACAATGATATCGAATTTCAATTTTTTTATACCACTCAGTTGTCCGACAAACACGCGGTCCACCTGATAGAAAGTGTTGTGTGCACGTGTGCAGCTCCAGGGGAGTCATACTTGTGCTGCCGACCCTGCAGACAGAGTTTCTGTGCCGTCAGTGTAGAAAACAAAGCAGAAATAACCTTTGTTCTTCCCACTGACAGCACAAAAACTCTCCAGTGAGCTCTGTCGACCTTACTCACCGCCGGAGACACATACCGAAAGGATTCGTAATCATCATCATTTCAGCGTTGTTCATGGTTGTAACAGTGGCTTACACTTCCGAGTCCAGGAATGTCTGTCAAAACAACCAATCGAGTCGCGTAATCGAATGCAAAATATGATTAACATTGTTTACCAATCGAATATCGTTACCTTCAGAGCGGTGGCGAATGTAGCGATGGATTTGCTTTGGAACGAACGAAATTTGTCTAGGCACCCAGATACCGCTTAGTCTTTCATCTCTTTTTGATTTGGCATATACAGTTTTAACGGAGCAACTGCAGTCTAATTGCCCATTCCTGCGCGGGTAGCATACGCTTGAGTCGAGCGAGAAAGACTCGCGGACATCGCTGGCCGCGTTCGAAGGCGGCTCGGGCGTCGGAGGGCGCAAACCGACCCCCCCATACCGGGGGCGAGTTGGGGACCGCGTGGTCCCCCCTCCCGAGGAGGGCCAGACCAAGAGGAATGGCCCTGGGTCAGCCGGGGTGCGAGGGATATGTCAAAAGACAACCTCACCTCCGGCCTAGCACATCGACCCACAGACGGCGTGCGGTTTAGTCGGTTCGAGTCCGACATAACCTCCCCCTTCGGCCCCGAAGGGGGGGTATCCGCGGGGATTTCCCGCACGTAAAAAAAAAAAAGCATACGCTTGAGTTGAGCCACTTTTAGCCGCGGTGTACCAGTGAAAGTGAGGTTGAGTTAAGTTTTGGTGGCTGAAGTAAATGGTATATTGTCTGACAAGGCTCTGGTATAGGCTTTTCTCTCGGGGTTTGTAGGTCAGATGGCAGATGCTTTATAAAAGTAAAACAAAACAATAAAAGTAGGAAAAAAACAGAGAACCCCAAGACCCATAATGAACGATTCGTATTCAACTAAACCAAGCGTTTTGGCGAAGTTGTTAAAAATTTGAATTTAATCATATTTACTTGAAACAAAATCAAAATAGAATAAGTAATATCTAGTTAATGCAAAATTCATGACCTAAAAGTGGTCTTTGTTAACTCAAAGTGCGGTCTAAGGCTCCTGGCAAAGTTTCAAGTCAAGACTAATTAATTGGCACACCCGAGACACTTCCGCTCTATCTTACTGCCATTTAAGGGTTATTTTTAAGAGTATTAGGATTATCTGCTTTTTGAGATAGTTCTGCTGATATTAAAATTTACATTTATGCCATTAACTTCTATATCGACATAATTATCAATACGTATAAACACAACCATTAAGACATAAATATGTGATTAGAATCTTCAAACACTTAACGTTGAAATATGAATCTCTCAAATTTCTAAAATAATTAAATGAATTCATTGTTTTTTTTTATATTAATCACCTTTATAACTTTTTGTAATACCATGTTGGACTAATGAGCGAACTAGTACATAAACCCTACAGACCCACTGTACCACCGACCATACCCCTGGTGGTACAGTGGGTAATTTAAAATTAAACGGTGCCACTGACTAATAGTGATGTAATGAGGGCCGATGTTTTTATATAATATATCGACGGGTGCAAAGTAAAAAGAGGCATCTGAATAATAGCAACTTTACAGGAGAGCGAAAAGATCGAAAAAGTGTATTATTTTCTTAATGAGTGGGCCAATATTTCTGAAAATTTTATCATAATTTATTTATACTCTTATTTATTTTTATATTAAGTTAATTAAGCTAATTTATTAATAATTTACGATATTTTGCAGATAGCCGTTTTTACAACGAACTTTATAAAACGCTAACTGAGCCAACTACCAGTTGGTCGTACATGCTCGGGACTTTTAATATCGTGTATAAATAGTTTTTTCTTTGTTTTACTGATCTCAATTGTTCTCAGGCCACTTACAAATAAAATTTTATGAATACCATGCTCATATATATTTATAAAATATCCACTACAGAACGCAATTTTGCAGATAACTTTTTATGCTTCGTATTTTCATAACAATTATTTTTGGTTAATGAGGTCAAATGAAATACTTTAAAATTGATTTTTTTTTTAATTATTAATAACAAACAATCAAATTATTACGTTAACATAAAATACCATCTTTAAAATCAACAAAAACGTAAAAAAAATACCTTCTTCTATTTCAATTACACATATTTTGGTTTACTTGATCAGTCTTATTTTAATCAAATAATCAAAATATATTTTTACCCTCTTCTTAATTTAATTATGATTTGGTACACATTCAGAATTAACATTTTAAACCTAGAACATAATAGTAACCTTTAATGACTATTAGATATTCTTATAAAATCGAAAATATCTTAAACAAGTAGTTTATGATATTTTCGATTTTACACACATGATTGATTTCCCTATCGCTATTTTTATTTGTTGTTTAAGATATTTTCGATTTTACATACATGATTGATTTCCCTATCGTTATTTTTATTAATAATTAATCAGTCTAATAGTAGTAAGAGAAACAGAATATTGTACTCCTTTAATAATCAAAAATGATGATTTACTAAATATTTTTAACAACATAAACTTATTTACTAGTACATAGTACTAAAATCTACATAACAAGCAATCAGTCTCATTCTCTTCAGTATAAGCAGTATGTTTTAAATTTTTATAAAAATCGTGATATAAAAAAAATCGGAAATATTAAATTTTGCTGACACAGATTTAATAAGTCATTCTATTTAGATTCTGTTATCATTAAAATTTCATTATGTCAAATTTTAAGCTCTACAAAATCATCTCGTTGGTACCGTGTATTTCGTTTCTGTAGTAAGTCGATTCTTTTAAATTATTTTCCGTGTAAATCATATTTATAAAATATTGTGTAAGGATATTCCGCTTTTACTACTTTCTCACGTACTAAACTCCATTTCACTTTTTCATTGTCAACGTTTTTAGTCCACTTCATTTGATCCATCGAATCTTTAAAATCAAAAACCATGTCTTGTGTTACTTCTTTTACTTCATACACATCTCCTGACATTTTGCACCATCTAACAAGGGTATATTCTTCTGGACTGTAAATAAATTCCTCTTCGATGACTTTTCTATCAGTGCATGTACACTGTCACCTTCTTTAATATCTATTTTAAATTTTGACGAGCAGTAAACGTACATGAAAAACACTGTTCGGTTTCGGTTTTAGTCCCCGCAATTGTCCGACCAAAGGCGCACGTCCTTGATGTGTTTTCTAACCGAATCCTCAATGAAATTAAGAAAACAACTAGCCACCTCGTTTGATCCCCGTTTAGCTATATTTTCAGGACACATGTAACGTATATCCTTCTTTTTTCCCATTTCAAAAACTGCAAAAATAAAAATAGAAAGTTTACGTTTGTAATAAAATGAACTTGTTTCTCCATGGGATAGATAACGTTTTTTGAAAATCGAATGTTGCTGATGTTATTGTATTAGGATTTGCAGTACCTTGGATCTTATCCTGTGTTTTCAAAGACCTGGCATTATTCTTATTTCTCATATGCTTATTAACCTCATCAATGTTTTGAGCACACTGATCCTTTCTCGGAAGGTGAAAGCCTATATTCATTTCCTTATTGATTTTATCTCTATATTGGCACCTGTTCTTACTTTTTCTGAAACATTATTTAATTCAGCCCATTCCTGATATAATTTAAACATTATCGAAAAGTCTTTAAGTCACCAGATAAGTAAAGTTTGTTTGAGTCTTTGTGACTCTACAGGCCGGAATGATTTTATGTGATTACATACACCTTGTATTACAGTTTCAGTATTAATCTTATTTTTAATAGTTTTGCAATAACCCCTTAAATCTTTTGAACAATTCCCAGTTTTAGTATCGTACTTATCTAAAGCGCTCATTATAAATTGATTACTGATACATAATGTATTTTTAAACATTATTTTGCAAACTTTAATATGAATAGGGCTAGCATTGTCCAGATTAACTGGAAGTGTGTAAGTTACGCTGTGATTACGCTTTAAATCATTCTGGGTAGTTATTCTTTTTTTTTTAATAACTGCTGCTAAGTTGTTTTTTATAAAGACGTTTATTAAACAGAAAATCCCACTACGTGATAAATATTTTGTATAAAGTTAACCGACGTAAATCTTAACATCTACAGTGACCGCGAAGTAGAAAGAGTCAACTCGCAGATGGTCGTTAATGCGTCGGTACTTTACGCGCCCGCGCCCCGCGCATGAACGACCAACGTTACTTGGTCGCATTACCTTCGTACTATTTGCAAGATTGAGTGTAGATGGCTTTTTATAAGTTTAAAAATTTATTGAAATATAATGAAATCTCCAAAACCAAATACGCCAGGTTGTGGAGTCTTATTTGATTAGTACGAAAATGCAATAAAAAGAAAATCGTGAATTTGTAGTTGACTTTATTTACTTTGCACCCGTCGATATTATTTATTTAGTATCATTTACAAAAAAAAATAACAAACCATGAATTTTCGCTAATTCTGAGAACAAAATGTGACGAATTTACACACCTTCCCCTAAATGATTACAGCAAAAATGTTTATGATCTTACTTACTATAACATATTCAGTCAATTCTATTTAGTCTTAGTAAGTTACGAGTTCAAAGCCGACTGCACACAGTAGCAGTACACAATGTGGTGCTCCGATGACGTGTCGTTGTGTGACTGATTTCTATACATTCATAGAAAGAAACCAGTAGTCTCAGCTATATTCAGCTACTGCTGATGTATTTGGCAGCGATGTTGTATCTACGTACCTAATATTTCGTCGAGTAAATCGGATTCAACATTCAGTGCAATAAACGCTGAAGGTTGGTTTATCCCACAAGCATAAATGGTTAATTTCACTCGTCTGGTTCTAGCAAATGTATCACTAGAATTATTTTTTTTACTTTGTATATTTATCTATAAATATCTATAAAATAGGATTCATTTTTTATAATTTGTAAGTGATCTATAAGCTTGAGAGTGGAAATTAGAAGATAATATCAATATCACAAAACAAGGGACAACCGTTTTTGATTCTTTACCCAACAATAAACTTAGTAGATATTAGATTTAGTAGGCACCTAAGTGTTAAAAACAAACTATAATTTAAAAACGTGACTGATAATTAAACTGTTATTGTATCTACTTTAGAAATATTTCTGAAGAAAGTTTTCAAGCTCAAACTTTATTAAATTAATAGAAATATTTTGCTGGAACTGTTTGGAAACAATTTTAATTGAGGCTCCGAAGTTAAAAATAATTTACATTTTATTTTACTAATTAAAATGCCGCGTGATTTTTATGGATACCCTCTTGTTTCTTTTCTGTTACAATTTTGAGAATTATTTAAACACAATGAATTTGTTTTCTTACGTAATAATTGTCAATGACCAGTGCAAATACCCATATTCATGCAAACAAACATTTGCACACAGCGGGGATCGAACGCGCGCCTCCGGCGCACAGTGATCAATTATTATTAGATATTAGGTGGATAATATTCAAATTTGACATTGTGAGGGTATATAAAACAAATTATCTCTATGCGATTGGGGGTACTTACCTCATATTATTGTTTAATATGAACGGTAGAAGGTAAGTCATTACTGAGATATCAGCTAGTGAATGCAGTGTTCTTGCTAATTGTATCGATTTGTTCAATTTACTTCCTGTTTTCGCGCACGGGTATCTATTTGTTGTGACTTAACAGTGCATTATAGCGCATCAATAAATATGGTACACATTAATAAAGGTATGTGCTTCATTTTGTTTAACATTTGGTAGTTGTTAATTGTTACAGTAATTTAGGAAGGAATATTCAAAACTTAACTTAAAATTTAACATTTTTTTAAATTTTAAAGCCTGTATCTTACGAGGAACATATTAGAACATAGACATTTTTACACTAGAAGATAATTGGAAGTCTATAGTATGATATTCAATAAAAAAAAAATACCCCAAAGTACCCCTGCCCGAACAAACTTTTCATTTATACAGCAAACGGTGGTACAGTTAGAAATGCCGATTTGTTTAATTATCTCAAAAACACCCGACAATTAAACCTGCAGCTAAGAAATCTAAAGATATGTTATTGAGCTATATTTATGAGGTTATTGGAGTGTCAGATTTGACAATACAACAACAAAATGAGTTACGAAATTCAGTACATAGCTTTTGTTTATCAGCTTCCTGAAATTGGATTAAAATCGGCAAAAATGTTTGATACTCCAATAACCTCATAAATATAGTTCAGTAACATATCTTTAGATTTCTTAGTTGCAGGTTTAATTGGCGGGTGTTTTTTGAGATAATTAAACAAATCGGCATTTCTAACTGTACCACCGTTTGCTGTATAAATGAAAAGTTTGTTCGGGCAGGGGTACTTTGGGGTATTTTTTTTACTTGAATATCATACTATAGACTTCCAATTATCTTCTAGTGTAAAAATGTCTATGTTCTAATATGTTCCTCGTAAGATACAGGCTTTAAAATTTAAAAAAATGTTAAATTTTAAGTTAAGTTTTGAATATTCCTTCCTAAATTACTGTAACAATTAACAACTACCAAATGTTAAACAAAATGAAGCACATACCTTTATTAATGTGTACCATATTTATTGATGCGCTATAATGCACTGTTAAGTCACAACAAATAGATACCCGTGCGCGAAAACAGGAAGTAAATTGAACAAATCGATACAATTAGCAAGAACACTGCATTCACTTACCTTCTACCGTTCATATTAAACAATAATATGAGGTAAGTACCCCCAATCGCATAGAGATAATTTGTTTTACATACCCTCACAATGTCAAATTTGAATATTATCCACCTAATATCTAAGAATTGATCACTGTGCGGCGTACCGTTTCGTCTGCTAAATCTGCTGTAAATAGGCCAAAAAATAAAATGTAACTTTAAAAGTAATCTTGTGACAAAGTTCACTACATACTATTACTTTTCTACGTAATCCAAATAAAGTAAACAAGTGGATTAAACAAAGCGATAAATTTAATACACTACTGTCCCGTTTCAAACGCTTGGCACAAGACGCCGGAGTACCACAAGGACCACTCCGGCTTTGGCAAGGATCCCGTTGTATCTTAAAATTTTCTGCTTAATCCACAGTATTTTCGAGTGATTATTAAAGTTAACGAGACTCTGTGCAATTTGGTTTTGGCTTTGTGTTATACAGGGGCTTGTTTTTGGAGGTGTTTGAGATTGTATCTGACATTCTCTGTTTTGAATTACCTTGACATTGTCTGTTTTGAGTAACGTGTTTTTTAATTTAATTTTTAGTATGACGTAGGCGAACTCGTCAATGAACCAAGATGTACTGCAGAAAATGTTATGTAATAACTTATTGTAATTTATGGGCACAGAATACATTATGTGCGAATAAATCACAAAAATGTATTTGTTTTTATAAACAAATTCACACAATTCAGTTAATTCAATTTTAAAGTGATTTCATGGATACCATAAAATCCACATATTTTAACTTTCTTGTGACTGCCAAATTCTTCGTGTTGCTAAGTAAACAAGATATGAAGTAATTTAATGCAATAATTAATTAAAAATCTTCATACAAGATATAGTTACATTAAGCATAATAAACCATTATAAGTTTCCATAAATAAAAATGTTATTATGTGCTGTTTGGTATCGGAGTTACTTCACAGTTAATTTTAATAACATGATCCCCAGAGGTTAAAATATTGATATTTCGCTGTTCAATCTAAATGTAAAGCCACAGATAAAAGCAATAATTAGTAAAATCATTAATAATAATAGAAATCGAATCCAAATTGAGATATAAGCAATAGTCTAATAAATAACAGTAAGCAATTAATTTCGACACAAAAGGAAATGCAACGCCCTTCAATTAACACGTCACAATCGAAAAGCATATCTAACGTCACAGCAATAGAGCTTAATACCAATAAGCAACAAATCATTCCATCGATGTAGTATTAAGTTCTATAGAACAGAAACCGATGCAAGCAGAGCCATCGTACTCAAAGATTTTGTTTTACATGAAGAACAGTTCGTAGGCCAAGATAAAATGGATGTTAATATCAAAATAAATGATAGTGGAACACGTGATCTGACGATTTGTCGTGACGGCTAAACGATTATACGGATCATTACTCATATTACCACCTTTTGATAACATCATTTTGGGGTTACCATCGCGGGTTTTGCTACCGTGAATATTATATTTTTTATTCATAACCGATTGCGTGTTGCGTGCAATCTTTCTTGATCACGTAATTTCTTTTTGAAAGGTTTTTGAAACATTTTGCATATGGCGACATTTTTTACAATCAAATTAAGGTCACTATTGTAGTCGATATTAACATTTTATACGTTTTTGGGGTTTTCAAATTTTTTACAATGGTTTTCTTTACAATCGTTTTATTAACGTTGAAATATCATTACAGAGATGATGTCTTTAAATAGATTGACATACAGATGGGCGGACGGACAGCGGAGTCTCGGTAATAGGGTTTTATTTTTAGCCTTTGTGTACGGAAACCTAACTAGCAGGCAGCTACAGGTAATTTAATATTTTGTAATACTCGTGTTCGGATGATCAGAGCAGTAGGAATTGTTAGGAAGTAGGAAATGATTCTACGAAGTAAATAGAAGTATCAGAAAAGGAACTAAGAAAATTTGTAAGATAGAGTAGGTAGGTAGTAGAGTAGGTAGATACACTGCGTTGTGGTTGATGGAACTCGGTTGGAAAACATAATATAAACTGAAATATATATATTAAACAGTTCTCATTTTAAATTTAAGATAATACTAAAGTAAAAGAAACGGCATTAAAATAATCATAATTTGTTCTGAAATCTTGTAGTATTGAGAAGGTTGAGAGCTTGGATGGGTAATAATAATGGGCCTCTTTTTATTCTTGTGCTTTTCTTTGCTTTCTTTCTTTTGCGACTTCTGGCGATCTAATAACGATATCAGACCGTCAAGGGTTTCTTCACAAGTGGGGATTATTTGACTAGGAGATAGTCCAAAACCTTCCCGACCATCATCTCGAAGCTCAAAGGAGACCACGTACCTGTAAAAGGGGCAACTTAACACGATAATGAATCAAATATCCAACCAATCGAAAAATACTTTAAAATTTTATTAAGTCACTAGGAATTCTAAATATTTTATCTAGTTTGCACTCGTCTGGCTGACATGCAGCTTCATTTTATAGTATACTAGCTGTCGCCCGCGGCTCCGCCCGCGTGGATGTCGGTTATTGCGAATCGGACTATAATTTGAGATTTAAACTATCCTATCTCTCAAGTTGGATCGAACTGCACATGGTGTGCGAATTTTATTATAATCGGTTCAGTGGTTTAGGAGTCCATTGAGGACAAACATTGTGACACGAGATTTATATATACTAAGATTTATGAAACTTCGCTTTTTAACAATCTATAACAAAGCTGATGTACCTATGTCTTATTGTGATTTTGTTCAAATTCGAACAATGAAATATCGGACATTATCAAATTGTGCCAAAAATTTGACAAATCAGTAAATCACTTTTCCATGCAACATTTGAGTGTATTCACTCTATCTTGCTTGTTGAAGAATTAATTACAGAACGTACGAAGTTATACTAAAATTATGTCAAACTATATCAAATCTTACAATCGTAAATAGTAGATTTGTAATTTTATCAATTTCGGCTGCAAATTTAAACGTTGACCATATCTACCACACTACCACGTATACAATTTATAATATAAATCTCAAGTGTGAAAGAAAATGCAAAGTAATTTCTAAAAGTTGCAATTATAAGTGAAAATAAATTACATTATATTGTAAGATCCCACTTACAACAGCATTGGCTGCAGAATTATCTAGGCAGCCAATGTACGAATTAATCAACGTTTTTGTTATGTAACATTATATAAATGGTCATTCTTATAGTCAAATAACAGATGAGGTTATACTAAAATTTCTTCATGAGATCGTTCGTTCGTTCATCGTACCTTGTATAATGCATGCATTATAAAAAAGTCTTAAACAATCTAAGTAGGTTTCCCATTATTAAGTTTATTCTATTACTTACGAAACTGACAAATTCTTTTTAACCCAAGAGCTACTGGCTCCTGTTGCCTCATAACCTATAAATTAAAATTATAATATGATTTTAAATGTTATTGTTTTTAATTAGTATCGGTAGATAGCTCTAGTGTCGTCTTATGAGGTTTATAGGAAATTTCGAATAACAAAAATGTGACCAGATAATTTAGTTAGCCAGAGGATTCTCCCCAGAAAGGGATTAGTTACGGGTTCAAATCCCATACTGGAAATTGACTTTTCTTTTCTAAATCTATAAATACTTCTTATTCAGCCTCTGTGGCGTGGCGGTAGTGAACGCGGCCACTGCGCAGGAGGCACGGGTTCTATCCCCGCTCAGTGCAAATATTTGTATGAATATGTATATTTGCAGTGGTGTAAATACATACAATACATAAAAACTGTGTGTTTCCATGTATAATATGTATGTATTTACAAAAAAAAATATACAGGGCGTCCCAAACTTATAAGACATGAAGGGGAAGTACTTTAAATATCGTAGATAGTGTATTTGCTGAAAGAAGACTTTATGTTATTTTTAAAAGTTAGTAATTCTGCCTTCATAGATTTTCTAAAAATTATTTCCTTCGTTCCTTCTTGCTTTCTTCGTTAAATACAGAGAAAAAGATAAAAAGAACATTGGTATGTTCTTTTTATCTACCATACCTATAATATAGCGCCAATCATAGAACCTATCACTAATTTTCTGTCCGAAGAAATTAATGAATTACAAAAAGAAAAAATAATCATAAAAATTAATAAATTACAAAAAGAAAAATAATCACAAAATATTTTTACTTGCCAAATGTTTCAAATACAGTGCCAGATAAGTATTTTGTTCCATGCCTCTGATATATTTTTTCAGCTGCCGCAGTACACATTCTGAACTGAAATTTTGGAAATTATTATTATCAACAATATCATCAAACAAATTGTGATAAAATCGGTTGAAAATTGTTTTTTTTTTAAACAATAGAATAACTATTACTATTTAAAATAGTTAAGAATCACTGAAGGTTGCAAGCGGTGATAGTATTTATTTGCTTATTTAATTTTTTGTGATCAACTTATTATGACTCTATTATGCGAATAACTAAATACCTAAATAAAAATAAAACTTTTTTTAATATGCACTCCGTTAATTGACTACACCCTGTTGGATGGCAAGGGTTTCCAAATTGGTGTGTTTCGCTAGTCTCAGAGGTGAAGTCATGTGATGGTCACGAATCTTGTCAAATTTAGTAGCTTTACGTTACTAAACTTACCTACCACTAAAAACATAATAATAGTTATTAAAATTTGAAAATTAGTAATTAATTATTAAAATGGCAAGCTATAGGTACTTACATAATAGGAAGTACAAAACACAATGAATAGGAGGTTGATTAAATGAAGTTACAACTAAAAAGAGTTGCAGGTATAATAATATAAAATACCGAATTGGTTTAATTATTTCATCAACATTTTTAACTAATTGGTAAATTACTAGCGTCAAAATAATGTATTATTTTCACGTTTTTAATTTAATATTAAATTAAATTGAAAAGTAAATGATTTGTCACGAAACACAATGACGTCTTTAAGTTGAGCATTTTTAGAAGTTTTGACTGAATTTATCGTAGAAAACAAATTGACTTGACAGTTGTAATTCACCCTATTCACTTTTTACGCTATTTTACTCAGATTGGGACACTTTTTTTACTTCTTTATACATACATAAATACACTCACGTTTGTAAATTTTCGAATGGTAGGCGAAGGTGTATTAACAGTGGGAAATGACAGACAAGGAGTACAACAAGAGCGAATGAAGACTAACGGGCTCAGATCATCAGTAAAAGATGCATAAGCAGCCAGCCAGGAGCTCCATGGTGGGCGACTAAGCGACCACGGTGAATTAGTACCGTACCTACATTTCGCTCACTATGATTTTCGATCCTACGTAATAGAGGGCAAGCCTATTGCCGTTAAGCGGCTACTTTGTATTGGGCTGTATGTTTACTGTCGAATGTAGAACAGCCCTATCCTTTGACGGCAGCGTGACGTGAGGGACGGGATGACACCTGAACCCCCCCCCCCCCCCATAGACGCGGGATAACACCCGAACCTTCTAGGCGAGGCTGCAGCCGTAGGTCTGTTGGTAGTCCTGGGACATCCTTCCGCGGGCTTACCCGGGGCTACCAAGCACAGGCTATTAAGCGGTACGTGAGGGTTTTTCATCCATGAAGGATTTTCCCTCACGGTAAAAAAAAGAAAAAAAAGCCCTATCCTTTAGTCACCGTTTATGACACCCACAGGAAAAAATGGGGTGCCACTATTTTACTTCAACCAACATGGCGACTTCTTCTTTCTACTATCGATAATAATCAAGTATGTACGACCCTACCAAAATGTTCGGGGCCCGAGTCAAACTCACTTGCTGGTCGGTAAAACTGCTTAATAACAGACAAGGTTCTGACGCAGAATTTCCTTTCAAATTAAGGGTCAATCCCCACTGAAATAGCAGGGGACAGAATTTTTTTAGCAAAAACGAGCGCGAGCAGGCGCCGTGCTGCACTGCGCAGCCCCTTCTTCGCCTTCAAATAGCTATGATCTTTTTCTCCCGTAGATAAGTTTCAAAATGGTTTGTAATAATTAGCATCAAAAAGAAGCTGCTCTTTCAGTGGAGATCGACTCTAAAAGATCAAGCAGCAGTCACTCTCGTAAAAATCGACAGACCAATCTATAAAAAAAATAAGCTACCCTAGGCTCCAAATTGTAAGTTTTGGATGTAACCAGGAATAGATTGCCTGATTTCTCATATCTATACGTTATTGCTGTTACCTGCGACTTCGCCAAGTGGAATTTTGATCCCGTTCCCGGGAAAATATAGCGTATATGTTATTCCAGACTATAGTCTATCCCTGTACGAAATTTCCGCAAGGTCGGTTCAGCCGTAAGAGCATCATTGAATAACAAATATTCACACATACAAACATTTTCACAAACTTCAACATTTATAAAACTATCCCGCTTCCTACTTACATACTACTAATGTAGGAACCAGGATAGAATTTAGGTGCTTACTTCCATAGGTAACAAAATTTCTAAAATAAATAAAACAATTTATTCTTAATCAAAACGTACTATAATAAAAAGCAATAAATTAACAATTGTCACGATATGGTCCGCCACTCCCCTCGGTGGGCCGGACTTTGATTTTCTCATTTTCGTTTTGTTAAAATTCTTACTAGCAGTTAATAGGTAGGTTAAACCATCAAGGGTTTCTTCACAGGTGGGTAGTATTTTGTAGGGATGGAGTGTAAATCCTTCTTTACCTTTGTCCCTGAGCTCAAATGTGATTACATACCTGTACATAAAAATATAGATAGATAACTGTTTGTTGTACACAAAAAAATGTACAGTATTATAATGGCTTAGCCAAGTAATACATACGTAAAAGTAATCTACATCTACACTACTATTATAAAGAGGAAAGATTTGTATTTATGTATGTTTGTAATGAAGAAACTCAAAAACAACTGAGCCGATTTCAAAAATTCTATCACTATTGGAAAGCTGCATTCACCCTGAGTAACATAGGCTATATTGGACTTCCACGAGAACGTTTCAATCACCCGTGGGAAGCCGGGGCGGATCGCTAGTAAAGATCAATATTGCGTTAATCCCAGTTACACCCAAGATATTCACATCGTAGTCCGGGGTCCGTTTTTCAGCTTTCATTTCTTCAATTCACATAGTCTTTTGCATGAGCATTTTTGCTAATGAGATCTGGTACGCATGTTACCTTCTACAACAAACCAGCAGTTTTTGGGTCTACCCCTTCTACCAGAACCGGTTGAGGCGCATTAGTTTTCGCACATCATACTATAGACAATATTAGTCAGAAAGTCACATCAATGTTTCTAGTGGAATTTATAATTAAATAGATAACTACCCACGGCTCTACCCGCGTGGAAAACCTTCATCATAAATAAAGTATCTGTAAGCCACAATGAGTGCCTAAAAGTATTTTAACTTCGAAAAGAACATTTCTCCTTGATAAACCAATGTTGCGTGTAAAGAAGAAAAGGAAAAAACTAAATAAAATAGAAAAATATGCTGCTTACGGAACAGAGAATGTCTTTTTAACCCAACAACCGCTCACTCCTCTTGCCAAATAACCTGCAAAATATGATTTGGGTAAATTTTTGTTCCCTTACTAATAAAGGACTAAAACGCTGGCCGTCTGTGGGTTGATGTGCTAGGCCGGAGGTGAGATTGTCTTAGACATATCCCTCCCACCTCGGCCGAATCAGGGCTACACCTCTCAATCTTGGAGCCCCAACTTGCCCCCGATATGCGGAGATGCGCAATGCCAACCTCACCTGCAAGCGTGGGAGAATAGATCTAGGGTTCCAAACACGGTGATTTCATCCAGGCTACCTTTCCTTTCGATTTTTACAGAAGCAACTGCTATCCATCCTCCCAATCCTGAAATGAAAGCCTGCACCGGTGCCTTGTCCTTCAATTACTAGGTAATGCAGGCCTTGAACGCAACCATGATTGGCACTTGGATGGCGAAGATCAGTTTGTTATACTACTTTATGTTTTTTAACTGAAACAGTATGGGGAGATCCAAAATCATGGTAGATATTCTATACAGGGAAACTGTCTGAAGAAACATTAGCTCTTTTTGTAAAAATAGTTTTGGCCATAAAGAAACGTCTCCATAAAAATTAAGCTCGATTTCATGTACCTATTAGGAAAATACTCAATATTATGTCAGTTACTAGTAAGTGGTAACAGATACACGTACCTACTGTTTCAAAGGGTGTTCCAACTAAATAACTTGTACGATGTCTCTCGTGAATTTTGTCAGCTGCTGTAGAACACATTTTGAACTGCAATTATATAGACACACTTATTTTTAATATATAAAAACGAATCGACAAAATGTCGCATAAAAATCACATAACTGATGAAAGACTGCACCAAATTGCACTTTATCGTGGTTTTTTGTCAGGACAAGGTTTGTATTAAATATTACTTTTGGCAAATCAACAGTTTAGGCGCTATAAATGCAGCGGCGCAAAGCCTAAATGCTGTATGAAATAAAAATATGTCGGGTTTTCCTTCCTGACGCTATAACTCCAGAACGCACGAACCGATTTCCACGGTTTTGCATTCGTTGGAAAGGTCTCGGGCTCCGTGAGGTTTGTAGCAAAGAAAATTCAGGGAAAATTTCAACAGAAAAGCGGGAAAGCGATAATCGACATCCACGCGGGCGGAGCCGCGGGCAACACCTAGTGCTGTATGAAATAGTTTTAAATATTGCAAACCAATATTATGTAGGAGTATACAATTTTCATGTGCGTTATAAAATAAGAAGTAGAGGTTACAGTATTATCACATTTTAATGTTTTAGGGCCTGTGCTATGACAAGCGTCTACCTAGGCATGTCAATATGACTTCACCTTGTGATGACCACGAGATCCAGTGGAAACAAACCAATTCCATGTAAATTAATGAGGATTCAACATTAACCGATGGAACAATTCAATCTCAATAATTTTCAAACCTATACTAAAAATAAAAATTTATTTTCTACCTGTATCAAATAAAATTAATAAAATAAAATATTGTTATAAGTATTAGCTTGCTTGAAACGATAGAAGCAGATACTTTCCATTACTCTATTTTACAGGCCTTTTAATTAACTTACAATGTATGTTTGTAATTTGTTCGGGTCAAATTTTGCAACGTGACTAAATAAGCAGATATTCTCAACCGATTTTGATGAAATTATGCATACATGTTTAGTTTCTTTATAGACATACCCGTGAAACAAAAAACGTCATACTATTATTATAGTCATCTATTTAAAAACTAGTTCATAAATCGTATGAAAATAAAAGAGAAATAGCGATCAAACATCATAGTACATTTTACTCACCACTTCGTCATAATTATCCATATGTTCGGTTGAATATCCATAAGGAAGGATCATGAACTCCCCATAGGAATGAAACGCCATGTAATACTCTAGTTTGTCACGCTTAGATCGAACAAATTCTGACATCGCAATAGTTTCCTTTTCAGAAAAAGGTTTTTCTCCAGCATAGGAATCTGACCATTTCTTGTCACTTTCGCTAGCTAAAATAATATTGACAACAAAAACTGATTTCAATAATCCTCTTTAAACGGATGTGACGTCCCTCCCTTGGTTTAGCATACCTACGTCTAAGAGCCACGGTATCCAGTTCCCATTACGTGGGAAGTGAGCTTGTCAGTCTTCCCCCTAATATCATTATCCTCATAGCGACAGTTGCATCTGAATTTGCCCTTTCGACATCCGAGGTCCGCTTACCATTTTAATTATTTGGTGTATCGGCATACCAACTTAATCCCTTCGAATCGATACAAAGACGGGCGTTGAGGCTCGTCGACAATCCCAAACTCGCAGGCGATGTGGAACCTCTCAGCCTCAGGAGGGACTTTGTCTCACTGTGTGTGTTCTACCGCCTATTCAATGGTTTGTGCTTAGATGAATTGTTTGATATGATGCCGACATCTACATTCTATCATGGCATCGCTCGCCATAGACAGGGAATTCATCCTCATACATTGCGACCAGAAATAGTGCGAACCGTGCGGTGTGAAAGGAACTTCATCCCACGCACCCTCAAGCTGTGGAATGAACTCCCTGCTGTGGTTTTCCCAAGCGACTAAAATATGGGGTTCTTCAAGGGCAGGAGATTCAGAAGGTTTCTTTAGGGTCGGCAGCGTGAGTATGACGCCCTTGGTGTTGCACACGTCCATAGGCTACAGTAACTACTTTCCATCAGGTGGGCGACTACCGTTGACCTCGCAACCTTGAGAGAAAAGTCTGCACCACCTCGTGCGATGTTAAGCGGATGCATCGCGACGGTGAGTTTGACTTGGGCCTCAAACGTGTTGGTGTATACCAAATTTTTGACAATTACTTACAATTTTAATTCTTACCTACAAATCCAGCATCAAAGTTTCGGTTCAAATCTACTGGAATTTCGTTGCGATTTCTTCTCCATAATCTGTCCTGAAACAAAGTTCAAAAGTTGTGATAGTAACTCAAAGATAAGCTTTAGTTATATACTACAATGTTGCAGATTAGTAGTACCTACTAAGTAACGGATATATTCTCGTTTAAATCCAGTAATCTTCTAACCGAAATGTCTGATTACTACATACGTAAATAGACCGGGAGCCCCTTATTTCGTAGAAAGAAATTTCATAGAATTTCGTTTCACAGAAAATGTTTCATAAAATATTTGGTTCTTACATTTTTATTTCGAATATTATTGTTTCAAAAACAATTTCCTACAATGAAACATATTTCACAGAAACACAATTGAACGAATTTATAATCACATTTTTTTGTTTAACAAACTTATCAAACTGTAAAATTATTTTTTAAAGAATATTAAACCACCTTTATAATTTTCCAAATCACATTTATTTTTAACTGTAACATTTACAATTTTAACACTCCGACTCAGATTACCCCGACTCGGATAGGTTAGGTTAGAAGGCTAATGCGGGAGCGGAGCGTAGCGAAGCTCCCGCATTAGGCCTTCGTGGTTATTTTTTTATAAACCACCCAGAAGTAGGATAATATGTTATTCTTTGTAATAAGTTTTCTATTAAATAAACAATATAATGATTAAGAATATTGGATTTGATATTCTATGAAATGATTATTCTAATGTTTAACTTTATATGAAACAAAATTCAATGATTTAAAATTCTTTAAAGTAAGTATTCTATATATTGATTATTCTATGAAACGAAATTATGTGAAACATTTTCTGTAATACGAAATTATATTAAACAATTGTCTATAAAACAACGCACACCCAAATAGACCACAATAATAGCCCTACAAGGGCTAACATCATCAAGGTCGCCGGAAGCGCTGGTTGCGGGCTGCTTTGGATCGGTCGTTCTGGAAGTCCGTAGGAGAGGCCTATGTTCAACAGTGGAATATATGCGGCTGATATGATGATGATGATGAATAGTCCTACAGATCCCATTTCCTTTAGAGCCCGTGATCCGTTCGTCTACTTTACCTCTATTTAATTGGCATAAAACAATCTTTTTCGGCAGAGACCGCCGTAGTTTATTTCTATCTTCGTTTATTTTTTCTTCTTACTTGATTTTTCAATTCCTGCCCTTCAACCCCGGGAAAATACGTCAGAATTCTGACCTTTAATTAGCAGGTGTTCTGGCTTGCAGGTGATGGTGACAATTATTGTGTAATCTGATTCTTGAAACATGTCAACACTGACATAAAAATTGATTACATTAAATTCAGGACCAAAGAAAAAAAGAGTAAACGTACTGCAGTATGTGAATATTCGTATCCGTCAGGGTTCAAAACTGGTACGAAATACCATTCATAAGCCAGGGCAACTGCCTTCAAATCCTCAATTTCCGAAGTGCGTGAGTTAAGAATGGAATTAATAAAATATGTCACAACGGCGGGAGCAATCCACTCCCTGGCATGAATACCACCTTCGATGATGACTTTTGTCCTGTAAATTTAAAAAATATGGTCATAATCCTGTCTCAGAAATAATGATCACAACAAAATAATAATTCGCAGGGCCGTCTCTACCCAGGGGTACAAGGGGTGCGGGGCTTACTCGGCGGGTCGGCTAACTTACTTTGAACTTCATACAACTGTTTACCGAATGAAAAAATATGTTAAAAGATTTAGTTATTTAAAATTTTGTTATGTGATTTTTTTTATGTGCTGCTTGTGTGCTAAAAAAATAAATGAATGAAAAGTATACAATGTATATTACATGTAAAAGCTCCCTACTACCTGGTTGACGTGTGCAAACATACTTAAAGGGTTACATATGAAATAATGAGTGCCTTAAACATCTGAAAATCTGAGTGAGTTAAAGATATGCGAGAGAGAAGCATTGCACGTACTATGTTATGCGATAGGCGTGCTATGTTAGGACTATAATTTTATTTACACCAAATAGAAGGATAATTTTTTACATATTATGTAATAAATTTTTGACCACATTTTTTAAGGCAACGCTATTGGTTCAACAAAACATTTTAGTAGCTAACATATATTTTTTAGTCTTAGATTCTTAAACTAGTTCGTGCGCTCGACCAAATCATCACATCATCACCTGTACGGACTGACATGTGATCTGTTGAGTTTTACGCCAAGTATTCTGTGTTCGCCACATTTAGCTTCAATAAAGTAAATAAAAAAAAGTAATATAATAGTAATAGCATAATAGAACTTTCCATGAAGATCATGAAAAATTGGCAGCGTATATTCGCAAACAAATCGTAGCAGCCAAAATAGCCAGAGCCAATTTGGTTGAGCACTATTTTTTCAACAATTGATTGTGAACAATTGATTAAGGCGAAGTTAGATATAGTACTTAGTAGTAGTAATATGACAATGAAACTTCTGTAAATTTTCGTAGATCTTCTAGTGTATAACCTGCTACAATTTGGTTGCCAAGTTTCGCTGTCGATTTGGGCTGGTATAATTTTGTTGCTAATTTTGACTGCCGATTATGACTGCTACAATTTGGGTGCTAATTTGGACTTCTGATTTCGGCTGCTAATTTCAGCCTCATATAATTAATCAATTCGTATTAGTTAAAACATATACCATTACTAGACATCATTTCTAAAATGTTGATTATTTTATAACCTTGGATTGCTTTCTCTTAACTTTATTCTAACGGACATGATATCTCTCTTCTCATGTGTCTTTCCAATACTTTTTAGTGTTACTTCATCAGGATATGCTTCGGACAAATCTTTGAGCCAGGCATAGATATCGTCCAGTCGAAAATAATTCCTCCAATCCATTGTGTTCATTCTTCGTCTGATATAAGGCTTAACTGTTTGTCGGTCAAATGCTCTAGGGTACAGAATATTATAGTTATGTTATGCCTAAAATGCATGCATAAATTGAACGGCTGGTTATATAAAATTTCAAAAGGACAGCTTCGGCTTTACAAGTTTTTAGATGTACAGATTGTTGGATATAAACCCCAAGAAGTTGACGAAAAGAGCGTCATTTCAGCAACTTCTTACTTGACTTTACACCTGTCCGAAGCTCTGAACCTTGAAAGATTTATCTACCTACAATATAGAACATAAGATTGGCAAAATGGTAATTCTTTCTGCGATCGTTGTGCGATCAATTATTTAAGGAGGAACTCAAGTTTATTTAGAATTGGAAGTGATCACCGTAACCAATGAATATAACTTTAGGTCATTTGGGCTCTAGGCATAGTGATAAAGTCAACATTACATGTCTCAGTTGAATATTTTCTTAGTCCGAATATCTTTCAAATTATAAAGCTGATCAATATTTTAATTTTATTTGCCAAGGAAATTTGAAACTAACAATGGTATGTTTCATACAGAAAGAATGATCTTTACTATTATTTTTATATGAATTACTTACTTCTGCACATCATAAATCACTACTTCTAAAGCTAAACCGCGTTTTTTTGCCTCCTGAAGGAGATCATACTGGTCATCAGGATGTGCCACAAAGTCAACTTCACCGTACATAGCGCCTACATCCCTCCAAAAATTAACATCATAGGAGTCAACTAAAGATTTAAGAAACTCTAGATGACCTTCGTTTGTTGGAACAGCCTTGAACAAAGTATAATTATAATATGTCTTGCTGTATGTACTTCTGAAAATAACGAGACTGACAAAAATAAAGAAAACATCCGTATACATATTAGATTACTTCATTTGCATCGTTTATTGTTACGTATATAGTATGAAAATAAATTGAGTATGTTTAAAATTTTAACACATTTATCAATAACACATAATATTGAAATTAAATAACTTTGGACGGTAAATATTAAAAGTATCCGACAGATGTCAACTGTCGAAGATGTATAATAGACTATAGAGTTCCAAAATGAAATAGATCTTTGGATTAGCAACATTTTTGATCTGAGTTCATCTTCTTTCCATATTCCACCATAGTTTCATCTCACCTCCTTCGTAGATTCCTTTCTCCATAGATTCATGAAGTGTCAAAATACAATATTACTGGTATTTATGTGAACAGTAGACCTCGCGAGCACCCAACTTTACCACATTTTCTGGCAGGGTACCAGAAAATGTGGCAAAGTGGGGTATTCGGTATCTAGAAAGAAGAAAAAAGACACAAATCTTCTTATTTTAAACAGCCCCGGATGTTCCACCAAAAATAATGACTATCCATTCTTAAAAAAACGTTACAGCAAACTCCCGCCTTTTTTCTCGTCTATTTTTTTTACAACGAAGTTCACCTTTACGAAGCTTGATTTTTTTTTCATAACAATCTGACAGAAATTATGTCCTTGATGTTTCAGCCAAAAAAGGATCCTAAAGACTTTAAGGCCTCCAGTGATGTGGTCAGTAAGCCATCATTTCAATTACGGGAGCATTTCTATCCTAAAACTCCAAGTAGGGTAAATACATGTTGGACCATCTTATAGTGAGAAAATTACTTTTGAAACTGTACAAAACGTGAAACATTACTATGTGATTGTGCGAGTAAAACTATTTTGCTGTAAATATCGACTATAAGTAAAAGAATAGTACATGGCATATCCCATGATTTTTAGCGCTCATGAATCACGATAACCACATTGGTAACTACTTACTGATGGTGAGTGGTTTCTTCTTGGTCTTTTCTAAGGGTATTCTTCTTTTGCTTAGCTGTAAAAATAATTATCAAAAATAGTCATTTTGGGGCAGCCAATATTGGTTCGCCTGTTGTCCATATAAGGATAGCAACTTGCGTCGCCTTAGGGACTGGGCTGAATCTTTCGGCAGGCATCCTTATTAACCCACCCAAATAATAAGCTATTATTATTGGCAGCAGGTATAAGCGTAACGAGATCACTGACTCATCAGTCGGTAAAGAATCTAGGAGTTCATATCGACTCCCATCTCTCATGGTATACTCATTTTGCTGCAGTTAGTAAAAAGGCACGGTTCTCTTTTCACTCGCTGAAATGTATCCAAAGCTTTTCAGCCTTTAAAACCAAAATTTACTCAGGTCAAACACTCATACAGCCCATTATTGATTATACTGACGCCTGCTATTTGGATGCCAATGAAGAACTCCTGGATAAGCTTGAGCGACTACAAAATCTGTGCAATTTATACTTATATTTTATGTTGCTTTTATTTATAGATAATGTATTTCATATTAAGGCACTGACCTGTAATAGTACTCGCTGGACTGGTGAACGGTACCTATATATTGTGTTCAACTGAAAATCGCCATATTAGCGCTGATAGTTGCGGCACACAGTAGTGAGTGTACTTGGAACTAATTCTAATGATGGATAACCATTCTCTTGGTATCGATACTTTAATATAAACGATGGGTCTCATGTATCAAAACAACAATGTGGCCATTTTAGAATTTTTTTATGATAAACGCATGAATAAAAACAACGAACAACGTCCATTTGCAAACTAATTAGTTCTCAGTACACTCATGGTGGCGCTTCAAAACGACACAAAAAGCTATCATTTTCTATGGAATAGCCAGTCCAGGAGGTCAGTGTATTTAAGGAATATCTTTATGTTTCCTACATAAAAGAAAAAAAAATCCGTCTCTCGATCCCTACATACTTCTCTCCGCTCAGTAGAGCCTTTGTTCTTCTATTTCCACCTAAACATCTCTGTTTGTTCATGTGTGTACATAAATAAATAAATAGTACTGCTATCGTAAAAATAATATTTAATTTTCCTACAAATACACTCGTAAACCTGCTGAGATAACAAGAGCCTCAGGGTAAAGTTATTTTTAATATCTGACTTCGATTTTATCAGTGCTTATTATTAAAATACCTTTGTTTTTTATACCACTTAGATGGAACACAAGCACACGGCCCACCTCATGGACGTGTGCAACACCAGGGACGTTACATTCACGCTACCGATCCTGTTAGAACTGAATTTCTGTACCGTCAATGTAGAAGATAAAGCAGGATAAGCCTTTGGTCTTCCTACCGACAGCACAAAATCTCTCTAGTGAGCTCTGGCTACCCTACTTACCGCCGGGAACACAACACGAGGTTATTATGGCCACAGTATTCTGTAGGGCGGAGGTACTTCCCCAGTCAGACTGCTCAATTGGACGGAAATACCGTCGTGTCCTATCTCCTACGAGAGCTGTTTGGTACGAGTAACTTTTCAGTCAATGCACGTTCATAATAAATTTGTATGTTCATCACACTCATAATAAATTAAATTATATACCTTATCTGTAGCATGGTTTGTATGAGAGAGACCGCTCAAACGAATTCCCTTTGTGATAAAAATAAAATCAATTTTTAAACGGATTCTATTGCAATTTATTTGGTAGGTATTATTTATATTTAACACTACTTTTTGGCTACTTTTCAGCAGCCATGGGTGCTTGGAGACTAAATATGGTTATGAAAGTACTCGGTTCTCAGAGTACCCGAACAATGAAAAATTGTTGCTATTTACGCAGAATAAGCTCACTGTATCGTTCAGTATTCTCTTTGTATGTTCTACTTTATAGTAATCGGAATGAAATTAAGGCAAAACATATGTTATCTATACGTAGGTGCATAGAATTGTAAAATAATGATTATGGATCGTGGCATTTGTGATAAAAAACACATGAATGCTACAAAATATATATTATAAAATAAGAATAGTAAAAACAAACATAAATGATATCAATTGTCGTCTCAATTGATGGCCATGGTTGAAGAGAAGTGAATGTCTCGGAGACTTATGTTTAGTTGTCATCAGGTTGATGATGCCATGGAGGGTTTCAATGCAAGTTGGCAGTATCTGTTCCCGGGGGAGGGCGTAGCCGTAGGTACCGTTATCACGCAGAAGGAATGTGTAGACATACCTAGTAATAAAGAAGTTTGGAGTACAATACAGCAATAGATCGTCGAGGAAAATACGTTGCAAGATTATGCTGAATATGATTGAATAGCATACTCTCATATACACACATACTGCTACAGAAGTAGATTTGGTTGAGATGAAATTCATATTCTATCCCACGTAATAAACAAGATACGAGCCTTTTGCAGCTTTAAGATGGACTTCAGATTTCTGTGTGCTCCTATTATCTTGGAGCCAAAGTTAGTGGCGTAGAAGGCTATCTCACGAAAACCTCACTCAAATATCCCTCAAGTAATTTTGTTCAAGTCTTGCCCGCAAAAGTAAGAAGCTGACTGGCAAGGGCATATGGGGAAGTTACTTAATTTCAAATTCACAATGTTTCATTGGCTAAAGAAATTACTTGAAAAAATAATAAAGTACAGAGTAATTTAACTTTCTACTGCCAATATAAAGTATTGAATTTTACAAGAGCTATCTACAAAGCGCACCAAAATAAAATATGTTAATCCTTGACGTAAAAAGTGTATTACCTCACGTTGTGTGTATTCTTTACATAACTGGCACTGTTGCCGGAAATTCGCAGGCCTGCCGTCAAAGAAAGAGAATAATTCAAAAATACAAATCATCACAACTCCAAGCAACTTTGTTTCTTATGTTTTCAGTTATAGAGTGCAATTTCTAACTGACCTAGTGTATCGTAATGGGTACCAAGTTTGTACTTCACGCCGTTTATGCTATAGATCTTCGATATCGCCTGTTTACCGAATTTCTCCTGAAAACAAATACGCCCATTAAACTCAAATGCTTCTTGAATATAAAAAATCTAAATATGACTATGTAAAGAAAAATCACTGCTTCTTTTAAGTTACATTATATCTTATTACAATATTGGATGGGTTCGTGAGTCGTGACTAAGGGGTAACTGAGAAGGCCAGGTCAGTTTTAATGTGATTTTCCGCCAGAGGGGCGAGACGAGACGAGGCAAGAAGAGAATTGAAATCGCACTGACCCTTTTCCACAAAAAAATGCCATCGCGAGGTTGCGCGTGACCGCCGCGCCCCGCCGCCCATATGCTTCATATATAAATGTATTTTAGACAGCTCACACACAATGCTCGATATAACTTTGTTCCAGCGTCAATGCCGAAAACTCCAAAGAAAAATTAGGCGTCAATATTCTCGTCAATCCACACTGTTTCTACCAAAGATGCACTGGGAGAGGATTGAAAATTTGTTATACAAACTTCAATTCTCTCCTCGCCACGCCTCGCCTAGCCACTCTGGTGGAAAATCACCTTGAAGGTGATTTATACTCAATATCGGAACCAATACGGTTCATTTTTGCACAAACAAATATTTCAATTCACGCCTCGCATATTCTCGTCAATCCACACTATTTCCACCAAAGATACGCTGGGAGAGGATTGAAAATTTGCCATACTCATTTCAATTCTCTCCTCGCCTCGCCTCGTCTCGCCCCTCTGGTGGAAAATCACCTTTAGGATTGGTGACTGTTCTTAACTCTTTGAGAACCCGAATAACACAGTCCTAAAAATTCCAAAGGTCTGTATCCCTAGCACGAACAACTATCGCAATCGTTTCATAAACGTATTGAGAGAACGGAGCATTGCGATTGGTTGGCTTCACAATACACACAGGTTCACAGTTGGCAGGCTGCCAATCGCATTGCTTCGTTCTCTCAATACGATTACGATACTTGTTCCTGCTAGTGGTATTGGCTTTGCTACTGGTATCGCCAGTGAGTTTAAGTGAGGAGCTTCGATGACAGTAGCTTAACGAAAATTATCAGACTTTGACCATTTCGAAGTAAGACTATAAGCTGACTACCAGTTGAGCAAAAGATTTGGATCTTGTTATATTTATACCTTAGTACACTGGTGGTAGAAATTAGATGACACCAATTTGTCAAAAATTTCGACCGCGTGGGTAAAAACTCTCCATAGTAATCCAATCTCGGTTGTATTGCGTCAGGGGTCATCAAGTGCATAGCCGGACAGTTGGGATTGTGGTGGCAGCACTTGTGGTACTGGTGGGTGTAACGCGGTGCTGCGACGACAATCCTCTTGTGATGAGGCCGTCAAGCAGAGTGCCACCATTGTTAACATGGTACGTATATGTAATGGTGACCCTCTTTCCTGAGACTTCGCCTTCAGCTTACCATCAGGCAAGATGCAGACAAATTGACGTGACATGAAAAAAAGATACTTATATTTCCATTTTCGATAAAAAAATCTTAGAGGTCTAAGGGCAGAAACAGAACAAATGACTATGAAACAATTCTTAATTATTAGGTAATAGAAAACTTAGGTATAATTACCGCGTCTGCATAATTTTCAACATGTTTTATGGTATCAGAATAAGGTATGATGATTTTTTGTCCATAACCATGGAATGCAATGTAAAATTTTAAGCCTTTTTTATTTTGCGCAATAAAGTCTGCTAAGGCTTTCGATTCTGGTTCTGAAAAGGCGTATGGTCCACAATAACACTCATCATTTTCATTAGTGCTGGTTCCAAATCCTGAAACATATACCACAGTAAATAAAGCTGGACTTGGCAATTAAATTTTTATCGGTTCAAAGTGCGTCTCTTAAACCCTGAAGTGAACCAATTGCTAACACATGTAGGACCTTGGAGGAGGTAACGAGAGTGCTAGTTATGTTTAAGACATATCATATTAATAATCATTTCAAGAAAAGTAAATTGTAATTTCTTTTTCATCCTAGCGGTAATCCCAGTCGCATCCGAAGCTATCAACTTGGAGCCTGGGGTCCGCTTTTACTAGTCTAACTTCGGATTTGGCTAAACTTCGATATTTTCCGTGAAGCGACTGCCATCTGAACTCCACAACCCTAATGCGATATCGAAGCATTGCAGTTAGACTAGTTGTTGGACTTTTGAGGGCTATTAACTATCCGTAACGACTGCCATAGATGTTTGCATGGCAACCGGGACCAACGTCTTAACGTGCTCTCCGAGGTATGACCAGGCCAACGCAAATACGCATATTCATGCATATAAATATTTGCACTGAGCGGGGATCGAACCCGAGCCTCCTGTGCAGCGGCCGCGTTCACTACCGCTACGCCACGGAGGCTGTCAAAAGTAAATTGTAAATTGAAGCTATGTAATTGTGTAAATAAACAATGATTTCAATAATTATAGTGTATATATCTGTGTGGTAACAGGAAAATAATACAAGTATCGCCACCGCATCTCATATGACGTGTCTGACCTAACGGAAAAATATGCAGACGATATCAATGCAAGAGGTGGAGAACTCGAACAATCCTGTACCAACCCGTCCGGCCAGCGTGGAAACAGTAGGCCGAGGCTTCCTTATATTGAGGGATGCCAATGCCCAACAGTGGATGGCGATATGCTAATTGATTGATTCAGTAAAATAAACATTTTATAAAAAAAAAATACAATGCACTGTTCACGCACGAGGCACTACAGCTACCGGCTACGCGACGAACGGCGCGGCAAGGGGCGCAGGGGGCACAGAAGGCCTCACCACTTGACTACCGAGCGGCGCGCACGACACTCGCGGTCCATCCGATAAATAAAGTCGATGTACTCGATGTATATGTAAATTATTATATCATCAAAACTACATACAGTCCACATTTTTTATTCCATCATCACCCGAAGCTCTGAACAATGATCCGGTTATCTGTGCACCCTGCGCCCCTCGCCGCGCCGTTCGTCGCGTAGCTGGTAGCTGTTGTGCCTCGTGCGTGAACACACTTACTAGCAAAATTGTAATTAAAATTTCTATTTAAGTCCACACCAAAGGTCTTTCCCAAGTGTCTTCTATTTTTTCTCCACAGACGGTCCTAGAAAAATATGTTTAAGTAATTTAAGTATTGAATATTGAATCAATTCAAATTTATGTATTTTTGTATGGGCTACCTTTTTTTTAATTGTCTTTAATCCTTTTTTAATAAACTGGATTATTAACTACTAGCTGACCCGGCGAACTTCCGTCACATCCCGTTCCCGCTGCACTCTTTACTATAATAATAAACTTTCCTCTTGAATCACTCTATCTATTAGAACAAACTGCATCAAAATCCGAAGCGTAGAATTAAAGATATAAGTATACATAGGGACAGACAGATAGATAGACATACGCGGGGAGTGACTTTGTTTTATACTATGTAGTGACGTACAAAACTGAGACAACTTAATGTTACTTAAATAATAATTTAAAGGTACGTAACATTTTACCGTTTTATGACTGTATTCATAACCATCAGGATTTACAATTGGTATGAAATGCCATTCATACTTTCTCAGCAGTTGGCCTAGTATGTTTGTCTGCCTTGCATTCTTTAACATTTGATCCAACAAATACGTGACGAATTCTACTGAAATCCATTCATTGCCGTGAATTCCACCTTCCACTATTACTTTGCTCTTTGAATGTATTGATTTTGTGCTTAGAACGAAAATATCTCGGCCTTCTGCAGATTTACCGATTGATGACAGTTGAACAAGTTTGGCATATTTCTCAGCTATACCTGTCAGCCAATGGTAGATATCATCTAACGTATGGTAATATATCCATTCATACGTTTCTACACTGAGTTTGAAATATCTTTGGACAATTTGATTGTCAAAAGCCCTGGAAATATACATAATAAAAAAAATATAATGAATATCCAATGAGCATGTCTATAATATATAAACAGTTTCAAAATAATAGTTACACAAGATCAATAAATTCGAAAACCGTTTGGCCTACACCTGCAGTAGGTTATCGAGATGATTTTTACAGAGCTTATTCTCTATTTTTTATTCTAATAAAATTTTGGGGTAAAGCTATTCTTAGTCTATATAGTACTAACATTGATAATAGATTGCGCTAAGTGAAATGAATAATCAACGAAAAGGTCTGGAGTAAAATTATCAGCAATCATCATCATCATTCTCAAAGCGACATTTCGGTTGCGTCCAAAATTTTCACTTTGGAACCCGAGACCCGCTTATTGTTTTTGATTGGTACTTTGGTTTTTCCAGAAGCGACTGTGGTCGTCTGTTGTTTAGAAGGTCCATGCATCTATAAGGTTTGTTTGAGTCTCAAGATCGTTGGTAAGACAGTGTTGACAGATAGCTGAACTCTGAGGTAAATGACTTGAATGTAATCGGAATTAAAGCAAGAATGATTATTATTGTTGTTGAGCATATGTTGATGTGAGAATATAAATAACTTGCAAGAGACATACATGATATTCAAAATTGAAAATAATAAAAACCGTACCTTTGAGTGTCATTCAACAATAAATTAACATTCAGTTTGTAATGTTGCACTCTTTCAAGAAACAAGCCTTTGTCAACTGGGTCCACTAAGAGTTGTACGCTCTCATATAATTTGTATGGTTTCTTCCAAAATATCACATTAATATATTTTTGGTGATCTAGATTTTGTAGAAACTGTAAATGATCCGGTTCGTTAGGGACAATGTTGTACAACGAAAAGTTGTGGTATCTGGCACTTTGGCAAAATCGAAAATTATTGACAAAAATAACTATTATCGCAATAATTTTCACATTCATTCTTATCCTTTTCTACTCCAATAGTGCCCATTTCAGTATTTTCTGTTTAATTCCATCTGTCGACATTGACAGTTCATAGCTTGGGTTCATAGCCATTTCTTGACTTTCTTGATGGTTCCTGAATGACAATACTTTTGACTCTATTATTTACTATAGTTTCTAAGTTCTAAGGTTTAATTATAACATGTATAGTTCTGACCATAAAATATAGGTAACAGAAATATTATACAAACAGATATTGCATGGAGTTCCATTTTGTTTAAACCGAATATAAACGAGTACAAACTAGGCTATTTATTTCTGATTTTAAAAGTCTCTTATGACGAGCAGGTTTTGAATAAGGTATCATTTATATAGGTTTATGGTTGCTACCAACAAAAAAATAAGAGAATCCCGTCCCTCTCTCCTTCAAAATAGTGTCAGGAGAATAGAAAACCTATTCTTACAGAAATACTTTAGAAATGCATCTTCTTGGTTTCTTTTTCGTCCTAGCGTTAATACCAGCCTTTGAACTTAGAGTTTGGAATCCGCTTTACCAGCCTACCTGATGATTTGGCTGAACTCCGATATTTTCCGTGAAGCTACCGGCAACTGACCTCCACAATCCAAAGGCGATATTGAGGGATTGCAGCTAGACCGGTTGTAAGATTTTGGGGGCTCCAACTACCCGTAACGACCACCATAGATGTTCGAATAGCAACTGGGACCGATGGCATAACGTGCTATGCGAGGAACGACTAGATCAATACAAATACTCTTATTCATACATACAAATATTTGCACTGAGCAGGGATCGAAATCCTCCTGCGTAGCGGCCGCGACTACCGCTACGCTACAATGGCTGTCATTTACTTGGTTTATTATACTGTAAATAAGTAAAAAAAGGTTTTAAATCAACTCCATACTTCTTTGATTCTCCCCGACGTCCTATATAAAACCGATTTTCTAGAATCCACGACGCGTGGGATTACAATATAATTTCTAAAAAGTTCCCTTTATAGCTTAACTTGGAGATCCTTTTAAGTATCTGTCACTTCACTGTGCGACAGCTGATTAAGAAGTTAAATAAAAATGTAGACCACAGACGTGTAATAGGAAAAGTTAGGGCAACGTTTCAACTTGACAGTTTTAATAGCTTTAACTGATCAAAGCTTGTACTTAAGTTCACATTTTGAGTATTATTTTATATTTTAGGAGGTGATTCTTTCTATATTGTAGAATCTATTAGGCATCTTTAAATTCGAAGTACTTTCTCAGTTCTTAAATTTTAAGAAACTGAATGAAATGAATTTTAGCTATATTTGATGAAAATCTCTCCGGCTGTTTTATGTAGGTTCTGTTCTGAATGATGATGTTATCAAATAAGGAGGACTTTAATATTATCAGTACCTTTTCATCTTTTTGTGTTTGGTCATTCCATGTCGTTGTGTTCGATACATTTTCTTGTAATTCTCAAATGGCTGTTCACTCTGATCATTACCATCATTTCGCATGTATTCGTGCACAAGCACAATTAATTTAATACAGTCGTGGAAGGCAGTTATATTGTAGTTGCATTATAGATTTTGACTAAAGGGTATCAAAGTTATGGTGAAATCTATAATGCAAGTTTCAGGTAAGTAATTATGCTTACACGACTAGGGGAACAATATAATAATTGCAATATAAAAATGTGTCTAACCGTAGCCAAATAATACATTTTCATTTGGTAAAAGTCCAGTTCACTCCATAAATACAATTCAAAGCAACTATTATCATAATTTAATTAACTAAGACTGTATCACTGCAGTTGCTAACGGTCTGATTCATTAAAAGTTCAGTCTTAATGAAAATAAGAGGAGCGACAGTCGTGCTAAGTTTTTGTGAATTATGCTTGGAGTTCTCTTTGTCAGCGCTTCACTAGTCTCTAGCTTTTATGTGATGAATGAAAATGTTGGACGAAAGGTGAATTCTCTTTTAAAAAATGCTAGCTGTTTTTAAATTTAGATTTTAGTGTTTTTCTAAATTTACTGAGGTTCTCGGGGTCCAATAACACGGTCACTTTATAAAAAAAAAATTGCAAGGCAACTTCGGGGCAGACGCTTCGCGTGACCAAAGGGCTGGTCTTTTCTTATCGCAGAGAATCTGCATAAACAATATTGCCAAATATACCTTAAATAACTTGCATTATGAGTTCTAGAATGTGAAGAAATATATTAAGATAAAATGTTCAATTAAATTAAAAACATGCTGCTAATAAGCTTAGCACCAAATTTATTATTATGTCGAAAGATGTGAAAATAAAAGCCACTAAATTTATTATTGAACTTCGCTAATTCATCCCTAAGGCTAACCATTCATAAAATATAAGCAGCACCTAATTGTTATAGAAATAAACATGAAGGCAAACCTTTTATAAGTGGTGAATGTATGTGTGTATCTGTGTGTTCTGTGTCTACAAGATTTATTGTTATACTATAAATCTGGAGGCCCTTTTCTACACCATTAAATATCATGGCAAATATTTAATATAGTGGAATAATTCTGCGGGATGTTATTCGTCTATGTTTTGTTTATCTAATATGGTGAAATAATTTCGTGAATCTATTTGCTTTGTTATTGGACGATACGTTTTATTGTGTTTTGTTATGAATAAGTAGGATCCAAACTAATATCATGAATGAAAGTCAGTTATTTTATAAAAAAAAAATCATTTCGAGCATCATGCGAGCTTCAGTACCCCACCCTTAAAGTATGCCCTTCGGCGTTCAGACCAAATAGTCCAAAAGTCGCTCTACTCTTTATCCCTGCATTCTCCCCTCCCAAGGAGGGCCAGACCGAGAGGAATGGCCCTGGGTCAGCCGGGGTGCGTGGGATATGTCACGAGACAACCTCACCTTTGGCCTAGCACATCGACCCACACAGCGTTAGTCGGTTCGAGTCCGACATAACCTCCCCCTTCGGCTCCGAAGGGGGGGGAGGGGTATCCGTGGGGATTTCCTGCACGTAAAAAACCCCTGCATTCTGTGAATGGTTTGTCTTGGATTTTACGTAAGTGATGATAGCTGACACCCAAACTCATTGCCAGAGCTAGGCCAGAGCTAGGCCAGAGCTGTGTTTGCATCTTGCTGAACTGGCTCCTTTTTTTCTTTGTGCAGCATAAATGTGCACATATTATATTTATTTATATTATCTCTGGCTATTTATTTGATGCATTTTTATTATTATTGTTATTTATTGGATGCATGTTGGTGATGTAGAAAAAAAATTAAGTGTGTTTTCTTTCTTTCTTTTTTTCTTTCTTTCTTTATCAGTCAGCAGGTGTATAAGGCTTATAGATGAGATTGGTTCGGGCTCCACAAATTCTGGTAAATCACCATGTTCCAAAAAGCGTAAGGAGTACTAAGTAAAAACAGTTTGGGAGTATGAATCATAATTAGGAATCAAGTACGAATAGTACTTAGACCGTTGAATATCAGTAGCGCCAACAATTTGATAGTTAACAAGATAAGATAAATATAATATTATGCTGGTAACAATTCGATATGACTCATAAATTAATGAGATAAAATACTTACAGTCGTCAGCTATGCTGATGATTATTTTATCGATTAAGATTATAGTTTTTGAAGTTTGTCAGCAACATAAACTCACGCCTTTATCCCCGAAGGGGTAGGCAGAGGTGCTAGCACCCACATTTCGTCGGTTTATGTTTAGGTCCCAATGTAATAGGTGTCTATTGCCATTAACTGGGCACTTATAAACTTGCGATAAATACACACATAACTTCAAAAAGCATCGAGAAGTCATTGGTGTGTGCCATGGAAAACCTGGGATCGAACCCGAGACCTCGTCTCAGCAGTCCATTACCCATACCACTAGGCTACCGCGGTCAGCAATGGTATACATAAGTGAATATAAGGAGAAATTTTAAAAGCTTAGGGTGATAGTGCCTTAAAATAAAAACACTCTTTAACGGATTAAACATCGCGATAAAATCTATTAAAGAGTGATTTTATTTCAAAAAATGATATTCGAGTTAACTTCACTCACAGTTTCAAACTGCCTAAAATTCTTAATAAAAAGAATTCTGAAGTATCAGTAGTCGACCATATAAATTATAATCCGGTGTCATGAGAACATTATATATTTTCTTAACAGTTTGTCAAAAAGTGCGGAGACAATAAAAAAAATTAATAACTTTCAAATTCCTGACAGTAGTTAATCTTTCGCATAACAACAAAGCCAAAAGAACCCCAATATGCAATTAATATTAACAACATAACAAATAACAATATCTCATACTAATCACAATACATTAGTTAAGTAGTAAGGGTGTGTACACATGGGTAATCAACTAAAACAATGGACATATTTCACAAACGTCGCGTAGCAGAGATGTGATCTATAAGTGTAATGCATCATGTGTGACACTCCCCTAAACACAAACTATCATAGTGACGACTAGGTATGTTTCTGTTGCGTTCATTTTTCATTTGGTCAGGTGAATAATTTTATGATAGAACGATATTTTTCAAGAATGTTTTGCAAAACCCTTAAAGATTTATACTCATAACCTCATACTACCAGTAGTAATTAAAAATAAAAAGACATAGAGATTTGCACTTTAACAATCAACCACCGTCACAGCACAGTATAATGAGTAGTTCCGCCATCGCCCTACGCGACAACATTTTCATCCTCACCACTTGGATGGTTGGCAGTCCTCAACTGTGCGTTTCTCCAGAAACTTCCTGCCTCGCACAGCTAAACTGTGGAATGAACTATCGCCTGCGATATTTCCGGACCGATACGACTTTAAAACCTTCAATAAAAGGGCGTACTACCACCTTAAAGGCCGGCAACGCACCTAGAACCCTTCTGGTGTTTCAGGGGTCCATGGGCGGCGGTGATCGCTTACCATCAAGCGATCGGCCTGCTCTTTTGCCTCCTATGTCATAAAAAGAAAAAAATCTTATGAAGTATGAGTCGCTTGACTGTGGTCACAGTTAAGTAAAACTTAACATCTATGGAGATGCAGCCATCGTCATCACCTACCAGCTTTACATATTTTGAGAAGGTTGAGTATACCAACACAACTACTAATTTTATATTAATGCTTCAAACAAAAACATTACAAGCTTTATAATTACTAAGTGTATTTTATTACTGTCCCTGCCTCAAAAAATAACTAACTAAGACAAAACCTTTAGATATGCCTTGTCACACTAATATAATTTCAGTTAGTACACTAACTACTAATATGACAGTGCTAAGGATGGGTCAATGAATTTCAGGTTGAAATGACTGGTCACTTTTATGACTTTTACAAGTTGGTAATTAATTAGTAATTGTTTTAACGTAGTTTATGAGTATGAATGTGCTTTTTTTTAGTTGTTACTGAATTGCAGACTGAAAGATATGAAAGAAACTTTCGGGTGGAACGGAGAGCTAGATATTTACATGTCATGTTTATACGACGGCAAACATTATTTACAATATCACGATAGACAGATAATAGCGCCCTTTACGCACACAGTCTTTCGCAAGGGAAAACCACAGTCCCGCGTGAAAGAGCACGCGTGTAAAGATGCGCTTTCTAAGAGCGTCCAGGATTGCGCGGTGGAATGCACGCGCGGATAAACACGCGATTGTGGGGTAGAGAGAGCGAATGAAGCCATGCGCGCAAAGCGTCTTGTGTTTCGCGTGGTCTATACCGCTCGAAAGATATTGTTAATTTTCAACTTCAAAAATATAATCACGCACAATTACGTGCGAGCATTCCGCTGCGCAATCCTGGACGCTCAAGAACGCGCAATTGAGTGACCGTGTAAAAGCGGCTATGACGTGGTCATTGTCTGTCTATCAATATTTCTATCTTAATAAAAACCTCATTCTGAAGTTTATCCTTTCAAAAGAACTACAAGCGTCTCCTGATGTGCGGCTTAGTTTGTAAGTAAATAAATACTGATTGAACCCTAATATGTAGCCTAAAACGTTAATCACGATAAACAGAGTAACTAAGTGATACCTACGTTTATTTATTTTTCAATAGATTAAAAACGCTATGTTATAAAATTGCAAGCAATTTTATCTTTTATGTCAACACAATTTTATTGCCTTTCTCTTAGTTTCCGAACGTATTGCAGAAAACTGCTGTTTCCCATTTTATATTCTGAAATAAAACTAATTTCAACGAGTTTTATTGCGAGTTATTGTGTTTCTATTATTTTTATCTTTGCAATCACATACAAAACGAAAAATTTTCGGTTGCTGTTCAGTAACCCTGGTGATGGGTTGACTAAGATTGTGCTATTCTCACATTTATAAATGTAATTGTGTAACAAACATACGAACATTTAAACATCTTCACAATCTTTCAAATTTTTACAACATAAGTAGGATATCGACTGATCAAAAGTGTGTAGCAATTCTGGTGAGGATGAGTAACGACCACAACACTTATTATTTCAATTCGATTAAGATAGGAAAAAGTGAACACTCAGGTGGGACTCGAACCCACGATCTTTCCCTTACAGGGGGAATATATAAGAAGACGGTAGTATAGGAGAATTTGGATAGCTTCAGGTGTAGCTCGGTGGCTCAGTGGTCAGAGCATTCCCCCTGTAAGGGAAAGATCGTGGGTTCGAGTCCCACCTGAGCATTCACTTTTTCCTATCTTAATCGATTTGAAAACTTAGCATAGTAAATGCTACAAAATTTCATTCAATTATTTGGGCGGAGTCATCAAAAAACAATAGTTAAAAATGATTGCAACATCATTCATTGTTTCCGATATTTCGTATGAATGTCGGTAGATGGCTCCCACCGTCGCCCTGAGACGGTAGTATAGGAGAATTTGGATAGCTTCAGGTGTGGCTCGGTGGCTCAGTGGTCTAAGCATTCCCCCTGTAAGGGAAAGATCGTGGGTTCGAGTCTCACCTGAGCATTCACTTTTTCCTATCTTAATCGATTTGAAAACTTAGCATAGTAAATGCTTCAAAATTTCATTCACTTAGTATTTCAATTTCCAAAAAGTAAATGATGCTTACCTACCTTTGGTAATATGTGCGTCTGTTGCTGACGCACTAATAAATTTCACAAAAGTGCGATTGATAAAAACTTAGTGAACCGTTCAATTGAAATAAACAGACTAGCTCAGACGAATACCTCATTTAATGGCGAGTAAATATTTTTTTCTGATTGGAGAAAAATCCTACCTCATTTCATTTCTTAGGTACCAGTAGAAGATTCTTGATCAAAAAAAAATCGTCCAGTGTTAGAACCCGTGACTAATCCCTTTCAGTGCCAGCTATCTAGCCTTCTTTTGATTTGTAACGTCGAAACCAAGAGTGACTCAATTTAAATATTATTGCTGCATTTTACTCTGCACATCGTATCGCTGTGCAGAGTAAAATATTATTTGAAATAAGATATATTCGAAAAACCTTTTTAAAAACAATCTGTTTTTTTTTTTCCACCAAATTTCAGCTCAATCGGTTGAGGGCAAGTGCCTTAAAATTGAGTTGTAAGATTCCACCCGAACAAACATACATTGCAAGTTATAATAAATATTCCACAACATTTCACACAACGCTATCTAGACCCATGGTAAGCATAGCTTAACTAGCTTGTGTTATGGAATCTAGAATGCGGATAAACATACTTAAATACGTTTTTTTTTTGTAAATACATACATATTATACATAGAAACACCCAGACCAATGCAAATGCAAATATACATATTCATGCATACAAATATTTGCACTGAGCGGCGATCGCCTCCTGCGTAGCGGCCGCGTTCACTACCGCCACGCCACAGAGGCTTTAAATAAAAGCTTGTAAAAAAAAGATTTGATTTGGTTTAAATGAACATCATCATTCTTGTTGGGTGACTTTAATATTGACATTCTTAAACCTACGAATACATCAATAGATTTCCAGAACCTGATAATGTCATATAATCTAAATTTTCAATTTCGACAAGCCACAAGGCTAGCTAAAGGTACAGGCCTCGATAACATAATACATAACATTCGAGGTACCACAGGCGAAATAATTGAATTTTCTGTTTCCGACCATACAGCCCAAACTATCAAATTTCCTGTAAAAAAGATAGCAAGAATATCTAGCTGGTTTAAGTTCAATCGTGACTACAGTCAAGGCAATAAACAAGTATTTAGGACATGTCTTAGTGAATTAACATTTCAACGTGTATTTGAAGAGGATGATGCCAACTCTGCATTCGACCATTTTCATGATATTTTTAGCGAACCCTATAATATATGCTTTCCTTGTAAAAATATTAAAATTTCACTAAATAGAAAGCCTAAATGGGTATCAAAAGGTATTAAAAAATGTAGTAAAATCAAGCAAGAACTCCTGTGGAAATACAGACGATGCCCAACTTCTACCAATAGAAAAATACTCAAATCATATTCACAGAGATATAAAAAAATAATTGCACTCACTCAAAGATCTCAAAATGACTACAGAATAAAAATGGCTAAATGTAAATCTAAAGCTACGTGGAAAATTATTAGTGATAGTTTACACAACGCACCTGTCCAAAATGTCTCGGAGATAATATATGATAATCAATTAATAACCAATCCCTTTGACGTAGTTAATGCATTTAATAATTATTTTACAACAATTGACAAAATAAATAGTAATAATGACATGAACTTTGATATAAGATATAATAAATCCAATTCTATTTTCATGACTTCATGTGTACCAAATGACATATCAAAAATAATATCAAGTCTCAAGAGTACGCACTCAGTAGGCTATGATGATATATCTACCGAGATACTCAAAGATGTGTCTTTGAAGATTTCTCCAGTACTGTGCCATATAGTTAATATGTGTATGATGCAGGGCGTGTTTCCAGAGAAACTGAAAATATCTATAGTAAAACCAATACTCAAAAAGGGAGATCCTAAGGAAATAAGTAACTATAGACCAATTGCATTAATTCCAGTATTAGCAAAAATGTTTGAGAGGGTTATTCACGATAGATTGTCCAATTATTTTGAGACCAACAATATATTATCTGAAGCACAGTTCGGTTTTCGTAAGAATAAAACTATAAATATGGCAATTTATAATTTCTTATTTAATGTGACCACAGCAATTGATACAAGAAAAAAAGCTACAGCGCTGTATTTAGATATGACAAAAGCTTTTGAGAGAGTAGATCACAATATCTTACTTAGGAAGCTTCATAGTTACGGCGTTAGAGGAAATGCTCAGACATTACTAAAGTCGTACCTAAGTAACAGAACACAAATTACTTATATTAATAAAATGTGCACTGAAACGCGAACCGATAGAGTTATTGCCTCTAATAGGAAACATATATGTTGTGGTGTTCCCCAGGGAAGTGTTCTTGGACCACTTCTCTTTTTAATATACATTAACGACATGCCAAATATAACTGAGCACTCTATGACATTATTTGCAGATGATAGCACTATTTTGTTCATCAATGAGAATCATAATAATATAGAACTGGACATTGTTAATACATTGACATCAATTGAAAGTTGGTTGACATTTAACAATCTAAAAATTAATTTAACAAAAACACAAATTATGGACTTCAAGCAAAGACAAACCGATCAGGTACTACAGGTTAAACATGTGGATACGACATTGACTGGAATTAAGTCAACGCGCTTTTTGGGACTAACAATAGATGATAAACTTAACTGGAAAACACACATTGAAAAGCTGTGTGCAAGACTGTATCAGTTCTCGTTTGCTTTGTATAAATTGTCCCAGGTAGCAAATCGGTCAACAGTTATTACGGCATATTATGGCCACGTAGAGTGCATCCTCAGGTATGGTATAATGTTTTGGGGCAACTCAACTGACAAATTACGAGTACTTATTGCTCAAAAACGCTGCATTCGTTCCATGGTCGGTTTAAAAAAAAGGGAATCAAGCAGAATTAAATTTAGAGAGTTGGGTATTTTAACAGTTCCATCAATGTACATAATTGAGGTAGCCACATTTGTAAAAAACAATCAACATTTATTTATAATCAATCCACCTGGTACTAGGCGTGAGGGTAACTTAAAAGTCGTACCAAGCAAAACACAGTTGTTACGCAGTAGTGTGTGTTGTATGGCAACCTCCATTTATAATAAAATACCTGTGAGGATCCGAACACAAAATATTAAAATATTCAAGGGTACACTTAAAAATTTTTTAGCAAATAAGGCTTACTATACCATTGACGAATTCTTAAACGATGATTCTCTCACGTGACATTGATAAGGTATTTGTTTATTATTTGCTTGATTATGATTGTTTGACATTGTTAAAGTATTTCTTATTAATTTGATAACGTTTGTAAGTTTAATTTAATTTGTACACCATATTCCATGGTAGGACATAGCGCACTAATATGTAACTTAGATTAAGAACTGTACACAAACCTATGATCCACAAATAAATGATATGAAAAAAAAAAAAATGAAAATGAAACATTCTTGCGTTAATCCCAGTCGCATCCAAAGCCCTCACTTCGAATTTCGGTATTTCCTGCGAAGCAACTACCATCTAACCTCTACAACCCAAAGGCGATATCGAAGTAATTACAGTTAGATCAGTTGTTGAACTGTTTAAGGCTCTAACTAATATAAGGACTGTCATAGATGTTTGTATAAGAACCAGGACCGACGGCTTAACGTGCTCTCAACGGCACTCAAGTAAAACACATATTCAAGCATTTTTTACATATAATTGAGATAGCAGACAAGCACACGGCCCACCTGATGGTAAGTGGTAACTGTGGCCTATGGACGTGTGCAACAGCAGGGGAGTCACACTCGTGCTATTGACCCTGTAAACGCAGAGAGTTTCTGTGCCGTCTGGATAGAAAACAAAGCAGGGACAGCCTTTGGTCTTCTCACTGACAGCACAAAACCTCTCCATTGAGCTCTGGCTACCCTACCCACACACTGCCGGGAACACAACACGAGGTTATTATGGCCACGGTATCCTGTAGGGCGGAGGTACTTCCCCAGTCGGACTGCTCAATACTGTCGTATCCTACCTCCTACAGTTGTGTATCTTGCGTAGCAGTTTTGTTTGCTACCACCACGCCACAGAGGCTGTCATACTTGATTTAGTTTTATAATCACACGCATTAGTTACCATAATGATTTACAATTTAAATTCCAATTTCAATTAAGTTCCTTGCACTGACCACATTTTCCCACCTTATACTCTTACCATCACGCTTGTTACTAATTCCCAGCAGTTTCTAAACTCTGGTGGATAATGTTTAACTTCGTACGGTTAACAATGTGGACTGGCCAACTTCAATCTGGCTAAAATTCTGGCATCCTTGCGGTGTTACTAAATAGTTTTACTAGGAACAATTCCTTATTAATTTCTAACTATTCAACAAGGTCGCAATGGTTAAGTTCATGTGGATTTATGTAGGTTTTATGACTTTTTAGTAGTTGTGACTCTTGGATTCTGGGAATTGAGGAGTAAACAATATTTTCTGACTATCTAATTAATTAGATTTTATGGGTTCGTCTAACATTAGTTAGACGAACCCATAAAATAGAAATATCTTATTCACAATTTAACATTTAGAATGTTTATCTCTCCTTGAATACTTGATATCTAATCTCGTCTTTGGAATTTTGATAAAGGCGGTAGAATTGTTATAGTTACTTACGCTAATTTGCTTTTATTATTTTTTATAATGCTGTCTATATTTTTATTCATTTTGTTAGATGAACGGTAGTCACTTTTCTAACAAATATCAACAAGCTTATTTGCGATTGCAAATTCTGTTGCAAATGTACGATTCAGAATTTCATATTCAAGTTTCAAGAGTTACACTCACTTAATCATATTTAGTAAGTTCTAAACGAAGCTGGTATTCAATAAGTAAAATATTTAACCAAATTATCTAACAGTGACTTCCATAAACTACGTCAACAGAAATTTCAACCACCAATTCTATTTATGCTCCAGCTCATTAATCTACTTATCGACACCTCAGTATATTTCCACCTTGTGAACACACCCACATATTTTAAAAACCATAATTCACTCTACTAATTAACGATTGTCACGATAGTGAACGTTACCCAAACGTAAACAAAAAATAATAGGAAGTGTGAAACTTTCACACATTGCCACGTTTATTGCTCTCTTGACGATGTTCTTGTTGTAACAAAAAATTGCGCTGTTGCCGATGTGGGAATTGCAAAAGTTTAGTAGTAGATTATCGTTAATCTTCACCTTCCATTGTAATCGAATATTATGTGGTTTACTCATTATTTGGGTTAATTATTTACTTGTTCTTCTGATTTAGGGTCACCTTGTTTTTGTTTATTTTCCTCTTTTTTATTATACAACTTTGGTGGCTTACAAGCAGATGTATCACCTGGTGGAAAGTAGTCGCCACTCATGCTGCTGACCCTGTAAATACCGTCTAATGATCTTCTTGTACAAGAAGTGTTTATGCGCAAACAAAATTACAAGAATATTATGAATATGTACAGTTAACGATAACTAAGTAAATTCTATTGATTACATTAGTAGTTTTTCGTTTATTTTATAGGTATAATACATTATTTAAAAAAATTATGAAATATTGAGTTTCCAAGCAATAGATTTTTTCAAATCACACTGATTACTAAAAATCGTACCAAGCAGATGCTTTGTTGATACATTTCATGCATAAACTGACAGTATCGATGATTATATATTATAACCTTGTCAATTAGATATTTTCATATTGTTAAAAAAAATATTTACCTGAAATTATTAACTAAGAATGGTAAAAGAGTGATAACAATTGCGTCAGTTTTTATTTTATCTTTCTATATCATTTGTAAATGATTTGACTATCAAATATTACGACGTCACAAATAAATTTTTCATACAATTTTCCTATAAGGAAAATTACCGTTTTGACGTTTAGTAAAAGAAACTAATTTGACTAGTCAATCAATTACCCAATTAATTATTGTTTAGAAAATATAACTAGCTTTCTTTAGTTGTAAACTCTCTGTAACTTTGCTTTGCCAACAATTTAAGATATAAATAATACAAGATCTTTTAAAGTAACTCCCGAAAAATGCTTCGTCCAAAAATTTTCATAAAAAAACAGCAAGAGGATAAAAAGACAGATGTACGACATTCAAGTCCCATCACACCTATTCTGAAACAGGAAACTAAACTTCCCTCCTTATTGCAAGAAAGAAACAAGACTAACAAACACGTATAATTGATGGGGGAACGACGTCCCATTTCGTCAGCTGTCCCGCCACGATGACATCTGAGATGAAGTTTGAAGTCACATTTAGATTAGACGATTCTATAAAATCGGTACGATATCGTTAGGTGCATCTGCAAACATCGTGGTTGAATTTAAGACGATGGTTTATTCAATTTTTCCTTTCAAACTTTCAAATAATTTGAAATATAACAAAATCATTCTAAGAAATGGCCATAGGTTTTATGCAAAGGCATGGCAGCTTTACTTGCAAATCTGACTGTAAATATATAATCAATAATTTGGACGTTCATCAATGTCACTTTGTGATGGGCAAATGAAATTACATCTACATTAAATTTATAATCATATCATTTCAATTTGATCTACCCGTTATTATGAAACTTTAATTTTATTTTATCATCGTACGCATAGTGTAAATGTCTTATTCAGTAAAACCTATGGCGTTTGGTTATACTCGACGCGTTTTGAAAGCTTTTCAGTTCGGTTTGTTATTATAGCAATAGTTAAACTAATGTCCGTTTATTTGTCATTCTAAAAAGTTACACTTGTCATGTTTTAACTGCTTTTATTTTAGTCCATGTTTGGATATAGTGATGATTGAAAGGAAAATAATATTCTATTTTCTATGAGTTTGTATTCAATAATAGGGAACAAGAGTTGAAATAAAGGTACGATATTATATTATAGGATTTATTGAATAATGATATCACTTGTACTTTTCTACACTTTATTAAGTGCGCACACTTATTATTATAAAGTGTGGAAAAGTACAAGTGATATCATTATTCAATATGTGTAGTAGATTCCACCAAGTGCCATCAATCTCCAGTATAAACAGCGTAGGATTTATAACTAAACCTAAAGTTTGTTTATAACATTAGAATAACTGCATTATACTAACATTATATGTATAACACATATTGAGAACACTTGTACTTTTTCCACAGTATTTATCATTGAACTTGACCGGTTTCGTCTTATATGTGAAACAACAAATTCCATCAAGTGTCATACTTGATGGAATTGGTTGAATAAACGGTATGAATAAATATTTGTATAATATACCTATTTTTTTAGCAAATAAGCTTGGTAAATATAATATGGTAAATATATATTATAATATAATATAAAATTAGTAAATATATATTATATAAAAAATAAGCTTGAATATCTACCTACGTTGTATGCAGATACAGTTTTGATTGGTGCATATCGTATTAAAAGTAAGGAGAGTATAGAAAATCTACATTATACTATAAAGTTTCAACTAAAAAATGCAAATACCTATCTGGAGATGATGAAACTCATAAAACTGATGTGCGAATATCGTAAATTATAAAAATGTTTACCTTTAAAAATATTTCAGTATTAAACTATGAATAAATTTAAATATTTCACATGTGCTATGTGTTTGACGACAACACTATATTATTTTTTGCTGCCTAACTTCTTCGGTATTTTATTTTTAATTAAAAAAAAGCAATACCTTTTACATAAATTTTAATCCTTTAAAAAATAGTTTTGAAATTTTGATCGTATAATAGGTCCTTGCATACGAAATTAGCGTTTCATATGGAAAAATATTTTTTTTTACAGTTTTTCTATTTAATCATTCAAAATATGTACCGTTGTTATCTATGCAGTTTTGCCATTTTATAGGCAGTTCATTGATTCCTTTGCTGAAAAAATTGCGAGAGCGAGAATCAACAAAATCTTTGAAAGCGTTTTGGACTGCCTCATCTGAATTGATTTTTTTTCCAATTTAGAAATTATCCGAATTCCGAAAAATGTGGTAATCGGTTGGAGCAGGGTCCGAGGAGTTTGTTGGGTGACGGAGAAATTCCAATCCTTGCTCGTATAGTTTTGCCACCGTCTGTTGTGCAGTGTGTGGTCTAGCGTTGTCCTGAAGCAGCAGTGGGCTGGAGCAGTTGATCAATCTCGGCTGTTTAACGGCTAGCTTTTCCATCATGATTTCTAATTGTTGGCTATACAGATCTACCGTCATCGTCTGACCAGATCTTAGGAAGGTGTAGTGAATGACTCTAATGCTGGTCCACCTGACGCAAACCAGTACCTTTTTTGAGTCAATTTTCACTTGGAGCTGCTATCTATATCTGCAGTGCTGGTGCCGCGATGAAACTCGTGTTTGAAAATAATGCGATATTTTAAGTTTTCCATATTGTGCACAGGATGATGTCAAAGCAAAATTAAAAAGCGCAAGAACAAATGAAATATCAAATTCGAAACAAACAGATAAGCTTAAAATTGAAATGAATTTGAATTTGGATTTTCTAATCGAACGCTGGATTTTTGAGATCAAAATGGCCAGTTCGATATAACGCCTATTTCATAATGTAAAGACCAAATATTGAGTCGCAAAATCAAAATGAAAATACCCACACATCATTTGTACGAGTATTCACAACATGGCTACTCCATTAGCCAGTCCCGTCAAGTCACCCAAGCCCATTGACAGATGATACCATTTCGGCCAGGAATCAAACCTGACACTAGGGGAACGTGCCTAACGATCCATATGATTTATTACTGTCATTATTGCACCTTGGTACCAAAATACAAAAAATAACGCTTTTATTGTACGGTGTTATAGGTTCTATTGTATGATTTTAAGGATGAAATTGGCGTGATAGCTGCCGATTTATGTTTCGTTTTGGTTGTGAAAATGTGGAAGAAAGACCATATAATGTAGGCGATGATTGCGTTTCGGAAAGCGATGTGATAATGAAGATTTTCCTATACGAAGAATTGTTCGAATGAGTTGCATAATATTACATTTCGTATGTAAATATTAGCAATATAAAAGTATTATACTTAAGCATTAGAAATGCATGTGAACTGTCGTGTGTAAACGAAGTAACAAATTAAATTTCTAGGTCGTATAAATATTATTTTACCGTCTATACCATCGTGAATGTTCTGATGAGATCTTCCAATTGGTCCCGCCCTCTTCGTTTCTACACAGGACAACACGAGCAGGGCTTAGATGTCACCCGTATACGGTGCAGAATATTCCTTCAACAACCAAGCGGTTCGGTGACTCTTCTTTGTTGTACCATTAAGACCTGAAACTCCTTGCTGGCTCACGTGTTTCCTTCTTCCTACAGTCCCGAGTCCTTTAAGCGGGGCGTGATTATTTTCATAATTAATAATAATATATGTAATAATAAACTTTTATAATGTATTCTCATCATAGAACTTCACCGCTTCTGATGATAAGCAAAAGGAGTAGGTTCAGGAATGAGACTCACCATTGCAGATTATTTTATACTATGTAGGACACGTCAATTTGATTTCACCTCACCTGACCGGTAAGCTAAAGGCAATTAATATTATAGCAATTATTAACTTTCTCAGAAAGAGTGTCACCATTACAAACATGTACCATGTTAATAATGGTGGCACTCGGCTTGGCGGCCCCATCAGATGCTTTTTCACGCAACCTGTCGAGAGCATCTAGTAAGTATTTTGCGATACCGGTAAAAGATGCGATAACAATGCTAAATGCCAAGAATGCTACAATTGTGGTTAAAAAAAGAATTGTGGGCCTCAGTTTGAGGGTTCGAGAGGGTGCCAAACTCGCACCTAGGTGGCTTTTATAGCATATGTTTTCGCCTGCTATAAAATGTGCAATTCGTACAGGTAATGTGAAAAAAGTAAGTAATGTATCAAGACAACCATTTCGATGTTGAACTCAACATCTCTTTATTATAGATATAAAAAAGATTCATTATTCGAAATAGAACATATCTTCTTTAATAGAGATATAAAGAAGAATGCTATAGTTCTGTTTTAGGTATAGTTATCTAATCTTTTTATTTAAATACAGCAATATTATTTTAGAAGAATGCTATAGTTCTGTTTTAGGTTTAGTTATCTAATCTTTTTATTTAAATACAGCAATATTATTTTTGGAGCGCAAATAAAACTCACTTGCAAGCTAGTATATCTGCTGATTAACGGTCGAAGCTTCAACGTAGACCTCCCTCTCAGATTTGAGACACAAAAAGAACAAGCTAACTGATGAAACCATCACCAAAAAATCTAGAGATGACGTACTCTTGTTTTGAATATAAACCGGTTTGTGGACATTCTGACTTCTAGTTGAAGCGCATTCCATAGAAGAATAGACTGTACTGAGAAAGAAGAGTGTACAAGGCTAGAAGTGTGAGTGAGACAGTGTAGGCGTAGGGATTTAGAAGATCGTACATTTTTATTATGGTTAGAGCCGAGTAAGTGGACCTGGGACTTTAAATAAGCTGGGGCGTTGGGAGAAGTTAATAGGGTATATATAAGTGACAGCTCTTAGACTGCGTCGCCGTCGTATGGGCAACCAACCCAGCTCAGTACGATAAACAGAAACGTGGTCACGTAATTAGTAAGTAAGTTCCTCTTTTAGATTTGGAAGGTAAGACGACGATCACGCCCATATAGACCAAAATAGAACAGAAAGGATACTAATTAATTTGGGCGCCACGTTACTAACTATATACCTAATTATTTATTTATTTATTTACATGTGCTATTGATAAGGAACGAGATAGACTTTATCATAACTAACAGTAGGCACATATTTAGAGACGTCTCTGTGATCAACAGGTTTAATACCGGAAGCGATCACAGACTTATCCGAGGCTCTCTTAATATCAACATTAAGGCTGAAAGGCTCCGAATGATACGGTCTACTCTCCGACCTACGCCGCTCCAAGTAGCTCTAGGGTCCAAAGAGTTCCATCTGGAACTTAAAAGCGCTGGCATTGATGAGAAAACCGACACAGTGGTCTAAACATTACAGGAAGTGTCTCGAAAGGTGTTTCCCGGAAACCACGAACTGAAACCACCGAACTGTGGATGGCAAAATGATTACCTCAAAGTTCCGGATGCTCGAAGAGATCGAGAAATTCTATGGACAGCTGTATGCATCACGGATGAGTAAACCGATAGGACACAGTGATGAAAACCACAGAGCCCCGCTCACACGCCATTACACCGAGGAGATACCCGATGTCGAGCAGTACGAAATAGAGGCGGCTCTCAGGCAACTGAAGAACAACAGGTGCATGGTGATGACGGAATGACTACTGAGCTCATGAAAGCAGGCGGAGTTCCTATCCTGAAAGAGCTTGCAAGTCTTTTTAATCCGTCATCCAACAGAGTCTAATACCTAGGGCGTGGAGTGCAGTAATACTGTTCTTCAAAAAAGGCGACAAGACCTTGCTGAAGAACTACAGGCCCATCTCACTCCTGAGCCACGTCTACAAGTTATTCTCGAGGGTCGTCACAAATCACTTCGCGGGTAAACTCGACGAGTTCCAGCCACCGGAGCAAGCCGGGTTTCGAAAAGGCTATAGCACCGTGGACCACATTCCTACTGTTCGGCAGATTGCCGAAAAAACTCAAGGATACAATCAGCCGCTGTGTGTGGCGTTTTTGGACTACGAAAAAGTCTTCGACTCCACGGTGTCGTGTCGATTGGCGATACATCGAGGTACTGAGGATATGACACTGCCACAATGTCCGTCCAGCTCCAAGACCAGAAGACGAAACCTATTAGCCTCCAGCGTGGAGTCAGGCAGAGGGATGTTATATCCCCGAAACTATTCCCCAATGCATTGGAGGACGTCTTCAAGACTCTGGATTGGACTGTGCGGGGTATCAACATAAACAGTGAGTACATCTCACACTTTCCGTTCGCCGATGACATACATCGTCGTTGTTGCGGAGTCGCTGGAATAACTGGGTGAGACACTGCACAGCCTAGATGGAGCTTTTCGACGCGACGGCCTCGGTGTAAACTTGGATAAAACCAAGATCATGTTCAACGAACATGTTGCACCGAGACCGATTGCCATCTAAGGGCCGACGCTCGAAGTTGTCCAAAAATATTTATACCTGGGCCAGGTTATTCAGCTCGGTAAAAACAACTTCGAGCAAGAACTAGCCAGAAGAATCCGGCTGGGCTGGTCAGCATTTCGCAAACTACGTTGAGTCTTCCCTTCTCCCTACCGTAATGCCTGAAAACAAAGGTCTTTGACCAGTGCGTCCTACCTGTTATGACTTACGGTGCCGAAACGTAGACACTGACTGTAGAGCTAGTCCATAAACTAAAAGTCGCGCAGCGGGCTATGGAGCGAGCTATGCTTGGAGTTTCTCTGAAGGATAGAATTCGGAACGAGGTCATCCGACAAAGAACCAAAGTTACTGACATGGCTCGCAGAATAAGCAAGCTGAAGTGGCAATGAGCTGACCACGTCTATCGAAGGACCGATGGTCGTTGGAGCAGACAAGTCCTAGAGTGGAGACCGCGTGAAGGCGAACGAAGGGTAGGACGCCGAAAATGAGGATGATGCGGAAGGCGGAGGATCGTACGAAATGGCGCACATTGGGAGAGGCCTATGTCCAGCAGTGGACTGCAGTGGGCTAATTGATTGATTGATATGCTATTATTATTGTTTTATTTATTTGTTCAGTTATCTTTTTATTTTATTCTTTTTCCTATTATTAGTTCTTTTTTGTTGTTGTTATAAATAATATTGCAGTGTGCAATGTTACTTAGTGTTTTAATAAACGGTTTTTCTTTCTTCTTTCTTTCGTCTAATTAGTGTAAACAAAACATAAACGTGTTACCGAAACCAAGTAACATAAAACACAACAAAATTTAAATGAACATTAAAATTAAATTTACCTTAACCACTTGTGTAACGAGTCACATTACATAATTGAAACACAAATACAGGTGCTGTAAACCACCGGCCGCTTTCCATGAAAAAATATTTTTTCCCTCTGCCTAAAGTAAATACGCAGTTCCAAATGTGAAATTAGATTTTTAAAAATGTGACTTTGTGACGTCAATAACAATATACAGAATGATAAATTGGCCAGTGAGTTTAAAAACTGAAAATTAAATTGTTAATGTAATGTATGCAAAATCCATACTAATATTATAAATGGGAAAGAGAGTGTGTGTGTGTGTGTGTGTGTGTGCGTGTGTGTGCGCGCGCGCGTGTGTGTAGAAACTGTCTACTGTCTAGAAACAAACACTTAACGACCAGTTCCCTCACTTACCAAGTATCCATTTATTTTCAAATCGGTATGCCTCATTCATCTCCCTAAAACTCACGATTGTTTTGTTTGTATATTTAAGGTAGGTCATTATCACGACATAAATGTGTCAAAATCTGTTGCGAATATTACTTTTGCGTAGCTATTAAAACATCTGTTTGTGAAATTCTATCTAAAAAGTAATCATTCAGAAGCTATCGAAGTCTTTTATAAAATCATTATTGTGTTGGGTCGAATACAAAATAGCTTTTACGGCTTTAAAACTCTTATATAATTCGCGCCCTTTTATTTGACCCTCTTACCTAAAATAAATTATTCGGCAATTCCTCTGTAATTGGTCCTAAGCTTTTAGAATGTGTGGATAAAATCGCATTTGATATTAAATTTTAAATCCCTTTTTCCTCTTCATTTAGAATACCAAATTCACGTTATTTTTAAAGACAGAATTTAATGATATCAATTTCATTATACGTCAGATGGACTGTCAACCTAAATACACTGGTCTGATGGCTGGGATAGACTGAATGTGGAAGACGGAGGACCAGGAGGAATGGCGAACATTGGGTGAGGCCCATGTCCAGTAACTGACTGTGATAAGGCTGATTGAATGTCCAAAATGCAGTGTATGTTAAGACGCACTGGTGACTGTGAACATGCACCAAGATTTTTGGTGAATGTCCGTTATTAAGCTATTGCATAGCTTCTATCGAGGGCCTTGAGCGCGGGGACCGAATCCAGAAATTCCGTAACGAAAAAACCTCACGCTCCCCACTCCGACGGGCACGGAGTTGTGGCTTGAAGGCCGTGCATTGTCTAACATACATACATATACATATACATATACATATACATATACATATACATATACATATACATATACATATACATATACATATACATATACATATACATATACATATACATATACATATACATATACATATACATATACATATACATATACATATACATATACATATACATATACATATACATATACATATACATATACATATACATATACATATACATATACATATACATATACATATACATATACATATACATACATATACATATTATATTATTACCTGCATATTATTATTAAATAATATTGCAAAAGTTGATAAAAATGTTATTCAATAGCTTTACCGCGGCAATCCCCGAGTGCCACAGTCAGTTTTTTTATCCTTTCTATGATGATTTCGGTCATCACCGGTGACTGTTAACATACAACATGATGACTTGGTCAATGTTCATTATGAGAGAAATTATGATGCGCGGTAGCGAACGAAGCGAGCTCCTGAATATCACGCGCCCCGATTAGGCTAGATTAGTTTAGAAGGGTAGGCGGAGATCTCGAGTAGGAAAAGGAGCGCAGGTCCCAGTGTGGTCTCTAATTTCTTTGTGCGCTATCACAAGATAGAGAAAACCAACGAAGGGTACGGTGGCGGTCATAATAATCTTTTTTTATTTTTTATTCTTCATAAATTTTTACAAATTACAAATTATTACAGTTCCTGAGGTCTCCTTAAAAGTATCCATTGATACTTAAAAGGAGAAGATTATTATGACCTCCACCGTACCCTTCGTTGGTTTTCTCTATCTTGTGATAGCGCACAAAGAAATTGGAGCCCACACTGGGACCCGCGCTCCTTCGACTTCTATTATTAATAACTATTTGTATACGAAGGAAAGGTTACATATCAAAATCCCGAAGCTCAAAATCCTGAAAAAACATTTTTAGATAGTTTTATTTGGATGTTTATAAAAAAGTAATCACGAAGGCTAAAGTGGGAGCTTCACTTCACTATGCTCCCGCCTTAGCCTTCTAACCTAATCTATCCAAGTCGGATTGCGCGGGTTGGAGATTGTGTGCTTATAGATGGATATGACGGCGACCTCTGCCATACCCTTCGTTTTAAGTTACTTGTGATAATACATGAATATATAGGAGCTACATAAAAAAACTAACTTTGTTGTTAAAAGTAACTATACAAATTTAACGAGAACGGTAAAGTATCATAATTTTGTTTTTGGTCTTTGAACTTGGGATTTTGAACTTCCGGGATTCTGAACTTCGGAATTTTGAACTTCAGTATATCATACTTCAGTATTTCGTACATTCAGTATTTTGATTCGTAACCGAAGGAAATGATTATATTGAGTTGAAGGAATTACGAACAGTGATTATTTTGAACCCAAATTGGCAGTTAAAAACAAAACACTGACGTTTCTTAACATTGACACAAACTGTTAGATAATCGCCTAATCTAAGATTCACTTTGTCACCTCTGTGTATGTTAGTTAAGTCACCAGTGTAAGTCCGATTCAAGCATAAATAAAGAAAACATTCGGACTGAACTAAAACAAAATAAACAGATTTAACCTTTACCAATTCACGAATAGTAGGTACGTCAAGAACGACTGTAGGTATTAATCTAGAGTTAGTGGTATTATTCTAGAAAGATAACTGGGATTGACTGACTAAAATTGTGGTCTATTGAGAATTTCGATCTCGCTAATTAGTTGTCGAGGTCAGATGGCAATTTCTTCATGGAAAATATCGAAGATCAACACAACCGCAGTTAGACTACAAGGCCGAAAAGGTACAGAGAATGAATGAATACCTACAGACATTCTAGACTACAAATATATAAGTCTTGACAATCTAAATATTCGGATTAAAATCGCCGGATAAGGAGCGCTGGACGCGGGCTGCTTTAGATCGGTCCGTCTGGAAGTCTATCGGAGAGGTCTATGTTCGGTCAGTTCAGTCTAAGTGGACTATGTGTGGATGATATAATGATGACGATGATGATGAATCTAAATATTGAAATTGCTTGTTTTATCCTGGTCCACGACATCATAAAACAACTTTAACTTATTCATTACATTTTAAAAGAGTTTAGTTACTATTACAACCATAAACGCATTGCTTTACACTGAAATTTATTTAAATTTCGTGTCACCAGTATCATAAATGTGTACGGACTTTCCCATTTTGGACCACCGTTAATCATAATTTGAATATGAAAATAAAACTATGGGAACGAGATCCGGTTATAATAAAAACTCTTTGATGGTCACAATACTAATTATAACAAATAACCTGCCTTTTTATAAGTTTATAAATAGTTGGAACAAGCATTCCTTAAAACCAACGGGTTCCGTCGGAGTTAAAAAAATATCTGTAACTAGCTGTTGCCCTTGGCTCCGTCTGTACCAATGCCAATACATACAAATCTTACTCTGGAATCACTCTTTCTATTGCTGAAATTTCCATTAAAATTTGTTGAGTGGTTTAAAAGATCTAAGCAAACAGACTTGGTACGCCTCCTGATGGACGGGTGAGGCTTTAGTAGAGGTTTTCTTCTCGAGTTTATGGGTTCAGACGAAAGTTGCACCCATGATAGTCAAGTTATACCACATCAAGATGAAAAAGAGTCAGAAATTAGTACAATTACCAAGTACAAGCTTTGGATGGCTCGATTTCCGACGCAACATTTGTTTTGATATCTTGTTATGATAGGTTTTAACTATTTTCTTAAGGTACCCTAACGACCACGAAATCTATTCTAGCGTTAAATTTTAAGTCCCCAATAAACGAGCATGCCACTTATTTATTAGCATTATAATATGTTCAGACATTAACTGCATTATTAAGTTATTTTTAACTAACATCTCGCCCAATCTAGCTAGATCTCTCTCTTCCCCGACTTAGATAACAAGATAGATCTTGACAAAATGGCTATCCAGTTTAAAGTAGATCTCTTGTTTATACCACAAAGTCTTGAATTGGGCGTCAAGTTATATTGGTTTGACCGCAAATTGCTCCTAAGCGATGTTTAGTTTCGACTCATTAACGAGTTTCGAATGATTGATGAATGTGAAGAAGGGTTGTCTAGGGTTCTCTGATTCTTATTTTAGCACTTTTACTCCCCAGCTTTGCTTTTAACTTCTATTAAAATAAGTAGATTTAAGAATTAGTGAAATAGTTTGAGGAAAGTTAAGCCTAGTGGGTAACGCAATTTTAAGTGCAATGCAAAATAAATTAAGTGTAAGAGCAAGATTATGCTTATGGTGATCATCCTCCTGGTAGCATCCAATCCTGGGCCCTGATTCTGCTATTACTTTTTTGTCGCAAAACCACTGCAATAGCACAGACACTGTAAATAATGACATTTAAATTTAGACTTTGCTGCATACTCAACAGAATCGAGGACCTGGAATATAAATGGTCTGCTTATTCAACTCTAACTATGACACGGCTGAACAGGTAAAGCTAAAAATATTACGTTAAACTTAATTACTATTAAAACACAGATATTTACATATGGTCACACCTAATTCACATAGGACATGACGGTATTCCCGTCCAACTGAGCAGTCCGGCTGGATAAGTACCGCACTTTTTTCTTGTTTTTTCATCCCTAGCATCCCTAGTCTGTGCTTTCGAGCAAATGGCCGTATCGGGCCGATTTTATCGGATATATGTGAAAACATGGTGTGAGGCGAAAGTCGACTATCGACGTGCAACACTGATATCGGATGTCGGATGGATGTGAAAATGCTCTAACTTTTGCATTTTTAATATTAGTATGGATGACATACTGGGAGCAGAATTCTCATAATATATTATACTGAATACTAGAATCTAAACAGTTTCATCTAATATATAAAATTCTCGTGTCACAGTTTTCGTTGCCAAACTCCTCCGAAACGGCTCGACCGATTCTCATTAAATTTTGTGGGCATATCGGGTAGGTCTGAGAATCGGCCAACATCTATTTTTCTTACCCCGATTCGCGATAACCGACATCCACGCGGGCGGAGCCGCGGGCTACAGCTAGTATCATATAACTTTATGGCAAAAATCCGCTGAACATCATTTAAACTTTCACAAAAGTTAACCAGTTAAGTTGTGTACTAAAATCTAAACATGTTGCAATACACAATATATTAGTGGTCACAAGAATAAAAGTTATAACTTCTGTAAATGTCAAATGTTAAGTCCGTAAATGTAAAATCGATAAACTCAAGAATTATTCGAAACGTTTATAACTTATCTGTGAATTATTTCAAAGTTTATTAGACACGGCTCAAACATATTCTCAAACTAGTAGCATATCTGGTAGCGATGATTAAAAGACGTAAAAGATTGACTTTTATAACGAAAGTAAATTATTTGAATATTTGGAATGAAAATTATAGACAGTTTAATTTTACGCAACGTTTGAGAGGAAAACAATAAAAAGAAAGATCATTACCAAATATTATCATATAAATTGAATATGTTCCAGTAACAGTGAAAGGTATAGAGTAACATGATTGTTATATTTTTTAAATATTTTAATAAAACATGTTTTTAATAATTTTAGAAGTTATTGTTTTTGTGAAGAGAGGTGTGTAACAGTTGTTACTGATAATTGGAGCCCAAAATAGTTTGACAATACTGATCTAACTACAGAATTTTTATCTTGCCAATGACTTATCGTGGTCATAATAACAATCAGTTCAAGGAAAAATGTCAAAAGTACAACCGCGTCAGAGTTAGTGGAAAATACGGACCTCGGCCTCCGGGTTGAAGACTCCTGATGCGACCAGCATAGGAACATTATTTTGGAATGTACAAAGTCAGTGTTTTTTATTTTCCAAAGACAACCAAACACTACTGAACTGAAAATATTATTTGTTGTAAAGAAAAGGAAAAGTCGTGATCGCTGGTATCCCCGAAGATACCTTTACCGTCCGAACAATTTCTCATACAATACAGTTATTATCACAGGCGATATAGCTGATGAATTGGATAATGATGACCAAAAGCGATACGGGTTATAAGTAATGTAAAATGTTACACAAGTTACATTCTGGCTACGATGCGATTACTCTTTTGTAACTAGAATCGAATATTCTCACAACCGATTTAAGACACTCCAACCCTAGACTGCAACTATTATAATGCACTTATTAAATTATTGCAACTATAATACGTTACTTTATTAGTAAAAGATTTGAGAGCGCTACTCCGTGCTTTTCTGTACTCAGCCCACAAGTTATGATTTGTGTCTGTCACACGACATATGATTTCAGTCACGCGTCACGTTGCTAGCTTCGTTTATTATTATTTACATTTTGTTTGTTGGGGTAGCTATATTACTCTCTTCATAACGTATTTTACATTTCATTTCTAATAAGATATTTTCTAAAGTTTACACGAATATCACTCAATGAAGTTAAACCACTTTTTAATGGATTTAATAGCGATTTATTTGTTAATATTTACTCTTAAAAACACTTTTATTTATTAGCTGTATGTTAAAAAGTAGTTTTATTTCAATGAGTGACAAATAAGGATATATACAACCAGTACACTGTGGCTAAAGTCAGCTCATTAAAATACCACAGTTCTTTTTTTACTTGTAATAAATTTAGGGTTCAACATAGAACTTATAGGTCCCAATTCCCATCAATTATGTAGATTCTAGGTTTTTCAGAGTTCATTTAATTCGTCATAATTTCAACTTTCAGTAGTTAAATAAAATAATAATATTCAAAAAACCTGTTGGATAGATAGAATCATCTACTAAGGTTATATACAAATAGAGTACAAGAGTACTTGTAAAATACATTTTATTGCAATAAAGGTATAAATAATTATCAGTACATTACATAGTTATAGCTAAGCCAAAAATTAGTAGTACGAAACTATAAAGAACTTTTTCTACAGAATTTCTATAGTAACGCAAACCTCGGGTCGTTTTCTCCATTTCCACCAGACCAGCCACAATCTCCTTACTATTTGGAATAATTTGATCGGCAGGAAGAAGAAAACCATACAGTCCTTCGTCACGAAGCTCAAAAAGATATACAATTGGAACGTCTGCTACTCCTCGTACCCAATCGAAGCTTGAGCCGCTGACTATGTCTAAAAAGACAGACAGTAAAATGTTATTTAGGAAAATAATACTTTGGGGATTTTTTTTACAGACTGCATGTTAATAACATAACATAAACTCACGCCTTTATCCCCGAAGAGGTAGCCAGAGGTGCTAGCACCCACATTTCGCCGGTTTATGTTTAGGTCCCAATGTAATAGGTGGCGAGCCTATTGCCATTAACTGGGCACTTATAAACCTGCGATAAATACACACATAACTTCGAAAAACATCGAAATGTCATTGGTGTGTGCCATGGAAAACCTGGGATCGAACCCGAGACCTCGTCTCAGCAGTCCATTACCCATACCACTAGGCTACCGCGGTTGTTAATGAAATATCAAAATAATCAATCAATTCAATAACTTTTAAGATGAGTCAAAATAGTTGTATCCTTTTATTATAAAGCTCGTGATGTCAAATACTATCTCCACCGTTATCTCTCCTGCTGCCACGACTAGCCGAATGTCACGAAGGTAAGAACTTAAGTTAGATAATGGGAAATATTATGAAATTTACATGTAAGCAGAATTTCATGCATTACGGAAACTTTGTGATCAAAAAACGACAAATTCAACTTATAAGATTCATAGTAGACACCGGAACGCCATCGAAAAAAGAACTCGCTCAGAAATAACAATAACCTATTCACATCGTATTACAAAAGATATTAGTAGTAGTTAGTAAAGTAGTTAGTTTACTTACACAACACATCTTTAGATGTTCCTACCGTGTACTGTGTACCATACAGTTCTTGCAGTTTGTCCATGCCTCTAACAGCAATTTCGTACTGAAAATTGAATTTTAATGAAAAGTATAAAATAATTTGATTGAATGAATACATCGACAGGTGAATGAAAATAGATAGTATACAAACGATTAAAAGGGAATAAGAATAGTTTTTACATTTAAAAAAAATCAGCATTGTAAACTATTAGTCGATTAAAGTAATTTGTATAATTTTAACGGTAAGAAAAATAATATACCTAATTATTTTGCTCAGTCTCAACTATTTTAATATTTTATCTGAAGTTCTAGTTAGTTTATTACATTATTAATTTACATAAACTTCAGTAGGTAGGTAGGACATGACGGTATTCTCGTCCAATTGAGTAGTCCGACCGGGGAAGTACCTCCACTCTACAGAATACCGCGGTTATAATAACCTCGTGTTGTGTTCCCGGTGGTGAGTAGGGTGGCCAGAGCTCACTGGAGAGTTTTTGTGTTGTCAGTGGGAAGACCTAAGGCTTGTCCTGCTTTATCTTTTACACTGACGGCACAGAAACTCCCTGTTCTAACAGGGTCGGCAGCGCGAGTGTGAAGCCCCTGGTGTTGCACACGTCCATAGGCCACGGTAACCACTTTCCATCAGGTGGGCCGTGTGCTTGTCTGCCACCTAACTGGTATAAAAAAGTTGTAGATAATCGAAATTTAAAGTTTCAGAGGCCAGATATCTTTGAAAAATGTTTAACAATATTTGTAATTATAAATATTATTCTATTATAAATTTCATATAATTTACCATATCAGCGTAGTTAGGTGCTTGCAAGACATCCCAACCTCCCACGTGACTGTATGGCACCAACACTAACTGTGAGAATGAGTGGAAGGCAAAGTAGTACACCATACGTCCTCTTGCTTGAATCGTAGTGACATATCGTCTGATAGCGCTGGATTCCGGCTCAGAAAACTCGGCAGGACCAGCATAAGTGTTCGAGCATGGGTCGTCAGATGCTCCACCACCTGAAAAAGAAATAGTAAAGTTATCATACAGGCAGTTGATCATGACTGACGGCCTCCGTGGCGTAGCAGTAGTGAACGCGGCCGCTGCGCAGGAGGCGCGGCTTCTATCCACGATCAGTGCTAATATTTGTATGCATGAATATGGGTATTTGCATTGGTCTGGTCGTGCCTCGTAGAGCACGTTATAAACCATCATTACGGGTAGTTGAAGCCCTCGAAAGTCTAACAACTAGTCTAACTACACTATTTCGATATCGCCTTTGGGTTGTGGAGGTCAGATGGCAGTCGCTTAGCTCGCTAAGTTTAGCCAAATCCGCAGTTGGACTGGTGAAAGCGGACCCCAGACTCCAAGTTGACACCTTCGTATGCGACTGGAATTAACGCTAGGATAAAGAAGTTGATTATAATTGAACAAAATTCATGAAATTAAGAAGACTCACAATACAAGCGAATTGATATCTTACATACCGAAAGAAGATGTAAATAATAATAAATAAATAAATATTCCACTTCACACAACGCTATCTAGATCCATGGTAAGCATAGCTTAACTAGCTTGTGTTATGGAATCTAGAATGCGGATAAACATACTTAGATACATTTTTTTTTCTAAATACATACATATTATACATAGAAACACCCAGGCTAATGCAAATATAAATATTCATGCATACAAATATTTGCACTGAGCGGGAATCGAACCCGCGCCACCTGCGCAGCAGCCGCGTTCACTACCGCTACGCCACGGAGGCTGTCGATGTGAACCAAAAGAGAAGGTTATATCCCAAATTAATTCATTATTAGTCATTCAGAGTCTTATATGGTCGGGTTCCTAGCTGGATAGATACAGGTATATAGATATCGATACCTCAGGACTTGAAACGTGCTCAAAATGTGCTCAATACGCGCAGTCGACATTTCTTGAGTGTCTTTTGAGGATGGTAGGAAGTATTACGGTGATGGATGAGCTCAAATTCATTAACCAGGGCCTCGATTTTCGCTACTTAGGTCCAAGATGTATCCCGAGGTATAATTTGATTAACAATCTAGATATATTGACATGTAGTCTAAAACATAAAACAAGGATACTCACTGAATAGATAAATAATAATTAATTATTATCATATGATTGCCTACCTTAATAATTTTATCAATGTTTTATGGCTGACGATTATAAATAAATGCTATCAGCGAGTTTAAATATCAAAGATAAATATTTAAACATAAATCACTCATAAATTACTGCCAAATATTGTCAAAGCTACTATTTTAATCCCACAACTCGAAGGTGACAATTCAATAGTGTGATCTGGTTGGAGCAAAACTTTATGCCTAAGATTTATGACAAAAAAATGCCAACGTTAAATGTAATCCAGTAGATATAATCTAATAAGTTTACAAATGAAACATTTTACCTAGAAACGAATATAAACTGTTCCTTCAGAGTAACAGAGGGCAGAGGGCAAATATCGTTCTCAAATATGGATTGAAAAATATTATAGCGAAATATTACTGATGGGTAATCCGATTTTTATTAACCACCCAAAGTAATATTTTCTCCAATAAAATTAATGTAAATGTATAATGTTTAAGAAAACCAGATCATTAATAATATGATTTGGTTAACCTTAGAATCCCATGTAAATCGATTTACGTCATACATCAAAATTCATATTATCAGATACTATATAATACTAGCTGTTGCCCGCGGCTCCGCCCGCGTGGATGTCGGTTATCGTTTAGTGTTGATCCGACGCTATTGAGCATTAAATTCGCCTCTCTACTCAACTTTGTCCTCGACTATGTACTCACCTCTGTTCTCGACTTTCTACTCGCCTCTGTATTTGAATTTATACTTGACTCTCTACTGACTTCTCTGTTCCCCTCTCTACTCTCTACTTGCCCATCCATTCGATTTTCTTTTCGTCTGTCTACTTGACTCTCCACACTTGCCTATCTACTCGCACCTCTACTCAACTCTCTATTCGATCTCTACTCGCCACTACATTCATCTTTCCACTCGCCTCCCTATTTGCCTTTACAGCATTCTATTTGATTCTATACTCGCCTCTCCACTGGCTCTCTAGTCGCATATCTACTCGCCCCTGTAGTCGACTCTACTCGACTTCCAATCTCTACTCGCCTCTCCACTCGCTTCTATATTTGGTTCGCTACTCTATATATATATCCGTACCGAAGCTATAATCCACCTTTGTACCATATTTCATGAGGTCATCTTAAAAGAAATTCTTACTATTTACTTATGCCATATTCACCCTCTTTTTTGTGCCATTGAAAAATTAGAAACTTTAATCCCAACGCCCTATTCCCCTCCCCCCTCCCCCTTCTATCCCTTTTTTCGCGATAAGGGGTAGCCTATGTCCGTTTCCAACCTCTAATCCATCTCTATACCAATTTCATCAAGATATCTTCAAAATTGTCAAACTTACATACCCTTGCCCTATTCCACCCCTTCAACTCCCTTTTTCGCGTCAATAGGTAGCCTATGTTCGTTCAAGCTTCAATGCCTATGTTCGTTCCCAAGCTCTAAACTATCGTTGTACCAAATTTCATCAGGAAATCTTCAAAAATGACAAACTTTCATCCTAAGGCCTTAGTTCCCCCCTACTACCCACCTTTTTGTGATAAAAAGTAGTCTATGTCCGTTCCCAAGCTCTAAACTATCTCTGTATTAAATTTCATCAGGAAATCTTCTAAAACGATAAACTTTTATCCCAAGGCCCTAGTCCGCCCCCCTTCTACCCCCCTTTTCGCGATAAAAAGTAGCTTATGTTCGTTCCCAAGCTCTAAACTATCTCTGTACCAAATTTTATCAAGAAATCTTCAAAAATGACAAACTTTCATACCAAGGCCCTAGTCCGCCCCCCTTCTACCCCCCTTTTCGCGATAAAAGATAGCCTATATCTGTATCCAAGCTCTAAACTATCTCTGTACCAAATTTCATCAAGAAACCTTCAAAAATGACAAACTTTCATACCAAGGCCCTAGTCCGCCCCCCTTCTACCCCCTTTTTCGCGATAAAAGGTAGCCTATATCTGTTTCCAAGCTCTAAACTATCACTGTACCAAATTTCATCAAGAAATCTTCAAAAATGACAAACTTTCCTCCCAAGGCCCTAGTCCCCCCCTTCTACCCCCCTTTTCGCGATAAAAGGTGGCCTATATCTGTTTCCAAGCTCTAAACTAACTCTGTACCAAATTTCATCAAAAAATCTTCAAAAATGATAAACTTTCATACCAAGGCCCTAGTCCGCCCCCCTTCTACCCCCCTTTTCGCAATAAATGGTAGTCTTTGTCCGTTCCCAAGCTCTAAACTATCTCTGTACCAAATTTCATCGGGAAATCTTCTAAAACGATAAACTTTTAACCCAAGGCCCTGGTCCCCCCCCCTACTACCCCCCTTTTTGTGATAAAAGGTAGTCTATGTCCGTTCCCAAGCTCTAAACTATCTCTGTACCAAATTTCATCAGGAAATCTTCTAAAACGATAAACTTTTATCCCAAGGCCCTGGTCCCTCCCCTCCCCTTCTTCCCCCCTTTTCGCGATAGAATGTAGCTTATGTTCGTTCCCAAGCTCTAAACTATCTCTGTACCAAATTTCATCAAGAAATCTTCAAATATGACAAACTTTCATAGTCCGCCCCCCTTCTACCCCCCTTTTCGCGATAAAAGGTAGCCTACTTCCGTTTCCAAGCTCTAAACTATCTCTGTACCAAATTTCATCAAGAAATCTTCAAAAATGACAAACTTCCTCCCAAGGCCCTAGTCCCCCTCTCCCTTCTACCCCCCTTTTCGCGATAAAAGGTACCCTATGTCCGTTCCTAAGATCTAATCTACCTCTGTACCAAATTTCATTAAGATATCTTCAGAAATGACAAACTTTCATAAAAACTTTCATCCCCTATTTCCCCCCCTTAAACCCCCTTTCTCGTGATAAAAGGTAGCCTATGTCCGTTCTCAAGCTCTAATATATCTCTGTTCCAAATTTCATCAAGATCGGTTCAGCGGTTTAGGCGTGAAAGCGTAACATACAGACAGACAGACAGACAGACAGACAGACAGACAGAGTTACTTTCGCATTTATAATATTAGTATGGATCCTTGACATCGATAGATTTAAAATAATGTATGAACTTACAGGATTAACTTATACATTTTAATTAACCTTATGAAGTATTACATACATATTAAACTTCACAAAATAAAATCAAATACTTACTATTCCATACAAAACCAAAGTTTCTATTTAAGTCTACTCCCTCACAAGTTTCGTGGTAATCTTTATTTCTATTTTTTCTCCACATTCTGTCCTATAAAACCAAGAAGGTATGATTAAGAAGTCCGCAATGAATCTGAAGTATATAAACTATTTCTGTAAATGATATGATCAAAATGATGAACATAAATACTTACATCACTAAAAGTATAAGAATATCCATCAGGATTCACAACAGGGAATAAATGCCATACAATGTTTTCTGCAACGGTTCTGACAGCAGGATCAGTACTAGTCAAGAACTCGTTAATAATATAAGTAACGGTAGCAGGCGAAATCCATTCTCTTGCATGAATACCTCCTTCGATCATGCCAATCAAAGGATTCTCTTCCTTCTTGTAGTCAATTATGACACCCCTAATTTTTCTACCCTCGCCAGTAGAGACCCCCATATCGACGAGGGTAACAACGTCGGGATGATCTGCGGCAATTTGGTCGAGCCATGCATTAATTTCATCAAGTGATAGGTAATAAGTCCAATCGTAATTGGTGTTTCGAGCAGCAGGACGTTGGAGTTGATTGTTGATTGACCTGAAATATATCTGTACTTGATTAGTCAGTTTTAGAAATAAAGCTGAACTAGGGCTCTTCTTGTTTAGAAATTCATTATTGTGTATATAAATGCATAATGGATACTTTTCACTCTTAGCTTACTGATTAGATATTTTTTGGATGCGTATGAAAAAGGCTTATTTACTATAAATTTGCAAATATAGAACATACTCGTAGCTTCATTTTACCAGGGTTTTTAACGCGTACTACATCAATGCGTTCTCTATTCAAGTAAGTCATAGAGAAACTGATGGTACCCATTCTGACATTACTTTTTCTCATGCATAAACTAGGTGTCACTAATGGGTCCATCTGAAGACAACACATTGTAGAATGCAGCAATTGCCACTCCATTACTAAGACCTTTCCAATTTGTGTCGGACTATCCCACAAGTTTTATTAATTCATTCAAAGTTAATACTTACTCTTGCACATTATCAATTACAATTGTACTAGAAATATTAACATTTACTAAATAATTCTCAAACTCCAATTGCTTTTCAGGTGCCACCATGATTCTAATATCACTATTCACATCAATGATGTCACTCCAAAACATATATTCACTATTTTTCTCCAGATCGATAAGTACTTGAACTTCATGGTCAGATTTTGGTGCAGTCTTATAAACTTTATAGTTTTCATAGCTAACATATTCTGCATGAACTGCAGATGCAATCATTGTTAAAAATATTATATCTCTAAGAACCATTGCGTATGATCCCCGTCGGGGTTTTACAAAGAATAAATGGATTTCTTTTCTGAACCGTAAATTTTTAAGATTTATCTACAAACCCATATAGATAACTTAGATATATAATGATTACGAACTTCAATAATCAGATAAATATTCTTTCATTCTTGTATATAGCATTTATTGTGATCTATTTATTGTAAGTAAACATAATGATAACAATATTACTGTAGTTAAATAACCGTTCCATCGATTGTGTTAGATACTTGCGAATCCATTAATTTAATGACTCAATTATGAAACATATAAAGGCATTTACATACTAATCGTACATGAGTTATCTCATTGCGTAATTTACAATAATCGCATAGGAAATTGCAATTCGAATCCATTCTTAAATGTACTCATGTATCAATTGTCACATATGCTGTTAAGATTCTAAATAAATAAAAGAATAAATCATATAAAAGATGCGACTTAATCCTAATATGAACGCTCTTGCGCAAAAGGCCTTATAGCATAGTTTCCAAACATTTGTAATAGTATAGTTTCCAAACATTTGTAATGTTAAATATAAATATAAATTTTTAAAATTTAACTGATAATATTAAAAATCTATTGAAATAATTCAAGGGCACAGCGTCCGCGTGCGCTTAAAACTTACTATATATACTGAGTTAATCGTATAGATCTTATCAAATCTTTAATGAGTGATAATTTAAATTCGTCAAATACAAAGCCGTGTGATTTTCGATAGTCGTACATAGTCTGTCTTAACATGAATATCAATAATTTATTTTTTGCTTTTAAGTTATTTGCCATTGTTAGTGCAGTGAGAAAATCTTATGTAGGACATAAAGTATACAAGTTAACGCCAACAAACGATGTGGCAGTGAGTCGCCTAGAAGATTTAAGACGGAGTGGGCTTGGAGAGTTTTGGGACGATCACTTTGAAGTAAACCTTGATGTCAGAATCAATATCGCTCCACAAGATGCATATTACTTTAATGAATTCATCAAATATTCTAAAATCGAAAGTGAAGAATTGATCGCAGATATTCAAAGGTATTTAGTTTATTTACAAATTATTAAAATAATAATAATATTTGAACATCTGAGTTCAGAAGTAGCCGGCTTCGAGCAAGACTATATTTTTTACCATTTAAGTGGCAGACTAACACGCCGCACCTGATGGGAGGCAGTTACTGTGCAACGTAGGGGCTGCTGATCCTGTAAGAACTTTCAAATAGCCTTCTTCAATTGTAGTCACTTTGAAATGATACGAGGCCCAAAACTCGGTTCAGTTTCGGTGTCCAATTATTCAATAAAATGCAGGTGATTTATTATGAATCTGCTCCTGCAAAATTACAGCTTAAAGAGGGGTTGTTAACTCGACGCTTATAACTAAATATATCTAATGGAAAGTGGATAATTAAGGCATTCGGATTATCATCAAGATTACCAAGTAAAGCCAACCTCAAATCCGGTGCATCCACTAAGTAACAGACGAGGCTCTGGTGCAAGGTTTCGTATATGGCTGAAATTTAATTCCTATAACTGAAAGTGAGGAAAAGGATTGAGCGAGCCCCAACCAGGTTAATAAATATAACCTAGAAGGATGCTAATAATAAAACATACCACTATGCAAAATGATTTTGAGTCAGCCGTTAACCGTCTGCTTTAACACACAACAGTTATTTACTGAAATATTTAAATAGACATTCCTACTGCTAAAACTCAATTCGTGGTTCACATCGTGGTCTTGCACTTCATTGAGGGTTTATTGAAAAAGTTCAAAAGAAGAAGCACGCGCATGATACTTTAGAAACAAAAACGCTATAAGTCTACACTGCCTACATGGAATCAGCTGGTGGCCTTAGAGCCCATTACCTGCCATAATCATGATATTTTTTTACTATCTATTTCAGTGCAATAGATGACCAACTACAAAAAGGTGCAAATGTAAAATCTGCGGAACCTTACCTTTCATTCTCTTGGGATCAATATCATACTATTGAAACAATAAACGCTTGGTTAGATGAATTAGAAGAACAGCATCCAGATGTTGTCAAAACAGTGAACATGGGCGAGTCTGTTCAAGGCAACCCTATTAAAGGAATAGTTATAGATTATCACCCAGAACGTAACGCAACTTATAAACTGAAAGGAATGTTAGAAGGTACACTACATGCTCGTGAATGGATCTGTCCAGCTACAGTTACCTGGATTATTAAAGAATTTCTGACGAGTACGGATAGGGTGGTGAGGACTTTAGCAGAAAACTTTGAATGGCATATATTTCCAGTTGTGAATCCTGATGGATATAATTATACTTTTACGGAAGTGAGTATTATCGAAGGTTTATAATTTATTGTGCTGGTACTTGTTTCCTTCTTCTTACAATCCCGAGTACTTTAAGTTGGGTGTGGCAAAGCATCTGGTGATGCCATCAAGTTGAGCCATCAATAGTTACCCCATTTTAGCATTATTTTTGTCTATAATCATTTCCGCTTTAGCTTAGCATCAGACGAATTGAAGTGATTTTAATGGTCCTTACATAATATGAAAATGTTCGATGAAATTACTTTTCTGTGAACTTTGAAAACGCGATCTTTCATGCATAGAAACCCATTAAACTTTTTTTTATATTATAATTATAACCATCATGTATTTTAGCATCGAATGTCGAGAAAAAATAGAAGCCCGCTCAATTTTACCACCTGTCCAGGAGGAAATGATGACGCGAGCCACGGAGTGGATCTGAATAGGAACTTTGATTTTCATTGGATGGGTATGTTTTCATTATCAACAATCAGAAAAAGATTCAATACAATGTTTTTGATTTTCGAGATCCTCTGAATATTGTTCGAAAACAACATAAAAATATACTAAGATGATTTGTTCATGTAGAAAGGCTAAGTACTAACTGAGCGAATAATACACCAAGTATGTAAGATACGCTGGGTTTGACATCGTAAAACATACCCTGACAAAATTAATGATTTATAGATAAAAGGCAGATAAAAGGTCTGATTTTAGTAGAAGAAGCTCATAAAGTGTGTAAGGATAGAAGTTGATAGCTGACAGTTGTTTCTGCATCTAGTATAACAATACTGCTAATCATTTTAGGTGTTGGATCATCAGACGACCCTTGCAGCAACTTATTTGCTGGACCCGGTGCATTTTCCGAACCAGAAGCGAGAGCTCTCCGCGACTATGTGGAACAAATCAATGAACATGGCAAGCTTGTTTATTATATCGGATTTCATTCTTTCGGTCAGCTGATACTTGTCCCTTACAGCCATGTGACTGAACATGATTCTCTACTAGCAGAAAATTATGCTGATATGGTAAGTGCAACGTAAATATTTATAGCTTTAGGTTTAAAAGTAATAAAAGTCGATATATAATCTAATAGATAAGATCTGGACTGGACCTGACCTGGACCTGGATTATCATCATCCACAAAACAATTTTCCAGTAACACTCAAAGATTATACTTTTTTTATATATAGGATACGTCAATTTGACTTCACTTTTGATAGTAAGCTGAAGGCAAAGTCTCAGGAAAGAGGCTCACCATTACCTACCATGTTAACAATGGTGGCACTCAGCTTGCCGGCTTCATTAGTCAACCTTGGTGTCAGGGTCTGCTTATTGTTTTACTGGCGTCAAACGCTCAAGCCTGAGAGTTAAATCTAATAGCCTCGTCCGTACAGTCGACAGAGGAAATACGGTTGCATCTTTACATTCAAATGAATATGAAAGAGTGTAACCGTTTCTCCTTTGACGACTGTACGTGCACCAACTAATAGGTGGTCTAGTTTGGCGCTCAAAGGGGTTACTGGGTATTAGCACTAATGATATAAATAACGCTTAAAGGCGCTTAACGCTCTTCGTTTTAAGCTTGAGCTCTTTGCTCTGTAATCACCCCGGTCCTAGATCACGTCACCAAGATGTAATGTCCTGGTCACGCGGGACCAAATTGTAATAAACACTGCCTTAACCATAGTAATCCTGGTGAGCGGCAGCAAATTGTACCGTGATCCTGCGTCACAGCACCAATACGTAATAAAGCGGTGGTCATACCCGCCGCATTTCACCACACTAAATAAATCGTCTATATTGTTAATTCTACTTTGGCCAATGATCGTATAATGGTCAGAGGAGACCCTAGATGAGCCCGCATATCCCGGATCCTATAGAGTTCTAGGAATGCTGGTATTTATATAATGAAACATTACTATACAATTACTTAATTCTACCCCCACTTATTTTAACTGATTTATGTTAAGGTACAACAATTTCTCAATGAATGAGTCTCTCACAAATAATTTTCTCACAAGCAACCTACAACCGTACTAGATCCTAACACTGCCCTAATTACTACTACTGTGGCAAACAACCCGAATAACTTTATTGATCTAACTTTTTACATTGTCGACTTAGTGTTGCAAGCCTAACACTGCCCTAATTACTACTACTGTGGCAAACAATCCGAATAACTTTATTGATCTAACCTTTTACATTGTCGACTTAGTGTTGCAAGCCTAACACTGCCCTAATCACTACTACTGTGGCAAACAACCCGAATAACTTTATTGATCTAACCTTTTACATTGTCGACTTCGTGTTGCAAGCCTAACACTGCCCTAATCACTACCACTGTGGCAAACAATCCGAATAACTTTATTGATCTAACCTTTTACATTGTCGACTTAGTGTTGCAAGCCTAACACTGCCCTAATCACTACTACTGTGGCAAACAACCCGAATAACTTTATTGATCTAACCTTTTACATTGTCGACTTAGTGTTGCAAGCCTAACACTGCCCTAATTACTACTACTGTGGCAAACAACCCGAATAACTTTTGCTCCCCATAGGCATATACTTTGAATTTGTTAGGTTTTGTTTCCCCGTTGACACATACTTTGAATTTGTTAGTTTTTGTTTCCCCGTTGACACAGGCTTTGAATTTGTTAGTTTTTGTTTCCCCGTTGACACATACTTTGAATTTGTTAGTTTTTGTTTCCCCGTTGACACATACTTTGAATTTGTTAGTTTTTGTTTCCCCGTTGGCACAGGCTCCACCAATCGCCGTGTGCAGTGGGATACTACCAACTTTAAATATCCCCCCTCTATCCTTTTGTAAGCACGTAGCCCCAAATGGAACTTACGCGCCTTTAGAGAGTAGGATAGCTGACTCGTATTTTCCCTCCCCCAATATCTGAATCCAGACAAATGTATACGTCTAATTAGACTTGAATTAGAAAGGCGTTGCCAATTAATTGTAATTCAAAATAAGATTATTTCTTTCACAATATTGTCAAAGCATAGTATGACTAGTACAGATTCAATGAATAGTTTCATGTCGTAGCGCGGTCTGATGACCAATCCATCAAATGAGATTCTGTGTCCAAAATAGGATCTTTAACATGTCAGAACTGACTCATACTTGTCACGTGCATAAACGAGATCGATATAGTGTCCCTGGTGTAGAAGACAGCCATATCTAGGGTCAATTGCCCAAATCAATTAAGGTTCGATACAAGTTCCAAATTAGGAAAGCGCTCTGCTAAGGTGAGCTAGATGTACCTCGCCAAAATGATTCCTCGGCTACGACGCTCCGAGTAATAAGTATTATTTATAGCATAGTATTTTATTCAAAGTCAATTGGTAGATCAGTCAAACAAACTTCTCATTTCGGAATAATTTCCATTACGAATTTGATTAATTATGATGTGGGTGGATTTAAAATATGTTATGCCACCAATCTGAGTTTCATTGAGACCATACTAAGTCAGTTGCTAGGCAAGTAGAACATTAGCAACGCGGTCCGACGACGGCTCGCTTATAGGTCTAATCCGAATACAACGAACGCCTACTAAAATATACAACACGATAGCTCGTATACAATTTACTCAAATCACGATTTCACCACGGCATTAACGCACGAAAAACCTTAACTAAATCAATCACAAGCATCACCAAGGAATGATATGTCATATCACCAAGCAAAGGCCCGATTAGCTCAGAACCGTTACAATACTAGTCCTTACTAATACACTTCCTAACCTATTCCCATTGTGTGAGTGCCTACTCTACCCCCAACTTAGAACTTCTGTTCAACCAAACTAGGTGTAACGTCACCTTATTTACATTTAAACGTGTGGTGTGTTGTGAGCCTATCATGTATTGATGGTATTCCATCAACACTCCTGCTCTGCTATGGGTGCAAGCTAGTTAGGCTTGACTGGCCTATCCTCATAACTGTGTGCTTGCTCCAGTCCACGAGCCGAAGCTCAGGGATGTGAACTGAAACCCTAACGAGATAATAGTTAGTGTATATATAAATAGATATATAAGACTGAACTGCGAGCTCTGTAAGTTCTGATCCAGGCCCAATTGGACGGTTCCACTTCGACGGTACCTACCCATCACAGAACAAACAGTCACCCACATTCAGGAAGCTTTTCCGATCCCGTTTCCACAGGTAAAATCGGAATGCCGCCCGCTTCAAAGGTTACCGGCCCCTAGCTATTCAGATAAATATGGAGTTGTTGCCACCGTTAGGTATCCCTCCATAACCAGGCACATCGCCATGGGTTTCCTACGGGAGAACTAGCTAAAACACCGCAGTGCTACCCTCAACTACTAACATAACAAAAGATGATAAAACGACAGCAATGACTTTACGAATGCACTGCCAGACTCAACAGCACAAGACAGTAATAATACGCATACATTTACACGTACTATCCCTGCCCAATGTAAGGTGTCTTCATTTTCGTAAAGGCCCTAAGTCCTGCTCCGATCGCGACCCATCCCAATATTCGACGCGAGAACTAGCCTACCCCACGCCCTAGTCGTAACAAATCTTAATCGCGCACCCTTGTACGTATCACGCCCAACCACACACAAAATCAAGATTTACAATTAATTTCAACAATTTCAACATAATAAAGATGATAAAACGACCGTAAGGACTTTACGAATGCACTGCCAGACTCAACAGCACAAGACAGTAATAATACGCATACATTTACACGTACTATCCCTGCCCAATGTAAGGTGTCTTCATTTTCGCAAAGGCCCCAGGTCCTGCTCCGATCGCGACCCATCCCAATATTCGACGCGAGAACTACCCCACACCCCAAGGTTTACAATAAATTTCGACAATTTATAATTTTTACAGAATTATAAAACTCTCGGCGGTACATTGGAAAAACTCTAAACTGTTCGCGTTAAACAAAGACAGCTAGTAATTCGTTTATTACACAACACCGGCAACAATTTCATATAATTCACAAAAGGAATTTAACACTATTTCTTTACAACGATAGAAATATATAACTTACAAAGACAGTCCGCCGAGCCGTACCCCTTTTAGCTATCTGGATCGAATGAATGACGAAAAAAAGTGCCCCCCTCTTCCAGAAGACCCATCTTTTAAAGGCGAGGTCTCCCTTCTCTAAACTAACCTCGCCGTTTCTAGAACTACACATCATCCTTCATCCAATCGTGAGCTATTTCCGGCAAGCCGCCTCAGCGAATTTGCTCCTTTTTTATAAAAACTCCTTAATTCATATGATTGGAATAAGAATAATCCAAGATAATGTCTAACTAATTTTCCAGTTAATTATTCGTATACTAATATTTAGAATTCGCGACTAGTGCAATATCACAGAAAATGCAGCCAATAGAGATTCCTGGTTACATCAACCGCAGGATCAGTAGCAGTTGATGTTAAATCTTATTTCAATTTTTTTTTTACGGATAATCTTACGTTATTTCGCTACCAATAAGACAAACATGGAATTTAATTTATTTACAATAAAGGAAATGGCTCAATCGCAGCGCCATCTAACAACCCTCTTAAATACCACACCCATTTTTTTGAATTTTTAATTTTAGCTCCATCTACCCATCTAATTGTGAACTACTTCCACTCACCATCCGCAGTCCGTTACATCCCGACCCCCGAATCTTTATGAAGGTACATTCTTATTTTTTTTTTTTTTTTTTTTTATGACCGGAGTAAAGATTCTACTAATTTTAATACAGAACAATAAAAGACAACCTGATTTAAACCTCACACGGGCTGCAAATCGAGGTGAAGATACTTCTTTACCCACAGGCCCCCTTTTTTTTTGTATATTTCCCGCTTAGCTAGAATCCAGTCATCCCACACATTAAGTGTCTGTGTAGTTTAACCATATCAAGACAAACCACTTCTCAGTCCCGATACCAAGCTTGATAGTAGTCCCGCAACACAAACTATCTCCTCGAACCAGGACATGACAGTCTAAAGCAAGGAAAGCCTGGTTGTGAGGCAAGCTCAGTCCTAGCGACTCAGAGTAAAAGTTTGTGGAGCGAACCTATCTTACGTTCTTCCACAACCAATTACCCCATCCCCCAATAATAAAGTCATCCCTTAACAGCCGTCAAACATAGTAGGTGCAAACGGTCCACCCCACTTGGCTCGAAACCCAAAAGCATTTGCCCCGAAAATGGCGCATGTACAGTGTAGCTCGTTATAACCTAACTGTATAGTTGAGGAAGTGTGAAGGTACCTTAACGGTATGCTTAGACCTCGGATTCATCAATCTCGAGCCCGTCTATTATCCTAACTCTTAGCAATCCTTCATAATTCCGATTGAGGTGCATGCAGAATGACTAGACTATAACCAAGCCTCGCGATTCTACTCCCCATAGTGCTGGTTGGGAAGGCCCTTCACACTGAATTTAAACAAGTACTCATTCAACATACAACCTCTCCATGACCATTCCTTAACGTGAATATTCCTTTCGCTCTAACATAACCAACTTCCATGGTCATTCAGACTACCAACCAATCAGCACCCGATACAAACGCATGGTTATTGTTTCGTAATTTCAGGAATGCTCCAGCTTTTGCAAGGAAAAGCGGATTTCAGTATCCCCCTCTATTGCACACCACGCGTGGCAAATTGATAAATTTTGATTAAGTCTTAAAGTCGAACTATAACGAACCTTACTACAATTTTTTCCTTTTGTAATATTTAATTAAATTTTTTTTTTTTTGGTAAAGCCACCCTGCTCCCCACCATCTGACGGGATGAGAATATATTTCGTTAACAATTTAGGGTGAAAGTGACTAATGTGAAACTAAGTGAAAATTACTATGATCAACTCATTCACATGATGGACTACTGCTCATACTATCAGATGGGCTTCACCCTATCCACCAAATTTATTGATCACATTTTTTTTTTTTTTTATATATTTATCCTCAGACCAGATCTAAATTATTAATTGAATATAATTTTAAATCAATCCTACTTACTAGTTCTACTTAACTAACTACATTACTTAAATCTACAAATTCTTACATACTAAGTAAAGTAATTGCAAAATCTAATCAACAATTCAAGCTTAAGTTCACGAACCTTCTCTTCTCTTCCCGATCCAGCCCCAGCCTACTGCGTATAATATCTAGACAGATGTATAGTATTGAACTTCCCCCGAACCTCATTAGTTTGGGGGTCTAACAAAATGTACACATTTTGGTAAGGATTTCCCGCCACTACGTATGGACCTTCATACAACGCCTCAAACTTCTTGGTTACCTTTAATTTCGCGCTAGATTTATTTAACTTCCTAATTTTTACTAAATCGCCGACCTGATATTCAATCAACCGATATCTACCATTAAACTTTGCCTTCCGCTTTTCCCCAGCCTCTTGTAGATTCTTACGCGCTATCTCCCTGACTTTCTGTACGTCTAGCTCTCCATTACTCCTACCTATAATTTCGTCAAGCGACAACCTCGTAGAAGTTCCGTACATTATCTCACAAGGGGTAAATCCTGTGCTTTCATGATAAGTGTTATTATATAGCTCCTCCAACTTGGGAAGAGTCTTTACCCATCCTTTGTGATTCGTGCTATTATATGTCCTAAACAAACGCCCTAACTCCCTGTTGACTCGCTCTACTGTATTTGGTCGTGGGTTCCTAACCGTAGTGTATACCACTCTAACCCCCAACGTTTCCATGCCCTCTTTCCACACTCGACTAGTGAACTGGGTCCCATTATCCGACATTATCGCCTTCGGCTTTATTATGTCGAAGAACCTCGTTGCCTTATTAAACACTGCCACCGCCGTTGCCTTCTTAAGCTCAAAAAATTTGACAAACTTACTAAACGAATCCTGTAGAACGAGTATATAATTCATTCCAAATTTACCCGTAGGGAGAGGCCCGTATATATCTACCATCACTAAATCGCCAATATCTCTTGTAATTATTGAACAGCATGGGCCTACTTTGTTTGAATTAGAATGCTTTGTTAACTGACATACGTCACAAGTCCTCACTAAACGTTTCACACTCTTAGTTAATCCTTTCCAATAAAACCGATCCCTTATATACTTTATCACCTTGTAACCTCCCTGATGACCCATTTCGAGATGTACTTGCCTAACTAATCCTTCCCTAAGGACATTTGGTAAGAAAATGACTTGTCCCCTTTCACCCCCCTTATCTATATACAAAACGTCATTAATCAAACTACACCTACTCGCCAAACCCGCTAACTCTCCTCTTGTGCTGGCCGTACTTATCTGATTAATTAACCTACTTATCTCTACATCAGCCCTTTGTAATTCAGGTAGTAGTTTTAATTGGTTCAGTAATTCTTTATTTCGTTGCGCTTCCATATATAGGATGCTCGGTGACCTAACCTTTTCTTCCTGCAAAAGTTCCCCTTTAGGAGGATAGCGCGACAATACGTCCGCGACCACATTATCTCTCCCTTTAATATGTTGTATTTCATACTGAAAATTCTCTAAATAGTTAATCCACCGAGTTACCTTAGCGTTATATAACCTCCACGTCTTGACAAATGCCAAAGCCTTATGATCCGTCCTAATAACTACCCTAGCTCCCCTCAAATACGTTTCGAATTTCTCTAAACAACAGATTACTGAATAGAACTCCTGTTCAGTCACTGTCCAATTTAATTGAGCCCCCCTTAATGCCTTACTATAAAACCCCAGCACCCTCTGCTGATCATCATCGCCTACCTGATATAAAACCCCTGCTAATCCCACCTTAGAACAATCCGTTTGCAAATAGAAAGGTTTAGTAAAATCCGGATGATGCAATTGGATAGTTTCTAAGAACAAAGCTTTAATTTGTTCGAACGCCCTTTGTTCGAGTTGACCCCAACCCCAGCCTTTACCCTTCTTCAACAAATTATATAATGGTTGCGCTTGAATATTAAAGTTAGGTATAAACTTCCTATAAAAATTACATAACCCCAAAAATGCCCTCACATGCTTTATCCTTCTAGGTATCGGAAACTCTTGTATAGCTTTAACCTTATCTGGGTCAGTGTGTAATCCCTGAGTAGAGATGATGTAACCCAACATCCTCACTTCCTTACAACAAAACTCACATTTCTTTAAATTACACGTTAAACCTGCCTTTTGCAATTTACCTAAGACTATGTCCAAATGTTCCAAATGTTGTGTGAATGACCCTGTCGTTATTATCGCTAGGTCATCTAAATAATTAACACAAAATTCCCTGACCTCATGTCCTAATATTATATCCATGGCCCTACTAAAACTTCCCACGGACGTTTTCAACCCTTGGGGCAACACATTATAAACGTAGGACTTCCCATTGAAGGTGAACCCCGTATATTTTTTACTATTCTGCGTAATAGGTATTTGGAAATAAGCATTATTCAAATCTACTACACTTATATAGTTAGCCCCATGGAAGGAATTCATGACATCAATCTGTAGTGGTGGTTTCTCCGTTTCTGCCACCATATATTTATTTATCTCTCTAGCGTCTAATAACACTCTAATCGAATCATCTCGCTTAATCGTAAAAGTCAATGGACTACAATAAGGAGTTGCAGATCGACTAACTATCCCCAAATCTTCCATTTCCCTTAGCTTTTCTTCTACTCTCCCCCTATAAGCATATGGCACCGGATAATTTTTCTTAACAATAGGTACATCTGAACACATCACTATCTCGTGCTGATAGCAGTTCGCTCTCCCTAAACGCGAAGTGAACACACCCTTATATTTATGTAACAATTTTAGCAAGCTATTCCTCTGTTCTGTCTCTATAGCAACTCCGGTCTCTAGACTTGTCCAGACTAGATCATTAAACTCGCTACAACTATCCATGGCTGATATTAATTCCTCACTCTCCCTTAGGTCGGATCCCTTTACTTGCTCTAAAAACGGTATTACCTCTCTTTGCCCTGCCTGATCCAGAACTAAACCTCTATCTATTTTTCCCGTGTTGATAGTTACTTCATTCCCCTTTAACCAATCAAATCCTAAAATCAACGAATTAACTAGGCCTGGAACTACTACAAACCCCATATTTTGTACACACTCTCCTAGCTTTAAAGGCAATAGAACTATTTTCTTAATCTCTCCGCTCCTATGACCCACAGCTGTCTTAATTTTAAAGGGTCTAATCGGCATCCACGGTATTTCGCGACTCCTATCCGACCTCAGTACATCCCAGAATTCCTCTGAGATGCTGGTTATATCACAACCAGTATCCACTAATCCTATAACCTCATGATCAAAAATATGCACTATTACTTCTGAACTAAAGGTTCCCTCATCGCGTTCTGTAGACCTTTCATCAAATACCGCCTCTATCGACACAGGATCGCCTTGTCTCAAAAGTTTCTGTTCAATATTTAATTTAATCACATCAACTATTTGTTTATCGATAAAGAGACTCTTTGGTTCTACTGTTCCAAAACCCAATCCCTCACGTATACCACGAGTAGTCATCTTCGCCACTAGCGGCGCCCTAATACCGTTTCCTACCTTACCTAAAGCTAGCCCTGGATTCCAACCCATTTTGATCATCATATCTAACGCTGCGTTCCCTGTGACTGAGGCTAGATCGGGAACAGAACTTCCAGCCTCTACTAGTTTAAACCTGCGGGTGACGCTAACGCCGATGTATCACTCTGCACTACCGTTGCCACCTGCTCACCAGACGGTCGAGTTTTGCTTGGCTTAGGCCAACTGCGATAGTCCTGACGAGAATCCTTAGCCCTTTTCTCCGGTATCCTCTTCTCGCCGCCAGAGGTTGGAGTTGATACAGCCTCTTGCCGAGCTATATCGTCCATCCCTCTCAAAAACTCCGCTGTTTCAATGATGTTATTCAGCCTGGACGTATACCATCCCTGTTGCACATACTTCGGAAACTGCCTAATTATGTCCCCAATCAGTTGTTTCTCGGAAAACTTATAAGTTAGCATCTGAGCCTTCCCGGTCAATCTTAGGAAATGGCCTAACATAGTAGGCGACTCCGCTTTATTCCAAACTCCATGCACTATAGACCGGCGTAATTCGTTCTGTTCGCTTTCTCCCCAGAAGGTAGCCAAAAAGTCCGCCTTGAAGTCTTGCAATACGCTCCAACGACATTTGTAAACTCTTGCCCATTCTCTGGCTTCACCCACTAGACATTCTTGTATCAAGTCTAATTGATTGCCGTCCCGACCGACCTTTCCCAAATATGTTGTTAGATCTTCCAAAAACGTCACCGGATGCACATCGACTTTGTCTCCGAACTTGGGCTTCTCGAACGTTACATTTCTCACATGGTAGTTTATGTTTCTAGGTAACTCCGAGTTGACACACTCCACGGAGATCGAGGGTTCCCCATTTTCCCTTAATCTAGGAGAGTCTGTATATAGTTGTTGATTCAATTCCGGATTAGCCTGTTCCCTAACCACAGACAACGCTTCTGTGGGCACTGCCCCCCATTCGCGACTACTTCCGCCTCTGTCTGCTGGAGAAGCTCTTGTCTCACTCATCTCAGCCCTTAACGTCTCCAATTTCGCAGCTAAATCTTCTATAGTACGATTCAACTTCCTATACCGAAGGTTAGCTAAAGAAGTGTTCACATTCACACTTCTCCCCTCCGGTCTCCTTCTAGCTTCAATTGTCCGTCTCACACGCCTAGATGTGGTAGGTACAGGTTCATTGGGCGTCGTAGTTTGCCTTACAGGACTAGTCGTCCCTTGCTCACTTGTCCTGTTTTCCCCATAACGGGCAGGCGCCCGCCTTTTCCTGCTCGGCTTATCCATACTATATTTATCACTGATCGAACACTCAAAGAACACTACACGTAACGATTCGTCAATACAATCACTATAAACTCCCTTTTAACTTATAAATTTGAACACCACTTTCAGCTAAGACTCACGGCTCATAACCGGAACTATATATACACGATAAGTTAACAAATAATACATTATAGCGTTAACTGTTGGTTGGGATGCCTCACTGTCATACAATGTTGCACTCCAACGATATGTGTAGGTATTTCAATTCAATAAATGTTTCTCCCGAGTTCGACCTACTCAAGTCTATAAGATACTTAATATCGACCCCCCAACAATTCGACTGATAACATCCTAACCCAGACTTTACGACCCCCCATTGTTTATTATTCTCACCATTTTTCATTTTACACTAAATTCACCCCAGCATAATTTCCTAGAGACCCTTACCTATAATACAGCAACAAATTGTACGGTATGCAACATACCGTACTCCTACCCTCAACTAACCCACAACAAACAAACACAATGCCAACGACCGATGGTCAGAATATAGTGTCTATCCCGAACACTGCAACGAAATTGTCCCAGACTCTGATCTCAGGTCTCGGCTCCAAATCGTACTGGCGCCTGACCTTCCAACCTATCCCCGGGCAGACAAAATGTTACCATCCTGGTTACCGACACCAAATTGTGGTGTCGTCCTGGCCACCAGGCATTAACTTGTAGTGTGTAGTCTTGATCCACGTCATCAATTTTTAACGTGTAATCCTGGCTTACGGCCCCAAATTGTAATAATCCTATGTCAAGGCACCAAATTGTAGTGTCCTGGTCACGCGGGACCAAATTGTAATAAACACTGCCTTAACCATAGTAATCCTGGTGAGCGGCAGCAAATTGTACCGTGATCCTGCGTCACAGCACCAATACGTAATAAAGCGGTGGTCATACCCGCCGCATTTCACCACACTAAATAAATCGTCTATATTGTTAATTCTACTTTGGCCAATGATCGTATAATGGTCAGAGGAGACCCTAGATGAGCCCGCATATCCCGGATCCTATAGAGTTCTAGGAATGCTGGTATTTATATAATGAAACATTACTATACAATTACTTAATTCTACCCCCACTTATTTTAACTGATTTATGTTAAGGTACAACAATTTCTCAATGAATGAGTCTCTCACAAATAATTTTCTCACAAGCAACCTACAACCGTACTAGATCCTAACACTGCCCTAATTACTACTACTGTGGCAAACAACCCGAATAACTTTATTGATCTAACTTTTTACATTGTCGACTTAGTGTTGCAAGCCTAACACTGCCCTAATTACTACTACTGTGGCAAACAATCCGAATAACTTTATTGATCTAACCTTTTACATTGTCGACTTAGTGTTGCAAGCCTAACACTGCCCTAATCACTACTACTGTGGCAAACAACCCGAATAACTTTATTGATCTAACCTTTTACATTGTCGACTTCGTGTTGCAAGCCTAACACTGCCCTAATCACTACCACTGTGGCAAACAATCCGAATAACTTTATTGATCTAACCTTTTACATTGTCGACTTAGTGTTGCAAGCCTAACACTGCCCTAATCACTACTACTGTGGCAAACAACCCGAATAACTTTATTGATCTAACCTTTTACATTGTCGACTTAGTGTTGCAAGCCTAACACTGCCCTAATTACTACTACTGTGGCAAACAACCCGAATAACTTTTGCTCCCCATAGGCATATACTTTGAATTTGTTAGGTTTTGTTTCCCCGTTGACACATACTTTGAATTTGTTAGTTTTTGTTTCCCCGTTGACACAGGCTTTGAATTTGTTAGTTTTTGTTTCCCCGTTGACACATACTTTGAATTTGTTAGTTTTTGTTTCCCCGTTGACACATACTTTGAATTTGTTAGTTTTTGTTTCCCCGTTGGCACAGGCTCCACCAATCGCCGTGTGCAGTGGGATACTACCAACTTTAAATATCCCCCCTCTATCCTTTTGTAAGCACGTAGCCCCAAATGGAACTTACGCGCCTTTAGAGAGTAGGATAGCTGACTCGTATTTTCCCTCCCCCAATATCTGAATCCAGACAAATGTATACGTCTAATTAGACTTGAATTAGAAAGGCGTTGCCAATTAATTGTAATTCAAAATAAGATTATTTCTTTCACAATATTGTCAAAGCATAGTATGACTAGTACAGATTCAATGAATAGTTTCATGTCGTAGCGCGGTCTGATGACCAATCCATCAAATGAGATTCTGTGTCCAAAATAGGATCTTTAACATGTCAGAACTGACTCATACTTGTCACGTGCATAAACGAGATCGATATAGTGTCCCTGGTGTAGAAGACAGCCATATCTAGGGTCAATTGCCCAAATCAATTAAGGTTCGATACAAGTTCCAAATTAGGAAAGCGCTCTGCTAAGGTGAGCTAGATGTACCTCGCCAAAATGATTCCTCGGCTACGACGCTCCGAGTAATAAGTATTATTTATAGCATAGTATTTTATTCAAAGTCAATTGGTAGATCAGTCAAACAAACTTCTCATTTCGGAATAATTTCCATTACGAATTTGATTAATTATGATGTGGGTGGATTTAAAATATGTTATGCCACCAATCTGAGTTTCATTGAGACCATACTAAGTCAGTTGCTAGGCAAGTAGAACATTAGCAACGCGGTCCGACGACGGCTCGCTTATAGGTCTAATCCGAATACAACGAACGCCTACTAAAATATACAACACGATAGCTCGTATACAATTTACTCAAATCACGATTTCACCACGGCATTAACGCACGAAAAACCTTAACTAAATCAATCACAAGCATCACCAAGGAATGATATGTCATATCACCAAGCAAAGGCCCGATTAGCTCAGAACCGTTACAATACTAGTCCTTACTAATACACTTCCTAACCTATTCCCATTGTGTGAGTGCCTACTCTACCCCCAACTTAGAACTTCTGTTCAACCAAACTAGGTGTAACGTCACCTTATTTACATTTAAACGTGTGGTGTGTTGTGAGCCTATCATGTATTGATGGTATTCCATCAACACTCCTGCTCTGCTATGGGTGCAAGCTAGTTAGGCTTGACTGGCCTATCCTCATAACTGTGTGCTTGCTCCAGTCCACGAGCCGAAGCTCAGGGATGTGAACTGAAACCCTAACGAGATAATAGTTAGTGTATATATAAATAGATATATAAGACTGAACTGCGAGCTCTGTAAGTTCTGATCCAGGCCCAATTGGACGGTTCCACTTCGACGGTACCTACCCATCACAGAACAAACAGTCACCCACATTCAGGAAGCTTTTCCGATCCCGTTTCCACAGGTAAAATCGGAATGCCGCCCGCTTCAAAGGTTACCGGCCCCTAGCTATTCAGATAAATATGGAGTTGTTGCCACCGTTAGGTATCCCTCCATAACCAGGCACATCGCCATGGGTTTCCTACGGGAGAACTAGCTAAAACACCGCAGTGCTACCCTCAACTACTAACATAACAAAAGATGATAAAACGACAGCAATGACTTTACGAATGCACTGCCAGACTCAACAGCACAAGACAGTAATAATACGCATACATTTACACGTACTATCCCTGCCCAATGTAAGGTGTCTTCATTTTCGTAAAGGCCCTAAGTCCTGCTCCGATCGCGACCCATCCCAATATTCGACGCGAGAACTAGCCTACCCCACGCCCTAGTCGTAACAAATCTTAATCGCGCACCCTTGTACGTATCACGCCCAACCACACACAAAATCAAGATTTACAATTAATTTCAACAATTTCAACATAATAAAGATGATAAAACGACCGTAAGGACTTTACGAATGCACTGCCAGACTCAACAGCACAAGACAGTAATAATACGCATACATTTACACGTACTATCCCTGCCCAATGTAAGGTGTCTTCATTTTCGCAAAGGCCCCAGGTCCTGCTCCGATCGCGACCCATCCCAATATTCGACGCGAGAACTACCCCACACCCCAAGGTTTACAATAAATTTCGACAATTTATAATTTTTACAGAATTATAAAACTCTCGGCGGTACATTGGAAAAACTCTAAACTGTTCGCGTTAAACAAAGACAGCTAGTAATTCGTTTATTACACAACACCGGCAACAATTTCATATAATTCACAAAAGGAATTTAACACTATTTCTTTACAACGATAGAAATATATAACTTACAAAGACAGTCCGCCGAGCCGTACCCCTTTTAGCTATCTGGATCGAATGAATGACGAAAAAAAGTGCCCCCCTCTTCCAGAAGACCCATCTTTTAAAGGCGAGGTCTCCCTTCTCTAAACTAACCTCGCCGTTTCTAGAACTACACATCATCCTTCATCCAATCGTGAGCTATTTCCGGCAAGCCGCCTCAGCGAATTTGCTCCTTTTTTATAAAAACTCCTTAATTCATATGATTGGAATAAGAATAATCCAAGATAATGTCTAACTAATTTTCCAGTTAATTATTCGTATACTAATATTTAGAATTCGCGACTAGTGCAATATCACAGAAAATGCAGCCAATAGAGATTCCTGGTTACATCAACCGCAGGATCAGTAGCAGTTGATGTTAAATCTTATTTCAATTTTTTTTTTACGGATAATCTTACGTTATTTCGCTACCAATAAGACAAACATGGAATTTAATTTATTTACAATAAAGGAAATGGCTCAATCGCAGCGCCATCTAACAACCCTCTTAAATACCACACCCATTTTTTTGAATTTTTAATTTTAGCTCCATCTACCCATCTAATTGTGAACTACTTCCACTCACCATCCGCAGTCCGTTACAGCTCCTCTTATGCGTACTAGTGAAAATTGTAAATTCAATCAAATTGAAAGCAGCATTTAATAAAAATAGATTAGAATAGATTTAAATAAATATTCTCTTTTGTTCTTATTTCTAATATCTACCTGGGTATATACCCGCGTACTCATTGAAATACCTAGGAGCTCATGCTAGGTATATACCTGCTTACTCATAAATTTAAAATCTTTTACATTTCAGTTCGAAATCTCAGTAAGAGCCGCGGATGCTCTTAAGAGAAGACACGGCACCGAATACAGAGTCGGACTCTCTGCTAGTCTTATGTGTAAGTAGAATAACTATAAATAAGTAGATTTTTTCAGCAATTAGTGTGGTAACTATTCAAATCGATTGGGATAGGAAAATCCCAGAGGCCTCCTGCAGGAGACTTTACGCGGGTGTCGTGTGGTCCATGGCCCTATACGGATGCCCCGCGTGGGCGGATACCCTGGAGGCTCAGCCGAGGTGCGAGGGATATATCGCATGACAACCTCACCTTCGGCCTAGCACTACGACCCAGAGACGGCATGCGGTTTAGTCAGTTCGAGTCCGCCTCAGTGGGGATTACCCGCACGTAAAAAAAGGGATAGGAAAAGGATACGATTTAGTCGGGACTTAAGCCCAAGACCAGTCCCTTACGGGGGAATGCTCTGACCATTGAGCTACCAAGTCACGCCTTGAGTGCTCCAAATTCTACTATATATAACTGAGCTATGACTAAGAAGTTGGAGCACTCGAGGCGTGACTTGGTAGCTCAGTGGTCAGAGCATTCCCTCTGTAAGGGACTTACTTACTACCAGCTGCGGACGCCTCGGCCGGACGGGTGATCTGCCCTTCTATGTAGGCCATTTCACCCATTTTCCTTATTTTTCGCCTGTGGAGAGTATGGCATGTCCGGCAATCATGGCCAATCCTAAAACTGTGAACATTTTATGTTTATTCCGTGGAATAGAAAAAACTTTCTCTTTTTTTAGAGTTCCGTCCCTCAAAGAGCATTAAACGGGACCCTTATTGAATAACTTCATTGACTATCTGTTTGTCTGCCTGTTTGCTAAGACTTTTTTTCTCAGGAATGTATGAACGGTTGAAGGTACCTCAAAAATTCTTGAGCCTTAGAGAACTTTATTTCCGCCTCATGCAAAAACTGTGAGCATTTATTGTTTTAAACAGTGTGTCAGGTCACAGAATAGAAAAAACTTTCTCTATTTTTTAGATTTCCGTCCCTCAAAAAGCATTAAACGGAACCCTTATCGAATAAATTCGTTGACTGTCTGTTTGTCTGTCTGTCTGCCTGTTTGCCCAGACTTTTTTCTCAGGAATGTGTGAACGGATCAAGTTAAAATTACTCATGCCTGCCACCTCTTACAGCTTTGAAAACATAATACTTCTAAGTTAACGTAATAAGAAGATATTGTCATATACGTAGTTGACGTAGTTCAAGTTCTTCTCTTTTCAGTTTTGTTCGGTACCCTCAGTGCGCGAGTCCGAGTTTCTTTTTATTTCGTGTATTTAGTACTAGATATACGTAAAATTCATTGTTGTGAACTAGTACTAGATTTATTAAATATGAACGTATCGATAACCCAAGTGTATGGATATTATATTGGGCATATTGTAATCTAATAATGTGTTCATATCGGTCTGCTTATGTACTTAAATAGTATTTCGTGGTAGATTTAATGATTGCGATATCATTAAATGACCTAAAAGAATTAATAGATAACACACATCTTGAGTATTTGATCACATTCTTAATACATTTAAGTAAAAGATATTAATCCTATATCATTAGCAGTCATCTTCTGTTTTGATAAAATATATTATTGATTAACAATAATATTCTAGGAGTTACTAGACAACGTTATATCCAATCCGCACAATAGATCCACAGTAAGCATATTTTAACTACATATCTTGTAATGTTCTAATTTTCGAACGCGGAAACACATACTTAGATGTTGATATCGACCACGGAGTACAGAATATGATTTTCTTCTCCATGATATCGATATACAATTGAAACCTCAAGGCCGTCAAGCTATGCCATGTGCCCCGAGCACGAATAGCATTAACGTATCGAGAGAATAAAGTATTGCGATTGGTTGACAGTAGGCAGCCGGCCAATTGCATTGCTCCATTCTCTGGATACGATTACGTTAGGAATTCAAATATTATTCGTGCTCGGGGCACAGAACACGAAAAGCATTCGAATTAGGAACTTAAACGTATAAAGAGAATGGAGCATTGCGATTGGTTCACAGTAGGCAGGCGGCCAATCGCATTGCTCCATTCTCTGGATACGATTACGTTAAGAATTCAAATATTATTCGTGCTCGGGGCACAGAACACGAAAAGCATTCGACTTAGGAACTTAAACGTATAAAGAGAATGGAGCATTGCGATTGGTTCACAGTAGGCAGGCGGTCAATCACATTGCTTCATTCTCTGGATACGATTACGTTAAGAATTCAAATATTATTCGTGCTCGGGGCACAGAACACGAAAAGCATTCGAATTAGGAACTTAAACGTATAAAGAGAATGGAGCATTGCGATTGGTTCACAGTAGGCAGGCGGCCAATCGCATTGCTCCATTCTCTGGATACGATTACGTTAAGAATTCAAATATTATTCGTGCTCGGGGCACAGAACACGAAAAGCATTCGAATTAGCAACTTAAACGTATAAAGAGAATGGAGCATTGCGATTGGTTCACAGTAGGTAAGCGGCCAATCACAATGCTCCATACTCACGATGCGTTCACATTACGAATTGTAATGTCTATCACTCTTGGGGCACTGAAGGCCACCTTTATAGTAATATTCGTATCTTTAGTCCTCATTCTTGAGAGGTTACTTTTAGCTTACCATCAGCGAAGTCATATCTTAATATATATAAATCTCGTGTCACAATGTTTGTCCTCAATGGACTCCTAAACCACTTAACCGATTATAATAAAATTCGCACACCATGTGCAGTTCGATCCAACTTGAGAGATAGGATAGTTTAAATCTCAAATTATAGTCCGATTCGCGATAACCGACATCCACGCGGGCGGAGCCGCGGGCGACAGCTAGTTGACTTATATGATGTAATTAAAATAATTTAATCATATTGAATAATGATATCACTTGTACTTTTCCACACTTCATTATGTTTTTATGTCAGGTTTATTAAATACAATGGTTTAAAACCATTGTATCTAGTAAATCTAGTCTAGTAAACCTTTGATAATGCTGTGAGTTGAAACCGGTCAGGTTAAAAATAAAAACATAACAAAGTGTGGAAAAGTACAAGTGATATCATTATTCAATATGTGTAGTAGATTGCACCAAGTGCCATCAATCTCTAGTATAAACAGTAAAAAAACAAAAAAAAAAATCACATGTTTTGTCTCTTAATTTCAGATTCACTTCATCATTACTTTTAGAGCTGCGTGACCGTGGTGCGTACGGTTTTCTACTGCCACCAGACCAGATCATCCCTACTGCTATGGAAACTATGGATGCCCTGCTTGAAATGGATAAGACAACAAGAGGGTTGCGGTATTATACCTCCGGTGCTGCAGTGTTTTCATCTTCGACAGCTGTTGTTTTGGGGGTGATAATAGTACTTTTTGGGTAGCGTTAATAAATAATAGTATTTTTGCAAAGAGACTTATTCTGATGAAGTCTATACGTATGTCTCCGCCGAGCTATCTTCAGCTTCATTCATTTAAATTTAAGAGCCTCGCTCTTGTCTGTGGAGTAAATTCGATTCATTCCTATCCATCGCCCTATTCTTGACTTCCTGATACGACATGACAGCTATACTTAACGAAATGCGATCAAACTTAAGTCAGATTGTAAGTCGAGCCAGGATCTTCCTAACAAGAGAATTGCATAGCATGTTTAATAATTATACGCGAACCGCGGACATACATTGAATAAAAAAATATATGTTCGAAATCGTTACCAAAACCAAAGTTTTTCTTTTTCAAATATCTCCAATGAACAGACACGTATTATTTCAAAGTGTGTAGTTAGTTAAGCTATGTTTCCTTTGTTTCCAAATAGCGCTTTGTAGAGTATCCTAGAATATTTTATTATCTGGAAATCAAAACAGTCGTCTTCAAAACCACTGTGCCACCAAGGTAGTGGTTTAAAAAAATCTGAATAATCTCTTTACTTAACATTCATGGTTCAAGTAATTTTAATTTAAAAATGAAACAAAAAACATTGAAGTAGCGTATCCGGGAAATCTTTCTTTTAAGTTCTGTCAAGTTTAATTAATTCTCGAAATTAAAAGTCTTGAATTACACTAATTAGAAATATCTGGATCTAAACCCGCTTAGTGTCAATGACTGAAGGAGTATTTAGGGCGCCATCAACATCTTTGATTCTCAAGCGAACCACACTTGCAAGCCAATGCACTTAGTGATTGAAGGAAACTTTGGCACATGCTTTCCTTTCGGGGTTGGGAGGTCTTAAAGGGTCGCCGTCTAAACCAAACCAAGAGCAGAATAAAGAGTAAGCAGACTCCTGGCTTCCAGTTAAAAGCCTTACATGCAACTGATAATAACGTTTAGTTATTGATCCCGAAAGCCCGCTCAGTCATGCAGAGTAATGAATTATGCTTATGAGTCATTTTCAAATCATACTTTTATCTGTGCCTCGAGCACGAATAATTTTTGAATTAGTAACGTTAACGTATTGAGAGCCGCGAGCCGCTTATTTTATTGGCCGCCTGCCTACTGTGAACCAATCGTAATTCTCCATTCTTTCGATACGTTTAAATTTCGGGGCATAGGTTTCCCACAACTGTAGGCCTAAAATATCTGCAGCTATAAATTGAAGTTTCTTGCAATCGGTTTCATAGTTTCATTCCAAAATTGGATCCGAGGATGGTACGAGACTCTTCAGTTCGAATTAAACCAAAAAGTGAAGTGATTTTAATGTACGTACATGTCTAAATTCTAAGTCTCTTGGGCGTGTTTCGTACGAACCTGAAGTTTCGGATATTTCATGGTAGCCCCCCTAGGTCTATCTATTCACAAAACAAACAATGTCGAAGGCATTTCATAAGAAAATTCCGTATCTAATTTTACAAAACTATGAAATGGTATTAATAAAATAAAATACAAAATTTTGTGACAACAGCCCGTGGAAACTTTCACATACTTATCTATTCATGTCATGTGATCCTTACTGCATTCACTTAAGTATCATTTTCAATCACCTCGCATGCAAAACTGCAATCTGCGTTTACTCGGTGTAACTGTCTTCCTGTACAATTGCTTGTGGTACATCTGTTGTAGGGGCTCCTTCACAGTGGTCACTTATATTTTCATATAAAATTTATCATCTATACAAGTATTTATAGTGACTTTAATTGATAAATAATAATATCGATCTAAATGTCTATCTAATGTCCATAATTTTAAAACTGCTACACTTCTATATTTGGATTATTTGTTACATTTCTAATTTTTTGTAGGTAGAAGGTATATATGAAAGAAAATTGAACTTTATGGCGCTATACTTTTTTTGGATATTTTTAAAAGAACGTAACACTTTAGAAAGTTACTAGCTCGAAGTTGTTCTATAGTAACACAAATGTCAAAAGTTTGTAAATCAAAAAATAATGTCAAGATTTAACACCGACTACAGACTTCTTAAACATAATTTTGAACAAAACACAAAGCAAGGTAAATACTTTAAAATTGGCTGCTATCTTTTGACACACTATTGAGGAACCACATCACTATAGCGCTGATTATAGAAGATTAACAACAATAGCCATTGTGTAAAGAGCCTTACCCACTTGCCTGCTCCCTGGGTGGGTCAGAGCGGTACAATTATATTTATCACCGCGTACCGCCGTGTCGTCGGACCACGCATAAATCAGCTCACGTACGAAGTCGATGCGACTTGTCTTCGATTGCGGATCGCTGCGGCCTATCAACCAATGGAAAATGTTTTTTAGATTCGCTAGCCACAGTTGTGGGAGAGGTTTTTAGTTAGAATGTTAGATCAGAATGTTAAGAGAGTATATTTATTAGTGGTGAACTATAGGTATAGCTTGTTGTAGTGTAAATAATCACGCTGCAATATGTGAACATAACAGTCATGTGGTTCAAGGGGTTATGATATACCTGCGATATGGATGAAGTATAGGTAGACAAGATGTAGTGCACCTTTCCCCTGTCCCATCACCTGTACCAATGAAAATCTTTGTAGGGCAACGGACAGCGTTGTAGCTACAGAATAGATAATAGTTGCTATGGCCCAATTTTAGGTCGACAAAATTTAGCAAGAAGCCAGAATGATGTTAGTCAATGACTCGAAGAAAAAGAAAAAAAATGCCCTACATGCATGTCCTGAGATACCTTAGAGATACCTACCAGAGATTCAAGATACTCATTATCATTTTGGCAAAATTAAATTTGTGCAGAAATTACATTCTACATAATGAAGGAGTGATTTCTAAGGACAAGGTTTGCCTGAGAAGATATTTATTTTGTTGACTTGACAAAATGTCACGTTCTACAGAAAATGCCACTAAAGTGATCTTTCATAATTACCATGTTTCTTAGGATACAAGTACAAGCTATAAGCATCAGAACCCAGGGATGAGACTTCCATAACAAAAATCTATTTGAAATTCAGACTTGATGTAAACCATTCTACCAAAAATGAAAAATGATCTCGATGATAATGTTAGATCTTGAAAATTATGTTTGCATAGTGATGCGTGAAATTTTTGAGAAATTAGTAAGTGCCAGCGTCCAATAGTACGCAAGCAAGCGTCCAATAGTTGCCCACCGTTTTCTATATTCCTGATTCACCCATAAAGGGTTGTGTAAGAACAAAATAATTTACGATCAACGCGGTACCGCTTAATCAGTGTTTGCCTCATTGTTAACTCGCTCAGCACAGAATAATGGTGCTATTGTCTCTTAGTATCGCGATAAATTTGCGGTTTAGGGCACTAACTTTTAGCGTATTTATCACAAGCATTGTCATTGATTGTTTAAACGTTATTCGCAGTGGTCATTGACGTCTTATCATTTGTTATAAGTGAATGCGAAACCTCCTATCATCCTGGAATTTTTCTGGTATCTTCTATAAATATATCTAATGTTATACATGATTGAACCGCGGAGCCTCAGTCGTATATTTGGTGCCCCATAATTCTTTAATTGTGAGCTTATCGAACATTAAAGTGAAGTTTTTAATATTATTTTAATTACTCTAAATAATTTAATAGAAATATTCTTTATACCTAAATATATGTCCTTGTTTCATTATCTTCTTTCTAAGAAACTACCAATCAAATAAGAAAGAACAAAATTGAGACATGGCAAATTTACTTCAGCACCATTATACAATCGCTGCTATATCTTTGGTGGCGTGTTAATCAAGTGATACCATACGCGGTCGGTAGACTTATGTTACTAATACTAATATATGATATTTACTCATACTAATAATATATTAATACTAATAATATTACTAATACTGTAGGAGGCAGGACACGACGGTATTCCCATCCAATTGAGCAGTTCGACGAGGAAGTACCTCCCCCTACAGAATACCGCGGTCATTATTATAACCTCGTGCCGTGATCCCGGCGGTGAGTACGGTAGTCAGAGCTCATTAGAGAACTTTTGTAGTGGAAAGATCAAAGGTTATTCCTGCTTTGTCTGCTCTTTGTCAGCGTAGCTGACGGCACAGAAACTCTCTGTGTTTCTAGTGCCGGCAGCACGAGTGTAACACCCTTGTTGTATACGTCAATAGTCCACTTTCCATTAGGTGGGCCGTGTCTGCTACCTCAGTGGTATGAAAAAAAACTAAGATTTCGAGTTTCACTTTCGCTTTATATATTTTTTTGATCTAGGCTAGTTCAAAATCGCTGCAACTATTTTATTGGACCACACAAGTTTATCCAAGTTACCTGTTCAAGTCGCACACGAGTATCAAATTGATTATATCCTGATAGTGTACACTGTCCGATTCGAAATCATCGATATGTTTAGAGCTTAATTAATTTGCTTTAAAAGTTATAGTGGCATTTAATTTACAGTCTTCGCTATTAAATATTATTTCTAATGAGGAAAGTTCTAGACCTATAATTACTCTATAGCTTTTAGTTGGAGCGCTTTAACTTATGAGCATAGTATTAGAAATATTTTAAAAATATCACCAAGTTAACACTAGTCTTTACATTACACCAAAAACAAAATATAGAAGGGTGTGATAAATAAGACAAGAGGTACCGGAATCCACTGTCTTTACCACATTTTCATTTTTATAAAAAACCATTTCTCTGCTATTGCAGATATTTTCGCTATGAATGATTTTTTTTTGCAATCATGTGACTGATTTTGACTTTTATTGTGTTAATCACATGAGCTGGAATCGCCTTTAAATTCTGGAGGTCAGATAGCAGTCGCTTCACAGAAAATATTAAGTTTAGCCAAATCTGCAGTTAGACTGGTAAAAAGCGGACCCCAGACTCCAAGTTAAAAGCTTCGGATGCGACTGGGATTAACGCTAGGATGAAGAAAATTCACATGAGCTGGAATGCTGGAGTCCTTGATCTTCGGGCATAGGTTTTCCTTTATATTTACTGGATAGAGCAAATGAGAGGTACCTACATTTTTCAGTCAACAGCTTTAAACTAGTGCACTTGAAGAACAAAGGTCATTCAAGACCTAGGGACTTCCCGCGTTCCTTAAAATTCTGCTGCAAATCCCAAAAAAATGCAGAGCAATAGGAGTTCACTTAATGTTGTCGTATATCGTATATTATTATCTTATCGCAACCTAAGAATAATAATAATGAATTTGTGTTAACTTTATTTCAAAAGCTACCAAAAGCATAAAAATATATTAGATTTTGATTACAAAGTCGTGCAAAATAATAAACCTGGAAATAATAACATAAAAAATAATGATCCGCGGGATGGAGCGAAAAGTAATTTAATAGGAGCCAAGGATTTCTATGTGAAAAATATCTTCTTTGAAACATTTACATTCATTATAATCTTAATCTTGAGTCCTTTGGAAGCTTGGCGGGTTATAGTTTTTATATCCTAATATAATTAAAAATCCTATCCAGTTGAGCACGTAGCGGGATGCCCCTACCACTTACTTTTTATGAATAAAATAAAGGTTTATTCCAACTTATTACTAACTGAATGTTGGTGACAAAAAGACGCAGAAAGACTCGAGTGAGTTTGTGTAGTATTTATAAGAATACCACTAAGCTACCGACGTTCTGCGCGCCTCCCCACACCGGAGTTGAGTCGGGGACCGCGGAGGGATGGCCCTGGGTCAGCCGGGGTGCGAGGGATATGTCGCATGACAACCTCACTTTCGGCCTAACACTAAGACCCAGAGACGGCGTGCTTTTTAGTCGGTTCGAGTCCGACATAACCTCCCCCACCGGCTCCGGAGGGGTGGGTATCCGTGGGGATTTTCCGCACGTAAAAAAAAGAATCACGAAGATTCAATCGATACTACCTACTTATACGTATCACCATGGAAATCCAATGAATGATTTGGTCTCTTTCTTCCTCCATTTTGATCACATAAAGCCGGTTTATCGGCTCCCTGTAGACATTAATTTTCATTACTCAGCATAGATATCACTGAAGCTACCGAAGTAGATAATGCAAGTTCAAAATGACTAAATAGAGCCAGACTGGATGTGAGTGCAACACGATTCATGGGGGACATTCACCTTCAAACAGTGGCAGACGTGTTATCCGTTTCAGACAACACAATAAATGTGATTAAATTTTGACTTTTTCCTGACTCATACAATTTATGTGTCACATTTTGCCGTCGAAACCAAAAAAGAACACTAGAAATAATGTAGAAAATGTAGTCAATATGAGCTCATTTTATAAGTAAGGACTAATGTTGTGTTTTCAGTTTAGTCAGAGTTATCAAATCTATTTTCATTTTATGAATTACCATTATCACGCGTATTGAGTACATTTTGAGCACATTTTAGGTCCAACATATACGAAACGAGCAATAGTACTTGAATATAATGAGTATATTTTGGCAAACAATATGAAAATAAGTTGGGCAGTTCGCGCATAAGCACTAGACGAATCAACCAAGAAAAAAAAAACAATAAAAGAACTGCCCCTCTAGACAAGTGGCAATTCGTTAGCTGGCGTTTGCTGGAATAAAATGACGAATATATGGGATTTCCCGCATATGACAGTCGTTAACGCATGTCAAATACGTGAAATCTCATACATTCGTCATTCTATTCCATCAAACCCCGTATGGCGAATTGCCACTTGTCTAGAGGGGCTGATCAACCAATGAAGTGAGCCCTTTGAGTCCGTGATTGGTTTATAATAACCCACAATTGTTTTCCTGGTGTAACCCGCTTAGCAAGAGTATATTTTCAATTTGGTTGCCGAGTATTACCTATAGCTAAGGATTGGCTACATTATATAAAAATTATCAGACTCAGGCCTCACACGTCGATAACGATCATTAAAATATTTTACGACATCATTCTACAATTCTTGACAATAAAGAAGCGTTGCAATAATGTAGTTAATGTTTTAAAGCATTTACGATTAATACATCATATAATAAACCCGGTAAATGCAGCATTTTATATGAGTAGAATCGGCAGAATCAAATTAATATCACAAAATCGTTTTCCATTTTTTATTACTATGCACGGAACTCGATCAGCACCAGTGGTAATGGGCTCAGGTGTAACTTAAAGATATTATAGACGGCTTGCCTCCATCTTGTGACGTCATTGTTAGCCGTAAACGTCATTACAGAGCCTCTTGGCTTAAGGAGGCGGAAAATTTAAACAGAAAGAGCGAAAAATTTAACATTTATTTCAGTTTAGAGGGTTTTGCAGGGTTATATTGTAGATTTCATCGAGCTTTTGGTAAAATGGTTTGGAAGTACCTACCTGGCTAATTTTTTTGGGCAATAGTCGAAATTACTAACCAAAGCAAATATAGATAGTTAGATAACTCTTTTTTGTTCACAATAAGACAATAAGATTAGAATTAACAGTTTGGACATAAATAAACAGCAGAAAGTACAATAGGTGGCCCTATCGCAACGGTGATCTCTGCCAGGCAATATTGTTATGGTCTGATGTGGTATGGTCTGATGATTAAAATCAATTCATAAATTTTGATTACAAGAGGGTGCTAGGACTTTCATCCTACTGAAAACCGTAGTTATATCTTAGTATCTTTTCGCCATACCCCACAAGAAATTTGCAAAATGGTTTATTGGAAGTTCACAATTATAGTTAATAAGGCAGATTAAAGTTACATTATTTTAATAATAAAAGGTTTATTGTGTTACTTCTTTTGGTTTTATAACTTTAGTCTTCACAAGTCCAATTTCATTACACATCCAACTAAAACAAGCCTCATATTTCGTTCTGACGCTGAACTATCAAAACACAGCCGAAACAATGGTTGCATTTTTTGTTTCTCATATCGCTTTGTCCGAGATAGGAGTCCATATGGTTAAAAAATAGACGAAAAAGCACTTGGAATTGACTAACCAGAGCTGGGATTCAGAACGTCAGAATTTTGAGTTATAACCGCAATGTTTGTGATATATTGTGTTTCTGAAAAATATATTTAGATACAGTTAAGTCACACTCAAATTTGGCGAATACTAACACAAAAAGGTATTTATGCAAATGCATTACTAAAATAAGTAAGCACCTTAAAATATCGATGATCAATGATCACAATATATATGTATTTATATAAGTGTAAATATGTATTTATATAAGTGTAAATTGTAAAAAGTATTTTTTTAGGTTAGGTGTTTTAACTGCCAATAACATCTGAGTCCAAGGGTCCAAGTCAATCTTAGACTAATGTTATTTATTTAGTAAATAATTAAGATGACGACCTACCTATAGTCTTACGACCATGAATATCCTAGACCGTGCGAAGTGGAGAAGTGAAAGCTTTAAAGTGAACCCCATCTTTGAAACGAAATTCTCGAAAGCGACCGAGACGCTTAGATAATGACGAGGTATTTGAACATAAAATGACCGTTCTTATAAAGCTTTTGGTTACTCTACAAATCCATCCGTAAGATGTTTTCATTTTGATTGAAGAAAGTAGTGAAAGGGGAGATCCACTTTTTCTACTTTCTTCAACCCTGATAAGAGAGGGAAAAGCAGAAAAAAAAGTGTCTAAATTCCATCACTGCGACTATGTTTATTCTAATAAGTGAAGAACTTCTCTTTATTTTTTAAGTTGATTTTATAATACCATGGATACATCGATATAAAAATATATAGATAATATCAGTTTTTCAAAAAGCGAACACCGTTTGTGCTGCACAGGCGGCAACAAACAATAAGACTCCCGTGATTTACGCAATACACGGATTTTGTTGAAATTCGAGTCGATACAGCTTTTGTTTCGCCGTCTGGGTTCTTATCGCCTCTTAGGGATGTGACCGGTGATATCTTTAGGTGTTTACTTATTTATTGTTTTGTATTCTATTTATCTTTTGGTTGACGGTCATTTTACAATGATAGAAACTTCGATAATTGTATGAAAGAATGTATTAAATAATTTGGGTGTCAAACATCTGTTTTAGAAATATATAACATGGTTTGGCACAGGTTTTTGCACTTTAAAAGGGTCAGTTTAGTCAAGGGAGTATCATTTTCTCGTCTAACTTCCATTTGGTTCGTTAATCTGTTGATGTCTAGGAATTCAAAAAGGTCTACTTCCTTACCATCTTCTTCTTCCATTCTTCTCTTGTTCTCCATCATTTCTCACTGTAACATTTAGTGATAAGAAAAAACAGACCGAAATTTTAATTTTGTTTATCCTTTACACGATATTTTCCTCACAAATTTAAATGCAATACCATTATTATAATAAAATATCTATATCTAAGTACAACCCTATAAAACTAACCAACACAGGTCGTCGTAAGCGAAGTATACTAAACGTATCCTTATATTATATTCTACAGCCATGTTTTTGTTTACCCCATCCAGATACAATCTACGTATGTTACTGTGTAGATTATTGCATTTCGATCTACTCATGTACATAACTATTCGGGCTGTATTTTCTTAATATTAGACATTTTCTGCAATATCGGTAAGTATTAGCTTCCGTGTTTACTTGTCTCTTCTGACTAATGTTTCTTCTAATTAGATACCTACATATTATACCACCAGATGTCACCTTTTTCTATCACTAGTTTCCCTGTTTTGTGTTGCCCTGTTCTGCCTGACCGTACTTCATCGTTTTGTCTTATTAGATCTGTTCCCAATACATATCTTTATCATAACCAATTATGTTTCTGTTGATGCGTACTGGTTTTATTTTTACAATCGCCATAACTTTCATCTCCCGCAAAATCATGACTAATATGGACTCTGCTGAGAAAGCCTGATAGTTCAGGAATTTTCGGTAATATGATGAGATAAGACTGGCCTCTTAACCCAAAACATAGATGGTAAAATGTAGGTACGTTTTATAAATACCTGTGTCGTTCTGAAAAAAAAAACTTCACTCGTATTATATTTTAAATTCATACTCTATATAAAAGTAAGAAATAATGGAGCATGCCAACCATGTCGATGACGCAGACATTTTTATTTTCGACAGAAATAATGAGTTGATAACAGGCGAACATAAATTGGAGCCGACTGTAACGACTCGTGCAAACTGCCCAATATTTGGTTAAGAGTAGAGTACACTGTATAATGATAGTGTAAAGTATAGGCTATGTTAATTATTATTTGAATCTAGTACGTTGCAAGGAATACCTACAAGGTGTTTGCATGATGTAGTCCACTTGGAGCACCCAGCCTAATAGCACTTGTGCGAATAGCACCTGGCGTTGAGGGATTTAACCAAAATACTAATAATTAAGGATCTTATCAGCGACTCCGAGAACGCAATCTAGGTAGTGCTGTTGGAAAAACAAAATATGAGAGTAGAAGTGCCATCGATTCGACATAAGAAGACGTACAATACTATATTGTCAAAAAAAACTGGCCACAACAAGACAGCGGGTATGAAGGGGAACGTCAAAGTTAATTGGTAGAATTTATAAATAAATAATTAATTGTATAATATTATGTTATGAATATCTTATGTAGCTCTATCCCTCTAGTGCCCTGCGTGGGCGAGTCAACGCCGGGATCTCGTTGCGGTCCTGGGCGTGGACGTTCTTTCTTTGGAGACCATGGTGAGGGCCGTGGTCTCCGACGGGAGCAAATGGCACGCCGCCGCCTCTTTCTGCGAGCAGGTGATGCGCGCGAAAGAGGCGGCGGAGAGGGAGCGGGAGAGAACCCTGCCCTCTGAGTTCCGCAGTCTACGGCGTGGACGCCGCAGACTCGTCTACGCCCGGGACTACCGACCTCCATTATTGGGGCCTGAGGACGGCAGTTGGCCGACTCGCCGTCCTTACAGAAGCAGGCCGTGGCGGAGGCGTGTCGTGTGTGTCCTACACACGCTTACCAACTCACCGACGCGGGATATAACCCGAGCCCACCAGGCGAGGCCGCGGTGGCGGCCAATGTCCGCCGGCAACCCTGGGGTTATCCTTTCGAGGGCTTAGCCGGGGTGCCCGGCAATGGACACTTGGGAATGACACCGTGTGGTTTTAGTCGGTCCGATTCCGACACGCCCACACCATCGTCGGCACCGATGGGGTGAAGCCCGTGGGGGGTTCCCAAATATACGATTTCTTATAAGCAAGTTCATGGTAACGAGTCTGATTTAAATTGATTTTCCATTACTTTCTGAATTGAACCTATTGTTTATTGTCGTTGGTAAGCTTGTACAAAATGAATGCCAACTAAATAACCACGATTACATGCAGTAATATCTGTCTGACTACTTTATTCCCAATTCCCACAGAAAATTTTTCGAACAACGGCCACGTGTGTACCAGCCGATATTATTTGTTTTTAATTTATTATCTGCACTGCTAGACTTGTTAACCCCGCTGCCCATAATTTGATTAATGGAAATATACAGCTCCAATTATAACCATTAATATGTTCGTGTTGCTATAACTAATTGAATTATTTGTTTGTGTATTTTTCTGGCGTTTTTACTTTTGGTCATTTATTTACGAACTAGCTATTGCCCGCGGCTGCGCCCGCGTGGATGTCGGATTTGTTAATATTAATGATCACTGCTCCATTCCCTTAAGTAGTAGCGTGATAATATATAGCCTATGTGTATCTGATGTATAAGCTATATTATTTTAAAGTTTCATTAAAATCCATTCGATAAGAAGTCCTACTTAGGTATACACTACTGCTATTTATGACCTGTAGAAATAAATAGGACTGCCTAAGATTTATATAGTAGATGAATTTTATCTTGATCTGCTCTCTAATGTGATCAACTGATAAACCGATTTCTTTACCCGTGAAAAACTTTTTAACCATTTAAGAATGTCTATTTTTTATTTGCTTATAGGTAAAGCTATAAACAGGATTTTATGTAAGTAGTCGAATCATCTATCCTTCAATTAAAAAGTCGTAAACCTTTGAACTCCATCACCATTCGCTTAAATACCAGTGGTTTAATGATACACGCAAACTGCATTTACGGCACTATACGAGCTAATTTAAACTAGTTCGTTAAAAAGCAATAAATTGTTCATATTATTATTTTCATCATAGCGTTAATTCTTAGTTACATACAATACTAGCAGCCGCCAGCGACTTCGTATGCGTGGAGTGTGTTAGACTTTCATACAAACTACCGTTCCCAGTTTTAACCACAAAAGGAGATTAATTTCTACTATCACTCTCTATAGAGCATACATTTTTAAATTTCAAGTCTCTTCAAACTTTTATACATACTTTCAGTCCCCGTTTTACCCCGTTAGGGGTGGATTTCGTGATATTTTTTTTTACAAGGGACCTCCCAAATTTTTAGCTTGTAAATGTAATAGTTTCTGAGATTTCGTGATTATAAAATGAATGATATTTCGCTTTTACATATTTAAATTTTCACTTTCTGTTCTCCTTGCCTTTTGTGGGATTGACTGCCCTCTGACCCTAGTAGAAACGCCTCTCGTCCATCAATAAGAAGGGATACCGGCAAGAGCAGGGAAATAAGCGTTATGATATAGTAAGATTTGAAATTTAAAAAAAAGACCGGTTGCACTCTGGGAGTGCCGGCAGAAGTGAAAACATTTTCTTTTTTCTTTCTTCGTTATATACATAGAAAAAGATAAAAAAGAACATACCATACCATACCTATAATATAGCGCTAATCATAGAACCTTATCACTTATTTTCTGCTAATTTTCTGTCAGAAGAAATTAATAAATTATGAAAAGAAAAAATAATCACAAAAAATAATAAATTACAGAAAGAAAAAATAATCATAAAAGTAATAAATTACAAAAAGAAAAAATAATCATCAAAAGTAATAAATTATAATAAGAAAAAATAATCACAAAAAATCCCTGAAGGCCAGGTGGTTTGAACCCGATACTATCTGAAACTATAAGGACTTACAGTCGAAGTGCTTACCGTTTAAGCTACGACGCTGTCTATCGTAACATGCAAAATAGATAGTCTGTACCTAATCTTGTATGACGTCAGTCGTCGGTTACGGTTCAAAGGTCAACTAATCCTGACGCTTCCTTAACATTTTACACCCATCCAACGCCGCTAAAGAAGTTGTCACTTCAAAAAATCAAAAAACATAGAAACTGTTTAGGGTGAAAAAAGGTTAGCTATTTTTATTCTTCTTGATGTCGCCATAAGAATAATTTAATCAGAGCATTCCCCTTGCAAGATACCTGTCGCAGGTTCATGTCTTGTCTTAGATATTCACTTTTTTCGATCTAAATTCATAGGAAAAATTAGCATACTTTGGTTCGGTTTCAGCTTCGACAATTTGTTTGGGCTAATAACTGGGTATACTACAATGAGGTCACAATTATCAAATCCTGTATTCTTTCATCGTCTAATTTCTACGATACGAAGAACAAACAAAAATATTTTCTTTGCAAAAGTGTATAGGCAACAATTCAATACAACAGAGCCCTGACGTTCACTCGGACGGACGGTGGCGCATTAAATTTCCTCTATGTTCATCGTGATGTGTCTCAGGCGCTCAGATAACATGGTGCACAAGTAGAGGAACCTATTATTATTGTCTTTTTAGTTAGAATAGATTTCACTTGGTCCATCCATTGGATTGAAGATATTTTATGGAAGAAAGGCTAGGTCAAATTGACCACAACCAGTGAAACCCATATTTTGAAAGTAGAAATAGAGAATAGAGGACATTTTAAGGAAAGGCTAAGACAAATTAACTACAACCAGTTGACACGTATGTAAGAAAACAATTGGGATAAGCAGGTACAATTGTTTTATTAATATTCTCGGAAAATAATGAATATTGAATGCATTAATAATACCAAAATATCATTAATGAGTTTTTATCTTTCAGTTTGACCGAGTTTGCTTGAAATATCCCCTTTCTAGCGAAACAAGTTTGGTAAAATCTTAGAAATTATATATTGTTGTCTTTGCCTATTCTAATGGGAAGGAAGCTTGATTGTGGTTTATTTGTATTAAGAACCCTTATTCAGAATTTTTCAAAATTAGGTAACTAATTATGGCGATGTAACACGCATTCAGCTTCATCAGACGATGTCAAGCTAAACTTGTACGGAATTAGCACTTCTGTGGCGCACAATGAAAGTTCTTGTTCTGTTTAACATACCTGTGATAGCCTAACATTCTTATAAGAAGCAGACAAATGCATGAATAATTAATATATTCTTAAATCTATGAGGTGTTGAATTAATGTACGGTCGGATTAATTCATTGAGAAAATATTACTAATAATTTTTGCTCAAAATAGCTATTTATAAAACCATTTTGAAACCGATATGGACATATGGGATTCAGCTCTGGGGTACTGCCAGCAACAGCAACATAGAAATCCTTCAGAGGTTTCAAAACAAAATATTGAGGACCATATTTAACATGCCATATTTCGTAAGCAACAAATATATAAACATGGACCTAAACATCAACACCATCAGGCAGGAAATTGCTACATACAGTATGAAATACCAAAAAAAGTTATCAGTACATGTCAACGAACTGGCAGCACAGCTGGCAGGCACAGGGAGTGTAAAATTCACGAGATTGAAGAGGCACGCTGTTCACGACCTGGAAACCAGATTTGGGGTCGACCAATAAATGGAGCTGGTGCCACTGGGCACTTTATCCAGTCCACAACATAAATACCTGATTGTATCAACCATAACAGTAGCTCATTCTTGTTAAACAGATCGCTATGTTGGAGAAAGTAACACAAGAGAAAAAAAAAATTTGCTTACTTTACCGTCTCTTCGAATACTGTACCGAGTAGCACACTCCTATTTATCCCCCTGTCCGGGTGAAAGCCTAACAGAGACACTGTAATCTAATTTCTTAGCAGCTTAATAGTGTTGCACTTAGTGGTAGTGGAGAATTTTTATTGAGTACCTTATGTCTATCACAATACTCGTTCGTTTCTGCCGTCCTGCCGTCTATTAAATTTAGACAAAGGACAATACAGTACGAAAATTATATATAAATGTGTGAACTTTGTAACGATGTTTGAATGTTTCTTGCTCAATAACGCTCTTACGATTGAACAGATCTAGCTGAAATTTGAAACGTGGAACGAAATAGTTTGGAATAGAGCATACATTTATTATAGTGGGCAACAATTTTTATATATTCTTGATGGTTGCAGACGGTATCAGCATGTCACGCAGGTGACACGGCGGCATATGAACATCGAATAAGTATTATTAGTTCTAGTATTTTTGTAAACACATAGAAGCGAAAATAAATAACCAGATCAAATTAACTACAAACATTATTGCGTACAAATATTTTGCATTGAGTGAGAGTCGAGCAATAAAAAAACAGCATAAAATTAGTATTTTATAGTGTTTTTTATTGCTCGAGCTCGACTATCCTAGAAAAAGCTCACTATCTAAAGAGACTTAAACAAATAACGACTTTTGACTTTACGCAATAAAATGCTAATTACCTTTCGCCAAATGCATGCTCATGAAGAAACTTTAGACTAGCAGACGCATCCTAAAATGAACCATATCACAATAGTAAACAGCTTCTTTTCATTCGTGTCGTAAAATCACGATTTAGGTGCAATATGGTTTATGTGTTAGCGTAGATATTTGTGCGTTTGTATTACATAATAATATCACATAATATATCTTTATATATTCAGACAATGGTTCATCTTGTTAGTATACATAATATCTTACAATCTAATGTTAATAATTATAATTAATTAATAATTAATTGTGTTTTTATAACAGGTTTATTACTCGCAGCCAATATCCCCACATAGGGCTGTCCCTCCGGTCTGCCACAACAACGTATAAAATATCCTTAAGTTGCTAATGATGGCGTATGCTCGTAAGATTATCGGTTCTAGTCCATTATTGATTTTTTCAGTTGAAAAATTATCAGTATAACCCGGGGTGCATGACGTCACACAGCAATATGCATCACATGTATGTCTAGGAGTTGTGAAATCAAACGGCAATCGCCTTAATAAAAGTTCACAAAGTAATAAAACATATGGCATCCTAATGGCAAAATACTTGTACGATTTACGGGTCTCGTATAATAATCATGTGCTCCGTAGTCTCGTAGATAAGCTGTGGATGGATCTCAAAGGTTCCGTATTGTGTACTGTAAAAACCCTAGTTAATTAATAATTTAGACTAAGGTACTTCCCCAATCCAGCTGCTTATGATTCTGGGGAAATAAGAGAGATTTATTAAGGCTACGCCAAGGGCGCGAGTTCGATTTCCGCTCTGTACAAATATTTGTAAATATAATAGATATAATAGAGGAGGTCTCATTAAAAAGCTCAAAGTCGGTCAACGAGCTATTGAGACGGCTATGCTCGGTATTTCCCTACGTGATCGCGTCAGAAATGATGATATCCGTAGGAGAACAATAGAAACCGACGTAGCCCAGCATATTAGCTTGTTGAAGTGGCAGTGGGCGGGACACATAGCGCGTAAAACAGATGGCCGATGAAGCAAAAAAGTTCTGGAATGGATACCGCGTACGGTCAAACGTGGTGTAGGATGCCAAACGGTCAGCTGGAAGGACGACCTCTACAAGGTCGCCGGGAAGCGCTGGATGCGGGCTACTTTAGATCGATCGTTCTGGAAGTCCATAGGAGAGGCCTATGTTCAACAGTGGAATGATGATGATAAGAGGAGAGCATAATAATTGTTAAAAAAATCATTTTCAAAAAACAATGTCTAAAAATGATTGTAACATCATTCATTGTTTCCGATAGTTCGTACGACTATTGGTAGATTTCTACCACTATCGCCCCAAGATGGTTATTTAGGAGAATTTGAAGCACTCAAGGCATGACTTGGTAGCTCCCTGGTTAGAGCATTCCCCTATAACGGACTGGTCCGGGCTCACGTCCCGCCTACATCATTTCCTCTTTTTCCTATCCTCATCGATTTGAATCCATATCTATTGCTTAAAAATTTCATTCATTTGTGAATATGTATATTTGCATTTGCCTGGGTGTTTCTATGTATGATATATGTATTACAACAAGTATGTTTATACGCATTCTAGATTCCATAACACAAGCTAATTAAGCTATGCTCACCATGGGTCAAGATAACGTTGTGTAGATAATAATGTTGTAGGATGTTTTTTTTAATAAGAATATTAGCAACCGATATTATCGCAATTACTAATATTCGATCTAACCCCTCCAACTAAGCTAAATTGCTAGGAGCGGGTTCACGTCAGTAGTATAATGGCCAGAATTCGAACTCGGGACTTCTCGATCGTAAGGCCTACTCCTTAATCACTAAGCTCCGACGCTACAATGCCTTAATGTGAAATATCCTAAATTGCAGAATTCTCTAAATTACTATAGTCCAAACATTCTCACATCCGACTCTCAAAACAAATGAACAAGTACACTCAACCTCATAAATATCTCTCGATATAGTCTACAGCTTCACGCATATATCGCTATACGTCGCGCGTTCATACACTCGCCCAGGCAATAGATTCAGCTGATACCTATCTAACTGTTGGCGTTAAATCTCTGTAGCCCATGTATGTGGATGACTGTACCTGTGATTTCTATACGTTAACAAGGAATTCTGTTGTGGTCCTTTTGTTTTGTTTATAATGTTATGGGGTGATATACGTGCGTTCCTAGATAGATAGGTTACAATTTTACTACATCTACTTTGAAAGTAAGTTGGTTTTTAGGTAAGAAAATAACTACATTAAGCGCTTTACTTCAGTTGGATGAGTATTTGATTGTCACGTTACTTTTTCAATGTTTTATCGAAATCCTTTCTGTGCTTTGATTTGTCATCATAAAAAATCTGCAATTTATCTTAAAATTATTTTAAGCTCCTTTCTTCAATTTCCTGTGCTTTGTGTAGAACGCATCGTCACGTCAATTTAAATTGTATTGAGGCAGTTGAATATAACACTTTTTAAACAATCTGTTACGTAATAGTTAGATACCTCTTCTCTTTTACATTCTAAATATGAAAACGGAAAGGACTTTTTCAAATACCATCATACAATCTTTCACTAGTAATTTTGAAGCATTCCATTAGCGCACCAATTTAGAATCGCCCCATTTAACGCACGCACTAGTGCTAATCAAAGTGATGCGCTCAATATTAGCATACCCCATGTTTTCATAGGCAGGGATGCAGTGCGACGTTCGTACTATTCGCACTGCTAATATAAAATCCACAAGATATAGAGAGAGAGAGATAGAGAGAAGAGAGATGGCATCGAGAGCTTGTATGAGCAATTTAAAGTATTAATTATGTTTTTAAAGTTCGCGTCGGTAATAGCCTTTAAATTGTATTGAGGCAGTTGAATATAACACCTTTTTAACAATCTGTTACGAAATAGTTAGATACCTCTTCTATTTTACATTCTAAATATGAAAACGGAAAGAACTTTTTCAAATCCCATCATAAAATCTTTGACTAGTAGGTTGCAGTGCGACGTTCGTACTCTTCGCACTGCTAATATAAAATCCGTGAGAGAGAGATGGTCGCGAGAGCTTGAATAAGTGATTTAAAGGATTAATATGTCTTTCATGTTTTTGTAAAAAAAATAATATCTGCGTGATAAAATGTAACTCTACCAGTCGCTAGATATTTTAATGCTCTATTTTTAATGCAAACTTCGAAATTATTTCATAATGGCATCCTAGTGAAAATGTTTTTGAAATAGTGATTTGCAGCAGTTTAGAGCTATGTTTTTTTTATATTATGAATCGTATTTCTGTCTTTACGCGTCCCTAGACGTTATAGCTGACTTTATGAACATGATTTTATATGGTAGAATTTGCTATATAACTTGATGATAAATATGTTCAAAAATGTTAAAAAATACAGCTGCCCGGCATTAAAATCCGTAAACCAAAGCTAAATCGCACCGATATTTTTTCAAGTCTTTCCAAACCAACCGCCAAACGGTTGATTCAAAATTGGAAGCTATAAAGGCGGGAACCGACCGGATGTTGGACGCTCGACTCCATCAGATCCGTATCACGATCACGACAGACTCCCGCCAACGGATTCATTTCCGGTCGACGGCTGCATTTTGAATTTTAGAACTCAATTTTGAAGGAAAATAGGTCAGTGATCCGATTTTAAGATATAGAACATAGTTTATTGGAGTGTTTGTTGGAGTTATATTTGTTGAGTGTATATTGGTTTTAGATAGTGGTAGAAAAATAGTAGGTATTAAAGGGGCCCCACTTAGATATTTAGTGCCCAAGTCAGCCTCACCTGCTAGCTGATGCACTTGCTAATTCACGCATAAGAGCGTTTTCACACTCATCCGATATCCGATATCTGACATCCGATATCGGAGGAAGTCAAATGTATGAGATATGTATCTCTCTTTCACATTGTCCGGCCCGATTTCGGCTATCAGAGCCAACACCAGAGTTTTGGCCCGATATCGGAACACAAAGAGACTATAACAGCGACTGCAAGCAATTTTCGATCTTAAGGACATTTTCTGAGTTACATGTCTTTTCGCGTGAATTGATGACGCTGATCACGAATATAAGAAAAATAAGTCGATACTATGTCCTGTCAATAAGGTCGAAAATTGCTTGCACTTTTTTGCTTTTTTTCTCTCCTAGCATCCCTAACTAGTCTGTGGTTTCGAGCAAATGGCCGATTTTATCGGATAAATGTGAAAACAGCACAAGGTGTCGGCTATCGGATGTCGGCTATCGGCGTCCGACTCCGATATCGGATATCGGATATCGGATGAGTGTGAAAACGCTCTAAGGCTCGCTATAATCATCATATCAACCATACGCAGTCCACTGCTGAACATAGGCCTCTCCCATAGACTTCCAGAATGACCGATCTAACGCAGCCCGCATCCAGCGCTTCCCGGCGACCTTGATGAGGTCGTCCTTCCACCTGGCCGTTGGGCGTCCTACACTACGTTTGCCCGTACGCGGTCGCCATTCCAGAACTCTTTTGCTCTATCGGCCATCTGTTCTGCGCGCTATGTGTCCCGCCCACTGCCACTTCAACGAGCTAATCCGCTGGGCTACGTCGGTTACTCTTGTTCTCCTACGGATATCATCATTTCTGACGCGATCACGTAGGGAAATACCGAGCATAGCCCTTTCCATAGCTCGTTGAGCGACTTTGAGTTTGTTTAAGAGACCCATAGTGAGGGACCACGTTTCAGATCCGTAAGTCATCACTGGTAACACACATTGGTTAAAGACCTTCGTCTTCAGGCACTGAGGTATGTCGGACGAGAAGACATCTCGTAGCTTCCCGAACGCTGTCCAGCCGAGTCGGATTCGTCGATTTACCTCGTCTTCGAAGCTGGAATTGCCTACCTGGATCAGTTGACCCAAGTAGACGTACTCGTCAACAGCTTCTAAGACTGAGTCCCCAACATGAACCGGTAGAGGCGCAACATGGACATTTGACTTGCCCATGTTCATCTTAAGACCCACCTGTTGGGATACTCTGTTGAGGTCTTCGAGCATGGTGTTCAAGTCTTCCAGCGATTCTGCCATAATGACAATATCGTCGGCAAACCGAAGGTGAGTGATATACTCGCCGTTTATGTTGATGCCACATCCTTTCCAGTTCAGTAGCTTGAAGACGTCTTCCAAGGCAGCCGTAAACAGTTTCGGAGAGATCACGTCTCCCTGTTTAACGCCCCTTTTCAGTTGAATTGGTTTCGTGCTCTGTTCCTGTACTCGGACCGACATAGTGGCGTTCTGGTATAAACACTTCAACACTTCGATATACCGGTGATCTATCCGGCACCGCTGGGGAGACTGTAGCACGGCCCATATTTCGATCGAATCGAAGGCTTTCTCATAGTCCACGACTCCTAAGCAGAGAGGCTGGTTGTACTCTTTGGTCTCGAATGTGACTCAGGAGCGTGATGGGCCTATAATTCTTCAACAAAGTATTATCACCTTTCTTAAAGAAAAGGACCACCTTACCCCCGCTCCACGCTTCCGGCGTTATGCCTTCGTGTAGGACGGAATTGAAGAGCTTCTGAAGGACCTTCAGAACCGGCGTTCCGCCCGCTTTCAAAAGCTCTGCTGTAATTCCGTCCTCACCCGCCGCTTTGTTATTCTTTAGCTGTTTGAGGGCCATCCTAATCTCGTACAGGCTGATGTCCGGGATGTCTTCGGTATAATGTCGGGTAAGCTTGGCTCTTGGATCTTTAGCCATGCCAACGGGCTGCGTTACAGACGTATATAACTGTACATAAAACCTTTCGACCTCCCTAAGTACCTCTGCCGTTGTCGTTGCCATGCCGCCATCCTCCGTCTTCAGCTTCGTCAACCGGCTTTGTCCAACGGACGCATTCCTCGCAAACACTTTGGACCCTTTATTTCGCTCTATCGTCTCCTTAATAGTTTTTGTATTATAGGAGCGAATGTCGTGTTGCAAAGATTTCTGTATGCGTCTGTTGAGCTGCCTATATGCCTCAGCGTCGTCGGAGGTCTGTAGTGGCATAGATCGACGTTTGGTCATGAGATCAAGGGTCTGGGTCGAAATTTTCTGAGGTTTTTGTTTAGGGCGAGACCTAAAGAATTTAGATCCCACCGTTTGGACAGCTTCTACCAGCACGTTGTTTACCTCGTCCACTGAAACGCGATCCTGTAGACAATCGAAACGATTGGATAGTTCGAGCTGAAAGCTCTCGGAGTCCCGAACATCGGCATATGACGGTCTGAGTGTTGACTTCATCAGACGTGACCTTTCAAGTCTAGGGCTAATATTCAATGTGCCTCTTACGATACGGTGATCGCTACCGGTTTTTACACGGCTGATCACAGAGACATCATTGAATACTTGCCTCTTTGACGTCAAGATATAGTCAATCTCATACGCCATGTTAGCGGGGCTTAGCCAAGTCCACTTTCTCTGGGGTGGCTTTCTGAAGAAAGAGTTCATTGCGTAGAGACCCTCCTTCTCCATAAAGTCCGCCAGCATGTGGCCCCGGTCATTCCGCTGCCCATATCCAAAAGGCCCCACCCTCAACTCCCCATCGCCTCGTTCGCCCAGTCTCGCGTTGAAGTCCCCCATAACAACAGTGAGATAGGTTTTGGAAGCATGTATGGCCCTACTTATGTCCTCATATACTACCTCGACCTCTTCATCGGAGTATGACTTGGTGGGCATGTACACCTGGATGACCTTCAACGAGTATCTTTTGGATACTCTGAGTATCAGGTATACCACCCGACTCGAGATACTCTCGATGGATATGACGTTGTTAATAAGGGACCTGTGGACGAGGAACCCGACACCATGCAGTGACTTTCTGTCACCCTCCCGGTGGTAGAGTAGGTGACCAGACTTCAGGGTTGTCGTGCCCTCCCCCGCTCTTCGCACTTCGGACAACCCAACAATGTCCCAGTGCAACCTACTCATTTCCTCTTCCACCTCGAGGAGCCTCTCGTCAGTCCTCATCGTGCTGACGTTGTGTGTTACCAGGGCCAGTTTCCGTTTGGGGTGGTAGCCGAATCTCTGCCGGGGATTCTTCGCACCCCCTGCCCCGCCGTTACCATGACCGCTACCGGAGCCAGGAATAGCGGGGCTGCCGGGGACTAGGGGCCTGGTCTTAGTTTGTCCGTTCATTGGGAGGTTTCTTGCCATACTCGCCACGCTTGGCAAACGGGTTGGCGAGCGCGGTATTTATAAGGATGCATCACAAAAGACGCCGCTGCCCATCTTTTGGTGTTCCTTTAGTCGCCTCTTACGACATCCACGAGAAGAGATGGAGTGGTCCTATTCTATGCCGGGAACCACACCGCCATAATATATGCATCCTATAGTAATATTTGTGATGTATCAATATCTATTAATATGCTGATAAAAGGTTTTGGGGTTTTGTGTAGTTATTGAGCATTTGCGCTTCAATAGACACTTGTTTGCCACCTTCGTGTTATAAAAAATCTTATACGTCTCTTAAAACATTCACGTTAAACAATATACCTTATTTATAGCCGATAGCACCAAACTTATATCGCTAAAAAGGCAAGGTGTCATATAAATAATAATAAAAACTGATCAACTCACATACTTGACGTGAAACCGCTCGTAAACGGAACGTAAACGTAACTGACGCGATTACGGTTTACGTTTCTTTACAGTTTACGGCCGGACCGTATTTACGCGTCGTAATTTTGATGTTTAAACTGAAGAATGGTCTTAACAAGAGGATAAAGTTAGAAGAAAATGTAGAAAAGCTCACCTTTATACGTATTATACTGGCTTTATAAAAAACACTCCATTTAGTAGAATTGCACTCCGCAAATTACAGTTGATAGCTTTTTTCCCCGCAATTTTTGCCGCATTCATTTGTATACCGCTCATTTAAAAATAGAACGAGTTTTTTTATTTAAAAAATTCGAAGTTCTACTATTACATGGCATTTTAGGACCTACTGCAATCATAGTGATTTAATATTGGAAATCAATCCGTATAACCAATTGAGCGTAGGACCGAACTGGCCATTATAGCCGATTTAGCATTCATTTTGACGTGACAACGTCTTATAAATTGGTTTGCCAGGTGACACTTCAAGAAACTGCGTTACGCTCCGCTCACGTTATGCGCTCACAATGAGAGCGAGTGAGAGGCACGCGTCCCTTCCACTCGGGCACAGTTAGCCCGCCTAAGAGCGAGAGAGACAGAGCAAAAATTATTTTACCACTCAAAGTCGTTGTCACGTAAAACTTTCGCCCGTATACCGACTTTACAGGCAACCAATTTTTTTGTCAGTCTTTCTGTCTTTTGACCCCTGAGCGATAGCGCTGATAATGAAAGGCGAAACTAGCCTAAGTATCGCCAACCTTTATTTTAGAAATTTTAGGAATACGTGTAAAAAATGAAAACCCAGATCTCGCCTCATTTCATTACACAATCAACATCAAATGCCCCAAACACTCCCAAGAACATTTTTTCGTGTTGTAACTTTCTCCTTACCAATGAGCGACAATACTATTCATCATTTTCACACTATCCCCTTGAAGCTCCTCTCCTGTTCCAACAAGTTAGCCATGGCCATACCTAGCTGAGTGGACTCATTAAAACTTTGTTACCGACTCCCTACAGTTGTGAAAGTTGGTGTTTGATACATAAAGCTTTGTAAACAGTGTTATAGTACCTACCTAGACCAAACACAAGACAAATTGTTCTAAGATTTTTTCAAAGATGTCTTTTTACCCGACAGCCAAGAAGGATTATGTTTTTTGCACGCATCTTGTATGTATATATGTGTAATATTCTTCAGTACCTCATTTCTTCAGAACCACCGTACGAATTCCATGATTTGCGTCTCAAATGAAAGGTATTTATTACCTTTTTGTTATTGGGTACATAAAATATGTACAAAAGCTATATGTTGGGCTTTCGGCGCCAAAATGTGTGTGGTAAAAAACACTCAAATTTATCGAGCCGGTATCAAAATAAAGGAAATTAGAAGACGATTACAAAAATTAATAATAATATATATGTCATAACTCAAAAAGTATAAAATAAAATAAATTATTAAAATTATAAAACCCGACTCTGAAAAGATCGAAACAAGCTTTATAGCAGGCGGTACCCATTTGCAAATATACAGCAGATGAAAATTCACCACCTGCTATAAAGCTTGTTTCGATCTTTTCAGCATCAGTCGGGGTTTTTATTTTTAATAATTTATTATATTCACGTGACGTGGTACGTTACGAGAATTAAATAACAATACTGATACAATGTCATCAACATTATCACAGTGTAACTCTTGGTTGCATCCAAAGCTTCTACTTAAGAGTATGGTTTGATTTCCTACTCTAAAAACCTACCTCAGAGCTTCGTCTATCAATCAGCAGTTTGGGTTTTAGGTTGCAGATGATATTAATTTGGTCTCCGAAGATTTCTCATACATCACGAAATTCTAAAGTTAACGCGTGCAATGTGTATATCAGTCAAGGAAATATTTACAAAGATGATCTTAATAGATCAAGTTGTGTATTGTTCGAGTCAATTTACACTGTGTGGACTGTTTGCGGAAAAGAATTTGTATTACACAAAACTAGCCAATGCCCCTGAGGCCACAAGAAGAGTTACCAGTGCAGTGAAAAATAACACTTCCGGGGATAATAATACTGCGGAACAAATGGGATGTGTAAGTAAAAAAAAAGTGCTAGTTGGATGTGTATAAGTGCACATACAATTTACACTATGATATTTTATATTTTAGAGACATTTCACTAAATATGGCATCGATAGTATTAGGTAGTATTCTCTAGCTCAGTGGTTAAGGAATAAGCCTTATGATCTAGAGCTCCTGGGTACGATACCTACCCTTGTGAACTCACTCCAAACATAAGTACAGTTTAATGGGAATAACAGTAATTCCAGTTGAGTACTAGACCTCTTTTTTAAAAAACTTTACTCTCCTTTCTTCGGCAATTGTGTAGTAGTAAATAAAGAAGAAGAGGTCAAAAAGGCGTATTAACATTTTGCAATGCAAAAACATGGTGCATTCAAGCAAGATGTAAAGTGGTTACCGTGGCCTATGGACGTGTGCAACATCATGGAAGTCACACTCGTGCTGCCGATCCTGTAAATATAGAGAGTTTCTGTGCCGTTAACGTAGAAGACAAAGCAGAAAAGGCAGAATAGTCTTTAGTTTTCCCATTAACATCACAAAAATTCTCCAGGAGCTCTGGCTACCCTAATCACCGCCGGGAATACAACACGGGGTTATTATGGCCGCGGTATTCTGTAGAGCAGAGGTACTTCCCCATTCGGACTGCTCAATTGAACGGAAATGCCGTCGTGTCCTACCTGCTACAAAGTTAATTCCTTTAAAGCCTATTACCGTCAACAAAGTATCCATATCCAGTCCAACTGTTTGTGCCATCTCACCTTATTACTACTAGATACTACTGATTCGAAAGAAATCAAGCTTAAAACTAGGTTATACAAATAACGAAATAAAGATTTATTGTGTAATCATAATAATAATGAGCTTTTCTATTTCACTTAAGTGGCAGACAAGGTCACGGCCCACCTGTTGCAAGTGGTTACCGTGGCCTATGGACTTGTGCAATACCAGAGGCGTCACGCTCGTACTACCGACCCTGCAGAAACCTTCTAATGCCCTCAATAAGCTAATCATAGACCCCTGCTGGACTCCCGATATTGGGAAGCTTTAGTATACTGTTTCCACGCTGGCTAGACGGACTGGTACTTCTAATGCCCTATGATATAGTTTTTAACGATCTGACTCAGCGAATAACCGTTACACTACACCTCAAGGTCGTTCCAACACTAAAATAGTTCTCTCCTCAAGAGAGAACCGCAAGTTATTTAATGTAAGCAGATATTTTACTGGAGAATAGCAACATGAAAAAGCTTTTAATTGAAGTTCTCTATCTGACAATTGATGTCTGTACATAACCATCTATCAAATGTGAAGTTTCAAAGTGCTGTCAGGTATCCCATCTGTCTTTCATTCGTTTTAACATATTTTGTTTAGTTCTCATTTTTAGGACTGAAAATGTGCGAGTGGGAGGCTAGCGTTTTTAATATTAGAGGAAGCCAATAAGGACTATCAAACTCTTGAAGACTTCTTTCATAGTTTATGAATGAGCTCCTGGCAGCAACTCGTTGCTTAAAAGATCATAATCGTAAGGGTCCAAGTCAACTCCACCTGCCAGTCAGTATAACTGCTGATCAACGGCTTTCCTCTGGAGGTTAGATCAGGTGGTAGTGCCTCTTATAGGTTGTAAAGAGAAAATTTCGAATGTGACTGGGATTAACATCTATTCCGTTTTTAAGACTATATATTCGATGAAGGTATAAGATGGTCCAGACTTTAAAAAAAATATTGAACTCGTCCGATATTTAATAGATAAAATATCAGACAATTCTTAGCTCAACTAGTAACGGGAATATTTCGTTATAAAATTAGATACTAAGTTACAATGCTACAAAGCTTAGGAAAAAGTTATGTCTTTATCTCCTAGCAAAAAAAAAAGCCTCGATAATATCACCTATCTTCATATGTCGAAGGTTTGGTATTCGGCCAAGTTAAGCCGAAGTGTTTAAAGAAATACCGCGTGACATGTGTACGAGGCGAGTGTTTGCAAAGTGTTTGCTATAAACGTTGGTTCCTACGCCATCGAACTCCTTGTACAACGTTGAGGCACGTACGTTCATCGTACGACACGTACTGTAAGGATGGGAAGCAGTTGATACCAAAAATATCGATAAAAGTATATCTACTACTATTTGTTGGAAATAAATATTTTTATCATATGAACAGAATTGCGGATTCGTATTTAGGCTATAAAAATGTGTAATGGGATGATTTATCATGGATCATCATTCCTTTGCATTAATTAGAATCAGATCTGAGCCTCTCGCCTCGGATTCCGTAGTCTGCCATCTGATTTTTAAAAACGGTATTTTGTTGAAAGGAATTGGGTTTACCTGATGATTGCCAATCTCAAGACTTCAATATTGTACACAAACAATAACGCAAATTAAACAACATTTAAAAAAGGTAACTTAAAAATAGGTCTAACGACAATAAACAACTACATGATACATGATATTTTCTAAAGTTAACGCGAATATCACTCATTAAAATAAAACTTTTTTTAATTTATTACTTGTTATTTACTTCTAGATATCGGACACTCGCATCAAAAAACACATTGCTGACATAAAACACCAACGCTCAACAAAGTAAGCTGTTTGTGAACGCACGCAAAAAGGTACCAACCATTACTTAAGGTTTCATAAACCACAGATACTCGCTAAAGAAGCATATATATATACCAAGAATGATGTACAAGGCTGTTAAAATAAAAAATAAAAACACCCAAATTGTAATAGAGAAGGCGATTGGAACGTATCAGCAGCCCTGGGACCCAGTTATCCATTTAATCAAACGTAGTAAACAGCAAAATACAGCAAGATTTAACGACACAGTTTGCTTATTCTGCGTTATTAGTAACACTAATAATTCATCATGATTCGGGTACTTTGAGATACCTTGCGCTTCAAGCTACATGACAACCACCATCCATAGTCAAACCGCGAACAAAGCTGCTGAAAAGTAGCCGAAATGTCGATCTAAAGATAAATAATAGCAAATAAATTGCGATAGAATCTGTTAAAAAGTGATTTAATTTCAATGAATAAACAACTAAACAAATTATAAGTGAAAAGTTCAAAGTATTACAATTAGGAATTCTTAAGATACAATTTTTATTTCGGCACTAAAACAAAAGATAAAATCCTTGTCTAGACGGAGGAGAGAATAATTAGATTTTTTATTATTTTTAACATCAAACCTTTGTATTGAAGTTATCACAGAGAGATTTTTTATACGCCAGATTAGATTGTAGCGTTATTATGATGAAATAATTAAATTTATAACATTAAAAAGGGAATTAGGGCAAGTAGCTCTCAGCTTGTACTAGATTTTTGTAGAACAGTTGTTTTTACGAATAATTTTAGAATCAAAACTTTAGATTATATAATTCAGAGCTCGTCCTTTAATCAGTAGGTCTACCGACTTGAAGGTGAGGTTGACTTGTCCCCAAAGTTCTTGGGGTCGATCGACAGTCGCTTCCATAAAAACTAGGATAAGCCAATACGAGGAGTAAGAAAGCAGACCCTGGACTTAACAGTGCAGCAGCCATTGGTTGTCCTCAAAAATCTAACAACTGGTCTTACTGCAATGCGTCGATATCGCTTTTAGAGGTCAGATGTGGCAGTCGCTTCATGGAAAATGTCGAAGTTCAGCCAAATTCACAGTCAGACTGGTAAATGTGGACCCTAGACTCCAACTTGAAAGCTTCGGATCCGACTGGGATTAACACTAGGATCAATCTGCGACCAATTAGAGTTTTAAATTCAGTCTATGATCTCAATTTCTAATCAGCAACAACATAATAAAAATTCCGCCTCAAACGAAGTAATTAAGAACTAATAAGTAAAAGTAATAAAGCTGTAAGCTTGTGCTAATTTCCCTTGAGTTGAATCTGATGCGTTACGACGTCATAAAGCATAATGAATCGTTACCGGCAACGGTTTATCGTTCTGAATTCATATTGCGTATAAATTCAGTAAATGACTTCATATTTTTAGAACGTCGAATGACAGTGTTGGGCTGACTCGGGAGATATTCTACGGCTAGTTTGATAGCGTACAAATATTACATGAAAAGGTTTTGTCCGATATTTAATAATAAAAATTTTACTTGTTTTGTTTACTAGAATTATAGTATTCTTAGCTACCTTTCATTTAGCATTTATGTATGCAAGGTCTGCTTACCTCTTCTTCTCTTTCTGATTTGGCTTCTATAGCTTTTATAGGTCTTCCATAAGAGTTTAACCTCCTAAACCCTTAGGGAAACCCTGGCCATGTCCGTCAATCACCGCATCTACACTTTCAAAGCCAAGCCAAATGTCTAAGAGGCGAGACGTCAGCCGCTTCTATAAAAGTTAAAATAAATCAAATTAAACGAAGAATTAGAATAGTAATTCACAAGTTTTGTATGTCATCAAGATTTTCCCAAAGATGAAGAAGTGGATTAAAACAATGAACGTACATAAAATTATGACACAAAACTATTTTTTGGGCAGTCACTGGTGATTCTTTAGCACAGAGTTATAAACTACCGATATCCATATATTTTTCCATCCCATCCCTAAACACATTTACAACACGTCTCCCGAGCATACATGTGGCGCTCAAATTGTTCTCAAAACATTACCAAATTTGAGATCATTTACATATTCTTTAACGCAGAGTAAACTTTTCTACGTTTGAATGTAATTTCGGCTCGTCTCATATTTGATTGTGGTAATTAGAACTTTTGAGTCGGTTAATGCCTTGTAATAAGTGATGTCATTAAGCGGAATTTTGTCGATATAATTACAGTTATAGGCAGCTATTACTAATGATGCACAATTTTGCATTTCTTTTCAAATTAATGAAATTTTACTAATATAATAAGCACGCTAACTATTCCTAGGTATTGATTTAGATTTATTATAAGTGAATGCTTATGACAGGTCTTGAACCCGCAACCAGTCGCTTCCAAGGGGAACACTCTGACCAACTGAGCTATATGAACACATTCGGAACACACTTGTACATTCAGAACACACTTGAGCATTCGGAATTCTGCTAAACAATCATTTTGGGCTGATGATGGAGCAACTATGCTATAGAAAGAAGTTCTATGGAAAATATAGTAATTATTAGAATTTCTATTGATAAAATGCGTCTAGAGATAATTACATAGGTACTTATATCTATCTTCAAATTTATGAATTAGTTTTATCTATTAATTCAAGATATTAAAAAAACTTGGCATAATATATGTAAGTAATGATTCTAAAACCAAATCTATTTATCAAGCTATTTACATAGTAAGGTATATTTTCAATTATTTATAAAGCAGAAGAAAGCCTTTTTTGTGCCTAACTCATAAATACGAAACCAAAGTACCGATATTACAATACAAAATTAGGACAGGCGTCTTTAGTTACGATTCTGTCGAGCTACTTACGTTACAACTATGATTACACACGTTCTCAAGCAGAATAATACCCCGAAATAGTACCTATATATACGCAACATTTGGTTTATTCATGAAACTGAAAGGCCATTATTAGCATGTTTAGTTAATGTAAAGGATTAGGTGAGGTATGTCTTAGTAGCGTTCTCTGTATGGTTGGCTTAGTCAGATGTCGAAGCATATGCTACAAGAGTCTGAATCTGTATATTCAATAGCTAATTGAATTTGTGTCAATCAAACAGCGTAGATTTAATGGACTGGTATTATTTTATGATTTGTAATACTAAAATTGCACACTTAGCTTACGTTCCTTCGTTCTATGGCGACTTTTTGTTTATTATTCTTTTATTTTCTTTATATTCTTTACAAAAACAGTAGGTAACTTAGTCCTGGTCAAACCGAGTTATTATGCAATAATTTATTCACTAAAATAGATTTTCTACAATAGTTATTTGTACAGTATATACAAGTACACAGAATAAATTTGAAAATTATTCAAGCACGCCGGGCATCTTATCAGTGTAGTTTTAACGGTGATAGTACGATCTTAACCATTTATCGTAATATGTGTAACCACCCATCGCAAATATTTTAAGTAGATGCAACGAATATATAGTTTTAAAATTTTGTAAATGTTTACGGTTTTAACTACTCTCTAAAAGTACCAAACGATACATCAAATCGACAGATGCTGTTCTTATCTGAACTCACTCATTCTTCTTTCCATGGTCATGCCAACCAAAAGCTGAGAATTATATTCAAAGAATTTTTTATAAAAAAATCCTTTAAATATGATTTAGTTAGATTTACTACGATGTTTTACATCAGCTGTTCAATTCGCACGGCCATTATGTCATCGCGTCACTGTCAATCCAATTGTCAATATATACTGTCAGACATGACAGGGGTCTTGCAGACGGGCGGCTGAGAGCTGATGGATTAATTTTTAAACTAAAAATACACAAATTGGACAAAATTAGGACTAAAATATAAAAATGGCTTTGACATCAAAAGGTCACACAATACAAAACTGTATTTTGCATTTTGTAGAATACAAAATACAACAAGACTTAATGACACAGTGAGCTTATTCTGCGTAAATAGTAACACCAACAATTCAACATAGTTCGGGTACTCTGAGATAACTTACACTTCAAACTATGTGACAATTACCTTCTTCAGTCACCCCGCGACTATGGCTGCTGAAATATAGCCGAAGTGTTGCCCTAAGTGTAAATAATAATAATACCAAATAAACTACAATAGAATCAGTTAAAAGTGGTTTTTATTTCAATAAGTGACATTCGCGTAAGCTGCGCGTAAGTTTTCCGAATTAAATTGCTGTGGAATACGTTAAAAGTAGTTTTATTTCAAAGTGTAATAATCATAAAAATATTCAAAAATATTTTAAGCTAGAAAATTCACTTGTTTAATTTAATTCGCGAATTCATAAACGCTGGTCTATGCGGTATGGCTAGACAGAGCACTTGGATTCACTCTAAGAGCCGAGGTAAGAGCGAACTAAAATATTCATAATGGTAAATTTGGAAAAATCTTATTAGAATATTTTCTGCTGAATAGAACACGTTATACTATAATATTATTTATGAAATCGCCGACAGAGGACACGTTATTTCATTTTTTGAAATTGTTTTTATTTTTAAAAAGGTAAACATGCAGTCACCGTCAGAACCATCTTGACTGCAAAGTCTCAAAATGATTTATTGATTTGAATTCGACAGCCTCTGAGGCTTAGCGGTAGTGAACGCGGCCGCAACGCAGGAGGCGCGGGTTCGATCCCCGCTCAGTGCAAATATTTGTATACATGAATATGTATATTTTCGTTGGTCTGGATGTTTCTGTATATAATATGTATGTATTTATTCATCATTCTAGATTCCATAACACAAGCTATGTAGTTAAACTATGCTTGCCATTGAACTAGATAGCGCTGTGTGAAATGTTGTGGAATATTATATAAACAAAATATTATTGTCCAAAATCTCTGAAATCAATAAGTTCTGCTTATAGCACGTTAGAGAAACACTTGCGAAAATGAAAACATTTCATAAACAAAATGCATTAAAATATTGTAACTTATATTTTTTTCCGGTCTGCATGCACCTAAAGAAACAACTCACGACATCCTACACAATGCTATTTAGGCCCAAAGTAAGCATAACTTAACAAACTTGTGTTATGGGATGTGAAAAACATACTAACATACACACAACAACACATAAAGTCACGCCTTTATCCCCGAAGGGGTAGGCAGAGATGCTAGCACCCACATTTCGCCGGTTTATGTTTAGGTCCCAATGTAATAGGTGGCTTAATATAGGTCGGATTATAAACAAATCCTACGATTATAACACCTAAATTATACCTTACTTAAGCTACTTATTAACGCTTGACAAAGTTAAGTTACTTCTAGTAGCAGTTGGTTTATAACACTACGGTACGTTGATTGAAACTCCGCCGCTTTAGTCATAACTAAGACGCAATTCTCTCCAGCCTCCTTAGACGGAGTATGAACCTAATAGAATATTAATCGGACATTAAAATTTCAGTTACTTAGTCAAAGCTCAGTCGACCTTTTGAAGTCTAAAGGGTGAAAGCCTAATAACTACTATCTAGATAGCTGTTAAATTATAATTTTGGCCGACTTTGAATTATCAGAAATGTTTGAGGATTTAGGTGGTTGGAACACTGCTCCGCATCACACAGGATAGCGTCGAAGTGTGCCTTTTAACCCGACTGCCAAGGAGGGTTATGTTTTTCGTGCGTATCTTGTATGTATGTTTGTAAAATTTTCTTTGTTACCTCATATCTTCTGAACCACCGTACGGATTTCAATGATTCATATCTAAAATGGAAGGTATTTATTGCCCAAATGTTCTTGGGTACATAAAATATGAACAAAAGCTCTAATATTATGTTGGTTTCTTAGAGCCAAAATGTATGTGTTCAAAAAACTTTTTTCACTCAAATTTATCGAGAGGGTTATTAAAATTAAGCAAATCAGAAGACAAAAAATGTATATGTGATAACTGAAAAGCATAAAATAAAATAAATTATTTAAAAAAACCGACTTATGCGACCCATTTGCAAATCACAATCCAGATGAATATTAATGGTTACCGCCTGCTATAAAGCTTGTTTTGATCTTTTTAGCATCAATCGGGTTTTTTAGCTATTGAATAAACTGCGCGTTGCAGCACTGCACTTTCTATTTGTTGCACTATGCGAGTTTTCATTTTAAAGAGAAATCCTTAAAAGCAAATTTTGCCAAATGTCTTTAAGGGTGTTTGGGGTCCGTTAACGTTTACGTCGCGTCGGTACGGTACACCTGTACTGGTGATGACATCCCTTTTGGGATGGGTACGTCAGATACCAATCGCTTCCATAAAAATTCTATAACTTAAACATATATGAGGAGAGAGAGAGTAAGACCTGATGAGGTGGAGGCCTCGGATGCTACTGGGAACGACGCTAAGGTGATGGTGAAATTGACTACTTTCCAGTCGCCAAATGACTGGGAAATAGTCAAAATCAATATGATACTGACGCTTTGTATATTTGTATATCTATAATATAAAAATGAATTGCTAAATGTGTTGCTAAGCAGAAATCTCGAGAACAGGTGCACCGATTTCACAAATTTTTTTTTGACTATTCTTTGCAGTATGTCCCAGGATGGTTCTTACGTAGAGAAATATAAAAAATAGATTAAGAAAGTCTAAAACCAACAATTCTCTATACTCCCATACAAATAATTCGTAATAATACTTTAAAATCAATTAGAACTTTAAAACCATAAAATAAAGTATAAGTTTAAGTGGAGAGGTTTTGGGAAGGCAAAACAATTGAGTGACGCATAATAGCTTAGGAGTGCTACGAGGTTGAAGTATGTCGCGGCGAAGCCGGAGCGGGTCAGCTAGTTTTTTTTTTATAATAAAGAATATCAACAACCGAAATGAGATATATTTTATTGTCGAACAGAGAATAGCCCTAGCCATTAGACGTCTTTAACTACACCCACGAGAAGAGATGAAGTGGCCCTATATTTATCCTCCAGGAATCAATATATATCAACAAAACAAAACAGAATAAGTAAGACCTGTTTCTAAAACATTTTAATTAAGTTAGACTGAGATACCTATTAGATTATGTCATTTTGTTGAATTATTATTTGGGCGTGAGTGCTACAGGCGAAACAATATAAAATCGTACCTCATTTCTCACCGACGGCCGACGGGTTAAGCCATCGTACCTAAGACTAAGCCACAAACACTAGAGCACGACAGCGCCACAGATTATTTATTCTGTGACCGCGGTACGATACGGCACGAATTGATGAAACGGTGCAGTTAGACAACATCGATGATATCGAATTTTCGTTCTATGTTGTATATATATCGAAAGACTCTGTGACGTGGCAGTAGTGAACGTGACCTCTAAGTATGAGACGCGGAATCTATACCGCTCAGTGCAAATATTCTTATGCATTAGACTGAGTATTAGATAGATAATTAGAAGTAAGTAGGAGGTAGAACACGACGGCATTTCCGTCCAATTGAGCAGTCCGACTGAGGAAGAACCTCCACCCTACAGCATACCGCGGTCATAATAACCTCGTGTTGTGTTCCCGGCGGTAAGTGGGGTGGCCAGAGCTCACTGGAGAGTTTTTGTGCTGTCAGTGAGAAGACTAAAGGCTTGTCCTGCTTTGTCTTGTACACTGACGGCACAGAAACTCTCTGTTTCAACAGAGTTGGCAGTACGAGTGTGACTCCTCTAGTGTCGCACACGTCCATGGGTCGCGGTATCCTCTTTCCATCAGGTGGGCCGTGAACCTGTCTGCCACCTAAGTGGCATAAAAAGAAAGAATAGAAGAAGAGAGAAGATAAATAGATAATTCTTTATTGTACACCAATACCTTAGCCTAGTGGTATGGGTAATGGACTGCTGAGACGAGGTCTCGGGTTCGATCCCAGGTTTTCCATGGCACACACCAATGACTTTTCGATGCTTTTCGAAGTTATGTGTGTATTTATCGCAGGTTTATAAGTGCCCAGTTAATGGCAATAGGCTCGCCACATATTACATTGGGACCTAAACATAAACCGGCGAAATGTGGGTGCTAGCACCTCTGCCTACCCCTTCGGGGATAAAGGCGTGAGTTTGTGTTATGTTTGATTTACATTAAGACAAGTTGGTAGCATGTATACAATTTAATGACCAATGAGCGGCCTTATTGCTGGAAGCGATTTCTTCCAGGCAAGGAATGTCACATTACTGTGACAAAACTGTAGTGTGGTATTTGTATTGGTCTGGTCGTACCTCGGAGAGCACATTAAGCCGTTGGCCCCAGTTGTTATACGAACATCTATGGCAGACGTTACGAGTAGTTGGAGCACTAAAAAGTCCAATAACTGATCTAGTTGCAATGCTTCGATATTGCCATTGAATTGTGGAAATGGCAGTTGCTTCATGGAAAATATTCAGCCAAATCCGCAGATAGACTGGCAAAGCGGACCTCAGATTTCGAGGTGAATGCTTCGGATGCAACTGGGATTAACGCTAGGATGAAGAATCGTCTAAATCAATATCATCGTAAGAGCGTTTTCACATTCATCCGATATCCGATATCCGACATCCGATATCCGATATCCGACATCCGACATCCGACATCCGACATCCGACATCCGATATCCGACATCCGACATCCGATATCCGATATCCGACATACGATATCGGAGGAAGTCAAATGTATGAGATACTAGCTGTTGCCCGCGGCTCCGCCCGCGTGGATATCGATTTTCCTGAATTTTCTTTGCTATAAACCTCACGGAGCCCGAGACCTTTCCAACGAATGCAAAACCGTGGAAATCGGTTCGTGCGTTCTGGAGTTATAGCGTCAGGAAGGAAAACCCAACTTATTTTTATTTAGTAGATGTATCTTTCTTTCACATTGTCCGGCCCGATATCGGTTATCGGAGCCAACACCACTGTTTTGGATCGGATATCGGATATCGGATGAGTGTGAAAACGCTTTTATGATCGTAGGAATTGTTCACTGTAGCTTGCATTAATGCAATAGAAGCAAACTCAGTGACATAGTGTTGGTTTGACTACTAAAAGCAACCTCTATCCAGATCCGGTTAAGATCTCATCTATTTTTATCTGAAACCACATAAATACAATACACTTGCAAACAATACGTGCTGTCAACCCAATTTGGCTAGCATTGCCGCTAGCTATCAGTAGGTGGGTAGGTACACTTGCTGATCTGGCTGTGGTGCAGACTTTCTAAGCCGCAGGGTCTCTGAACCTGTAGGCTTGCAAGTGAGGTTAACTTGGGCCCCAAAGATATTAGTGAGGCCAATATATTGCGGAATGATTGATATACTAACGTTATGCAATACTGATTTAAATAAACATAAGAATAAACACTCTGTTTACAACAAAGATTGTGTAACTCATTCAAAAATAGAACTGAACAGGTACAGTCATCGTCAGAATGATCTTGCATACAAAGTCTCAAAATGATTTTAACACCAAGGTATTAAAAGCAAATTAAACTGTTTTATTGATTTCAATTGTACTATTGTCCGCAATAAATAGGTGTGTATGAAATATCAGAACAATCTGTCAACAAGAAAGGGGGAAAAATCAACACGTTAAGATCATTAAATTTTGAGTGCTTTGCTCGTCAAGATCGGTCTGGAGCTGACTGTACTTTTTTAACTAGATTTAAAAAAGCGTTTAAGTGCGAGTCGGACTCGCCCATGAAGGGTTCCGTAGCACCAAGCAGGTAAATTGCGGTTTACGATTTATGACGTAAACTAATTCAAACTAATTTTCGGTGGAAGTTTGCATTTTAATGTACATCATATAGATTTTAAGTTTTATCATTCTCTAATTTTATTAGTTACAGGGGGGGAGGGGACACATTTTACCACTTTGGAAGTGTCTCTCGCGCAAACTATTCAGTTTAGAAAAAAAAAAATTAGAAACCTCCACACGTATGGGTATGACGAAAAAAAAATTTGAGTTTCAGTTCTAAGTAGGGGAACACCCAAAATTTATTGATTTTTTTTCTATTTTTGTGTGAAAATCTTAATGCGGTCTACAGAATACATACAATACTTATCATGTTTCAACAGTATAGTTCTTATAGTTTCGGAAAAAAGTTGCTGTGACATACAGACGAACAGATTTTTGCCATTTGGCTACGGAACCCTAAAAAGCATAGACGAATCTAAACTGGTTTCAAAACAAAGCAGTTCCCGCCCACATATTAGAATGTCAGCGTTTTATTAATAGACAATACTAATATAATTAAACTGTTGAGAATAAAGACATCGGCGATACTGACTATAAATTTAAATGTGGGTGTGTGATTTGTAGCCTCAAATGATAGGTTAGCCACGAAGGGCTACTGTTTGATATGTTTTACTTTTTAGGGTTGTGTAACAAAGGATTAGCCCTTAAGGCATACAAGATCGGATTACTCTCAGGTAACATAATTAAGTGGATAACGCATACGAGAAATATAGTCAGCGCCATCTAGCAAACAGAAATTGAATTACTTCGAACTAATTTAAACTATATCGAACTTGTACGCCTGCATCGCGCTGTTAAAGTACTCTCTCTGAGCTAGTTGAGCGATGCTTTTGTAGATAAATATGATTACTTACCTGTCTGCTTAGAGAATTGTCCATTAGCGTGGAAGAAGTACAGAATTTATTTTCCTCAATTACTTTTTTAAACATTACATAAACTCACGCCTTTATCCCAGAAGGGGTAGGCAGAGGTGCTAGCACCCACATTTCGCCAGTTTATGTTTAGGTCCCATTACTTTTTTATGATGATTATAAATAAGTCTTACGTAGTAGGGGGTGAGCCCATTGCCGTTTAGCGGGCACTTTGTCTTGGGCTGTATGTTAATTATCGGGCGGATAACAGTCCTATTGCAATTTTTTATTTTTTATTTATTCTGGAAAAAAAAGTCGCATACAATTTTTACACACAACAGCTCAATATATACTTATATAATTCCATAAAATATACATTATAAATATTCATCAGAAAATAATATACACAGGAAACAAATAATTATAAGAAGGAGCACGTACAAACAAGAAGACAAGAGTACATATATTATTAGAGAAACAAACAATGAATTTATGTTGCTATCACATTAGCGCTCTATAAGTTAAGGTCTTTTAGAAGCTGGTTGCGTAATTGAATTTTGTAAGCAGCCAAAGTATTACTGAATACATCCAAGCCCTTAAAATCTTCATTTTATGCGTTAATACTACGTCTAAAGAACCTTCTTTAGACTAAGGATAGCTATCCTTCCTTATTCCTCTATTCCTTTCTATCTTCTATCCGGTGGGGGTACCATTGCCTGGCATTTGTTACCCACGTAGTCTGGCGATTGGCGCAAGACGTGCTGCGTGTTTCTTAGTTTAATGGTATAAAGAAGTCAGTCAAAGAAATCAAATAATTATGTATGAGACGTATTTAATACTAGAAGCATCACCTTTCATTAAACAGTGACAAATCACGAAACCAGCACGATTTTTGGCAAAAAAAAACCAAATCTCATTTAAGACCCACCTCATAAAGATTTTGTAATTATAAAGTAATAGATTTCGTATAATAAAATAGAAAATCCTGTTCGGGTGTCATTACTCAAGTCTTTACGATGACAAAGCCTGCTAAATCAATTAAAACTCCACTCAAGAGATTTAATAACAAGATCTGAGGTAAAGATTTAAAAATATCTTAACGCTCTAAATTAAAAAGTCCCGTGGCCATAAATTCTGGAACGACCCATAAACTTTATCGTTATTAAATACATGTATCACCTTTTTATTTTGATGACATTGATTGCTCGATATTTCTTAAAGTAATTTATGGCTTTATGACCGGTTTTTGGAAGATAGATAAGAACGTGTTGGAATTCCTTGAAAGCTACTCTACTGGAGTAAAAATTGCTTGATGAGTTTGACAGACTAATTTTTATGGTATCCGTCTATTTGCACAAAGGCACTAGAGCCCCTTTTTAATTTTACAAAAACATAAAATATTAAGTAAATATTCGGATAGAAAGAGCGAAAGTATAAAAACTAGTCCCGTCATGTACACTTTGGTAATGTTCATAGAAAGTGAAAAAACTATAGTCCCTTTGTGCAAACGAGCGGGTATCTGAGTTATTAGAAAATACTAAGTTTCAAACTTAGTAAGATAGAAAAACAGAATTTACACGTATCTAACATTTAAATCATCATCCTAGTGCAATATCCGGTTGCATTGGAGCCTTTCACCTCAAAGACCTGGTCCCATTCACTCCTTCTGCTCTTTTAAATTTAGTTTATGTGTATAAATTGACGGTAACATGGGCATTTATACTAATAATATAGAAATCAACAGGCTATTTACCATGTTTGTTGGTATTGAAGTTAATTCGATATTTCAGCGCTATTCAGTGTCAGTACTCTCGGGATCAAAGCAATATCACCAATTAACATGGTAAATTTACCGTTGACTTTCATAATGTTAGCATAAGTGGCTTTTTGAAAGTGACTATCGTTTCACCTTTCAACCCCGAGAGGAAACGTATGCCATGACCTCGTCTGTTATTTTACAGGTGCAACTATAATCTTGGTAGGGCCTGGCACAATTTTATTACATACATACAAATATAATAATCACGCTTTTATCCCTGGAGGGTTATGTAGAGGTGAATTAACACCCACATTTCACCGATTTATAATAGGGGGTGAGCCAATTGCCGTATTCCGGGCACCATTGTTGACTCGAGACATGTATCTATGAGTCTGGGCTATAAATATCTGTCTGATTTAAGACTGAGTCTAGGCTGTAAATATCTGTCTGATTTTAATGTTAAACTATGCCTAGTCGCCTTATACGACACCGCATGGGAAGAGAAGGCGTAGTCCAAATTCTACTCTACCGGGAACCACGCTACCCGCGTTATCAATAAGACTATTATGTGCTATTTTAAATCTCCAACATTGGGAGAGGCATATCTGACCTGCAGTGGAATGCAATAGGCTTATTGTTGTTTTGTTACTGTTGTATTATTTTATTTGCCCACTAGTTTTCATACTGTGAGACTTCTAATCCTTATTCATATCACATTAAATAGAGTTGAACGTAACCGCACTACATACCTATCAAGTTTTTATACGTAAGTATACACATGTTCCTTGACACATAAATAACGAAATAATCTTATCACATAATAAAACTACGATAAAAATTATCACGGGTCCAATTACCAATAAATCTATCCGAACGATGTTTCCGCTGTAACTAAATCAAAAAATATATACAGCGTGTAATTATGAAAAAAGAAAAACATATTTTTATTTATATTATAGGAAATTAATAATGTCGTGTTGTGTTCTATGGGTTATTTATGAGGGTATTGGCTTAGTGATGAACGTTTTATTATTATAGTCATGTCAGTGTGGTGGTTTGGGCAAGTCATTGGTTTAGTTTCGGCAGCACGAGAATGACGACCCTGGTGTTGAACATACATGTCCGTAGGTCACAGTTACCACTTTCCATGTGAGCCATGTGCTTGTCTGCCATGACAGTAAGACAAAAAAGTTTTAGAAGGTAGACTGTTTATATTGAAGATTGATGGCATTTGGTGGAATCTACTACACATTGTTTGTGTGCTCAAAGCTGGATAAAATTCGTTTTTACGTAAATTATTTGAATATTAAGTGCCACAAATTATACCTGTTGAAATTTCAAGGAGTAAGATTTCGACCAGGAATTCCTATTAGCTACTAAGATAATTGTTATGGTAACCACTGACGGGGCAGGCTGAAAGATCAAATAAGATTCTTATTAGTAAATTGCATTAACCACTACGGTATTATGATAACATGTGACGTGGCAGCTTGCAACTCACCCCGTCCTAATAGTTTCTATGAGGTATCACAAAAACAATGACCCTCGCTTAAGGGTCTTGCTTCTTCTGATTTATGGAAGGTAAAATAGCAACGATAGGAGCCAGATGACTAAACGTGGACGACTGCTATTAAATATCAAAAATACCAATGTATTACAGATGCTATTTTTAGGATGTAGAATATACTGCTACCGGGCTATTTGGCCGTGGTCTATGTTAAACTTGCGTTCCAGACGTTTCGTCGATCACTGCGGTCGACATCTTCAGTGGCGCAGGGCCGGGCGACGACGACTTCGGAGACCTTGCCTCGCCGGTGGCTGAGTTGCGACTGATGACATCAGTAATCATCAGGGAAGGTTTACACCGAAGGTTTAGTTGTACGAGGAAGTTTTGAAGCCGGTTCTTCTTCTTCTTTTCGTGCGGTTGACAGCCGGGACCAACTTTTAACGTGCCAGTATTTTCATCAAAATCATCAGAGTACATAAAGAGCACATATGAACATCAATATTTTAAAATTATGTCAAGAAATAGTTAAAATAATAAAATAAAGTAAATAAATCATTTTACAATGATTATTTTCTTGAAGTCGGTTAACCTGATAGATGTACGAGGCTCCGGTACTAGGTTAGAATGTGATACAGACGCTGCCGTAAAATCTAAGATTTCTAAAGAATATTAGTAACGGTAATTAATAATATTCCCTCTAACCACTCCAACTAAGCTAAATTTTGCTTATGCTAGGAGTGGGTTCACGTCGGTAGTGTAATGGTCAGATTTCTAAGCTAAGCCTAAGCTACTGATGCTATAACAAAGCTTGCACTGCACCTAAGCTTTAGTACGTTTAGAAAAACAAAACCACGCTCTAAAATGCGAGCTTTTAATGTACTGAGATTGACGAGAATAAAAAATGGTTACTTAAAAAAATAGAAACAGAAGGAAATTATTGTTCTTGCTTTAGTTCTTTAGAGACTTCCAGAAATATATTTGAATAGAAATTATTGTTCTTGCTTTAGTTCTTTAGAGACTTCCAGAAATATATTTGAATAGAACGGTCATACGTAGTTTTCACCTACATATCGCGCGTGGCGACTTTTCTCTAGAAATAATCACGAGAGATAAAAATTTCCTTCATTTTTAAAATATCTAACTTCTCCATTTTTATTCAACAGTTAGAAATAGCACAATTTATCATATTTACGATATTTTATACGATGTTATTACACGCTAGTCCTAACAGTATAGAGTAAACATTCGAAAGTTCCTGTCTCATACGACAGGAATTGACTTAAAAGTTGCCACGCGCTTTCTACTCACATGGCCGTTCTATTCGAATATATTAGATCTAAATTACCGAAATTTTCTGACAGATTCATGAGTTCGTTATTCCTGTAATTTAATAGCTATTTCCATTATATATACTTTGTTTGAAAGTTGATTTTAAGATTTTACAACTCTGCATTAAATTTTGGTTTTATTGGCCGCTTGATAAAATAAATTCGATCTTTTAAAACAGTACTTCCTAAATGCTATCCATTTTGATGATAAATTTCGTATTACTTTTTTACAGCTGTCACTTTTCAAAAATGTAATAAAAGTTGTTGTTAGCTCAATGTTGTCTCATTCATACACAAAAAATCATAAAATTTGGATTGTCATTCCTAAAAAAATGCAAAAATGTTAGTACTGCAAATTGGATTTCCTCCAATTTCCTCAATAAAATGGCAATTTCATATGTATTATTTCTTTGGAGAGACTAAACCAGAGCCTCATCTGTTGACTGACTGGTGTTAGCAACAGTTGAAATTGACTTGGACCTCGAATAGGTTAGCGGGGTCTCATATACCCCATAAATATACTGTATCTTTTTTTTATCAAGCCAAAGACTCATAGGTTAAAAAAAAGGTTTAAATTGAACATGACCAAAACCGCAAGACTTCCACTACCTCCATAAATATGAAATGAATTATTCCTGACATTTAAACCATCTTTAACAACATCCAAAATTAAATTCGTTACACCTCAATGTTGATTTACTAGGCAATGTTTTTAAACGGACATAAATGCCTAGCTGTTGTGACCTTCCATTATGACCTCTGCAGGTCTCCGAACCCGTTTGTATATGCCTATTTTATTGGGTAATTATTTGTCGTGTGATTTATATAGCGTCCGTTAGATTCATGATTTAACGTCTTGGCGTGCTTAGAGCTAACAAAACTGGATAGGGATTTGTTTATCTGATATTTGTTTCGATAAGGGAAATATAAAAAAAAAGAGATTATACCTGTTTTAAAGTTATTTGAAATGGCATTACAATCGCAAAGGCATTATTTCTGATGATTATTAATATATTTAATGATCAGATCAGAGAAAGAAAGATAGAGAGAGAGAGGGAGAGAGATAGAAACGATCAGAATCTCAGGTGAAGACAACAACTGAGAATCGAAAATCAGATTATTTTTAATCACTCGTAACTCTATAAAATAATGATTTTTTCATATTTATAAAAACTTTAATTAAACTCTGTTCCTGGTTGTATAAAAAGGGTAACGTTGTAGCGGCTTGCCGTTGCTTACTATTGGAAATTTGACATGATTTTTTACGCTATTTTTGCGTACGGAAATGCTCCCACGGTTTAAACTGAGATATCACCTAAGATTTTCAACTGTATTGAGATTTTCTCAAAAGTAGATTTTACACCGTACAATTATTAATATACATTAGCAAAATTTATTAATGTTATCGAGATTGGGAAATTTCCTTTAAAGGCTATTAAGACCTTACGACCTATAAAAATGGTAATTGGGACACTCAGCTTGCGATATATAGCTCTCCTCGGCTATGAGATTTTAAGAAAAAAAGGTATTATTACTTAGCAATATTTCTTCCTGTTTACTCTAAATGTTTTTAAGTTTATCATATAGTCATTATGGTGGAGTCTACGGACCAAATTCCAAAACGATTAAAAAAACGAATACTAGCAACTGAAATTACGAATCTTCCCTCTAACCCCTCCAACTAAGCTGAATTGCTTGTGCTAGAAGTGGGCTTACGTTGGAAGTTTAGCCAGTATTCAAACTGAGAAGTACAAAGAGGTAAGCCCGACTCCTTAACTACTAAGCTACTGACGCTTATAATGAATGAATTAGCTTATCGCAGTCCACAGCTGGGCAAAGGCCTCTTCGGAAATTGAAAGGCTTTGGCTTACTGTTTCCTTGCTGACCATACGGGTTTCTACAGGATTTTATGTCGAGTTTTCTTTCTCTCGCTGTGTTAAAGTCTATATCTTTTTCCATAAGTCGCTTCTTATGCCACCCTTCGATTAAGCTAGGGTGGTGTAACTTCTTCTTTCTCCGTCACCACACGGGTAATCAAAACAAGCACAATACTCAGTCCCTCAATTTCTATTTTCATTGACAGATTGTCTATATCAAGGACAATCTGTAGCATGGGGTACCAATACTATGAAAATATCAATAGATGGCACTAGTAGACTCATTTAAAGAAATAAACTACACTACTGAATGATTGCCCTATTTAGAATCACGTCAATGATTTCAGAACCTAAACACATGATAATGTAAGCATGTAACTATATAAAACTCGTTAGTAATGTAATAAATAAAGATTTCGTGACAATAGTGTTACTTTAAGAAGCCGCCATCTAGCGGCATGGTGCATTAAGTCTGTAACTTTTACAATGACTGTAGAATCTGGCCAAATCAATATAGATTAGAGAATATTTATAGTTTTATTCAGTCATATTCAATAAAGTTTCTATAGTATATGTTTTATTTTTGACAATTTAATTTTGAATAGTAAAAATTAGAAAACAATGTCGCCATCTAGTTTCAACTCCTGCAAACAAAAGCTGCCTGCCTGCTTTTCGAAGTTACGAGTGTAACCATTTTTTGTTCGTGATTGTGCATCTATATAAGAACTAATATATTATCTGTGTTAGTAGGTACTAATTATAAATTGAGACTAAGGACTGAGTTTCGTTCTGGAATATAGGCCGTAGTTGCGCACTTAATATATTGTTTAACTGAGATGAAACCGGAATTCATCAATATTTAACCTATCGATATGGAATATCGATAGGTTAAATATTGATGAATTCCGGTTCGGTATAACCCTGCATCAGCACCGTATCCTCCGCCTTCCACAGCCAGGCTATCCCAGTCACCACTTTCAAATAGCTGTGTATTCACATGCCATTGCCAGATTCGTAATCGTTAATCAGTAACTTATCCAATTCCTGTATACTCTAGGACATTGACATCACATCACCGCCAGTCAGATGCACTAAACATGTTTGTCTCTATAAAACCACCCTTTAATTGCGGCCATTCACTGTGACTTATTGATCCTCATTATACATCCCAATTAATTAGAGGACGTGGACTAAACGGGATATAAATCTGTGAGAGTAAAGCGGCGACACGTGACATTCTTTGGTTTATATTCCAGGTGAACAGGTTGATACTTGCAGCTGTCAGGTGTTTCAGGTGGGTAGGCATGATTCTTCTCAGAGATGTCAGTTGCAAGTAAAGAAACATTACAAAATAAGGGCTATTCCCCAGAGCCCACTAGAGAGTTATTAATAAGATCAAAGCTTTGTCCTCTACGCTGACGGTATCAATATTTACAGGATCGGTAGCACAAGTGTGACTCCCCTGGTATTGCACACGTCCATAGGCCAGGGTAACCACTTTCCATCAGGTGTGCCGTGGACTAGTCTACCGCCTCAATAATATTTAAAAAAAACCAATGCCATTGATTAGTGCCATTAATGGTACTACCAGGAATTTTTGTACCACTTACACCATTCCTTCTTCCTACAGTCCCGGGTCCTTGAAGCGAGGCGTGAAAAAGCATCTGATGAGGTCGTTAAGCTGAGTGCCACCATTGTTAACATGGTACGTGTTTGTAATGGTGACCCTCTTTCCTGAGACTTGGCCTTCAGCTCACCATCAGGCGAGGTGGTAGTATAAATGTTACTATTGGGAATATGTTTGTCGCAGTAGTACCCTTGACACCTCTAATGAATAAATAAATAGAACATACTCAAATCAATACAGAAAAATATATAAATCGCCCTTATAATAAGATAATCGTTGGAACACAATACCAGTAAATAATCATCGGCCTCAAATACCGATAATCATTTTACCCCCAATAAACCGTAATACCACATAAACTTACCCCCATTACCTCGTAATTCCTTATCAATGGTGGACATAAATAATGGCTGATAAATACCCCATCTTAAATGTATCGTACACTTTATTTTGGCAATTATTTGGTAATATTTTCCAATTAAGCGGACACAGGAGGTGTGGGGGAATCCCCGAATTATCGTAGAATTTGAGCTGCTCAAAGCTATTACGCTGTAAACACCGGCCCATGTAGTAAGAATATGGCAATTTTTAGATTAGTTTATACTAGCGACCCGCCCCGGTTTCGCACGGGAGGCAAAAAAATCCATGGAGATCGTACGGAACCCTAAACTTTTTAAACGTCCAAATTGGGCCTAACGATACTCATGAAGAATGTTGCTTTCTAATGGTTGAAAGAATTTTTAAAATCAGCCATGTAGTTTCTGAGCCTATTCATTACAAACAAACTGTGAAATCTTTCCGCCTTATAATATTAGTATAGATAAATGACGATATATTGCGTTCTCGTAAGAAAAGTGTAAGATTGCACTTACATTTACGATTGTACTGGGTTCAATTCTCGAGTTGTTGGTATTGTTAGATTGTTTTTTTTAAGCTATTTATATATATGTAGGTGTGTTAAACAGAATATTGATTGAAGGACCGAACGCAAACTATAAAACCGTAAGAATTATGTTCAGGCGATGTTAATCAAACTCTTCTCTTCCTCTCGACTTGCTAAATCAAAAGCCCTTATTTAAGCCCTTTAATGTATAGTTGGACCATGGACTAATTTATTCAAATATATTATCTGTAATTTCTTCAATAAAACGGCAACGGCAAAAAAAATGCAAAAATAATCATCATGGGGAGTGGCTAGAGAGGCCACGCAGACGCAGACCGACCTCCGCCCCCCATGAGCGCGGGCCTGAGGGTGACGGGTGGAGCCGCTCGTCACCCTAGCAGAAGCAGGCCATAGCGGCGACGACGTAGGACGATGCCCCCCCCCCCCCCCATACCGGGGGCGAGTCGGGGAGCACCAGACCGAGAGGAATGGCCCAGGGCCAGCCGGGGTGCGAGGGATATGTCTCGAGACAACCTCACTTTCAGCCTAGCACATCGACCCACAGACGGCGTGCGGTTTAGTCGATTTGAGTCTGACATAACCTCCCCCTCCGGCTCCGGAGAGGGGGTATCCGAGGGGATTTCGCGCACTGAAAAAAAAAAGAAAATGTACTGCACTATAATTTTTGCAATTTTTTTTGCCGTTGCCGTTTTATTAAAGAAATTGGGTTTCCTCCAATTTCTTCAATAAAAGGGCAATTTCATATGTAACGACCTATTATTTTATTATATTAATAATCCATATAAAAACGCTAAAAGCTTATCGCTCAAACTATAGAGCAAATCGTGATAAATTGACTTTTACAATACGCTTTCGGTAATCTATTTGTGGATTAAAACCGTTTAATGACATTGCTCGCAAATATTAGGTACTTTCTCTGTGTTATGTTTTATTTTACATCCATTTTTAATCGCCCAATGAAAATAAACTTTTCAAGTTTTTAGGGAATTAAAACTGGGATTACAATTTGGAAAATATACTAACATCAGTTTTTTGTATAATATGTATGCATATTATAGGCATTGTGTTATGAAAAATATGTAAATAATTTAAAAAATAAACAGTTATAGATAAAAATAGAAACAGACAAATATAGAGCCACCTCTTTTCGAAGTGGGGGAAAATATTACTCCATGAAATGCAAATGGTTAGTAGTCTATCACAATGCTTGGCACAGAAAAGTTACATTGGTGTACTGCCATGTTTAAATATACAAGTTATGAAGATGTAGGCAACTACTTTGTACACAGATAAATATAATACAAGAAATATAGTGCAAGAATATTCTAGGATTTAAGACAAAACTATGCATTTGGTGCATACTGTTCTGTAAATGAGTACCTAAACGATCAATTTTAATTTTAATTCTCACGGTGACTCAAATCATGTTTAGGTATCTATTGACATGCTTAATATTTTGACATTTTCATTTTTTTACTTGATATGTTTATTCTGACATTTTATTTTTTGTTATTTTATGCGATTATGATCTAACCTAATTAACTAATTGGATTCTGCACATAATAATTATCCATTTTATGATTTCATTCAATATTTTGTATGCCTTTGGTGGAACATAGCTTGGACTAACATTATTTATAACATCGATTCTGTAACCTATGCTTCACGTAATAAATGAATTTGAATTTGAATATTCCACTCGCGATATAACGCAAAGGCACTAATCTAATATATAAAATTCTCGTGTCACAGTTTTCGTTCCCAAACTCCTCCGAAACGGCTCGATCGATTCTCATGAAATTTTGTGGGCATATCGGGTAGGTCTGAGAATCGGCCAACATCTATTTTTCATACCCCGATTCGCGATAACCGACATCCACGCGGACGGAGCCGCGGGCGACAGCTAGTTGATAAGAACGCCAAAAGCATTGGCAATGTGTAATTTTGGTTAAAATTAGCGTTCTAAAAGATGCCGATTTTGATCTTGTACTAGACCAACATATCGAACATGCAGTGGCTGCCTTAAAAGGTTAAACAACCAAAATGTATTCTAATCTTATGTAATAAAATCTATACTTAACCAATGGCCATCCTAAATAAATAAATAACAAAAAGCACAAAATCAAGTAAAATACAGAAAGTAGCCCCAATATTATCTTCGGACTTTTTTGCAAACAGTGTATTGAAAAACGCGCAAAAAGCACATAAACAATTTTTCTACATTCCGCCTATCGCTTTGTAGTTATATGGCGAGCAAATATTTACTCTAAAAAGCAGCTGTTTTGTTTGTCGATTTTCTAATAACAAAGCGAAATTGTGAACCGTTGTTAATTCAGCTATATGAATGAATGCATTGTAAAAAGTATAATAAATTTTTCATTTACTAATTAATATGGCAGCGCAACACTTTTTCCGGTGGTTAATAAAGAAAATTCCTGTATCGCAGTTAATTAAAATAGCCGGTCGGGTAGGGTGCCAGTGTAACGGTTGTGAGCGAATGTTCTTCGTTTCTGTTGGGGGTTAGATATTATATGATGTGAAGTATTATATGATTTTAATGTTATTTTAAAAAGAACGGTATTTTTACTTTTAATAAGTACCTCTTACTGAATCACAGTATATTAAAGTCTCAAAAAATATTTTCAAGATGGGCTTCATATATTATGACGATATCAGAGTATAAAACATTTGAAATACTTTGTATTAAATACCCATTAGAATGTCCTGAATATAAAATTATTCATCTATGTTAACAATCACAGATAGAAATTAATCGCATCAATACTTCGTCACTCTTTGTCACCCTGTGCACTGTGCAGTGTAAGAGCGTTTTCACATTGTCCGATATCCGATATCCGTCCAATATCGAAAATTGCTTGCACTTTTTTCCTTTTTTTCATCCCTAACCAGTCTGTGCTTTTGAGCAAATGACCGTATCAGGCCGATTTTAATCGGATAAATGTGAAAACAGCACAGAGTGTCGATTATCGGATGTCGGCTAAAGGCGTCTGACACCAATATCGGATATCGAATATCGGTTGAATGCGAAAACGCTCTAACGGTTGTCACCATGGAGGACAGAATATGGTTTTCCTTTGCCATGGTTGTCACAAACATTACAATAGCATTCATTGCTTTTATTTTACTTCAAATGTACCAAGTGTGAAGCTCATCTCTACCTTGATTTCTCGATTTAGTCGTTGTGTTTTGAAGAGACTATGATCAGATGAATAAATAAATCGCGATAGAATCCATTAAAAAGTGATTTTATTTCAAAAACCTAATAAGTTAATTTTCATACTAATTACCTATATTCACGAGATATTTACAGATTACAATAATAAATCGAACCCGCTACCAAAGCCACCCTACTCAATTGAAACGAACAGTATAACGAGGATCCATCCATACTCTTTATTGAATTTCTGTAAAATTCCTAACACATGCCGTACGCTGACGAGTTTTATTTCGAAAGCGGGTAACACTGATAAAAGGAATAATCTTAATTAATGAAAAGATACGTGTATTGCGACAAACGTGTCCAATGAAAATGATAGATTGTTTTTTGTACTTGTAATCTCAATCTGTAATAATAATAAAGCTCAAAATTTTGTTTGTTTGAAGTATTAATCTGTAAAACTACATGATGAGCGATTAGAAATATGTTTGTCAGTATTTTGGTAGTGCAGTTTCTAGGGAAGGTAGGTAGGCTTTAAAACATCACGCCTCGAATCTTAGAAGCCGAGAAATAAGAAAAATGTTGAGGAAAATTAGGACGGGCAGGAAATGCGATGCGGTGAAATAGACGGTTTTGAGGGGTCCCCACCTAGATCTTCTTTTGATACCAGTTAACCCGCTGGTATAGGCTTATCAATTAAAGGATTTCCTCCCTATTTTGTGAGGTTAGGCGGCATGCAAGGTCTCAGCCCGATCGGTTTAAAATTTACAAAGTTTCACAAAAACTTTCATCCCCTATTTTATCCCCTTGAGGGTAGAAATCCTTTCTTTGCAGATGCCTACGTCATAACATCTACCTGCATGCCAAATTTTAGCCCATCCATCCAGTGGTTTGGGCTGTGCATTGATAGATCACTATGTCAGTCAGTCAGTCACCTTTGAGTTATATATATATTTAGATATCTCTAGTACCTGTACCTAAATAAATACCTAATCCTCGGGCTGGTATTAAATTAATGTGGCTATATCGTAAACCCACAACGTTCTAGCGATACAATATTTATTTTTATTAAGTCAATATTCGCACTGAGTTGAACGAACGACGCAGTTTTAGTATCAATGTGAGAAGGGAGAAAAGTCAAGAATTTATTTATTTATAGGTCTTTGAGATACACGTACAAACTCAGTATTTGAACTACTACAAGTAAGTAAGTTCGGTATGTGATACTGATATGTATTTTTTTATGTAAATAAATATTGTGAACGTAGTATAAAACAACGACACTATTACGCATGCTAAGCTCTAATTAAAGAAGATAAATTCGAATTATTCTTACATAAACTTCGAAAGTAATGATTTTGCACCATGCTATGAATGTTCTCCTGCTGAATCACATAGTATACATATTATATCAACAACTAATATGCAGTGTCCTGTTAGGTGAATTGAGAAGCATAAACCTGCAACTGTTCACATTCTTATGATAATAATTAATAATTTCGTGAACTGCTGAAATAAATGTTTAAAATTTTTAAATCATGATTTCAAGAAGTTCCAAAAAGCGTTTGTTTTAATATTGAATTTAATAATCATGGACCTTATTCGATATGAACATGAACTTGTTATGTCTTTAGTAATAAGAGCAAATGGCATCTACTTCATCCTAGCGTTAATCCCAGTCGTAGCCTGAAGCTTTCACCTCGAAGTTTGGGGTCCACTTTTTTCGGTCTAACTGCGGATGTCGCTGATCTTTGATATTTTCCGTGAAGCGACTGCCATCTGACCTTCACAATCCAAAGGCAATATCAAAGCATTGCAGTTAAAGCAGTTGTTGGTTTTTGTGGGCTCAAACTACCCGTATCGATTGCCTTAGATGTTTGTATGGCAACCGGGACCAACGGCGTAACGTGCTCTCCGAGACACGACCAGACCAATGAAAATAGCTACATTTGCACTGAGCGGGAATCAAACCCGCGTCACCTACTTGGCAGTCGAGTTCACTACCGACACACCACAGAGGCAGTGTAAACAATCGCAATATAACATTTTTAAAAATACACAACAGCATTTAAAATAACCTAAAAACTAAAACCGAAACAAAAACTCCAATCGCAGCGATATTACGCCCTAGTGCGAGGCGCATATTTTTTCACGTTCCTCGTCTGCGGTCGTAACAGTAACTAATTGCTTTCGGAAACGCTTTATGTGATCGTATTTCACCTGAAAAAATGATTCATTTGAAACACACGCGGCTCTTTGTCGCATTTTCGTAACAAAACAATATAACAAACGTTTGTAGACTGAGTTTTTCTACATTATTTTCTTTACAGTTATTTTTATAGGAAAGGAAAATGAGAAGAATGTTACAAATAATTTCGATATTAATTGAAATGCGTATGCGTGATTTATCAGTTGTATAGAAGTTTTATGACTAAGATTTAGATAAAAATTAGACAAAAGGCTATGAATGTATGAGGTCAAAACTTCAATTTTATATTAGAAGAAAATTATTATATGTATAAAACTAATGAAGGTGGATGATGGCTAGCAAAAAAAGTCTGCCTAAATACCACGACAAATAGAGAGGATGATACCTTGAAGCAGGCCTCTATCAAAACACATTAGAGCGTTTATTAACAGTCCCTAAATCCCAAAACACGATGATATAACATAGTAAATACTAATCAAGTACATTGTAAGACAACACTAGAGTACACAGGGGTGCAAACAGCATAGGTTAATTCCCCCGACCATCATCGACCGAGGCTATTTGGCACCCTGCCAGTTCTAATATCTTGTAAAGTTACAGCCCTAACACTTGACTACATTGTGTACACTTGTGGTCAGAGACTGTTTACAATATCGATCTTGACTTATATATTCACGACTGTGAATCTCCGAAGGGGTAGGTAGTGGTTTCGCCAACTATGATTTTCGATCCCACGTAACAGGGGCTCTTTGTTATGGGCTGTGTTCACTATTATATTTAGCTTTTAGTGTTGATAGTGTCTGTGTCGTGGTGGTAGTGAACGCGGCCGGTACGCAGGAAGCGCGGGTTTGATCCCCACTCAGTGCGAATATTTGTATGTATGAATATGTATATTTGCATTGGTCTGGGTATTCCTATGAATAATGTATTCATATTAAAAAAAAAGTAACTAAGTATGCTCTTTCACATTCTAGATTCCATAAAACAAGCTAGTTAAGCTATACTTACCATGGGTCTAGATAGAGTTGTGTGAAATTTTGTGGAATTTTATTATTATTACTAGCTTTTGCCCGCGGCTCCGCCTACGTGAATGTCGATTATCGCGACCAAACACAGCTTGTGTCCTTTCTCAAGGTCTAATCTACCCCTATACCAAATTTAATCGAATTTGGTTCAGTAGTTTAAGCGTGAAAGCACACACGTGTGTGTGAAACACACACTTTCCCATTTCTAATATTAGTATGGTAAGAGAGGGATGGCCTTACTTCACCGGGAACCAACATGGCGATATCAATCTTTATTTGAGTACTTGTGGAAAACACTTTAGACGAAGAATACTAGCTTCGATTTTCGTACGCTTGCATATTAAACTGTCAGACTACCGACAAACGTTTGCGTTGTTTGTTTTTTTGTTATTGTGGTTCACGGCAGAGTAGAATTTGGGCTACCCCTTCTCTTCCCATGTGGTGTCGTACAAGGCGACTAAGGAATAGGGCTGATTAACTTTAACATCAGATAGATATATACAGCCCAGATTCAGCCTCAGATGCATGGCTCGAGTCAACAATAGTGCCTAAAATACGGCAATAGGCTATTACGTGGAACCGAATGCAGATTGGTGGAATGTGGGTGTTAATTCACCTCTGCCTAACCCTCCGGGGATAAAGGCGTGACTATGTGTGTGTGTTTGTTTTTTTTTGTTAATAAATAGTTGATATTTTGTTCTCCAAATACCTTATCTAGGTTTACAAAAGAATAATATCCTACTAATATTATAAATGCGAAAGTTTATAAGAATGGATGAATGGATATTTGTTACTCTTTCACGTGAAAAACTACTGAATGAATTCTAATGAAACTTTACAATAATATAGCTTACTAGCTTTTGTTGTCGGTTATCGCGACCAAACAAAGCTTATGTCCTTTCTCGAGGTCAAATCTACCCCTATACCAAATTTCATCTAAATCGGTTCAATGGTTTAGGCGTGAAAGCGTAACATACAGACAGACAGACAGACAGACAGAGTTACTTTTGCATTTATAATATTAGTATGGATAGATCAGAATAATACATTAGCTACAATTTATAACGATAACCGATATTATAGCGATAACTGACATCCACACGGGCGGAGCTGCGGGCAAATGCGTACATAATTCAAATTAAAAAACATTTAATTTATTTCGAACTGCAAGATCCATAGATTTGTTAGTAACAATATGTCTTAACCTAGTGTTACTATTCATCAAAATCAGTAACATAAAAACTAAGTAAGTATACTTACACGCAAAAGTGAAAACCACAAAATTAAAAAAGCGGGGCTCCGTCGACCTTGTAGACGCATCAATTGTTTAGTTTATAAAAACCATATATATGATAATACGCTATTCTTTGTAATAAGTTTTCTATTAATTAAACAATAAAATGATTAAGAGTATTTGATATGATATTCTATGAAATGATTATTCTAATGTTTAACTTTATATGAAACAAAATTCAATGATTTAAAATTCTTTAAAGTAAGTATTCTGTATATTGATTATTCTATGAAACGAAATTATGCGAAACATTTTCTGTAATACGAAATTATATTAAACAATTTTCTATAAAACAACGCACACCCCGAGAATTTATCTTCAATTAGAAATCCATACAGTTTCTGACCTTGATTGTACACTCTGATCAATTTTGGCAGTTGCTCTTACTATTTTAGTGAGGTGTGTACGGATTACGGTAATAGCCGATAGTTCTGTACTTTATCAAACACAACATGGAATTAAAAAGAGAAATGGGTTATGTTCGATATTGATTGTGTACGTTAAAATATATAATTATATATTTCGCAATTATTGTCTGTTTGTCGTTTATTATATAACTAGCTTTTGCCCGCGGCCCCGCCCGCGTAGATGTCGGTTATCGCAACCAAATCTAGGTTATGTCCTTTCTCAAGGTTAGATTAGATCTACCGATATACCAAATTTCATATTAATTTCATCAATTAGCTGTGAAAGACGGACAAACAGACACACACATACACTTACCCATTTATTATAATCGTATTCGTATTCTGCTATTTTTTTTTTCATAGCAAAACCACACTGTGGTACCGCAGACAATGTAACCAATGTCATTCAACTTTAGACTTTACTTCTATACTCTTAAAGTCTAAAATGTAATGACAATCTTGTAGAGTGAATTTTCCATTCATATGTTATAAACTTTTTCTCTTTTTTTCGACTTTAACACTCAGCCATAAAGTCTAAAATTCAATGACATTTTAAACAATGTTAGCGGTATGATAGTGGTTTTGTCATGTCATAAAATTTGCAGAATCGGGAGCTTGAACGAACTACTGATGCGGATTTTTTATTGGAAATTTCTTGATCATACTCAAAATCTTACGTTTAATTGATCTTGATTATTGCTTGAGTGGAACCGAAGATGGAGATATGAGCAGGAAATGGGCCGCGGGCGTCAGCTAATTCATAATATAAAACACTCTATCTTAGAAGTAAAAAAAAAAAAACAAACATAAATATCCAAGCAAAGAAGACCGTAAGACTCAGAGCTCAAGTAGTTTCACTTTCAAATCAAAATGGCGGCAAGACAAACATTTCAACAAGATGAATGACCTCAGGGGTCACGAGGATAGCTTACAAGAAACCTCACTCGGGGGCCGGAAGTGAGGAAATGGCTGCGGCTTCCGGTCGCGAGCAATGTGTAAAAATCGTAGGGCGTTAATTTTTGTTTTAGGGATGTTTTCGAGGCGTGTTTCGACGGGAAGGAAACAGATATGGGTCTTGCAAGATATGGCAATCACTGCTCCCTGGTAATAGTTTACTTTATAGTCAGGAATACTTGAAGAAACTAGTAATACTATGGATTCTCTGTGTATCAGTGACAAGTCCATTGTGTAGATACCTACATCGAACACTCACAGTTGCGATGGCACATGGAACTTACAACTCAGATAATATTTTACAATTGAGAACACTTGTACTTTATTCACAATATTAATTATTGAACCTGACCGGTTTCGCCTTACAGCATTTTTAATAGTTATGAACATTTCTGGCCTTAAACACTAAGTTGTTGAGTTATAGTAATACTGTTTTAGAAGCGAACTTCTTGCCGCGACCTCGGCACTTTTTCTGAAAATTTCTCAAAGTTGATAACTCTCCATCCGTTCCAGGAAACTACAGTGTCTCTAGAGAAACTGAGGAGTGAATTGGAGCATATGGAAATGCATTTATATTACAGTATTCTTTCGATACTAATTCGTAAATACTAGTTCTACAATTCAGAATGAAAACGAAGCTGGGACCTCACGATATCACACAAACATTAACCCTAACTTATGCCATCGAGCCATTGTCGCAGACATTCCAAGATAAATACTGATTTATATCAGAAATCTAAATGACTAACAAATTTATTGCTCGGCGCCGCTTAATTGAAACACTCTGATATAAAGGGTGCAGATTAAATTTCACTGGAATTGATTTCGAAGTTTGATTAACAGGCTCACAGTTAGTAAGTTTTGGTACTTTTTCGTGGTGCTGATCAGTGGATTGTTTGTAAATTTAGACCAAGGGGCCATAAATGTTGAGCAGTAATGGCTCATGATGGGCCATAGCAAGCCATAACGAATATGTACAGTGGGCAATGGTATATAGTGGCATATGATAAGCCATCGTGACGCGTAATCAGCGTGTTGTTTGTTTATTTGGCACAGCAATGAGCTAAGTGCCAATATGTGAAGTATATGAACGTGGCATGCAGATACAGCATGGCACATTTCTGGTATTTTTGTGGTTTTGCTTATTGTATAGCCTACAGGATATGTGAAGATTGATTTTGAGTATTGTCACATAAAATGTTTGATGAAGCTCTAATAGGAACATTAAAAGAGAGGAAAAATATCAAAGCACATACTTAAAATCTATGAGACTGAAGATGTATTGTCACTACTATTCATTTTAAATACCTACTTCTGCAGGCTCTTCTTTATTGCCAAATTTCTTAAGTATATTCTCGTAACAAAGCTCTCATTAATCTCCAAGTTTGTTGCCACTTCCATACTAGCTAGAACAACATCCGTTTCTCAAGAACTTCAAGTTATTTATGGGCTCAAGAAATACAAGCATTCGCCAGCCTACCTTTAGTACTAATGGAGCTTGTCTTAGAAAATGTTTGCGAAGGAATTTTAGATTTCATTTTGTACTCTCTATAATGATTTATGAACTACTTAATTGTATGTATGCATATTAATAAGGCAGATGGCAGATATCTGGTACATTCAATTCTGATGCTGGTCACTGAAACATAAATACTTGCAACATCTGAATATTCCTGAAGAGATCCCTCTCTTCAGGAATAATCGGACCCCCTCCTTTTTACAACCAATCAGGAACACATCAAAATCGTTACGATAAAGTATGATATTATCAAAAAAATATGTTAAATTTAACCTACTATAAGCGTTGCATTTACATTATTTGTGAAAAAGCAGCCAAGTGCGAGTCGGACTCACCCATGAAGGGTTCCGTAGCAGCAAGTACCATGAGATAGATCTTGTTCAACAAAGTTTACATGGTAATGCACTTTGCTTTTCTTTAGTTTTATCGTTCTCTTATTTTAGAAGTTGCATAGGGGGGGGGGGGGGGGTGACACATTATACCACTTTGGAAGTGTGTCTCGCGCAAACTATTCAGATTAGAATTATATAAGATAACTTCTAAATCATGTTTGAAGACCTATCCGTAGATATTTTTTTTGTTTCAGTTCCAAGTATGGGAACCCTCAATTTTTTTTTCTATTTTTGTGTGAAAAGCTTAATACGTTTCACAGAATACATTTACTTACCAAGTTTCAACATTAATAGTGGCTGTGACATACCGTCAGACAGACATGTAAACGTGGAGGCTTGTTGTTGTTATAATTTGTTATTTTTTGTATATTCGTTTGTTGATAAGTCTGTAAGCCTTCTTAGAATAATAATTTAAAAAATCTATTAGGTTTCTGTTTTATACTATTTGGCTACGGAACCCTAAAAAGTAGCTTTATCAAATTTTCTAGGGTCATTATAAGCCCATCACCAATTCAATTCATCAAACAATAAAATAGTTACGGAAGGCAATGCAAAATACATACATTTTGCTTTCAAACACTAACAGTAAACTTTAAGACGAAGAAATAAAATGCAAGTACAGACTGTTTCTAGTCAAAAGCATAAACGTTTCAAAACAATATAAAAATACAATTCGCCTGCTTTCATTTCCACCTGTGTGGTAAGAGCGTAATAATTTTCAGAAGCAGCCATTTCACCTGTTAATCCACCGACTTCCGCTACTGTTAGTGGCGGAAATGCGTCGCTGTTTTCAACTACTTCCGGTGACTTAGTGTTGCCTTGTTTTATTTTTATTTACCTGAATGTTCGGTTTATGTCTTGAAAATAGCGTTTTGTACCGGAGACATGTTGTGTAAAATGTCCGTGCGCGGTGTTGCCATCGTTGTAGAAGCTTTCTGTTTATACAAAAGCACTAACATATGGTAAGAGTATGTTAAGTGTGAATTGTTAGTAACGGAAGTCTTCGCTGGTACAATTAGAATTTTCAAATCGATTAAGAAAGGAAAAAGTGAATTGCTCAGGCGGGACTTGAACCCACGATTTTTCCCCTTCAGGGGAATGCTGCTGAATAGGAGAATTTGGATAGCTTCAGGCGTAGCTCGGTGGCTCAGTGGTCATAGCATTACCTTGTCAGGGAAAGATCACGGGTTCGAGTCCGGCCTGAGCGATTCACTTTTTCCTATCTTGATCTATTTGAAAAGTTAGCATACTTACTAATTGTTTCAAAATGTTATTCAATTATAATTTAAAAAATATATATTATATACTAGCGCCTATATCACGGTGAAGTACTTGCCTGTAAACCTTCGATCAGGTAGACAGGAATTGAAAGCGCGTTTTTCTCGCAACTTGGGGTCAGGGTATATGCCGGTACTTATACTCACAAATAAAGTAAACCAAACTACAACTAAGACAACACATATGTGTCTATAACTGTGTATCATAATTAATAACAATTAAAAAAAAAGTATTTTTAATTTCACCCACAGAATATGATTATGTAGAATTTCACCACACTCTTGTTATGCCGTCAAAACGCAGGAGTTTTGAACCGGCGTGGCGATTGAATAGAGTTTGAGATCCTCATAGTACATTATAATTTTTACCGTTTGAATATCGTTTACAAATGAATGGTGTAGAGAGGTTGCTTCACGGAAAATGTCGAAGTCCAGCCAAACACGCAGACGGTCCCCGAAAACGGCTCTATTTGGAGGGGCTCATCAGAGGTACTTAGTGAGTCTGCTGTCTATACAATCACTCCGAGTTTTTGTACTACTTAAGTACTAATACATTACATAGTGTCCAAAACCTGAGTGTTAAAACACCTCTACCGTATACTAAAATCACACAGGTACGTGTAAATTGTGTAATTCTGGTGCATAAATCCGATGTCCTCCAATTTTGGCACGTGCACGCCAGACGTCGACAACGCTTGTGACCGTTGAGCAGGGGCTTGTTACCTTAGCAGAGACAACAGTAATAGCTTTTGTGAAAAATAGTGTGACAGTGCCAAAATCCTGGTATTATTCGTAGACAGAGAGAAAAAGTTGAAGTAGAACACATGCATTCGTCGCTGTTTGCCTTAAGAGGTTTCGAATCAACAATTCTTGCTGAAGGATGGTGCCACTGTCCCTGCAATTTTGTGAAATCGTGCTTAACTTTGGTGTGCAATAAAACAGTATACATTTGGTAGTCATAACTGTAGTTCAGATTTTAGCCATTACATGAATTCGTTGGTACATCTAGGTATTTGGTTGGAATGTTGATGTAAGATAAATGAACTTACTAAAATCACTAGATAGTATAAAACAAAGTCACTTTCTCTGTCCCTATATCTCTTTGTTTGCTTAAATCTTTAAAACTACGCAACGGATTTTGATGCGGTTTTTTTTTATAGATAGAGCGATTCAAGAGGAAGATTTATATGTATAATACATGTTTAATATAGTAGAGGGTGCAGCGGGATCGAAATCTGACGCCACGCAGGCGGAAAAATATTGGCGGTACGAAGTTCACCGGGTCAGCTAGTATGATAATAATTGCAATAACATCAGGCAGGTATATCTACGAACAGGTTTTTCTTTTGCCAGGAAGGCAAGACGGAAGTCGTCTCCTTAAAAGGATCTCGAGTTCCTAGATGAGGTCGTGGACGCAAGATGTAATTGATGATTTCTAAAATTGAATTTTTATGAAAATGTTGACAATAGTGTGATAATGAATAGTTATTATTACATTATTCATCACCATTATGTTAATAATTGTCACAATGGCACAGTTATTTCTGCACCGGTTGTCAACGGTAGCGTGGCCGAGCGGTCTAAGGCGCTGGTTTAAGGCACCAGTCTCTTCGGAGGCGTGGGTTCGAATCCCACCGCTGCCAATACATTTTATTTTTATTTTAATCATCGTAATATTTATTTTAAGTTATGATGTGACAATTTTATCTCTAATTTCACGATAGATAGGACCACTGTTCAAGATCCAATATAAATAAATAAATGCAAACAAGATAAATAAAGAAAAACAATATTATTGTATAAAACTAAAATAGGCAATATGTGTAAAGCAAAATAGTTTCTAACGTTAAGCAAATTAATTACCATGTTCGGCCTAGATGGCGTTGGGGTCGAAATGACTCGCACTATGGTTTCGTTACCAACCATTGTATTTAAACTCAATTAGTTTATTCATTAAATGTCTCGCTCTGAGGTACTGCCGTTTTATTGGAGTATCACTGGAATCGGAGGCACTTTGTGTACATGGTCCTTACGAGTCGAACGGAAGAACACAAGTCAAAGCAAGTGTACGACGGCGACGGCAGCTTGGCGCTAGTGGCAACGTGGTGCTGTTGGAGGTTCGAGTTGGAAGTGAAGCTGAAGAATTTGAAGAGTGGAGCTTCGGTACATGTAACCAATTACGTGAGTAGTGAAGTGCAAAAGTGGACTTAACCCTGTGAGTACAATTTGTATGTTCATTAAAATCGCGCTAAGTGTTTAGGACTTAGAATAGTTTCGCTAAAAACGAAGAGACGGGGAACCTATGCCCGATTTTGAAGCGGTGTACAAGTTGCAAAAACACTTAGAAAAATTCACACTTTCAGAGACTTAGATAATTTCTAACATTTGCATTACTACGGTGAACACGCGAACTTCGGTGACACTTAGAACAATCACTTCAGCCCGGACATAGAAAAATTTACTCTCCACGGCACTAATAAAGATTTGGCGATTCTGTTAAAGTTTAATTTTGAAAGATATACTCTTAGACTAAATTTGAATACAACATGGAAAAGGAACTAAGACGGTTGAAAGACATCAAAGGACAGATTGAGAAGGGGCTAGTAAATTTCAAGAAGTCTCCTAAAGAACGTATAGGATACAATTATGTGGATTCGCGCCTGGAACAATTGGAAACTCAATGGCAGAGTTTTAGCACCAAATATGAAGCAATAGTCGGCGAGTGTGCAGGCACAGAATTGAACGACTATTTTAAAGAAGACGTTTACGAAGATGTTAATGAAACCTACCTAACGTACAAAGTTGAACTCAAAAACGCGCTGTCTCAATTAAAAGCTCCTAGTTCCAAAAAAGAAACTCGCGATGTCTCACCTGACTATGTTGGAAGGTTACCAAAAATAGTTTTACCAACTTTTAGCGGAAATTATACTGAATGGTCGTCTTTTCGGGCTTTGTTTATTTCGTTAGTGCACAACAATAAAAAATTAGATGACGTACAACGCCTTCATTATTTAAAGACGCAATTGTCAGGTGAAGCAGAGCAAGTAATTAAACATGTTCCTATAACGGATAGCAATTATGATAAGTGTTGGGAAATGTTGCAACACAGGTTTAATAATAAGAAATTTATGTCTACTTGTATTTTAAAAAGATTGCTAAGCCAACGTAACATAGTTGGCGAATCTTCAAAAGCATTAAAAGAACTTCTTGCGGTAACTAGTGATTGTCTACATGAGCTTAGCAGTCTTGGAATTGATGTAAGTACGTGGGATGTAATAGTCATACATGTAGTAAGTTTGAAGTTGGACGCGGAATCTAGGAAGGGGTGGGAACTTCAGGTTAGTCAGTCATCCGATGAGTTACCCTCATTTAAACAGTTTAGCCAATTTATAGAGACGCGTTATCGAGCATTAGAATCTATTGAACCTACTTCTAAACCGAAAGGCCTTCCTACATCTCACGCCAAAGTAATGCATGGTGTTACCTGTCATACCTGTCCACATTGTTCCGATAGTCACAAATTAGGAAACTGTAAGAAGTTCAGCAAGGAAGACAGTGACAAGCGCCGAGATATTGCCCAATCATTGGGTGTGTGCTTTAATTGTTTGGGTAATAATCACACATCCAAAAATTGCCGTGTTCAGTTCAAATGCCGTATATGCCAGCGAAAGCATCATACGTTGTTACATTCCTCCAAAAAGTCCAGTGTAACTAGTGTTGTTGCCACACCAGTGGAACAACCTACAACCTCAAATGAAAGTACCTCAGAAGTTAGTGCCAATATAGCAACCCATCTAGTGAATGGACGAGCACAGGGACAAGTCCTGCTAGCCACGGCCCTGATAAAGGCCGAGTCATTAAATGGGTCTTCTCAGGTTTTGAGAGCATTGCTGGATCAAGGATCACAAGCTTCCTTCATAACGGAGGCTGCAGCTCAATTACTTCGTCTAAAGAAAGTGGTGTCAAAAACCACTATTGCAGGTATAGGAAGCGGTCATGGCAAGATCGTCTCTAGACATGTCGTTAATATTAAAATACAATCATTGCATGACTCATCCTTTACCTTAGAAGTAACTGCGCATGTGTTAAGCTCACTGACATCAGTTATGCCTGATACGAATTTTACCATTCAGGATTGGCCTGAAATTCACAGTGTAAACTTAGCTGATCCGAAATTCAACGTACCTAACAAAATCGATATTTTGTTGGGGGCGGAAACCTACTGCCGTATTTTAAAGGTAGGACTAATCAAGAGCCCCATGGGCTCTCCGGTCGCACAAGACACACATTTAGGATGGATTGTGTCGGGTCATGTCGGTAAAACAGACCGTTGTCTCAAGTCCTATAATACAATTATTGCGATGCATGCTCAAATTGAAGAGAATGATATGTTCAAAAGGTTATGGGAACTGGATGCAGAGCCATCTTTAACTAAAAGGTCGTTCACTCCTGAAGAACAGGATTGTGAGGAATTTTATAAGGCTACGACCAAAAGAGATGAAGATGGACGATATATTGTTCAATTACCTTTTCACTCAGACGATCGGCCACTTAATTCGAAAAATATAGCTGTAAAAAGATTACTAGGCTTGGAAAGGAAGTTGGCTAGGGATCGTGAACTGAAACAACAATATACTGATGTCATAAGGGAATATATATTACTTGGTCATTTAGAAAAAATCACTGATGAATCAGACAAGTGCAAAGATGAAGCAGTTTACCTGCCCCATCATGCAGTGGTGAGACAAGAAAGATTGACCACTAAAGTGAGAGTGGTGTATGATGCATCATGCAAAGGGATCAACGGGATCTCTTTGAATGATACCTTGATGGTAGGACCCACTCTCCAAGCTGATTTACGCCATATCATCATGAGATGGCGACAATACCCAATCTGCCTAGCGGCAGATATAATAAAAATGTATCGTCAAATTAAAGTGGCACGGCCAGATACAGATTGGCAAAGGATTGTTTGGAGAGAGGATCCTAGTGAAGAAATTGAGGACTTCCGACTTCAAACGGTCACTTTTGGGACGTCTTGCGCTCCTTATTTAGCAGTCAAGTCGTTGCATCAAGTTGCTAGCGATGAAGGCGAAAGGTATCCATTGGCGGCTAACCGAGTAATAACCGACTTTTACATGGATGACCTTATGACGGGCTGCCAATCTGAAACAGAAGTAATCAACATCTATAAAGAAATGAACGAGTTATTAAAAAAAGGGGGATTCCAGCTACAAAAATGGACAAGTAATCGGATGCACTTACTTGAGATGTTAAAAGAAAATACGGGTAAGGATTTGGAAATAAAAATGGATAAAGTAACAAAGGTTTTAGGACTTACCTGGAATAGACATACCGATGAATTCGATTACTCCGTAAGAATGTCATCTCCTGCTGCACCTGAAACAAAAAGAACAGTAATTTCTGAAATATCACGCCTGTATGACCCATTAGGATGGATAGCGCCGTGTATTATAACTTCGAAGGTGTTTATTCAGAAGTTATGGATTGCTGGTATCGACTGGGATGATGAGCTGCCACCAGCCCTCCTACAAGAATGGATATCTTACCGAACAGAACTGGAGCAATTAGTTGACTTTGACATTCCTAGGTGGATGGGCAAAGAGGAAGGAAGTGTTGTAGTGGAGCTGCATGGATTTAGCGATGCATCCAATATGGCTTATGCAGCTGTAATATATAGTAGAATTGTCGATGTTAATGGGGGGATACATACACACCTTATAACAGCCAAAACAAAGGTGGCTCCGATTAAACAAATATCCATTCCTCGCCTAGAACTGTGTGGCTCTGTTTTAGTGGCAAAATTGCTAACTGAAGTGGCTAAAGTTATGAACATCCCAAAGGCAAATATCCATGCTTGGACAGATTCGTCTGTTGTCTTAGCATGGTTAAGCGATCATCCGAGTCGTTGGAAAACCTTCGTAGCCAATCGGACTTCGGAGATACTGAGTTTGTTAGATAACACACAATGGGCTCATGTTAAGTCCAAAGACAACCCGGCGGATATAGCTTCTCGTGGAGCATCATCTTCTGTTCTACTTAGTAGTGATCTGTGGAAACACGGACCACATTGGTTAAGAAATGATCCAGTAGAATACACGAGGCCTAGTGCAATAAGTACCAATGAGGAGAAGAAAGCGGTGAAGGTTCATACCGTTACCATGGTACCGAATTTTGATGAAGTTTGGGGATCTAGATTTTCATCACTGAGAAGGCTAATAAGGGTTGTAGCTCTCTGTAAAAGGTTTTCACAATTAGCAAAACATCGTAAAAATAATATCAAAATAACATCTTACCTGTCAGTCATGGAACTACGAGAATCCTTGCATCTATGCATTAGGCAAAGTCAGCAGCAATGGTTTCAGGCAGAAATTGTAGCCCTGGAAAACAATACAACATTAGATAAAAGAAGTCCATTGTATAAATTAAACATTTTCATGGATAGTAACAGTAAGCTATTACGCGTTGGGGGTAGGCTTAGTTGCTCTGAACTACCTGAGGATACAAAGCATCCAATTGTTATATCTCATGACTCAAGCTTGGCTAAATTGATTGTAGCCGATGCCCATGAAAGAACCTTTCATGGAGGCCAACAATTGGTGCTTAACTTTATACGAACCAAATACTGGATCAGCCGGGTGAAAAATATGGTACGAGCACATATACACGGTTGTATTCCCTGCATACGCTATGCTGCCACTACAAAACATCAATTGATGGGAGAGCTGCCAGCTTGCAGAGTGACTCCAAGTAAGCCGTTTTTTAATACGGGTGTCGACTACGCGGGTCCCATCAACATAAGGTTTGCTAAAGGGCGTGGGCAGCGATCGTATAAAGGATACATCTGCTTGTTTGTGTGCATGGCTACCCGCGCTGTGCATATTGAAGCCGTTTCAGATTTGACCACTGAAGGATTTTTGGCGGCCTTCAGGCGGTTTGTTGCTAGACGTGGTCATTGTCGCCATATTTGGAGTGACAATGGTACCAATTTCGTCGGCGCTGCAGATATACAATTATTATTTTATGTAGGTATTAGGTATTTATAGTAACTTTTATTTCAACATAGGTATCATTGGATATCGTATACAACATACCATGGATAAATAACGTTGGCCTCCATGAAGCACTTCTGCCATCCAAAAATATAAAATAAAGAAATATTTTTATTTTATCTGAATATAATAAAAACGGAAAAACATTATAAAATTAAAATACGCTACCAATCATTTTAGTCGTATTTTTCAACAAAAAAAATAAAAACCGGGGTTGAAATCTGTCTCAGGGGTGTGAAATCGAAATTACTATACTCCCCACCCCACGTCGATTCCGAAAAAAATATGTCCTCGAAAGCATTTGGTGTTTGATAGCCGTATTGTTGAATTTATTGTTACTGCCAGTTCGTGACGTTTGCGACAAATTGAGATATTATGTATCTCGGGGGTGATTCGATGTATTGCTTTATTGTGACGTAATTAATTAAATTGGTGGTGATCAACTGTAAAACCTTCATGAAGGTACATTTATTTTTGTGGGTAGAAGATACCAATCAGAGTAGGGAGTAGAGTTTTTTTTTACCCAACTGACCAAATAGGGTGAATTATGATCTGTGGTAACTTGTGTGAAATAGAGAGATATGACGTCATATTTGAGTAGTCTAATAAAGGATAGATGGATGATTAAAAAAAATACGCGTACAGCACGGAATGCATTTTTTGTAGTTTTTTTAGCTATTATTTATCATTTTTCATTCATCATCCATCTTTTGTTTATGAACCCAATGCATAGCACTCCGAACAAACCCTTCGTGGTTTTTGGTGTGTTAAATTATGTTGTATGAAAGTAAATAAAATAAAATAAAATATATTACGTGGTTTAATATTTCACCATGATGAAAATTTATGCCCATTTTTACCGTAGAAGTAACATAAAATATACTTGTGATCCAAAAACATGCAAAATATTCAAAAACACCCCTTCGTTTGTTTTATGATTTATTATCCCGAGCTATGAAAATAATATTTCCCTGTGAAGTAACAAGGCCACGTGCATTTTATTGCAAAATTTTACATCCTGTTGTATTTTGAACGAGTGCCTGCCGTACTATTTAATTTATTTTATTTAAAAGTAGTAAAAAATCAATACTTTATGACCATGTGCCAGCTTGAGACTCGCGCCCTATAACGAGGGACTTAAAATCATAGATGGCGAAATGTGGGCGTTAATACACCTCTGACTAACCCCTTCGGAGATTTACAGGCGTGAGTATTTAATACTCTGTGATACAATACGGGGTTATTCATCAACGTTGATCCAGGTTGCTTTCGATGTTTCTAGTCAGAGTTCAAGTTCCACATGCTTTAAACCTGTATTCAGAAATTTTGGTGTGTACATACATTCCTACATTTCACAATAAAGACTAAAGGGAAATGCAACATCCCAACCATTTTCTAAACAGTACCACTCAGTTTGGACTTTGTTGCCCGTACTACCGTCCTAAACTGGTAGTTCCAATATTGTTTTCTTTTTATTAAGGCACAGAAACTCTCTGTTCTAACAGGGTCGGTAGCGCGAATGTAACGCCCCTAGTGATGCACACGTCCATAGGCCACGGTAGCCACTTTCCATCAGTTGGGCCGTATGCTTGTCTAAACATTAAAAAGTGAGTAGGTTCATACATTTCTGTTCTCGAGCAAATCATATTGTATCAATAGTTCATGCAGCTTTGCAATAAATTTTATCGACATACAAATATCTGATGTCTGCTCCATCGGACACCGCAGTATTGAATAATTAATTTGGATTACATTGATGTTTATTTGTATCATTAATTGCCAGCAGTAATTAAACCAGCCCAAACCAAAATTTTAAACGAAGACTATTTTTAAACTGCCTGTAGTTCTGATTTCTATAGATTTTATTGCATTTTTGTTGTCTTTAATAACAAACCACCTAACCAAGATATTGTGATTATATTAAAATTTCTGGTTTTTGATTGTTTTAGCCCCAATGGAGAATCACACATTTCACGACATGTCTCTCTCTAAATGGCATGTAGTATATAAAATTCTAGGTCTG